>CM075694.1:17152610-18549610 GCA_037954015.1 Psophocarpus tetragonolobus
AAATATAATTTAAACCCTAAACCCTAAACACTTCTTACAATAAAAATTATATAATCAAAGCCAAAATATAATTTTCTAGAAACGTTTACGATATGAAACTTAATTACCTAAAAGACACATGTACTCGAAACGGCTTAATAATAATAACTATGAGAATGTACTTTGGTCAATTGAGTTTTGGTGACTCCATAAATTAATAGGTAATTAATTTATGAGACAAGTTTGATGAAGGAACTATAAAATGAGAGTGAATTTACACTAACTTGTGCCAAATGTTTTTATTGCTATTCAAGTCTTATAAGAAACTTAGACTAAACATGAAATGAGATAGTACGTGCATATTGTTTAAAAAAGATAAATAAATATATATAGTAATGATAATAATAATGTATAATTCATTAATTAATGAATTTTGGATGTTATTTATCGTAGGCAGTGATAATTATTTAGTAGGAAAAAAAACTAAAATAAGTTCTAACATTAAAAATTATTTAACAAAAGTAAAAATACAATTTTGTACAAACGTTTACCATATGAAACTTAATTACCTAAAAGACACATGTACTTGAAAATGCTTAATAATAATAACTATGAGAATGTCCTTTGGTCAATTGAGTTTTGATGACTACGTAAATAATAGTAATTAATTTATGAGACAAGTTTGATGAAGGAACTACCAAATGAGAGTGAATTTACACTAACTTGTGCCAAGTGTTTTTATTGCTATTCAAGTCTTATAAGAAACTTAGACTAAACATGAAATGAGATAGTACATGAATATTGTTTAAAAAAGATAATAAATATATATAGTAATAATGATAATAATAATATATAATTAATTAATTAATTAATTTTGGATATAATAATGTGTAGGCGGTGATAATTATTTAGTAGGAAAAAAAAAACTAAAATCAATTCTAACTTTAAAAATTATTTAACGAAGGCCAAAACATAATTTTCTATAAACGTTTACAATATGAAACTTAGTTACCTAAAAGACACATGTACTTGAAAAGCTATAGTAATAAAAACTATGACAATGTCTTTTGGTCAATTGAGTTTTGATGAGTAAATAAAAAAATAAAATAAAATAAAAATAAAAAGAAATCTGTAAACTTGATGGATAGACATATATTCCTTTCTCAAAGTTTCTACACTTTGCCATTACAATTGACATGTCACAAAATCAAAGTTGTCTACTTAAGAAAGGAATTGAATCCTAAACCCTAAATCTCAAAGTAAATTATTGTTTTTATTAAATAATAAAAAGATATATTAAGTATTTTGTAAACCCATAATTAATTAGACTTATGTAGCTTTAAAATAAATAATAAAATAAAAACGAATGACATCTATTAGCATGTAATTAAACTTTAATAGCTTAGCTAAATAAACTATATAGTTGCATAAATTAATAGATAATTAATTTACGAGATAAGTTTGATTAAAGAACTACAAAATGAGAGTGAATTTACACTAATTTCTATCAAGTGTTTTTTATTGCTATTCAAGTCTTTTATAAAAAACTTAGACTAAATATGAATTGAGATAGTACGTGAATATTTTTAAAAAAAGATAAATAAATATATATAGTAATAATGAAAATAATAATGTATAATTAATAAATTAATGAATTCTGAATGTGATTATGTGTAGGCGGTGATAATTATTTAGTAGAAAAAAAAACTAAACTTTGAAATTTAGACCGGGTTATATTGTCATAATTGCTATCGTTTCATTTTTTACCTATTTCTTTTTTCTATTTTTTCCTATTGCTTTGGTTTTTCTTAGGGTGAGCTTAACGTTGAGCTTTATTTTATTTTCTATTTGGGGGCGTTAATTATATTTTTGGGCCTTTATTGTATTTTTTGAATTTTTATCGTATTTTGTTAGATTTTAATAGTAGTTTTTAGTTTGTTTTTTTTTTTGTGTGTGTTTAGGCCTGTTGAGCCTCTTTTAGTGCATTTTCTTTGTAATTTTCATTTGGGTTTTCTTAAGTCAAAAGATGAATCTTTATCCTCAAATTTTAATTAATGAAAAACAAATATATAAATATGTTACGATCAAATTTCTAGAAAAATGGATATATGTTCATGTGTGACAACTTATCAGATGCTATGCTAAGACAACAAACAAGGATAATGGAAACAAAGGTAGACACTATAGGAAAACATACCTGATTGTTAAAATGAGTGTAAGTATTGATCTTGTAAGATGAAATACATTTGTCTTTCATTCATTATCTAGAAGGTCCAAATGAGGCCGAAACATGAAAAGAATATTAAGAATGTATTTGATAAAATTAGCTGAAAGCAAAAAGTAATAAATAAGAGTATCATTGATCATTAGGTTAATAAAGAGGTATTTAAAATAATTATAATATATTTTAATAAATAAATTAATTATATATTTAATTATAAATTATTATAATTATATATTTAAATTATAAATTTCTATAATAACATATTTAAATTATAAATTTATGTAATTATATATTTAAATAATAAATTACTATGATTAATATTTAAATTATACTTTCTATAATTAAATATATAAATTTTTAATTATATATTTAAGTTATTATTTTTTATAATTATATATTTATATTACATTAACGAAGGAGAGAAAAATGAGGGAGAGATGTTGTATAAAGTGATGAGAGAGAATTAGTGGGAGACAATGAATTAATTAACAAAAGGTAAACATATATTAATAAAATCAACTAGTTGCTAAAAATATGAGATCACTTGGAAAAGCTATTTGGAGTAACTTTTTTTAAAAAGGTAGTAGCTCCTAAAAATGCTCCTAATTTTTTTTTATCCAAATAGCTAAAATGAAAAACTAAACATACTCTAAATCAAGGAAATTACAAAACAGTAACAAAAGTAAAAGAAATAAAAAAGATATAAAGGGGTGTGTAATAAAATAAAAGTATGAAGAAAATGGTTTGTTTAAATGTTAACTTCGAAGGTGCACCTAGTCACACTATAAAAGTTTAAGTTAAAAGATTGTTGTAAATGTTTCAAAAAATATTTTTTACCCAGAAGATTGTCTATTAAAGTATTCTTGCAAAGTAGCTAATAAAAAGAGTTGGAAAATAACTCAATTCGAGCAACCTCCAGTTCTCCCTTGTTAAAAAAAAGAGGTTTCACTAATTAGTCAAATTAACGAGTATTCTTATTACCTCTTCTACCTACATAAGTACTTTTTATATCACTTCTTGCACTATCTTAGACTCCCCTTAAGAGCCCGAGTTTTTTATAACTAACTCACTTTTCGCTTTCAAAACCAATTAAGATATAAAGAAAATACATAACAAAATTGACACTCGTAAAGTTAATGAAATAGCAAAGCGTTTGATCTATAGTCAATATTTTCTTATATAAGTATTTCTTTTTGGAAGTGTAAGTGCTCTTTATTTTCAAATGTTTTTCTTTTGCCAAATCCTTAATCTTAGGCTTAGTTATATTGGGTTATTAAGATGGTTGTTTTGGGATTAGAGCCTTTGTTGGGTTTAAAAGGTTTATACAACCAAACGATCCGATAATAAATAAAATGAAGTTTGATTATTTCATATATATCTTTAAGAGATGTATACAGATAATTAACAAGTTTTATACAAGGATCACAGGGTATAAAAAGCACAAGAAAATCCAAGGCAATGAAGCATATGTTGATATTGCTTACAAGATGCAAACATAGCTACACAAAAGTATAAGATGCAACTTATCAATAGTAAAAACATAGATGTAGACTAAGATATGCAGACACATCCTAATAAGACACATGATGCATCCTAATACGACACAGACGAAGTCAAGACAAATGCAGACATGGTCAAGTTAGACGTAGATGAGGTCAAGTCAGACACAGTCAAGCTAGATGCAGATGCATTCAAGCTAAATGAAAACGCAGTTAAGTTAAATGCAGACACAATAAAATAAAACAAAAACTTAAACAAGTTTGACACAAACTCAAACAAGTTAGACATAGATACACCTCATGAAGATAAAATGCAACTTATGAAGACACATTCTGTGAAGATGAAGAAGCAACCTCTCAATTTATTAAGATGAAAATGCATCTTGTAAAGAGAAAACAAACATAATGAACAAGAAGACACAACATACAAAAGACAAAAGATGTAAAGCATGAAGATGCAACACTTGAACAAAAAGATACATCTCATGAACATTAAATGTAAAAGATGAAGATAAAGAGTCTGGAGTCATAAAACACAGAATGAAGGATAAAAACATGAAGACCAAACTCAAAAAAAGACACAAAAGTTAAAGCTGTGAAGATGCTCTCTCCAACTATACGTGTTATTATTTAAGTTTATTTTATTCATTTTATTTTCAGGAACAACTCTCAACTTTCAGAAATACTTTTTTAAACACGAATATTTGAAATATTCAAGTGAAGTGAAACAAAAGATATGATAGATGTATAAAAAGACATGTATCAACCTTACAAAGAGTGTTAAAAAGATTTTCAGGTTATCTATTACAACAAAGTTGCTTTAGAAGCCAACTTGCCCTAAAAAATAGAGTTGTATGGGATATTATTTAAAATATTACTAGTTGGTGAAAATCACTCCTTATAATATTTAATGCTTGTTTAAAAGCACTAGACACACAAGCCTCTTAAGTCACAACAATCATATTTTGAAGATACCTATATAAAGTAGGTCTAAATAGAAGAACATTTAAGCAATAAGAGAAAAACAAAAGAGTGGCAGCATTATCAAAAGCCTTTATGATTCTATTTTAATCACTCATTTGAGTGATCAACAATTCTATGAACTTAATTGTTTATCTTTCATGAAGTGAAGTTATCCCCTTTTGAGCGAATTTTTTACATCTTCTCTTTGAGAGTTTAATCTCTGTAACCTCTGAACCTTTGGGTGGTAAGCCATGAGTGACTTAGAGTAAGCCAGGAAAGGCTGTGTGTAGAGAATACTTGTGTTAGTTAGAAGTGACTTTGTGTAATTGGTCTTGAGCTTAAGAGAAATTTAAGTGTAAGCTAAGACTAACTTTGTGTACTTGATGTTGAAATTAGGGCGAGTTTCAAAATAAAATCATAAGTGGTTTAGAATACTCGTTGTAAGCTAGAAGTGACACTAAAAATACTTCTTGTATTTTAGTTTGAAATAGTGGAACCTTCCAAGAGATGCTTGAAAGAGAAGTGGACATAGCTCAGTTAAGATTGAACTAGTATAAAATATACTTTCTTACTACCTTTTATTACAACATTTATCTTTGCTAAAAATGATTTTATTTAGAATAGTTTTATAACAAGGTTTGTTTATAAAAATTGCCTTTAAATTGCGTTTGTATATGAAAACGAGTTTTTCTTTTTTGTAAAAGCTATTTTTAATCTACATTTGTATAACATATCGTCTGGATCTATATATCTAAATGTGTTTGTATATAGAACACACATTTATATATAAAAATAGCATATATGTGTCTATAAAAGACATTTACCTGAGTTTGTTTAATAGATTACTTGTTTCTTATAGAAGGTTCTCATAAAGCTTCTGACAAGCTAAGAATTCAAGCTATCAAGAAAGATTCAAATTTCATTTATCAAAGTGTAAAATAAAACAAGGAGAGGTGAGTGCTATTTATATAATTCTATACGTGTAAATTAAGTGAGTTTAACTGAGGATTAATTAGCTAAAAAGTTAACTAACACATAGTTAACTTGCCTAATCCAAACAACCCCCTAAGAAAGTGGATCTATGTTCCCTTAATTCAAATTCAAATTTGAATTTAGGTGCTACCTATTATATGATTTCAATTTGGTGCCACATAGAGGGAACAAGGGGGGCCCACATGCTACTCGTGCTTATGTGAATGCTAGAGAGGTGTGGGAAACAAACAAGAGGGGTGTTGAACTCAAACCATATGTCCATTTGCTCTCGAAAAAGGTTCACCATCTTGTATATACTCCGCATAAATAATCAATGGCACCCCAAACTCAAAATAAAAGAAAATAGGCCGAAAATACAAGGCCCCAAAGAAGGATAAATGCACCTACCTAATTATTAAACAAAATATAAAATAATAAATACAAGAAATTAAAGCTTATAGCCTAATGTCTTCACTTCAAATAGGAGTTGAGGTCTAGCATACTCTTTCCTACTCATGCCTTCTTCTATCCTCCTAGCCATGACCCTTGTGATGGGACTATTGGAAGATAGGATTGCATCATACTTTGACCATGATTATCAAACTCTTGAGTTAACTATCTAACTCTTATGAGTTTACGAGTCCACCTACCCTCTGCAAGTTAACTCGTGTGTAAACTCTATTTTTATTAAACTCTAGGTAAACTCGGTAAACCTTATATAAACTCTCGAGTTTACTACTAAATCATCAAGTCAACAAATTGAGTTATTTTATATGTGTTTTTTAAGTATTGTGGAATTTATGATTTACTATTTTGATTAATTATGTTATTGAAATGTTGAATTGTATGTCATTTATAGATATTTTTTATTATTTCATATAAAGTAAATTTCTACGAGTATACGATTCAAATTTATCTAACTCTCACGAGTTTACATAGACTCTCGAATTTAATAATGTTGACTATCACTTAAGATGTAGAGGAAGAAAATGGTCACAAAGGGAGATTTAGACTTGGAGATAGAAGCTTCTATAGAAAGTTCAGATGGAGAAGCAAACATATGTCTAATAGTACATGCTAGTTTAGAAGCTTTTACAAAAGGTACAAACGAAGAAACCAACATCTATTTGAAAGTAGAGTTGGATCAAAAGCTTATAATGAAGATTCAGACTTAAGTCAGAAATCTCTACAACAAGATTAGATGTAGAAGTCAAAATATGTGTAATGACAAATGTAGAGTTAGATAAAATAGTGGCAGACGTAGAACAACATTGTCTGCAAAGCAATTTGAATTAGATGAAGAGGTATATTTTTCTAATCTTGCCTCTGTTAGTAATGTATACAATGAACTTTTGTACAACTCTTCTCTTCTTTCAAAAGGCTATAGAAGTTCAGAAAAACTTTGAAAAATCTAATTAAAGAACATGAAATTTTAAAATTTCTTTATAAATCTCAATCCATGAAAATGGAGAATATTAGGAAGATTCATGTTCTCAAATTAGAATATCAAAATAAGACTATTGAAGAAGTTCAAGTCCTTTGAACTCAAGTGCTGGACCTACATAAGATTCAACTTATACAATATAGATTTTTACTATTGAAAGAGAATGCTCTCTAAGAAAAGTCTTATCCAAAACTATAGAAGGTTCTGATAGGCTGAATCTATTAATCAAATTGCCTAGAAGACTGTCTTATTAGTTATGGATTAGGCTTTATAGATGAGAAGGTTCCTAAAAAAAATCTTGTATTTTTTATGAGATAAAGCCACAATAAAAAATTATATTTTATCATTATCTGGCAATTTAAGATTGGTATTAATCAATTATATTCTTATTTTTTCAAAAATACCATATTTATTTAATATTTTTATATTATTGGTATTTTTTAGTATAAAAAAAATTGATTAATTCAAGATTAAATTAATTTTTTTTACTATTATAATCTTGAATTTTTTACCTATTTTCATTGTGATAATTCTTTACAGTATTTGTATTCTCCAATTATACTGTACTCTCTTTAATATTGAATTATCATTTATAAATTGATTTTAGGTTATTTTATTAATTATGCACAATCTTAATTGTCCTTCTCTTATGAGCATAATTTTGTTTATTAATTTGCATTATTATTACTTGTCTATCACGGGTATAATAATGTGAATTTTGTATGTTGGTCATATAATATATATGATTAAAATTATGCAAATTTATTGGACAATATGCATAATTTCTTTTTTTATTTACATAATTATAATTTCACTATTTTGGATGCATTTATGTGAATTTTGTGATATAATTATTTTTATATTGCATTGATGATGACTATACTCTATCGGTGTATTGTTATTAATGTAATTTGGTGTTATACAATGTACTTTTCTTGGCTTATGTTAATAATTTTTTTAATACCCTATCGGTATTAGGATTTTATTAATATAAGTTATAGTATATTGTAATTTCTTTAGGGATTCTCTTTTAACTGAACTTTTAGAATTACATAACGTTTCCCTATTTTTGTAATGTTCAGTTTATTTCCCTCATTTGATCATGTTTAGTTATATTTATATGGAACCAAAATTTACACTCTCATTCTTTTTGTTCCATAATGACTTATAACCTTTAATTGGACATTTTTTCCTTCAAAACAAAAAAAAAATGTTGCATTTTTTGTGGTGCAAATTTATATATATATATTGATAAAGAAATAGTTGAATTTTATTTAGCCCTCTGGGTATTTTTTTGTTATATCAACTTATTTTTTCTTTATCAAGTGGAAGGATTTTGTATATTAGAATTTTAATTAATATCTTATAAAATAAATTTTCGTCATATAAGATTTTTACCTTAAATGTCCAATTAATCATACATGTGCAAAAAAAATAAAATGTTCTTGATAAAATTTTTTTTTCTTATCACATTATTTGTTATCACATTGTTGGGATCTATATTAAGGATTTTATATTGGTCTCTTGTAAAATATTTTCTTGTATAACAAACTCTCTATTGATTTGCAATATTAGTATGCAATTCTTGTAAGGACAATATAGGAATCCCAAATTTTAAGAGATTAATTTCTCCATACCATATTTTATAATATTGTTAATGGTATTCTTGTAAAAGCTAGAGGCTTTATTTGATATATAAATAAACCTATGTCCATTATAAATTTTGATGAGAGTTAGAGATTATTTATTATTATATCCTTAATATTTGTAAGAATAGGTCTCATTCTTTCGCTGCGTGTAATCATGTTTTATTCTTAAGTGTGCGTAAATATTGTTTATTGTAGCACTTGATTGTTTATGATTACTTGAGAACTTGCTTATGATCTCATATTCTACGTAAAATTATCAAGTGATCCATTTTGTCACTCATGTAATTATTTTTTCAAGATCCTCGTAGGGGTCAATATTTTTGTAAAGATTGATTAACATGTGGTTAATTATGAAACCATTTGTGAGAATTATTTATTCTTATGGATGAATTTGTAGGTTTCATATTCTTGTTATTTTAACCACTTCTCTCATTAATCATTTTTTATTCTACTACTTTCTAATTCCTTAAGTAGAATAATAGTGAATTTTAATTGACTTTTATTATTATCTTATAAAGTCATCATCCCACTATCACTAGAACTTTTAATACTAGTGTACCCTAATGATAATCCTAATATTTTTGTGGTATATTAAGAATTAGTGGGAGTATATATAATCTTGTATTATCTCTCGAAACTTATATATTTTTTATTGTCATATATTCTTGTGCACATTTAATTATGATATGACATACTTTATAGGACTTGACTATTTATTTTTGTCCTATTTTAATTGAGATACATAATTCATTGTATCTTAATAGACATCTTTAATGGATGTTAAGAGCATTTTTTTGGGGATTGCAAATTAATTCTTTTGGTATGCAATTAAGTATTGTGGATTTCTTTACCCAAAATTTCACATTTTTTTGGTCAAAATTCTATAAGTATATTGTAGATGCAATATTCCTATCGGGTATGATTTTCTACTTTGTAAAAAAGTGCTTATTATGATAGTACTTCTATTGAGTACAATTTTGCACTATTGAAGTACTTATGAATTTTTTTTTGTTTGGACCAATTATGTAAGTGTTTGCTCAATTGACATTTTGTGACCACAATAATCTGAGTATCATTTTATATAAACTAGGTGTCTATGTGGTTTTAGTAGGGAATTTATGGATTTCCTACTTATCTTTGGATTCTTACATAGTCACTTATTTTTGAAACTCGGATTAGTTAAATGTCAAATATTATAGAGCATTTATGTAGCCTATATGTAATTACATATGTTATTGGGCTATGATGAATAATTAGATGCATGTAAATTATGCTTTCTCACCTATATAATTTTTCGGACTCAAGTAAAAAAAATTATATTAATTAAATATTTTTTTATTCACTGATCAAATACTTAACTTTGGAGTTTTATAACTCATATGGTTTGGTTAAGTTTTGATGTCTTAGATCAGTGGGAGTCTGAAAACTTTCTTATGAGATATGTGTGAAGTAATATCATTTTAGTAACATATCTCTTAGCATTTTTGGATGCTTGAGACCATGTAATATCATTTTATTGAACTACATTATTCTATATACTTTATGAGAAATATTTATGATATATATCCCTATCGGATATTATTTTGTAGCTCAAATTTCTCATTGTCTAATATAAGATTTGTCTATAATTGTCATTCTAGCTTAATGATTTATCTTTGTATTATTGATTAATACCATCCAAGTGGGAGAATGTTGGAAATAATAGTGGATTAGTATTAATCAATTATATTTTATCATTATCTGGCAATTTAAGATTGGGTGATAATCATATCTTATAATATCTTTATGATTATTTGAATGGGATTATAGTAAGATTGACTCTGTGATGAGTTGAGTCAATCATAAAAAGCCCATTTGAGGGGTCTCTGCCTATCCTGGGGGATTATAAATTTGCCATCCCATTAAGCAAATTATAACAACAGCAACAATACACATTCTCTAGAATAATCCCCTAGAAAGTAGGTAGTAAAACCCTCAAGAGTTCTTATTGAACTCATATCTCTACAATAATCATTCCTAGAGTTTTTTTTGTTCTTGAAGATCAAGAACTTCAATTCAATATATATGAGGTACACAGATTCTCTTTCCTTTATCTTTTTATATTTAATCCTCTATACATACTATAATCTTGTATCTATTGATTTAAGGTTTCTTTTATTTCCATCAGGAAGGTCAGACCAGACCATCAGAACTAACCAAAACACACCCAAACAAACATGGGTACCAAATGAAAAAATAATTATAGTTTATGTTGGTCAATGGGTATTTACCTTTCACGAAGGGAAGAATGTTCTCATTCTAAGACCAAAAGTCCAAGTGATTGGTTCAGGATCAAACGAAGCTCTACGATGAAGACAAGAAGGTGCATGTCAAAAGCATCTCATTCATAAATAAGAGCTTCGAAAAGTGTTGATGATGCTTACGATAATAGCATTCTATCCCTTATAATATATATAACTATCTATCATGCATTTATTTGCTAATCATATATATATATATATATATATATATATATATATATATATATATATATATATATATATATATATATATATATATATATATATATATATATATATATATATATATATATTTTAAGACAATTTGACACAAACCATCTACATGAACCATTGAGCACTTTTTATATTAGAAAGTTACGATACATACTCAAATGTCTCTTAAATAGTTATTTTTGTTTTAGTTTTTATTATTTGTGTTTACTGAAAATAGATTTTAGTAATTATAGTTACATTTATAGATTGCTTTAAATTGATTTTTTTTTATCCTACAATTTAAATAGGTCCAAGTTCAATCTAGGCTTTTCAAAATAGTCTAAGAGCATCTCTAAGGGTAGTCAAACTTTTTTATCTTATCCTAGGCTCCGTTCGGGGTGGTTTTTGGTTTCTAATTTTAAAATTTCTAAAAACAAAAACTAGTTTTGATTTTAAGTTTTCAAAATTTTAAAAATAACATTGTTTTTGTTTCTAAATTTAAAACATTGTTTTCAAATCTTAACCAAAACACTAGTTGAATGTAGCGATCGAGACAGTTGTTAAAGGTAACAGTCGATTATTGGTGATAAAAGGTGGTGGTCGGTGACTGGTGATCGGAGGTGGAGGTTGTGACTAGTGGTCAGAGGTAGCGGTTGGGTGACCAGTGATCTCGGGTGGTAGTCGGTAATCGTTGATCAAACGTGGCAGCCAATGCTCGCTAGTTAGAGGTGGCAACCAATGATCGCTAATCGAAGGTAGTGGTTGGTGATCGTCGATTGGAGGTGACGGCCGGTGATCGTCGGTTGGAGGTGACGGCCGATAATCGTCAGTCGAAGATGGCGGCCGGTGACCGCCTATCGGAGGTGGCAGTTGGTGATCGCATCGAAGTTGGTGGTCGGTGACCGTTGGTTGGAGGTGGTGATCGGTAACCATCGATCAGAGGTGACGATCGATGACTACTGACCGGAGCTGAGGGCTGGTGACCGCCGATCGGAAGTGGCAGCCGATGACCATCAGACAAAGGTGTCAATCGGTGACTTCTGGTTAGAGGTGGAGGCCAGTGGCCACCGGTCAGAAATGATGGTCAATGGTGACAAGTAACGTCAAGTAATGAGCTTAAATAAAAACAGAAACAAAAATCTAAAAACAATTTTTTTAAAAAATTGAGTGAAAAATGTTTTGAAGATGAGTAAAAAACCAAAATAGAACTATTTTTGTTGAATAGGTTTTTGTTTTCAAAACCAAAAACCAGAAACTCAGAACCACCCTGAACAGGGCCTTACTTATTGGTAGACCCCGCAATGTTACGTTATTCTGAAGATCAACTCTATTTTTTACTCCAACAAAAAATCACAAATTGTGATTTTGGAACACTTTTGGTGGATCACACAAAGTCACGTCATCAAATTTAATTTTATTTTCAATTTATTTTGAAATAATTTAAATTAAATAATTATATAGTTTAATTATCAAATAAATTTAGAATAAAATAAAAAATATTAATAACTCAAATTTTTATGAATACAAATACTTTAAATATACGATAAAACATAACATTGATAGCAAAAATACAAACATGAAGATTGAATAAGAAAAATTAATGCAAAAATACAAATTACTCTCTCTTCCATCTCCATTTTTATTTTCCACTTTTTCTTGTTTTCAGTTGGTGCGCGCAATTCTAGTTGAAAGAGAGCCAATAGAAAAGGTTGTTTTCGGGGGGGAGAATGTTGAATGTGTGTTCTTCTACAAATCTCTAAGAACAAATATTGGCTTCAAGATATGTGGTCCAGAACCACCTTTCAAGATGCTCTAAGGTTTAGAGCAAATGGGTCTAAAGTAAGTTTTGTTTTTAAAAGGGTCAAAAATGAATCTAACTCATTCTAGACCCATACCCATGATAACCCGTCCACATCCGGCCAACCCAAAATCCAACTAACCACACAAGAAAATTAGATGGAAAGGGGTCGCAAATATGCATAATGGGTTCATATGGGTTGGACTTTTGGGGCCTGAACCCGCCCACTGAACACCACTTTATTAATGAAACATATGATGTATCTCAAGGTCATCTGTTATCATGCTACATTGCTACCAAACAAACGGGGGAATATAGTAAATTCTTAATTCGTGAAAAAACCTAAAGTCAGTTTATCTTGGCTTATGGAAGTAAGAAATAACTATAAACTTGTGCATGCAACTTGTAAAACCAGTGCTACATTGATTTCCTATCTGAACAAAGGACAAGGTTCATATAGAAACTATTTTCAAGAGTTTCAAAGAAGGCATGTACAAAATGGAAATCAGAGGATTAAACCCTGAGCAGGAGCAGGCTTGGAAGAGTGTATCTCGCTTGTTATAGCTGCTTTTGGGGAGTCAGAAAGGACCTGTTATGGAAGTAAGAAATAACTATAAACTTGTGCATGCAACTTGTAAAACCAGTGCTACATTGATTTCCTATCTGAACAAAGGACAAGGTTCATATAGAAACTATTTTCAAGAGTTTCAAAGAAGGCATGTACAAAATGGAAATCAGAGGATTAAACCCTGAGCAGGAGCAGGCTTGGAAGAGTGTATCTCGCTTGTTATAGCTGCTTTTGGGGAGTCAGAAAGGACCTGTGCATACTGGTCTTCTACTTTTCGCTTCTGTTCCTCTTCTGCATTTACCACTTTCTCCTTTGTCTTCTGTCCAACATCCCCAGCTGCCTTGGCAACCTTATTAAAAGCACCTGTAACCCAGGAAGCCCCAGTGAGTACATACCGATTCTTCATTATAGCGGACCCTGCAGTGCTGACTTTCTGTTCTGCAGCTGCAAATGCTGATTTGGTCTTCTCTGAAACCTGAAACTTTTGATCCACTTCTCGAACTCTGTCACTCACAACTGTAGCACCAGCACTTATTTTCTCAGTAAGCCCAAGTTTTTGGTCAAAAGATGTAACTTTTGCTGAAGCTGTTGATGATAACTGGTGCTTGTCATCAAAAGTCTTTGCTTTGTTGACAGCATCTTTCCCTAAGATAAAACCCTTGGCAAGCATGCTGGTGACCACATCCTCTGCTTTCCGTAAAGCAGATTCAGCATCACTAGGAGTTTTACCTTCTGTTACCTGAAAAATATTGTGCAATTGTTAGGCAAAAATATCAGGCAGTTAAGCACAATAAGTAGAGGATCTTTAAAAAGTTTACAGATGTCGCCAAGGCAGCAGGTGGAATCCTGTAATCTGGATCCAGAGTTATGTTGACTGACAAATCAACTATTGTTGCTCCCTGACATAATGAAACTTAGTAAATCTTAATATGATTGCAAGCTATATAAATTCTAACATAAAAGGAACAAGGAAACATCCATTATAGTTTTCCAAATATATACATCGTAACAATGCTATGCGTTTCATTCTTCATGGATCAATTTGATTCCATTTCACGGGTCAATTATATAGCAAAAAAGTGGCAGTATAACGGCAATTTGATGGTGCATATAAGTTTTGCAGCAAATGGCATATCTTGGACCAAAATAAACATATACCAATATAGCAGATTATGAACAATTTTGTAAACTCATAGTATAACCTATCATAACATTATTATAGTACCCAATTATTGAAGACAAATTAGACACATCCCAATGTAGAGGCAAAATCATAACACCTCAATGGTCAAGTGCTACTTTCTTTTCAATAGCTACACAACCACCCAGAAATAAGACAGGTTAGTGGCTAGCACCAGATGCAACACAAGCTCCAATTAGCATCAGTTAGGTTGAATAGTAAACATTTTTACATTACCGGATTACCCTTCCTACCTTCCATTTATATTAAATCTGATATTGAATGATGATGGAAATTTACCAAGTAGTTCAAGTAGAAAAAGGATTTTTCAATCTAAAGTAAAGAAGGGGATGTTTCGAGCACCCAACATTATATGAAGAAATAATATAGCATACATAAAGACTCCAAACCACATCTTTACTTTAAAGTTAAAGGAAGTCAGGGATTTTTCGGATTAGGAAATTTATTACATAATAAAGAGGCTCACTAATGAAACCTTTATTGTTGAATAAAAGAAACAGTCGATATTTGGGAACCTAGCTTAACTGGATATTTGGCAACCTAGCTTAAATTTAGAAAAAAACATTTCTTTGAAAAAATTAATTGTTTTTAAGAAGCTGAAAATTTATTGCTCATAATTATTTTTCAACAGCTTTTTTTCTCAGCTTTTTTCACCCTTTTAATCTGTAAAAGCTGGGAAATTACATCCAAACAAGCTTGATTATTTTCAAACAACTTTTCAACAGATTTACCTAAACAAATTTTGATTTTGATTATAATCAATTATACATATTCGACTATTGAAATAATCAAATTTTTAGTTTTTCCAGACACACTTTAAATAGATTCAACAAAAGGAGACTTTTGAAAGCCTTTCAAGTAAAAAATTTCAAAACAGGTGCCACAACAAGGTTCTCAAATAGAATATATTCTTCTAAGAATCTAAGGGCTTAATCATGTCTTCAGGTCCTGCAAGTGAGTGCATTTTTAGTTTAAGTCCCTGTAAGTAACAGGCAGATTACCGATAATAGTACTGCAGTCTCAGCGCCTTGAGAATCCTTGAAGGTAACAAAGGCAGTTTGAGATCGTTCATCATGACTGCAATAATATAAAATCTTACAATTTGCATAGTAAAACTAAGAATAAAAGCAATAAAAAAAGGAATAAAATACTAATCAGAGCAACTTACTGACCTCTGCATTTCAACATATTCAATATCACCAGAAAAGGAAAAGAACTCCTTAACGTCTTGCACAGTGGCTCCCAAGGAAACATTACTGACTTTTACAGTTTTGATCTGGAAAGAAAATAACATACACTAAAAGGTTAGAATGCTCTGAAATTGCACACCTAAGGACAAAGTCAACGCATTTACTACCACTCATGCTCACTTCCTAAAAATGGCAACTTCCCTTATGATGCTGTTGCATCAGAATCAGACCTTCTGTAATGATAAAAAATAAAATAAAAAATACATACAAACATTATAACTGTTGTGCTGTCAATAAACTTTCATAATTTTTTCACAAGGTTGATAATTGATCCTTATGACTACCATTCATATTAAACCCATGTAAAAAGTCATAAAAACAGGGGCATGACTTGCGAGGGAGAGTTCAAAATTTAACAAGATTAATTTGGAAAATGGAGAAGTCTAAGTTAGAAAAGCAATAAATAATAAAGGAGGAACAAAGCAAGAAACCTCATTTGAAACAATCCCTACCACCCAAAACTACACACAGCTTAAACAGTAAGGCAAAGAGACATCCATATTGTTAAAATTTAAAACTACACATTTGGGTCCCCTCTTTAAAAGGATAACTGAAAAAGTTATGAGTATCTCTTCATTCTTTACTCATCAAGCAAATTTATCTGAATAATCACACTATAAATGTTTGAATTGGATCTGCAGAAAGGAGAGGTAATTGTTTTCTGTAAACCTGATTGCAACTCTATGCAATGTTAAATGCATGGAATATATGCATTTTGACTGCAGAAGCTTTTGGAAAGGTCATGGAATTAAAAGGGGGAATTTTGTTCTGCGAGGTATGCATAGCCATTAATGTCATACACAAATGGGAGGGTGTGGATTTGGTTAGGAAACCTTTATTGAGAGTTATGACAGCAAATGCATGCTAACCAATGATATGTAATGGTAAAATAGTGGGAAGGCATACTATGTAATTAAAAGGTACTCCCTCTCAACTCATATATAAGCAAAAATAACTACTTTCACACTAATTAAGAAAATTAGTTATCATTGTCTAATTTTACTAATTTCATGTAAAAAATAAGATTATTTATAAAATGCCCTTCTATCCACAACCTCTCCCAATCCCTCCCCCCCTTAATCCTTCAAGTGACTTTTGTCACTAAGCCAACCTTATAACTCCACATTCTCCCACATAAGTGATGCTATTCAATCAATTTTAAGGGGAAATGGCAAGGCAGACTAGACAAACATGGGAATTTCAATCAAAACATTCAACATTCACTTGTCAAGAATCTTTAATCATACCCATTCAAGGCCATTATTACAAACGTGTAAAGAAAAATCCACCATACACTACACTGAATTACTAAAAACATCAAGAACATAAAAATCACGTAACAGAACAGTTATTGGATCACTTGTTAGGACCTCAAGCCCAAGAGGAGAGTCCAACCTAAAAGACTAGTCTATTAGGTGAGAGAGTCTCAAGACTTAAGTATCACATCAAGTAATGTAAGCTGCTTGATAATGTGGGATCCTAACATTGTCACCCCCTTTAAGGACCGATGTTCACGATGGCTTTCACTCTATCGATATTGACATGATGGTAGCAGTTTTCATTTTGACGGCTTCACTCATCTATCTGTATTTGGTGTAGACCTTGATCTAGTCTATAGGTAGCCACTCTTAATGAAAGCACCAATAGTCAGTACTTAGGTATAAGAAGAGAGTCCAACCCAAAAGACAAGTCTATTAGATGAAGTCTATTAGATGAGAGGGTGTAAGGCTTAAGTTCTTTAGTAGTATGTGATAACCAATGTGGGACTCCTAACTCCTACACATTGAAATTTCTCTCCGAAGTCAAAATACAAGGAAACAAACCTTTACACCTAACAGAACTTCCCAAATCCAAAAACTAAACATTACAACACGGAATCAATTCACATGAACTCACGGCCCCACTTAAAAAAAAAAGAAAAAAAAAGAAAAAGAAGATTGAGACGGATCTATGTACTCTTCCACCTTCTAACTAAACTAAACAAGCTTTGAGAAAACTACAGAATCTTCTTATAAATTATAGTGGCAGTGTCAGACACAGTATGTGAAATTGTGAATTCGAAGAAGTGTTCAAGAATATGGAAATAATTCATCGAATAATAATAGGAAGTGAAAATGAAGATGCCATCAGAACTCACCGACATCGTAGAGATCTCCGGTGACCAGAAACCGCCGTGGAGAGAGAAGAGAGTCCCGCGAAGAACAAAACGGTGAAGGAGTTACTGGAATTTATTTTCTCATGACACGTGCCGGATTTGAGTCGCACGTGTGAGTCCCATAGAGAGGAGAGGAAGACATGCAAACCGTGTGAGGGTCATTAACCGTTAAGACTTTGACTTTTCTTGACCGGCTATTAATCAGGAGTGTATAATTGGTGTAAAATATTTAAATAAAGAAAAACTCTTTTATATTAGAAGTGTTAAACTCTTAAAAAAATTATTTTTAATTTTTTTAGTTTTTAAATTTATTTACACTCCACATATCCTAAATCCTAAATTTTATTAGTTAATATTTTAAAAGTTATGTAAATGAAAGATGGTGATTAATAGCTAGTATAAAATTCTTTTATACGACCAGGTGTTAAACTTTTAAAAAAAAGTTTTAATTTTTTCAGTTTTTAAATCTATATTATTAATAAAGAGAATACCTCCTTTTTATGTCTATTTTTTAATATACTTATTCTACTCTTACACCTATTTTAAAATTAAAAGAATAAACTAATTTATCATAAGAGAGACTTAAGCCCATAACCTCTTGTTTTCCAAACACCTATTTTAAAATTAAAAAAAATGACGGCCAATTCATCCTAAAAGCCCAACTAATCAACTCACTTCTCCTAAGAGACTAATCACACCACCTAATTAATCTAAGGTACAAAACAAGGCCAAAATATACGGGCAAAAGGAAAGTAAACATGTCTCCAAAAATTCTTATTATAGAAGGTGAGGTCTAAAAATATAGAACAAACTAAGCTAGAACTAAGAGATTATGGCCTAAATTTTTAATATCAGGCACAAAAGGAAAACTAAGAAAAACAACCTAGTTTATGCATAATAATATACTTTACAAAAAAGTTGTATTTGCTTTATGTGACAGCACAAAATCTCCCATCAATTATTATATGCATCTAGCACGTATGTAAAGGATGTCCATGTATAAAGAATGAAAACAAAAATCATTATCAGAGAGTCAAAGCTTTCTTTCTGCATTTTCTCTTTAAAGATCAAAGAAAATTATCAATTTGTGATTAGATTTTCTTGTGTTAGGATAGTCTAATAAAAGCAAACCCTGTATATCCTTCACTTAGTGAAGGTATCCTCTTGTGAGCTTATTTTGTACATCCTTTCTTGTGAGAGTTATTCTTTGACAGACATTCTCTTTATAACCTTATGGTTGAAAAGCAAGAAGTAACTTAGTGTAAAAAGAATACTCATACTTAAACTTAGAGGAAGCTTAAGGGTAGAATTAGGAGTGGTTTAAAGTACTCGTGGTAAGCCAAGAGTGACAATAAAAATACTCATCTTGTATATCAAAATATGAAATGATACCTTTCAAGAGTTATTTGGAAAAGAACTAAACGTAGCTGAGTTGGAGTGAACCAATATAAAAATATATTATTATTCCTTCTATTACAATGTTATTCTTCTCTATAGATGGTTTTGTTTTGAAAAGTTTTATAAAAAGCTCTTGATGAACTTTTTTAAAATAGTAGAATGTCTATTAAATTGTTTACCATCTTAAGACTCTCTTTAAGCCTCTTAAAAAAGTATTTGCAAAAACTATCTTATAGCTCTATTTAAACCCCTTCTTGAGTTAACTTGTTTTTTTCAAATATGACATGATTAAAATGAATCATTTTATAGTTCAGGTCTCATTCGAGGTGATTTAAAGTTTCTAGTTTTTTGTTGAGTTTTTAGTTTTTTGTTTTGAAATATATTTTGAAAACAGAAATATGTTCGATTAAAACAATTTTGATTTTCTTTTCAGTTATTTGAAAACAGTTTTCACCCAATTTAAAAACAATAAAATTTGGTTTTGATATTTATGTTTCTATTTTTCCTAAAAAGTTCATCACTTGACATTACTTGCTATCACCTGCCATCACTTTCTACCCTTAAGCATCGATAAACTACCTTTGATCATCAATCTGCCATCGTCAGTTACCAATTACCATCTCCATCCATTAATCATCAGCCACTTAATCATTAACCATTACCATTAACAACTGACCATCAACTACGACCTTCAACCTTCAATCATCGATCGTCACCTTAAACCTTTAGTCACCAACTTCCACCTCCAATCTTTAGTCACTAGTCATTACCTCCAACAACAGGGTCACGGTCGCTACCTCTGACCATTGATCATTGAATGCCACCTCTGACTGCCACCATTAGTCACTGGTTATCGTTCGTGAGTTACTAGTCATTAACTTCTTGAATAAAAGGTTAGATTTAAAATGGGATTGAATAGAGATATAAGAAGTTTTTTTGTAAATCTTTTTTTAGAAATACCTTCCTAAGAAAATTTATGTGAACAGTTAAAGCATTTGACAAAAAATCTTTTCTGATATATAGATATGTGTTTTGTTATATAAATGCAACTTATATATAGACGTAGAGTAAAAATGGATTTTTGTAAAGGAACTTGTTCTATTGTACAAAAGCGATTTAAATATAGTTTTTTAAAAAGAATCTTCTTATAAAACTATTTAAATAAAACCAATTTTAGGAAAGAAAAAAACTACAATACAAGGTAATAAGAAAATCTATATATCAAATCACACATCTGTATGATATATAGACGCACATTCTGTTTTGTAGATACATGTTTTAACATATAGAAATAAAGTAATATAAACACCTAATTTTGTCCAGTTTTCCATACTTTTTCTTAACATTTGACTTTCACCTTTTGTGCATAAAATAGGATTTTTTTTAGTCCAATTCAATAAAAAAAGATAAAAATAAAACAACAAAAATAGGCCCTTAATATTTACAAAATATTTACAAATGTCTTTGCTAAGTACACCCCATGAAAATAGGATACATTTAGAAGTTTGATGGTGTAAATAGAAAAGATCCATAAGTGATATTTAGTGAACTAGAAAGCATTTTAAGGTGTATCTAACAAGCTCAAAAAGTGTACACAGATCTTCAAAATGAATATTTTGCACCCTTAAAGTAAAAAGGAGTGTACTTAGGGCAAAAGGGTAGTATAAACAGTAAATTCACAACCCAAATGAGTAGAGGGTGCATTTAGCAAATTCAATGGTGTAAATCGTGAAAACCTTAAATTAAAGTTTATTGGGACAAAAAACAATACTAGGCAATATATACAACAGTATGAGGGGTGTAGAAGGTATAAACACAAAATTAAGAACCAGATGGAATTTTAGCCTATTCTTCATTACAAATTTTTAGTGTGCAAAAAAAAAAAAAGAGAGAGAAAGAAACAGAAGAACAAATAAATAAAAAATAAAGAATAAAAAAATATAATAAACATAGCAATTGGTCCTACGCTATTCGAAAGCTATTTTTGTCCATTAGCACCTGTTGCTTTTTTGGCTCTAATGCTACTCTCCTTCTTGTTCCTGCACTACACATCAGCATCCTACACCTTCTGCTCATTGTGTACAACCACTTTATTCCTCTTCAACCACCAACATTTCAGGCATGCACACAACAACTACTAACATTTCAAACATACACCAACATTGCAAACTTGTACACAACAATGCATTAGAAATTTGTTTTATATATAAAAGTTTTGATTTTGAAAGGCTAATAAAGAAAGGAGAGACTATGAATATAAATACAACTAGAGTGTATACAAGGAGATTCTTTTGGGGGGCAGGGACGGAAGAGAGAAAGGAGTTGTTAGGGAGTCCAAAGCCAAAGCTAGTGCACACAAACAAAAGAGTATAAAAATATCACCATAAAGAGTAAGTAGGTAATATCTTTTCCACCATTAATTTTGGATTTTATTTCTACATGTGATCCTATTTTGTTACAAAGTAAGACATTTTTTACATAATCTAGAAATGCATAATCAAACAATGCTCAGAACTTAGTCAGTGAACATTAACTAGAAAATAGGGTAGAAAAATTACTATGTATTTAGCCACCAAAAACGATTTCTGGTGATGGTGGTTCCTCCCTTCGCCATCCTTTTTCATCCTCCCCTCTTCTCTACTCCCTAAAAGAAGAACCCCGTCGCACCTAAAACTCTCCACCATGCCACCGTTAATGTCCTAAACCAGTCAGAGCCATGAATGCACTCCACCTTCTCAGAATCGAAACCATGCTGCCTTTTTTCCACTTATCTCGCTTCTCCATACCCTAGTATCTTGCTTTCCCATTCACGCTACTATAGCAAGACTCAAATCTACCTGGAATATCACGACACTACCACAAATTGAATCAACACGAGCCAAGGATCCCTGTTTTGTAACCACGAACCACAACCGTAACCCGTACCGATCGAAGCCATACATGCAATTGTTTCTTGAAATAAAATACCTTTTGGCCATGAACTGAAGGTTGATGTTGCCAAGCCATTGAACGCAAAGTTTTTTTTCTCTCTCATACCTTGCTCATGCCACTTACCACTGGAGGGGTTGCATAATATCTTTTCTAGAACATTGATTTGCACGAATTTGGGCTTATGGCTTTAGGCCATGAAGTTATTGCCTTTTGGAACTTCTTGCTTTTCTATTCAAATTATTATGCTAATTGTTTATTTTATTATTATTATTTATAATTATAGAAAAGATAGGTACTTTGTATTTGCATTTTTATTTTAATATGTTATAACAATTTTAGGATTTTAATTTAATATTTTTTATAAATTTTTATATTTTAAAATATAAATTATTATGTGATGTGTTTTGAAATATATTGTTTATTAATTTTATATTTTTTTATGATAACATGATAAAAATATGTCAGATCATCAATGGATATGTCAAATATGCAATGAATATGAAAAAATGGAAAAATGAGAGAATTTGAATAGAACTCTAAATATTATTACACTTGTGTATTTTCATGTTTATTAAGAATATTTATCATGAAATATATACATATATTAAGCATGTTTAAGGAAGATTGATTTGTGATAAAGTAGAAATTTTGAAAATGTGCATTTAATTAATAGGGAGAAGTTATATGTGTGAAAATGGAAACAATCATAAAATGTGGATACCAAAAGTTCATATTTCCATTATATAATATATAATATAATATCATATATTATAAATTATAGATATACTTGGACAATTATGTATATTGGATATCAATATTTTAAAGTAATTTTTTGCTTAAAGTTATAATGTTGATCTGGTGGTAAAGTTTATGTTTGGAGAGTGATAGGTTGTGGGTTTGAGTTCCTCTTGTGACAAAGTAATTTATTTTTTAAAAGGTAATGCAATCCTACCAACCAAAGGCCCTCTCACTAGGGCAATGGCTAGGAGGATTGAAGAAGACTTGGCCCGGAAAGACTCATCAAGACCCCAGCTCATGATGGAGATAGATATTTTAGGTCATAGTCTTTAATTTTCCTCTTGTAAATATTAATTAGCTTTTAATTCCCTTTTAGGCCTTGTATTTTTGCCATTTATTTTAGTTTCTACAGTTTAGGGTATAATTAGCTTAGGAAGGGAGGTGAGAGGAGTAAAGGGCCTAATAACACAAAGGAGTGTGGATCTCTTTCCACACCCCCTTGATTAGGCCGTGACACTCCCTAGTTTAAGGCTAGGCATCACTTTTAGTGGGCCTAAGAGGGATTAGTGCTCCTAATCCTAATTAGGCCCAAGTCCTAGATTGCCTAGTTTTGAGTGCCTTACTCCCTCTTTGGGCTATAAATACACCTAGTCTCCCTTGTACAAATCACACTTGATTGAATGAAATAAGACTCTTTTTGAGAAATTTATTCTTGAGTGTCATTGAGAATCCTCTCTCTTGAGGAATCTCTCCCTTAAAGTTTCTATCAAGGGACCTCTCCTTTGTTGCAAGCAACATAAATTTTTTTACTCATCTTTCTCCTAGAAAGTGACGTCAACCCTCTCCTATTTCTAACCTCTCCATCCCCTATTTTCTTAGAGGAAGAAACCTTGGTTGAAGAGATCAAGGGAGTGCATCAAAAGAAGATATTCCCTTTATTAATAATATACAAGTATAGATAACAACAACATAAAAAAAAATAAATGTTTTGTTTAATTCATATAAACAAATAACAAGATGTCTACAGCTTTACGCTCTTTATTTTATTCTTAAAAAAATTAATAAACAAGAGTGATTTGTTCTTTTTCATTTTCCTGTTTTGAAGGATAAAATTATTATTTTTGGTCCAATGTTCAAATAATTTAAGCATTTAGCTTTTGAAACGTGAATGATTTAACTAAGATAAAGTATTCATTTTAAATTTAACAGTTATATTCTTTATCCTTCCTTTTTAAGTAATAAAGTAAAATATAATTTTTAAAAATTAAAAATAATTCTTTTTTTTTACATATTTATTTAGTAGTAGTCACTTTATATGCACTTTTAATTTGACTATTAATTTATAAAAATTTATTAATAAAAATATATATATATTGAAACTTGTATATCCTATGCTAATCAAAAGATATCATTGACACTGCTAAGCAATGCCTTCTTCAATCTTATTGAATGTCCTCAACCATCATTGGTATCTGCTTCTGAGCAAAACATGATAATCATAGTCTTATAGAAACACATAGAAGCATGGGTAAGCATACCAACACAGGATATCCAATTAAATGAAGATAAATCATAATTCATTAATATTCTCAAACACGCAAACACACTTATGTTCTTTCTTAACACAAGCTATCAATACAACATGATAATATGACATGACACTTTCCAAAATACTCATTGAGTTCAAATACCAAGACAACTTAATGACTTATCCCAATTGGTATTTGACATCCACCTGACCCATATGACAATAAATAAAGTCTAGGCAATACTTATCTAACAACTATCCCACTGTTGTTACTGTTGTTTGGTGCCTAGCTGACCATTATGACAGTCAATTGTTGTTTGAGTATATCCCTCAAATACCCCCACTTGATTAGGTACCAGGATCACAATGTACTTCACATAGGTATCCCCACTTCATCTAGTACCATGGATTACATTGACTTAGTTGTATCCTAAGGTCAATGCACCACATACATATCATCCAAGACTAAGTTGCCCAACTGTAACTACCCACATCCAACAATCTAACATGTCCTCTCTTTTAGACATACATCACATTTAACATGCATCATAACAACGCAATTTCATTTAACACAAAAAATAAGATACACAACATGAATTCTTCCACATTTACAAATAACGATCAACTCTATCAAAACTCATTTCAAGAACAACACTTTAATCATCAATTACACAAAACACCTAATTTCACATAACACTCAAATAAAGATCAACAACTCAATCACTCACAGTCAAATAACTTCACAACTATCAAATTAAATTTTCGTAAATTAAAATAAAAAACAGAGTCACTCTTATCTATTTCTATTTCTCCCTTTAAAGATGAATTTGAAGAGAATCCAACAATAGAAATTAGTCAAAACCTAGTAAAAAGCCCAAAAAAGAACCTAAGAGATTTGGATTTTCGAGGATAACTCCCCTTCAATGGAGATGATTGAACTGAAAAGAGAAAGAAAAAGGGTCCAAAAAAATAGAATCAAACTTACTCACTACAATCAGCAACTAAAATCAAAAGAAATGACAGAAATTTCTCTTGAATCCGTAGAGGATTAGAGCTACATGTAGAAGAGAGAAGGTTTATGGGTGAAAGAGAAAATGAGAGTGTTTAAGAGGAAGTTGGAGAAAGAATCTGAAGAAAGAAAAAAGGAAGGAAGAAAGAAGAATAAAAAAAAAGAATTAAGTGGTATATTTAGTAATTCTAATTTGTTAACTACAAACTTCCTCACAGTTAGATTTCTGAATACTTCTCGTAATATTAACTAAATTCACCTATCCATATTTCATGATTAAATAAACACCTTTCCTGAAACATATATATATAAATACTTTAACTAAATATTTCGTAATTAATTATTAATTATATTTAAATTAAATTTAGTTTCCTCTTTCATTTATTTCACATTTATAACATATTAAAAACAAGATTTACAAAGATAAAATTTGAATTATGTGAAGAGGTTGAAGAAAACACAATCAAAATAAAGATAAAAACCGAATATCCTAATAAAGAAGATAACTTGGACAAATTGCTTTCTTGAAAGTCCCCAATCAAAATAAAGTGTTGCTAAAGTTGAACGAGAAGTACAATATTAGGAAAAGGTGATAAGCTCACTTATAAGTCTTTAATGTGCATTAATTGCTAAGATCGTAGACCAAGATTGCACACAAAAGCTGTCAACAATAGGAAGTCGAACAACAATAATATATGGAGGCTATAAATAGATTATAAAATAAGGAGGAGAATATAAAAAACAAAGCAAAGTATTTGTAAAAAGCATACAAGTGTTTATTTTCTCTCACTACATTTTCTAATAAAATTCACTCATATTGAATAATCAGAATCTCCATAAAAAGAAACCTTCTACTCAGAGAAAATTTTATATCCTTCGCTTGTGAAGTTAGGTAAGCAAAACTTCTTTATCTCTTTGTGAGAGTTATTATTGTAATTCATTCTTTCATTATTCTTGTACTTAGTGAATATTAACTATTTGTTTAAAAAATACTTAGTCGAAAATCACGAATGACTTAATGTCGAATAATATTTGGACTTAAACTCAAGAGAAGTTCAAAAGTGAACCAAAAGTGATGTAAAATACTTGTTAAGTCAAAAGTAGTGACAATAAAAATATTGTATTTCTGTTTAAATAGTAAAACTTTCCAAGAGATTCTTAAAATAACTACCTTCTATTACTTCAAGTTTTTGTAATGTCTGTTTACTCTTATTAGAAACACAACTAAAAACTAACATTATAAAAAAAATAAAATTAAAAGTTAGTAAGCTATCATAGAAGTAAAATATATGTAAATTTTAATATGGATTGATATCCTGTTGATGATAGACAACAATTTTGTCCTAATCTTCTATTTCACCCTTTCCTCCAAGATTCCCCGCCCAAATATACCAAATGAAGCATATCATTCGCCTCAAGAGCAAACGTTATTATGCTACCAAACAAAGGGGAAATACTATAAACTCTTAATCAGGGAAGCAAACACACTGATAAATTCAGTTTTTCTTTGCTTATGTATGTAAGAAACAACTGCAAATTTGGGCATGTAACTTGTAAAACCAGTGCTACATTAATTTCCGATCCCATAAAATGGCAAGGTTCATTTTAAACAATTTGCCAGTCTCAAAGAAGGCATGTACAAGAAGCAAATCAGAGGATCAAACCCTGAGCAGGAGCAGGCTTTGAAGAGTGCATCTCGCTTGTTGTAGCTGCTTTTGGGGAGTCAGAAAGGACCTGTGCATACTGGTCTTCTACTTTTCGCTTCTGTTCCTCTTCTGCATTTACCACTTTCTCCTTTGTCTTCTGTCCAACATCCCCAGCTGCCTTGGCAACCTTATTAAAAGCACCTGTAACCCAGGAAGCCCCAGTGAGTACATACCGATTCTTCATTATAGCGGACCCTGCAGTGCTGACTTTCTGTTCTGCAGCTGCAAATGCTGATTTGGTCTTCTCTGAAACCTGAAACTTTTGATCCACTTCTCGAACTCTATCACTCACAACTGTAGCACCGGCACTTATTTTCTCACTAAGCCCAAGCTTTTGGTCAAATGATGTAACTTTTGCTGAAGCTGTTGATGATAACTGGTGCTTGTCATCAAAAGTCTTTGCTTTGTTGACAGCATCTTTCCCTAAGATAAAGCCCTTGGCAAGCATGCTGGTGACCACATCCTCTGCTTTCCGTAAAGCAGATTCAGAACCACCGGGAGTTTTACCATCTGTTGCCTGAAAAATATTACACAATTGTTAGGCAAACGCAAAAATATCAGGCATTTAAGAACAATAAGTAGAGGATCCTTAAAAAGCTTACAGATGTTGCCAAGGCAGCAGGTGGAAGCCTGTAATCTGGATCCAGAGTTATGTGGACTGACAAATCAACTATTGTTGCTCCCTGACATAATGAAACTTAGTTAAATTTTAATATGATAAGCTATATAAAATTCTAACATAAAAGGAACAACTAAACATCCATTTTAGTTTTCCAAGGATATACATGGTAACACCATATTAATTACTTCTTCATGGATCAATTTGATGCCATTTTATATAGCATAAAAGTGGCAGTACAGCATCAATTTGATGTTACATATATGTTTCAAGGACCCAACAGCACATTGCATATGTCTTGGACCCAAATAAACATATACCAATGTAGCAGATTATGAAACATTTTGTAAACTCATAGTATAACCTATCATAACATTATTATTATTACAGTAGCCAATTATTAAAGAGAAATTAGACACATCCCAATGTAGAGGAAAAACCATACCACCTCAACGTTCCAATGACTACTTTCTTTTCAATTGCTACACAACCACCCAGAAATAAGACAGCTTAGTGGCTAGGACCACGTGCAACACAAGCTCCAATTAGCATCTGTTAGCTTGAATAGTAAACATTTTTACATTGCCCTTCCATTTATATTAAATCTGATATTGAATGATGATGGAAATTTCCCAAGCAGTACTAAAACGATTTTTCAATCCAAAGCAAAGAAGGGAATGTTTTGAGTATCCAACATTACATGAAGTAATAATAATATAGCATACATATCCAATAGGATCACTGAAAAATAATAACAATATTTCTTACTGTAAAGCTCCAAAATCACTCCAAACCACATCTTTACTTTTAAAGTTAAAGGAAACCATGGATTTTTCAGATTAGGAAATTTATTACATAATAAAGATGCTCACTGATGAAATATTTATTGTTGAATAAAAGAAACAGTGAATAATTACTATAAACTATTGTTGGTGTCATATCACTATCAGTATCAGAATCACCTTCTATCATAACATTGAACTTTGCATTGTGAAATGAAAGGAGGATGTCCCATATGGAGCTACAAAATTAACATGCACATGATTGCCGATAACTAAATCCCAAGCTCAAAAACTGAACACACTTTTCAATTTTGGGACACACTAACACAATAACATCATTGACATGGAAATATTCAGGAAGATTCTAGATTAACCAACTTATACTAATTGGATGTTTAGGAACCTAGCTTAAATTTAGAACAAACTTTTTTTTTTGAAAAATAAGTTGTTTTTAAGAAGCTGAAAATTTGTACCCTGTAATTATTTTTCAAAAGCTTATTTTTTCTTTCAGCTGTTTTCACACTTTTTACTTTATAAAAGCTGATTTTTGTTGCATCCAAACAAACTTACTTATTTCCAAACCACTTAACAAACTTACCCAAACAAAAATTTATTCTGGTTATAATCAATTATACACACCATTGATCGTTGAAATAATCTAATTTTTTTAGCATTTCCAAACACAATATAAAGAGATTCAACAAAAGGAGACTTTTGAAAGCCTTTCAAGTAAAGAGTTTCAAAACATATATTCTGATACAGATCTAAGCTCTTAATTAGATCTTTGGTCCTTGTAAGTTTTTCTTTTTTCATTTTAATCATTGTAAATCAGCATTTTTTTATTTTTGAACCCTAAAGATCTTTAGATACTGCTTTAAAAAATTTTAAAAGTGTTATCTAAGTACTTTAGGAACCAAAAATAAAAATGCCCTGAGTTTACAAGAACTAAAAATGAAAATAAAAAGGAAAAAAACAACTTCCTGGAGCTGAAACTGAAAATGCTCCAACTTACAAGGACCAAAGACATAATTAAACCTTTATTCAAAGTAATTTGATGATACTTCATTATCTTGCTATAAAACTGAATGTGTTGGTCAATGTATAATGCCTTCTGCATTATGACATATAATATCAAAGTTCTGATTCAGACACTTGAACTTTCAAATGAATATAAATTTTGGTTGTAAAAGCAGGATAACTCGAAGTAACAGGCAGATTACCGATAATAGTACTGCAGTCTCAGCACCTTGAGAATCCTTGAAGGTAACAAAGGCAGTTTGAGATCGTTCATCATGACTGCAATAATATAAAATCTTATAATTTGCATAATAAAACTTGAGAATAAAAGCAATAAAAAAAGGAATAAAATACTAATCAGAGCAACTTACTGACCTCTGCATTTCAACATATTCAATATCACCAGAAAAGGAAAAGAACTCCTTAACGTCTTGCACAGTTGCTCCCAAGGAAACATTACTGACTTTTATAGTTTTGATCTGGAAAGAAAATAGCATAATACTAAAAGGTTAAAATGCTCTGAAATTGCATACTTACAGACAAAGTCAAAGCATTTACTACTCATGCACACTTCCTAAAATTGGCAACTTCCCTTATGATGTTGCATCAGAATCAGACCTTCCGTAATGATAAATACAAACAATACAACTGTTGTCATGCTGTCAATCAACTCATACATTTTTAAAATGTTGATAATTGCTCCTTATCACTACCATTCATATTAAACTTAAACCAATGTAAAAAGTCAGAAAAGCAGGGACATAACTAGCGGGGAGAGTTCAAAATTTAACAATATTAATTTGGAAAATGGAGAAGTCTGGTTTTAGAAAAGCAATAAATAACAAAGGAGAAACAAAGCAAGAAACCTTAACCATTTGAAACAATCCCTACCACCAACAACTACAAACAGCTTAATCAGAAAGGCAGAGAGATATCCATATTGTTAAAATTTAAAACTCTTCAAAGGGATTACTTAAAAAGTTATGAGTATCTCTTCATTCTTTACTTATGAAACAAATTTATCTGAATAATCACACTATACAAGTTTGAATTGGATCTGCAGAAAGGAGAGGTAGTGTTTTCTGCAAAGCTGAATGCAACTCTATGCAACGTTAAATGCATGGAGTGATATACAGTGATATATATTTGTGAAAGATCACGGAATTAAATGGGGGATTAATTTTGTTCTGTGTGAGATATGTATAGCCATCAATGTCATACATGAATTGGTGGGCGTGGATTTGGTTAGGAAACATTTATTGGAAGTTGTGACAGTAAATGCCTCCTAACCAATCATATACCAATGATATGTAATGGTAAAATGGTGGGAAGGCATACTATGTAATTCAAAGGTACTCCCTCTCAACTCATATACACGCAAAAATAACTATTACCACTGATTAAAAGAATTAGTGATCGTTCATTTAATTTTACTAATTTCAAGTAAAAAAGATAAGATTATTTCTAAAATGCCCTTCAACCTGCAACGACAACCCCTCCCAATCCCTGCCCCTTCATCCTTCAAGTTCAAGTGGCGTTTTCTTTTTTTTTTTTTCACGTCACTCAACCAACCTTATAACTCCACATCCTCCCACATAACATTAGTAATGCTATTTAATCCATTTTAAGGGGGAAATGGCAGGGCAGGCTTGACAAAACATACGAATTTCAATCAAAACATTATACACACACCTGTCTAGAATCTTCAACCATACCAATTCAAGTTCATTATTAGAAACCCATAAAGAAAAATCCACCACACACTGCACAGCAATCACTAAAAATATCAAGAACATAAAAATCAGTAACACAACCTACACATTGAAATTTTTCTCTGAAGTCAAAACACAAGGAAACAAACCTTCACACCTAAACAGAACTTCCCAAATCCAAAAACTAATCATTACAACACCGAATCAATTCACATTAACTCACGGCCCCACTTAAAAAAAAAAGAAAAAAGAAAAAAGAAAAAAAAGAAGATTGAGACGGATCTATCTACTCTTCCACCTTCTAACTTAACTAAACAAGCTTTCAGAAAACTACAGAATCTTCTTCACATACGATAAATTATAGTGGCAGTGTCAGATACAGTATGCGAAATTGTGAATTCGAAGAAGTGTTCAAGAATAAGGAAATAATTCATCGAATGATAAGAAGAAGAGAAAATGAAGATGCGATTAGAACTCACCGACATCGGTAGAGATCTCCGGTGACCAGAAACCGCCGTGGAGAGAGAGAAGAGAGTTCGGCGAAGAAGAGATCGGTGGAAGAGTTACTGGAATTTATTTTCTCGTGAGAGGACTTTGAAACACGTGTCGGATGGGTTTGAGTCGCACGTGCCAGTCCCGTGGAGTGGAGGGCAAGATATGCAAACCGCGTGGGTGTCATTTAACGGTGAGACTTTGACTTTTCATGACCGGCTATAAAAATTGTCTGAATTTTGAATATCCGAATTAATTAATACAAATAAAAGTGTTTTGGCTTTTTAACTTTTTTAAGTTATAAAAATAACGTTTATTTTTGTTGTTCGTATAAAAACAGTTTCATGATTTCAGCATTTTAGATTTTAAAAATTAAAAAAATTAGTTTGACTAGTATTTTTTTAAAATAATTTTTAAAAATAGTTTTGTCTTTTTAGTTTTTAAAAACTCAAAAGCAAAATAGTTGTAAGTAGTTTTTATTTTTAGTTTTCTATTTTTATTTTGAAAATTTAAAATTCAATAATAATGTGTTGTTTTTTGTTTTTTATTAATGACATTTTCATAAATATGAATAAATTTTTTCATTTTCACATCTTCAAAACAGTTTTCAAATAACACTTATCAAACAAGTTTTTTTTTTCTTCTTCCGAAAAACAGTTTTTGAAAATTATTTTTAAATTTTCAGAAATTAAAAAAGAAAATCACATCAATAAAATCATTGGTTTTTGGTTCTAAAATACGATTGTCGTACCTTAATTCCATAATAATCTGCTACCAGTGACCAACGACAAGTGACATATATTTGGTGGTAGTGCTCATTTACGAGGGATGGTGGTGGTAATAGATAAATGGAGATGGGATATAACAAGTGGTTAACTAACCCTCACTTAATTAATCATTATTTGCACTTAAAAGAGGATCTTAGTGTAAAGTTTGAGAAATATGTTAATATTATATTTTCATACTTGAAGATATTTGTGTGATATTTTTAAATTTAAAAAAAGTTAGTGTATGAAAACAAAAAATCATTAAAAAAATTTAGAAATATTACTGTAATTTACTTTGATATTTACTTTGATATTTGTGTGACACACAGACAGACAGACAGATAGATAGATAGATAGACAGATACACAGATACATATATAGATAGATACATAGATAGATAGATAGATACACATATACATATATAGATAGATAGATAGATAGGTAGATAGGTAGATAGATAGATAGATAGGTAGATAGGTAGACAGATAGGTAGATAGATAGATAGATAGATAGATAGATAGATAGATAGATAGATAGATAGATAGATAGATAGATAGATAGATAGATAGATAGATAGATAGATAGATAGATAGATAGATAGATAGATAGATAGATAGATAGATAGATAGATAGATAGATAGATAGATAGATAGATAGATAGATAGATAGATAGATAGATAGATAGATAGATAGATAGATAGATAGATAGATAGATAGATAGATAGATAGATAGATAGATAGATAGATAGATAGATAGATAGATAGATAGATAGATAGATAGATAGATAGATAGATAGATAGATAGATAGATAGATAGATAGATAGATAGATAGATAGATAGATAGATAGATAGATAGATAGATAGATAGATAGATAGATAGATAGATAGATAGATAGATAGATAGATAGATAGATAGATAGATAGATAGATAGATAGATAGATAGATAGATAGATAGATAGATAGATAGATAGATAGATAGATAGATAGATAGATAGATAGATAGATAGATAGATAGATAGATAGATAGATAGATAGATAGATAGATAGATAGATAGATAGATAGATAGATAGATAGATAGATAGATAGATAGATAGATAGATAGATAGATAGATAGATAGATAGATAGATAGATAGATAGATAGATAGATAGATAGATAGATAGATAGATAGATAGATAGATAGATAGATAGATAGATAGATAGATAGATAGATAGATAGATAGATAGATAGATAGATAGATAGATAGATAGATAGATAGATAGATAGATAGATAGATAGATAGATAGATAGATAGATAGATAGATAGATAGATAGATAGATAGATAGATAGATAGATAGATAGATAGATAGATAGATAGATAGATAGATAGATAGATAGATAGATAGATAGATAGATAGATAGATAGATAGATAGATAGATAGATAGATAGATAGATAGATAGATAGATAGATAGATAGATAGATAGATAGATAGATAGATAGATAGATAGATAGATAGATAGATAGATAGATAGATAGATAGATAGATAGATAGATAGATAGATAGATAGATAGATAGATAGATAGATAGATAGATAGATAGATAGATAGATAGATAGATAGATAGATAGATAGATAGATAGATAGATAGATAGATAGATAGATAGATAGATAGATAGATAGATAGATAGATAGATAGATAGATAGATAGATAGATAGATAGATAGATAGATAGATAGATAGATAGATAGATAGATAGATAGATAGATAGATAGATAGATAGATAGATAGATAGATAGATAGATAGATAGATAGATAGATAGATAGATAGATAGATAGATAGATAGATAGATAGATAGATAGATAGATAGATAGATAGATAGATAGATAGATAGATAGATAGATAGATAGATAGATAGATAGATAGATAGATAGATAGATAGATAGATAGATAGATAGATAGATAGATAGATAGATAGATAGATAGATAGATAGATAGATAGATAGATAGATAGATAGATAGATAGATAGATAGATAGATAGATAGATAGATAGATAGATAGATAGATAGATAGATAGATAGATAGATAGATAGATAGATAGATAGATAGATAGATAGATAGATAGATAGATAGATAGATAGATAGATAGATAGATAGATAGATAGATAGATAGATAGATAGATAGATAGATAGATAGATAGATAGATAGATAGATAGATAGATAGATAGATAGATAGATAGATAGATAGATAGATAGATAGATAGATAGATAGATAGATAGATAGATAGATAGATAGATAGATAGATAGATAGATAGATAGATAGATAGATAGATAGATAGATAGATAGATAGATAGATAGATAGATAGATAGATAGATAGATAGATAGATAGATAGATAGATAGATAGATAGATAGATAGATAGATAGATAGATAGATAGATAGATAGATAGATAGATAGATAGATAGATAGATAGATAGATAGATAGATAGATAGATAGATAGATAGATAGATAGATAGATAGATAGATAGATAGATAGATAGATAGATAGATAGATAGATAGATAGATAGATAGATAGATAGATAGATAGATAGATAGATAGATAGATAGATAGATAGATAGATAGATAGATAGATAGATAGATAGATAGATAGATAGATAGATAGATAGATAGATAGATAGATAGATAGATAGATAGATAGATAGATAGATAGATAGATAGATAGATAGATAGATAGATAGATAGATAGATAGATAGATAGATAGATAGATAGATAGATAGATAGATAGATAGATAGATAGATAGATAGATAGATAGATAGATAGATAGATAGATAGATAGATAGATAGATAGATAGATAGATAGATAGATAGATAGATAGATAGATAGATAGATAGATAGATAGATAGATAGATAGATAGATAGATAGATAGATAGATAGATAGATAGATAGATAGATAGATAGATAGATAGATAGATAGATAGATAGATAGATAGATAGATAGATAGATAGATAGATAGATAGATAGATAGATAGATAGATAGATAGATAGATAGATAGATAGATAGATAGATAGATAGATAGATAGATAGATAGATAGATAGATAGATAGATAGATAGATAGATAGATAGATAGAGAGAAAGATAGATAGGTAGATAGATAGATAGATATATAGATAGATAGATAGATAGATAGATAGATAGATAGATAGATAGATATTTTCCTTCTATAGATAGATAGATAGATATTGGGAAAAGCATAGTTGTGGGTTTCACTGCATTTTTTGCCTTTATAGAAAAGTTTCATAGTGTGTTATTTTCCTTCTATATATGGTTGCTAATTTACAAAGATAACAAACTCTTGTAGTTCATTTTTAGTTGCTTTGCTATGCTATTTGAGAGTCAAGGCTTAATTATTTCAATTCATGTTCTAATTAGTTCTTGTATATTTTTTTTGTTCTAGTTATGAAGTTGGGTTACAGAGGTGCTACGAAGAGAAACAAGTGGCACAAGGTGTTGTGGTTGTGAGAGTTGGAGAAGTGGGGGTTGTGGAAGGGCGCCAAAGCCCGAAGGAAAAAAGGAAAAAGAGATCTTGTCATTTGAAATCGCTTCTAAGGACTGTGACAATGGTAAGAGGAATTAGTGAAGGGGATTATTTTTGGAGGGAGTAGGGATATATGGTGCTGACACTTTCATAATTATTAAACAATACTATATATGTTGTTCTACAAGGAGTTTCACCTCTAAAATCCAATCAAAGAAATTAAATCAATTGTTTTATTTCGTATATTATCAGGATAAAACTCCAAATCTAATTTAAAAATAGGCTTAACTACTATTAGTGCTTAAAAAATTTATAAATTTTATACATTATGCCCCCAAATTAAAAAACAAATTTTGAATTGATGTCTCTTTTTCAAATGTTAGATGTTGACCCTGAACAGTTAAAAATTAACTACTATGTGTCATCTAATGGAGGAACATTAATTAAGATTTTTTTTAGAGACACAATCTCACAATTTCAGAATGTGGGATATAATATCTAAAGTTTATAAAATTTGAGGGTACCAATTGTACTTAAGCAATATAATAATAAATTTAGCACACAAAAAATGATGATGTTGTGACTTTTTTGTCTTTCTATAAATGTTTTCTAACCACTATGTTATAGTGAGTTCATTCTCTACAACTACTTCAACATCTTTTACTTCTAACTAGTGAGTTTCACTTCTTACTTCTAGCATAAGATCCATAACATCATTATAATTTACAACCTTCGCAAGGTAAAAATATTGAGCAATTTTTTTAAAATTAAAAATATTTAAAAAGTAATTTTAAATAATTATTTTCTAAGAAGTTGATAAGAGTTTGTTTGTTTTAGTTTTTTAAAAGAAAAAATATTTCTAAATAAATAAATATTTTCTTGCATTTTAATATGTTTGTGGATATTATTTTTGCTTAGAAAAATATTTTTTTTATTTAATAAAATCTTATTTATTTCTTAAAAAGTAATTTTTAAAAACACTTCATTTACAGATGGAAACGAAATATTATTTATTTAAAATTAATTTTAAAATTTAAATAAATTGGCCTAGTATTTTTTTTTTAAAAATAAATAAAATTATAATTTTTAAATAAGTAATTTATACAAAAACATAAAAAACAAAAAATATTTATTTTATTAAAAATAATAATAAATGTAAACAAACTGAAAAATTATTTCCTAAACTCTCTTTCTTTATCATGGACTTGAGGTCCTTACGTTAATTTTTAGAGCATCTTTAATGGATAGAGTTTAAGAATTAAGATACCCATTTCAAATATTTTATTTTAGAGAATGTTAAGTGGCTTTTATGGTTTCACAATATCATGTCAATTTTAGGGTATTTATGAATAATTTTATTTTAATGGCCAAAAAATTCAAGAAACTCACATTTTTATTTTTTATTCTTAATAAATTGAATTTTTAAATAAAACTAAAAAATAATTTTTAACTCTAAGAAACCGTATCTTTAAAAAATACTCATATTAATTTTTAAAAATCTTTCTTATCACGTAAATTTTCTCTAGTAAACATTTATTTAAATATATGATACCTTAAAGTTATTTAACCTTAAGAAACATGAAGATGTTTTTAAGAGAAATTTCTTCTATGTACATTCATTTTAAGTTAGATTGCTTCCAAAATTATTAAGTGATGCAATCCAAGTTGCACTCCCCTTGATTTTTCTCCTTAAGGTTCCGAGTCTCCAAGAAGATGGATGACAGAAAGAAGAAGATGGAAGTGGTGGCACAACTCCTTGATAAAAATTATTGAAGCTTGCCACAAGTGAAGGGACCCTTCATAAAAGCCAAATAGGAATAGCTTTCTTTAGAGTGAGAAAGCTCAAGACACTTTACTATGAATAATGCTCAAAATAAGACAATTTTCATTTAATTCAAGTGTACTTACAATGAGAAATGAGGAGGGTATTTATAGGTGAAGAGAAGAGAGTGGGTGGTTTGGATTAAGAAGAATTAACCAAAGTTAATTCTCCAAATCTTTGACCACCCAAATCTAAGAGGGATTTAGCGAACTAATTCCCTAAATTAGCGCCTAAGTTGAGGAGAAAGAGGGAGCATGTCGGGCCTTGTGTTGGTCATGTTTTGTGTGCTACAAAGAGGGGTGCAAAAACAAGTGAGGGGGTGTGGAAATGACCTACACACCCAAACATGGGATGCACCTCACACACTCCACAAAATAAATAAAGACATTTCATGCTCTTACAAGGGAAACAATCAAAATACAAGACCTTAATGAAAAAACTAACTCACACCCCCTATGTCCTAAAATTACTAAAAATACTTACAAAAAAAATAGACCATAATGTCTTCAATGAGCTCCATCCTTGACATATCTTCCTCTAATCTTCCTAGCCAAGGTCCATGCTAGATGGAATTGCATCATTAAGTGATAAAAAATTTCCTAAAATATTCATTATTATGACCAATCGTACTTTTTTATATAATGTCCCATTCTCTTTATGTTATATTGGTTTTATAAGGTGATAAGGACTCATCTTCTCCCTAAGTGATGCAATTCGGCCCAAAGCCATTAAAGGATCATTGTATAAATTAGAATTTAGAATTTTTTGTAATTTTGTTGACTTTGAGCTTTTAGTAAGTCACCCCTTAGTTTTTAGGTCACTTTTTATTTTCTAAAGGTACTATAGTCACCATGTTACAATATGCTAGGATGGGCTCACTTTTAAGTGGATTGGGCATGTGATATATCCACCCTTTCTCTGAAGAGTACACCCTTTAGTCATGCACAAAACATGACTACTATTCCTACCTATTTTCTACTAGGCATCACATCCCTTAGTCATGCCTTGAGCATGACTATTCTTTACCCTCCTTTTTTACTATTCACACCTTTTGTATCTATACTAGATTAGGGGTACATTTATTAGTTGTTTATACATGACCATAGTTAGATAATCATGGTTAGATGTGACTCAACTAGAGTTAGGCTAATCTTGGTTAAATTAACCCATGGTCTAGTTAGCCTAATCCTCCCCTTCTAGCTATAAATAAAACCCCTCACCTACATGTAATCATCTTTGGATCATTGAATATAATTTGATCATTTTAACTTGAGTGAGTGTGAGAGAGAGTTCTCTTCCTCCTTGGTCGTGAGCCTATAAATCCAGAGAGGTTGAATTCGTTTTGCGGATCTATCTAGGTTGGAAGCTAATAAGTTAACAAAAAAATGAGAATGACATGATCATTCCATTTCCTCACCTATCTAAACTTCATTTCACATTAATCTAGCCTCTTCATGGAAGTAGATGTTAGGGAAAAGATGAGTCTTCATCATATGGTATCATGAGTCAACTTCCTTGAGGTGAAGTTTTTTTTTTTCCTTTCCTTATTCTTGTTATTTTGTGCATATCTTTTTCTTGAGATTTCCTTGTTCTTCATTTATTTTTCCAGACATCCACTTATGTTTCATTTTAATTTCTTTATTGTCTTGAGTTGTTATTGTCTTGTGTTAATATTGCACTCAATTTTCTTTTTTCATTTTATGGTTCAATATCTTTTGCTTCTTTCCATTGGATCATTGTGTGTCTTGTTAGGATTCATTTTAATTTTCTGCCCAGCCATTTAATTTCTTTAATATTATAATGTATTCCTAAAAAGATCATTGTAATGAATTCACAAAATTTGTGAAGGAAGCCACACAATTGTGGTCTCGATCTTAGGATGCACCTTGTTCTTCTATCTTTGTGTTTGTGTTCTATTTTACTGCACCTATTTATCTGTTTTTCCAGCCCCTATTTCTCTGTTTTTGCAACTTGGTTATGATCATTTAGGTAATTTATGTTTCAGTTTTTATTCATCCAAGTTGTGTCTTAGTTTGGTCATGTTTAGTCATTTAATTTGTCACATTAGTTCCATTATTTAGCTTCTTTTATTTTACCATAAAAAGTGTGTTGTTGATTCTTATAGAATTGAGCATCAAAGAGACTTAATACTCTTGAGTCCATGTCCTTAGAGTCTCACATTCTATTTATATCTTAGCATGTTCTTTAAAATTTTCATAAAAATTAATGCTCAATTTCTTCCATATTTCATTCACTTGTTCAATAATTTTAGTAGCTTAATTTTGTGCTAGTTTTTGTGGTGATTTTTGTTTATTGACTTTGAGAGGCATATTGGGTATGTAATTGGGCTTATTATTGAGTAATCAAGTTGGCCTCAACTTCCATAAAACTCTCCTTGTGCCATTTATTTTTTATCACCTAAAATTACTACTTCATATTAGGTTGCTTTGTTTCTTGAATTTGCACTTTTTGTTCAAAATTGTGTGGCCTTTTCTTTGCTATTTTTTCAAGCGAATACTCTCCCTAGAATCCTTTCCATTTTTGCTTTCAAAATATTAAAAAAGGAGTAGCAAAATCATTTCAAAAAAAGAAAAGAAAAGAAAAGAAATCAAAAGAAAATAAGTAAAAAAAGCATGTTAGTAAAAATTGTTCAAAAGAGAAGTAAAAAGAAAAAAATATTTTTAGTGCACTTCATATTGTATCAATCACTAAAAGAAGTGTTAAAAAAATTGTTGAATCTTGCTTGAACATACTTGCATATAATTCAGCCATATTGATTTTAAACGGTGCAAATGATTGACATTTTTGAGTCATTTTTCTTGTTTTTTTTGTAGTTCATCTTATTCAAGGCCCATTATAGGAATTTCTTTTGTGTGCCACCTTTCTTTCTACACCTTAATTTTTCTTGTCTTATTTCATATAATCTTTGAGTTTGTCAAATAATCTTTCATTTGGAAATTTAGCTCTCCTTCATTTGTTTTTTGTTTGCTTTGTGTCTTCTTCCATTTTCTTTCCCTTGTTGTGCGCCACTTCTATGTGTGTAAGGACCAAATTTGGAGACTTGCCACTTGGTAGCATCTTGGGTGTTGATTAAAGGCATAAGAACTACTCTTGAAGGAGAGACTTACCAAAAGGAGAAGCATACAATTGTGAGCAAAACACTTGGAGAGGAGCCAAAACTTCATTGAACATTTCTTTAATTTTTGCATTTTAAATTTGGTGTATTTTGAGGCTATTTTAATTAAAGGTGTTGGATGCTCATAAGGGTAGCCCCTTTTATGTGTAATAATTCTTAGTTTCTCGTTTAGTGTGGATAAGGAATTGATACCACTTATTCATACTTAGGAGCATGTTAGAACCTTTAACTTGCTTTTAATTTCTTTATTTGCGCTCACGTTTTAGATGAGTGCTTAAGTTCCAAAGGCTTAAGTCACTTTTAGTTAAGAAAAATTAAAAAGAAAGGAATGTCTACATCTTAGTTCCCTAAATCTTGCACTTTGAGATATCTTTACACACATCTAGGAGTCTTAGGAGTAGTGATAAAACTAGGGAAGATAAAAGAGAAAAAAAATGGAGAATAGAATAAAATAAGAGTGTGAAAGAAAGAAATAGTAGAATAGGAAAGAAAGAAATTTTGGAAAAAAGAACGAAAACAAACAGAGAGAAGAAAAAAGGAACTAAAACAACTAGAAAGGGAAGAGAAAAGAGAGAAGGAACAAAAATAAAAAGAGGGACAAGAAAGAAGAGAAAAAGAGCTGGAAGAAATATGGCAAAAAGAAAGAGAGGAGTGAGAAAAAGAGTGGCAAAGAGAACAGGAATGACAAGAGAGAAAAGAGAAAAAAAGGGAAGAGAAAAAAGAAAAAGAAAAGCAAGAAAGAGAGCAAAAAGAAAAAGATTGGAAAGAGAGAAAAGAGAAAAGAGAAAAAGAATAGGAAGAGAGAAAATAAAAAGAAAAGCAAGAAAGAGGGCAAAAAGAAAAGGATTGGCAAGAGAGAAAAGAAAAAGAGAAAGAGAGGAAAAAGAAAAAGAAAGAGAAAAGATAGAAAAAGAAAAAAAGTTGGAGAGAAAAAAAAAGAGAAGAAAGAAAAGGAGAGTGATGTCTTTGAGAGTGTCCTTAGTGAAGTATTTACCTCCATTAGGGACTTAGAAGAGCTTAACACAAACCTTGACCTTCAAATCTCTTCCAGTGAAATAGATGAACCTAAGAAACATCTTAGGAAAAAGATAAACCCTTCTAAAAATAAAAGAGAGTCATCTAAAAGAAAAATAGATAAAACTTGTTCTCTCATTGTGGATGGTGGATTATGTTATAATTGTTGTAGCATAAGGGTGGTGAAAAAGTTAGCACTTACTACTACTCCTCATCCTTCACCTTATTCTTTACATGAACTTAATGATGAAGAAGGTGTAGTAATAATAAGAAAACTAGTAGAGATTAGCTTTTCTATAGGGAAGTACCACAATAAAGTTTTATGTGATGTAGTCTCTATGAAAGCTAGTCACATGTTGTTGGGAAGACCATGGCAATATGATAAGGCAACTTTGCACAATGGCCTCACTAATAAAATCACTCTCTCATAAGGGTAAAAGGATTACCTTACTTCCTCTTACCCCTAACGAGGTTATGGAGGATAGAAGGATTATGAAACTTAAGAGAGAGAGATAAAAATGAAAATAAGGTTGTTGGTAGGAAGACCGAGTAATGCGTGCCTGCCTAGCAAGGAACTAAGCTAGGACCAATAAAGGAGGAACATGTCGTGGATGAAGCTTGAAGAAGCCTAGTTTAGGCTATGATCCATTATATTGTATTAATTAGCCCATTTTGAGGCTTGTATGTGTACCCTTGAGTCCTTAGGATTTAAAAAGTGTAGTTAGTTTGATTTTTAGCCTTGTATTTTGGCCTATAGGTTTATTTTTCTTTAGGAAGTGTTTTTAGTCTCTTTGTGGAATGTGTTAATTAGTAGTTTTCACATCCCTAATTCCTCTTCACACCCTTTCTAACCAACACATGAAGCATGTAGGAGACATGTGAGCCCCATTGCCCCCTTCGCATTACGGTCTAGTGCGATTTTGAGTCTAAAACTAGTCCGAACCAAACTATAAAAATAAGTGCGATACGGTTTGGTTAGGTTTAGATCAATTATAAAATCCGAACCAACCCAACCCAATCTTTTGTAGTTTGGTTTGGTATGATTTTGTGGTTTAAAATTTCTATTATTATGTATTAAAAAATACATAAAAAATTTACTTCCAAAATTGCATAAAAGTTTAGTCACTCCCAATAAAATTATATAAAAGTAGCAACATTAAAGTTAAAGTATAAACAATCCATTCTTTTAAACATTACACTCTAGTGGTTTTCATCAAATTGTATCTAATGAAATTAATCAAATAGTTTTGCTAAAATATTTATTTATCAACTAATTCATATTAATTACAAATCTAAATTAAAAATTAAGTCAAAATCTTATAAACTTAGAAAATAATGAGTAATTGTATATGCCTTCTTAGAGATTTGTTAAAATAACTAAAAATTAGAAGTTTTGTTTGGTTTGGTGTGGTTTTAACATCTCAAACTGCAAACCAAACTGAACGACGTAGTTTGGAAATTATAAAAACTAAATCACTCCAAACTGAAGCAATTTTTTGCGGTTTTCGGTTTGAGCGGTTCGATTTTCATTTTTCAATTCAGCTTGCTTTGGTTTTGAACAACCTTAGGAGAGAGTGATTTTATTGGTGAGGCCATTGTACTCAATTTGATACAAATATAGGCCTAACTATAATTGGTGCTCTCAAATTTTATAAATTTTAAACATTGTGCCCTTACTTTTTGAAATCATGACATTTCTCCTAGATTAAAAAAAATAAATCTAAATTGATGTTTTTTTGTTAACTTACATGTGATTGTCAACTTTTAACCCATCAACCTCTAACATTAAATATAGGGACATAAATTTAGTAATTTATTTTTTTTCATCTAAAGTCATAATATCACAATTAGAGATAACAAACGGTGCTCCTAGGTTATTTATTCTATTAAAAAAAATTTTACAAATACCAATAAACATTTTCAAATATTTTATCCAAATATCCAGGCATGTTTATACAAACATGTAGTTATGAATTTCACTTTGTATGAGATATAAACCCCAAAAGAATAAATATAACCCAAATAGAGAGGATTTCAACTCTCAGATTAATAAAAAATAATAAAAACCCAAAAGAATCACGTAGAGGGCACAAGAGAGCTAAGTGTCCAAAACTATTTGACATCTATAACAAAATAAAAAAAAAAAAGATAAAAAAAATTAAGACATTGATGATTAGTTAACCGTAAACAAAATTATTAAGAAAAATCGAGATCACTACTGCATTCCCTTGATCATTTTTACAAGACTCAACAAGTACATACCCAATCCAATATAAATAGGTAATAAATTTTGAGATAACTAGATTGTTGTGGACCCAAATCCATCTAACTTTGGAGTGACATTTACACATATCCCACCCCGTAGAGGTACACACACTCGCTTGGTAGGGAAAAACATATATTTCCGCACAATATCGTAAAATTTATAAAATTTAGGACAATGTCGATAGTATAATAATATACCGTTTCGATCAAAATTGTTCTCTTTTTAATATTTTTATTTGTCGTTACAGTAGTTTCCTGTTACGAGTTCCAGTACCGTACTCCATCCCCCAACAATTTAAAATGAAACAATTAAACTATTAAACAGACACATGGGAAACACCAATAATTCCGAATTGTTAATTTACCATGAGGCCACCAAAACAGAACCTTGACCTTCACCAATCCAACCCCGCCACGTGTCCCAAACCGCGGGTCCACGTCACCGCAGCACCAGGGAATTCCAACCATAGAAGTGACCCACCGAAGAAACCACCTCACCGAATCCAAATCTTCCTTCGCTCTTCTCTCTTCTTGCATAGCCCTAGTAGCTCCACAAATTCCGGTCTCTCTTTTTTTATTTTTTTAATTTTCCTCTTCCCCGATCCCGGTGAACCCTTCCTTCGCCTTTTCCCTTCCTTTCTCAGGAAAATTCCCCGATTTTCTCGAGAAAGTGAAACGAAACTATGAGCTTTCAGGACATCGAGGCTGGGCGACCCTTGGGCTCGCGACGAGGGTTGATCAATGGGAAGCAGGACCCCACGCAAGCGGTGGCCGCCGGAATATTCCAGATCAACACCGCCGTGTCCACCTTTCAGCGACTCGTCAACACCCTCGGAACCCCCAAAGACACCCCTGACCTACGCGAGAAGCTGTTAGTTCTTCAATTTTACTCTCAATCTCTTTGATTTCCACCCGTAATTCATTTTTTTTTTTTTGGCTTTTTTCTTTTATGAATGTCGATTGAAACTTCTTCCCAATTACGAGAATTCCACCTCGCTTCATGTTTCAGTGATCTATTTTTTATTTTATATTTTGGTGATCGTTTTCTTGTACTATGTTTTTTCTTATCTGTAATGATGATAGTTGTTAGTTAGTTAGTTTTTTTTTCTTTTTTTTTATTATTGAAACTTCTGATTCAGCTGAATTGCCCTCCCAAGTATGAGAATTCCACCTTGCTTCATGTTTCAGTGATCTATTTTTTGTTTTATATTTTGGTGACCGTTTCCTTATAGTATGTAATTTTTTTTTATCTGTAAATGTTATTTTATATTTTTTTGTTAGTGAAAGGGATTCAAAGATCAATTGATCAGCCGTATAACTCCTTCTTGTAGAATGGGTTAAGTTTAGGTTTGAGTTTATTCTCGGTTAACTGCAGTGGACCCTCTTGTGATGTTAAATGACCTTCTTTGTAGTATGTTTCTTTTTAACGGTCAATGTTGGTTGATAGTTTGTCAGTTGATTTTTTTGCTAGTGAAAGGGATTCAAAGATCAACCTTATGTGAAATGACTTGTAGTATGTTTCTTTTTATCTGTAAATATTAGTTTGTTAGTTTTATTTATTTTTTGTTAGTGAAAGGGATTCAAAGATTATGACTCCTTCTTGTAGGATGGGTTAAGGTTTGAGCTTATTCTCGATTGAATTGCATTGGACCCTCTTGCGATGTGAAATGACTTTCTTTGAGGAAATTCTAAGATGCATGTTAACTGCCTGAGGAATTTAGGGTTTTAAGTTATCAATCTTATATTCTTATTGGTATAACATTTGGCTATGTGTTTCATTGTTTTTCCTGTTTGGATAGAGTCAATTGAAAAGTGGATAGGAAGAATAATGAAAATCGTTATTGGTGATGCTTTGATTTGTTTCTTTAGTTGGGATTAAGCTATAGTACTGATATGATAGTTTTTCATATCAGGAACAGGACATTCTGTGTAATAGGGCATGTGATGATTTCCCCCTGTACTTGTAATGTTTTAAGTAGTTATGCTATTGTAAAATGAAACTTCGTGATTCAAAAGTAGATAATAAATTAGGTCGAGGGATGTTGGGAAACTGAACTCTTTTTTCAACTTTTCAAATTGAAATTTCCCTTGTATATTAAGTTTTAATTTAGTGGAACTCTTTTTTATTTGTTTTCTTGAACTTGCAGCCATAAGACTAGACTACATATTGGGCAATTGGTGAAGGATACATCCGCCAAACTTAAGCAAGCCAGTGACATTGATCACCATGCAGAAGTTAATGTAAGTTAGAACCTTTTATCTTGTGTGGTACTGCATTTGCATGTGCTAAGTGGTTTGTTTACATGGTCTCAATCTCAGTATTTTGTGATCAACTTCCAAAATGAATAAACCTCTCTGAACAGTATTTTGTGCTTAAATTCTTGATGTCAGTTTTACTGAATTGGTAATTTCATAATAATCTGTATCGATTTTTTAAATACTGCAAAGATTTGTTAGAGACTATGTCTTTTTGTACATTGCATTTTAGGTTGTCATAGTCTTGAATGTGTTTTTCCTTAAAAGCATTTCTTATTTTTGCAGGCAAGCAAGAAGATCGCAGATGCTAAACTTGCGAAAGATTTTCAGGCGGTGTTGAAAGAGTTTCAGAAGGCACAGCGTCTTGCAGCTGAAAGGGAAACAGCATACACTCCTTTTGTCCCACAAGCAGTCCTTCCTTCAAGGTGATGTATGAATTGTTATTATTCTGTAAAAGCTTAGTGGCTAAACTGTGTTTTTCCTTTGTTTTTAACCGTTTTGTTTATGCAAAATGGAACTGATTCTGAACAACAATAAATAGTTGGTTACTTTTGGAATTTTAGTTTAATTTGATGCACTTGGTATCTTGGTGATCAATTGTTCTTCTGTAGCCACTATAAGGTTTTGGGGTATTAATTTTGGTTACCTTTGTATACAATGGTTATGACATGGGATTTTCTTTTTGTCTTGCAGCTATACAGCTAGTGAAATAGATGTTGGTTCTGATAAGTCACCAGAGCAGCGTACCCTACTTGTGGAATCAAGGAGGTGAATTCTTATTTATTATTAGTAGTAGTGAATAAGTTATTTGCAGATTAATTTTTGCTTTATTATTTCCATGTTTCCAATATATGGTTTGACAAACCAAACTTTGAAATGTAATTTTAGGTCAATGATCGCTATTTAAGAAATTACAGTCGGCCAAAAAGAATAGGTGTGCGTTAATTTGAAAGACTGGACATATCAAATTTATTAGTCCCATATTTGTTTTTAATAATGATTAAAGGACAGCACAAATTAAGGAAAACAACAGTACAGTACAAAACTCAAAATTTGCAAACCACATATATTGGGGACAACATTTTGTCCAGCAATTATTCTATGAAAAAGTCATAATTATCCTTATATTTCTCCCACCACTCTCCCATGTTCCATTAAAATAAGCAACATGAAATTGTAGAAATAGTTTTAACTACTTTCAAGTTAAGATTACTTTGTAAAGATGATTCTCATATTCCCTATCTTGCCTTCAAAGAAATTCTGAATTGAAGGCAAAATTTTTCAATTGAAAATTATGTATTTGGTTTTGCCTTGATACGCTTCATCCTTGAACAGGGCAAAATGCCAAGAGCTACAGCAGTCCCTATAGAAAAGTTTATAAAAATATAAGCAACATGCCTGAGGAGAGATAACCAATTATTAAGAAAATTTCAAAACAAAAAATTCAAAATTTTCCCTCATTCAAACCAGAAAGAAAGCAAGTGCATCTTTTAATTAACTTGTTTAAGATTAACTGGACTGGAGTTGAAAATGTTGCATGCCTCAGAGTTCGTTCTGGAGGTGCATGAGACAGAGAGGGGAAATGTGTATTTGTATTTTTGTAATGTTTAAAAAAAGGATATTATGGTAAATTTCACATTTTTGTAATTGTGCTGAGCATTGTTTATTTAATAAACACAGTACAAAGTAAAAATTTGTCTAGTATTTTTACTACTTGTCCTGTATTATTTAGGTTGTCTTGTACCACACTTCACAACAAACGCACCCTAGGTTATTATTTTTTCTTTTTTGGTGATTCGAAGGAGCTGGCAACATGAACTCTTCCTCTATTCATTAAATTTTATCGGACAACTGAACATCAATTATTTGTCAGAAAAGAATCAATACCAAAAGCTTTCTTCTCCTCTCCCTCTCTCTTTTATAAATTTCTGTGGTGCAATGGAATTGGTGCTATAATCAATGGTTGGATTCTCTGTTGTTTTGCAAAAGTAGATAAATAGCAGAATTCATTTATGTTATGGTCTCCACTATTCTGTTGGAGATTCTCCTAAGGATGCAAAGAAGTCAAAATTTAATTTTGTTAATTTTAGTTTTGTTGATGAACGCTAGTTTTCCTAGGTTGGATGTTATAGCTTACATTGCTTGAATGAGTGTGAAGCATATCATGCATTCATATAGTAGTTTTGTCTTGTTTCAAATTAACTAAGTATATCAGTGATCTTGTTTCATTCTAAGCATTGATTAAATCATACATAAATGAGATTATTGGTCCCTAAAAAGTTTTAGAAATATTTAAATCTCATTGATGTTGCAAGGGAAAGTAAATAATTGAGTTATGAAGTGACTTAATGGATTAAGGAAGCAAAGCTGCTGTTTTAATATGTTAAATCTATTCATAATCGATTATCTGCTCCATTTAATTGATTAACTACGTAAAAAATCGATTAAATTGATCCTACTGACTTCATCATGGCTGATGAATATTTTAATCGATTAAGTACTTATAATAATTGATTAAATTCCTCGGGATGTTGTCTGGGCTTGACCTTAAAATGTTTTAATCGATTAAAAGTTATTTTAATCTGTTAAAACAGAGCTTGGAACTTTTTATATAAAAGGCTTTCTATTCAAAACTCATAATAACGTTTACATTTTTGAAAGTTTGATATAAGATCAAAGTTTTGAGATTCCAGAGATAGAAACAAAGCTTTCTAAACTTGAAACATCAAGTCAAGCCAAGATCTAGCAAAAAATAAACAAGAACTCAAGATATGCATTAGTTTGATATTGTTTTGATATAACCTGTGCAATAACAGTTGAAAAATTATCAGGTGATATTGTTCTTTTTATGTTTTATTTTTGTGTATTGATTGCGAAAATCAACTAGGTAGGTTTCATAAGTTCATGCATAGGTGTTGCATGTGGTAGAATCTTTCTCTTGATAGGTTTTCAAGGAGTGCAATTGTAGGTTTCATTTGCATGTGAATTTTGTGTAAACTCTGATTGATTCTAGTGATTGGTTCTATCCAAGGTAGGTTCCTTGTGATTAGAATAAACTGGATGTAGCCCGGGTTGAGTGACCCAGTATAATCGCTTTGTGTTTTTCTTCCTCTCTCTATCACATCCTATCTTTACATGCAATGCTTTATCACTTCCGTTATCATTGAAATTCTGAATTTTGTGATAAGATAAAATCTGATCTAATCTGAATCTGTTTTGTGTAATACTGTATGAAATTTGATAAAAGGTCAATTTCCATTAAATCTCAAACTGCTGCAAAGATTCTGATTCAACCATATTTCATTAAACTTGTTTTAAAAATCTGTTTTCAATAAAAATCAGAAAAGGTATTTGTGAAAACAGTTCACCCCCCTCTTGTTTTGGTTGCTTAGAGTCATTTGAACCCTCTCACATTGCATTATTTTTGTACCTTAGCTCTTGTGTTATTCATGCTGCAGGCAGGAGGTTTTATTCTTAGATAATGAGATTGCCTTTAATGAGGCTATCATCGAGGAAAGGGAGCAAGGCATTCAAGAAATACAGCAGCAAATCGGTGAAGTTAATGAGATCTTCAAAGATCTTGCTGTTCTTGTCCATGAGCAAGGAACCATGATTGGTAATTTATTTCATTCCCTTCTGTATTTTCCTGATTAATGCATATTTATATTGCTGTATGAATTTGTATTTCCGTTCATGTTATCTAAAGCCACTAAATTTCATTTTGTAGATGATATTGGCTCCAACATTGAGAACTCCCATGCAGCAACTGCACAAGCAAAATCTCAACTTGCAAAAGCTGCAAAAACCCAAAGATCAAATTCCTCTTTGGTAATATATCATTATTAATTTTCTTATTGCAATGATATCACTCTTTGTAACTCAACCTGATTCTGTTAAATGAATTTATATGTGGAACCTCTGGAAGACTTATCTTCTAAAGAGGCCTGACTTAAGGCCCAAATTAATGGAGGATTGACATAAGGGCCATAAAAGAGTTTTTCACTTGAAAATAATTCTGTATTAGCTTGCTATACTGAATTCATATTGACATATATAATTAAATTTATTAATGGCTGTATTTTCTATGAATGACTGGGAATCATGCAGCTTTATTCTATGTAGGTGGATTAGCCTATAGTTTTGTCTAGTATCATCAGTTCGTATATTACATACTATTTTGTTTTCCGTTTCGAAAGAGATTACTGCATTGTTGGTGAGGTCATGGAATAAATCCTTTTGTAGTTTCCTACTTACAGTAGTTATTAGTGACTGTCTACCACCTTGATCCTTAGGTCAAACCTTTAGTTTTTAATTTTTTTTTTACCTTTAAAAGCTTTTTCTATTTTCCTTTGTTAATCTTGTGTTCTTTTTTTTCTTGGCAGACATGCTTGCTTTTGGTGATTTTTGGGATTGTGCTTCTCATCGTGATCATAGTTCTTGCTGCTTAATCGAAGATTGTCTAAATTCCATTACGAAGTAAATGCATAATTCCCATAACGAAGTATACAGAGCAGCTGATAGCATCTCCCTTGCTGAAGATGTAACTAGATTGATGTTTTGCCGGGTCTGGTGGTTGACCAGAGATTGTTGCATCTGATTTCGGTACAAGTGAGAATTCCCATAATTTTGTTGTGGGGTGTTATGTTCTCTCTATGTTAGTGTTTGGGGTTTTAAAACGTGTCACGAATTATGCTGTAAGTTTTCTCCTTGTTCCTTTAATTAAAAATATTAATTCTTTGATTTTCCTTTACTTGTAAATGCAACACTATGGCTGGCTGTACTGACTCTTTAGCCAAACCTTCATATATGGTAATCTGTTGCTGTTTGTTTTAGTGCTTTCTTTTCCAAAGTTGGAATTATAATGTGTATGAAGAAAAAAAGGATGTCTTTGATGAGTTACGTCAGTGTGTGTTGGGTGGAACTTGTTCGTCTGTGTCATTTGAAAGCCGAATACGTGATAGCGGAAAGGGTGGAAAGTTGCTATTATCTATAAGATTATTTTTCCTTTTTTTAATACTGATGGACAGCTTTTTTAATTTGAGGGTGATATCCCCCTTCTAAGATTGGTACAAAAATATCAAAGGATTAGCTTTGGTGTGGAATTCCAATGATTATCGTTGTGTATATACTCGGGAGTTTCCTGGCAATTTCTGCTAAACTCCAAAGAATTTGGAGTTTACGTACATGGAGTTTTGTCTCCTGCAGATTTTGTATTTATAATGTCGATCCAACCGTAGTTGCAAAGTTATCTTAAGAGTATTTGTTTCCTTGCAGCATTGTTCTGACAGAGTATTACTTACGGCTACTTGGTCTTCGTTGTGTACTCTACTGTCTGTATCTTAGCAATTAAAAATATGAGGCTCACCATGTGAGAATGCAAGATGAGATCACTTGAGTGTGTCTTTTTCCTATGGATCAAGGGAGATAAACTTTTAAGTAGAGTTTTAGAGGTGGTTGAGAATTACAAAGGATTTTTGACGTTATTTGGAATTATATGTTTAAGATGATAAAAGTAGTTAAAGAGATCTGTTTTAGGCTAAGATAAGGAATCTTGGTGGTGGAATAAAAATGTACAAGACAAAGAATCAAAGGAAAATGTTTTTAAACTCTCGAATGGTGTAATAATATTGAAAACTAGTCAAGGTATCAAAACGAGACAAGAAAAGTTGTGAGTGAAGCATGATCTATAAAGTCTATGAAGAATTTATAAATACCTTGGTATAAAAACAATAGAGATAAGAAATGCATTTTTTATAAGTTTTTCAATAGTGCAAAAAAGTTGGGTACTTGTATAGAAGGACTAGAAATCCAAAAGTAAGCTTTGGAATTTGGCTTATTACTATAGAGTTTAGATTGGAGAGGTAAATGAGGCCTTTAGGAGACGATGAATAAGAAGGATAAAGTTGTTGTCTTGATGGTATTCTTATTTTAATAAGATTTTGAAATTTAAGATGCCAGATGAATTAAACAAATAGTACTTTGGTTCCTGTATTTAGAAAAACAAAGGAGATCTTTTGAACTATGTCAAATATAAAATTTGAGTCATTATGAATTATGTAAAAAGGTTTGAGCATAAATTAAGAGTAGAATCAAAGACTGCAAGAGTCAATTTGATTTTATGTTAGGAAGGTCTAAAACACAAGTAATTACGTAGGTTATCATAAAGATACCAAAGTAAGGAAAGAGATTTTCATATGGATTGTAAGACACATGGAAAACAAGAAGGGAAGTTCAATTGTGTTTCAGAAGTTTATCACAAATCCTTCCTGAAAACTAGCTTCATATAATCAATCAAACAATATGATAAACATATTTTTACATAGATGATCCAAACAAAGCTTTGTTGTACAATCTAAGCTAACAACTAATTTGAAACACAATTAGATAAGCAAAAGTAATAAAGAAAACAGAAAATGCAACAGAGATTTTATACTTGTTCTCATGTACCACTCATGCTATTCCAATTCTAGACAAAGCATCGAGTTCCCCTGTCACCTCATGAAATACAAGTATCCTTTATCCAATCACTTTTGGCTTCAGAACTCAAGTAGTTTTATGCTTGCCTTTTCAAGAACGTACCCCAAGTATTCTTTAAGCTAGTCTTTCCAGCTTCTACCAAGATGAAACAAAAATTATTTTAAGGGCTAAGTTGCGATCTTAAGTTTAAAATTAATCTGAATCAAACTAAAAAAAAAAAACAATACGATTTGATTTGATTTAGATTTATTATAAAATTCAAAGCAAATCAAACTAATTTTTTTCGGTTTGGTTTGATTTTGTTTTATATTTAAAATTATTATTATTAAGTATATTTTCAAAATTGCATAAAATTTTAATTGCTTCTGATAAAATTATATAAAAGTAGAAATTATTTAAATTTAAAATATAAACAATTAATTCATTTAAACATTACATTTTATTATTTGTTGTCAAATTGTATCTAATGTAAAATCAAATAGTTTTGCTAAAATATTTAAAGATTAAGTTTGGTGGTAACTTGGTGAGATAGGGGAGAAAGAGATCGTGCTTTCAAATTTCTTTACTAATAAAGCTAACATATTAACATTTTTCTATATAAAAAAAAATTAAAGATTAAGACTAAATCATAAAAACTTAGAAAATAATGAGTAATTGTATATGCCTAATTGCAAATTTGTTAAAATAACTAAAGATGAGCAGTTTGGTTTGGTACGATTTAAACATCTAAAATCGCAAACTGAACCAAACCACGCAATTTAGAAATTACAAAAATCGAACTACTTCAAACTAAATCGATTTTTTGTGGTTTTGGTTTTTTGCAGCTTGATTTTCGATTTTCAATTCGATTTGACTCGATTTTGAACACCCGTACTAAGATTTACAAGAGAGCATTTAACTTAGCAATAACATTATATAATAGTTCAGTATGGCTATTCCTATAGTTATCAAACTCTTGAGTTAACTCACAAACTCTAATAAATTTACAAGTTCATTTAACCATGTGACTTAACTTGTGTGTAAATTATCTTTTTAATCAATTTTGGGTAGATTCAATAGCTTTATGTAAATTCTATATATTCTCGATTTTACTACTTAGTCAACGAATCAACAAATTTGATTGTTTTTTGCTTGTTTAGGTTTCAACATGTCTCTATTTCCTGAATCAAGGAACCATTGCCTCTAAAAATATCAAACTTTTGTTTTCCAACAATACCAACACCTAGATAGGAATGTTCTACCATTATTATCACTTTCACAAGTTAATTCTCTTAGTGATTTATTGTTAGACTCAGTTATTTAAATATTAAGAAATTTATGATTTGCTATTTGATTTATTATATTAAAATGTTTAATTGGTACATTATTTATACATATTTTATTATTATTTTTATATGAAGTAAACATTTACAAATCTTTGACTTGGTCCATAAGTTGAATCTATGGAACTCTCGAATTTGACCACTTTGGATATCATGTTTTGTAAACTTTTGATGCGTTTTGAAAATTAACCATTATCTCTTGTGTTTTCTTTATGCTTCGGTCGTCTTAATTCTTTTGAGAGAGAAAATGGTCATTTGATGTATCATTTAGGTTTTTTTATATACCAAAACAAAAAACAAAATTTACCAAAATGATTCACCAAGTAAATAAATCTCTTTTACTATTCATGTTGAGAAATTGGTTAGGAGTAGGAAATTAATTTCTCAACGTTATTTTTTTATATAAAAAACTTAAAAGAAATTGGTTGCTAATGTGTTTTTTTTTTAGATTTATTTTTTTTAATTTATTTTTAATTTAATTATTATGTATGTATATTTTTTTTTCTAAAGTATGATTTTAAAAATTTTTTAAACTAATTTGTATTTCATAACTATTTATCTAATTTTTTTTGTAACATGTTCCATATGTTTATGTATATTGTTAAAAAATTATACATGATAGTTAGATGTATCTGTTCACTGAGAAATTATTTTCATTCACTTAACTTCAACAAATAATTAATTACATTCAAATAAAAATGAAAATTAATATAAACTTTATAAAAGGTATAAATTAACTCATACAAGTATACAAAAAAATAATAAACAATTCACAAAAAAGAAACATAAAAAAACAAAAAATTTTAATTTAAAAAATATAAATTAAAAAATAAATTACAAAGTGTTAAAAAAAAAACACCAAAAAATGATATAAACGTAAAAATAAAACATATAAAATATAAATTAACTAAAAATTCTATAAAATGACTCACCTCCCACATTATTTAAAATAAAACACATAAAAATAAAATAAAATATAAATTAATAAAAAAATTTAAAATATAAATTAACAAAAAAATTCTCAACATGCTTTATTTTTTTTATGTAAAAAACTTACAGGGCGCTTTTTTCTTAGATTTGTTTTGTTTAATTTGTTTTAATTTTTTAATTTGTTTTTTACGTACGTATGTTTTTGTAAAGTATAATTTTAAAAATTTTTTAAGCTAATTTGTATTTCAATTTATTTTTTATGTGTTTTATTTTTATGTTGTGTATCTTTTTCGTTATTTTAAATTATTTTAAATACTTTGTAATTTATTTTTCAGTTTAAAGTTTTTAAATTAAGATTTTTAAATTGAATATTTCAAATTATTTTTAAATTATTTTGGTAAAAAAAGTTTAAAAAATGTAGCTTAAAGATATAAACTGAAAAATAAATTACAAATTGTTTAAAAAAATTAAAACAACGAAAAAAGATTAGTCTTGTTTAGTACTTTTCATGTCAAATTAATTTCCTAGTTTAACCTCTTTTAAATTTTCTTAAAAAGTGTGTTGAAAACTTTTTTGAAATTGAGCATCTAAGACGGTTATCCTCCTGAATAAGTTTTTTAAAGAAGTCTCACATGCTTTTAGTGTCACATGAGAAACCATAGATAAACTTTTTTAGGGAGCTAGATTCACAATATTAGGATCTAGCGTCACATGAGGAAACATAGATCCACTTTCTTAGGCCTTGTTTGACTTAGTTAGTTTTAATGAGTCCTTAGCTTAGTGTGCCTTACTGGTGAACATACTATGGCTTTTATCAAGGGTTCCTTCCCTTGTGGTAAGCTTCTACCAACCATGGCTTATCTTCTATGAAGTGGTTCCTATTCACCACCTGATGCAATCCCACTTAACATGCATCATAGGTAGGAGGATCTAAGGAAGGCATGCATGGATGAAAGCTCATTGAAGACATGAAGGCATAGTCTTAGAAACTTCCACTTGCAAATGTTTTTAGTAGCTTTATATTTTTTGGGTGTAAAGTGTTTTCCATTATGGCCATGTATTTTCATCCATCTTCTTATAGTTTAGAAGGTATAGGTGTCTTTAGTTAAAAATGAGGAGTAAGCTTAGAATGGGTGCATGAGTCTAGACGTGATTTAGGCTAGTCCATTCACTTTAGGGGTTGCTAATTGTATTTAGGCTCCTAACTTAAGGCATAAGACTTGGGTTAATTAGTATTAATCCTAATTAAGCCTAAGTCCCACATTGCCTTGGTTTGTATTGCCCACCTTTGAATTGAATGATAATAGTCTCTTTTTGAGAATATTCATAGTAAAAGGTCTTGGGAATCCTCTCTCTTGAGAACATCTTCTTAGTTAGGTTTTATCAGGGTTCCTTCCCTTGCGGAAAACCTAAAATATTTTTGGCTTATCTCTCCTTAAAAGTCGTGCCTCACCTTCCATTTCTTTCCCCTCATCTACTCTCTAAACTCTATAGTTAAATTTTCAATAGAGTTATCCTTAGAATTTCTTCTCTGGTTAACACTCTTGTTTGAAGACATGCTAGTGTGTGAGTGTTGAGACATTGTGGGGAGGTCCTATGATCCTAGGGTTAGGCCGATACAAACAAATTCTCTTCTCTTTAGTTTTCTCCCTAGGTGGCTTAGATGAGTCTTTGGAACTCAAGCCAAAGCTACACGTTTTGCTTAAGGAAAAAAATAATAGATAAGAAAGTTAAGAGGTAGGGGTCTAAACGTGCTCCTAGAAGGTGTGGAATGTGGTGTACCAATTCTTCCTTCACACCTAAATTTCCGAGAAACTAAACCAAAAGTAATACAATTAAAAAAGAAGGACAATTGCTTTGGTCTTCAAGTCCACTTTGAATGTACTCATGCTCTTTGCCTTGCTTTTGATCAAACTCCTTAAGCTTTTCACCAATTCTTCCTCGAAGGCTACCCTTGTATCAAAATCCTTCTTCAAGTCTTTCCTTACCAAAGTCGCTTTAATCCAACGAGCAAAGGAGGCAAAAGAAAGAGTTAGAAGGTGACCTCTAGAAGCTAGGCTCTAGATACCAAATGATGAGATCCTCCTTTGGATGTTCCTCCAAGATCAACTTCATAAGGCCTAATTTAAATGGATTTGGTGGAGAGGAAAGAAAGGGAATATGAGAGGCGCCACTTCAATAAACCTTAAGAGAAGGTTGCTTGCCACAAGGGAAGGAACCCTTGATAAAAGCTTTAGAAATTCTATCTAGAAAGATAAGAAAAGACACTCAAAATGAAAGCAAAACTCTTTATATCTCATTCAAATTCAAGTGTAAAGATTACAAGAGAGTGGAGAGGTCTATATATAGGGTAGGGGGAGTGCCTTGGCATGAGACTCAAAGGAGAAAAAGGAGGGAAACCAAATTTGAATAATAGAGCACATGTTCCTAAAACCATGGATCTTAGGATTAACTAAGTGTCATGTAGGATGCCATGTGGCTCTCTAACCAAATATGGCACCTTCCTTGGGGAACAAAAGTTCCACCTTTCCTCTTTCATGCTTCATGTGCTAACTAATTGGGGTTTAATTAGAAAAGAAGGGTGTGGTTAATAAAACAACCCACCAATACCTCTAAATGTCCTAATTAACTAATACACTCCACAAGAAGACTAAACCCTAGGCCTTAAACCTACAAAAAATAAAGGCCCAAATACAAGGCCAAAGAAAAAGGATAGACCACTCCATTTAGGGAACAACAATGGAAAGAAAAACAAAGCTAACATAAATGAGACGGCATGAAATCTATCGCATAAGGAGGTGAGGTCTTCCTCCATCAACTCTAGTCATATCCTCCTCTATCCTTCTAGCTATGACCCTAGTGATAGGTCCCTTGCTAGGGAGGATCACATCATAATTTCTTTACATAAGTGTTTTACATAAGTGCTTAAGTTTCAAAGGCTTAAGTCAATTTTAGTTGAGAAAACTTAAAAAGAGATAAGTGTTTTGCATCTTAGTTCCCTAGGCCTTACACTTTAAAATGTCTTCACACACATCTAAGAATGTTTGGAGTAGTAATAAATCTAGGGAAGATAAAAGTGAAAAACAAAAAGAAGATTATGAGAATACAATAAAAGAAGAGTGTGAAAAAGAAATGGGAGAGAAGAGTGATTATTACTTTAGTTATAAAACCACCTTGCCAACATACTCATACTCTTTTGATTGGGAGAGAGTAGAAAAAGAAAGAAAATAATTTTGGGAAAATGAGCGAAAACAAAAAGAGAGGAGAAAAAGAGAACAAGAAAAACTAGATATAGAAGAGAGAAGAGAAAGGAACAAAAAGAAAAAGAGACAAGACAGAAGAGAAAAAGAAAGGTAAAAATATGGCAAAGAGAAAGAAAAAAAGAATGGAAAAAGAGAAAAGAGAAAAAGAATGGAAAGAGTGAAAAGAAAAATAAAAGAGAGAAAGGGAGCAAAGAGAAAAGGATTGGCAAGAAAGAAAAAAAAAGCAAAGAGAAAGAGAGAAAAAAGAAAAAGAAAGAGAAAGAGAGGAAAAAGAAAGAGAAAAGATAGAAATAGAGAAAAAAGAGTTGGAGAGAAAAAGAAGGGAAGAATAGAAGAAAGAAAAGGAGAGTGATGCCTTTGAGAGTGCCCTTAGTGAAGTATCCACCTCCTATAGGGGCTTACAAGAGCCTAGAATAACCCTTGACCTTAAAATCTCTTCTAGTGAAATAGATAAACCTAAGAGACATCTTAGGAAAAAGGTAATCGCTTCTAAAAACAAAAGAGAGTCATCCAAAAGAAAAATAGATAAGAAACGCTTGAGTGAAAGTGATACCCTTACCACTAGTTCGAGTAAGCGATCTAGAAGTCCTAGATGCTTTAAATATTTTGGAAAATGACACATTGTTTTGTATTGCCCAAAAAGAAAAAAGACTTTAAGGGGAACATCAAATAAAGAGGGTACCCATTCATGTGATGATCTATTTAAAGTGAAAAGGCTTCTTAGAAGTAATCCTTGTAAAGACTCCCAAACACAAAGAGAGAATGTTTTTCAGACAAGATGCAAAATTTTGGGCAAAACTTGTTCTCTCATTGTGGATGGTGAGTCGTGTTGCAATTGTTGTAGCACAAGGGTGGTGGAAAAGTTAGCACTTACTACTATTCCTCATCCTTGACCTTATTCTTTACATGGACTTAATGATGAAGAAGGTGTAGTAGTAACAGAACAAATAGATATTTAGCTTCTTCATAGGGAAATATCAAGATAAAGTTTTATTTGATGTAGTCCCTATGGAAGCTAGTCACATGTTGTCGGAAAGGCCATGGTAACATGATAAGGTAACTTTACACAATGACCTTACTAATAAAATCACTATCTCTCATAAGGAAAAAAGATTGTCTTACTTCTTCTTACCCCTATCAAGGTAATGAAGGATAGAAGGATCATGAAACTTAAGAGAGAGAGGGATAAAAATGAACATAAGGATGTTGGTAGGAAGATTGAGTCTAAAGGAAGATCCACCTTTGCCTTCAAAGGAGGTTCTCTGCACAAAAAAATCTTCTAGCCAACTCTTACAAAAATAAAAAGTTGAATTTGAGGATGTGCTTATACCTTTTAAGCACTTTGAGCCACATCCTCAAGTCCAACTTGATGAGTGCTCGATTACATCTAGACTAGTCTTGCGCACTAGTTCAAAACCTTTGAGGTTAGCATCAAGTGCAATAGGAGAAGGATAGGGAGCTGTTGTGGAGGCACAAGCACACTAAAACCTTTTCAAACCTTAATGTCAAACTCCACTGCCCCATTCCTAAGAGGTCTCCTTATAGACCTTTCACTTCCCCCAAAATCACTTGTCTGCATATACTTACTGCTTTCCTTATTTTCTTGCGGACTTTCAAATAGAGGAAGAATGACCTTAGGATTTGAGGTTAAATCCTCTCCAAGAAGGAGGAGATGATGCAATCCCACCAAGCATGCATCATATCTAGGAGGATTAAAGGGAGACTTGACTTGGATGGAAGCTCATTGGAGACATGAAGTCAGTGTCTTCATTATTCTTAGCTTGTAAATACTTTTATTAGCTTTATAATTTTTAGGCGTGAAGTTGTTTTCCTTTAAAGCCATGTATTTTCAGCCATCTTCTTTTAGTTAGAAGATATAGGTGTCTTTAAATAAAAAGGAGGAGTAAACTTAGAATAGGTGTATAAGTCTAGATGTGATTATGGGCTAGCCCATTCATTTTAGGAGTTGCTAATTGCACCCATGGGGGGTGAACTTAGGCATCTTACTTAAGGCCTAAGACTTAGGTTAATTAGTTTTAATTCTAATTAAGCCCAAGTTCAACATTGCCTTAGTTTGTGTGCCCAAGATCTTTCATTGAGCTATTTATATTCCTCTTCCCATCTTGTATTCCTTACCTTTGAAGTTCAATGAAAATAGCCTCTTTGTGAGCACATTCTTAGTAAAAGGTCTTAAGGATCCTCTGTCTTGAGTAACTTCTTCCTAGTTGGTTTTTATCAAGGGTTCCTTCCCTTATGGCTAACCTAAAACATTTTGGCTTATTTCCCTTTGAGTGTAAGGTCCTACCTCCATCTCTTTCCCCCTCCATAATCCATTTCTTTGGAGCTTGGAACCTCTTTAAAAAAATCACGGGGAGTGCAAAAGCTTTTTGCATCACCACCATTCTCTAGTCTCTCCATCTCCAACCTTGTAACCTCTTTGGAGCAAGATCATGGGAGGAGTAATCCAATATTGCAATATATGGTATCAGAGCCTACTCTTAAAGGTTCTTCTTCTCTACATTATTTTGTAATTTTCTTGTTGTATTCTTTTCTTGTTCTTCACGTTCTTTAATTTTTCAGCTTAATTCAAGTTGTCATATAAATTCCTTAATTGTCTTGTAGTTTTGAATTTTGAATTTCTAGATGCTATGTTCTTGTCATTTTATTTCTTGATTCAAATTTTATTGTTCCTTCATTGAATCAATTTTTATTTCTCTATTTTAGTATTCCTAATTCTGTCCTTATACCTTTTATTTTGTTTTTTTCTTGTTATGAACTCAAAAGAAGCCTAGTTGTGGTCGCCACAACACTGTAGTCTGGGTGTTTTTGGTTCATAAGTGTTGTTTTTATGTGCTGCGAATTTCCTTCTCTATTTTTTGTGTTTTGTTTCTTTTTTTCTAGGTCTGATTTGACATTTTTTTAATTTTAATTTTCTACTCTTATTTCAAAAAAAAAAAAATAGTGCTCAATTTCTTCCTATTTCATCTTATTGCTTGAATTTTAGTAGCTCCTTTTGTGCTAGTTTTGAAGTGATTTTTGTTTGGTTATTTGAGATGATTGAAAATGTATTTTTTCAGCAAGGATCTTGTTAAAAAATAAGCTAGCTAATGCACGAACCAACACTCTTACTCATACCATAAGTCACTTTCAATTTTAGTATAATCCCACTAGCAAGGAATTAAGCTAGGGAGAATAAAGAGTGAACATGGCAAGGATGGAGCATAGTGAAGATATTTCTAGGCCATAGTCATTAAAATTGCATGTAAATATGTTGTATTTTGTTTAGTATTTTGGTGGGTGCATTTAGAATTTTGTGGGTCTTGTATTTTCATCCATTTACCTTTATTTTAGGAGCATGGGTGACATTAGTTATTCATGAGGAGTGTATATTAGAAGGTGGGTGTTTTTTAGAACAAGTGGGTGGTGGTTTAATTTCCATACCCCTTGGTTGATTTCCACACCTCTCTAGCATCCACATGTGCATGAGTAACATGTGGGGCCCTTATGTCCCCTCCATGTGGCATCTAGATTCCTTCGCTCTCCTAGGTGGTATTAGTTGTCTCTTAATTCAAATTTAAATTCAAATTTGAATTAAGGGAGTTAGATCCACAATATTAGGATCTGGTGCCACATGAGGGAACATAGATCTACTTTCTTAGGGTCTTGTTTGTCTTAGCTAGTTTTAATGAGTCCTTTAGCTTTATATGCCTTAGTGGTGAACGTCCAAGGCCTCCTAGGAAGTCTATAAATAGGCACTCGCCTTTCTTGTATATTTTAACACTTTTATGAATGAAATCGGACTCAAACTTGAAAGTTTCTTCTTAGAGTGTTCATATTCTCTCTAAATTGTGAGAGTTCCTCTATGGATTTTATCAAGGGTTGTTTCCTTTGGAGCAAGCTTATACCAACCATGTCTTATCTTCTATGAAGTGACACCTATTCACCACTATTCTCTAGTCTTTCCATCTCTATCTTCAACCTTGGAACTTCTTTGGAGCAAGATCATGGGAGGAGCAATCCAAGATTACATCACTTGGGATGAATACCTTAGCCACATTGAGTTTGCATATAATAGGGTGGCTCATAGGACCACCAAGCATTCTCCTTTTGAGGTTTTTTATGGGTTTAATCCTCTTACTCCTTTGGACATATTTCCTCTCCCTACTTCCCACTTTTTTCATAAAGATAGGGAATCAAGTGTTGAGCTTTTGAAGAGGTTGCATGAGAGAGTTAAATCTAACAAAGAGCTAATAAAAAATATATGCAACTTCATCTATTAGGGGGAAGAAGGAAGTGATCTTCAATGAAGTGGATTGGATTTGACCTCATCTTAGGAAGGATCACTTTCCTTCTAAGAGGAAGTAAAAAATAACCCTAGAGGAGATGGTCCCTTCCAAGTCCTAAAGAGGGTGAACAATAATGCATATAAGTTAGACCTCCTTGAGGACTATGGAGTCAGCACCACTTTTAATGTTTGTGATTTATGTCCTTTTGCTGGTGTTGATGAGGAAAAGGACATTATAGATTTAGGGTCAAATCCTTCCCAAGGGGGAGGAGATGATGTAAATCTATAAGGGTACTATCACAAGGGTCATGGTAAGGAGGATAGAGGAAGATTTGGCTAGGAAGAAATATGTTAGACCTCAACTCCTTTTTAAGGTGAAGACATCTAGGTCATAGTCTATTTTCTTTGTATTTGTCTTATTGCATTTTGTCTAGTATTTTGGTAGGTGTAGTTAGCATCTTTTGAGACCATTTTATTTTGGCCCATTTTCCCTTATTTTAGGCTTAAGGTGTCATTAGTTATTTATGTAAAGTGTGTACAAGAGATAGGGTTTTTTGGAGCTAAGAGGATGTGTGGTTTGCTTCCCATAATCCTCTTGTTTGATTCCCACACCTCTCTAGCAACATATGAAGCATGAGTAGCAAGTGGGGCCCCTCGTTCCCTCTATGAGGTGCCAAAGCTCCTTCTCTCTCCTAGGTGGCACCTAGGTGGCCAATTCAAATTCAATTTTGAATTAGAGGGAACATAGGTCCACTTCTTTAGGAGCATGCTTGGTTGAAGTAAGTTGATCATGTGCTAATTAGCTCTGATTAGGTAAATTAACACATCATTAGCTCCCCTTAATTGGACGTTCACTAAGCCTATATATACAACCTACCACCCTTTGTATTTTTTTTACACTTGAATGAATATAGTTTTCACATATTGTGAGTTTCCTTTGAGTGTCTTGTTCTCTTCATTGTGAGAGTTCTTCTACCATGGCTTTTATCTCTTTGAGTGGCCTCTATCACCACCATCTTCTAATTGTGAATACCTCTAAGAAGCAAGATCATAGTCTTTCACTAGCCTCTTCAAGGTACAACACAAGTATTCTTTAACATCAAGCGTCTTCAAGCTCTTTACTAAATCAAAATATTTATTGGTTTTTACAAAGCTCAAAAGACTTACATGTGTCTTACAATTGATATACAAAGAAAAATAAGTCAACTCTCAAGATATACAAATGTTTAGAAAGTGTTTACAAACAAATAGAACTATACAAAGAAGGAAAGAATGTGACCCTCAAAGAATTTGAAAGTCTATTTATCGTCTATCTCTTCAAAAACTTCAACAATATAGTCTTCATGAAAAATAGTTGTTGTGACTCATGAAAGTTAAAGTTGTACATATGGAGCATCTCCATCTTACTCTTCATATTGAACATTAAATGCAACATTAAATATTTTTTATTAACTTGAGTCATCCTTGATATAACACTTTGTTTAAAAATGATGTCCACTTATACTAATTGAGATAAATACACGTCTTTTGATACACTTAAGGCTCAACAAAAAAATTCAATATCTTTAACATGTAAATTATTGCTCCCATCTAGACGAGTATAAATCAAATTCAATGAAGCAATTTTAATATCTAAATCCATGTTTTCAGATATAAAAAAACTTGTTTATACTAATTATGGATTTTCAACGTCCATCGGAAATCCTTTTCCTTCCAAAATGTGATCCACATACACTTATATCATGAAAATATATACAATTGCATAAAGACGGATGAGAATCAGTTGTCAAATTGCATAATTTACATTGGAACACGTTATGTTAGCTATAATACTAATATATTTTTCAGTTATATTTTAGTAGTATGTATAATAAACTTGTAAAATTTTCCAGTATATTTCAAATAATTAAAATAATTATACTGGTGATAATAAGGTGTTTTAACTTACAGTATGTATAATAAACTTGTAAAATTTTCCAGTATATTTCAAATCGATTTTAAACTTATTATGATAATTAATTCTTAAAATATTATTTAAAAAATATAGAATAATAATTAAAGATATTATTTAAATTTCTTAGGATTCTAGTTATTACGGGTGACATTTAAGAAAAAATCTATGTAAATTAATAATATTTTTATAAAATGATTTTTATTTCTTAAAGTATTAAAAAATCAAACTAGCTATGACTCTCAAAGTAACAAAATAAGAACTAAATTTGAGATTTTTAATGTTAACGTAACAAAATATAAAAAAATATTTTTATAGTAAGAATTCATTTTATTTCTAAGATGTGAACTTTTTATCAAATTATTTTTTTGGAAAAAATGGTTTAATGTTCAAAACCAATTTTTGGATAAATTTTGTAAAATTAAAAAGTAATAATATTTTCTAATTAAAAAATCTGTAAAATATTTTTTAGAAAATATATTTTAGGAGAAAACTGATTTTAAAACTAGTTTTACATTCAAAACCAATTTTGAAATTAGTTTATATAAAATTAGGAGTTTTTCTCCCTACACCTCCATAACTTTTAAAAATAACAAAAATAGCCTTAGGTAAAAAATGTTAAAATTTTGTCATCTCTCTCGTGTCTATTGTCTTCTTCATCTCACACTCCATCATGTTTTCTCCTTAGTCACTACACCTCCACGCTCTCTCCATACCATTCGCAACGCACCTCCATTGTTGATGCAACTCCATTTTCACACCCTCCATTACACTCTCGTTCATTTGTTCTCGCAAATTTTTTAGCGAGTCTAGATTGGCCAATTCGGATTTGCAAAACAATTTGCTTTTGAAAGTCCGAATTACCCAATCCAGACTTGTAAAAGAATTTGTATTTTTTTTAAAAAAGTCCGAATTGGGTAATCTGGGCTTGCAAAAGCAAATTGTTTTGTAAGTTTGAATTGGTCAATCCAAACTCGTTAAAAAGTTTGCAAAAATAAATGGAGGAGAGTGCAATGGAGGGTGTGCAAACAGAGGTGCGTTGCAAATGGCTTACGTCACAAATGGAGCTGCGTCGCAAATGGAGTGTGCATCTAGATTTGAGGGTGAAAAGACAATTGTTGAACAAGGAAGCAAAGACACGAGAGATATGAAGTTTTAATGTTTTTATCTAAGTTTTTTTTTTACTTTTCATAGGATTATTGAGGTTTAGGGAGAAAAACTCTAAAATTAAATTTAAATTGCTTTATCGTTTAAAAGTTGGTTTGTGTGAAGTTAAGTTTAAAATCGGTTGTTTATGATGGAAATAAAAGGAAACCTTAAATCAATAGATACAAGATTATAGTATGTATAGAGAATTAAATATAAAAAGGTAGAGGAAAGAGAATCTGTACCTCAGATATATTGAATTGAAGTTCTTGATCTTCAAAAACAAAAAAGTCTATGAATGATTATTGTAGAGATATGAGTTCAATAAGAACTCTTGAGGGTTTTACTACTTACTTTCTAGGGGATTATTTTAGAGAATGTATATTGCTGTAGTAATTTGCTTAATGGGATGACAAATTTATAATCCCCCAGGGTAGGCAGAGACCCCTCAAATGGGCTTTTTATGATTGAATCAACCCATCACAGAGTCAATCTTACTATAATCCCATTCAAATAATCATAAAGATATTATAAGATATGATTATCACCATATCTTAAATTTCCAAATAATGATAAAATATAATTGATTAATACCAATCCACTATTATTTTCAACATTCTCCCACTTGGATGGTATTAATCAATAATACAAAGATAAATCATTAAGCTAGAATGACAATTATAGACAAATCTTATATTAGACAATGAGAAATTTGAGCTACAAAATAATATCTGATAGGGATATATATCATAAATATTTCTCATAAAGTATATAGAATAATGTAGTTCAATAAAATGATACTACATGGTCTCAAGCATCCAAAGATGCTAAGAGATATGTTACTAAAATGATATTACTTCACACATATCTCATAACAGAGTTTTAGACTTGCACTGATCTAAGACATCAAAACTTAACCAAACCATATGAAGTTAAGTATTTGATCAATGAATAAAAAAGTATTTAATTAATATAATTTTTTTACTTGAGTCCGAAAAATTATATAGGTGAGAAAGCATAATTTACATGCATCTAATTATTCATCATAGCCTAATAATATATGTAATTACATATAGGCTACATAAATGCTCTATAATATTTGATATTTAACTAATCTGAGTTTCAAAAAAGAGTGACTATGTAAGAATCCAAAGATAAGTAGGAAATCCATAAATTCCCTACTAAAACCTCATAGACACCTAGTTTATATAAAATGACACTCAGATTATTGTGGTCACAAAATTTCAATTGAGCAAACACTTAGATAATTGGTCTAAACAAAAAAAATTCATAAGTACTTCAATAGTGCAAAATTGTACTCAATAGGAGTACTATCATAATAAGCACTTTTTTATAAAGTAGAAAATCATACCCGATAGGAGTATTGCATCTACAATATACTTATAGAATTTTGACCAAACAAAATGTGAAATTGTGGGTAAAGAAATGCACAATACTTAATTGCATACCAAAAGAATTAATGTGCAATGCCCAACAAAATGCTCTTAACATCCATTAAAGATGTCTATTAAGATACAATGAATTATGTATCTCAATTAAAATAGGACAAAAATAAATAGTCAAGTCCTATAAAGTATGTCATATCACAATTAAATGTGCACAAGAATATATGACAATACAGATAGATAAGTCTCGAGACATGATACAAAATTATATACTTCTAAAATTTTGATCAATATTAAATTTGGGTAAAAGAGATGCACAATGCATAATTTTATGCCAAAAGGATTAATGTGCAGTACCCAACAGAATGACCTTAACATCAGTTAAAGATGTCTACAAAGATACAATGGATTTTATGTATCTCAATAAAAATAGGACAAAAATAAATAGAGAAACCCTATAGAATATGTCATATCATAATTAAATGTGCACAAGATTATATGACAATAAAAAATATATAAGTTTCGAGAGATAATACAAGATTATATATACTCCCACTAATCCTTAATATACCAAAAAAATATTAGGATTATCATTAGGGTACACTAGTATTAAAAGTTCTAGTGATAGTGGGATGATGACTTTATAAGATAATAATAAAAGTGAATTAAAATTCACTATTATTCTACTTAAGGAATTAGAAAGTAGTAGAATAACAAATGATTAATGAGAGAAGTGGTTAAAATAACAAGAATATGAAACCTACAAATTCATCCATAAGAATAAATAATTCTCACAAATGGTTTCATAATTAACCACATATTAATCAATCTTTACAAAAATATTGATCCCTATGAGGATCTTGAAAAAATAATTACATGAGTGAGAAAATAGATCACTTGATAATTTTACGTAGAATATGAGATCATAAGCAAGTTCTCAAGTAATCATAAACAAAAATCAAGTGCTACAATAAACAATATTTACACACACTTGAGAATAAAACATGATTACACGCAGCGGAAGAATGAGACCTATTCTTGCATATATTAAGGATATAATAATAAATAGTCTCTAACTCTCATCACAATTTATAATGGACATAGGTTTATTTATATATCCCAAAATAAAGCCTCTAGCTTTTACAAGAATACCATTAACAATATTATAAAATATGGTATGGAGAAATTAATCTCTTAAAATTTGGGATTCCTATATTGTCCTTACAAGAATTGCATACTAATATTGCAAATCAACAGAGAGTTTGTTATACAAGAAAATATTTTACAAGAGACCAATATAAAATCCTTAATATAGATCCCAACAATGTGATCACAAATAATGTGATAAGAAAAAATAATTTTATCAAGAACATTTGTTTTTGCACATGTATGATTAATTGGACATTTAAAGTAAAAAACCTTATATCACAACAATTTATTTTATAAGATATTAATTAAAATTCTAATATACAAAATCCTTCCACTTGATAAAGAAAAAATAAGTTGACATAACAAAAAAATACCCAGAGGGCTAAATAAAATTCAACTATTTCTTTATCAATATATATATATATATATATATATATATATATAGATAGAAAATTTGCACCACAAAAAATGCAACATTTTTTTTTGTTTTGAAGGAAAAATGTCCAATTAAAAGTTATAAGTCAATATGGAACAAAAGAAAATGAGAGTGTAAATTTTGGTTCCATATAAATATAACTAAACATGATCAAATGAGGGAAATAAACTGAACATTACAAAAATAAGGAAACATTATGTAATTCTAAAAGTTCAGTTAAAAGAGAATCCCTAAAGAAATTACAATGTACTATAACTTATATCAATAAAATCCTAATACCGATAGGGTATTAAAAAATCATTAACTTAAGCCAAGAAAAATACATTGTATAACACCAAATTACATTAATAACAATACATCGATAGAGTATAGTTATCATCAATGCAATAAAAAAAATAATTATATCACAAAATTCACATAAATGCATCCAAAATAGTGAAATTATAATTATGTAAATGAAAAAAGAAATTATGCATATTGTCCAATAAATTTGCATAATTTTAATCATATATATTATATGACCAACATACAAAATTCACATTATTATACCCATGATAGACAAGTAATAATAATGCAAATTAATAAAGAAAATTATGCTCATAAGAGAAGGACAATTAAGATTGTGCATAATTAATAAAATAACCTAAAATAAATTTATAAATGATAATTCAATATTAAAGAGAGTACAGTATAATTGGAGAATACAAATACTGTAAAGAATTATCACAATGAAAATAGGTAAAAAATTCAAGATTATAACAGTAAAAAAAAAAAATTTAATCTTGAATTAATCAAATTTTTTTATACTAAAAAATACCAATAATATAAAAATATTAAATAAATATGATATTTTTGAAAAAATAAGAATATAAAAAATTAGCAACCACATTCAATGCTTTTGAGAATGAATTTAACACACGAATCATCATACATGATCGTATCAAAACGACAAAGTTCTCCCTTGACCAAATCATAAAAATATGGGTATAAAAATGAGTCCATGCAACTCCATTAACACTTTCCAAAGTAAAGTTAACACAAATATATTATGTTGCCCACACAAATGACTCATATTGGTCAAACATAAAAAAAGGAAAATCATTAAGTAATTTTAAAAACAATTTACCCCATAATTATTTAAAAGAAAACTAGGTTTTAAAGGGGTAGCACTTAAAAAGAAGTTTCAATATATAATTTACCCATGTAAGAGTAAGGGAATGAAACTTTAACATGTTATTTTAACAATAACAAGTAGCGTAAACCTTCATTTTTTTAAAAAAAAAACTAATAGTGAACTATATTATAAAATTTCACTAATAACACAAAAAATCTTCAATTCAAATTTAATTTTCTAATAGAAAACAACCATAATTCTCTAATAGAAAACAACCATAATATGTATCTAATTTGGCTTTGATACCAATTGATGGAAATAAAAAGAAACCTTAAATCAATAGATACAAGATTATAGTATGTATAGAGAATTAAATATAAAAAGATAGAGGAAAGAGAATCTGTGTACCTCATATATATTGAATTGAAATTCTTGATCTTCAAGAACAAAAAGTCTATGAATGATTATTGTAGAGATATGAGTTCAATAAGAACTCTTGAGGGTTTTACTACTTACTTTCTAGGGGATTATTTTAGAGAATGTATATTGCTATAGTAATTTGCTTAATGAGATGGCAAATTTATAATCCCCCAGGGTAGGCAGAGACCCCTCAAATGAGCTTTTTATGATTGAATCAACCCATGACAGAGTCAATCTTACTATAATCCCATTCAAATAATCATAAAGATATTATAAGATATGATTATCACCATATCTTAAATTGCCAAATAATGATAAAATATAATTGATTAATACCAATCCACTATTATTTTCAACCGTTTATGATTTAAATTAGTTCTAATTAGAAATAGTTTATGGCTTAAAACCATTTTTAAATTGGTTTGCTTAAAAAATTGGTTTTAGACTCATTTTATAATTTAAAATAAATTTTAAAACTAAATTAGTTTTAAAATTCGTCTATGTAAAGTCAATTAACTTAGTAATGATAGGACTAATTTGTCACAATTAATTAAATAAATTTGTCATATAAAAATCCATCTATAAGATGTTCAAGTTATGGATTAGGCCATATATGTTGTGGTAGAGATTCCACTAAAATGGAACCAACCTCTCCAATGGAAAAAGTTATCGCACAAGGTCGAGGAAAAATGTCCGAATTGAGTCAAATATGTTGTAATTGAGATAAGTGAAAGATGAAATAGTTAAGGTCAACTAAAAGATGTCCTAGTAAAAACGAAGTCAAAGATGACTTTTTAAACTAAATAGTATGACTCAAGTGGAGGCAAAAATATCTCAACCGAGATTGGTGGAAAAAACATATTAAAAATTAATTCAATTTTGAATCATAAACCGGTTTTAAAAAAGTTTCAAAAAATTCGGTCTATTTTGATCAATTAAACGGATATAGATTTTAAATCCAACCATTTAATTAGATTTATATTGGATTTTTTAAAGTCTAATCCATGCCTAGTCTTAGATACATTGGATTTATCTTTTTATACTTTTTAACCATGTTTTGCGAGTTCAAATTTGTCTATTAGTGAACATAGAAATATTCTTAAAAGCAAAAAAGATATATTAATTGCACATAAGAGATAAGTGTAAAAGTATAAAGGCTTCCCATTTTGCTTTTTAACCTCATTAATTTTGTTCATTTGTATATATTGCGTCAACTTCATATCTTGTTCGTATGTCTAAACAATGTGCGTTTTCCCTTGTATACTTTTGCGTTTGTTCTATTCAAATGAATCTAGTGCTTTAACAACCTCTTCAATTTGTTTTTGGGTCTCTCCTTTTTCTTTTTCAAAATCCAAAAGAGAGGTTTGGTTCTTTTGAATCTGCATATCTGGAAGATCATCCTCTAGGTTTAATTGATAATATCATATAAACCTTGTTAGTGTCATTAAAACGAACATCCTTAGATTCTTCCAGAACAGACCTTTGAGTATTAAAAACTCTATATGCCTTGGATGTATCAATATCCTTAGAAGATACCTCTGTCCACTTTAGAGTAAAAAATTAATAGGAAGCACTAACAACCAAAATTATGAGAGTAAGAAATGTTGGATATTCTTCCTCTCCACAATTCATACATAAGTTGTCTTATTAAGAATAGGTCTAATTAATAACATAGCAAACAATTTTTATAACTTCACCCTAAAAGTATTTAGGAAGAAAATTTTAACAAAGCATAGTTCCAGTCATTTTTGTAGATTTCTTTTCTTTCTATAACCCCATATTCTTGAGGTGTTCTCAGTAGAGAAATCGTGAAAGACCCCTTTTTGTTAACAAAATAGTTTGAACTTCGCATTCTCAAATTCTATTCCATGATTACTTCTATTTCTTATATAGCCACTTTTTCTTTAGCCTTAGGAAGTTTGCTTTCATGTGCCTAGGCTTCTTATACTCATAGCAGATAATGTCTCCACCATCTTCTTTCTCCTTCATTCTGATCTTATCAATAGGATATATATTAGGAGTGATTAAACTTCCCATGTTTCTTCAACATCTTAAACTTTCAAGTGATGGGGGAAAAGTTCATTTTCTTATTAGTCACTGGAGCACTCGTTCCCACAGCTTTTAGGGCTTCCGAGATTTGTTTCTTTTCTAATTTTTCAAAAGTTTCTTTGAACTTGCTTTTCTATCTTAAGAGCAACATGATCTCTTTTAGGTTTTTTTGAATCTCTATTTTGTAGATGCACTTCATGGACACGAAGTTACCCAAGACGTTCAGAGTTAGAGATTTCATGTTTCTAGCTTCTTCAATGGCAGTGGACTTAGGCTCCCCATTTAGGTAGACTATCTAGGATTTTCATGTCGTTCTAAGCCTTTGAGAACTCATGTCCTAGAGTGTGAAGACCATTTAGAATAGTTTGGAAAAGTCTAAACATCACATGAATAGTTTCTCCTTCCTTCAACATGAAGTTTTCGTAGTGCCTCATCAAAGTGCCAATTTTTCATTAGACATCTTCAGTGCCTCGGCTAACTTTGAGAGCATCCCAAATCATTTTAAGCATATTTGAGAGTGAAAAACTTATGATATTCCTTTTTTTATAAGGAACAAACTAGGATGTATCTAGCTTGTTATTAAGTTAAGCGATTCATACTTATTCTTGAAAGAAATTTTCAGGTAGTCTTTGATAATTTTGTCCCAATGCAAATCAATCCTAAAGTACTATCTAAACCATTTTTTAAATTGTTTTAGAGTACTATCTATAACACTTTAAGAACCAATTTACATAACAGAAATCATTAGGAACTAATTTGCCAAAAAAAAAATCGAGTGATCTAAGCACTAGCGCTAGTGCAACTTTCAAGAACTAAAATAATACTCTACTCAAAGAAATCTATTTTATTTTTCGTTCTTATTTTCTTCTGACAAGTGTTTATTGAGAAAACCTAAACATATCATCTATGGAACAAAAGAGAACGGTGATTTCCCTCGAGCATATGAATTAGAAAATCTAGAAGACATGAATATTACTAAAGTTCCACTATAGACAAGAAAGGAACACAAAAAACTTCTCCTTCTTAAGGTCTAGTTTGAGACAACTTCTACGGTGAGGGTGCCTTTATAGGTTGTCCACCATGCACAATTACATTAGATCAATCGAAGATGTATCATTTTATTATACACCTTTGTTATCAAAACTTCACCCTTCCTCCCTGTAGCCTTCCTTCCACCTCCAACAATCATTACCAACGACCATGCCGCTTTACCACCACCATTCCCACCTCGTCTACCTCGCCTTTACCATAAAGAAGGGTCACAGTTTATTTCTCCAGCTAGGGAATTGAAAAGGCTCCAAAAGGATCTTGAGATTGAATGAGATGGTGGAAGCCAATTGGAAAGTCTTGCAATCAGATGGTTTGGACCTACCATGCCTCTTAGAATAAGTTTGCATGTGTTTGAACTAAGAGTATGTGTATGATAAACTTGTCTAATTAAAATTAATGTAAAGGCCTGTAATCATTGTAAGACCTTTTACCATTAAAATTCTTCCAAGGCAATGACAAGCCCTCAAGTTAATAGATACCTATAAAGAAATAATAGCAGAGCCTTGGGATCATGCATGAATTCTAAGGAAGGATCAATTCAGCAATTTTCCGTGATAAACGTTAGGAGCAACATCAATGCCATTGACAACTTCATGTTCCTCAATGTAGCAAAACATGAATTATGTAGACTTCTTAGTTCTGATGATTGCTGGTTGGAGATTTTAACACATTATTACCACAAAATGAAATCTTTGTGAATTTAATCAAAAAACACTACAAAAGTAAGTTATTTACGCTCATTCAATTATGGATAGTCATATAATTGAAAATTATTGATTAATATAATAAGTAATGACTTTCTAATTGATTAACAACGAAAAATCTTTACAGAGAGTTTTAAAATTAAACTCTATCTTAATTGGTATCTGTATCTCTATTTGTCATGCGATCTGATTCATGATTTAATTTCATTTAGTTGATCCCAAAATCACATCCTCCTTGATGGTACCTGAATTTTCACCTTTATCGAGTGCCAGTGGCTCAGCTGGTGTAACTGTTGACGGGGAGCTCAAGTGACTATTAGCATCTTTAGTGCAAGAAATAAATCTGGGAACCTTATCGACACCATTTTGATTTGTTTCACAATGCTTCACATCCTCTGTTGTTGATGAAGGGGTATCCAAGGTTGGAGGATCCACATCCATAGCAGAATCTTTGTCAGCTTTTTGTAAAATATTTTCTTCAATCTTATCATTAGACAAAGCACCATTTTCAGAAACTGGAATCTCATTTTCTCTGCTAGTCAGCCTCCTCTCTTTGTTCTCTTTGAATGCATGTCTTGAAACCGTATCATCAACAAGGTGCAACCCAGGAGGGTTAGCACAAGTTGATGTTAGATCAACATCCATGTCAGCAGGTAAACTGTCCTTTCCTGCACTCTCAAAAGGTTCACCATTTCTAGAGTTGCCAGAATCAACAGCCTGATTGACGATATCATTCATTTCATTCATACATCCAGGGGCCTCATTTGAATCATTTCTGTCCTCACAGCCATCACCATCCTCAGACAAAACATCATTGATGAGATGCTTCTTAATAACCAAGTGTTGATCCCGGTTAGCTGAGACTACTTTGAAGAATTCCTGTGGAATATCAATAATGATCCGTTTCTCTGTAGAATCCACAACAGTTTGGACACTTTCTTTATCAAGTAGAGTATTCAACTGCTTCAGAACTGAAACTGCCAATGACACAGCATGATCACGAATTAAAGAATCAAAAGGGGGGCAGTGCAGCATGTTATTTAGTGCCTGGTGATACTGAAATAAGTTGACAGATGGTAAAGTAGACCCTCTCTTTCGGCAGATAGTAAGAACTTTTAGGATATGCTCACAAAGGTTGCCTTCTTGTGCCCAACTACAATTACAAATGCTCAACATTGAACCAGTATTCCAGACAACAAAAGCTTTATCTCGATCATCTTGATCAGTAACCTTCGCACATCCATCTTCCATTAAGACATCAGTGTCTGGAATCTTGAGTGCTTTGCGCCATGACGTCAAACCACTCATCCACTCATTTTTCCAGTATCGTGCATAATCATCTTTTCCTGAGTACTCATCAAGCCAGAAATATGAATGGACTTTTGTACTCAACTTGTCAACCAACCAATCAGCACGCTGATAAACACTGATGTCTTTCTCATTTAACAACCTGATCTTCAGTTGGTTGTGGCAAGATTCCATTGCTGCACAAGACTCCTGGCTAGCAAGAGGAAGAGTTTGAAGTGCATTGATCCATGTTCCTGCATCAAAGGGACAATTTTAATGTAATGCCTAAAAAATAAGAATTTCATATAAGCATATTATTATTATTATAAATATTAAAAGTATGCCTTTAAACCAAACTGACCTTATCCTTAACTTGATAGACATTAAATTAACAGAAAATATTCAGGAAATAATATCCTGCAAATATTATAAGTTGAACAAAACTAGCAGTAAAGTAACAGTCACAAATGAAATAGTTAAAAAGTAGATACCATGCAGTGGTTTTGCCCATCCAATAAGAGCAAAACTAGTAAAAGACCATGCAAATATTTGGATCATAAGCCTTGAACACCACATTATCACGCATATCTCTCTTCTACCGGTAAAATCATCAAGTTTTCAGAACATGGTTAAAAAGTCAATTTTTAAAATTATATAGCACTAGCCAAAACTATTATAGCTGATGATTGACAATGTATAGGTATCAATCAAGTGCATCAGCTCTGTCATTATGGTTAGAAAATCTTTACTGTAATATGAATGAATCTAGATTATGTTGAAAAATCATTTCCATCTATATTAAAAATATAATTTGCCTCTCCATGTATTTTTTCAGAACTAAAACTTTATAGCTCCAGTAACTGATAAAGTTAATCACTTTATTTACTATCACTATAAATGTGTCGGCAGGTGACTGAACTCTCCCAAAATTAATATTTTTTAAAGAATAATATATTATTATTTTTAACATAATTAATTATTAATAGCTTTATCATAAAATTATAAATGATCATATCAATTTAAGTTCATGATAATCGATAATTAATTTCTATTTACAATTAAATTATTAAAATAATATTTTCAATAATACATAATATTTTGAAATCAAAATTTCAACATTTAATTGGGGCACAAACTGGTATAAAAAATAATGCTGATCTTGTATTCCTTTCTAGGGAATAAGGGTAGTAATAACAAGCACAATTAAGATAGGTTGTTGGCATGCTACTATTTCTCAATTTCATGAAGAAAAAAAATTACATTCCACTATCTAGATAGTACTAACCTATTCTAGGATGCCAGGTGGCCTTGAAATAGTCCATAAATTTGGATTCATCAATGAAATCTTCCATAAATTCTTCAAAGAGCGACATGTTTCCTTGAAGGCGACAAATATTATCCACTATCCAACCAAGCTGTTTGGATATCTTTATTTGCATATCATTTTCCAAACACTTTATTATGTTTTTATGCCATAAATGACGAATCCTCCAGTAACTTATCAACACTGTACACTGAAACACATCCCTGAAAATAGATATTATGCATACTTGTTAGTCAAGAAGTTGCAATAAAATAAATTCCTACAACTAATACTGTAACATAGGAAGATGTCACTAGATCATCTGATATCTGAAACAAGAAGCATGTATATTTAAAATATTCACCACACATTACATTGTATCCAACTTTTAAGACAATAAAATTCAAATGTTTCATATTCCATAAGCAGGCACAAAATATTAAGAAGAAACTATCTGATTTTTCACATTTGAATCCTGAAAGAAAAGTAAAAGTTTGCAATGCATTTCTATATTTTATTCAACATTAAAAGAATACAACTAAAACAATAACTTAGACCGAACCAACCTGATTGCTAGAATATCATACAATGGATCATCTACTATGAAGCCAGCTAACTTCCAGGTAGGATCTTTGGTGTGAACTCTATTGTAAAGAGCCCTCATCCATCGATGTGCATCCAAACTCGAAAACCTTGGTGCTATTATCCAAGCCACTGGAATGGCCTTCTTGTCTGAGTTGAACACTAGAAGACTATGAATGGGATACTGGATGAAATTACCAATGTGTTTGCTTTTAGTTTCTTGGAAAATTGAATCAAAACAAATATATTTTGGTTAATTCAAATTTGGGGCAGGGGGAGGAAAATACCTGTAATTTATTTGTACCAAATCTTGAATCTGAGGCAAGCAGACCACGGTTTCCAAATCTAATCATTTGTTGCAGTTGCCACTCAGTTTGAATGCCCAAAGTAAATGGATCTGAATCAGAGAAATCTTCATAGAAGAAAACCTGATTTTGGTGGCTTTCAACCCACAACCCGATACTAACAACATCATCGTCATCTAGCTCATATGTTGAACGACGGATTGCCCTCTCTTGTCGTCGAACATAACGGTGGGTCAGAAGATCATCACGATTACATGGACCACCTTGTCTCTCAACTGATTCATTGTGTCTTTGCATGATAGTTTCCACAGAGACTCCAACATATAGAAGTGAAAATACCCGAAGCCTGAGATCTTCTGAGATATATGGAGCAAACATAGCACGTGTTCCAGCAGCCTTTTTGTCCTGTGGACCATGGCAAGGCAAACCCTTTTTATCCACATGCTTATCATCATTATATATGATCAGGGCAACTGAAGGTTCAGCTATGAGGCGTTTCACAATAAAGTGACAAGTACAACCTCTCTTAGTATTTGGTCTACCTGCATTTTTCTTCTTTGGAACATAATTAGTACGACTTGGGCGAACGATGCCACCTTTTCTATGGTCATCAGGACCAAAGGAACACCAATACCTACATTGAGATGGTATTAAAATCTACATTACAATGGAATGCAACAGGCAAGAACAATAACTAATACAAATGCAATATAAAGACAACTACAACTTACAAAATATACTCCAGAATGCCATCAACCTTCTGCTTGAAAGGCGTTGAGGGAGACCGTCGACGCCTTGCTTCAACATGAAATCTTGTAGGACATTCTTTATTATTTGATTCACCCCTCACAAAATCATCAACTCTAGCAAATGGGATTAAAGCTACTCTATCTAATTTATCATGCCAACCTTCCACTTTTGACCAAACTAGGTCAACAGAAGAAATTTCCAATGTGGGAGGATTCTGTATTGGAAGAGATAGTATTGCATCCCATCTGGCCATTGTAAATCAACACTAATGATTCTCCTGTTCAATCCATCATAATTAACCTTTTAAATTAGCATTATTATGATGAGGTCCAGTCTTCAAAGAGATTACAAGCACAGTTGCAGACTTGTCATAATGACAATATTCTAAATTATACAAGCTATCTAAAACCCCAACTTACAAAGGAAGTACTGTTGAAGGAAATGTTGCTGTAGCTTTCATTATTGTAAGTGTTTTCTAAAGGACAGCAAGAATTGGAGAAGAACTAAAACAAAGGCCATATAATTTCAAATTGCAAGCATTGGAGAAAACATTAAGGAACTTCTTCTAATAACATAAGGTACTAAAAACAGATAAAAATTAAAAAATAATGTTCAATTCATTTAATTACCGTTAAACTTAAATACAGACATCTATTAAACTGAAAGTCCATAAATAAGTTTCTTCACTGTATTATCCAAGACTATAATTACCAATCACATACAACAGCACAGAGCAGCCAACCTCAAAAATGCTATCATGCTATATCAAAGATTCAGGATGTAAGTTAAAAGAATTATACTGCACATCATAGTAGTTAATAGCACACGATAGTGCCACTATCACAGTGGAGTGGAGCAAAGCAGCCACCTGCAGCTCCAGAAGGAGACATCAAGTCACACCCAGGAGTCACAGTCTTTACGCTGTCTTTTGCAATGCATCAGAACCGCAATTAGGTTTGCAGCTTTTGGGGACTACATTGATGCCCCAAGCAGCATCCTTTGTGTTTTTTTTTTTTTTAAAGTTATACTGTGTGTTTATTGGGGTCAGAGATGTTTTTTAAATGAAAGGTAAAATGGTAAAAGCTTAACTTTTTAACCTAAAACTTAAAGGTTACTCTCTTCCTCTTAGCTTTCAGCTTTTACATCCTTCATAGTTCAGCCTTATCCTTCCACTCACTGAGACAAAGCAACCATCACTACCACCAGCAACCTTCCCTAAAACTTCCAGCAAGTCTTCCGGCAATCTAGCCTTGCACCTTTCTTCTTCTTCTTCTTCCTCCTTTCGTATATGCAAACTATAGAAATACATGTTTATTATATCTCTAAAATTAATGTTTATATATTTCTTTGCAATCAATTCTTTGTTTTGCAATACATATATCCACATCTAGGAATATAAATCTACATAGGGATCAAAATAGCAGTCATCCCGGCATCCCGCTACTTCTATCCTGCTTTAGTGTTTTTGGAGGGTGGCCGCTCTAGGACGCTATCTGCTATTAACTACTATGCTACACATATAAATGCTCAAAAACACAAAATTACGTAAAATTAAAGACATTCATCTTTAAATCAAAAGTCATTCTTTAGACTAGAGTCAAGACTCACAATCACCATTAATCTACAGCATAATTAACACAATCAAAACAACAAAAGTAGCATTGACTAAAAAGAAATGAAGATATAGAGGAACAGAGAGTGACATGAACAGCATAAAATCATGGCTGGACATAGTAGTGCTAGGCAAACATTTTCAATGACAATGTAACTATGTAAGAGATAATAAAAAAAAATGGGATAGTGTATGCCAAATTGCCAATCAAGGAGTATAAGACTAAGCTATAGTGACCATTATCACCTATCATAAAACACAGTGCTATGTGATGTGAAAAGGAAAAAGCTGGGAACAACTAAGCTTTGCAAACCAGGGGTGACAAACCAAAGTCCTAACTCCTCAGACTTCCAGTGCAATGGAAAACATCATCAACGATGTGAACAAAAGGGGAAGTTGACCATAAGCAGTGACAAGGAATTCAAGTAACCCAAAGCCTTTAATCAAGATTCAGAGGCAATCAATTTCATAAAACATGTACATTAAATAAAGAAAAATTCTAGTTCACTCAACTTTAAGACATTGTTTAAAATACAAAACAAAAAATTGAACACTCAGTAGCTTTCTATACTCCTAATCCTAATTAACCTTTGAAGCAAGATTCTTTTCAATATACTCCTTTCAAATTCTGCAAAATCCAAAGATACCCAGTTGATAAAAACATAACCTTTTCCAAATGCTTACATGCTGAGACGGGGAAGTTTTAAACTTCCCTACCCAAAGGCAGAGGCAAGATGGGCTACCTCACCCTAGAGCCCCATCTTTAGATTGGCACCAAAAAAAATTTATGTACTTTTATAAATATTAAAATTAAATTTATTCAATTAAAATTATATAAAAAGAATTACCTTGATTATGAACAAATTATTGATGATTCTACGACAAAATGTGAAAGAGGGACAATATTCAGTAATTGAAATTTACATACCCACCTCAGAAAAATTGAAAATTATACAAGTAGCCCCACATCTCTAAACAATAAGAAGAGCTACTATGAAAATGAAATTGAAAGAGTTCTCTGAGCACTTACAATGTTTACCTCTGATACCTCCAAAGTCACGTTTGCAATAGGTTTTTATAGTTGGTGAAGCTGAAAAGGAGCAAACTTAATCCTTTCACTGTTATTGGTTTTAACCAAAGCAAAAGAAAAAAAGAAAGAGAAAAAAGAGTGTTTTCCGCTTCTTTTGGTAGCAGCGAATTGTTCATCACGATCATGTGAACTGAACTCTGCCTCTAGGGTTGAAGAGTCCCCTTTGTCCCTTTTTTCTTTTTACTTAAATTGTTCGGTTATTTCAGTTTTCTATAACTCATTACTCCCCCTTTGTAAAAACTATTAAATGCAATTTTAATTTTTTCTATTTTGAAATTTCTAACTTTTGTCTTTTTTAAAAAAATTGAGACATTTTGGTTTTTCAATTTTATAAAATTTGAGAATTTGATCATTATGTCAAATTAAAGTTATTGATTATTGTTAAATTAAGGTTGATGGTAACGTGAATTAAACAAAAATACATTAAATATGAGTTATGACAAGTTAATTTTCTATCGATCTAACTTCTAATTCTAGAAAAAAATTAAAATAATTTAGTATTAAATTGGGAGAATCATTGTTTTTTTTTAATTTTTAAAAGATTTTTAAAAAAATATTTTTAAAAATATTTTCTAGAAAAAGATGAAAAAAACTTATTTGGTAATGGTTATTTTAAAAGTATTTTAAAAAAACCAAAATATCATTTTCATCTTTTTAAAATATGAGCAAAAGAATTATGAATTTAATTGGTATACAACCACCCTTCATTTATGGTAAATTTGTTGACTTTACTTATTAGTACTTTAAAAGTTACATAAATGAAAAGTTATGATTAAATGTCAGTGTAAAAATCTTTTCACTAACAATGTATATTAATTAAACTCAAGAATTATTATGTCCTATGTATGTATTGTTTTTACAAAAAAAATATTTTCTAATCAATAATTTTTAATACAATTATTTTCTAGTATATCATGAAAAATAGTTTTCATCATTTTTTTTTTGTGTGAAAATAGTTTTTCATATAGTTAGTTACATATGAAAAATTTTCTATAATATATAAAAATTACCTTTTGCAAAATTTTAAAAGATCAACAACACACTACATTTTTTTTCACCAACTTCCTAGATTCTCATGGGAAGTAGCTATGTGGAATATTTCAGTTGGGGCACGGTGAGATGTCTTTATTTTGAAAAAGGTTAACAAATTTGGGAAGTGTTTTGGATTTGTTACTTTTAGTTCAGTGAAGAACATGATTGATTTGGAGAAAAAATTAGACTCCATTTGGATCGAAACATACAAATTATTGGTGAATGTTTAGAAATTCAAGAGAGAGGAAAGAGAAGATGGGGTGGAGTGAATGAGGGTGGTGGTGGGAAGAATGATTGGTATTGTGGAGCTTAAGAGTCAGTGTGGTGCGTTGGAATTACAAGAAGTTTGTGGTAAAGGAGGAAATGTAGTGGAAAAGGGTGTGTGCTGGTTCTAATGAGGTTGGGAAGGATGGTGTTTTGTCAGAAGGCATGGTAGAAGTTAAGGTGAAATATGTGTCTGATAAAAATGTTGTGTACAAACTAAGTTGGTGGCAAGGAGAGGGAGGTCACGGAAGGGTTCAAAAGCAAAGTCTATGGGAGTCGGAAGGCTTTTGCAGTAATAGGTGTAGTGGAAATTATAGGTGGGAAGATGGAGAGTAATATTGCAGAGGGCATAATTTTAAGGGGGGAAAACAAAGTGAGTGATTTGGCTGCAAAAATATGGAAGGTGGGACAATCGTTGGGCTTATTGTGTGGTAATCATGAAAATATTCTAAGAAGTTTGGAAGATATGGAGACTAAAAATAAGAATACAAGGAGGGTAAAGAGAATGTGCTTCTACAATGAAGATTATATCTCTAAACATAAGGGGTGGGAGGGGGAAGATTAAAAATGAGAGATAAGGAAACTAATTAATGAACAAAAATCAGGGATGGGGTTTACAGGAAACTAAGATGGAGAGGGTAGAGGAGATGTTTTGTGGTTCGTTGTGGGGACATATGAGGTGGGTGGTGCTCTAAATCCTCAAATGGAAGTTCAAGAAATTATATATCTAAGCATAAAGGGGTGGGAAGGGGGAAGATTAAAAAATGGGAGATAAGGAAACTAATCAATGAACAAAAATTGGGGATGGTGGGTTTACAGGAAACCAAGATGGAAAGGGTAGAAGAGATGTTCTGTGGTTCGTTGTAGGGGACATCTGAGGTGGGTGGTGCTCTAAATCCTCGAAATGAAGTTTAGGAGATACTGTTTTGTGGGTGATCACTTTGTGGGGGTGGAAGGGAAATGGCACGATCAGAATCAAAACACTTTCTTTGTAAATGTGTATTCGCCTTATGATATGGAGGCTAAAGAGAACTGTTGGAAGAACTTATCTCAGTGCTTGGAGAATAAGAGAGGTGTTAGTTGGTGTATTTTCGACGATTTTAATTCAATCCAAAATGATGAGGAGTGGAAAAGGAGGGGGGAAATAATAGGAAGGAGGAAATGAGATTGTTTAATGTGTTTATCAAAGACTTGCGTTTGATTGATTTACAATTGTTGGGAAGGAGGTTCACTTGGGAAGGGAATGATGGAAGGACCATGAGCAAGCTAGATAGGTTCTTGGTTTCAGGGACTTTCTACAAGGATGGGGAAATATGGAGCAATGAGGGTTACAAACGACTGTTTCGAATGACTGTCCGATTATGCTGAAGATAGGAGGTGAGAATTAGGGCCTCAAACTTTTCAGGTCTTAAATTGTTGATTTGGTGGTAGTAGATTTCGAGCTTTCGTGGAATTAGAATGGAAGTAGATGAATAAGGTTCAGGTTGTTTTGAAAGAAAAAATGAAAATGTTGAAAGGAAAGCTAAAAGTCTGGAATAGAGAGATAGATAAAGATATTGATAAATAGTTAACAAAGGCAAAGGCAAGAATTCATGAATTAGATTTAAAAGAAGAGGTGGTTGGGCTGGATGAGGATGACTGGTGATTCAGAAAGTAGAGTTTGGGTGATTTAAAGATATGGGTAGGAAGGAAATGCTCTTTGACGCATAAAAAATCTAGAATTCAGTGGTTGAGGGAAGGTGATGCTAATACAAAGATTTTCAATAAATCTATTGTGAAAAAAAGCTAATGCTATTCTGAGCCTTATGTTTTGAGGGGAGAATGTAATAGAGGTGGATAAATTAAAGCAGATGATGAAGGAGCATTTTGAAAATCAATTTCAAGAAAAGGTGAGTTTAGACTAAAGTCGGGATCGCTAAAGTTTAAAACTCTGAGTAGGGAGATGAGAATGAGCTTAGAAAGGCCATTCTTAGAGGAGGAGATTAGGAATGCGGTGTGGGAATGTGTGGGATCAGCAAGATTATGTTGTTGAATGGTAACCCTACTGAGGAATTTGGCATCGGGAGAGGTTTGAGACAACCCTTTGTCTCTATTTCTTTTTTTAATTGCAGCAAAGGGACTAAGTCAGATGGCTGAAACTGTTGTTCAAAAAGATTTATGGAATGGGTTTGAGATTGGTAAATATCAACTATGCATTTCCTATCTCTAGTTCGCAGATGATACTATGAAGGATTGAAATTCCTTGGTAACAATCAAAGCAATCTTACAAAAATTCAAGCTTTTATCAAGGCTTAAGGTGAACTTTTTCAAGAGCTAATTATTTGGTGTAAATGTGGATGATTCTTGGGTGGCTGAGGCGGCAAATTTGTTAAACTATCAAAGAGTTTCCCTTAAAATATTTAGGGCTGCCTATTAGAGGTCGTCGAAGGAATAAAGCTTTGTGGAAGCCGGTGATGGATGCGGTGTGAAGAAAGTTGTCTATGTGGGAGCATAAATTTTTGTCCCTTGCAGGGAGGTCAATGCTCATAAAATCAGTCTTGTCGATTGTACCTTTATAGTATTTGTATTTCTACTAGGTACCATCAGGTATTATTTCTATTCTTGAGAGTATGTTTAAGCAATTCCTCTAGGGAGGTAAGGAAGCTCTCAGAAAGGTGAACTAGGTGGCCTGGGATACTATTTGTAAGTCAAAGAAGGAGGATGGGGATTGGGAATTAGGAAAGTACACGATTTTAATATTGCTTTACTGGGAAAATGGAAATGGAGATTAAAGTTAGAATGACCAGGGTTGTGGGTCAGGGTTTTGAAGTCTAAATATGAGTCTAAGGATGGCAGTTGGGTGTTTCAAGGGAGATATTGTTCTCGTTGGTGGTTAGATATTAACTCTATCAAGGAAGCTAATCATAAAGGGTGATGGTCTAGTAATGTTAAAAGGGTGTTGGGGAATGGGGAGGAGGTTATGTTTTGGCATGATATTTGATTAGGTGAGCAGTGCTTGAGTGAGAAATTTGATAGGTTGTTTATTTTAGCTTTGAACAAAAGCATCTCGATTAAAGAGTTAATAGGGGAAGATTCAGAGTGGAATTGGAGCTGGAGGAGTTGGTTATTCGAGTGGGAGAAGGAGTTATTATCAGTGCTAGTAGATGCATTAAAGGAGATATTGTTTAAAGGAGAAAGTTCAAGATGAGTGGATCTGAGCTACTGATGGATCAAGTCATTACAGTGTGTCTGTTGCATATAAGGTGTTAACATCTATATAGGGCCCTTCGTCAAATGTCGCTTTTGATTTTTGTTGGCAGATGAAATTCCTCCAAAGGTGCAATACTTAACATGGAGACTAGGGTATGATTGAATGCCTACTAGGGATAATTTAATTCAATGCCAAATTATTGGAGTTATAATCTATGTGTGCATTTTTTGTAGGGTGGACAAAGGAATGGAGCGCTCATTTATTCTTTAACTATTCATTAGCTTCAAAGGTGTGGTTCAAACTATGCTCATGTTGGGGGATTGCAACAGCTTTGCATCATTAATGTCATAATCATTTCTATCAATGGCAGGGCCTATGATGTGAATGCCGAAGACAATGACTTTTCATTTTTTGTAATGTTTCATTAATTTAGGAATTAATGTAACATGCAATTAATCATTATGTGATAATGGAGTATTTAATTTTTCTTTTAGGAGTTATGATTTTAAACAGTCACCTAGTTCTATAAATAGGGCTTGAATTGTACTCAAACGACAACAATTGAATTAGTGAAATTATAATTGGGTTTTACCCTTTTGTGAGATGAATTTCTCTTTAGAACTTATCAAGGAATTTTTTCTTGTGACGTTCTACTAGACTTATCAAGGGTAAATCACCACCCTTGTGGCATCATATGACTTATCTTCCATCCTTGGAAGTGGCGTCATTTATCCTTTCGTTAAACCATTTTCATCCTTTCCATTTTCTTGTTTACCCAATTCTCATTGTTTTGTTAACTTATTACCTTCCAACCTAGATAGATCCGCAAAACGAATCCAACCCCTCTGGATTTCTATCAGTTGGTATCAGAGCTAGTTGTTAGGAATAGGTTTTGGACACTGCTTCAAGGTTTTAGGAGCAGTTCTTGGCTGTCTGAGACACAATTTCCTTTCACTCATAACTCACGTTTTACAGAGTCAATTTCGGTGATTCGTGAGTAGAAATTGCTCCTCAGAATGTGAACTTTCACCTGGATGTCGAATCGTTCACTTCGGAGTTATGCAGCATGAGATACAGTGGCGTGACATTGGCTGGCTTGGAGAAATTGGTAACATCCTTCCTTTTGTTCTTAGTGCCAATAACATCATCTGATATTGATAATCACCCTGCCTAAGTCATTGTAAAAGTTAAGCCTATAAAAAAAACACAAAAGAAAGAAAAGAAAAAAAAAGAGAGAAGAAAAAAAAACAAAAGAAAAGGTTGTGGCTGAATGATTCATCTATTTAGGACAGAAACTTAACCAATTGTAAGGTGATATATTGGTTGTTTTTGTGAAGGATTGTTTCTGCAACTGTTTTTGTGAGGTAGTGGTGTTTGAAGTCTGATACATTAGGGTAAATTGGAGCCTTTTGTTGGTAAATTTTGTTGTTCAACTGTTTTCCAAACTGCACCTGATATGTACCAAAATTTTGCTAAATTGTGTGGACTGTCTTGAAAAAAAAATAAAAAAAAGAAGAAAAAGAGTCTTATTTGATTTTGTTAAGAACCCAAGGAGAGTACAAGAGAGGTAAAAGGCTGTGTGCACATTAGAGAAAAAGCCAGAAAAGAGAGCACTAAACACGAGTGTACATTCTTGAGTGTAAATACGTGAGAAAAGTGGTGAGGGCCTATTACTTCAATTTTATTTTTTTTTATTAAATGGCAGGTACAGGAGGTGAAGAAACCCCTCCTAATGGAGGAGGTAATAGACTCATGATTGAAGCAATTGCAAACCAAGTACAAAGAATGTTGAGAGAACATATAGAGGAGTTATATAGAAGGATTGAGGTACTTGAGAATCGTGGAAATAATGAGGAGAATAGGAGAAGAAGAGATAATGATGGTGAACCTAGGCGAAACCGGATTGAAGGAGTGAAGCTGAATATTCCCCCATTCAAAGGAAGGAGTGATCCAGAAGCCTATTTGGAGTGGGAACTGAAAATTGAACATGTATTCTCTTGTAACAACTATACAGAGGAGCAAAAAGTTAAAATGGCAGCTGCTGAATTTTCTGATTATGCGCTTATTTGGTGGAACAAGTATCAAAGGGAGAGGGTGAGAAATGAAGATCCAATAGTAGATACATGGGCTGAAATGAGGACCATCATGAGGAAGAGATATGTGCCAACTAGATACAATAGAGATTTGAAGCTTAAACTTCAGAAATTATCTCAAGGCCATAGGAGTGTTGAAGAGTATTTTAAAGACCTGGAAATGACTATGATGCGGGCTAAAGTCAATGAAGATAGTAAGGACACTATGGCTCGATTTTTGAGTGGATTAAATAATGAAATCAGAGATGTTGTTGAATTGCAGGAATATATTGAGTTAGAAGATTTGTTGCACAAAGCTGTACAGGTAGAACAACAACTCAAAAGGAAGGGAACTATAAGAAGGGGTTCTTCCAATTTTAACAACACAAATTGGAGGGACAAGTCCAAGAAGGAGGGATCTTCCTTACTTAGGGAACAAGGTTCAAAGTCTTCAAGTGGTAAACACGTTCCTAACCCTTGCACTTCTTCTACTTCCAAGATTAATACAATTAAATGTTTTAAATGTTTGGGTAAAGGTCATATTGCTTTAAATTGTCCAAACAAGAAAAGAAAAATTTTGAGGGACAATGAGATTGCAACTATTGAGGTTAAGGGTAAGGTTGAGATTCAAAAAGGAAGCTTATTTCAAACTAGATGTTCAATTGAAGGAAAGATTTGCTCAATCATTATTTATGGAGGAAATTGTACCAATCTGGCTAGTTCAAGATTAGTAACCAAATTGAATTTAGCGACTACACCACACCCACAACCTTACAAACTTCAAAGTCTTGGTGAAAATGGTGGCATATCTGTGAATAAGCAAGTTGAAGTGAAGTTTTCCATTGGAAAATATGAAGATGTTGTGTTGTGTGATGTGGTGCCCATGGATGCTTGCCACTTACTTCTCGGTAAATCATGACAAGTTGAAAGAAATGTTAATTACAATGAGAAAACAAATAAAATTTCTTTTATGCACCAAGGATGCAAATTGAGAATTGCATTACTTTCACCTAAAGAAGCAATTGAGGATTTAATCAGATTGAAAACAAAAATAAGACAAGAGAGAAAAGAGGAAAAAGAAAAAGAAATAAAAGAAAAAGAGTTGAGAGAAAAAGAAATGAGAGAAAATGAGTTGAGTGAAAAAGAAAAAGAAATAAAAGAGAAAGAGTTGCAAGAAAAAGGAGAGATGAGTGAAACACATAAAAAGAGTGGAAATAAAAAGAGTGAAACACATAAGGGGAACAAAAGTGAAACACTAGAAAGAAAAAAGAGTTGTTTAGCAAAAAAGAGTGAGGTGAAGAGGGTGATGCTTGCAAAAAAACCACTTTACGTGTTGTATTTCAAAAATAATGTTTATGTTAACTCTAAAAAACTTGGCCCTGTTGGTGTTGAATTTCTTTTGCAGGAATATAAGGATGCGTTTCCAAAGGAGGTTCCTAACGGATTACCACCTTTAAGGGGAATTAAGCATCACATTGATCTCATTCCTGGAGCTTCATTACCTAATCGACCAACATATAGAAGCAACCCCCAAGAGACCCAAGAAATACAAAGGCAAGTTGATGAAGTAATAAGCAAAAAGTGGGTGCAAGAGAGCTATGCCAAGCAAGCTAATAAGGGAACAAGGAGAATTGTATTCGATCCTGGTGATTGGGTTTGGGTACCCATGAGAAAAGAGAGATTCCCTAAACAAAGGAAGTCCAAACTACAACCAAGGGGGGACGGTCCTTTCCAAGTGTTGGAGAGGATCAATGACAATGCCTACAAAATTGATTTGCCAGGTGAGTATAATACAAGTGCAACTTTTAATGTATCTGATTTGTCTCCTTTTAATGTAGAAGAAGAAGTCTTAGATTTGAGGACAAATCCTCTTCAAGAGGGGGGGAATGATGAGGACACAGCTACAAACAAAGACAGTAAGGTGCTTGAAGGACTTGGGCCACCTATGACAAGGGCAAGAGCTAGGAAAGCAAGAGAAGCTTTACAACAAGTGGTAGCAACAATTTTGGAAGTTGCACCTAATGAAAAGGACATAGAGGCAAAATTAATTCAATGCATGGTCATCATTGAAGATTCATGAAATAGAGGATGTTGTTGCAAAGTTATTTTAATCAAAGTGGGTTTAATTAACTAAAGTTGTAAAAAGTATTGGTACTGTTGTGTTATTTGACATGCTTTAAAAACAGTTTATTTTAATTTTTCTTTTATTTTGGAGTGTTGAATTTTAGTGGTTGTCTAGTTTTCCTTCAGTGTGGCTATTGCCTTTTCATATGCACCAGTAGGGAGGTTATTTAATAAATAAGCCTCAATCAATGTTAGTAAATGGTGCATTTATTTCTTGGCTTTATGGAATTCCTATATGTATTTCATTTCAATGAAAATAGACAGACTTTGCTTTGGATAAAACTTTTTTTTAGAGAGTGTATCTCCTAGGTTCTTGGCTGAACCAAGCTTGAGACTTATCAAGGGCCTTCCACCCCTTGTGGCGTCTTTGAGACTTATCTTCCTTCCCGGAAGTGGCGTCTCCCCCAAAACCACCATCATCCCCAATTCTTACCTTTTTGTTTTTCCATTCTAACAAATAGTCCTAATCGGTCCGTTCTGAATTTGTGGCAAGGGGAAATGATGTGAATGCTGAAGACAATGACTTTTCATTTTTTGTAACGTTTCATTAATTTAGGAATTAATGTAACGTGCAATTAATCATTATGTGATAATTGCGTGATAATGGAGTATTTAATTTTTCTTTTGGGAGTTATGATTTTGAACAGCCACCTAGTTTTATAAATAGGGGTTGAATTCTACTCAAATGACAACAATTGAATTAGTGAAATTATAATTGAGTTTTATCCTTTTGTGAGATGAATTTCTCTTTAGAACTTATCAAGGAATTTTTTCTTGTGGCGTTCTACTAGACTTATCAACGGTAAATCACCACCCTTGTGGCGTCAGTGGCGTCATTTATCCTCGTTAAACCATTTTCATCCTTTTTATTTTCTTGTTTACCCAATTCTCATTGTTTTGTTAACTTATTACCTTCCAACCTAGATAGATCCGCAAAACGAATCCAACCCCTCTGGATTTCTATCAGTTGGTATCAGAGCTTCGGCTCTAGGTTTGGAATTATGGTGGATATTTTTTATACAAGGTGTTTAATCGAAGGTCATTTGTGTTTATTTGCAGTTGATGAAGAAAGTTATAGCAACGTGGTGAGCGAAAGATTGGTGAATAAACTTAACTTACCAACGAGTCTTCATCCTAGGCAAACTAAGTTTAGATTCACTATTGGAAAATATGTGGAGGAAGTGACATGCGATATTGCTCCCATAGACTCATGTCATTTTCTTTTAGGGAGACCTTGGTTGCAGAGTAAAAGGATAAATCCTGAAAGACTTTCAGTTTCTTTGGTGCATGAAGGACACAAACTTAATTTGAAATTTCTGACACCAAGTGAAGGTTGTGATAATCAACATAAGTTGAAGGAGAAAATAGAAAAAGAGAGAGAAGAAAAGAGAAAAATAGAAAAAGAAAAGAGTAAAGAGGAAGAGAGAGAAAAGGAAAGAGAAAGAGAGAAAAAGAACTTTAAAATGAAAACTGCTAATAATTTTTCTTCTTTTATTGATATTTTGAATGCACAGGACGATGAGAATAAAACCCACAAATTGCCATATTTGAGGAAGAAAAATATGGATATCCCTTTTCCAGAGTCATTGTACATTCAGTACATTGTTGAGGTTAAAACTCCTGAAGAAAAAGCATAAGTCTATTTTAAAAGAAGAATTCCTCTTGATTCCAATGTTTGGGTTTGGAAACCAAAAAGGAAAACTTCTTTGATGCATGAATTTTTACAAGTTACATTTGATCCTGGAGGTTGATTTTGTTTATTTTAAATTATAAGTGAATAAAATTGATAGGATAATAAAGCCCTATGGACGAATATTTTCGAAGAAGGAGGGAATGATGTGAATGCCGAAGACAATGACTTTTCATTTTTTGTAACGTTTCATTAATTTAGGAATTAATATAACATGCAATTAATCATTATGTGATAATTGCGTGATAATGAAGTATTTAATTTTTCTTTTGGGAGTTATGATTTTGAACAGCCACCTAGTTCTATAAATAGGGGTTGAATTGTACTCAAACGACAACAATTGAATTAGTGAAATTATAATTGGGTTTTACCATTTTGTGAGATGAATTTCTCTTTAGAACTTATCAAGGAATTTTTTCTTGTGGCGTTCTACTAGACTTATCAAGGGTAAATCACCACCCTTGTGGCGTCATATGACTTATCTTCCATCCTTGGAAGTGACGTCATTTATCCCTTCGTTAAACCATTTTCATCCTTTCCATTTTCTTGTTTACCCAATTCTAATTGTTTTGTTAACTTATTACCTTCCAACCTAGATAGATCCGCAAAACGAATCCAACCCCTCTGGATTTCTATCAGCCTATTAGGGGGCTCTCAGAAACAGATTAGAGCATGGTCTACCATGTGGTTTGCTGGTGTATGACAGATTTGGAAGGGGCGAACGCGAAGATCTTTAAAGATAGTTGTATTGAACTCTATGATATTGTGCAGGCAACACAATTAAGTGCGGGGGAATTATGCTATGCAATAAGTTAATGTCTCATTCTTTTTCAAAATTAATGATGAACCCAATTATTTGTGTTTAATTTATTTTTTCTCCTATTTATTAGATGTTGTATTTTGCGAGATGACATTTCTAATGCTTATTGCTTTTATCACAACATCAAGAAGATTTTTTTGGCTTATAAAAAAAAATATTTTTGGTGGAGAATCTAGTTAAAAAATCTCAAATAGCTCATTACCTACTAATTATCTTGATTTCTAAGGCCCCCATTTAGGGTGGTTTTTGGTTTCTAGTTTTAAAATTTATAAAAACAAAAATTATTTTTGGTTTTAAGTTTTCAAATTTTTAAAAACAACATTATTTTCAAATCTTAACAAAAAAGAATCTTCCCTCCTTAGACACCAAAAACTGATGATCGATGACCACTGGTTGGTGTCGAAGGTAGAGGTTGGAGGTGACATTGGTGACTTTTGGTAAGAGGTGACAATGCGCTTAGAAGTGACATAGGTGACCCATTGCGACTAGAGGTGGTGGCCAATGACTAGTGTGACCAGAGGTGCAATTGGTGATTGTAGATCGGAGGTGGCAATCGGTGACCACCAATCGGAGGTGGTGAGCGATGATCGTCTATTAGAGGTAGTGGCCGGTGACCATCGGTCAGAGGTGGAAGCCGGTGACCGTCAATCAGAGATGGTAGACAATGACCGTTGGTCAAAAGTGGCAGTCGATGACTGCAGATCAAAGGTGGCAACTGGTGACCGTCAGTCGAAGGTGGCGACTAGTGACCGTTGGCTGAAGGTGGCACCTGGTGACTATCAGTCGAAGTTGATGGCCAGTGACCGCTGGTCAAAGGGTTAATGGTGGCAAGTGATGAGCTTGAATAAAAACAAAAACTGAAATCTGAAACCAAATTTTGTTGTTTTGAGATTAAGTGAAAATTGTTTCGAAAATAAGTGAAAAATAAAAACAAAACCATTTTTACCGAACAACTTATATTTTCAAAATACATTTCAACTCAAAACATGTTTCCATTTTTAACAAATTTTGTTTTGAGTATCAGATAAATTTGTTTGCAACATTGAGTACTCAATATAAAAATTGTCTATTTTAGGTCTAACCATTAGGAATGTGTTATTAATCACTCTGGTGGTGATCAAAATTTCAAAAAGCAATTTATAGCAGTTTTGAATATCATCAAATTAAAAAGAACTGCCAAAATTATTTGAAAAATATTATAAAAATTTGCTCATATTTACGAAAGTGTAATTAATGAAAAGCAAAATGATAATTTTCTCGGTGTGTTTTGAGTTTTTAAAAGAAAAAATACAAAATTAAAAAGAAAAACTATTCATAGTTGTTCTTTTTTAATTTTTAAAAGCTAAAAAATAAAATTGAGTAGGAAATCTTTCTTTCCTCATATAAAAACTCAATCTCCTAGTTCAAAATGCACTTTGACACACCCCTTATTTGCTTGCTTTGTTTATTGTGAATTCATTTTCTCAATGTTAGCTTGAACCTTCGTATGCAATTCCTTAACAAAGTCTGCTTTATGTTTTCCATCCAAATTAGCAACCTCATTAGTTGGTAGAGAAAGATATCTAAAGGAGTCAGATGATTAAAATTGTACAAAATTTCAAAAGGAGAATGAGAAGTAGTAGAATGGATAGTCCTATTATATGAAAACTCAACATGTGGCAAACATTTATCCCATTGTTTCAAGTTCTTTGAATGATGGCACACAGTAAGGTACCAAGTGTTTTATTGACAACTTGAGTTTGTCTATCCGTTTGAGGATGTCCAACAGTAGAAAACAAGAGTTTTGTTCCTAACTTATTCAACTGAGTTTGCCAAAAGTGATTAAGAAAATTTACATCTCTATGACTTACTATGGTTCTTGGAGTCCATGCAAATGCTATAAAGAACAAGTCAACAATATGTGTAGCATCATTAGTTTTAGAATGTGCCATTTTACTAAACATGTTAACAACAACAAAAATGCTATCTTTGCCACTTTGAGACCTAGGTTGTAACGACCATATTTTTACCCAAAGTATTTTAAAAAACGAGGAAGATTTTTCAAAGGTATTTACACAAATATGAGAAATTTTTAAAACTTAGTATTACATAAAGAACCATAATCTTCTTATCACAAGTATGGAATGAAATATTCATTACAAAACCTTGTGTTTACAAAATGTTTCAGAATAAATCATATATTAACTATTGTTACTACCCCAATTAGACCTAATTTAGAGCAGTGGAACTTTTGACAAAATTAAGTTAGTTGAGTATCAAAAGTAACTTAGTACATATCTTTGGAACTCTTCTCTTCAACTAACTGACCCAATTCCTCTTCTGTTCATATCTCTAACATATATGAAACACATAGAAAACATACAAAGGAGTGAGATAATTGTAAACCATAAATGTTAATCTTAATAAACTAAACAAACAATAGGGTCCTAAGGTTTGACCTAGGACTCGATTCCTCATTACTCATCACATAAACTAAATCTCACTTATCTCAATGACCATACTCAATCCCATTTTGGTAGTTATTAATCATTCCAATAGTAGTGATTTTTATAAATCAAAATTACAAAAACAAAAATTTATCATAATCCACATTGTGATCGAGAACGGTAAAATCAAATTCAGACCAAAACTTGAAATAAGTAATATCATTGAACCAAAATAATATGATGAAGTAATTTTATAGAAAAGGATAAAAATATAACTTTCAAATAAGAGGAATGATAGAATAATACATAATTACAAAGAATCATACTATAATATTGAGAAATAACTTAAATAATAATAACAAGAATCAAACTGAAATATCTCAAAATAAAAGGCCCACAAGTAATAAGTAAGGGACTAGAAATAGTTTCTGGAAATAATTATTAAAAGGCCAGAAGTAATGTTTGGAAATAAATAATAAAGGACCAGAAGTAACATTTGGAGAAAATAAACAAAGGACAAAAAATAATATCTGGAGAAAATAAACAAAGGACTAGAAATATTATCTGGAAATAATAAAGTTAGCATAATTAAATGTTACTGAGCAATCAACTAAACATTAGTATATTAATCCAAAACTTAGTTTTAGGAGTAATAATAATCATAAGAGTAGAAAACACATAAGTTTATTAACATTAACACCATAAAGATTTATAAATCTCACTCCTTCCTTACTTTAGTAAGAGCTTGATGAAGAGTGGTAGGAAACCTTTGAAGCCTTAATCTCCCACTCAAGAGCTTTCTCCTTCTTCCCTCCTAAGAACTTTCTCTCTCCCTCTCTCAAAATCTTTCTCTCTCTCAAGGCTTCATTTGCAGAACTCTCTCTTTCTCTCTTAAAATATCCTTCCCCTCCATTTCGCATCATGGTTCCATCTATTTATAGGAAAACATTGGGCAAATTCACTGAGCAAAATTCCATTCGCTAAGCGAATGTGGTTTTAATGCGCTTTCGCTGAGCGAAGAAAGCTTCGCTTAATGATGGTCTTGAGATTCAAATACTTTTGTCTCAAGCTATTCTCGCTAAGTGACCTAGGCTTCATTTAGCGAACATTCCTTTGTTTAGAGAATTTCTTCTGAAAACAACTATATGCTTCTGCCTCAAATCTTAGCAAAATCTTTTCTATTGAGTGAATTTCCTAAAAAAGAAAATTTGTAAAATTACTATGTTTTTAACTCTAATATCTAAATTAAAATGTAAATAATTATACAATAACCTGATTATGGAAATAAGAGTGTTACACGTTGGGCTAGACTTATATCATTTGTTTCTTCTTCTTTCCAACATTCTTTCTTCTTTTTCTCTTTCTCGCTCTCTTTCTTCGCTTTCTCTCTCTTTTTCTTTTTTCCTCTCTTTCTCTTTCCCTCCTCTCTTTCATGTATTTCTTTTTCTCTCATTTCCTCACATTCTCTCTTCTTTTCCCTATTCTATCTTTATCTTCTTCTATTTCTTCCCTCTCTTGTCTTTCTTTCATTTCTTTTTCTTCCCTCTCTCTCTTTTCTCTCCTTTTCTCTTAAGTCTTCCTCTCTTTCTCTTTCTTTTCTCTCTTCATCTTTTATTCTCTCTTTCCCTTTTTCTCTATCTCTTCTTTCTTTCCTTGCCTCTCTATCTGATATGAATCCGTTGTCAGTTTAGGATTCTAAAAAGACCCTAGGAATTTAGCTTGCCGCGTTAACAAAATTAATCAACGTGGAATGCAAACAATTGCCAAAAATAAACTGATTAGAATTACTATCAAACTCTTAGACATAGAATGGAAATTAAAAGTTATTGAAATTCAATGATTAAACGAGTTTTCGAATAGTGTAGGACTTTCCTGTGCAATTGATCATAGAGTTTGCTGGGTAGAATTGAGTATGAATGGAAAAGACAGAAAATGGAATTGGAATAGATAGACTCGACACTTCCAAGGATGGAAGATATGTCTACGAGATTGCACACACAAAGGGGTGAATTACCTTTGATAAATCTCAAAAGATTTTGGATTATCAAGAACCCAAAGGAGAGAAAACCTCAACTAGTTTTTTTATTTCCAAAATATTCTGCCTTACATCTCAGTCTTGCCCAAATTTATATGCCTAATAAACTAAGCTTGTGTAGGTTTAGTGGCTTTCTAAATTCAGCTGAAGTTGCAAAATAATAAAAACTAATAATGGGCAGCTTAATAAAAAAGTGTAACTGCCAAAGCAAATTAAACATTTATACTAATTAGAATTGATAACCTAGGTGGCTGCAACTTTAATTAGACAATTCTGGTTGCCCACCATTAACTAAGTAAACTCCAAGAAAATGAGTTTAATTTATTCCAAACTTCTCTTCCATTAAGGTCAAATATTGCTCTCTTCAGTCCTGAGACAATTAACAATTTTAAACTTTATTTCTTCAATGTTTGGCTCTTTTTGCAAAAGGGCTGCCAATACTTGTTGAATAGCTTCCTTAGCTCTTCTTGTCCTTGCCCTTGTCATAGGTCCTCCAAGTCCTTCAACCTTCATGTCCTCATCACTCCCCCCTCTTGAAGAGGATTTGTCCCCAAATCAATAGCATCTTCATCTGCATCAAAGAGAGTTAAATCAGACACATTAAAAGTAGCACTAACATTATACTCATTTGGAAGATCAATCTTATAAGCATTGTCATTGATCTTTTCTAGAACTTGGAAAGGACCATCTCCCCTTGGCTGGAGTTTTGACTTTCTTGTTTTAGGGAACCTTTCCTTTCTCATGTGTACCCAAACCCAATCACCAGGTTGGAACACGATCTTCTTCCTACCCTTGTTAGCTTGCTTTGCATAACTCTCATTTTTCTTTTCAATTTGAGCCTTGACTTGCTCATGCAGCTTCTTCACATACTCAGCTTTAGCTTGTGCTTCATTATGCTTAAACATGGAAATGTTAGGATTGGACAACAAATCAAAAGGAGTCAAAGGATTGAACCCATACACAATTTCAAACGGAGAACAATTAGTCATGCTATGGACAACCCTATTATAAGCAAACTCAACATGAGGCAAACATGCTTCCCAAGACTTAAGATTTTTCTTTAAAACAGTCCTAAGCAATGTGCCTAAAGTCCTATTGACTACCTCAGTCTGACCATCAGTTTGTTGGTGGCAAGTAGTAGAAAACAGCAATTTAGTACCAATTTTACCCCACAAGGTCCTCCAAAAGTGACTAAGGAATTTTGCATCCCTATCACTCACAATGCTCCTTGGCAGTCCATGAAGTCTCACTATTTCCTTGAAAAATAAATCAGCCACATGGCTAGCATCATCCACCTTTTTGCAAGGAATGAAATGTGCCATCTTGGAAAACCTATCAGCAACAACAAACACAGAATCCTTTCCATTCTTTGTTTTAGGCAACCCCAAAACAAAGTCCATAGAAATGTCAGTCCAAGGATATTCAGGAACAGGCAAAGGAGTATACAATCCATGAGGCTTAACCTTAGATTTGGCCTTTTTACACACAATGCAGTGGTCACAAAACTTATGCACATATCGTTTCATGTGAGGCCAAAAGAAATGCTCTTGCAAAATCTCCAAAGTCTTTTGAACCCCAAAGTGGCCCATCAAACCCCCTTCATGTGATTCACTCACAAGCAACTCCCTAATTGAACACTTAGGTACACACAATTTATTTGTTTTAAACAAGAATCCATTATGCCTATAGTATCCATTTTCAGAAAACCTTTCACATGCAGCAAATATTTCAGAAAAATCAACATCATGCTTATACATGCCTTTCAAAGACTCAAGACCAAACAATTTAGTTTCAAGCATAGAAAGCAATGCATGCCTCCTAGAAAGCGCATCAGCCACTATATTTCCTTTCCCTTTTTTATGTTTGATGACATGTGGAAATTGCTCTAAAAACTCTACCCACTTAGCATGCCTCTTGTTAAGCTTACCTTGTCCTTTCAAATATTTCAATGACTCATGATCACTATGAATGACAAACTCTTTGGGTAACAAATAATGCTGCCAAGTTTTTAAAGCTCTAACCAATGCATACAATTCCTTATCATAAGTAGAATAGTTAAGGGCAGCCCCACTTAACTTTTGACTAAAATAAGCAATCGGATGCCCGTCTTGCAACAAAACAGCCTCAATACCAACATTTGATGCATCACACTCTATTTCAAATGATTTTGCAAAATTAGGCATGGAAAGAATAGGAGCATTAGTTAGCCTATGCTTAAGGGCAGCAAAGGCCTCCTCTTGCTTCTTTCCCCATTTAAAAACCACATTCTTTTTAACAATTTCATTTAGAGGTGCAGCTAATGTACTGAAATCTTTAACAAATCTCCAATAGAAACTTGCTAAACCATGAAATCCCTTCACCTCACTCATAGACTTAGGTGTTGGCCATTCTTGGATGGCCTTAACCTTTTCCTCATCAACTAATACACCTTTAGCACTAATAACAAAGCCCAAAAATACCACATGATCAGTACAAAAAATGCATTTTTCCAGATTGGCATACAATTGTTCTTTTCTAAGCACATTCAAAACAGATTGCAAATGCTCAACATGCAATTCAAGACTAGTGCTATAGATCAGAATATCATCAAAGTACACTACAACAAATTTTCCAATAAACTCCCTTAAAACATGATTCATTAATCTCATGAAAGTACTAGGTGCATTAGTCAAACCAAACGGCATAACCAACCACTCATACAATCCATATTTAGTTTTAAAGGCAGTTTTCCATTCATCACCTTCTCTAATCCTAATTTGATTATAGCCACTTTTCAAGTCTATTTTTGAGAACACACATGCACCATAAAGTTCATCGAGAAGATCATCTAACCTGGGAATTGGATGCCTATACTTGATGGTGATGTTGTTTATGGCTCTACAATCAGAACACACCTCCATGAGCCATCTTTCTTTGGCACCAGAATCACAGGTACAGCAGACGGGCTCATGCTATCTCTCACCCAACCTTTGCTCATGAGTTCAGCCACTTGCCTTTCAATCTCCTTAGTTTCTTGTGGGTTGCTCCTATATGTTGGCCGATTGGGTAATGATGCTCCTGGAATGAGATCAATGTGATGCTCAATTCCCCTCAAAGGTGGCAATCCACTAGGTACACTCTCTGGAAAAATATCTTGGAAATTCTGCTAAGAGGTTTAACACAAGAAGGCAATTCAAAATTTTCAAATTGGTTAGCATGCAAAAACTGACTTGTACAATACAACAAATATAGGGGTTGTCTTGCACAAAGCAGCCTCTTAACTTCCTCTTTTTTTGCTAAACAAGTGTGCTTTTCCTCAAGTGTTTCAATATCTTTCTTTTCTCTATTTTTCCTCTCAAGTGTTTCACTCTTTCTTTCATTTGCTAACTTTTCTCTCATTTTGATTTGATCCTTACACGCCTCTTTAGGAGACAAAGGCTTGAGAACCAACTTTTTATCCTGATACATGAAAGAAAATTTGTTAGTGAAGCCGTCATGAATGGCTTTGGTATCATACTGCCACGGCCTTCCCAAAAGGATATGGCTGGCCTCCATGGGAACCATATCACATATGACTTTATCTTGATATTTTCCAATGGAGAACGAAACTATTGCTTGTTGTTTCACTTGAACTTCTTCTCCTTCACTAAGCCATTGAAGTTTATATGGTCTAGGATGCGGTGTAGTGTCCATGTTCATGTTTGACACTAATCTTGAACTCACCACATTGGTACAACTCCCTCCATCAATAATTACCAAACAAACATTACTATTGACTGAACATCTTATGTGAAAGATGTTCTCCCTTTGAGATGCATCCTCAACCTTGACTTGACTTCCAAGCATCCTCCTAATCATATACAACTCTCCTTCATTAGCCTTCAATTCTCCATCACTCTCCTCTTCTTCTCCACCACTAGCTTCTGATTGGCTTGTGTATTCCCCATTATCTTTGAGAAGAACAATCTTCTTTGTGGGACACTCATAGGCATAATGACCCATGCCCAAGCAATTGAAACACTTCACTTCTCTAGTCTTTTTAGGAGGATGTCCAGGTTGCTTTTGAGGTGCTTTTCCATGGTTAGAAAGTGATGCATTGCTTGAGGAGGCAGCACCCTTTTTCTTAACTCTATCCTTCCAATTTGAAGCATTATACCTGGTAGAACTTCTTCTTGTTGTACTCTTTTGTTTTATTTGTTGTTCAACTTGAATAGCCTTATGTAAAAGGTCCTCCATCTCCACAAACTCCTGCAACTCAACAACATCTCTAATATCATGATTTAAACCACTAAGGAAGCGAGCCATAGTTAGCTCAGAATCTTCTTCAATTTGGGCTTCGATGATTAACATCTCCATCTCCTTATAATACTCCTTCACTCCCTTGCTTCCTTGAGACAATTTCTGAAGTTTTAATTTTATATCCCTATGGAAGCTAGAAGGTATATACCGCCTCCGCATGATCCTCTTCATTTCAGCCCAAGTGTCCACCCTAGGCTCCTCATTTCTAATCCTATCCCTTTGCAACTTATTCCACCAAATGAGTGCATAATCAGAAAATTCAGCAGCTGCAAGTCTCACCTTTTGCTCCTCATTATAATTGTTGCAAGAAAACACATGCTCAATTTTTAACTCCCACTCCAAGTATGCCTCAGGATCACTCCTACCCTTGAAAGGAGGCACATTTAACTTCACTCCTTCTATTCTTCCTTCATTTCTATTTGGCCTTCCTCCTCCTCCTTGTTGGGTTCTATTCTCCAATTGGTCCAACCTCTCATGGAATTCATCTTGTTGTTGCTTCATCAATCTCTCTAAATGCTGAGATAATGCAGCAATTTGAAGCTGAAGATCATTGTTATTATTTCTTTCCGCCATGATAAACAAACAGGTCAAATGTCACAAGAAAAAGTATGTATGTGGTGTTTGAAAATGTTCTCACCCACTCAAGTGTTTGCGCTAAAAAAAATTGGCTTTTACTATAATGAAACTCTCTTGCCTTTTTTCTCTTTATTCCTCCTTAAGTTCTTAACAAACCAAAAGAGAAAAACTCAAAGACAAACACCAACTTGTGTGCAGGCAAATAAGACACAAGAAAACTAACAAAAATGACTAAAATGAAACCCAATGAAAGCAACAAATACTAGGACAACACTGGATTTTTTTTTTTTTGACAGCAACAAGACAGAAGAAATTTGTCTCAAAATGAAAACAAAGGAAGTACGAAAAGAAATGGAAAAAAACCGGGCGCACAAAAATAAAGGTACAAACAGCCACAACCAGAATTTTGAGTAGAAAATTGTGCAGCCAATTTTAACAGGTAAAGACACAAACAGAGGATAAAATTTTGGCTTAAAATGAAACTAACAAGTGCAGCAAAATCCAGCAAGAATGTGCAGTATATGTGAAGCCAAAACAGAGTGGAATTGACACAATTTGTAACCAAGAAGTGCAGCCCAAAATTTCAGAAATGTAAACTAACAAGGTGCAGTAATTTTTCCTTCAAATCAAACACAATATTACCTTCAAAATGAAGAATTTCTAGCATGAACCATTCAGCCAATTTTATATATATATATATATATATATATATATATATATATATATATATATTTAAACGCATTTGCATTCTTTGTTTTGCTTCTTTTTTTTTTCTCTATATTTTTTTTTCTTCAGATTTTCAAAATTCCTCTTCCTTTTTTCTTTTTTTAGAATCTCAGATTTTTTTAAGGGCTTAACTTTTGCAATGGTTCAGCCTAACTGATTGACAATTAAGGTAATATTATTGATGATAAGAATCAAGGAAAGAAATTACCCGGAGTGCAACCTTGCAATTCCTAGAAACCAAACCTCTGATACCAAATGATATGAATCCGCTGTCAGTTTAGGATTCTAAAAAGACTCTAGGAATTTAGTTTGCCGCGTTAACAAAATTAATCAACGTGGAATGCAAACAATTGCCAAAAATAAACTGATTAGAATTACTATCAAACTCTTAGACATAGAATGGAAATTAAAAGTTATTGAAATTCAACGAGTAAACGAGTTTTCGAATAGTGTAGGACTTTCCTGTGCAATTGATCATAGAGTTTGCTGGGTAGAATTGAGTATGAATGGAAAAGACAGAAAATGGAATTGGAATTGATAGACTCCACACTTCCAAGGATGGAAGATATGTCTACGAGATTGCACACACAAAGGGGTGAATTACCTTTGATAAATCTCAAAAGATTTTGGATTGTCAAGAACCCAAAGGAGAGAAAACCTCAACTAGTTTTTTTATTTCCAAAATATTCTGCCTTACATCTCAGTCTTGCCCAAATTTATATGCCTAATAAACTAAGCTTGTGTAGGTTTAGTGGCTTTCTAAATTCAGCTGAAGTTACAAAATAATAAAAACTAATAATGGGCAGCTTAATAAAAAAGTGTAACTGTCAAAGCAAATTAAACATTTATACTAATTAGAATTGATAACCTAGGTGGCTGCAACTTTAATTAGACAATTCTGGTTGCCCACCATTAACTAAGTAAACTCCAAGAAAATGAGTTTAATTTATTCCAAACTTCTCTTCCATTAAGGTCAAATATTGCTCTCTTCAGTCCTGAGACAATTAACAATTTTAAACTTTATTTCTTCAATGTTTGGCTCTTTTTGCAAAAGGGCTGCCAATACTTATTGAATAGCTTCCTTAGCTCTTCTTGTCCTTGCCCTTGTCATAGGTCCTCCAAGTCCTTCAACCTTCATGTCCTCATCACTATCTCTCATCTCTTCTGGCAAAACCTAGGATGGATGTTACTTACTTTATGATTGAATGCTTGAGACTCATGCATCTATATAGGTTAGAAATATTTTGATTCTTTATGCATCTAAGTAGAAGAGCATTGATCTAACTTCTTTAAAAATTATATAAGATTCTTAACTTGAATTAGCTATGTGAAGCATGAATGAGATATTCATCCAAAAAGTTTTGTAAAATCCTACTTATCTCATTTATGTTGTAGGAAATTGATTTGTGAAGTAATTAACTTGATTGAAATGCATAGTTGTTGCTTTAATATATTAAATTAGCTTCATAATAGATTAAAACTTTTATTAATCGATGAGAAACTTGAAATAATTGATTAATCTGTTCTTGTTAGCTAAAACAGGTCTCAAGAACAATTTAATCAATTAAACACTTGAGATAATCTATTAAATTGATCCTTGTCAATTCACAAGAGCTTTTAGAACATTTTAATTGATTAAATGCTCAAAATAATTTATTAAAACAAAACAAAAACATTTTTATATAAAAAAATGAAACAGAGACACTTTGAGAAGAGTTAAAATTTTGAAAATCATATTCTAAATCACTTAGAGAGATCAACTACAACAATTTTCAGAGGAAAATAAAGCTCTCAAACATCTCTACAAGAATCCTAAAAGATTGAATCAAGAACCTGACAGAAGAATCAAGAATTTTCTTTATTAATCATATAGTTTGCTAATAACTTGAATAACACTATATTTTGCATTAAGCGTCTCTAGTGACATCAACCTTTTTACTTTCTTTTAAGTGCTTTGATTGAAAAACTCATATCTAGGTAGGTTTCCTGGATTGTGTAATTTGTGCAATAGGTTTTTGCATGATCAGAATCAATTCTTTATATGTTTTTAGGACTAGTGCATGTTGTGACTGCATGTGCTTGTGAGTTTGTGTGTAACTCTATTTGATTCTAGTGGATTCAATCCAAGACAGGTTGTCTTGTGCATTGAAAACTGAATACAGCCCTAGGTTTAGGTGCACCAGTATAAATTTCTTGTATGCTCTTTCTCTATGTCTACTGCCTCTTTTTATGTTTTTAATAGCTTCCTCATAATTCTCAAAATTTGCTTAAATCAATAAAATTGGCAAAAGAATAAACAATATCTATGTGCTTGACATTGACCATTCTGCATCAAACATTGCATGCTTGTCATCTAGAGATTATTTGTCTTGGTTATGACATAGACGCATTGCATATATTAATCTTTAGCATTTCAGCAGGCTATCTGAAAGGATTTAATGACCAAAACAAATCAACCAAGAGGGGGGTGAATTGGTTTTGAAAACTTTTTCAAATTTTAGCCTTAAAAAATAGAGCCTTTTTGAATTTGGAATATATGTTGAATTAAATTTGCTCAAAGCAATTTTGGAGTGGATAGAATTGGATCTCTTTATGAAAATAACAAGCAATAATGCGCTAATCAGAATTCACAACATATTTGAAATAAGATTAATAATGATTTTACCAAATCTTGCAAATATGTGAATTTATACTGAAGCAATTTAATCATAAATAGAAATGATAAGAAAGAGATAGAACACATGAAATTATATTGGTTCACCCAACCTGGGCTACATCCAATTTTTCAATGCTCAATTGAGTTTATACAAGCAAACTCACAAGCACATGAACACACATATGCAAGTCCTGAAAACTATCAAGAATTGAATCTAAACCATGCAAAACCTAAAAACGAATTCAAACAACCTAGGAAACCTACCTAGATACCGTTTATGCAATAAAAAACATAGAAAGAAAAACAAAGGGTTGATTTCACCTGGGAATTTTAAGCAAGAGAAATAGCACTTTATGGTTATCAACAATTATCAAAGTTCAAGTATAGAGTATCTTTGATTCTTGAACTATCTTGGTTTGATCTCTTTAAGCTTCTTGGGAATGATATAAATAGCTTTTTCTTCTCTAAGATTCGGACAAACTTTCCTCTCAAAATGATTTTCGAATTATGGGTGTTAATGGACAAGTTTGAGTTTTGAATTTTATACAAAACATTATTAGGTCTATTTTAACATATTAAATCAAACATTTAATTAATTAAAATGTTGCTCATTTCCATATAAACCTGGATCAATTTAATCAATTAAAGTAAGTGCTTAATGGATTAAATAATTCTTAGCACTAGATTTTGCCATCAAGATCATATTAATCTATTAAACTAAGTATTTAATCGATTAAATCATGCATTTAATAAATTATAAGGTGATTTAATAGATTAAAATACAACCTTTGCAATTTAATCAATCAAATTACTTCATAAGTTAATTTCTTACAACTTTTCAAAAATTCCTAGAATTTCAATTGTTTGTAAAATTTCTCATTCAAATAAGATATTTCATTACAAACCATTTGAAATTTCTCCCCTAAACACACTGTTAATATTTTATGTTTTCAACTATATTCAATTGGCGGTCGGAGGTGGTGACTGGTGACCGTTGATCGGAGGTGACGATTGGTAACTACTGGTCAGAGGTGGAGGTTGGTAATCGCCATTCGGAAGTCGTGGCCGGTGACTTCCAGTCACAGGTGACGACCGGTGATCGTCGTTCAAAGGTGATGGTCAATGGAAACAAGTGACGTCAAGTAATGAACTTAAATAAAAACAGAAACAGAAATTTGAAAACCAAATTTTATTGTTTTTGAAATTGAGTGAAAATTGTTTTGAAAATGAGTAAAAAACCAAAATAGAACCATTTTTGTCAAACACGTTTCTGTTTTCAAAATACATTTTAAAACAAAAAACCAGAAACTCAAAATCACCCCAATAGGACCTTAACTTTTAATACGTTTCAAGACAATAAGCTAGCCCTGAGTTTATGGAGAGAAACCTTTCTTCCATTGTTATCAGTTGCTATGTCAAACCAAAGGCTATATGATTTCTACCCACTAAAAATGACAAAAATTATAGCATCAAAGTTATGTTTTTAACTATATTCAATTAGTGTTTAACCATTTAAGAAGTTCAATTTAGTCTTTTATATTATTAAAATTATTCAAAATTAATCCTTTCAAAATAACGATCATCTTTTATTTTTTTGAAAATAACTTTGATTCATGTTTTGATTTCTTAAAGATATAAAAATTCTTCAATTATATATACTTGCATAAAAATTATAAAATAGAAATCAACTAATATTCAAACCAAAATTGCAAAACAATTAAGAAATTGCATGAAAAAATGTCTCGATTGTAATAAAAAAAGAATTTAAAATATTCCATTATATTTTCAATTCTCATTAGATCCACGCTTTGTGTGATTTTCACTATTTGTAACCCTTTTTTAATTCCAATATTGATCAATATAAAAAATAGTTCAAAATTTTGTCCTATAACCAAAAAAGTGATCTTCTTTTGGGAATAAACATTTTACCTTTGAAATATATTTTAACCTCCAAAATTATAAAAAATATGAAAATTAATTACTTTTCTAGCTCTTTGCCTGTATATCATGTATAAAGCAAACCAAAAAATAAATATTTTCCCTAGCGAAATCCCTCACTCTCCTCTGACCCTATCATAATATCTAATTAAAACTCGTTATCTCTCTCCCTTTCCCCTCTTATCCATTAAAATATATCCCTCCACTTCACTTTTTTGAGCCAAACAAAAATGGACAATATTTTTTATTCTTATTTTTCATTTTAAATTAGAAGTACCAATTAAGGGGTGAGAGGGAAAAAGTTGAAACAACAAATCCTAAAAATACATTATATCAACAATAAACGTCTAGTTTCTAGCATTTCCTCGTGCTAAATTATCAACAAAACAAATTATTAACTTTTAATACGTTTTAAGTCAAGTCAATAAGCTAGCCAAGAGTTTATGGAGAGAAACATTGGTTCATCATTAATTGTTGCTATGTCAAGACAAAAGCTATTTGATTTCTACCCACCGGAAATGACCAGAATTATAGCATCAAAGTTATGTTTTTAACTATATTCAATTGATCTTTAACCATTTAAAAAGTTCAATTTAGCCTTTTATATTATTAAAATGATTTAAAATTAATGCTTTCACAATAAAGATCATTTTTTATTTTTCGAAAATAACTTCGATTCATGTTTTGATTTCCTAAAGATATAGAATTGTTCATTTATATCTACTTGCTTAAAAATTATACAATAGAAATCAACTAATATGTAAACCAAAATTAGAAAATAATTAAAAATTGCATGAAAAAAAAGTCTCAATTGTAATAAAAAAAGAATTTAATATATACCATTATATTTTTAGTTCTCATTAGATTCACGCTTTGTGTGATTTTCACTATATCTATAACCCTTTTTAATTAAAATATTGATCAATAAATAAAAGTTCAAAATTGTCTTATAACCAAAAAATGATCTCTTTTTTGAAACAAACATTTTACCTTTGAAATATATTTTAACCTTGAAAATTATAAAAATATAAAATTAATTTCTTTTCTAGCTCTTTACCTATACATGTATAAACCAAACAAAAAAATAAATATTTCCCCTAGTGAAACCCCTCATTTTCCTCTCAACCTATGGTAATATCTAATTAAAACTCCTCAACTCTCTCCCTTTCCCCTCCAATCCATTAAATTACGTCCATCCACTCCACTTCACCTTTTTGAGCCAAACAGAAATGGACAATTTTGTTTATTCTTATTTTTCATTTTAAATTAAAAGTACCAATTAAGGGGTGAGAGGGAAAGAGTCGAAACAACAAATCCTAAAAATACATTATATCAACACTAAACCTCTAGTTTCCAGCATTTCCTCATGCTAAATTATCAACAAAATAAATTATTAACTTTTAATACGTTTCACGTCAAGTCAATAAGCTAGCCAAGAGTTCATGGAGAGAAACCTTGCTTCAATCATTAACAGTTGCTCTGTCAAAACAAAGGCTATCTGATTTTTGCCCACCAAAAAAGGACAAAAATTATAGCATCAAAGTCCTGTTTTTAAGTATACTCAATTGGTCTTTAACCATTTAAGAAGTTCAATTTAGTCTTTGATATTATTAAAATGTGTCAAAATTAATCCTTTCAAAATAACGATCATCTTTTATTTTTTGAAAATAACTTTGATTCATGTTTTGATTTCTTAAAGATATAAAAATTGTTCAATTATATCTACTTGCATAAAAATTATAGAATGGAAATAAACTAATATTCAAACCAAAATTGGAAAATAATTAAGAAATTGAATGAAAAAAATGTCTCAATTGTAATAAAAAAAATTAAAATATACCATTATATTTTCAATTCTCGTTAGATTCACACTTTGTGTGATTTTCACTATATTTATAACCCTTTCTTAATTCAAATATTGATCAATATAAAAATAGTTCAAAACTTTGTGTTATAACCAAAAATTGATCTTTTTTTTGGAATAAACATTTTATCTTTAAAATATATTTTAACATATAAAATTACAAAAAATATGAAAATTAATTACTTTTCCAGCTCTTTCCTTATATATCATGTATAAACCAAACAAAAAAATAAATATTTTCCCTGGTGAAATCCCTCACTCGCTTCTCAACCTATTGTAGTATCTAATTGAAACTCCTGAACTCTCTCCCTTTCCCCTCCAATCCATTAAAATACATCCCCTCCACTCCACTTTTTTGAGCCAAACAAAAATGGACAATTTTTTTATTCTTATTTTTCATTTTAAATTAAAAGTACCAATTAAGGGGTTGGAGGAAAAGAGTTGAAACAACAAATCCTAAAACTACATTATATAAACACTAAACCTCTGGTTTCTAGCATTTCCTCATGCTAAATTATCAACAAAACAAATTATTAACTTTTAATACGTTTCAAGTCAATAAGCTAGCCAAGAGTTCATCGAGAGAAACCTTGCTTCCATCGTTACAGTGTTTGTGTCAAAACAAAGGGTATCTGATTTATGGCCACCGAAAAGTGACCAAAATTATAGAATCAGAGTTATATTTTTAACTATATTCAATTGGTCTTCAACCATTTAAGAAGTTCAATTTAGTCTTTGATATTATTAAAATGAGTCAAAATTAATCCTTTCAGAATAACGATAATTTTTTATTTTTTGAAAATAACTTTGATCCATGTTTTGATTTCTTAAAGATATAAAAATTGTTCAATTATATCTACTTGCTTAAAAATTATACAATAGAAATCAAGTAATATTCAAACCAAAATTAGAAAATAATTAAGAAATTGCATGAAAAAAAGTCTCATTGTAATAAAAAAAAGAATTTAATATATACCATTATATTTTCAATTCTCATTAGATTCATGCTTTGTGTGATTTTCACTGTATTTATAACCCTTTTTTAGTTCAAAATTGTGCTATAACCAAAAAATGATCTTTTGTTTGTAATAAACATTTTACCTTTAAAGTTATAAAAATTAATTACTTTTCCAGCTCTTTCGCTGTACATGTATAAACCAAACAAGAAAATAAATATTTCCCCTAGTGAAATCCTTCATTCTCCTCTTAACCTTTCGTAATGTCTAATTAAAACTCCTCAATACTCTGCCTTTTCCTTCAAATCCATTAAAATACATCCTCTCCACACCACTTTTTTGAGTCAAACAAAAATGGACAATTTTTTTTTCTTATTTTCCATGTTAAATTAAAAGTACCAATTAAGTTGTGGAGGGAAGAAATCCTAAAAATACATTATATCAACACTAAACCTCTAGTTTCTAGCATTTCCTCCTGCTAAATTGTCAACAAAATAAATTATTAACTTTTAATACGTTTCAAGTCAATAAACTAGCCACGAGTTCAAAGAGAGAAACCTTGCTTCCATCGTTACAGTTTTTGTGTCAAAACAAAGGGTATCTGATTTATGGCCACAGAAAAATGACCAAAATTATAGAATCAAAGTTATATTTTTAACTATATTCAATTGGTCTTCAACCATTTAAGAAGTTCAAGGTTTTATTATTAAAACCTTACTTCCATCGTTCACGGTTGCTATGTCAAAAGAAAGGCTAAGGGAAAATGACCAGAATTTTCGGATGCTTCTATGAGCTCACAATTAAAATTCCACAAAGTCTAAGGAAAAATCAATGTAAATCTATTAAAAGCTTACAAAAGGCAATTTGGTTTGGTCTCATATGCACAAACTAAACGAGACCAAACAAAAAAACATGAGTTCTGAGTGAGTAATTGGAGGTGTAACTAGTACTATAAGAACATCACTCATTTTTTAGGCCAAGGTTACCTTGAACAATATGAAATATTAATGTACACTTTCATGATACACTCAAATTCTTTTTGCATCCGAAGAAAGTAGGCCCATCTGCTCAGTAAGTTGGTCAAGAGGTTGAGATTTGTCCCATCCATTTTCTATTGGCTGCACCTCATTCTCGGTAAATGATTCAGCACCATTTGTCTCAATCTCCTCTGATACTGGAGTTCGCACAATATCATCCCAAAAGTGAGGATTGTTCAACAAATCATCAATGTCTGTTTCAGGCGAAATACTATCGAAATCCATGGGCAGTGAGACATCAAATCCAAATGAAGAAGGATCCATATATACTTCGCTGCCAGTTTCTGGCGCCACATACTTTTCCTGAGGAATATCAGGAATATTTCCTGCCACCATATCTCGTATTGTGGAGAGGTCCGTCATGATTTCATCTGTTTCAGTAACAGGGATAGCAGGGGCATTAGATTCTCCAATGGAAACATTTATATTAGGGTACTGAGCTTTCGTAACTTCTTCACAGGCCGCAACTTGGGGAGAAGATAGAATCTCAGATTTTCCTGTTGAGGGGCCATGCCCTTGACACCCTGTCGTAGATGGAACGTGAGAAGACTGCACAGTAGTTGGAGGGACCTCTTGAAGTGTTACTCCAGATGTCCGGCTCAAAGTGTTTCCTCTGTCAATTGCATCGGGCGATGGTGAATGATCACCAGTCGAGTAATTATCAGGGTTATTACTAAAAGGTTCTAAACGAGAAGTATTTAATTTCATTATTTGCCTTATCACTGCTTTGGCTGCTTCATTTATCAGAGGTTGATATTTAACAATTTGCCCATCAGAAGCAGCAGTATGTTCCATTTCACCAATACCATCCTGCTTAAGCCGACGTTTTTTGTTTGCCTCTGTTAGGCGCCTGTTACCCTCGTTTTGCTGTTGCACAAATTGAGCTAAGAAGCCAGGGCTCTGAACAGCCTTTGCAAGGAATGACATCATTTGTTGTTGTCGTTGCTCCATTCCTTGAAGACGCTGAACCATAGTCTGCATCTGGTTATCAGTAGCCTGTTGCTGCTGCCTCAATCTCACAAGCTCTTGCATGAGCACATTCTTATCTCTCTTGAGAATCTCAACCTCTTCCTCTAGTCCAAACTTCCCAACTTCTACACAAGCCCCAACTGGTGAACTTTGTCCATGTGATTGTGGTGCCTGTTGATGATTATGACCATGGGTAGATTTCCGCCGAGTTATAGTCTTAAGCAAGTGCTTTTGACCCCTTAAAAAACCCTCGTTAGCAAATTCCCAGCGATCTGGATCTACCTTCCTAAAACCCTGCTTAATGAATTGTTGATGATATTAGAAGGGAAAAGGTTACAAAAAGAAGGCCAAGTGCAAAACTTTTGAATTGATATACACAACATAATAGTAGGCAAGCACAAACAAACTAAAATGGAGAAAGGTGGAATAGAAAAAGGCAACGTATGGATAAGGTGCAACAACAGTATGCCAGGATCCTCTATGGAGACATCGACCATGTCAGGTTCACATTCACTAGAACTAAATTCTAGGCATGGTTGTAAATCCCACATAGCAGGGTTGAGCAGCCTACCTCAAGATTATGCATACAAAATCAATAATTTATGATTTATATTGAAGACAAATGTTCAAAAACAATATATCTATATCAATATATATATCCGAAATTAAAAAACATGTTCACCATAAATATCAAAAGTCATAGTCACTTAATTAATAAGCCATCAACAAATGTCAAGTAGCATAAGGGAAAAAAATCATCATCAAATCCATTATAACTTTAAGCCTCTAAGGTGTCAAAAACAGAGGATAATGCCATGAGCGGTGAAGTGTGAACTACACAACACGGGAGGAAAAAACAGAACAGAGGTCTGCACACTGCACAGACCTGCAAAAACCTTCAGAACAGAGGTGGGACAGGTCAGGGGTTGCCACAGCGAGCAAAGAAGATGACAGTAAACAATGGAAAGTGGTGAAATTCAAACCATAGGAAGATGCACAACAGACAAGAATGCTTTCCTAACAAGTGCAAACCAGAGGGGCATGCACGGCAGAAAGAGAGGGTGCCACAATGGAATTTACAAAATCAACAATTGTGGCTGTGATGTCACAGTAATGCCCATGGTTTGCCACAATAAAACCCAGTAACCCACTTTATGAAAATATGATGCAATGCTCTGGGAATGCGAGTATACACAAAAAACCAAACCACAGCACTGCAAAATTCCACAATCAGATGCACAACAAACAAGAATGCTTTCCTAACCAGTGCAAACCAGATGGGTATGCATTGCAGAAACAGAGGGTGCCACAACGGAATTTACAAAATCAACAGTTGTGGCTGTGATGCCACAGTAATGGCCATGGTTGGCCACAATAAAACCCAGTAACCCACTTCATGAAAATATGATGCAATGCTCTGGGAATGCAAGGAGTATACACAAAAAACCAAACCACAGAACTGCAAAATTCCACAATCAATTACATATTTTTAGAATCTAGATGCTTTACATATATGCATACACACCAGCAAGGTTGTCAAACTTGAAAATTTAAGTAAGCATGTCAAGGTTTCCTAGCTCAACTCATAAGAGTTTACTTAACTTGAAAATATTTAAAAAACACTTTTTCAAAAATAAGATAAAAATCAGTCACAACTCATAATAGAGAACAATAACATGGACCTGCAAGACAATTATCATTTGATGTGGCTCAAATTAAGATCCATCCACAGTGTTGTTAAGATCGCACAAACCAATATTATCAAACTCGGTCCAATCTCTAACTTAGCTAGGGTAAGGAGTCATGGGATCAAGGACTCAAAGGTCAACCTGAAGGGTCGATAATTGACCCACATGACTTAGATTATATTTAAAAATATAAATATTTGATAATGTATATAATTTTATACTATAAAAAATCATAAAACAATTAAATTATACAAAAATTAAGATCACAAATTAAAGAAAATAATGTTAACACCAAATTTATAGCTTATTTGATGTTAATTTTCAGGGCATGTCACAATTGCAAAAGGCAAAGTCGCAGAGATTAGAGCAAAATGCAAACACATTGAGCCGCAAAGAGTAAAGACTGAATGTAGAAAAGGCTATTAGGGATTTTTTCCCAATTCAAAACGATATTGTTTCACCCATTAAGAAAAAAATTAAAAAAAAAACATGACCCTCCAAGTTGCCGGTTCTCAACCGAGTCTGGTCAAGTTGCTCCAGGTCAATCCAGTTCTTATGCATTTCTAATCCGAAGGGTAGCTCATACCAGTTTTATGGACGGTTCCCGGTTGAACTAGTTGAATCGGCCGTTCTAAGCCAAGTCTTAAAAGATTGGCACAAACTATAGTTATATTACATTTGGTATCATGGTAAGATATAAATGAAGTGTTGTTAAGAGTCACAAACTAGTTATATTACATTTTGCATCATGGCATGATAGAAGAAGTGATGTTGTAGAAATCATTAAATCCATTGTGTATAAGTTTACAAAGTCCAACTAAGTTTATCCATAAAAGAGTTTAATTAACTAATTCATTTTATGTAACTAGAATTGTGAAATTGCGAGGGTCTAGGTGTTAACTCAAGAGTTTGACATCAATGCACACAAGATAACCAAAATGGGTAATCCTCTTTACTCAGGTAGAAATGTATATAAAAGATCACCAATATCCTACCAAAAAGAACTCATACTCATAAGGTGCAATTAATTTCTACAATACCAAACACAACTGAACTTAAAGCCCCAAAAAAGTTAATTTCCATGCAAAAAATTACCCACTCTATAAAATTAGGTTTTCTTTACAGAAAATAACTATAGCATTTAGTTTAAATTAATCACCATAAGAGGAAATGAAGTAATGGATAAACCAATAAAATTTGCATTCTAATAAAAAAAGTGATCAGCAAATCTAGTAGAATTTTGAACAGGTGTCAAATGGCCTTTCATAATTTTGATAAGTACTTAGCTTACATTGATCACCAAAAAAGAAAGTGAAATAATGAATAAAGTTTGCATTCAAATAAAAGTGTTCAGAAAATCTGTAGTAAAATGTTGAATGAGTTTCAAATGTCCTTTCTTCATGTCAGTAAGCATTTGGTTTAAATTGATCACCAGAAAAAGAAGGTAAGAAATGAATAAAATTTGCATTCTAATAAAAAAAGTGTTCAGCAAATCAGTAGTAGAATGTTGAAAGAGTGTCCAATGGCATTTTCATCATTTCAATAAGCATCTAGCTAAAATTGATTCTACTATGCACCCAGATACTTGAGATTGAGAAGACCCACCCTTAAAAGCTAGCCAAGTGACAGTTCACTCAACCTCTTCATTGGTTAAAACCATGCTTGGTCATATAATTTTTCATATACAAAATGAAGATAGCTACATATTCATCATAATAAAACAATCCCTACAATCAAATTTTCATGCTTCATATCATAAGATTTTATTACACTCTAGGCTTCTTTACACATTCCCTCAAACTAGAGGACCAATTATCAATGAAAAAGCCTTGAGACATCACGCAAATAAACAAGTAAACCCTAAACTCTAAATATCAAATTCAAAGAGATATTTCCATTGACTTTCCCCTCTCTTGCTCCATTCCAATCAACAAGAATCACAAGCATTTCATTATCCTTATTGATACAAACAAAATAACCCATAAACTTAAAGGAATCCGAATCATTGCGCTAATCCCTAATCAATGTTATTAAATTGCGACCATGGCGGCGTCATGGCGGAATAGCATTGTGGATTTTCAACAAAACGTCACGGTATAGCAGTTGCGTTTCGATATCCGGATTGCGGGTCGTGGCAGCCGCCATGGCCATCGCGTGCATGGCAGCAATGGTGGAATCTGTGTTTTTTTTTTTTAAAAAAAAAAAAACCTTTCGGGTCTCGGACCTGACCCGACCCGGAAGAGTTTTTAACTCTTTAAACCCTAAAACAACCCTTATTTTCGTTACTCAACTTCACGCATGAGAAAGACGAACACCAATGGCAAGCGACGGGCACTGAAACGATGCGACGAAGTTCAACACTCAGAGCAACAAGCGACGCGACTGGGAGCAGTAGGCAACGCGACAGGGATTGGCGGGCGACACGACAGGGATCGGCAAAACGGCAACCTTCCAAAAAGTGGGTTAATTTTATTAATGAGTAACTCTGTCTTTGTTAATTTTTTTTAGTATTAGTACACTACAGCCTTTGAGCAAATTTTGCAATGGCTGAAACACCAACACCAACTCCAACTGATTCAAGAGTTAGCTCTAGAACAGACCTCGGTTGGAAATACTGTCACCAACTAAATGAAACTGACACAAACACAGTTGTTTGTAATTTCTCTAGAAAAGTTATGAAGGGGGAAATAACAAGAGCAAAGGAACATATCATGGGAAAGAAAGGGAACGTGGCAGCTTGTAAAAAAAGCCCACAACATGTAAAGGATGAACTTTGGGGACTTTTAACTAATAAAAAGTCTATAGCAACTCTTGCAACTTCAGTTGATTTGCCTATCAACATTAGAGAAATGAACTTTGCTCCCATTGGATGTGATGAAGATGAACCAGAAGAATTTGAGGACTCTAACAATAATGTAGCTGCTGCCAAAAAGAGTATGGCTAGAAAAGGGCCAATGGACATGCTTTGCATAAATCCACTACAAGGAGTTAATAAAAAACAAAGGGAGAAAGTGCGACAAATGAACATAAAAGAGGCATGTGACAAAAAACTAGTGGAGAAGGCTCATTAGTATATTGCTCGCTTTTGGTATCGAGTTGGGATTGCATTCAACCTTATTAAGTTGAAGAGTTTTGAAGATATGGTAATTGCTATTGGTCAATATGGACCACATTTGCCCATTCCTAGTTACCATAATATTAGAGTTTCACTCCTGAAGAAAGAGATGGAATATGCTTAAGAGTTTATGAAAGGCCATAGGGAGCTATGGGTGAAGCATGGATGTTCTATCTTGTCTGATGCATGGACTGATAGGAAACAAAGATGCATCATTAATTTCTTGGTGAACTCTCAAGCTGGGACAATGTTTTTTAAGTTTGTTGATGCTTCTGATTATGTCAAAACTGGAGAAAAATTTTTTGAGTTAATTGATACAGTTGTGAAAGAGGTTGGAGAGCAAAATGTTGTGCAAGTGATCACTGATAATGGGAGTAATTATGTGTTGGCTAGTAAGAAGCTGGAGGAGAAAAAGGCCACACTTGTTTTGGACCCCCTGTACAGCCCATTGCATTGATCTAATGCTTGAAGATATTGGGAAACTTCCATTGGTTAAGAAGACAATTAGAAGGGCAATCGCACTAGTCGGGTTTATCTATTGCTTTAAGACACTTGTTTTGGACCCCCTGTGCAGCCCATTGCATTGATCTAATGCTTGAAGATATTGGGAAACTTCCATCAGTTAGGAAGACAATTAGAAGGGCAATCGCACTAGTTGGGTTTATCTATGCCCATTCTAGTACTTTGAGCATGTTGAGAAGTTTTACAAACAAGAAGGAGTTGGTGAGACCTGTAGTGACAAAATTTGCCACTTCTTATGTTACGTTGGAAAGACTCCATGTTCAGAAAATCAATATTAGAGCTATGTTTGTTTCCAGTGCATGGACACTAAACAAGCTATCAAAAGAAGCTAAGCGAAAGGAAGCTATGAAAGTGGCACTCATGCCTTCTTTTTGGAAGAATGTGGTGTATACCCTTAAAATCATGGCACCACTTGTAAAAGTGCTTCGTCTTGTTGATGGGGAAAGGAAACCATCAATTGGTTATATTTATGAAGCAATGGACAAGACAAAAGAAACCATCATGAAGTCATTCAACAATAATAAAAGCAACTACCAAGATGTGTTTACTATTATTGATTAAAAGATGGAATTGTCAACTTCATAGGTCATTACATGCAGCCGCCCACTTTCTTAATCAAGAGTTCTTCTATGACCACATGGAAATGGAGTTTGATTTTGAAGTCACGAATGGGTTATATGAATGCATTAAGAAGTTGGTTTCGGAATTAGATGTCCAACATGCAATTCTGACCAAGTTGCAACTTTACAAAACTAAAGCTTGTCTTTTTGGATATGAATACGCTATGCATCAAAGGAAATCTCATTCTCCTATTAAGAAACTTCTACTAATTTATTTTATGAAAGTTTTAATTTTACAAATCCTAAACTTACAAGCCATGCTCTTTTCTGTAGCTTATTGGTGGCAAATGTGTGGCTCCAATGCTTCGAATTTGTAGAAACTAGCTATAAAGATTTTGAACTTGACTTGCAGTTCCTCGGAACTGGAGTGTATTTGAACAAGTAATTCCCCAAACTGATTTTATTTAATTAAAATTTCATGGTCAAGTTTCATTTAATATTTATTTATCTTCCTTATGTAATATGTTTCAAATTCACTCCAAAAAAAGGAATAGGCTTGAGCACCAGAAGTTGCATGACTTGGTGTTTGTTAAATACAACCAACAACTTAAGCACAGATATAATGCTAGAGATGAAATTGATCTAATTTCTCTCAATGACATTGATGATTGCAACGAGTGGTTAATTGGAGAGATGGATGATGCTACAGATGATGGAAATGAGTTGGTGTTTGATAATGATAAAGGTTTAAAATTGAGCAATTGTGTATGAAGCTTCAGGGCGTACCAAGAAAAGAAAGGACCCAACAAATGATGTTGCCTAGACATCTAAAAGGAAAGCACTAGAAAAAAATAAGCAAGTTCAAGTTCAACAAGAGGATGAGGAGTTTGAGGAAGTGGAGTCCGAAGAAGAAGAAGTAATCAAAGCTCATTTTGACAATGACAAGTCAGATGGAAATGAGGAAGAAGGATATGCTTCTCTTGACGATAATGAGAAGAATTTAGATGAGGATTATGTTGGAGTTAATAAAGATGAATAGGTTTTAGGTTTTGGAAAGTAGAAATTATTATTTGTTTGTTTTAAGTTTCATGACTTTTGGTTAATTTGAATTTTAGATTATGTTTTATCAAATCTCTCAGTTGAAGAATATTAGGTACTTTTTAACATTGTACTGTTTTAGTTATGTATGAAACTATGAGTATTGCTTTCATTGTTTTTTTAATTATATTTCATGTTTTGTATTCTCTTGTTGTACTTTTTTAATTTATATTTAGTATTTTGCTAATGTTTATAATTTTATATATAAAAGTATTACTATTTTTTAATCTGCCATTTCCCGCAACGCCATCCACTATCACCATATGGCGTTTTTTTGGCAAACCGCCATCCGTCATAGATAACATTGTCCCTAATTCCCTATGCATAAAATTGCACTCCCTTATGATTTTTAATTACGCTCCCATATGATTTTCGATAAAAGCATTCTCCTCTTACTTGTGCCCTTAACAAGACCCTAATTTAATTGAGTGTTTGGTCCAACTTATGTCAGCAAGAATCCAACTTCTAAAAGATATTTTATACAAATGAACAAATAAAAAGAAGTTATTTCCTCAAAATTTAATTCCAACTCCAATCTCGTTTCAGCCAAGGAATAAAGAACAGTTTGAACAAAACCCAACAAAGGGGGAAAAACACCATTTTAACAGCATCCAGTAACAGTTACAGGCAATTAAGTATTAATTTCTCCTTTTCCTTCCTCAACCAGTGCCCTTAGCAAGAGCCTAAATTTACTTATGTGTTATCAAATAAATAAAGAGCAGTTGTTTCTTCTAAAATTAGTACTACTCCAAGGCAATCCAGTTTCAACTGTTATCTACTTCATTCAAAACCACACAAGGAAGAGTTAATTAAGCATAAGCAAAAAGAACTGATCCAGGCAAAACCCAAACAAAAGAAAAAGAAAATACACCATTTCGACAGCAACCAAGAACAGCGACTACCAATTAGTTAAAATTGCAGAAGTATCAAAACAAACGAAAATTTACATGAAAAATAAAAAAGAAGAAAACCTACCATTTCGACAGCACTCAAGAACAGTCACTACCAATTAGTTAAAAATTGCAGAAATCATCAAATCAAACAGAAATGTTACAAGAAAAAGAAAGCCCACCATTTTGACAGAACCCAAGAACAATATCTACCAATCTAGGAAGCGTGGACACCTCTAGTTTTAAGTGTCCCTATGTGGCTATGTTAGACACGTTTTGAACACCAACACATGTCCTGTTGTCCGACACTTCTAGTTAGGTCTCCGTTTAAGAAATTAATTTTTTGACTTGATTATTGAATCAATATTTATACACAACTCATATACTTAAATTGACACTTCAACCTAGATAGACACACATTAATATTTGATATTATTAAAAAAAATAATGTCTCACCTATTTTTTAGGCTAGTTATGAAAGAAAATTGGTTTAAAAGATCAGTGTACCACCACATTAGATAATTTATTATGTGACTCATATTTTATTTCGTTAATGTTTCATTCTTTATATGTATCTAAGTCGTGCCTCCGTCTCAGTGTGAAGTGTCCTTCTTGATGCTTCATAGCTATCAATTAGTTAATAAAATTGCAGAAGTCATCAAATGAAACACAATATTTACCAAGAAAAGAAAAGAAAAAACCACCATTTGACAGCACTCAAGAAAAACAACATCACCACTAACAACAACAAAAAAACAAAGAAAAAAAAAAGTTTGATTCCACTAAGTGAGGTCGGCTAAATAAATCACACGACACTATAAAAGCACCCAAGAATAGTTGCTAGCAATTAGCCAAATAAAATTGGAGAAGCCAAGAAATCAAAGAAAAAGTAAAAAAAAAAACAAAAAAAAATCACTGAACAAAACTAAAAGTGAAGTCTTTAGCAAACATACGTAGGTGTTCAACTGGCGAACGAAGCTGGAGAAATTGTTGTGCTTGAAGTGTTTGGGCAAGAGGTCTCTAGCGAACTCGGGAGGGTTCCAAACGACGAAGCTGTTGTTCGTCGGAGTCCACGACACTATCGAGTCCGTCGAAGGGTCGTCCACCATGTCGTACGTCTTGCTCAGGAACGGCGGCGGCGCGTTCTGACTCAGCATCGGCGTCGGCGGTGGCGCTTCGCCGCTGGTGCTCGCTCCTTCCATTTCTCAGAGTTTTGGCGATTTGTTTTGTTTTGAAATGAAAATTGAAAACAATGATGTTTGGTTGGGTGGGTGAGTGTGTTCTATTGTTTTGTTGGGTGGGATTGATGAGGGAAAATTAAACCCTAGTTGGAGCCTGGAAATGGCGATTTTATAATGTTGGAGATTTTACTGATGGGAAAGAGTTAAAGAGAGGCATGGACGATGATGATGATGGGTCACGATTCAAAATGGCCGTTTATTTATAGCTGGATGGAAATTGCGACCGTAGGATATTCTCATTTTTAAAAGCAATACGTTATACTTTTTATTAGAGTAATAAGCCACCATTAGTTACAGAAAAATATAAAGATTGTTCATATTCTTGTAAGCCACTCAATCATACACAAAATCATGTTCTTACCCAAAAAACGATAAAGATGAGGGAGTATTCCCTTCTTTCATAAGCTCGTGAGGCGTCGTGATCCAAAGGAAGTTGGTATATGGTTTTCGGTATGTGAGTAACAGACGAATGTAAGATATCAAACATATCTATGCACATGAAAAAAAAAATTATTAGATGGTTAAGGAAAATCATGTTATATATGATTTCAATTAATCATTATCCAACTCATAATTATTTAATTAAGTTATCTTATAAATTGTACTAGTTAAATAATTATATGTTGTTATTATCAAATTTAAGTAAACCCTAACGATAAAATATTTAGATCGAGAGCATCAATGTTTTGGGGTGAATTTCCTTGCCCTTCTTATGGGTATAAGGGGTGTATTTATAAGTATCATAGTGAGTGGGTATCCTAAAATTTTTGGAATATGGTTATTTGAATATTATTAGATAGTTAGGAGGAGTCTAAATATATCCACGACTTAGATAAGGCGTGGGTAGTGGCGATTATGATAGGGCATAGAAAGTGGTGGTTAAGGCATGGGAAGTAGTGGTTACAAGAATGACAGTTGTGTTTTTGGTACTTGATCGGTGTGGGGAGAGAGATAAAGACATAGCAGGTCAATTCTGCGAGGGGCGCTTTGTACATAGCCCCTTAGTCATAAGTGCTCAAAAGTAGGAAGTGGTTAAAAAGTCATGAGCTCAGTCGGTGGTGGCTGTAAAAGTGTTGGCTTGTTAAGGAAGTTGGGGTTTATATGGGTGTGTAGTTGAAAGGATGTGACGGGGGTTAGGTGGGAGTGGCCCACGTGGTAGTCTCTGATTAGTGCACTTTGGGCATGTTGTGTACACAGTTTCATGTGCTGATTTGGTTCTCTAGGTTATGCACTCCCAACCTGTGGCTATAAATGGTTGTTCTCTTTGTTCATTTTAGGCTTCTCTTTATATCTTGTTCTCACAATTTCTAGTCTCACTATGTGTCGCGATATACTTCGCTTTCTTCTTCCTTGTGGAGTGTGGCTCGTATTGTTGTGAGTGTTTTTGGTTTCATTTGGCTTGTTTGTTGTTTGAGTGTGTGTGTTTTGCTAGTTCTCTGTTATGTTGGGTGTAACACCCCTATTTTTAATAATTAGGTTATTATTTGATCTATTTAAAATTTAGATTTTCTCCCTCTCTCTTTTTCTTCACGTTTTCTTTCTCCTCTTTCTTCTTTCTCTCTTCTTTCTTTTTCTTTTTCTGTTCTTCTTCTTTCCTCTCTTGCATCTCCCTCATTTCTCTCTTTACTTTCTTTAACCCTCCACTCTTTAAATTCTTTTACAAATTTAACTAAACTGTCTACCTTAGGTGACCCTTGGTTAACACTATTGTTGCTTGAAGTGTGTGATGTCATTTAGAGTGCTAAGGTTGAAACTAAGATGAATTGGAAAATATGCAAGCAAGCAAAGAACACTCCTCTTTTTTTGAAGGTTTTCTCAACTAAGAGTGACTTAAGCCTTTGGAACTTAAGCACTTTTCCTAAATGTGAAAGTAATCAAAGGAAAATTAAAGACAAGATATGATGTGACCATGCCTAGCCAAAGACCTATCACTAGGACCATGGCTAGAAGGATTGAAGAAGACCTAGCCCTTGCAAACAAAGGAAGACTTCACCTCCTATGGAGAGTGAAGATATTAGGTTAGGGACTTTAGTTAATAAAATGTAATTTTCCTTTATTTTAATTTTGAGGAGCATTAAGAATTTAATTTGGGACATGTATTTAGTCCATTTTTTATTTTAGGAAGTGTCTTATGAATTTAGAGGGTGGATTTAGCTTTTTGGGTCTTTATGAAGGAAATAAGGGGTAGCCTTGATATCTACACCCCTCTTTTCCTACATAAACCTTCTAAGCTAATAAGAAGGAATCTTGACCCTTGGTTTGAGGAACTTGGGCACCAAGTTTGATGATCTAAGGAAGGAATTGTTTCTCAATCCTCCTCCCTTAGATCTCTCCTTTTAATTCTAACCCTTCTTTTTTTAGGTTATCTTGTTCAAGAGGTTAGCTACCTCTATAAATAGGAGCTTCTCCCCTCACTTGCATTTTTTACACTTGAATTTAATCCTAAAGACCATATTGGTTGTGAGGTTCTTACCTTTGAGTGTCCCCCCTTCTACTTTGTGAGAGCTTCTAAGAGTTATCAAGGGACCCCTCCCTTGTGGCCTCTCCCCTTTGGCTTATCAAACCTAGTATTTGTGGCACCTCACCCCATTCCTTTCCTCTCCATAAATCGATTTCCCTTCCAAGTGACCTTAGAAATGATCCTTTGGGTACGTGATCATCAAAGATCACATCAAGATAAAGGTTCTAAACGAGCTCCTAAGTATGAATAAGGGGTACCAAATCCTTATCCATACTAGATGAGAAACTAAACTATTACAAACAAAGAGGTGACCCTTATAGGCATCCAACACCTCAATTAAAATGGCCTTATTAAAATTACAACCAATTAAAACAACTAAACGAAAGGAAAGTTTGGCGAAGTCTTGATTCCCTCTATGGTTTTGCCTCTCCAAAAGGTATTTCTCTCCAAAATTTAGTGTTACTTTTTTGAATGAGTCTCTTCGTTAGCTTGTTCAACTCTCCTTAAACTATCACCCTTGTGGAAAGCTTGAATTTGAACTTCTTTTCCCTACAAGTGGGGCACCAAAACCAAGCCAAGAGAGTGCAATAGAAGCAAAAAGCAAGAAAACTCAAAGAAAGAAAGCACAAATCCAAATGGATAGAGTAATTTAAACAAACTCAAAGATTTTATCAAGACAAGCAAGCAATTAAAAGGTGTAAAAAAAAGGTTAGGACCACAAAATGGAACCTAGAATGGTACTAGATTAGAATATGAACTAAAAATAAAAGACTTAACAAAAATTCAATGAGTTGCACAATTTTGAAAGCTTATGGCCGAAACTTAATTACAAAATTTCAAGCAAGTTTCAACAATCTTAAGCACTCCTTCAAATGAAATAACAAAGTTATGGTACACTAAAATTTTTGTATTTTTTTATACTTCTTGTAATCACTTTTGCTAACACTTTTTTTTATATGTATTCAACTCTTTTTTACTTCTATATTTTTTTTCTTTTTTTTTTTTTGCTGCACCTCTTAACAGTTTGGAAAGCAAGAAATGATAAGGAGTATGAGAGAGATATTTGCTTGAATAAACCTAAAGAAAACAGCCACAAAAAAAATTGAGAACAAGAGTGCAATTCAAAGAAAACAAAGTAGTCTAAAAATGGACTAGTAAATTAGGTGTTTACTAATAGGCACAAAGGAGAGTATAATGGGTGTGAGGATAAGCTTGATTGCTCAAGATTAGCCCAATAAATGCCCAAATGATTCTCCAATAGCCAAACACAATTTCACCCAAAAGAACTAGCACAATTTAAACTACCAACACAACAAGAATAAAATGGACTTTATAAAAAAAAAGAATTGAGCAATTATTGAGAGAATAATTTTTGAAACACGCTATAATCTAAAGCATGTGGACTCTAGGAATTATGATCAAGAGCATATGCTCAATTCCAAAGAGATTCATCACAAGAATTTTAGAAGCACAACACACTTTTTGGTGAAAATTTAAAAGGCAACACAACATGAAATTAGGAGACAAATAAAGGACTAAACAAGACCACACTATGACACAACTTGAAAGAGTAAAAATGCAATAAAAATGGCCCAAAAACAGCCACAAACTCATGCCCAATAGAGAAATATAAGTGCAGGAAAAATAGAAATAAAATGCAAGAACTCAATGTAAAGAAGCAAAAGTGCATCCAAGGATCAAAACCACAATTGTGTGGCTTCCTTCACAAATTTTGTGAAGTCATTACTATGACCCTCTTAGGATAAGCACTAGAATAAAAAGAAATAAAAAAAACTTGGCAGAATTAAAGAATAAATCCTAAAGAAGAAGACACCAAGATTCAATAGAAAAGAACAAGCTAAATTGAATCTAGAAAGCAATAACAACTAGGAATTAAATTTCAAACATAGAAAACTACTAAAACATAAACTAATAAGACATAAAAAGGAAATGAAAATGACAATAAAAGAACCAAGAAATAAAATTAAAAAAAACTGCAGAAAATTAACTAAAAATGACGCCTAAAGAAGAAAAAGGGGAGGAAAAGAACCTTCATGAACCTAGCTCTGATACCACTTGATGTGATCTTTGATGATCACTTGTCCAAAGGATCCTTTCTAAGGTCACTTGGAAGGGAAATGGATTTATGGAGAGGAAAGGAATGGGGTGAAGCGCCACAAATACTAGATTTGATAAGCCAAAGGGGAGAGGCCACAAGGGAGGGGTCCCTTGATAACTCTTAGAAGCTTTCACAAAGGAGAAGGGGGGACACTCAAAGGTAAGAACCTCACAACCAATATGGTCTCTAGGATTAAATTCAAGTGTGTCCATACAAGAGGAAGCGAAGGAGTATATATAGCCCAATGGGAGACGTTGGACACACAAACCTAGGCAATATGAGACTTGGGCTTAATTAGGTTTAAAACTAATTAACCCAAGCTTAAGGCCTAAGTGAGGTGTCTAAGTGCACCCCCCATGGGTGTGGATAAAAACTCTTATTTTAGGGGATGGACAAACCCAACACACTTAAAATAAAGGCTTATTCTGACACCTATACACCTAATTTAGAAAGGAAAATGGCCTAAATACATGGCCTTAGGGAATAAAACTATGCACCCTAAATATCTAAGTAATTATAAAATATTTACAAGTAAAAAACCCTAAGACTAAAGCTTCATGTCTTCATGTAAGCATCCATCCAAGTTTAGTCTCCTTCTCTTGAATCCTCCTAGCCATGATGCTAGGTGAGATTGCATCATTATACCACACCTGTTGAGATAAGTTACATTATAAAAATAAATATTTACTTGACTCCGGGTGTTCCATACACAGAACGCATGATCTCTCATTTGGAGTTATATTAGCTCCTCTTTTCACCAAGTTATCTACCATTGAGATCCTATTTAATAGTAATTTCCACGCATTTTGAGGGCATTTTTTCCTTCCATAGATGCTTACTCAACTCTGAATCCAACAATAACTAACCTCCTTGGACATTCCCCCCTCCAAGCATGTGGTATGCCTCTGCTACGGTAAACTGACCGTCACCACCTGGCTTCCATACCCAAGAATCCTTTTGGATAGGGCATAATATCACATTCTGTAACTTTCCCACCAAAGATTCCAACAATTGTTCCTCCCACACAAACAACTGCCTCCGCCAACCCCACTGCTACGTCGATGACTCCTCCAAAGTCCCTCCCATATCCCTAATTGAGGCCCTCTTCTGTAAGGCCAATTCATATAGCCTAGGAAAGAGGGACAATAACGAGTCTTCCCCCAATCAATTGTCTCGCCAGAACAACGTATCCTCTCCACTACCTAGTTTCCTCCCAATATTATTAGAAAACCACCCCGAATTTGGGTTTTGCAAGCCATCTAGCTCCCATATATCCCTCCACCACACTGAACATCTAGCTCGTGATGTTATTTGATAGGATTTATCTTTAAACTTAACGTACCTCACCCTTAACAAAGGGTTCCAAATGGTTGTATTATCGTTCAGGAATCGCCATCGCCATTTAGCCAGCAAACTTAGGTTGAACTTGCTCATGCATTTGACTCCTAATCCCCCTTCTGATTTAGGTCGACACATTCTCCCAGCTAGCCCATGCAATTTTCCTTGCATCTGCATTCCCCGCCAAAGGAACTTCCTCTGTAATCCTTTTAGTATTTTTAACACCTTTTCTCGGGGCCTTGTAAAATGAAAAGTAGTACAAAGGTAAACTAGCTAAAACTGAATTCAACATCACCAAACGACCCGCAAATGACATATTCTTCACCTTCCACCCTGAGAGCTTTTTCTGGAATTCCTCAATAACTAACTTCCACACTGCCGCTAACCTAGGATTCACCCCCACCAGCACTCCAAGAAATTTAAATAGAGGTGAATTTACTGAGCAATTCAATATGCATCCCATAGCATGTCCAAACATTGGATCCACATTTAGCCCGTAGAACTGACTTTTATGAAAATTCACCATGAGTCCGGAGACCATCTCAAATCCTCTCAAGATAACCTTTAGTGTCCACACTATTTGGAAGTCTACTTCACCCATCATTATCGCGTCGTCAGCAAACTACAGCAAAGAATATTTTCCTCCCTTTCCAACATTAATCTCGTTCTATCTTCCTTTCTGAATTGCTTATCGATACAGCCCTGTCAGGCCTTTTGCTACCACCTGAAATAAGAATAGGGAAAGAGGGTCACCTTGCTTGATTTCCCTTGCTGGGCAAAACTCAAGGGTTGGACTACCATTCACCAATATGGATACATAACTAGAGTGAGCGATACTTACCATCCACATCCTCCACCTATTTTCAAACCCTAACCTCCCAAGCATATAATCTAGAAAGCCCTAATTAATTGAGTCATAGTCCTTTTCGATATCTATTTTAAACAAGAAACACGGTTTTTAAAATCGATGCGCCCAATTGATGATTTCATTAGTGACCAATACCCCATCCAGAATGGATCTACTAGGGATAAAACTTGTTTGGCAATCCGATATACTGTCCCCCAAAACTCGCTTTATCTTGCAAGCTAGAATCTTTGATATAATTTTCTGCACACTCGATATGAGAGAAATAGGTCGGTACTGCGAGAGGTGTTCGGGATGCCACACCTTTGGTATAAGAGTTAGGAATGAAGACTTAACACCTCTAGCAAGCCTACCAGAACCTTGAAACTCTTTGATGTGACAATGCCTAGCCAAGGACCTATCATTAGGGCCATGGCTAGAAGGATTGAAGAAAACCTAGCCCTTGCAGACAAAGGAAGACTTCACCTCTTGTGGAGAGTGAAAATATTAGGCTAGGGTCTTTAGTTAATAAAAATGTAATTTTCTTTTATTTTAATTTTGAGGAGCATTAGGAATTTAATTTGGGACATGTATTTTGTCCATTTTTATGTTAGGAGGTGTCTTAGAAATTTAGAGGGTGGATTTAGCTTTTTGGGTCTTTATGAAGGAAAAATAAGGGGTAGCCTTGATATCTACACCCCTCTTTTCCTACATAAACCCCCTAAGCTAATAAGAAGGAATCTTGACCCTTGGTTTGAGAAACTTGGGCACCAAGTTTGATGATCTAAGGAGGAGATTGTTTATCAATCCTCCTTCCTTAGATCTCTCTTTTTAATCCTAGCCCTTCTTTTTTAGGTTATCTTGTTCAAGAGGTTAGCTACCTCTATAAATAGGAGCTCCTTCCCTCACTTGTATTTTTTGACACTTGAATTAAATCCTAAAGACCATTTGGCTGTAAGGTTCTTACCTTGAGTGTCCCCCTTCTCCTTTGTGAGAGCTTCTAAGAGTTATCAAGGGACCCCTCCCTTGTGGCCTCTCCCCTTTGGCTTATCAAACCTAGTGTTGTGGCACCTCACCCCATTCTTTTCCTCTCCATAAATTCATTTTCCATCCAAGTGACCTTAGAAAGGATCCTTTTGGGCAAGTGATCATCAATGATCACATGACTCTTGCACCGCCTTAACAACGTCACCTTGCACTATATCCCAGCATGACTTATAAAAATTCATTCCAAAGCCATCCGGTCCAGGACTCTTTCCATTGTCGCAAGCCCACACCACTGCTTTAATCTCCTCAGCAGAGAACGTATCTTCTAGCCTGACTCGATTGGCCTCAGAGATCTGCCTAAAGTTTACTCCGTCCAAAGTAGGTCTACTACTCTGCTCTTCTTCAAATAGTTGATGACAATACTTCACCACCTCGACCTTAACCTCCGTCACAGTATCCACCCAGCCCAAAGAAGATTCCACCGCCAGAATACTATTCCTTGAGCATCTCGATCTAAAGAAATTATGAAAGAATTTCAAATTATTGTCTCCAAAAACCGCCCACCTGACTCTAGATTTTTGCAAAATGGTGTTTTCCTTAACCTTGTCAAACTCCAATATTTTGCTAATATGTGACTTCTTGGCCTTTATTCTGCCTCCTTCCCCATCAACAACAAGTTATCACCATCCTCTAATTCTTTTACCTTATCCGCCAAAATATGCCCAGTTTTTAATAAAACTTCCGAATTCCACTTTTTAATTGTCACCTTCAAGCCTTTCAATTTAGACATAAACTGATAGGCCTGCCATCCAGATCCTGTGAATGACCTCCAGAAGTCTTTAACTAATTCATGGAACGCTGTTCCAGCCAGTGATCAAAGAACTTGAGAATAGTTTTGCCCCAAATTCAAAACATTATCTTTAGTCATGACTCAACTATGATAAGAAAACTCGTTAGTGCCAATCCATTGAGAACATATCTTCCACTCATCAATTAACTCTTAGGAAAAAAAAATCTGTCTAACATGGACGAGGCAGTCTGAATGGAGAAATCCACGTAAACTGTTTTCCATAGCAAGGCATATCCACCAGCTCCATTGATCAATAAAGCGTCGAAATTCTAGCATCTCCGTCCCCGAGTGGGAATTCGAAGCTCCTACCACTTCCTTTCTACTTACCACTGCATTAAAATCTCTAGCTATACATCATTGGACATCCCCCTCCTTGTCATTAGTAAGTCTTCCCACAATTTCTTCTTGCGTGCCAATGAGCATGGAGCATACACATTAATAAAACAACAAGTCAAGTGTTGCTCATCACCTAATACCCCAAACACAAAAATCCATCTCCTTGGATATGCCAAAGAACGTCAAACAACTCTTTCTTCCAGATCGATAATAACCCTCCACTTAGGCCACTCGACGGGCGATACCTCCACTCAAAATCCCCATTCCCCCAAACCACCCTTACCTCTCATTCTTTAATAATTTGAGATTTAGTTTCTTGGAATAAACAAATGTCAATTTTATTCCTCACCACCATTCTTCTAATTATCTGTCATTTCAGCCGGTCTTGGAATCCCCTCACATTCAATGAAAAGGTTCTTTGTGTAGAACAATATATGGAGTTTTCAAGTATTGAAGGAAATGATACAAATATATTAAAAAGTAAAAAAAAAAATTGATAATTTTGTGCAGAAAAATTGTTAAAAAAATTTTACTTACTCTTTTTTTTAAAATAATTTAATTGGCATAAAAAAATTAAGAGACTAAAATCCTGCACAATCTAAAATATCCACTCGTTTGCAATAGCATTTAAGTGAAATGGGGGCTAAGGCTAACCAAGTGGACTTGGATTTTTTGGGTTAAGTCCTCATGTGTCAATTGTTGGACAATTGTACCATGGACTGAGAAAATTTTTGGTTGGGTTTAGGGCATTAATTTTGCACCCCATTTTCCCAAAATATCCCCGTGCACGGGTGTTGATTCCCATGTTGAGGACTATTCAAATTGTGAATGGCAAGCCTGGATTAGGGAGAGGAGTGAGGAGAGGGGGAGGAGCTTCTCAAGTGGAAGAAAGGAGGAGCAAAATGAGGGATTAAAGAAGGATATTACGGGCCATATAATCCATAGCTATCAAATGTGAGGATCATTTAATCCATAACTATCAAATGTTATGCTTTATGAAATCTAAAGTGTAGATAAAAAAATATATTACCAATTACAAAAAATCCACAATATACACAGAAAAAATATACTACGGATTACAATATAGTTAAAATACATTGGATTACAAAATTTGCAACAGTTAAAAAATACAATATGGATTATGAAATTTACAATACAATTAAATAATATATCAAGAATTATGAAATCTATAATATAGGGTTTAAAAATTTTGAAAGGGGGGTTTGGTTATTAGCTAATATTTTTTTATTTCACACTATAGCTCATTTTTAATGGTTAGAGTTTAAGGTTTAAAAATTAAATATTTTTTTAGTTTTTACACTGTCCCGTTAACTTTAAAATATTCACTCATAATTTTTCTATAATGGTTAAAAATGTTAAGAAATTCACGTTTTCATATTTTTTTATTTTTAATTAATTGATTTTAAAATAAAATCATTAATATAAATAAAATCATTAATATAATTAATGGATTCTTGCTAAAAAAAGGATTTTTAATTCTAAGAAAAGAAGATACTCATCTTGTTTCTAAAAAACTCACTTTGACACATATATCTGTCTCCAAATAGACAATTTTTTTAAGAAACAATATCTCACACTTAAACAATGGGTAAAAAACTCTTGAAATAACCTAAATTTGTTAACTTATGAAAACATTTTTGTCCTTATTATTGTTAACTTTGTTCTTAAAAAAATTATTTGTAATTTTTTTTTCTAATAATCATATTATCTATACAAGGTATCTATGACTTTATTGATTACTAATACCTGTGAGAAAAACCTGGTTGAAAATACAATTACTAACAATGTATTTTATTAATTAATTATTATTTGTTGTATTTTTTTTTATACAAACTCCATTTGGCCCTGATTATAATGATCTTTTCTTTATATTTTATTACATAAGAACTATTTTTTGGAACGGAAACTTTTTTGAGTTATGGTACACATTTTTTTTTTATACTAGTTAAAGTATTTAAATATTTTTTTTATTCAATAATTTAATCTCTGTTTATGTTAACTATTTATTTTAACTATTAAGTGATGACATGTTATTCTCTTTATTAATATTTTATTAATTAAATTTTTTAATAATTTTTATTAATTTTAATATTTTATTAATTAATTTTTTTGACAATTTTTATTTTACAAGTAAAAGTCACTCTAAATTAACAAAAATTACTTACACCCATTGTTCCGTTGTAGAAGCAACCATTGTTCCATTCAATCCACCTCTCTCTCTAGGTCCAATCCCATTTCTCTCTTTAGATTCACCCACCCTTTGCTTTCAATTTCTCAAAGCCTAGGGCCTCAATTGCAAAAACCCTAGAGACCACCGATTTAGGGCTGCGTTTCTGTTTTCCACGAATGACCAGAAAGCCAGGAATTTGTGTCTCACCCAATTCCATTCGAAGGTCTCATATTCAAGGGTATCATTTGATTTCATTGAATAATCGCCCAATGATAAGGGGGTAGATGCGGAGAAGCTCCCCTTGAAAACTGGAAGCCCTAATTAAGATTCAAATTGTTCTTCAAAATTGATGTATTTAGCATTTTTCCCTTGAGTTTCGTGATTTTCGACGTTTTCCATAAGCTTTTATGCGAGTATTGTCCAATCCCAGACTCAAGATGGGAACAAAGGCGTTGGATTAGCACCACCAAGGTTTATGGTGTAAATTTTGCCGTAACCACCGCCGCCGTCATCATCACCCTCTCCTCTGTCGCCACCTTCAGATCATGACAAACACTTCGCTTCCTCGTTGGGATTGCTGCCGCCACACTTATGTTCTGTAATTTAGGTTTATGCTTTAGTATCTTTGGGTGCTTCTCCAATGGATCAATGGGATAGAGGGACTAGTTTTTGTTATTTGTAGTGGCTTTTAACTGCCATAAAATATGATAAAAATTGTAAAAAATAATTAATTAATAATAAATAGAGTAATATGTTATTTATCAAAATTATAAATTTAAAAAAATTTATGTATCAAAAATATATTTTACTCTTATTAAATTTGAAAGGTATAGATTTAAATATGTATTTTATATAAAGTATATAACATATTCACATTGGGTGTACCTTAGTTAATAACATATCTTGAGTTTGTGAGAAGGATCTAAGTTCGAATTCATAAAAAATAAGAAATTTGACTAAATTTTGAGTCGAATTAGGTATTGTATATATAATATTATTTTATCTTAGTTACTCGAACAAATATGTATTTATTATACACATACTATTAAATAAATAAATACTAGATAAGGAATGTTAAAAAAATTCTATTAAGTTTTTTAATCTATTTTTATAATTGATTAAAATGTATTAAAAATCATCCATTTAATTTGTTTTTCAATTTTTTTTATAGAATAATAATAATAATAATATTATGTTTAATTACAATTCAGAAAATATTATTTTAAAAATATTTTCAAAAATCAACTAAAAATAAAAAATAGAAAAAAAATTGTTTTAATATTTTTAAAAATCAAAATTATGCAAAAACTTAATAAAAATATTGAAATTATAATAAATATATTTTAAATTACATATAAATATTTTATAATATTCTTACAAAAATTTGATTAAATTTAAAAATTTTCATTAATTCTAACCTAGTTCATGGCCTATTAGAAGTAGAAGGTATTTTGGTAAGATCTCACTCAGAGATTTTTGAAAGTAAAAATATAAAGTGAAAAAAAAATTTAAATGTTAAAATTTGAAAATAAAAATAATTTTTTAAAATAAAAATAGAAAATAAAAAAAAAGTAATCTAAAAAAACGTTCCAATTTTTTAAAGAAATCTTTTAACATTCGTGGTATTTGATACAATTTTAACACTTAAATATTTTTTTTTGTAAAAGAATTTAAATATTTTTACTTCTTTTAGTTAAAATTTTAATAAACGATTCTGACAATAAAAAAATATTTTAAGAATAATTTTTAATAATGAAAAAGAAAAGCATTGAATTCAAATATAACATTTCATATATAAATATTAGTAATAATATTAACTTATAAAATACTGGGTTCGTAAATTTTTTAAATTAAAAAAAAAAAAACTGTTAAAGCGGTCTAGAATTTTTATTTGGCAGAAGTGGTATGGGTGGAAAATAAAATATGAATGTATTTAATGAGTAAGAAGGAATTAAAGTTAGGATAGCATAAGCATTATTGATAAAAATTAATGAGGGTGTGATAGAGGGTAGAGAGCAATCATATGAATTAACTCTTTTAATGTTTATATTTCATTTATAATTCTATCATTTTATTTATTTTAAAATTAAAAAATAAAAAAAAATTACTTCCTTAAAATATATATTCGAATTTATGACCTCTTCCTCCCTATTTTCTATATATGGATTTTGTCACCAAATCAATCTTATAATCTTAAGAAGAAAACTACTTTAAAATATTTATATCCAACATAAATAATTATCCTACTATTTATAGTCTCTATTTATAATAGTATATTATTTATACCATATATAAAGGGAATTCTCTTTTTGTATCCACATTTCATTTCCAATTTTACCATTAGATCTATTTGAAAATTAAAAAACAAAAAGAAAAAAAACTACTTTTTAAAAGAGGGATTGAAACCTATGATCTCTCCCTCCCTCATTTTCCTATATATAATAAACTTTATCACTATATCAATCTTATAACCTTAAGAAAAAAATATTTTAAAATAGTTATATCATACATACTTAATTGTCCTACAGTGTTATCTATAATTTATATTCATAATATTATATTATTTATATCTATAACATATATAAAGGGTATTCATTATTTTGATGTTTACATTTCATTTAAAATTTTAACCCTATACCTATTTGAAAATTAGTTTTTTATTTTTGTTAAAAGGCGGATTCAAACTCACGACTATTTCCGCATATATGGACTTTGTCACTAGATCAACCTTATAACCTTAACAATAAAACTAATTTAAAACATTTATATCTAACATAAATAATTATCCTACTATCTATAATCTCTATCTATATTATTTATCTATACTATTAATAAAGGGAATACACGCTTTTGAGGTTTACTTTTCAAAATACATATTATACCCATTAACCTATTTTAAAATTAAAAAAAAAAAACTAATTTGTCATAGGAACTTGGATCCATAAACTCTTATTTCCCAAACATATATTTTACCATTAGACCAACCTAATAACTTTAAGCAAAAATTTACTTTAAAATATTGATATCCAACATACATAATTGTCCAATTATATCTATAATGTATAATATATAATGTTATATTATATACTATATATTTATACTATTAATAAAGAGAATGCTCCTTTTGATATCTACTTTTCAAAATACCTATTCTACCCTTACACCTATTTTAAAATTAAAAAAATAAACAAATTTGGCATAAGAGGGACTTGAACTCATAACCTTTTATTTCCCAAACATATACTTAAACACTAGACCAACCTTATAACTTTAAGCAAAATTTTACTTTAAAATATTGATATCCAACATACATAATTGTCGAATTATATCTATAATGTATAATATATAATATTATATGTTGTATATCTATACTATTAATAAAGGGAATACCCCCTTTTGATGTCTATTTTTCAAAATACATATTCTACCCTTACGCCTATTTTAACATTAAAAAAATAAACTAATTTTTCATAAGAGGGACTTGAACTCATAACCTCTCCTTTCCCAATGATACACTTTACCACTAAACCAACTTTATAACTTTAAATAAAAAATTACTTTAAAATATTGATATCCAACATATATAATTGTCCAATTATATCTATAATGTATAGCATCTGATATTATATTATATACTATATATTTATACTATTAATAAAGGGAACACCCCCTTTTGAGGTTTACTTTTCAAAATAACTATTATACCATACACCTATTTTAAGATTAAAAAAAAACTAATTTGTCATAAGAGGGACTTGAAACCATAAGCTCTTATTTCCCAAACATATAATTTACCATTAGACCAACTTTATAACTTTAAGCAAAATATTACTTTAAAATATTGATATCCAACATATATAATTGTCCAATTATATCTGTAATGAATAATATATGATATATCTATAATGAATAATATATGATATTATATTATATACTATATATCTATACTATTAATAAAGGGAATACCCCATTTTGATTTCTACTTTTTAAAATTAAAAAAATAAACTAATTTTTTATAAGATAGACTTTAACCCATAACCTCTTCTTTCCGAAACATATATAATTTACCACTAGACCAACCTTATAACTTTAAGCAAAAAGTTACTTTAAAATATGGATATCCAACATAATTAATTGTCATATTATATCTATAATGTATAGTATATGATATTATATTATATACTATATCTATACTATTAATAAAGGGAACACCCTCTTTTGATACACCTATTTTAAAATTAAAAAAATAAATTAGTTTGTCATAAGAGAGACTTGAACCCATAAACTTTTATTTCCCAAACATCTACTTTACCACTAGACCAACCTTATAACTTTAAGCAAAATATTACTTTAAAATATTGATATCCAACATACATAATTGTCCAATTATATCTATGATGAATAATATATGATATATCTATAATGAATAATATACAATATTATATTATATACTATATATCTATACTATTAATAAAGGAAATAATCCCTTTTTATGTCTATTTTTTAAAATAAAAAAAAAACTAATTTGTTATAAGAGGGATTTTAACCCATAACCTCTTATTTTTCAAACATATACTTTACCACTAGACCAACCTTATAACTTTAGGCAAAAATTTACTTTAAAATATTGATATCCAACATACATAATTGTCCAATTATATCTATAATGTATAATATATGATATATCTATAATGTATAATATATGATATTATACTATATATACTATATATTATATAATGGGAATATGACCTTTTGGTATCCATATTTTATGACTATTTTACCTTCTAAATATTTTATGATTGTTCCCACTTTCACAAACATAACTTCTCCCTATTAATATATTCGTACATTTCATGATAAATATTTTTAATAAACATGCAAATACACAGGTGCAACAATATGTTGAGTTTTATTCAAACTCTCCTCTTTCCATTTTTTCATATTCATTTCATATTTGACGTATCCATTGATGATCTAACATGTTTTTATCATGTTATCATAAGCAAAAAATATAAAATTAACAAAATATATTTCAAAACATGTCACTTAACAATTTATATTTCAAAATATAAAAATTTACAAAAGATATTAAATTAAAACCCTACAATTGTTATAATATATTAAAATAGAAATGCGAACACACAGGCGGGGCAACGCCTGTGTTTTCGCTAGTTATTATATAATGGGAGTAGAACCTTTTGATGTCCACATTTTATGACTATTTTACCCCTCTAAACATTTTATGACTATTTTGATCATAAATATTTTTAATAAAAATTAAAATACATAGGCATGACAATATTCTGAATTCTATTCAAATTCTTTCCTCTGTCCATTTTTTCAAATCTTTCGTTGATGATGTGACATGTTTATATTATGTTATCATAAACAAAGAAATATAAAATTAACAAAATATATTTCAAAATATACTAAAATAAAATTATTATACACAAAATGACATAGTGAATTATTTATATTCTATCATGTTATTAATAAACATATTAAATTAAAACCCTAAAATTGTTCTAATGTATAAAAATAGAAATGTGAATACACGTGTCGACATGTGCGTATCGATGGGATGGAAAAAAATGATTAAAAATCAGAGAAGTCATCACTAATGTTTATTAAGGAAAACATAAAAAAAAACCTTAAAAATAAAAAATGGTCAACAAAATCAAAAATTGAGTTCCTGAATCAATTACGCGTAAGGAAGGTATTAACACCTTACGCCGTTTGTCATGAAGACGATTACCTCTAATTAATTAAGAAAATTATTTATCTTTTAAAATATTTATCTTATCCTAAAATAGTAAAAAAACACTAATATAAGACTTTATTATCATCGTTATTACTATTATTAGAAAAAATATTGCTTAAAAAGATTTTCTTATTTTATTACTATTATTATTATTATACATAACCATATTTTAATATTATATTTTAGAAAATAAGGTTATCATTGGTATTTATTTATTTAGCTTAACAGGAGTGAGTTCCTGCTCGTATGTATCTTCGGGTGCAATGAAAAATCAGATTTTACGTAGTTCTTCTTAAATACGTGTGTGTTGATATATTTTATTTTAATTTTGGTTTATTAAGCTTAGGATTTCTGAACTGTCACAACTCATGCGTCTTAAAATTTAAAATTGACATAGGTGTATATCCAAGTCAATCCATTAAAGCATTTATATCTTACGAATTAGTTTTACTTTTTTAGAAATATAATTTTGCTAACAGATTTATTTTTTAGAGATGAGATTTAAGACAAAAAGTTGTTAAAACTTATGCCTTCAAATCTCAAGAATAAAAAGATGTCACATCTAATTAATCATTTTATCTCTATTAAAGAAATATTACAAATAAAAGTAGTATAAATAAAGTTAACATTTTTATTATAAAGTATACTTATAGAGAAGATTTATTATAACTAGAATTAACTAAAGGAGAGTTTTAAGTACACAAAGTTATCAAAATTTATACAAATTTAAATTTTCTAGACATGACATTTAAGACAAAAGTTGTCACAACTAACGCCTTAAATCACTAGATTAAAAAGAAGTTACATCTAATTAATCATTTTATCTCTATTAAAAAATATTATAAATAAAAATAGTAAAATAAAACTTAAGATTTTATTATAAATTATTAATGCAATCCTCCCTAGCAAGGGTCATATCACAAAGATCATGGCTAAGTTTATTAAGCTTAGGATTTCTGAACTGTCACAACTCATACGTTTTAAAATTTAAAATTTACATGGGTATACATCCAAGTCAATCCATTAAAGCATTTATATGTTGCGAATTTTTTTACATCTTTAGAAATATAATTTTGACTAACAAATTTATTTTTTAGATATGAGATTTAAGACTAAAAGTTATTACAACTTATGCCTTAAAATCTAGAGATTAAAAAGATGTCACATCTAATTAATCATTTTATCTCTATTAAGAAAATATTACAAATAAAAGTAGTATAAATAAAGTTAAGATTTTTATTATAAATTATACTTATAGAGAGATTTTATTATAACTAGAATTAAATAATGGAGAATTTTAAGAGCACAAAGTTATAGAAATTTATACAAATTTAAATTGTTTTAGACATGAGATTTAAGCCAAAAGTTGTGACAACTTATGCCTTAAATCACTAGATTAAAACCAAGTTACATCTAATTAATCATTTTATCTCCATTAAAAAATATTATAAATAAAAATAGCAAAATAAAAGTTAACATTTTATTATAAATTATTAATGCAATCCTCCCTAGCAAGGTTCCTATCACAAAGGTCATGACTAGGTTTATTAAGCTTAGGATTTCCCAACTATCACAGCTCACGCGTCTTAAAATTTAAAATCGACATGCGTGGACATCCAAGCCGATCCATTAAATCATTTATATCTTACGAATTCTTTCAAATTTGTTAGAAATATAATTTTGACTACCAAATTTATTTTGTAGAGATGAGATTTAAGACAAAAACTAGTTACAACTTCTGCCTTAAAATATCAAGATTAAAAACATGTTACATCTAATTAATCATTTTATCTCTATCAAGGAAATATTACAACTAAAAGTAGTATAAATAAAGTTAATATTTTTATAATAAATTATACTTATAGATAGATTTTATTATAACTAGAATTAAATAACGGAGAATTTTAAGTACACAAAGTTATCAAAATTTATACAAATTTAAATTTTTTTTAGACATGAGATTTAAGACAAAAGTTGTAACAACTTATTCCTTAAATCACTAGATTAAAAACAAGTCACATCTAATTAATCAATTTATCTCTATTAAAAAATATTATAAGTAAAAATAGTAAAATAAAATTTAAGAATTTATTATAAATTATTAATGCAATCCTCCCTAGCAGGGATCCTATCACAAAGGTCATGGCAAGGTTTATTAAGCTTAGGATTTCTCAACTATCACAGCTCATGCGTCTTAAAATTTAAAATTAACATGGGTGTACATCCAAGCCGATCCATTAAAGCATTTACATCTTACGAATTGTTTCTACTTTTTTAGAAATATAATCTTCATTAACAAATTTATTTTGTAGAGATGAGATTTAAGACACAAACTTGTTACAACTTATGCCTTAAAATCTTAAGATTAAAAAGATGTCACATCTAATTAATCATTTTATCTCTATTAAGGAAATATTACAACTAAAAGTAGTACAAATAAAGTTAATATTTTTATAATAAATTATACTTATAGAGAGATTTTATTATAACTAGAATTAAATAACGGAGAATTTTAAGTACATAAAGTTATCAAAATTTATACAAATTTAAATTATTTTAGACATGAGATTTAAGACAAAAGTTGTCACCACTTATGCCTTAAATCACTAGATTAAAAACAAGTCACATCTAATTAATCAATTTATCTCTATTAAAACATAATATAAATAAAAATAGTAAAATAAAATTTAAGAATTTATTATAAATTATTAATGCAATTCTCCCTACCAAGGGTCCTATGACAAAGGTCATGGCAAGGTTTATTAAGCTTAGGATTTCTCAACTATCACAGCTCATGCATCTTAAAATTTAAAATGGACATGGGTGTACATCCAAGCCGATCCATTAAAGCATTTATATCTTACGAATTGTTTCTACTTTTTTAGAAATATAATTTTGACTAACAAATTTATTTTTTAGAGATGAGATTTAAGACAAAATCTTGTTACAACTTATGCCTTAAAATCTCAAGATTAAAAAAATATCACAACTAATTAATCATTTTATCTCTATTAAGGAAATATTACAACTAAAACTGGTATAAATAAAGTTAAGATTTTTATTATAAATTATACTTATAGCGAAATTTTATTATAACTAGAATTAACTAGTGGAGAATTTTAAGTACACAAAGTTATCAAAATTTATACAAATTTAAATTTGTTTAGACATGAGATTTAAGAAAAGAGTTGTCACAACTTACGCCATAAATCACTAGATTAAAAACAAGTCACATCTAATAAATCATTTTATCTCTATTAAAAAATACTATAAATAAAAATAGTAAAATAAAATTTAAGAATTTATTATAAATTATTAATGCAATCCTCCCTATCAAGGGTCCTATCACAAAGGTTATGGCTAGGTTTATTAAGCTTAGGATTTTTAAACTACCACAGCTCATGCGTCTTAAAATTTAAAATTCACATGGTGTACATCCAAGCAAATCCATTAAAGCATTTATATCTTACGAATTATTTCTACTTTTTTAGAAATATAATTTTGACTGACAAATTTATTTTTTAGAGATGAGATTTAAGACAAAAACTTGTTACCACTTATGCCTTAAAATCGTAAGCTTAAAAAGATGTCACATCTAATTAATCATTTTATCTCTATTAAGGAAATATTACAAGTAAAATTAGTATAAATAAAGTTAAGGTTTTTAATATAAATTATACTTATAGAGAAATTGTATTATAACTAGAATTAACTAGCGGAGAATTTGAAGTACACAAAGTTATCAAAATTTATACATATTTAAATTTTTTTACACATGAGCTTTAAGACAAAAAATTGTTACCACTTATGCCTTAAAATCAGAAGACTAAAAAGATGACACATCGAATTAATTACTTTATCTCTATTAAAGAAATATTACAAATAAAAGTAGTATAAATAAAGTTAAGATTTTTATTATAAATTATACTTATAAAGAAATTTTATTCTAACTAGAATTAACTAACAAACAAATTTAAGTGCACAGTTATCGAAATTTACACAAATTTAAATTTTTTTTACATGAGATTTAAGGCAAAAGTTGTCACAACTTACGCCTTAAATCACAAGATTAAAAAAAAGTCACATCTAATTAATCATTTTATCTCTATTAGAAATATCATAAATAAAAATATTAAAATGAAAGTTAAGATTTTATTATAAATTATTAATGCAATCCTCCCTCGCAAGGGTCCTATCACAAAGGTCATGGCTAGGTTTATTAAGCTTAAGATTTCTGAACTGTCACAGTTGATTAGTCTTAAAATTTAAAATTGACATGGGTGTACATTCAAGCCCATCCATTAAACATTTATATCTTACGAATTATTTTTACTTATTTAGAAACATAATTTTTACTAACAAATTTATTTTTTGAATATGAGATTTAAGACAAAAAGTTGTTAGAACTTATGCCCTAAATCTAAAGATTAAAAAGATGTCACATATAATTAATCACTTTATCTCTATTAAATAAATATTACAAATAAAAGTAGTATAAATAAAGTTAAGATTTTTATTACAAATTATACTTATAAAGAAATTTTATTCTAACTAGAATTAACTAACGGACAAATTTAAGTACAAAAAGTTATCAAAATTTACACATATTTAAATTTTTTTAGACATGAGATTTATGCCTTAAATCACAAGATTAAAAACAAGTAACATCTAATTAATCATTTTATCTCTATTTAAAACATTACAAATAAAAATAGTAAAATGAAAGTTAGGATTTTATTATAAATTATTAATGCACTCCTCCCTAGCAAGGGTCCTATAAAAAAGGTCATGGCTAGGTTTATGAAGCGTTTAACTGTCACAACGCGTGCATCTTAAAATTTAAAATATACATCTGTGTATATCCGAGCCCATACATTAAACATTTATATCTTATAAATTATTTTTACTTTTTTAGCAATATAATTTTGACTAACAATTTATTTTTTAGAGATGAAATTTAAGACAAAAAGATTTTACAACTTATACCTTAAAGTGTCAAGATTAAAAAGATGTCACATCTAATTAATAATTTTGTCTCTACTAAAAAAATATTACAAATAAAAGTAGTATAAATAAAGTTAAGATGTTTATTATAAATTATACTTATAGAGAAATTTTATTCTAACTCGAATTAACTAAGGGGGAAATTTAAGTAAACAAAGTTATCAAAATTTATATAAATTTAAATTTTTTTAGACATGAGATTTAAAGCAAAAGTTGTCACAACTTACGCCTTAAATCACAAGATTAAAAAAAAGTCACATCTAATTAATTATTTTATCCCTATAAAAAATATCATAAATAAAAATAGTAAAATGAAAGTTAAGATTTTGTTATAAATTATTAATGCAATCCTCCCTAGAAAGGGTCTTATCACAAAGGTCATGACTAGGTTTATTAAGCTTAGGATATCTGAACTGTCACAGATGATTCGTCTTAAAATTGTACATCCTAGCCCATCCATTAAACAGTTATATCTTATGAATTATTTTTACTTATTTAGAAATATAGTTTTTACTAACAAATTTATTTTTTAGAGATGAGATTTAAGACAAAAAGTTGTTACAACTTATGCCTTAAAATCAGAAGATTAAAAAGATGTCACATCTAATTAATCATTTTATCTCTATTAAATAAATATTACAAATAAAAGTAGTATAAATAAAGTTAAGATTTTTATTATAAATTATACTTATAAAGAAATTTTATTCTAACTAGAATTAATTAACGGACAAATTTAAGTACACAACGTTATCGAAATTTACACAAATTTAAATTTTTTTCGACATGAGATTTAACACAAAAGTTGTCACGACTTATGCCTTAAATCGCAAGATTAAAAACAAGTAACATCTAATTAATCATTTTATCTCTATTAAAAATATTATAAATAAAAATAGTAAAATGAAAGTTAAGATTTTATTATAAATTATTAATGCACTCCTCCCTAGCAAGGGTCCTATAAAAAAGGTCATGGGTAGGTTTATGAAGCGTTTAACTGTCACAACGCGTGCATTTTAAAATTTAAAATATACATGAGTGTATATCCCAGCCCATCCATTAAACATTTATATCTTACAAATTATTTTTCCTTTTTTAGAAATATAATTTTGACTGACAAATTTATTTTTTAGAGATGAGATTTAAGACAAAAAAGTTGTTACAACTTATGCCTTAAAATCTCAACATTAAAAAGATGTCACATCTAATTAATCATTTTATCTCTATTAAAGAAATATTACAAATAAAAGTAGTATATAGAAAGTTAAGATTTTTATTATTAATTATACTTATAGAGAAATTTTATTCTAACTAGAATTAACTAAGGGAGAAATTTAAGTACACAAAGTTATCAAAATTTATGCAAATTTAAATTTTTTTATACATGAGATTTAACAGATAGGTTATCACAACTTACACCTTAAATTACATCTAATTAATCATTTTATCCCTATTAAAAAATATTATAAATAAAAATAGTAAAATGAAATTTAAGATTTTATTATAAATTAATTAATCCTCCCTAGAAAGGGTGCTATCACAAAGGTCATGGTAGGTCTATCAAGCTTAGGATTTCTGAACTGTCACAGTTGAGGCATCTTAAAATTTAAAATTGACATGGGTGTACATCCAAGCCGATCGATTAAAGCATTTATATCTTACGAATTATTTTTACTTTTTTAGAAATATAATTTTGACTAACAAATTTATTTTTTTGATTTGAGATTTATGACAACAAGTTGTTACAACTTATTCCTTAAAATATCAAGATTAAAAATATGTCACATCTAATTAATCATTTTATCTCTATTAAAGAAATATTACAAATAAAATTAGTATAAATAAAGTTAAGATTTTTATTATAAATTATACTTATAGAGAAATTTTATTCTAACTAGAATTAACTAATGGATAAATTTAAGCACACAAATTTATCAAAATTTATACAAACTTAAATATTTTTAGACATGAGATTTAAGACAAAAGTTGTCACAACTTAAGCCTTAAATCACAAGATTAAAACAAGTCACATTTAATTGATCATTTTATGTCTATTAAAAAATATTATAAATAAAAATATTAAAATGAAAGTTAAGATTTTACTATTAATTATTAATGCACTTCTCCCTACCATGAGTCCTATCACAAAGGTCATGACTAGGTTTATTAAGCTTAGGATTTCTTAATTGTCACAGCGCACGCGTCTGAAAATTTAGAATATACATGGGTGTATATCCAAGCCCATCCATTAAACATTTAAATCTTACGAATTATTTTTACTTTTTTAGAAATATAATTTTGACTAACAAATTTATTTTTTTAGATTTGAGATTTATGACAAAAAGGTGTTACAACTTATGTCTTAAAATATCAAGATTAAAAAGATCTCACATCTAATTAATCATTTTATCTTTATTAAAGAAATATTAAAAATAAAAGTAGTATAAATAAAGTTAAGATTTTTATTATAAATTATACTTATAGAGAAATTTTATTCTAACTAGAATTAACTAATTGAGAAATTTAGGTACACAAAGTTATCAAAATTTATACAAATTTAAATTGTTTTAGACATGAGATTTAAGACAAAAGTGTTCACAACTTACACCTTAAATCATAAGATTAAAAACAAGTCAATCTAATTAATCATTTTATCTCTATTAAAAAATATTCTAACTAAAAATAATAAAATTAAAGTTAAGATTTTATTATAAATTATTAATGCACTCCTCCCTAGCAAGGACCATATCACAAAGGTGATGACTAGGTTTATTAAGCTTAGGATTTCTTAACTGTGACAGCGCAAGCGTCTTAAAAATTTAAAATATACATGGGTGTATATCATAGCCCATCCATTAAACATTTATATCTTACGAATTATTTTTACTTTTTTAGAAATATAATTTGGACCAAAAAATTTATTTTTTAAAGATGAGATTTAAGACAAAAAGTTCTTACAACTTATGCCTTAAAATATCAAGATTAAAAAGATGTCACATCTAATTAATAATTTTATCTCTATTAAAGAAATATTACAAATAAAAGTAGTATAAATAAAGTTAAGATTTTTATTATCCATTATACTTATAGAGAAATTTTATTCTAACTAGAATTAACTAAGGGAGAAATTTAAGTACACAAAGTTATCAAAATTTATACAAATTTAAATTTTTTTAGACATGAGATTTAAGAGATAAGTTGTCACAAGTTACGCCTTAAATCCCAAGATTAAAAACAAGTCACATCCAATAAATCATTTTATCTCTATTAAAAAATACTATAAATAAAAATAGTAACATAAAAGTTAAAGAATTTATTATAAATTATTAATGCAATCATTCCTAGCAAGGGTCCTATGACAAAGGTCATGACAAGGTTTATTAAGCTTAGGATTTCTAAACTATCACACCTCATGCGTCTTAAAATTAAAAATTGACATGGGTGTACATCCAAGCCGATCCATTAAAGTATTTCTATCTTACGAATTATTTCTAATTTTTTAGAAATATAATTTTGACTGACAAATTTATTTTTTAGAGATGAGATTTAAGACAAAAACTTGTTACAACTTATGCCTTAAAATCTCAAGATTAAAAAGATGTCACATCTAATTAATCATTCTATCTCTATTAAGGAAATATTACAAGTAAAATTAGTACAATAAAGGTAAGATTTTTATTATAAATTATACTTATAGAGAAATTTTATTATAACTAGAATTAACTAACGGAGAATTTTAAGTACACAAAGTTATCAAAACTTAAACAAATTAAAATATTTTTACACATGAGAGTTAAGACAAAAGTTGTCACAACTGATGTCTTCAATCGTAGGATTAAAAAGAAGTCACATCTGATTAATCATTTTATCTCTATTAAGGAAATATTCCAACTAAAAGTAGTATAAATAAAGTTAAGATTTTTATTATAAATTATACTTATAGAGAAATTTTATTATAACTAGAGTTAACTAATGGAGAATTTTAAGTACACAAAGTTATCAAAATTTATACAAATTTAAATCGCAAGATTAAAAAGAAGTTATATCTAATTAATCATTTTATCTCTATTAAAAAATATTATAAATAAAAATAGTAAAATGAAAGTTATGATTTTATTATAAATTATTAATGCAATCCTCCCTAGCAAGGGTCCTACCAAAGAGGTCATGGCTAGGTTTATTAAGCTTAGGGTTTCTGAATTGTCACAGCTCATACGTCTTAAAATTTTAAATTGACATGGGTTTACATCCAAGCCGATCCATTAAAGCATTTACATCTTACGAATTATTTCTATTTTTTTAGAAATATAAATTTGAGTAACAAATTTATTTTCTAGAAATGAGATTTAAGACAAAAACTTGTTACAACTTATGCCTTAAAAATCTAGAGATTAAAAAGATGTCATATCTAATTAATCATTTTATATTTGTTAAGGAAATATTACAACTAAAAGTAGTATAAATAAAGTTAAGAGTTTTATTATAAATTATACTTATAGAGAAATTTTATTATAACTAGAATTAACTAGCGGAGAATTTTAAGTACACAACGTTATCAAAATTTTTAGAAATTTAAATTTCTTTACACCTGAGATTTAAGGAAAAAGTTGTCACAACTGATGCCTTAAATCGCAAGATTAAAAATAAGTCAAATCTAATTAATAATTTTATCTCTATTAAAAATATTATAAATAAAAATAGTAAAATGAAAGTTAAGATTTTATTATAAATTATTAATGCAATCCTCCCTACCAAGGGTCCTATCACAAACGTCATAGGTAGGTCTATTAAGCTTAGGATTTCTGAACTCTCACACCTCATGTGTCTTAAAATTTAAAATATGCTTGAGTGTACATCCAAGCCAATCGATTAAAGCATTTATATCTTACGAATTATTTTTACATTTTTAGAAATATAATTTTTACTAAGAAAATTATTTTTTAGAGATGGGATTTAAGACAAAAAATTGTTACAACTTATGACTTAAAATCTCAAGATAAAAAAGATGCCACATCTAATTAATCACTTTATCTCTATTAAAGGAAAAATTACAAATAAAAGTAGTATAAATAAAGTTAAGATTTTTATTAACAATTATACTTATAGAGAAATTTTATTCTAACTACAATTTACTAAGGGAGAAATTTAAGTACACAAAGTTAACAAAATTTATAAAAATTTAAATATTTTATACATGAGATTTAAGACATCAGTTGTCACAACTTATGCCTTAAATCACAAGATTAAAAAGCATTCACATCTAATTAATCATTTTATCCTTTTTAAAAATATTATAAATAAAATAGTAAAAGAAAGTTAGGATTTTATTATAAATTATTAATGCAATCCTCCTAGCAAGGGTCTTACCACAAAGGTCATGGCTAGGTCTATTAACCTTAGAATTTCTGAACTGTCACAACTCATGAGTCTTAAAATTTAAAATTGAGATGAGTGTACATCCAAGCCGATCGATTAAAGCATTTATATCTTACAAATTATTTTTACTTTTTTAAAATCTAATTTTGACTAACAAATTTATTTTTTAGTGATGAGATTTAAGACAAAAAGTTCTTACAACTTATGCCTTAAAATCTCAAGATTAAAAAGATGCAATCCTCCTAGTTAATCATTTAAGACAACAGTTGTCACAACTTATGCCTTAAATCACAAGATTAAAAAAAAGTCTCATCTAATTAATAATTTTATCTCTATTAAAAATATTATAAATAAAATTGTAAAATGAAAGTTAGGATTTTATTATAAATTATTAATGCAATCCTCCTAGCAAGGGTCTTATTACAAAGGTCATGGCTAGGTCTATTAACCTTAGGATTTCTGACCTGTCACAACTCATGCGTCTTAAAATTTAAAATTGAGATGGGTGTACATCCAAGCCGATCGATTAAAGCATTTATATCTTATGAATTATTTTTACTTTTTTAAAATCTAATTTTGACTAACAAATTTATTTTTTAGTGATGAGATTTAAGACAAAAAGTTCTTACAACTTATACCTTAAAATCTTAAGATTAAAAAATGTCACATCTAATTAATCATTTTATCTTTATTAAATAAATATTACAAATAAAAGTAGTATAAATAAGGTTAAGATTTTTATTATAAATTATAATTATAGAGAAATTATATTCTAACTAGAATTAACTAATGGAGAAATTTAAGTACACAAAGTTATCAAAATTTATACAAATTTAATTAAGACAAAAGTTGTCACAACTTACGCCTTAAATCACAAGATTAAAAACAAGTCACATCTAATTAATCATTTTATCTCTATTAAAAAATATTATAAATAGAAATAGTAAAATGAAAGTTAAGATTTTATTATAAATTATTAATGTACTCCTCCCTAGTAAGGGTTCTATTACAAAGGTGATGACTAGGTTTATTAAGCTTAGGATTTCTTAATTGTCACAGCGCCTGCGTCTTAAAATTTAAAATATGCATGGGTGCATATCCAAGCCCATCCATTAAACATTTATATCTTACGAATTATTTTTACTTTTTTAGAAATATAATTTTGACTAACAAATTTATTTTTTAGAGATGAGATTTATGACAAAAAGTTGTTACAACTTATGCCTTAAAATCTCAAGATTAAAAAGATGTCACATCTAATTAATCATTTCATCTCTATTAAAAAAAAATTACAAATAAAATTAGTATAAATAAAGTTAAAATTTTTATTATAAATTAAACTTATAGAGAAATTTTATTCTAACTAGAATTAACTAATGGAGAAATTTAAGCACACAAAGTTATCAAAATTTATACAAATTTAAATACTTTTAGACATGAGATTTAAGACAAAAGTTATCACAACTTAAGCCTTAAATCACAAGATTAAAACAAGTCACATTTAATTAATCATTTTATGTCTATTAAAAAATATTATAAATAAAAGTTAAGATTTTATTATAAATTATTAATGCACTCCTCCCTAGTAAGGGTCCTATCACAAAGTTCATGACTAGCTTTATTAAACTTAGGATTTCTTAACTATTACAATGCATGCGTCTTAAAATTTAAAATTGATATGAGTATAGATCCAAGTCGATCCATTAAAGCATTTATATCTTACGAATTATTTTTACTTTTTAAGAAATATAATTTTGACTAACAAATTTTTTTTTAGAGATGAGATTTAAGACAAAAAGTTGTTACAACTCATGCCTTAAAATCTCAAGATTAAAAAGATATCACATCTAATTAATCATTTTATCTCTATTAAGGAAATATTACAACTAAAAGTAGTATAAATAAAGTTAAGATTTTTATTATAAATTATACTTATAGAGAAATTTTATTCTAACTAGAATTAACTAACAGAGAAATTTAAGTACACAAAGTTATCAAAATTTATAGAAATTTAAATTTTTTTAGACATGAGATTTAAGACAAAAGGTGTCACAACTTACACCTTAAATCACAAGATTAAAAAGCAATCACATCTAATTAATCATTTTATCTCTATTAAAAAATATTATAAATAAAAATAGTAAAATGAAAGTTAAGATTTTATTATAAATTATTAATGCAATCCTCTCTATCAAGGGTCATATCACAAATGTCATGACTAGGTTTATTAAGCTTAGGATTTCTGAACTATGGCAGCTCATGCGTCTTAAAATTTAAAATTGACATAGGTGTACATCCAAGCCGATCCATTAAAGCATTTATATCTTACGAATTAGTTTTACTTTTTTAGAAATATAATTTTGACTAACAAATTTATTTTTTAGAGATGAGATTTAAGAGAAAAAGTTGTTAGAACTCATGCCTTAAAATCTCAAGATTAAAAAGATGTCACATCTAATTAATCATTTTATCTCTATTAAAGAAATATTACAAATAAAAATAGTATAAATAAAGTTAAGAATTTTATTATAAATTATACTTATAGAGAAATTTTATTATAACTAGAATTAACTAACGGAGAAATTTAAGTACACAAAGTTCTCAAAATTTATACAAATTTAAATTTTTTTAGAAATGAGATTTAAGACAAAAGTTGTCATAAGTTACGCCTTAAATGGCAATATTAAAAAAAATTCACATGTAATTAATCCTTTTATCTCTATTAAAAAATATTATAAATACAAATAATAGAATGAAAGTTAAGATTTTATTATAAATTATTAATACAATCCTCCCTAGGAAGGGTCCTATTACATAGGCCATGGCTAGAAGAGTAGACGAGTAATTAGCTAGGAAGGAGGAAGGAAGACCTCAACTTATTTTTGAAGTTAAGATTGATCAATGTCCTCCTATGTAGCTAGTTTTATTAGTTGGGCTTTGAGAAGTGTTTGGATGTGTGAATTTGCTAAGAATCACACCTAAATTCATCTTAATACCCATTTAACCAACTGGGAGATAAGTGGGACCTCTTGGTTCCCTCCAAATGGTGCCTAGCTCTCTCTCACATCCACATGTGCACTTACTTGGGTGGTTTGTAATCAACCAAATTTGAATTTGAATTTTGGAGTGCCATGTGGATTCCCTCCAAAATTCAAATTCAAATTGAGGGAACATAGATCCACCTATCTAGGGCATTGTTTGGATCTTCTATCTCTTTAAACATGTGTTAATCATGCTTAGCATAATTAACATATGTTTAAGCGCTCTTGGGCCTTGGATTATAGGTTGGACATCCAACTCCATCCTAAGCACCCCTAGCTCCATAAATTCTCATCACCTCCCCTTTGTATCATTTCAACACTTAGTTGAATACAAAAATTACTTTGGTGAGATAATTTCTCTTAGAGTGTTCGAATTTTCTCTCTTGAGAGAGTTCATCCTCAAGCTTTCATCAAAGGCTCCTTCCTTTGTGGCAAGCTATCCTCCAATGGCTTATCTACCTAGCTAGTGACACTATTCCTCAACCATTTCTTCCCTCTTCATCTCCATTTCTCATGGATCCAAGCATCTTATAAGAGGATCCAAGGACTAAGCACCAATGAAGGTTGCATCAATTTTTATTACATTAGAACTTTATTATAATTAAAATTAATTAAAGAAGAATTTTTAGTCCATAAAATTGTCATATTTTATATTCGCATGATTTCAAGAGGCAAAAGAAAAAACCTTGAGCAACGATATGAGCTCCAACATTGCTCTGTCTCCGAAAATCACATTTTTTATGTGCCCCTTTAGGTATATTGTATTCGTTTAGCCACTTGGTTTCTCCTCCTTCAAAAAGTCTCATTCTCTTCTTATTCATCTATCCCTTTTATAAGCCAAATTTTAAATTTTTAATCATTGCTTTCATGAAGAAATCTTGCAGACTTTGATTTTGTAGAAACTTGTGAGTAATTGTAATGCTCTAAAAACCTACGTCCCAATGTTTCTTGTAGATAAACAGTGACATTGGTGTGTAAGGGATGACCATTGACGAGTGGGAGAGGGCAGCAGGAGTTGAGATCTTCTCCTCTTTTTTTTGTTAATTTTAATTTTATTATTTTCTTTATTATTGAATTTTACATAGATGGTTAATCAGTTATTTCATTTGTAATTGATTTTATCTGGAAAATTCAGAATTTAAAAAAAGCAAAGATGTATATAAATATTTTCTCTTCAAAGAATTAAAAAAGAATTGTGTTGGGAAAAAATGACTGGATAAAATTGGATACTGATACATAGATGTGACAATGCATGTTTTCGCTAGTAGTATATAATGACACTAAGAACAAAAGGTACTTTCTAGACCCAAGTCATCATTGTAACATACCTTGTACCTCAATTCTATAGTTCCATGTAAACTATTGCTTTATAAATATCACAAACTAACCCACACCAATCACCATGTATCGATATAAAAAATCCTATAGGCCCAAATTATGTTATTACGATAAAGGGAAATTCATTTTACACCTATCAAAATTTCATAAAACACATACTCACTATTAAAAGATAAATATACCCTCATTTAATTAGTTAAAAGAAAAAAAAATGTTCTACAAATGAGGCTATTTAGAAAAGAAAATTTTTTCCTTCTCAAGACAACTTCGTCCAAAGAAGGGAAAAATTTTTCCTTCTCTATTTGGAGAAGGAAAATACGAGACTATCTGGAAAAGGAAATTTAAAAAAAATTTATATATTATAATTTTATCTTTTTTATAATTAATATAAAAAAATATATTATAAATTTTATATCTTTATTAATTTTTTTGCGGTTCTATGAACCTTAATAATAAATTTCAATTATAAATCATGCGATACGTAAATTAAAAATGTATCATTAAAGGGGTGTGATACAGAGGAAGAGAGGCATGAAGAAAGGGAGGGATGGTGGGGCTGGGTATAAAGGCGCAAGGAAGATGATGAAGGAGATGAGGGCATTAGTGTCAATTCAAATTTCATGGTACAAATAGCAAAAATGGGAATTCTCATTCAAAAATAGTCGCTGGCTTGTGAAACAAGCAAACCCGTATTTTTTAAAAATATTGAAAAAAAACATTTAACAAGTATAGTAAAGATAAGATTATTTATAGAGAATTTCTCCCACCTCCATAAGTTCTCCCTACAGCTCCATAAATTTTTAAAATGGAAAAAAAGACTCTAAATGAAAATAGTAAAAATTTAATTACCACGTGCCTCTTTCTTTTCCTTTTTCATCTGCACCTCTCTCTGGTTTCGCACCTTACTCGTTTGCTTTTTTCACACAACTTTGTTTTTCTTCTCCATTGAATTAGTGACTTTCTATTCTTCTTCTTCGTGTGTTGTGTTCTTTCCATTTGCATTTGCTTGCTTTGTTTTTCTTGATTTAGGTTTGCGTTTATCTTTTCTTGGATACATTATGGAATCAAGTTTTTTGCAAAATTCTTTACAAGTACGGACACCTGTATCCAAACATGTAAAAAAATTCAATTTTTTTTAGAAAGCGTGAACGAATGGGACAAAGAGGAACATACCTTTAGACGAGAAGAGGAGATAAAGGAGATGACGAAGGCGGTGGTGAAGGCGAACGCGACGGCGAACAGAGTGCAGGGAGACTGCAACTACGAAGAATGAAGGAGGAAGAAGAAAGAGGTGCAAAACTTCACAAAAAGAAGAATGAAAAAAGAAAGAGGTGCAGAGCTTCATAAAGCTCAAACAAAAAGAAAGATTCGGATGAAGAAGAATGAGTAAGAAAAAGTTAAATTATTTTTTTATCTAGGAACATTTTTTATTTTTTCTACATTTATGGAGATGTAGGAAGAAGTTATGGAGATGGAGGATGAAATTTTCTTATTTATAGCATATTCGAAAAAAAAAATGGATCACCATTAAATATAAAACCCACACTTTCCTATTTCAGTATTTCCTATGTATAAATTCAAGTTCCTTAAGAAGTAAGTACCAAGATATTACTTTTCATTCAAGATACATCTCTAGTTAAAAATTTTCTCAAACATGCTGGTCAATTTAAGAGGTTTAAAAATTTAGGGTTCGAGAATTATTTTCTTTTCACATTTTTTCTTTTCTTTGTAGCATGAGTGAACTCATTCTTAACTCAATCATTATTCAAAAAGCAATGTCGTTTTGAAGAAACCTCTTACTTAACCCAACATTATTTCTAGTTAAAATATTAAGAGCAATTATTTATAAAATATCCTTTCATTAGTCATCTTAGTGAAAAATATTACAAGAAATTTATTTATTTTTCTCCTTTTCTATCTCTCCATAATAATTTTCAACATAGAATTAAAGCTACCAATGAAGGGGAGCAGTTTTTTATATTAAGATTGACTTTGTTTATTTCAATTTTTTTAAAAGAGAAAAATTTACACTAAATGCATTTTATAAATAGTTTAGTTTTTATATAATTTTATTATTAAGTAATTGTGAATATTCTTAACTGTTATTTTAATATAATTATTATACAAGTAAAAAATTTGATCATATATTAATTTGTTGTTAGATGGTATTCTAGTTTATCTTATATTATTAAAGTATTTTAATTAAATTCTGAAAAATCTTAAAATGATTATTTAAAAACGATAAGAGTGATAGATTGATAGAATTAGGTTTGAGAAGAAATTCTTTGTTGATTCTGTGTAAAGCCACCGCCGGAATAGTCACCGGCATCTTCTGCCACTATCAGGTTCGTTCTCTTTCTCTGGCGGTTCTATTCTATGTTTAGATATTGAATTTGAATGAATGATGATGTATAAAACAAATCCTTTATATTTTGAATTTTTATAAGATTATTAATCTTTAACTTTTCGAGGAATCTATCAGTGGTTTTGAATGCTCTATTTTTTTCAATCTTTATAACTTGTTATTACGAAATCCAGATAAAAAACATTAAGAATAAGAAATACAACTATCTCATTTAATTTGTTTTTAATATTTCCGAGATGATCATTTTAGAGTGATCTTTTTATTAAAGATGCTTCTATTCTTGTAGTCTTTAAAAGATGAAAACCAACTATGTAGCATGTGGTTATTGGCACTAGTAGTAGATTGGAGAATGAAAGCATGTGAGTCTCAAGAAGTACACGTTGGCCCAGTTCCTAAGACTAGGGAGGAAGATTGAGGCTTGGGCTAATTGTAATTAATAAGTATGTCAACAATGCAGATTTTATGTTTGCTGAGATGTAATAGTTCTGTATTTCCTGTGCTTTTCTCTTGCTATTTCTCAATAAATTAATATTTTCTTTCAAAAAATAAAAATAAAATTGAAGAACTGAAATTCATTGTTGTGTTTGCATTAATGTCGTCTACTTAGTTTAACAACAAAAAGGAAAAAAGGGAAGGATTCAAATCTGGTGGGGGGATATAAGGGAAGTTGGCTCTGGAATGGATTTGGATTCTCATTTTCCATTGCAATTGGTTGTTTGCACTACTTGGATTCTGGTCAAAAGGAGAAGTCCAGTGCTGAAACTCTGCTTTCTAATGAACAAATGAAAAAGTGGAAATTCTATTTTACAATTTCCTTGGTGATACTAGTACTTTTCATGACATGCCACGCTTTTTTGTTGTCTTTACCCTTCACCTGCTACTGATGTAATGTGTCTACTTCATTTTTACCTCGGTGATTACACTCATGCTTTTTGGGCGAATTCTTTATCTCTTCATGGACAAATCAACTGTTAACAGCTTCACCTTTCTTCCTTTTGGGAACATGAAGCAATTCAATTAGAATCTTATTTAAACATGACAGTGCGAAAGTTCAGAGGTGGGTTTAGCTCTCTTTGCCCCAGTCATTGGGTGGTTTTGTGGTTGGGTTTAGGAGACATGATAATAAAATATTTAAACTAAACAACATCTCCCTCAGGTTTTGTCTGATGAAATCCGCAGAACCTGTCTCAAATTTGGCTTCTTATTGTAAAGTTTTGAGGTTCTATTTTCTATTTTCTAGAAGCTAGTTCCATACATCATTTCGTGCTAACAATTTAGCTTGGCCTTGTGAATGCTGAATTGAGGCTTGTTTTGAATTTATTGGTTTCTAACTTTCTTTTGTAAGGTATGAATCAAGTATTAATACTGATAGCTTATAAAAAAAAGTATCAATACTGATAACAGATAAGTTATAAGGTTTCTAGACGGATGTACAATGACCTGTTAATTTTATGTTTTCCTTGAATCAAAATATGACAAATCAAGTAGATAATTGAATTGTAACTATAAGTTTGTGCTTTAGTTATAATTCGATGCTTAAGTTGTAAAAATGACTTAGTTTTGTGTCCCATTGTGCCCTTTTTTCAATAGATCAATGTAATCATTGGCTTCATAATTATTTGAAAGATTCACCTTTTCTTACATCGATTGGTGGAAACTATAAATTGTGGTTAGAGATGGATAGGAACAGGATAGAATAGAAGTATAGTCTCCGGACTCTCTTGGAAGTCGAAGTGGTATTGAATTTCTTGTGATCAGTGACGTTGATGAAGTCTCTCTCATTTTGTTCTCATGCCTTCTGAAGGTACTCCATGCATTAATTCTCAATTATGTTTTGGGATACCCGTTTTCTTCTTCGTGTATCCTTTTTCTCTTATTAGCTTTGTTCTTGCTGATACACTTAATTTTTTGCGCTGACAATTCACAAGTCATTTTTTCATAAAAAGACATATACAAGTGGTTCGTGGTGACAAAAAAAAATCTATAATAATTATTAAGATCACGTTCCATTAAAATAATAGGTAATATATTAACCACTACTTAATTAAAAATAAAAAATACGATAAAAACTTAAGAATGACACATTAACAAAAACTAACATATTAATAAATAATATTTGATTTATAAAAAAATGATACAAAAAGTTTAAATGATTAAAAAATATTTTGACTAAATTATATTTTTTACCCCCTATTTTGTTACTTGCACTCATTTTCCTCTCCCCTTCATTTTTTGTACGCACATTTCTTTTCTCTATTTTAAAAATTGGATAAATTTTGCCTTCATTATTACTGTTAAAATTTGAACATTAACTACATAAGTGACATAATTAAAAACGAGATTAAAGACGTGATGTAAATTAAAATTTAAAATGTCCCTTTGGCTTGACATGGGACATTTACTTACGGAAAAAGCCTTTTTTTGCAAATAGCATAGCTCACCTTCGTGCCCATGCGAAGGGGGTCTTGAGGCCGAGGATTTTGCTAGATTATTATATTCTTTAATCTTGTTGCCTGAGAGAGGTCGAAAAGACATTTTTTTATTACTTATCTTTGATTTTGCTTTGGTAAGTTTATTCGTTTCCAACTAGAAGTTTTCTTTGGATATGTGTTGATTAGAATTGCAAGCTTTGGGAGTACAATTTCACCTTTAAGAAGTAATAGTTGAAGGAATGACAAATTTTTGCAGATAACGAACATTCATCGTTGAAGCCTATGCAAATTATGATTGTGATCCATGTTGCCGAAGTGTGTTTGAGGAGATTGGGAGGTTGCTTTTCAAGCACTCATTTTCACTGAATGACCACCCCACTAATTTGCACATCCAAAAAGCATTTGAAGGCTTATTGATCATGGTTCACAACATCGTATATAACATGACAGAGATGGTTCAACATGTTCTATAGGTCCACACAATTCAATTGCCCGATTATAGACCCTTTTGGGAGGAGATGGATGAAGAAGAAGAAGACTTAGATGATTGGTTGGAACATGTAAGGATGAGAATACTTCAGAAAAAGAAACTATTCATTGCTACAAACCATTTCAATAGAGATAATAAGAAATCTTGAGTACTTGAAACGTGCTAAGTTACACAAAAGATTTTTGGCAAGCATTTGCTGGGAAAGCTCTTCAAAATTTATAAGTAAAGAATATTAGTCCAACCAATTTTTAATCAAAAAAGGTTTTTGCATGACACTGTTGATATGAATCTTCTGTCAGTTTAGGATTCTGAAAGGACCCTAGGAATTTAGCTTGCCGCGTTAACAAAATTAATCAACGTGGAATGCAAACAATTGCAAAAAAATAAACTGAATAGAATTACTATCAAACTTTTAGACACAGAATGGAAATTAAAAGTTATTGAAATTCAACGATTAAACGAGTTTTCGAATAGTGTAGGACTTTCCTGTCATAGAGTTTGCTGGGCAGAATTCAGCATGAATGAAAAAGACAGAAAATGGAATTGGAATTGATAGACTCCACACTTCCAAGGATGAAAGATATGTCTACGAGATTGCACACACAAAGGGGTGAATTACCTCTGATAAATCTCAAAAGATTTTGGATTGTCAAGAACCCAAAGGAGAGAAAACTCAACCAGTTTTTTTATTTCCAAAATATTTTGCCTTACATATCAGTCTTGCCCAAATTTATATGCCTAATAAACTTAGCTTGTGTAGGTTTAGTGACTTTCTAAATTCAGCTGAAGTTACAAAATAATAAAAACTAATAATGGGCAGCTTAATAACAAAGTGTAACTGCCAAAGCAAATTAAACATGTATACTAATTAGAATTGATAACCTAGGTGGCTGCAACTTTAATTAGACAATTCTGGTTGTCCACCATTAACTAAGTAAACTCCAAGAAAATGAGTTTAATTTATTCCAAACTTCTCTTCCATTAAGGTCAAGTATTGCTCTCTTTAGTCCTGAGACAATTAACAATTTTAAACTTTATTTCTTCAATGTTTGGCTCTTTTTGCAAAAGGGCTGCCAATACTTGTTGAATAGCTTCCTTAGCTCTTCTTGTCCTTGCCCTTGTCATAGGTCCTCCAAGTCCTTTAAGCTTCATGTTCTCATCACTCCCCCCCTCTTGAAGAGGATTTGTCCCCAAATCAATAGCATCTTCATCTGGGAATTGGATGCCTATACTTGATGGTGATGGTGTTTATGGCTCTACAATCATAACACATCCTCCATGAGCCATCTTTCTTTGGCACCAGAATCACAGGTACAGCACACGGGCTCATGCTATCTCTCACCCAACCTTTGCTCATGAGTTCAGCCACTTGCCTTTCAATCTCCTTAGTTTCTTGTGGGTTGCTCCTCTTATATGTTGGCCGATTGGGTAATGATGCTCCTGGAATGAGATCAATGTGATGCTCAATTCCCTCAAAGGTGGCAATCCACTAGGTACACTCTCTGGAAAAACATCTTGGAAATTCTGCAAAAGAGGTTTAACACAAGAAGGCAATTCAAAATTTTCAAATTGGTTAGCATGCAAAAACTGACTTGTACAATACAACAAATATAGGGGTTCTCTTGCACAAAGCAGCCTCCTCTTAACTTCCTTTTTTTTTGCTAAACAAGTGTGTTTTTCCTCAAGTGTTTCATATCTTTCTTTTCTCTATTTTTCCTCTCAAGTGTTTCGCTCTTCCTCTCAAGTGTTTCACTCTTTCTTTCATTTGCTAACTTTTCTCTCATTTTGATTTGTTCCTCACACACCTCTTTAGGAGACAAAGGCTTGAGAACCAACTTTTTATCCTGATACATGAAAGAAAATTTGTTAGTGAAGCCGTCATGAATGGCTTTGGTATCATACTCCCACGGCCTTCCCATAAGGATATGGCTGGCCTCCATGGGAACCACTTCACATATGACTTTATCTTGATATTTTCCAATGGAGAACGAAACTATTGCTTGTTGTTTCACTTGAACTTCTTCTCCTTCACTAAGCCATTGAAGTTTATATGGTCTAGGATGCGGTGTAGTGTCCATGTTCATCTTTGACACTAATCTTGAACTCACCACATTGGTACAACTCCCTCCATCAATAATTACCAAACAAACATTACCATTGACTGAACATCTTGTGTGAAAGATGTTCTCCCTTTGAGATGCATCCTCGGCCTTGACTTGACTTCCAAGCATCCTCCTAATCATATACAACTCTCCTTCATTAGCCTTCAATTCTCCATCACTCTCCTCTTCTTCTCCACCACTAGCTTCTGATTGGCTTGTGTATTCCCCATTATCTTTGAGAAGAATAATCTTCTTTGTGGGACACTCATAGGCATAATGACCCATGCCCAAGCACTTGAAACACTTCACTTCTCTAGTCTTTTTAGGAGGATGTTCAGGTTGCTTTTGAGGTGCTTTTCCATGGTTAGAAAGTGATGCATTGCTTGAGGAGGCAGCATCCTCTTTCTTAACTCTATCCTTCCAATTTGAAGCATTATACCTGGTAGAACTTCTTCTTGTTGTACTCTTTCGTTTTATTTGCTGTTCAACTTGAATAGCCTTATGTAAAAGGTCCTTCATCTCCACAAACTCCTGCAACTCAACAACATCTCTAATGTCATGATTTAAACCACCAAGGAAGCGATCCATAGTTAGCTCAGGATCTTCTTCAATTTGGGCTTGGATGATTAGCATCTTCATCTCCTTATAATACTCCTCCACTCCCTTGCTTCCTTGAGACAATTTATGAAGTTTTAATTTTATATCCCTATGGAAGCTAGAAGGTATATACTGCCTCCTCATGATCCTCTTCATTTCAGCCCAAGTGTCTACCCTAGGCTCCTCATTTCTAATCCTCTCCCTTTGCAACTTATTCCACCAAATGAGTGCATAATCAGAAAATTCAGCAACTTCAAGTCTCACCTTTTGCTCCTCACTATAATTGTTGCAAGAGAACACATGCTCAATTTTTAACTCCCACTCCAAGTATGCCTTAGGATCACTCCTACCCTTGAAAGGAGGCACATTCAACTTCACTCCTTCTATTCTTCCTTCATTTCTATTTGGCCTTCCTCCTCCTCCTGCTGGTGGGGTTCTATTATCCAACTGATCCAACCTCTCATGGAACTCATCTTGTTGTTGCTTCATCAATCTCTCTAAATGATGAGATAGTGCAACAATTTGAAGCTGAAGATCATTGTTATTATTTCTTTTCGCCATGATAAACAAACAGGTCAAATGTCACAAGAAAAAATATGTATGTGGTGTTTGAAAATGTTCTCACCCACTCAAGTGTTTGCGCTAAAAAATATTGGCTTTTACTATATTGAAACTCTCTTGCCTTTTTCCTCTTTATTCCTCCTTAAGTTCTTAACAAACCAAAAGAGGAAAACTTAAAGACAAACACCAACTTGTGTGCAGGCAAATAAGACACAAGAAAACTAAAATGACTAAAATGAAACCCAATGAAAGCAACAAATACTAGGACAACAACTGGAATTTTTTTTTTTACACCAACAAGACAGAAGAAATTTGTCTCAAAATGAAAACAAAGGAAGTACGAAAAGAAATGGACAAAAACTGGGCACACAAAAATAAAGGTACAAACAGCCACAACCAGAATTTTGAGTAGATAATTGTGTAGCCAATTTTAACAGGTAAAGACACAAACAGAGGATAAAATTTTGGCTTAAAATGAAACTAGCAAGTGCAGCAAAATCCAGCAAGAATGTGCAGTATATGTGAAGCCAAAACAGAGTGGAATTGACACAATTTGTAACTAAGAAGTGCAACCCAAAATTTCAGAAATGTAAACTAACAAGGTGCAATAATTTTTCCTTCAAATCAAACACAATATTACCTTTAAAATGAAGAATTTCTAGCATGAACCATTCAACCAATTATATATATATATATATATATATATATATATATATATATATATATATATATTTAAACGCATTTGCATTCTTTGTTTTGCTTCTTTTTTTTCTCTATATTTTTTTTTCTTCAGATTTTCAAAATTCCTCTTCCTTTTTTTTTTTTTAGAATCTCAAATTTTTTAAGGGCTTAACTTTTGCAATGGTTCAGCCTAACTGATTGACAATTAAGGTAATATTATTGATGATAAGAATCAAGGAAAGGAATTACCCGTAGTGCAGCCTTGCAATTCTTAGAAACCAAAGCTCTGATATCAAATGATATGAATCCTCTGTCAGTTTAGGATTTTGAAAGGACTCTAGGAATTTAGCTTGCCGTGTTAACAAAATTAATCAACGTGGAATGCAAACAATTTCAAAAAAATAAACTCAATAGAATTACTATCAAACTTTTAGACACAAAATGAAAATTAAAAGTTATTGAAATTCAACGATTAAATGAGTTTTCGAATAGTGTAGGACTTTCCTGTCATAGAGTTTGCTGGGCAGAATTCAGCATGAATGGAAAAGACAGAAAATGGAATTGGAATTGATAGACTCCACACTTCCAAGGATGGAAGATATGTCTACGAGATTGCACACACAAAGGGGTGAATTACCTTTGATAAATCTCAAAAGATTTTGGATTGTCAAGAACCCAAAGGAGAGAAAACTCAACTAGTTTTTTTATTTCCAAAATATTCTGCCTTACATATCAGTCTTGCCCAAATTTATATGCCTAATAAACTCAGCTTGTGTAGGTTTAGTGGCTTTCTAAATTCAACTAAAGTTACAAAATAATAAAAACTAATAATGGGCAGCTTAATAACAAAGTGTAACTGCCAAAGCAAATTAAACATGTATACTAATTAGAATTGATAACCTAGGTGGCTGCAACTTTAATTGGACAATTCTAGTTGTCCACCATTAACTAAGTAAACTCCAAGAAAATGAGTTTAATTTATTCCAAACTTCTCTTCCATTAAGGTCAAGTATTGCTCTCTTTAGTCCTGAGACAATTAACAATTTTAAACTTTATTTCTTCAATGTTTGGCTCTTTTTGCAAAAGGGATGCCAATACTTGTTGAATAGTTTCCTTAGCTCTTCTTGTCCTTGCCCTTGTCATAGGTCTTCCAAGTCCTTCAAGCTTCATGTTCTCATCAACTGTTAAACTTATGTGTAGTTTACCTGTTGGACCAAATAGTAAAATAGCCTTGCTTTTTGCAAGTGATAGGTTCTTGGTGTGCTTGGAAAAGTGAAGATGTTTTAAATGAACATATGCAACACTTGTTTCAAACCATTAAAAGGCCTTCGTAGGACTTATACGCTGTCTTCGCCATAAGCTCATTGGCGGAGGCAGACTCCACCGAGGTGTCGACGTTGGTTGCAGTCATTGTGAGTAATGAAGAGGTGTTAATGGAAATCGTGAAAAAGGGTGGATCACGATCATGTTCACGTGTTTTGCATCATCGTCTTCGTCAATGCGCTAGGTGTATGGGGAATGGAGGATTTAGCCCGAAAGTGGCCAGAATTTGAAGTTCCGGCAAGTATCCATGCGATCGGAGAAGAGTGTAGAGGATGAGTTGTTATAATGATGAAAGGGAAAAAAATGGGTTATAGTTAGAGTGAGTGAGTGAGAAAGGCAATGAGACCCAAATAGCAAAGCTAATGAGAGTGGAGCAAATACACACTATGCACGTTATAGAAAATGTCCCACATCAAATAACAATTAATACACTAAGCAAGCCAACGTCCAAATTTTATCAGTCAACAGTGTCATTTTGATGGATGGAAAAAATTTACCCAATTTTTAAAATTGGGAAACAAAATATGCATAAAAAAATGTGGGGAGGAGGGGGGAGGGGGCGGGGGGAATGTACCTAAGTGCCAAAATAAGGGGACACAGTATAATTTAACCAAATATTTATATAGTGTGATGGACGTATTAAACATTAGTAATTTAGGATAAAATAAAAGAAAAGAGTTGTGTATTTATTCTTGATTGCTGCCATTTAAAATCCTTTTTCTTCCTTTTAGTGTGGTCGCTAATCGTCATTAACTTATCACAGAATGCACATGTTTTTTATTTCTTAATACACTTCCCTTTGTACTACTCATAATACTATCTTTCTAAGCTTAGGTTATCAAGTTTTTTTTTTTGGGAAATTTTGCATGATTGAAAGACAATTGAATTAATAAAAGGTGTGGTGCAATTTTACAAAGAGGAAGATATGGATTATACTCTTTCACTAGGGATATACATCCCATAGCAATGGTGAGAGACTATAGAGTCCATTGCATATAGTTCAACGCCTTTTGTTGCTTGTAACATCTTTAAATTCATCATCAGGTTAGTAGACAAAGAGTTAGAAATAAATTTTGTATGTAACAATTTATAGGTTAGAAAATGATGTCAAAATGAGTTTTGTATGTAACCAACTGTTGAAGTAGATTAATGTTAGATTATAAAACATTTTTATCAAAGATCCTAAGAATCCTTTGTTCTTCAAAATCCGCTCAGCGAAAATGAAATTCACTCACGAAATTTTAGCGGTTTGATAAAACGATTTAACGATGCAAAAATGGTGCAAGAAAGGGCTAGAAAATTTGAGTAGAGGAAATCGCTCAGCAAAATTCATTTCGTTGAGCGAATTTGGACCAGTTCCTCTCTATAAATAGGGGTCTTGCATACAGTGGAAATGCATACCAAATTCAGTGAGAAGTGACCAGAGTTAGAGAGATAGACTCTGGATTTCTAGTGAAAGAAAGGGAGAATTTTGAAAGGAAGTTTGGAAGAAAATATTTCAAAGGAGATTACAAGTTGTGGAGGTTCTATACCACTCATAATGTAAGGTAAAAGGGGAGTGAGATTTAAAAGCTGTGTGCGGTGTTAGTCTTAATAAACTATGTATGCTATTGTTTTCAGTTAGTTATTATGTTATTTATTGCTTACTTGATTTGTAAATGTTTATTACTTTGATTGTTTAAAGTGAAATGAGTGAACATAACATGCATTCAAAGGCAAGCTAAGTATGCTTTGTAGCTGCGGTTTGATCCGATCTTCCATATAAAAAAAGATGTCTTTGGGTAATGGTTGGTATTATTCTTTATGAATATTATTATTACTCTAGAGAATGTTAAAGTTACTAAATCGCAAATGGATGATAATATGTGATTTTTAATATTTAATTGATGATTAATGAATTAATATTCATTAGTAATATGTGAGAGATTAAGAGGTGAACTTAGTAAAAAGTTATAGATTCCCTAGTAAATATGTTATATCAGTGTATGTATGATATGTGTTGAGAGAGTTGTGATTTGGCACTTTATGAAGTAAAGTGAGATTGTTAGAGTATATCCTTTTCGAATGAAAAGAAATACCCTATAGTAACTGGTTTGAGATCAGAATGAGAATATTATATTTGATTGGGGGTCAATTGACCAAGGATCAGAATGGGGATTTAAGTCAGGGACTAGAATACTATATCTGATTAAGGGTTAAGATTATGAGAGTTGGCTGAGGGTCAGTATAGTTATTCTAGTTAGGGACTGGAATACTATATCTGATTGGGGTTAAAACTATGGGAATTGATTGAGGGTCAGTATAGTATGTCTGATTAGGGGAAGAGACTACTTAGGTTGTTTCTTTGGTGATATATTTTTTGTGGTTAGAAAAGGATATATATATTTATTTATTAATTACTTCTCAATAGTTCTTGATGATTAGAGTGAATCATTTTCGATTAGTCATACATAGTACTCTGTGATTGGAATTGAGTCTAAGAATGAGATGAGTGAGATTGAGTTGTATGATAAGAGAATGTGAAACTGAGTTCTAAGAAGAACCTTAGATCCAATTGTATGTCTAGTTTATTATAATTAACATTTATGGTTTATAAATATTTCACACATCTGTATGTTTTCTCTAAATCTACTAAAAATGAAAAAAATGGGTTAATAACTATCCTAACAAAAATTTCCAAGTAAAAAGAATGAAACCTTTGAGTTTCAAGCGTAAGTCCCTGACAATGACGTAAAAAACTTGACAAGTGCAAAGTTTTCTACAATACTCGGGGCAAGTGCATCAGTCATATGTAGTAATTGATAAATATATCGGATTGATCCACAAGGACTTGTTGATACTAAGAAATGTTAAGCTTTCTACTTGTACTAACGAAAAGATAGAAATAAACTAAAACTACCAAACATAAAGTAAATAAAGAAAAATAAATAAAAACACAACAGTTACACATGTGCAATTCAGTTGGGTTTGACTCACTAAACCATCCCTCAAATTCATAAATGGACTCAAAACCTTTGTTCACTCCCCCTATTTCCATCACCCATAAACGTATCCTTAACCCTGATCCTTCGCAAGTAAGGAACTAAGCTATTTGGGGTTTATACTATCGCTTCCGCTCATAATCTAAAGTCAAAAAACTTGCATTAAGTAAAGGAGCTAAAGATGGTCAATGAGTATTACTCTCTCTCAAGCAATAGCACCCATTGAGAGCTCTTCTTGCTTTACAAGTCAAAATCCCCTCTCGAGCTCATTTAACAAGTAAAACCCTTGAAATATTCAGAAATAAAGAGTAAAGTAAAGAAAAACACCAACAATGGAAAGTAAACTTAGATTAAAAGTACAAACATGCACAAGAGTTTAGGTAAAGCTACGTCAAAATCAAACTAAATACAAAACCTAGCTAACCATATGGATAAATGAGCTTGAGGATGGATGAAGATGGTTTAGAGTGTGCCCTAAGCTAGCAAGTGTGCAACCTTAGGTCAAGAGAAAGCATGGAACCCCCTGATGGAACCCCTAAACTGACTTAAACTCATCTTTTATATTTTACATTTTGCAACACCAACACCCAACAGTCAAAAAGCGGTCAGTGGGCGATATAAGACTTTTTAAAGGCTAAGTTTCTTAAGCGTTGGTTGTGAAAGTAGTGCAACCTGGGCGCTCAACTTGTAGACGCAGACACTTCGAGTGATAGGCACTGGACAGCGGAAATCATGGTTGTTAGGCGCTCGGGCATTAGACTTAGGTGCACTTCATTGATGAATGATGGGCGTTCGCTTTTCGACCGCTGCGTGTTTATATAAGAGATATACCCAATTTTTTTTAATTTTCTTCACTTCTTCCGTCTTTCCTAAAACCTGACTTAAAACAACTAAAAACAAACAAATAAACACAACATATTCTTAAACATAAATCTAAATATAAATTTCTAACTAAATCTAATTTTAAGCGAAATAAGAGAAAAACAAGGCCTTAAATGAGAAAGAATTATAATAACTATTTTATTTTACCTATGTAAAAATAAGTAAATGAGACACTTATCAATAGCCGAGAGTCATCATGTTTTGCCCAAGGGTTGAGGTTTAACCCTTCTACGTTATTGATGCTAGACATGGTTGGTAGATGAATCTTCTTAGGAAGAGGTGCTGATGTTACTTGGAGGCATTTCACATAGCACTTTCTAGCCTTTTTTTTATCTGCATTAATAGTAATAATGGCTCCATCATTGGACGGGAGTTTCATCGCCAAATGAGATGTTGAGATATGGCCCCAACCTTATTCAAGGTTGGCCTACTGATGAGGATGTTGTAAGATTATGGCACATCTATTGAGAGGTACCTTATGGTGACCAACTCACTTTTCTCTGCCTTGCCGAACTTAGCTAAGAGATCAATGTATCCCTACATCTATACCTTGTCATAAAAAAACTAAGGAGGGTTTTGTTCACTTACCAATTGGCCACTACAACTGAAATGATCATGGGGTCATCTTGTTCTAGATTGACTCTTTCAAAGTCATTGTTTGAGAATGCGATGTTGTAGGAGGTTTTCCTTTTAGAGGTTTTAGGGGATTGGCATTATAAACAACCCTCAAATGTCTCTTTCAGGATGAATTTGTATGTCCTTCACCTACAAATCTGCATGTTATAGTGTTGACGATGCCTTTGAGGTTGTCATATGACTCATCATGTTGATTTATCGTAAGTCCATCTAACCTTATCCTTCTTTGGTCTTGGTAATCTCGACCAAAATTGACTCTATCACTTTTTCTGCTACTTGATTAGTTAGACAATTTATGGTGCATATAAAGCCCTAAATGTTCTGCTTGAATTAGCTTTTTAATTTTATCTTTAAGGGTCCAACATTATTCTACAACATGACTGACAATGCGATGATATTAGCAATGTTTACTTTTATTAGCTTTGGTCGAATCATAACCATATGCCGACAAAGTTATCCACTCTGTTTTATGTGTTGTCTTCTCTTAAAGGTTGACTTGTCATAGTGAGGTTGTAATTTCTCATTTTGCTCTTTCTATATTAGTTCTCCCTTGGAATTAAGATTGGCTAAGATGCTTTCCCTAAAGGTAGAATGTTCTTCCATATGTACGAAGTTGGCAACCCAAGCTCTCAATTCATCCATATTGATTGTTGGGTTTCTACAAAGACTATCCATAAATGGGTCAATCTGAGTGCCATAAGCATAGAGTGCAAAGAGACCTCAAGATTAAGGCCTCATATTTTGATCGAGGTAGCTAAAAGGTTCCATGGAGTTGTGTAAGGGGTTTATTGTTATTTTGCTTCAAGTTAGAGAAAGCAATTAAGGTTATATAATAAGGATGACTTATAGCATACTCGACACTGAAGTTTTATACTAGATTGTTGAAGTTGGGAAGAAAAGGAAGGGGGAGCTGAGTATAACAACTCAAGACTGAACCTTTTAGGGAGGTCGCAAAGACATAAAAAAGGATTACGCCTTCGATAATGTAGAGATTCATATGTGTGATGTAGGCATTGATGTGTTCATTTGGATCAAATATCTTGTCGTATCTATCTATGGCTAGTGGTATCCGTTCTTGAGGTAGAGGGACATCCTTGATGTCATCTACGAAAAGGTGTCTTTGGACGCTGCTATGCTGACGTAGAGACTAGGAGGTGTGTGTTGTGACATTGTTTCTAGGAGTGTGGCTATCTTCATTGTTCCGATTGCCAACAACTAAGCATGACAACAACACAGGGCAGGGATGGGCATGACATTTCCATCCCCATGCATGTTAACGAAACTCATTCCATCCCCATCCCCATACTCAACAGGTATGAGATTTGTATCTCATCCTCGTCCCATCAGGTATACTCATACCTATCTCATACTTGCAAAAAATATAATAATTTTTTAATAAAAAATAAACTATTTGAATATAATGATATTAATTTAAAATTTATCTAATAACAAATTTTGTAATTTGTGTCAAACCTTTCTTTTTTGGAAGGTAAATGTTAAACCTTTTTTTGACTTCCCAAAATTGTAATTTGTGAAGAAAATAGGAATATAAGAGTTCATTTGGTTTTTAAAAATTAGGTATAATTATCAAGGGTAAGAGTTTGAGGTATTTTAGTCATTAAAATAAGGGTGAGACAAGGGCAGGAACGGGGATGGGGATATACCTATACCTATTGTCGTGCCTAGTCAAACCAGAGATTTCCTTCAACTTCAGGGTGAGTTCAGAGATTATCGTATGTATTTATTTATCATCTCTATGAGCAACCTTGTTTTCTACACGCAAGACTTTGTTTTGTTTCCTTAACTCTTCCAATTGTTGTTGTAGGTCTGCCATTGTTGGAGCTTCTTCTGCTATTATTTTTGGTTGTGGCTGGAAGAACTTTGCCTTAGGCCCTACTGTGGATGCCATACAAACCACAAATACTTGAAATATTTAATAATGGTAACTCATAAAAATAAAATAAATGTTATGTAGAAATTATGAAATATTTTATAAAAATGATTACAGATTATTTGTCTCATAATAAAGACTTATAAGTAATAGTATTTTAGATGTTGAATGAAATATGTACTCAAATTAGTCTTCTGATTATTATTTTGTTGTGTAAGTTAATGTTTAAAATGTTGACATTTTAAAATGTTTTAGGATAACATAACAACAATTTAAGGACTAAAATAGTAAAAAATATTTCTCAAATGAAGATGCTATAATGTTTCATGACTTTAGAGATTTATTCTTTTTTATTATATATACTAGCAAAAACATATGCGCTAACGTGCATATGTATTTGATTTTTATTATGTTATAATATTTTATTATGTTAAAATTTGATATATTTTAACAATTTATTTTATTTTAATTTGTGTGTATGTTAAGAGAGAATGTGCATTTTTTTTCTTTTGAGTGAGTGTATTGTTACTTTTAATTACTTATTTTTGTATTTATTTAAAGTTGTTTTACAGATAAATTGAAATTAGAAGTTAAATAAAGACTAAGATTTATATTAAAAAATGTGTACACTAGAGAAAGTAGTTTTCTTTATATAATGATATAGATAAAAAACTATAATATTTGCTTTTATTTATTTTTTCCCATGTTTTAATAAAGAAACTTAGATGCGTTTGTTTTGGATTCTATTTTCATTTTTACAAAAAGGAGACAAAATTATTTTCAAAAATTAAAGCTATGTACAAACTTAATACCAATAATGTAATTACAACAAAAATTATATATAAATGTATTTTAAATTATATATATAAATAATATTTTTATTAAAATTAATTAAATTTAAAAATATTATTTTTTAAAACTAGAAAATATCAAGTAAAAACAAACATATTTTCTGAATGTTAAAATTTTAAAAATGAAAACGATTTTTAAAAAATAAATAAAAAATTTCTCAAATCAAACATCATCTTACCTTATTGTAAAAACATTAGAATGATGGAGAATGGAGAAAAAAATGTGTCGTTTTGGTGCAAACAAAACATAAAAGGAAAAATGTTAGTTGGATTTGGATTGTTTTCTTATAAAAGTACTATCATGGTGCTTTTTATATTTAATTAAGGTTTAATTAAGTTTTTAGTTCCTTCAATGTGAGGAAATATCACTTTTTGTCTCTAAAATTTAAAAAAAAATTATTTTAATCCTTGAATTACATTTAGTCCTTGTGAGTAGCGGAGGTTTGCTGAAGTGACTAAAGGAAGTTGACGTTTGATTGTTGAGGTAATTAGCGGAGGTTGACATTAGGGATTAAAATTCATCTCCTAAATGAAATCGACATGGAAACTCATGTTTTGATCATATCAACATATCATTACTGACACTTCTAAATGAATAACATTAAAACAAAATTCAATTAATTTCAGGATTAAATAATTGATTTTTAAATGTCAAGGACCGCAAGCAATATTTTCTCAAAATTTAGGGACTAAAAGCTTAATTAAGCCTTTAAATAATCTTATTTTTTAAAAATTCAATTTGAGATATGTTCTCGTTTGAACTTGATTCACTTTAGTTCTTTTATATAAAATAAATTCACATTTTGCAGCAATTATAAAATCATTTTGAGGTGATTTTAAATTGTAAATTAATCTAAATGACGAAATTTATTTGACTTTGAAAAGGAATAAAATAACTTAAATTTAAAATTTTAAATGACAAAAAATGACATTAATAGACTTTATATAATTTTTTATTGTTTTTAATTGTATTTTTTTATATCTATGTAACTCTTAAATATCCTTTTAATAAATGAAAAATAGAATAAATTATAGAAACCTTTAGAGTTGTGCAAAAAACCAATTATGTAAAACAATTAATTAAATCCTTTTAATAAATGACAAATATACATCTAATTAAATCTAATTGAATATATATTGAATTTTTGGATTCCCAAGAAATCCACTTTAATGAGTTTGTTTCATTTCAAATCTAAGATTTTGGATTTTAAATCTAATTCAATTACATGGATATATATTGAATTTTATTTGTATATTTAAAATCCAAAATCCAAACAATTAGTGCGTATAAGAATTTAGTAGATATCTTAGGTAAGTTTAAAAAATAGATATGAATATTAAAAAATTCAACCAACATGTCCCTCCTTTCTCACGGTAAAGTTGACTCGGATTCCTTGCAGTGCAGTTGGTAATTGACTACAGGGGCCTTACATAGCTTGTTGTTTTTGCACCCCTAAAATTTTGAGAAATCGAAAATACCTTATATTGTAAAGTTCTTCATCCGCAATTATTTTTTCTTAAGTGTATTGTGAATTTTAGGACTCCAATGTAATTTTTTAACTGTATTGCAAAGTTTAAGATTTGTGATTAAGTTTTTTAATTATATTGTGAATTTCGTAGTTCATAATAATTTTTTCACTACATTATGGATATTTTAATTTGTAAAAGGCTATATGACTATAAGATGATATGTAATAATATAGGTTACATAATTAATAATTACATAACGAACAAATTAATGAAATTAAAATTTAGTGTAATTACACATGTTAGATAAGATTTGAGAGAATGCTAGTGTAATACTTTGAAACATATAGGTGATGTTAATGTAATGTTTTTAAATTTAAAGAATGATTAGTTATGAAAATAAAAGGTTTAAATACCTTTGTAGTACCTATAAAATTGCCTATTTTGATATTGCTACCTATAATTTTGTTTTTTTAGTATCTATCATTTTTTAATGTTTCGAATTAGTACCTATCATTAAGTGTCTTCCATTAATCGGTGATGTAACTAATGGAAGTGTCCCATCATCAAGTCACATAATTTAAAGTTGTTGAGTTAGCATACACATAATTTTCATAACAGATCTCTTTTTAAAAAATAAAAACTTTTCAGGTACCAAAATCAAAATATAAATAAAATTAGGTACCAAAATAAAAATATTTTTATTTTATAGATACTAAAAAATTATTTAAGACTAAAAAAGTTAATTATCATTATCATTGTATCCTCATTCTTTGTCATATGATATGGATTTAAATTGATATCTTTATTTTTAAAATCTTTCAACAGTTACCAATAAATAGAATTTCAACAACAAAGTTATTAGAGAAGTTTTGTCAGATTGTGAAAATGGCTCTATTTGAACAAATTAAATATAACCTATATTAAAAAAGACTTGTTCCTATTGTTAGTCCGGGGACATTTTTAGGGTCATCACGCCCAATGTATTATCTGCTTTAGAGGTTGTGGCTCCTTCATGGTTTTGTCCCTAAAAGGTGTCTTGGGGAGTTAATAGAAGAAGGTGTTTATAAACAACTCTTGACCTCGACTCTTAACCAATGTGGGATTTCGGGTGTAGCAGAACAAACCCCCCAATCGTGGCTAAGGGGCATAATAGCATGGCACGTTCCCCACAGATGGCACTCCCAGCACATCATTAGGATCACTGCACCTGAGGTATTGTTTGATTTGGAACTTGGTGGCTTTGTCACAGTTTTGCCCTAAATAGGTGCCTTAGGAGGCTAAGGAAGAAGGGTGCTGATAAACGACCCTTAACCACGACTTTTAAGCGATGTGGGACTTTGGGTGTATTAGAACAAACCCCTATGTTGGAGCATGGATCATCTTTCATCTCCTTGATATTGGTAGTTTTGATTTTGCTATTTTGTAAGCCAAACACATTTTAAATGTGTGACTTTGTATTGTTTGTTTAGAATAGACATGCATGAATGCGTCTTGTGTTAATAAAAAATTTAGAATGTTTGTTAATCTTGTTTAAAGTCTGTTTTATAGTTAAGAGCAAGTTCTGTATCAAAAGAATCGATTACCAAGTTTAGTAATATGTTATTTGGTCAAGAACCTTAATTGAGATTGATCAAAATGTTTGTTTTTGAAAACATGATCATGATAATTGATTACAGCGTTTTCATGATCGATTACCAATTCAAATTGCATTTTGCTCAAAATCAGGCTCGTCTATTTTTAACATGTTATGAATTTTCATAACAGATTACAACAGTTATAAAACTGAACAAGAACTTGAGAAAAGAATGAAATAATCGATTACACATTTTTGCAATTGATTACATAGTTCTTATTTTTTATTCCAACAATTATTTAGAACATTATAATCGATTACCTAGTTTTTTAATCGATTAAACTCATTAAAAATCAGTTTTGTTTAAATAGTTGACTACTCATTCTTAATAGAGAACACTTAGAAAAATTCTTAAAAAACCTTATAAATTCTCTGAACAAGTCTGAGAGCAAATGAAACATTTTCTCCACAAAGATTCAATGTTCTTCAATCTTGATTGGGAAATTTTGTGAAAAGTATCAAAGTGGATTATTTGCACAAATAAGATGTATTCCAATCCAATATTTAATTTAGTTCTTGATAGAGAATATGCATAAAGTTTGGATTTAGGCTTTTGATCATAGGGTTGATCAAGGTTTATCCTTTTCTTTCCTTGTAGGCAAGGTTATCAATATCGAGATATTACGTAAACTCGTGAAAACCATGTAAACTTGACTCGTATGAGTTTACTTCACATAAAAAAAATTAGTAATTAAATACCTATAAATAAAATATATAACAGTTTGACAAATTAGTAATTAAAATTAGTTTGACTGATTTTAGTTCAAAATAAAAATTCTTAAATCTAAGTCATTGAGTTACTAGGTTTGACAGAATCAGAATAAGCAACTCAGTTTTCATATTTAGAATAATTCAAAAAGCTGAGAGAGTGAGAGACTGACTCATTGAGAGTGAGAGAATAAGCTGTGGTAAAAAGGGACTTTGCTGGAATTGGAGGCATACACAATTAGAAACAACGTTGAACTAGGGACAACGAAGGCACACGCATGGCACGACTACACCAGAATAGAGGAAGCTATGGTCTAGGGCTCTGGGCGTCATGTCTGGCTATGGCGAAATCGCACTAACAAGTAACAAAGTGAAGATAAGGAAAGAGAAAACCTAGGTCCTGACTTAAAACAATGTCGTTGTAAATGTGTAATAGCTAAATGAGGACCTTTGTCTGATATCGTGAACTTGTGTGTTAACTCACGAGTTTACACGAGTTTAGCGATATTACCACGAGTTTACTCAAAAAATGAGTTTAATAACCATTTACTTAATAAGGGTAACTAAACTCATAAAATCATACAATTTTATGATTATAATGTGATATTGATAACTATGCTTGTAGGGTTCAAGGATAGAGTGAAAATTGAGTTTAATTTTGTGTGTGTGCATAGTGTTTGTAATAGACAAAGATTAGCAAAAGATTTATCTGGTGTTGAGGAATCAAACTAGATGTAGACCTTTTATGTCGGACCAGTATAAAACTCTTATGTATTTTCTCTCTTTCCCTTCTTGACAAATTTTATTAAAATTTGATTTGTAAGGTTTGATTAATTTGTGGTTTGAATGGAAATTGTTGTTCGTGATTAAAGAAAATAATTTTTCAAAAATCCATTCACCTCCCCTTTTGTATTTCTATCTTGCTACACTTGGAATCAACAATTGGTATTAAGAGCTCGGTTCTTGTATTTTACACAAGTTTCTTTTTTTCTTAATCCAAGTGCAACAAGGAGTGGAAATTAACTTCCATTCGCTGAAGGGCCACCTATGTTTTATGGTATTAACTATCCTTTTGGAAAGTTTGCACGAAAATTTTTATGGAATTCGTTGATTCTGGTATTTGGAAAGCTATAGAGGAAGGTTACAAACCTCCAAAACAATTGTTAATAGAATATGTGAAGAAAAACCCTTTGAGTCCTGACTCTAGGGGAAATTAGAAAAGATCAATGGGATTCTAGAGACAAAGTATTATAGATTCTATATTAAACTCTGATGAATTCTTTCGAATTTCTGCATGTACAACTGGCAAAGAAATGTGAGATTTAATTCAAGTGGTACATGAAGGAGCAAAGGAAGTAAGAAGATCAAGGAAGAGCTCTCTAATTCAAGAGTATGAAACTTTCAGAATGAAGCAAGGAGAAAACATTGGAGATGTGCAAGATCGGTTTACTCACATTGTTAACCATGTAAAAGGTCTTTTTAAGACTTTTGAGGGAAAAGAACTAAATGTGAAAGTGCTAAAATCTCTGAATAGAAATTGGCAAGCCAAGGTTACTGCAATCTCTAAATCAAAGGACTTGAGAACCATGAAAAATCCTGGGCTATTTAGAAATTATTAAGAGAAGATGAGATGAATATGATAAGGATGAATTAAGAGGAAGAATAAGAGAAGAAAACTAGAGGGCTAACACTCAAGAGCTCAACAAATTATCTGAGTTCAAAAAGTGAGAACTTGAATTTGCTGGTAAAAAGATTAAAAAATTTCCTCAACAACAGAAAGCCAAAAGGAAAGTTCCAAACACAGACGAAATGGAACAAGAAGAATGATCAAGGAACCTCAAAATTTACATGTTTTAAATGTGGAAACCGGTTACATATTAAATATGAAGGCTCCATTTATTTGAAGAAGCAAAATAACACAGACAAAAAGGTCCCTCACTCAAAGAAAAAGAAAAAAGCCTACATAGCATGGAGGACAATGACACAAGCACCTTCACTACTAAAAGTTTAGAAGATGTAGAAGCAAATCTATGTCTTATGACATAAGAGGATGATACCTCAAGTGTTGTAAGTGACTCTTCATCCTATGACAGTGATATGAATTATGGAACTCTTTTATATACATTTAATGAACTGCATGATGAAGCACAAAGACTTACATTGGCTAACAAGAGTTTGAAAGGCGAATCTAAGCTTCATATTTCAAAGTGAAAAGTACTAAAGGAAGAAGTTTCCGTTTTGAGTAAACAAAATGAAGATTTTCAAAAAACAATAAATAAAAACCCCTCTTCTGATTGCAAAATTGAAAATGTGAATGTGAGTAGTGAATGTGAAACTTGCAAAACTTTGTTGAAAAGATTGAAATATTTAGAAAGAACACATGCGAAGTTCACAATGGTAAGCTTATTTAGATGCTCTTCTCAACTCACAAAGGTGTTCAATGGATAAAGTTGGCTTGGATTTTCAGTCAAATGGAAAAGTAAGAATTATAAAAACTTTTTCATATTTGCTAAGTCATCCACTTCACCATTTATCACATGCCATTACTGCATGCCAAAAAGCCATAAATCAGCATCATGTTTTGTTAATAAATATGTCATTCTTAGTGGGAGAATGATGTGGATTCCTAAGGGAACCAAATGTGCTACTAATGTTCAAGGACTCAACACCATTTGGGTACCTAAATCCACAATCTAAATTGTGGTACAGGTATGTCTTGCAGTCAAGGAAGCAATGTGGTATTTTGATAGTGGTTGTTCAAGATACATGACAGGAGACAAAGAAAAATTTGTAAGCCTCGAGATCAAAGCAGGAGGTTATGTCACATACAGAGACAACAGTAGAGGGAAGATACTTTCTATAGGTAATGTTGGGAAGGCTTGAAACATAATTTGCTCAGCATAAGTCAACTTTGAATTGTTCCATGACCATAGATTGCTCCTTAATGAATTAAATTATTTGGGAAACATATTTGAAAATATTTACATGCTCAATCTAGATCATACTCCAATTCTACTATAACATGTTTAACAAGCAAAAACAATGTTTCATGGCTTTGGCATAGAAGGATTACACACATCCATATGCATCATCTTAATAAGCTAGAGTCTAAAGAGCTAGTAAGAGGTATACCAAAACTCAAGTTCCAACAAAATGGTTTTGTGTGATGTATGTCAAAAGGGCAAGCAAACTAAAGTTTCATTTAAATAAAAAAATTGATTTCAACCTCTAGACCACTTAAACTATTGCACATGAATCTATTTGGACCATCTAGGACTATGAGTCTAGGTGGAAATTACTATGCTCTCATTATTGCTGATGATTACTCGAGATATACTTGGACTATGCTTTTACATCTTAAGAGTGATAACTTCAAAGCTTTCAAAAACCTTGTTAAAAGAGTTCAAAATGAAAAAAGTTGTACCATTATGTCTCTAAGAAGTGATGATGGTGGAGAATTTAAAAATGAACCCTTCATAGCCTTTTGTGAGGAATTAGGAATTAACCATAACTTTTCAGCTCCAAGAACTCCACAACAAAATGGTGTAGTTGAGAGGAAAAATGAATCACTTGAAGAGTTAGCTAGAACCTTGTTGAGTGTTTCCAATCTTCCCAAACACTTTTGGGCTGATACAATAAGTACTGCTTGTTATGCTCTTAACCATGTTTTAATTCGTCCTATCCTAAAAAAGACACCCTATGAACTTTACAAGAGAGAAAACCCATCATATCTCATTTTAAAATATTTGGTTACAAGTGTTTTATTTTGAATAATGGCAAAGATTTTCTTGAAAAATTTTATCTAAAGGATGATGAAGGTATATTCATAAGATAGTAAAACATATAGATTATTCAACATGAGATGTGGAACTTTAGGTTTACTAGAACAAGCCCCCCAATTGTGGCTAAAGGGAGTGAAAGCATGGCATGCTCCCCACAGATGGCGCCAATGTTCCTATCGCCAATCCTGGGGCATTGTTAAGGTCACCACACCCAAGGTATTATTCGGTTTGGAGGTTGTGACTCCTTCATAATTTTGTCCTTAAAAGGTGCCTCTAGAGGTTAAGAGAGGATGATGTTTATAAACGACCATTGACCTCAACTCCTAAGGGATGTAAGACTTCAAATGTACTAGAACAAGCCCCAATCCTGGCTAAAGGGTGTGAGAGCATGGCACACTCCTCATAGATAGCGCCAATGTTCCTATCACCAGTCCTGAAACATTGTTAGAGTCACCATGTCTGAGATATTGTTTGTTTTAGAGGTTGTGACTCCTTCACAGTTTTGTCCTTAAAGACATCTTAGGGAGTTAAGGGATGAGAGTATTTATAAACAAACCTTGATCTCGACTAAGCAATATGAGACTTCAGGTATGCTAAAACAAGGTTTAAATATATATGTTTCATATAAATTTTGTTTTATATTAGGTTTCCAATATTTTTTTTTATTTTGGGTCTTTAAAATGTTTTATATATCACTTTAAATTATTCCAAAATGCTTTAGATAACACTTTAGGAACTGAAAATAAAATAAAAAATTATAGAGACTAAAGACAAAACAATAGTTTTAAAAATTATAGAGACTAAAGACAAAACAATAGTTTTAAAAGGACTCAACACAAATATACTAATATATTAGAAATGTAAAACATATTTAAGTCTTAAAATAATATATGATATAACGATAATTATAATTAACTTTGTTTAAGATTAAATAATTTTTTCATACCAATAAAATTATTCTGATTATGGTCTCTAAAATATATTTATATTTTACATTTCATATCTAATAATTTTTAAAAAAAGTACTTATGAAAAAGTCATCATTTTGATTCAATAATATAAAATTAAGTAACGTTGATAATATGAAACTTTCATTACTCACATCATAATTAATGAATAGTTATTGTTATATAATAATTTAAAACTTTATAAGTATTATATAGTAAAATTAATAAATTAAAAAATTATAAATTTTATAAAAACATATAATTTTATAAATATTAAAAAAATACTTAAAACAAATAAAAAAATAAAATTATTAATTTAATATTTAATAAAAATTGAGAAAACACTGCAGTAATTTGTCAAGTGGTAACTTTCATTCACTTGTGAACCGAGTTTGTTATCTGCAGCAGGAACCGAACAAGGGTTTTGCAATGAGCCATTGGGTCATGGAGGAGGAAGAATCCCCAGACGTTATATGCGAGCTCGAAAACGTTCAAGGCTTGGTGGACGCCCTCACCGCCGTTCGGTGGAAGCGCCAGCAGGTAATAATACCCCCTCCCGCTTCTTCATTTTCCAAACCCATTCCTTAACCAACCGTTAACTACCTAGGACGCCTTGTTGGAGTTGTCCGAACACGGCATCGTTTTGATCGTTGAAGAAAGCGGTTGCCTCCAAGCCAAGGTTTATCTCAAACGAGAGGTACCAAATTACCAATTTCTTTAATTCCGTTATTATCATTTTTGTCCCTCAACGAGAAGAAATGGGACAGGGACAGAGAGAAGATAAGTTATTTTGAGTGATTTTCAATAGAGGAGACCCGGAAACGACGGGTTCATGGCAATTATTGTTTTTTTTTTTTGTATATATAAACCTTAAACGACACATAAAAGGGAGCAAATGTAGTATAAAATTGTTATCTAAAGCATTTTAATGACCAACTGTTACACCAGTTAACAAAAAAAGTTTAATTGGTATACACTGTCGGTATACACCGTCATTCAATATGACTTTTAAAGTAGTATTAAAGAAAGTCAACTAATTTACCATGAATGAATGCTTGTGATTGAATTTCAGTGAAAATTTATTTATTTCCACTCTAACAAAAATGATGGTTTACTCGTCATTATTTATTTGTTTATTTTTTTAATTTCTGAATTTAGGGGAGAATGGTATTTATTTGCAGCTATTCATTCGCTATGATTACAAAGCACGAGGACGACCTCGTTTTGGAGTGAGTTTGGGGCACTTTGTGGATTGCTTGAACGCGTTTTCTGTTCCTGGTCAAATAAGTGTTATTCAGATTCAATATCCGGGTTCTGACATGCAGGTTCTTCTCAAGTGTGTAACTAACTGTGCCCTTCACTGCATTTGTTTTTGTTTTTCATTGGTAATTTGGATCAACTTGTGAAGCTCGAGATCATTGGTGGCACTACTTCAATGGGTAGAAATGTTAATAGATGTGCACAGACACAAAATTTAGCACTTACATACATGAGTGAGAGAAGTAAGAGTACTAGAAAAATACTAGTGTAGTGAGGATAACAGTATAACAATTCTGGTTCCAAGAAGGTCCCTTATATCTCCTTACATTTGTAATTTTGCTTTTTTCCTATTCAATTTTGGAAAAACATTGTTTTAGTCCTTGGGAATGTAGAATACTGTCACATTAGTTCTTGAAACTAACAAAAATCAAATTAAGGGCCTGTTTTGGTGAAATTTTTAGGAAGCTGTTAGGATATAAGGAGAAGGGAAACTTAGATATGCTGATTAGAATATTAATTAATTAGTTACTCAGTTAGATGGGTTTTATTAGTAGGATAGGGGAGATTCAATTTTGGGTTGTCATTGTAATTGAGCATTAGCTCTTTGTAAAATGAGAATTTCTTTGTAAAAGGGAAACCCTTGGAGGAGAGAGTGCTCTCTTATTTTCTGTTCTTTTCTCGATATTCAATAAAACTATTTTTCTTCCTTCTCTCTTATCAATTCTGGACACCTAAGAAATTGGTCCGACCTGCTGGATCTTTGACGAGTAGCCAGCGTTAGAAATGGGAAAAACACAAGAAATCCCTTCTTTCAATCTACAATATGCATTCAATGGCATGGAGAGTGTGGCATTTCATTGGTTCTGTTCTTAGTCTCGAGAGAACCAAGATTTGGATTGGAAGTCATTTTCCACAGCTTTGATCAAAAGATTCGGAGATAGCTATGGTAGCATGACTTTAAAAGATTGACTACCTTGAAACAAGAAAAAACTAAGAAAGAAAATTGCATTGAAGGTGTCTTTACGACCTTAAACAATCTTTATGACCTTAAACAAATGTTGCAACGGTTAGTAAAGAACCAAGAAAATAAATTGGAAGAAGATGGATCTTTGAAGGTGTCTTTGGAGGAGACAACAAATTCTTGTGGGTTGAATGATCATTCTTGCATGACCAACATACAGAGTTAAATCATAAACTGCTGAAGAATCAAGAAATCATTCTTGAGGCTAAAAGGGAAGAAAAGGGGGAGGTGCAGTCCTCTAAAATCAAGATCAAGAAAAAGGTTGAAACAAAGTTGTTGTCAAGGTGGAGAAAGTTGAAGAGCTAGCTCTTAAAGAACAAGATTCAGGTTTACTCATTGAAGAAGAGAAGATGATGGAGGACAAATGCAGAAACTGCACTGTCTTCAAAATCAAGTTTTAGCTAACCCAACAATAGAAAAACTGTAGAAGGATCTTGTTACTGCAAAACAAAAATTTCTAAAACTAAGGTTGTGTCTTTGTGTCAACATAAGCAGTGAGATGGAGATTGACTCATGTATAATGATTAAGCATGGGTGGGAGGACCCCTCGGTGCCTAGAAAATTTTGTTCCAAGATCAACCAGGTCAGCTTATCACTACCACCACCAAAATTGTTGGATGGCATTTTTTGCACAATAGTAATTGGATCTAACCATGGCATGGGTACTAGAAAAATTGCTGGTATGGACTATTTATCCATGAATGCCTTGGAACAAGATATGGTGGATAAACTATGGAGTTTGAAAAATATGGCTAGCCTGTCAATGTAACTAGAGCAGCAGGATCAAATCTTCACATGACATCTAGGGAGAATGAAAGTATACATAATCCAAAAGTGCCATTACTACCACCAAAGCCACCAAATGCAAGTTGTTATGCAGAGGCTAGGGGTTTGTTTTCATCTGAGCAGCCATGGGTCAATCCAATGGCTGTCTTATTAAATGAGAATTTTAAGCTTTTGTAAATTCTAACCTTGAGGACAAGGTTGATTTCGAAGAGGGGTGTATTCTTAGGATATAAGGAGAAGGAAAAGTTGATTATGTTGGTTAGAATATTAATGAATTAGTTAGTCAGTTAGACGGGTTTTATTAGCTATGAATAGGAACAGCAGGATAGGGAAGATTCAGTTTTGGGTTGTCATTGTAAATTGAGCATTAGCTCTTTGTTAAAGGAAAATTCCTTTGTGAAGGGGAAACCCTTGGAGGATAGAGTGCTCTCACAATAAAACCCTTTTTCTTCTTTCTCTCGTATGAATTCTAAGCTCCTATCAGAAACTGTTCTAGGAAAATGAAAAAAAAAAGAAGGTAAGAAATGTGTCTTCATAACCTTTTCTAAACGATGTGAAACTTTTTACAAACTAATATGTAAAATGTCCTACATCATTTAGAAAAGATAGATGACGGAGCTTTTACATATGAAGCTTATTTTGTAATTTTCTTTATATTTTTTTTTCTCCTATAAGAGCTTCTGCAGAAGTTCACCCAAACAGGTCCTAAGTTTCTAAAATATAGTCATTCATTGTTTTCTACACTCTTCATTCAAATGCCCCAAACACAATTTAACATTTTCTGCCTTTTTCACTTGTCATGCACATGGCAACTGAACAAGCTTCTATTTATGCTTGCTATGTTAGATGACGTGCTTGAAGAAAAGTAACTGAGCCTGCAATTCAACTCAAGGAAAATAACTAACTATTAACTAATCGTTCATGCAAGAAACAGAGTGTTCATGCAAGAAACAGAGTGTTCCTGCAAGAAACAGAGTGTTTCTCAAACCAAGCAGACCTTTATGTTTCATACGTGGCCTAAATCTTTCAAAAATCAACCAAATTTGTCATAGCAAACCCTGTTACAATTACAAATGCTAATGGAAGATGCTTCAATGGCATCCTATCTGGGAGTGAGTGAACGATGATTGCCTTGCCAATTGGGGTTGTTGTCCTAAAAAGGAAACATTTAGTATAGTCGAATCAAATATAGCCTACACACAATGCAGTGTCTATTATTCATGTATGTACATAAGAAGACAAATCAGCAAGTTCAGCTGTCTGCCTATCCAGCAGTTGGTGGCTGGGAAAAAATTTGGTTGGTTTTGGATTGATTTGAGACAGAACAGAATCAGAATTTAATTATTGGACAAAAATGAATTCACAATGAAATAGGTATGAAAGGTGCATTTTTTCATCCATAATAGAAACGGAAAAGCACACGACCATAGTTCTGCAAATACAAGGATAAACAAGGAAATATAACAAATAAAGGGAAGAAATAGATAATTAGACGAGTGCACAAATGTGACATAAACTTGATTTAAATTACTTGCCTATGCCCATCCTGGGGATAAAAATGATATTACTGTGAACGAAGAAACAGTACAAGGAAAAAACTAGTATGTATAATCCTAACAAAGTAAAAAGCCCTTCCATTCACATAATCAAAGGACAACTACATTTCTTGCTTTTTATAATTTTATTTGTGTAGTATAAACTTCTGGTTGAATCTGCTACTCAATTCTGTTTAATAGCATGATGATTTATTGGATAATATTTTTTATATCTCCATGAAACAATTTCATGGGATTATCTTGTGTTTGTCTTAAATATACTTTCTCCACTTCTTCAGATCTGTAGATTCGCTGGATGCCAGTATTTGTGCAGAGATCAGGACAAGGATTCCAGATACAATTGCATGGGACTACAATTTTGAACCTGCAGGGACAAACCCTTTAACCTTTACTGTTAAAGTATGCCATAAATTTTACATATAAAATTCAAATGCTGCTTCAATGACTTGTTATCTTCTAAATATCTCCTTTTTTCACACTCTGCATTCATAAAGTAAAAATTGTTCCTTATGAATTCTGCAATATGGAGTTCAATAAGGTGCTCTGTTAATGAACCCTTTGATATGATAGGCGTGTATGTATACTTCTATTGATTTTGAATATATATTCTATGGAAAATACATGTTTGCCTAAAGTTGGTACTTGTGGGAAAAAAAAATACATTTCTTTTGTATAATGTTAGCTGATATTTTGTTAATTAATCTGCACCCAGTCTGCAGCACTAAAGGAAGCTATTGAGGATCTTGAATGGCCTGGATCAAGCATCCAGATCATTCTACAGCCAGATCCTCCTTCTGTTACATTAAGAGCTGAAGGACATGGAGACTTGCAGGTTTGTATGTTTTCAACTCAAATGATCAGATGCTGCATGCTTTGAAAGTTCAATTGATTATATACACAATTTTGTTTTTCAGATAGACTTCATGTATTATGTGAATTCCGAACTCTTGGTAGCATTTCAGTGTGATCATCGAGTTTCTTTCAAGTATTTTTTTTTTTTTTTTTTCATTTTTAAGTATTATTTTCTGTTAGTTGTCATTTCCTTGCCATCGATTTATCTGCCACTACTTTGTGTATTGTTGACAGGTACAAATATAAGTTCCTCAAAGCAACAACTTCTAATATGCCTGCCAGTGTTATTAAAGAAAATAGAGGAAGTAAGTTAAGCATTGGTAGAGGTGGAATGTTAAAAGTTCAGCATCTGGTTTCAATTGCCAAACCATGTGTCTCACACCAATATGTTGATTCAGTTGGCTATCAGCAACCAGGTAGAATAGCTCATATTGAATTCTTTGTGAAACCAGAGGAAAGTGAGGACTAAACAAATGATTATTAGTTATTATAATGGAAAATACTCATCGTTTTCCATTGTTTGTTTCTCTAACAAAATCTTAGAAGAAACGAAGGTTCCATCAAGTTTTTCTATGCAAACGATTTTGTAGAAGAAAATAGTATTACAAAATGATTTGTATTCAGAATGTGGGTCAAATAGGTATTTTTACAATAATTCCCCTTTTAATCAGAGTTTTAGAAGGAACAAACTTGCTAAGGCCACCAAAACTACAAATAGAATTGTAGCAGTTTTGCTTGGAGTTGAAAAATGTACTTGTGTAGGACGACTTCATTTGACATGCACTTTTGTATTCAGATTTAGATAAAACGTTATTTTAGTCCTTGGAAATGTAAAATACTATCACATTAGTTCTTGAAATTAACAAAAATTGAAAATAAATCTCTAAAATATCAAATAAAATAAGTCTATAAACATATACTATTTTTAAGTCACGTGACCTTTTTTATCCATAACTAAAGTGATTGCCAGATTTTATCCATAACTAAAGTGATTGTCAGATTGTACTTTTAGGATTTTTTTAAAGTTTCTTACTTTAGATATTAATGTTTCAAACTGATATAATTTAGTTTTCAATCTTACGTGTCTATTAGATGCAATCGTGGCTAATAGAAGGCTGCATTAGAAATGCCATTTGTCTTTCATGATCATGGCTGAAGAATTTGAAACCTAACCTCATATATTGAGAATTTTAGTTCCTAAGCACTTGGCTGAACCACTGTATCTCATGACAAAAATCATGTCTTCTTTATGCCAAAATCGTGGTCTACACAAGGCTAAAACCAGTTTTCTCAAGCATGAATGATATAACCATATCACTATCATGAAATTATCGAAATAACCTGGAATAATATTAGTTAGCTTACATTAATAAAAAAGAATCACAATATTCATATATAATCATAATAAGTATTCATAAAACATACAACAAGCATGTTTTAGTAATGAATCATCACCTTTTCAAACTCATTTTATCTTGAATGTGGAAACCCTGAGAGATAGGTTAAGAGGAAATTATGAATCAAAACACAACAAAATAACGTAAATAAAGTGGTAAAAACAGCACCAATAATCAGAACAGTATTTTTAAGTCAATGGAGGAGTATTTTTTACCACTAATAAAGTGATAAAAACAGCACTAAAAAAGAATCACAATATTCATATATAATCATACTAAGTATTCATAAAACATACAACAAGCATGTTTTAGTAATGAATCATCACCTTGTCAAACTCATTTTATCTTGAATGTGGAAACCCTGAGAGATAGGTTAAGAGGAAATTATGAATCAAAACACAACAAAATAACGTAAATAAAGTGGTAAAAACAGCACTAATAATCAGAACAGTATTTTTAAGTCAATGGAGGAGTATTTTTTACCACTAATAAAGTGATAAAAACAGCACTAAAAAAGAATCACAATATTCATATATAATCATACTAAGTATTCATAAAACATACAACAAGCATGTTTTAGTAATGAATCATCACCTTTTCAAACTCACATTTTATCTTGAATGTGGCAACCCTGAGAGATAGGTTAAGAGGAAATTATGAATCAAAACACAACACAATAACGTAAATAAAGTGGTAAAAATAGCACTAATAATCAGAACAGTATTTTTAAGTCAATGGAGGAGAACTTGTTTTGAAACTTAAAAATTTACATCAAGGTAATAAAATATCATAATTCTCATATTGAACCAAATAGACCAATAAAATATTATAATTATTAAAACTGAATTAAACTGCTCATTTTTTGGAGACACATGTCACCATTTTAAAAAGTTTCTCTCCAAAATTTCTTTTTTTTTTTCTAACTCTTCTGTCTCTTATTTTTTAATTTTTTTTTTCATATTTACACCCATAAGAAAAAAAAAATATCATTCTATATATATATATATAAGCATATTTTGTTAAAATACATGTTAGCATAACACATTAACACCTAAAAAATTTCCCTCCAATTAACCATAGACACTAGAATAGACTTCTATTTTTTTAGGTGAATTATAAGAAAAATTGAGTCAATTATGCAATATTTTCATCAAGTTTCAACATTATAGGTCAATTCTATCCGAGTATTCTTCACAAATCTCTCGTAATAGTTTAGATATGCAAATGTTGAAATTTAGTAGAAATTTCTCACAATTGACTAAGTTATGCTTGTAACTGTAACACTCTTGGAAGATATTATTCTTTTTCTTATTATATTACCAAATATTACAATTCATTATATAGCATATATGAGGTAACTACGCAGAAGTTCAACAAACACATATAAATAGATACAGTTACAAATTTTGAATGCCACAGGCATATAAAATATACATAAAATATAAAGATGATTCTATACATTGAGAACTATAGTGTGATCCTAACTTTCTTTTTGCAAGCAGCTCCAAACTTCTTCTACAAAATATCCACTTGTTAACGTGTAGAAATATTAAATTGAAAGGAATGAGAAATAATGTCTCACTAAGTGTTCCTATGACTTTGAACTAACTCTTTATTCTCGAGATTGCTTCTTAACTTTAATACCTTCTCTACTCTTTTGTCATTATTCTCCCTCAGGCTTAATCCTATAATATTATTCTTATGTTGTGTGGAGGAATACTAAGTGCGTGTTTGTCAACAATTTTATAAAACTGTTTTCAGTATTTTAGTATTTAAAAACTAAAAAACCCATTTGGTTATTGTTTTTTTAAAACGGTTTTCGAAAACAGTTTCAGTTTTTTAGGCCTCGTTCCGGGTGGTTCTGAGTTTTTGGTTTTTGGTTTTGAAATGTATTTTGAAAACAAAAACGTGTTCAACAAAAATGGTTATGTTTTGGTTTTTTACTCATTTTTGAAATAGTTTTCACTCAATTTCAAAAACAATAAAATTTGGTTTTTAGATTTCTGTTTCTGTTTTTATTTAAGTTCATTACTTGACGTCACTTGTCACCATTGACCGTCGCTTGTCACCATTGACCATTACCTCTGGCCGTCGGTCACCGGCCACCACCTTTGATCGGAAGTCATCGACCGCCACCTCTGTCTAACGATCACCGACCATCACTTCTGACTGGCATTATCAGCCCCCACCTCGACCAACAGTCATCGGTCGTCACCTTCGATCAATGATCACCAATTGCCACCTCCAACCGGCGATCATTGACCGACACCTTCGACACCAATTGCCACCTATGACCGACGATCACCAGTCGCTGCCTCCGACCAACGACCACTGGTTGCCACCTCCAACCAGTTGTCATGGTCGCCACCTTCGACTGACAATCACCGACCGTGATGTGACCATGCCTAGCCAAGGACCTATCACTAGGGCCATGGCTAGAAGGATTGAAGAAGACCTAGCCCTTGCAGACAAAGGAAGACTTCACCTCCTATGGAGAGTGAAGATATTAGGCTAGAGACTTTAGTTAATAAAATGTAATTTTCCTTTATTTTAATTTTGAGGAGCATTAAGATTTAATTTGGGACATGTATTTAGTCCATTTTTTATTTTTAGGAGGTGTCTTAGGAATTTAGAGGGTGAATTTAGCTTTTTGGGTCTTTATGAAGGAAATAAGGGGTAGCCTTGATATCTACACCCCTCTTTTCTACATAAACCCCCTAAGCTAATAAGAAGGAATCTTGGCCCTTGGTTTGAGAAACTTGGGCACCAAGTTTGATGATCTAAGGAGGGAATTGTTTCTCAATTCTCCTCCCTTAGATCTCTCCTTTTAATCCTAGCCCTTCTTTTTTAGGTTATCTTGTTCAAGAGGTTAGCTACCTCTATAAATAGAAGCTCCTCCCTCACTTGTATTTTTGACACTTGAATTTAATCCTAGAGACCATATTGGTTGAGGTTCTTACTTTTGAGTGTCCCCCTTTCTCCTTTGTGAGAGCTTCTAAGAGTTATCAAGGGACCCCTCCCTTGTGGCCTCTCCCCTTTGGCTTATCAAACCTAGTATTTGTGGCGCCTCACCCCATTCCTTTCCTCTCCATAAATCCATTTCCCTTCCAAGTGACCTTAGAAAGGATCCTTTGGGCACGTGATCATCAAAGATCACATCAAGTGGTATCAGAGCCACTTTCTAAAGGTCACGTTCTTTCTCAATTTTTTTTTGCTTTGTTGTTTATTTCTTTGATCTCTTTATTTTAAAGTCCTTCATTTTTTGTCATCTCTATTTCCTTTATTGTCTAGTAGTATAGCTTTTTATTCTTGCTATTATATGCGCTTTTGTTTTCTATCTACGCGCCTATGTTCCATTTAATTTGATGCTATTTTATTTGTCCCTTTCTTTGCATCTTATTTTTGTGTTCAAGTTGCTTAATTTTCCCTTGGTTTTTTATGTTAAAGTGTGCCTAAGAAGTTGTGACCATTAAACCCACATGGTTGAGGATTTTTCCACACCATTGTGGTGATCAACTTTGGCCACTTTGTTGTGCCTTTTGTTTTAAGTCTCTTGCTGAAATTTTTCTCTATTTTTAGGTGTGTTATTTTTTCTTAATCTTGTGTTTTGTCAAATACTAGTCATGTTAGTTTCCTATTTTGTCTCATTTAAATTCCATAGGTTTTAGCCTCTTAAATTTTTTACAAAAAAGCCTTCAAAAATAGTTTGAATTGAGCTCCTAAGAGGTGAACCTCTTGTTGAGTCTCTTAAGTCTTTTATGCTTTTAGTTCAAGCATATTAATCTCTTTGTTGTTCTTAAATATTTGCTCAATTCAATCTTTATATGTTTCTTGTTTTATGTTGAATTATTAGTAGCTTTCCACTTGGTTTACCTTCACTATTGGTGCCTCTTTATGGAATTTTAGCTTGGGTGAATTGTGTTAGTAATTTGAGCAATCAATTTACTTCAAAATCAGCCCTAAATCATTCCTTAAGCACCATTAGTTCAGTGGTATTTGGAACTACTAAGTTGTTTTGCCTTTAGTTGCATGCATTGCTTGAAAATTGTGTGACCTTACTTTGTGCTTATTCACTCAAGTGTTATTATTTCAAGAATCCTCATTAAAATTTCAATTCAACAAGCTATTAGGTGCAGCAAAATGATTAGAAAAAGTTAAAAAAAAATAGAAAAAGTTCAAGTTAAAAAAAAAAAAGAAGATAAAGAACTCAAAAGAAAGACAAATTTGAAGTTGTGTACCTAATAGTAGAAACATTTGATATGAGGAACCAATTGTGATTCAAAAAAAAAATTACTTGAGTAAGATTTTTAGTTTTTGGTCACTTAAATTTTATTAAGTGTGCAACTATTGGTTTCATTTTTTTGTTTGAGTCTTTTTTCATCTCTACTCTTAGAGCTAATCTAGGAAAGTTATTTGTGTGCTACCTTCCTTTATGAGCCTTATGTTTTGTTGCTTGTCTTCTTTACTTCTTTGAGTTTGTCATTGTTTAATCTATCCACTTGGATTTGTGAACCTTGTTTTGTTATTCAGCTTTGTTTGTTGTCTTGTGTTGTATTCGGCCTTGGTAAGGAAAGGTTGGCAAAGGTTCCATATATAAAATTTTGGCAAGTCCAAACAAGAGGAAACAAGGGTAACATTCTTGGGGTGAGTTGATGCAACTCAAAGGGGCTTGATCAAAAGGAGACAAACACCAAAAAAGCTTGGAGTGAAGACTTTGTTTTATTTTTTTTTATTCTTTGTATTGTGTATACTTAATTTTAGATTGAGAGTTTGAGTGCCCTTAAGGCCCTCCCTTGGTTTGTAATAATTTTGGTTAATTTTAGCGTAGTTCTTCGATAATTAGGTGAAGAAGGGAGAGGTGGTACACTTCCTTCAACACCTTAGGAGCACGATTAGAGCCCTTTCTCTTTTACATTCTTGCACTTTTATTTTATTTTATGTTATTTTGAAAAAACGTGTAGAGGCTAAGAGTTCCAAAGACTCATCAAGCCACCTTAGGTGAGAAAAAAAAAAGAGAGGAGTGTTGCTTGAAAAAAAAAGTTTTTGGCCTACCCTTTAGTTTTTAGCATCCAAGCACCATGACTTCCCACACACATTCTAGTGCACATAGTTGTTCATCAAGTAAGAGTGTCAACCAAAGAAAACCTTCTAAGGGAGACACTCTTGAAAACCTTAACTTAGAATTTAGGCAATGGATGGCTAAAGAACAAGAAAGGAGAGAAGAAAAAGAGAGAAAAAAGAAATAAAAGAAAAGGAAAAACAAAAAGAGAAGGAAGAGTTAAAAAAAGAGATGTTGGAAATGAGAAAAGAGAAAAAAGAGCGAGAAGAGAGAAGGCAAAGAGAGAGAAGAGAGGATGAAGAAAGGAGAAGAAGGAAAGAACTAGAAAGAAAAAGAGAAAAAGAGGAAGAAGAGAGAAGGAGAGGAGAAGAGAGTAAGAGGAGAGATAGGAGGGAAAGTGATAGAAAAAATAAAGGAATTCTCATAAGATCCCCATCTAGGCATTTTAGCTCTAGTGAAGAAGAATACTATAGAAATCAACATAAGCATCACTCTCATTCATCATACAATCATCATTCTCCTCAAGAGAACATAAATCATGCTAGGGAACCAAAGGTAGACCTACCCCATTTTCATGGTAGGGAAGATGTTGAGACTTACCTAGATTGGGAAGTCAAAGTGGAACAACTCTTTCGATGCTATGAAATTAGGGAAGAAAGGAAAGTACCTTTGGCCTCCCTTAGTTTTCAAGGTTCTGCTTTGCATTGGTGGGATGGGTTAGTCAAGGATAGGGCCGTAAACAAATGCCTGACATTCGCTACTGGAATGATTTAAAAACTTGTTTGCGAAGAAGGCACATTCCTTCATATTATGAGAGGGATCTTTTGGATAGGCTCCAAAGACTTAGGCAACATAACCTACGTATTGAGGAGTATAGACAAAAGATGGAGCTTCTCATACTAAGGGCCAATATCATTGAGGAACCCAATGCCACCCTTGCTAGGTTTTTGTGTGGATTAAGCTCTGACATTAAAGATAAGGTAGAGCTTCTTTCATACTCAAACCTTGATGAGTTGGTAGAACTTTGTGTAAGAGTTGAGAATCAACTCAAGAGAAAAAGTTTTAAAAAAGATTCTCCCTCTTACTCAAAGAGAGACCAACTTAAGGGAAACTCTTTCAAGGGTTTTCCCAAAGAGGAACCCAAGCATTTTCAAGATACAAAAGCACCTCATGTAGAGAGAAAACCCCCTACTACTAAGCTTACTGAAAGGCAAAGTAGTATCAAATGCTTCAAATGTCTTGGGAGAGGCCACATTGCCTCTCAATGCCCTAACAAGAAAACCATGATCATGAGGGGACAAGACATTTGTAGTGAGAATAGCTCATCTTCCTCCTCTAGTGAGAGTGAGGAAGAAGAGGGACATACGGTTGAACAAGAGTGTGAGGAAGCTTTTCCTTATGAGGGGGACCTCCTTATGGTTCAAAGGCTTCTTGGAAGCCAACATCTAGAGCTTGGCCAGTCACAAAGAGAGAACATCTTCCATACAAGATGTAAAGTAAATGACAAAGTATGTTCTCTCCTTGTTGATAGTGGATCCTGTTGTAACTGTTGTAGCTCTAGGTTGGTTGAAAAACTAGCCTTGACTACCATGGCCCATCCCAAACCTTACAAATTGCAATGGCTCAATGAGCAAGGGGAGATGGTAGTCAATGAACAAGTTATGGTTCCAATTTCCATAGGATCTTATAATGATGAGATTCTTTGTGACATAGTTCCTATGGAGGCTGGTCATATCCTGTTGGAGAGACCATGGCAATTTGACAAAAAAGCTATTCACCATGGCCACTCCAACCAAATAATTCTCACCCATAATGAAAAGCGCTTCAAATTGTATCCTTTGTCACCTTCTCAAGTGGCTGAGGATCAATTTGCGATGAAAAAGAAAAGAGTTGAGGAAAAACAAAAACAAAAAAAAGCACAACAAGCTTTACCCTTAAAGCTTGAAAAGGCTAAAGAGAGAGAGTCGGAAGGTGATGCCCCTTCGAAAGGGAATATTAGTAAAAGGAGCCTATTTGCTACTAAACGTGATTTAAAAGAAGCTCCTTTGACTAACAAACCCTTTTATCTCCTCTTTTGCAAAGAAGCATCAAATCCTTCTTCCATTTTGCATTCTTCTGCTGAGAGCACTGCCACAGCCCATGCACATGAGCACCTTCCTCAAGGGGTTCAAGATATTTTAAAAGAATTTGATGACATATTCCCTAATGAGGTTCCGAAAGGACTTCCTCCCATTAGGGGTATAGAACATCAAATTGATTTGGTGCCTGGCGCAAGTCTACCTAATAGACCTGCCTATAGGACCAACCCCATGGAGACCCAAGAGATTGAGTCTCAAGTGAATGAGCTGTTGGAGAAGGGTTGGGTTCAAAAGAGCCTAAGCCCTTGTGCCGTGCCAGTCTTGTTGGTGCCCAAGAAGAATGGCCAATGGAGGATGTGTGTTGATTGTCGTGCAATCAACAACATCACCATCAAATATAGGCACCCAATCCCTCGTCTTGATGACATGTTGGATGAATTGCATGGGGCAAAAATATTTTCAAAAATACATCTTAGAAGTGGTTACCACCAAATAAGGATCAAAGAGGGTGATGAGTGGAAAACTGCTTTTAAGACTAAATTTGGTCTTTATGAGTGGTTGGTTATGCCTTTTGGGCTAACTAATGCCCCAAGCACATTCATGCGCTTAATGAATCATGTACTAAGGGATTGCCTTGGTAAATTTTGTGTAGTTTACTTTGATGACATTTTAGTTTACTCTAGGAACCTAGATGATCATTTAGGACATCTAAGGCATGTTTTTTCTCTTCTTAGGAGTAATCATCTTTTTGGTAACTTAGAAAAATGCACTTTTTGTGTAGATAGTGTAGTTTTCCTAGGTTTTGTAGTTAGCACAAAAGGGGTTCATGTTGACGCCGAAAAGATAAAAGCTATTCAAGAATGGCCCACCCCAAAGAGTGTGACAGAGATCAAAAGCTTTCATGGTCTCGCTGGATTTTATAGGCGCTTTGTTCCTAATTTCTCCATGCTCTTCGCACCCATAAATTATTTGGTGAAAAAGGAAGTTCCTTTCCTTTGGGGTGAGAAACAAGAGAAAGCCTTCCATCTAATTAAGCATAAACTGACCTATACACCAGTCTTGGCATTACCTGACTTTTCTAAAATATTTGAACTTGAATGTGATGCCTCTAGTGTAGGTGTGAGGGCTGTCTTGTTGCAAGGAGGGCGCCCCATTGCGTATTTCAGTGAAAAACTCAATGGTGCCCCCCTCAACTACCCCACCTATGATAAGGAGTTTTATGCTCTAATTAGGGCCCTTCAAACTTGGGAGCATTACCTTGCTCCCAAGGAGTTTGTCATTCATAGTGACCATGAGTCACTAAAATATTTGAGGGGTCAAGGTAAATTGAACAAAAGGCATGCAACGTGGGTGGAATATCTTGAATCCTTTCCTTATGTCATCAAGTACAAGAAAGGAAAACAAAATGTGGTGGCTGATGCTCTTTCTAGGCGTCATGCCCTTTATTCATCCTTGAGTGAAAAAATCTTGGGATTTGATGACATCCGGGCTATGTATCCGTCTGATAAGGATTTCGGCCCCATATTTGCTACCTCTGCATCTGCATTTGCATTAAAGGCCCATGATGGGTACTTCATCAGTGAGGGGTATCTTTACAAAGGGAGTAAGCTTTGTATACCCCAAGGATCAATTAGGAACTTACTTACAAAAGAGAGTCATGAAGGTGGGCTCATGGGGCATTTTGGGATTTCAAAAACCCTCATGGTTTTACAAGAGAAATTCTTTTGGCCCCATATGTGTAGAGATGTACATAGACATTGCTCTAAATGTATAGCTTGCTTGCAAGCAAAGTCTAAAGCAATGCCTCATGGACTATACACACCTTTACCTGCTCCTTCTGCACCTTGGGAGGATATTAGCATGGATTTCATCCTTGGGCTCCCAAGAACCCAACGAGGTGCAGACTCCATATTTGTGGTGGTGGACCGATTTTCAAAAATGGCCCATTTTATTCCCTACCACAAAGTGGATGATGCAAGCAACATCGCAAGACTTTTCTTTAAAGAGGTTGTCCGATTGCATGGTATACCCTCTTCAATAGTGTCAGATAGGGATGTGAAGTTCCTTAGCCATTTTTGGAAAACTCTTTGGGCTAAGCTGGGAACTAAACTTCTTTTTTCCACTACCTGTCACCCTCAAACTGATGGGCAAACATAAGTGGTGAATAGATCTTTATCCACTATGCTGAGGGCTCTCCTTAAAGGCAACCATAAGTCTTGGGATGAGTACCTTTCCCACATTGAATTTGCTTATAACCGGGTGGTTCATAGAACCACCAAGCATTCTCCTTTTGAGGTGGTCTATGACTTTAATCCTCGTACTCCTCTAGATCTTTTACCTCTTCCTCTTTTTGTTGCTGTGCATAAAGAAGGAGAGGCAAAAGCCATTTTTGTAAAACAATTACATGAGAGGGTTAAAGTTAACATAGAACGCCAATCCTTGAGAGATGCTATTTTCGCCAATAGGGGGAGGAAAGAAGTCCTCTTTGAAAATGGCGACTGGGTATGGCTTCACTTGAGAAAGGATAGATTTTCTTCTCAAAGGAAGTCCAAACTTAGCCCTAGAGGAGATGGACCTTTCCAAATCCTTGAGCGGATCGGTAATAATGCCTATGTTTTAGATCTGCCAGAGGATTATGGGGTAAGCACCAGTTTTAATGTTTCTGATTTGTCTCCATTTGTAGGTGCTGAAAATGACGAAGACCACATGGATTTGAGGTCAAATCCTCTTCAAGGGGGAGGAGATGATGTGACCATGCCTAGCCAAGGACCTATCACTAGGGCCATGGCTAGAAGGATTGAAGAAGACCTAGCCCTTGCAGACAAAGGAAGACTTCACCTCCTATGGAGAGTGAAGATATTAGGCTAGAGACTTTAGTTAATAAAATGTAATTTTCCTTTATTTTAGTTTTGAGGAGCATTAAGAATTTAATTTGGGACATGTATTTAGTCCATTTTTTATTTTTAGGAGGTGTCTTAGGAATTTAGAGGGTGGATTTAGCTTTTTGGGTCTTTATGAAGGAAATAAGGGGTAGCCTTGATATCTACACCCCTCTTTTCTACATAAACCCCCTAAGCTAATAAGAAGGAATCTTGGCCCTTGGTTTGAGAAACTTGGGCACCAAGTTTGATGATCTAAGGAGGGAATTGTTTATCAATTCTCCTCCCTTAGATCTCTCCTTTTAATCCTAGCCCTTCGTTTTTAGGTTATCTTGTTCAAGAGGTTAGCTACCTCTATAAATAGGAGCTCCTCCCTCACTTGTATTTTTGACACTTGAATTTAATCCTAGAGACCATATTGGTTGAGGTTCTTACCTTTGAGTGTCCCCCTTTCTCCTTTGTGAGAGCTTCTAAGAGTTATCAAGGGACCCCTCCCTTGTTGCCTCTCCCCTTTGGCTTATCAAACCTAGTATTTGTGGCGCCTCACCCCATTCCTTTCCTCTCCATAAATCCATTTCCCTTCCAAGTGACCTTAGAAAGGATCCTTTGGGCACGTGATCATCAAAGATCACATCAGACCGCCACCTCTGATCATTGGTCACCGACTGCTACCTCCGATCATTGATATTTCTGTAAATATGAATAAGATTTTTCATTTTCACATGTCTTCAAAACAATTTTCAAGTAATACTTATCAAACAAGTTTTTCTTTTTCTCTTCTTCCAAAAAATAGTTTTAAAAAACTATTTTCGAAAACTCTTTTCAAAAACTATAAAAAACAAAACAAAACCAATCAAGCTCTAAACTTTTCTCAAACATCTACTATTAACTACCTATTGACTCTGTAAATTAGGACACCTAGACACTACCTTTACTCAATTTCTTTCTTTAAGCCCTTATTTACCTATCACAATAGATGATTGATTACATGTATATCATCTTCTTTAATTGACTTGTCAAACTTAGAGTTTATCGCCTCTCTATGACTTCTTTAATTGACTTAATCTTACTATGAGATGCAACATCACCTCTCCTACCATAAAAGTAGCACTCCACATATCTATATCCTCACTAAAAGTGTTGGTTGACCTCACTACACCCATCAAATAGCAAATCACTATTCTATTTATACATTATCATAAAACATATACACACGTGCATTGTTAATATGGTAACATAAACTCATGCATATAATTAACCATACTTGCAATATAATCTTAACATAAATCTTATGTGTTAATCTTTAACTATAATGCATGCTTAATGTTTACTTTCTTTTCATGTTCTGTCCTACGACATTTATTGAGCTCAATACTTTGAGAAGTCTCATTCTCATCTTATGCCTTGGCCTCATATTATTGTCTTTCGACCCAAGGATTTACACAATATATCTTGAAGGGTAGGAAATCGAGAAAGATCCTGTCTACCTTCCAAGAAAGATGTTCTTTTGTTACCTTTGCATGGTTATCTTATAAAGGTTCTACCCCTTTTTTGTGATCCCATTGGTATAACATTCTTTTAGCTTACTTTCATTGTAATAAATAATTCTTATCAATAATGATTATCAAACATAAATTATCCTGAGGCGATGAACATGAATGAATACCAGACAAGATACAATAATAAAAATTACAGTATTTCATTATATTCAACTATGACCTTAATAGTGTATAAGTATCATAATATGAGCTATATTAGTCATATATTATTTTTATATACCTCATTTGAAAGATAAGAAAATTATCTACAATTTTTATTTCTACCACAAGACCTAGTTTGAAGGTATACTATGCATAAAATTATGAACAATTTTTTTATGATTCCCACAACTTGACCTTTACTTACTAAAATGACCATATCTTGAGCTATAGACCTTATTTTTTTAGTGAAACCAATGTCGTTAGTTAGCTAACATCTAGGGTTGCAACTTTTATGCAGAACATTTTCCCTAATTCATTCATTTTAGACCTATTTAGAATTGTTCATTTCGCTTAGCGAATTTAGTTCTTTGCATTTTGCTTAGCGAGAATCTCGCCTAGTGATCCTACAACTCTATAGAATTGTGATCTTCACAAAATTTACACAAAGGGATCAACCATGGTCATTGAAGCAACCATAGGCTCTGTAAACATATAAATAGTAATCCTAATATTTCTAGCACTAATCCATAACTTAAAACTCTAGATCTCAAACTAAATAACACAAAATTATGATCTCTCTTAACCTATGAGTAATAAGAAGAAAATGAAAACAAGGGAAATAACAAAGATAAACCTCAAAGGAATGTTCAAGGGCAAGCTAAGGGAAACACTCACCTTAGGGTTCTCATATTTGAGCTCAAAACCAAGAGTTTTAGCCTTCACTCTCTTCTTCTTGTTCTCTTCTTCTTCTCCTTCTCTCTAAATTTCCTTTCTCTTTCTAACTCTCCCTTCCCTTTCTTACTTAAACTATGTGTTTGTGCTTAGTGTGTCTCAACACACATTGGGCCTTGGCTTCCCATATGAGTCATGTTAAGTTATTGAAGTCTCCGTTTCTTTTCTTTCGGAGGTGCTGACCTGCAGCGAGGCAGAGATGACTTCATATTAACTCTTAGTATAAGATAAATATTATGAATAATGTTTAAGATTACCCTATAATTCATCGAATATATAAATCATTTTCCAAAGGATATATCTTTATTATTTATTTCTAAGGTCCATAAATTTGGGTTGTTATAGTAACACTGTCCAAAAGCATAATTTCCTTGTCTATATGCCTAATTTGTTATTTGTGGTTATTTTTCATAACAAAAATTAGATAAAAGAACCAAATTAAATGAAAAATAAAAATTCGGCATTCAATTTAAAAAAAAGAAGTTTACATACTCGATTACAAGTTTGGTAAAAGTTCACGTACCTTTGGATTAATTAAACCTATATTAAATTTAAACTCCATTTATAGCAAATGCTTTTTCATATGATATCATATTTCTATTACTTTAGTTTATATTTTATTTAATCTTTATTCAAACTTATATGTTTATTACTACTGTGTATCTATGTTCTTAATTTATAAATAATTTATAATCAAATTTTATATTATTTATATTTTAACAAATGCATGCAAATAATCAAGTGACTCTATGGGCATAATTATATTTTTTGTCCCACTATTTTTTTAAAATATTTAATTATGTCCCACTATTATTTTAGATTCAATTTCGTTTCACAGTTTTTCAAATAACTTCAATGTCATCTCACTATTATTTTTATATCTAATTATGTCCTATAATTCTTTAAATAGTTTCAATGTCACCCATTTCATTAAATTGAAGTTTTTTTATAGGTTAAATGATAGTTGTTAATGTGTTAGTTTTTGTTAGTTAGCATGATAACACAATAACATTTACAATAACAATAATTTTATATTTAAAAAATTATTGTGAGATGACATTGAACCTATTTAAAGAAATGAGGGACAAAATTAAATTTAAAATAAATAGTGGTAAAAAATTGAACTTTAAAAAAATAGTGGTTAGAAGTATTTTAATGACTTCAAACAACCTTTCAAAGAGGGGGTGAATTGAATAGTTAAATTTTTTTTTTCAGCTTTTTGTCAAAACCAAATTTTGAAAATCTTTATGAAATAATGATGAAACAAAGCTTTCAAAAAAATTTGGATTTGCAAAGAATGATGGTTTTTTACTCTTTTACATAAAAGATATCAATTAACAAAATAGATTATATCAGATTCAGTTTTATCACAATTTTCAAAATTTGCAACGACAACGAAAGCAGTTTAAGCAATGTAAAGAGAGTAATAAAAGAGAGATTATCACACACAGAGATTTATACTGATTCATTCTTAACCTAGGCTAGATTCAGTTGTTCTATCTTCAAGGAAACCTACCTTGAATAGAACTCAACACTAGAATCAACAAGAGTTTACACACAAACTTAAATGCAAATGAAACGTACACCTACACCCTTGAAAGCCTATCAAGATATTGATTCTACTTCATGCAAAACCCATGCATGATCACTAGGATACCTTCCTAAATGATTTTTACAATCAAAATATAAAAGAAATGATATCACCTGATTTTCTTTGACCAGAATGTAATTTCACAGGTTGTATCATACTATCTCAACCAAACTTATGAATATCTTTTGATCTTGACAAATCTTTGTTAGATCTTGGCTTTGTTGAAGTTTCAAGTTTAGAGAGCTTTTGTTTGAATCTCTGGAATCTCAAATTTTAATCTCGGGTTGTTTTTCAAAAGTATGTAATCGTTATTTTCAAATTTGAATTGAAAACCTTTTTATATCAGATGTTCGAACAGATTAAAATGGGTTTCAATCAATTAAAATGTTCTAAACTCAAGCCTAGATGAAACATGAACCATTTAATTGATTATCATTAGTTCTTAATTGATTAAAATTTTCAACAGCAAGAATTAAGTCAACTAGATCAATTTAATCGTTTAAAGCAAGTTGCTAATCAGTTAAATAGTTCAGATAATCGATTATAAGTTTATTTAATAGATTAAAACATTAGCTATGCCATCCAATCCATCAAATAACTTCACAATACAATTTATACCTTCCAATATGAACATCAATGAGATTAAGCATGTTTTCAAAACTTTTAGGGACCATAAACCTCATTCATGTTTGACTTAATCAATGCTCATCATGAATCAAGAACAACTGATATGTTAAGTTAGATTGAATTAAGACAAACTACCTATATGAATGCATGATATGCTTCATACTCAATCAAGCTATTAACTATAAATGTTCATAATCAAAACTAGAAAACTAAATACAAAATTAGATTTTTTCTTCCTTGCATCTTTGAGAGAATCTCCAACAAGTGGGACAAAAAAAATATAAATTAAGTATGTGCATATGCACAAATACTGTGCTAGTTGGTTAAAAAATGAACAATTAGCCATAATTGATTCGTTAATACTAGAAGGTCAATATGTTCATAAGATCAGGTTTAAGATGCACCCTAATAGTGTGTTTGGATAGAGAATTTCAAGATGACAATTCATTTCATTTTGGAATTTCAAATGCTTTGTGATGAAATACCTTGTTTGGATGAGAAATTTTAAAAGAATTTGAAATTCTAGGCATTTTGGGAAGCGTTTTGATTAGTTAAATTTGTAGAATTTCAAATTCTGTAAAAAACAAGTAAGAATTTGAAATTCTTCAAACTATTTTTCTTTTACTAAAATTGACTGAGGTTATTTTTTACTTAACATCAACTAGGAGTGGCAAAATGAGGTGGGCCAAGTAGGCCAGCCCGCTAATCCACTCTAATTTTGGCAGGTCGGGCATGTTTTCAGTTTGCCAGCCCATTTTGGCCAGCCACACCTAAACTGCCAATTTAGCAGCCAAAGGCGAGGCGGTCTGACTCGCCAACCACCAATATTATATTTTATTTTTTTAACTATAATATTTATATTAATTAATAAAATAATTATAATAATTAAAATATAAAATAATTATTTAGTAGAATTTATGAAAATGGATTTGTTAGAAAAATAAAATAAACTTTGTCATGGATTTATGTCATTTATTATGTAAAAGCATAATATTGTCAAAAAAATAAAACTAGTTATGCAAGGTTTACTTTTTTTCATTTTTCTATTTATTTTTATTAAAAGCATGACTTTTTTTTAGAAACTAAATTATTTTTTAAAAAAAACAATTTTTTTTTTCAAAATATTGTTTAATAAAATAAATTTTAATTTTAGTAGGAATTCAAATACTCTATCCAAACAAGAAAATTAAAATTCAATAAATTTGAATTACCTTATCCAAACAAAATATTTGAAAAATGAAATCATTTAAATTAAAAGGATTTCAAATTCAATGTATTTCAAATTTTTTGCATTTGTAAAATTCTCTATTCAAACACAAATATTAATTTTGATTATTTAACGAGCTTGTGAAATGTTCATTAGGATGTTCATTGGTTTGAGTCAACTCAACAAACTCCATAATTTGAACCAAATCAATTAAATTGGTTTGAATTTTTCATTTGATCAAGTCTAACCTGGACCAAATTGAGCAAAACCGATCATATTCGGTTCGGTTTAGTTCGCAGTTTCAACACTTTAAAACCCTAACCCAACCCAAACCAAAGGTATATATTATTAAATTTATTTTATATTTTTAACTTAATAATTTATATTATATAACTTTAAATATGTTGTACTTAATAGTTTAGTTTGACAAATTTGGTATATATGAAGTACTTGATAATTTGTTAAAAAATTATGAATTTAGTAGATTAATGGATTTGACTAGTTTGAGATATAATATTATTGTTTATGATTTAGTAAAAATAAATTTGATTTTTTTATTTTTTGACCGGTTTTTCCCGGATCCGAACCGAACCAACATCATTGATTCAATTTGGTTCGAATCAGGAAAAAAAAATCAGCAATCCACACCAACCTGAATAAATTAAATGGTTCGATTTTATTTTTTCTAAAAACTGAACCAACTTAACCGTAAACACCCCTAATGTCCAAATGTTCATAACACCTGTATAATAAATGTTCATAACACCCTGAGAGTGGCAAAAAATTTCTTATATTGTTATTCAACCCGCCTTTTAGAGATAATCTCTCTTGTTTCATATGAGAATCACAAAACAATGTAAAAAGGCAATCTCACAAGCTCATTTAATCATCTCATAAATAAAGGACAATTTCAACAACAATCACTACTAATCTTTAAATAATAATCATCAAAGGTAAATAATATAATTATGTTAGTTATTGTAAATACTTCATTATAGTCAATGTTGTTCTCGCCAATTTCACAATTATTAACATTATCTCCTTTGTACATTTGCATGTCGACATCATCGTCCATGTCAATTTCTTGGGATTGAATGTTCCAATATTCATCTTTCATACTGATATATATTGGAGTAGTAAATATATAAATTATTTTCTGTATAGTCATAAGGAAAGAAGGAAAATAAAATGTCTTAAATACCCTCATAATAGGGGGGCAAAGAGGACTTCGAATTTCAGCACAACTGAAATCCGAAATAAACAACACCAAAACACCTTTAAGACATCAAGATTAAAGGGATATTGGATTTTCAACATAACCTGAAAGCACCAACAGAAAGGAGAACACAAGAGACTTCGGATTTTGGCATGGCCAAAACTCGAAATGTGAAATGACACCATTCAAAGAAGGAAGTAATGTCAATAATACTCGGCCTCTCCGAAAACCTTATGCTCATAATAAGCTAATTAAACAAATTAATCAGAGACTGATTAGCATAATGACTAATTAGCACTGCTCCCAAGAAAGTTGAGTAAAGTAAACAAGACATCTGCTGGATAAAGACAAAGCATGGTGGGTAAATGTAATACATGATGTTAAACAAGTAATAACCATCAGGTAAAGAACATGTCTTTGCTACAAATAGTTGGTTATGAGGTACGTGTCAAAGATCCATTCCCAAAGTAGTTATTACTCTTTACTTCCTATACTCTACATACTTTTTGACTTGAGTGTTGGAGTCCTCTTTTGCAGGTTCTCCCCTTTTGTGGAAAAAGGACATTTCAGCAAGTTCATCGTGAATAGTGCTCAGGTACATTTTGGGTAGGAACATTTTGGTGCCCACCATAGGGCCGAAAGTAAAACTAGATCCCACAACCAAGACTGTGAAGACACAGCTATCACTAAGAGCCATGGAGTTGCGCCCTACAACCAACCCCAAAATAATGAAAACACATCTCGACAGCTAGAGGCTATAGATTCAACTAGCATGACCGAAATCCTTAGGTTACTAAGAGAAGAAATTGCAGAAATTCGGGGTGAGAATGTTGAGTTTCAAAATCGTAGTTTCTGAGAGGATGAGATTAGTAGAAAGAAGAAACAAGAAGAATCTCACAAGGGCAAGTCAACTGCCCCATCCTATAGTGGACCATCTATGGGACACTCTACTCAACCATCCTATAGCCAACCCACCCATCCAACTCTCCAGGAACAGGAACCCCAAAAAGAAATTCCCACTCCCTTTCAAAATATACCACCCTTCACGCCTCCCTCGACACATGTTGTTCCCACCCTAGTAGTACAAGCAATGCCACCTAAGCCACCTTCTGCCCCATGCATGGGCGGAGTGTCAGAAGTTTGGCCACATCACCCCTTCACACCTAAAATCATGGATGTCTCTTTGCCAGAAAGCTAGAAGTATGTTGCTTTGGAAAAATATGATGGAACCACAGACCTAGATGCCCATCTGGCTGCTTTCATGACACAAGTAGGAATGTACACCAAGGATCAAGCAGTCTTGTGCAAAATCTTCCCTATGTTACTCAAAGGACAGGCTTTGAGTTGGTTTATCTAGCTCCCACCAAATTCCATCAATAACTTCCAGACACTACCTATGAGATTCGAAACCCAATTTGCCACATCTTGACCACACATATTCACATCCGTAGCTTTGGCCACTGTTAGGCAGGAAAAAAAGAGCCTTTCTGAGACTTTATAGACCGATTTGGCCAAGCTACTTTAACCATAAAAAACTTCCACCGGATGTTGCACTTCATACCTTCCTGGTTAATCTACAGTCGGGAGAATTTGCTACCAGCTTAATCCATTTCCCGCCATTAGACATTTATGAACTTTGACGAAGGGCCATACCTTTCATTGAAGTAGAAGAGCTAACCGTTTTTCAACAAAAAGCTCAGACCGAAGTCACAACTAGTTCGCGAAAAGACAAAGAAAAAAGCAGTCTCGACAACAAGAATGATCTATATTCGGACAAACCTCTGACAGGATCGAGATATACCCAGTACACTTTCTCAACATCACCAAGACCAGAATTTTAGAACAAGTATTAGCAGTCAAACTGTTGACAATGCCAAAAAGGGCACATATGCCTAGAGGGGCTGATACTAGCAAGCACTACAAGTATCACAAAAACAAAGGACACTAATGCATTCTTGTTGATGTTTCTCCTAAGATCACCTTCTAGCTTGGTTCTTTTGAAGAAGTGACTGATGGAGAGGTAGGAATGGTGGTCGTGGTGCCACTCATGGTGAGATAAACCAATGGAAGAAGCTTGCCACAAGGGAAGGAGCCCTTGATAAAAGCCATAGAAGCTCTCAAGTTTGGAGAGAAAGAAGACACTCAAAATGAATTCACAAGTGTGCTTGTATTAAAATCAAGTGTAAAATGTACAAGAAGGGTGAATGTGCTTATTTATAAGCAAAACATGGGCCTAAAAGCTTAGGAGGTGGACGTCCACCATTAGGGAATGCTAAGAGAGATTTATCAAGTATTAATTGAGCTAGAGCCAATTAGCACTAGATTAATTTCTACGAAGATCCAAACATGGCCCTAATTTTAAGATCTTGGTCCCCTCTCAATTTGAATTTGAATTTTGGAGGGAAGCCACATGGCAACTTCAAAATTAAAATTAAAAAATGAGAGCACATAAAAGACATGTGGATACCACCTTGGAGGAGAGAGAATGTGACGTCCAAAGAGGAGGGAACCAAGGGGACCCACATGTCTCTCATGCTTCATGCGTGAGTTGGAGGGGTGTGGAACTAACTTAAAGGGTGTGGTTCACAAAAACCACATGCCTAAAATACTGCAAAAAGGCCCAAAATACTCAACACACTTGATGTTATAGCTATTCCTTAGCATAATATCTTCACTCTCCAAAGGAGGTGAAATCTTCCTTTGTCTGCAAGGGCTAGGTCTTCTTCAATCCTTCTAGCCATAGGTCCTTGGCTAGGCATGGTCACATCATCTCCTCCCCCTTGGAGAGGACTTGACCTCAAATCCACGGGGTTTGCATAATTTTCAGCACCTACAAATGGAGACAAATCAGAAACATTAAAATTGTTGCTTACCCCATAATCCTCAGGTAGATCTAAAACATAGGCATTATTACCGATCCGCTCAAGGATTTGGAAAGGTCCATCTCCTCTAAGGATAAGTTTGGACTTCCTTTGAGAAGGAAATCTATCCTTTCTCAAGTGAAGTCATACCCAGTCGCCCTTTTCAAAGATGAACTCTTTTCTCCCCTATTCGCAAAAGTAGCATCTCTCAAGGATTGGCGCTCTATGTTAGCTTTAACCCTCTCATGTAATTGTTTTACAAAAATGGCTTTTGTATCTCCTTATTTATGCACAACAACAGAAAGAGGAAGAGGTAAAAGATCTAGAAGAGTATGAGGATTAAAGCCATAGACCACCTCAAATGGAGAATGCTTGGTGGTTCTATGAACCACCCGGTTATAAGCAAATTCAATGTGGGGAAGGTACTTATCCCAAGACTTATGGTTGCCTTTAAGGAGAGCCCTCAACATAGTGGATAAAGATCTATTCACCACTTCTATTTTCCCATCAGTTTGAGTGTGACAGGTAGTGGAAAAAAGAAGTTTAGTTCCCAGCTTAGCCCAAAGAGTTTTCCAAATATGGCTAAGGAACTTCACATCCCTATCTGACACTATTGAAGAGGGTATGCCATGCAATTGGACAACCCCTTTAAAGAAAAGTCTTGCGATGTTGCTCGCATCATTCATTTTGTGGTAGGGAATAAAATGGGCCATTTTTGAAAATCGATCCACCACCACAAATATAGAGTCTGAACCTCGTTGGGTTCTTGGGAGCCCAAGGATGAAATCCATGCTAATATCCTCCCAAGGTGCAGAAGAAGCAGGTAAAGGTGTGTATAGTCCATGAGGCATTGCTTTAGACTTTGCTTGCAAGCAAGCTATACATCTAGAGCAATGTTTATGGACATCTCTACGCATATGGGGCCAAAAGAATTTCTCTTGTAAAAGCAAGAGGGTTTTTAAAATCCCAAAATGCCACATGAGCCCAGCTTCATGGCTCTCTTTTGTGAGTAAGTTCCTAATTGATCCTTGGGGTATACAAAGCTTACTCCCTTTGTAGAGATACCCCTCACTAATGAAGTACCCATCATGGGCCTTTAATGCGAATGCAGATGCACATGCAGCAAAGATGGGGCCGAAATCCTTGTCAGAAGGATACATAGCCCGAATGTCAGCAAATCCCAAGATTTTTGCACTCAAGAATGAATAAAGGGCATGACGCCTAGAAAGAGCATCAGCCACCACATTTTGTTTTCCTTTCTTGTACTTGATGACATAAGGGAAGGATTCAAGATATTCCACCCACGTTGCATGCCTTTTGTTCAATTTACCTTGACCTTTTAAATATTTTAGTGACTCATGGTCACTATGAATGACAAACTCCTTGGGAGCAAGGTAATGCTCCCAAGTTTGAAGGGCCCTAATTAGAGCATAAAACTCCTTATCATAGGTGGGGTAGTTGAGGGGGGCACCATTGAGTTTTTCACTAAAATACGCAATGGGGTCCCTCCTTGCAACAAGACAGTTCCCACACCTACACTAGAGGCATCACATTCAAGTTTAAATGTTTTAGAAAAGTCAGGTAATGCCAAGACTAGTGCATGGGTCAGTTTATGCTTAATTAGCTGGAAGGCTTTCTCTTGTTTCTCACCCCAAAGGAAAGGAACTTCCTTTTTCACCAAATCATTTATTGGTGCGAAGAGCATGGAGAAGTTAGGCACAAAGCACCTATAAAATCCAGTGAGACCATGAAAGCTTTTGATCTCTGTCACACTCTTTGGGGTGGGTCATTCTTGAACAACTTTTATCTTTTCGGGGTCAACATGGACGTCTTTTGTGCTAACTACAAAACCTAGAAAAACTACACTATCTACACAAAAAGGTGCATTTTTCTAAGTTACCAAAAAGATGGTTACTCCTAAGAAGAGAAAAAACATGCCTTAGATGTCCTAAATGATCATCTAGGTTCCTAGTGTAAACTAAAATGTCATCAAAGTAAACTACACAAAATTTACCAAGGCAATCCCTTAGTACATGATTCATTAAGCGCATGAATGTGCTTGGGGCATTGGTTAGCCCAAAGGGCATAATCAACCACTCATAAAGACCAAATTTAGTCTTAAAAGCAGTTTTCCACTCATCACCCTCTTTGATCCTTATTTGGTGGTAACCACTTCTAAGATGTATTTTTGAAAATATTTTTGCCCCATGCAATTCATCCAACATGTCATCAAGACGAGGGATTGGGTGCCTATATTTGATGGTGATGTTGTTGATTACGTGACAATCAACACACATCCTCCATTGGCCATTCTTCTTGGGCACCAACAAGACTGGCACAGCACGAGGGCTTAGGCTCTTTTGAATCCAACCCTTCTCCAATAGTTCTTGGACTTGAGACTCAATCTCCTTGGTCTCTATGGGATTAGTCCTATAAGCAGGCCAGCCCCATGTACCAAGTCTATTTGGTGTTCTATACCCCTAATTGAAGGAAGTCCTTTTTGGGAACTTCATTAGGTAATATATTACCAAACTCCTTTAAAAGCTCTTTAACCTCTTGAGGTAGGTTCTCATGTCCAAGTTCTATGGCAGTGCTAGAACTAAAAGGGAAAGAAGGTTTAGGGGGAGAAAATGGGGGATGCCTCTTTGCAAAGGAGGAGATAGAAAGGTCTGTGAGTTAAGGGGGTTTCCTTTAAATCCAATTTTGTCGCAAATAAACTCCCTTTACTAATGACTTTCTTGGAAGGGGCACCAACTTCCAACTCAACCTCCTTACCCCTTTCAAGCTTTAGGGGTAAAGCTTTGCTTTTTTTTTTCTCCTCATCTCTCTTATGTTTCATGATGAGTTAGTCCTCCGCCACTTGTGAAGGTGTTAGAGGACACAACTTAATGCGCTTATCCTTATGAGTGAGGATGATGTTATTGGAATGACCATGGTGTATGGCTTTCTTATCAAATTGCCATGGTCTTCCTAGCAAGATATGGCCAACTTCCATTGGACTATGTCACACAGGATCTCATCTTTATAAGACCCAATGAAAATTGGAACCTTGACTTGCTCATTGACCTCCATTTCCCCTTGCTTATTAAGCCATTGAAGTTTGTAAGGCTTAGGGTGGGGAAGTGGGGTCAAGGCTAGCTTTTCCACCAACCTTGAGCTACAACAATTGCAGCATGACCCACTATCTACAATGAGAGAACATATTTTGTCATTCACCTTATAGCGAGTGTGGAATATGTTCTCCCTTTGAGATGATGACACTTTCAAAGGTTGGCTTCTTATCATCAAGAGGTCTCATTGACATGCATAAGCGATTTCATCACAATCAGATTGGTATGCATGAACCCCTTCTCCTTCGCTCTCACTAGAGGAGTGTGAGCTAGACTCACTACTATAAACATCTTGGGCCCTCATGATGATGTTTCTCTTAGTAGGGCATTGAGAGGCAATGTGGCCTCTCCCAAGACATTTAAAGCATTTGATACTACTAACCTTCTCATGAGAGTCAGTAGTAGGGGTTTTTCTCTTTACATGTGATGTTTTATGCTCTTTGAAGTGCTTGGGATGTTCCTCTTTGGGGTAACTCTTGAAAGAGTTCCCCTTAGGTTGGTCCCTCTTTACATAAGGTGGGTTATCCTTTTTAAAAGTTTTCCTTCTAAGTTGGTTTTCCACCTTGATGCAAAGTTGCACTAACTCATCAAGGGAATTGTATGAGAAGGGCTCCACCTTATCATGAATTTCGAGGCTCAGCCCACATAAAAACCTTGCCATAGTGGCCTTGGGTTCCTCAATGATACCCGCCCTCAAGATAAGAAGTTCCATATTTTGTCTATACTCCTCTATACTAAGCTTGGTTTGCCTTAGTCTTTGGAGTCTATCCAAAAGATATCTTTCATACCAAGAGGGAATATGCCTTCTTCTTAGATCATTTCTAAGATCATTCCAATATCTTGTGGAAGGCATATTGGTCCGGATTCTCTCATTGGTTAACCCAACCCACCAATGCATGGCATGCCCTTGGAAGCTAAGGGTTGCCATTGGAACCTTACCTCATGGCAAGTGAAGAGTTGTTCTACCTTGAATTCCCAATCAAGGTAGGCTTCCACATCTTCCCTCCCATGAAATGGGGGGAGATCAATTTTGGGCCCCCTTGGAGGGGCCCTATTATTATGCATGAATGAATGGGAGTTTCTCCTAGGATGATTGTAGTATTCTTCCTCACTTTCACTCCTATGGGTATGTCTAGATGGGGAACCTAAGACTATCCCTTTCATTTTGCAATTCTCACCATTCCCATGCTTTCTTTTTTCTTCTTCTTTCTCTTTCTCTTCTTTCTCTTTCTTTTCTTTCTCTCCTTTCTCTTATTCTTCTTTCTTCCTTCTCTCTTTTCTTCCTCTCTTTCTTTTATTTTTCTTTTCTCCTTGGCCTCTTTTCTCTCCTTTTTTATTCTCTTCTCTCTTGTTCTTTTGCCATCCACTCCCTAAAGTCCATGTTTAAGTTTTCTAGAGTGTAATCTTTAGAAATATTTCTTTGGTTTACACTCTCGTTTGATGAATAACTATGAGCACTAGAGTGGGTGTGTGATGCCATTGTGCTTGAATTTCTAAGAGGAAAAAAGGTGGCAAAAAAATTTTCACAAAGCACTCCTCCCTTTTGTGTGTGTCCTCACCTAAAATGGCTTTGATGAGTCTTTGGAAGTCTTTAGCCTTCTAAGCGTTTTGACAAGAAATTAAAGAAAGACTTGAAAGGGAAAAAAAATTTAAAAAGGTAAGGGATCTAAAAACGTGCTCCTAAGGTGTTGAAAGAAGTGTACCAATTCTTCCTTCTTCACCTAATTTTCGAGAAACTAAAGCTAAAAGAAATTAAAACAAATTATTACAATAAAAAAGGGAGGGCCTTAAGGGCACTCAAACTCCCAATTCTAAAGGAAGAATTAATTACAACCAATTTAAAAATGCAAAATTTAAAGTCTTCAAGTCCTTTGGTTTCCAAATGTGCTCTAAAGCTCACAGTTAGTGTTTACCCCTCTGAGTTGGTCCCTTAAGCTCTTCGTTCAAGTTTCCAAAGTATGCTACCCTTGTGGGAAGTTCTTTCTTGAAGCTTATTAGAAAGTAGCACTATTACACAAACCAATAAACCAAAGAAAGTAGCAAGGGATATGCAAAATAGAAACTTAAAAGCAATAAAAGGATAAACACAACAAAGGACACTAACCAATTGGTAAGATTAATTTGACAAGACTAGAAAGAATTTGAAAAAAGAAACAAGCAACAATTAAAGGTAAACAATAAAGAAAGCACACAAAGGAATACCTAAGAAAGGCACTAGAGTGGAATGAAAACAAACTAAACAAGACTCCAAAATTTCACAAATTGCACTAACTCTAAAATTATAGTGATCGAATTCTTTTAAGAAAGTTCTCAAGCTCTTACAAGTAATTTTAAGTCCTCAAAGTGTCTTAATCAAATAGGTACACAAGTTTTTTTTCATAATAATTTTTTTTCTTTCATTTCATGTCTTGAAGTTAATATTAGTAGTTTTTTAATTTTCCTTATTCTATTCGCTATTGTCTTTATTGTTGATGCAATTTTATTTTGTTCTTTTCATTGCATTTTTTGCTGCATTTTAAGTGTTATTGCCCTTAGTATAGCTTTATTTTATGTTTAATTTGCTGAGGTTAGGTGCCTAAATAAAAGAGGTAGTGTAAGTCTACATAAGTGTAAGAACCAAATGATGCATGCCTCCCTTGATGTTCTTCTAGAGGTTTTCTTCTTTGGTGAAATGGTTTGTGGAAAGGTAAGAAGTGACGTGGTTTTAGGCGCCACTTAAGGTAAGATAAGCCTAAGATGGAAAGTTTGCCACTAGGGATGGAACCCTTGATAAAAACCTAAGGAATTCTTAAAGAGAGAAGGTGGACACTAAGAGAATTTTGGCCAACTCAAGGTTTTTCCATTCAATAAAGTGTAAAAAATACAAGAGTGTGAAGGAGCACCTTTTTAAAGAGGGAGCTAACCTCTTGGACAAGTCATGAAGGAAAGGAAGGGTTAGGATTAAAAGGAGTCATCCAAGGGAGGAGGATTGAAGCCCAAAGTCCAATCAATCCCCTCCTTTAGATGAGAATTGGTGCCAAAGCTACCTCATCCAAGGGCCAAGATTACTCCTTTATTAGTTTTGGGTTTTATTTAGGAAAAGAGGGTGTAGTTATCAAACTATCCTTATTTCCTAAATAAAGGCCCAAAAGCTAATCTTACCCCTTCTTATTACTAAGACACCTCCTAGAAAATTAAATGGACTAATACATGTCCAAAATAAAATCCTAGGTTCCTAAAAGAAAAATTACAAGTAAATAAGTCATGGCTTGCATAACTTGATGGTTATATGGAGGTGAGATCTTCCTCCTTCTACTCTAGCATGACTTCTTCTATTCTCCTAGTCATGGCCCTAGTGATAGGACCCTTGCTTGGGGAGAATGCATCGTAGAGGGAGAGCCATACTCTATATTCTTTTCTTTTCTTTCCCACTCTCTTTGTCTTCTCTCTTCCCCTTGTCTCCTTTTCTTTTCTTCCTCTCTTCTCCTTTTTTTTTCCTCTCTTTTTTTCTTTCTTTTTTATTTTTTCTTTTTCTCTTTTCTCTAATTCTCTTTCCCTATTTTTTCTCTGTTCTTTTTCTTCTTTCTCCCTCTTTTCCTTTTCTATTCTTTTTCCTCACGCCTCATCCACTCACAAAAATCCATAGTGAGGTGCTCAAGAGAGTTAACATTAGAAAAGTGTCTTTGGTTAACACTCTTGTTGCTAGAGATACTAGCATGTGAGTGATTAGACATTGTGCTTGAATTTTAAGTCTAAGAGGTAGGCTAACAAGATAAGAAAAACACTCCTCTCTTTTTTAGGTTTTCTCCCTAAAAAGGCAAAGTGAGTCTTTGAAATCCAAGCCTTGAACTACACAGTTTTTTGCAAAGAAAAATAAAAGCAAAGAAAGTAAAAGTATAGGGATTCTAAATGTGCTCCTAGAAGGTGATGAAGGTGGTGTACCACTTCCTCCTTCACACCTTAATTATGAGAGACTAAAAGAAACAATAATCCATTACACACAAAGGGTATCAACACTCCCAAAATGAATACAAAAAAAGGAAAGCACAAAATTAAGACTAAAATCTTCAAGTCTTTCTCCAGGCTTCCGACAAGTGTACACTCTCAATGTCTTGCTTTCTCCCTTGCTCAAGTCTTCTTGGCTTTGTAAACACCTCTTACAATGCTACCCTTTTAGTTTTGCTCCTTTTCCAAGGCTTTTCTACAACAAGAGTAACACCACACCAAAACACAAGCAAAAATGCAAGAGTACAAGCAAAAAGGCAATAAAGTACAAAGAAACAATAGGAGACTTTCCAAATGGAAGAGTAAAGGAGACAAACTTGAAAGATTAAAGAATTAAAGACAAACTAAAATTAAGGATGAGAAAAAAGTAGGTACACAAATAGAAATTCTAGAATGGTTCTAGAGTAGAATAAGGACTAAAAGAGAAAATGACTGAAAATGTTTTCAAAAATTGCAAAAGTGCTAGTAACTATGGAAGAATAGTGTATAGATTTTGGCAAGCACAATTAGACGAATCTAAACTCCTTCTTTGAAATTTTACTTGATTTACTATTAGGTACACCTATTTTCGTTCTTTTTTTTTAACTTTTAGTAATTTCTTTTTTTTTATATGTTTTGCTTGTTTTCTTTTGTTTTTATTTTTTTCCTAGATGTACCTAAGTACTTTCTAGATTGAAATTTTTTTAAGAGATGGATAGGTCCTAAACGCTTACGAGACATAAAATTTGAACAAGAAAATGCAATTAATGAAAATACAAGTAACTCTAGTGTACTAAATTTTTTGAAGTGATTTACGTAGTGTTTAATGAGTACTTGGTTGATGATGTTTTGGACACTTACTTGTTTGCACAAGGAGGTCCTAACAACACGCCAATTTTCTCTACACTCCAACAACAAATTCACTTCTCAACAAAGCACACACAAGAGCTAGAAATTTTTTTTTTTGAATAAAGACTCATGATTGAAATTGAGCAATAAAATTGTTTGAGGTTTTATTTTAGAGAACATATTTAGGCTATAAGCATGGTAGAATTCTTTGGAAGACTTACACAAGAGGTAAGAACCTCTTAAATGCTCAGTTTCAAAGAAGGTTAACACACTTAGTATTTTGAACAAGATAAAAAAAGAAGTGAAACCTAGAGAAGTTGATATGACATAAAGTGCCTAAACATTACTCTAGTAAGACAAAACTTAAGAGCATAAAATTTTAAAACAAAGTCCTAGAATAGAAAAGCAAAATAGCACATAAAATGAACCAAAGAATTGTAGAATTGAGACCAAAGCATTCGCCCACAGCATTGTGGATTTTGCCACAGCCGTGTGGCTTAGGTAAAATGCTTTTCAGGTAACTCAAAAACCACAAGAATGAACACAAACTCAAAGCTAAAGTTGAATCAACGAAACCTAAACAGAAAAAATGGTTCAATGAATAGAACTAATAGCTTGAACTTAAAATTTAAAAGTAAGCATCATAAGAACATGCTAGAATTCAAACAATACAAAAACAAGACAAACATTCAAGACATGCTAGAATTAACAAACAACAAGGAGAGATAAAATGAAATTAGAATGGAGATGAAGAGAAAAGAACTTAAAAATTATAAGAGCAAAGGAAGAAGGTGAACCTCTAGAAGGAGGCTCTAAATATCAATTGATGCATTTTTGTTGATGCTTCTCCCAAGATCCCCTTCTAGCTTGGTTCCTTTGAAGAAGTGAGTGATGGAAGAGGAGGAATGGTGGTGGTGGCGCCACTCATGGTCAGATAAGCCATGGAAGGAGCTTGCCACAAGGAAAGGATTCCTCGATAAAAGCCATAGACGCTCTCAAGTTTGGAGAGAAAGAAGACACTAAAAAATGAACTCACAAGTGTGTTTGTATTCAAATCAAGTGTAAAATGTACAAGAGGGGTGAAAGTGCTTATTTATAGGCAAAGCATGGGCCTAAAAGCTTAGTAGGTGGACGTCCACCATTAGGCAATGATAAGGGAGATTAATCAAGTGTTAATTGAGCTAGAGCCAATTACAACTTGATTAATTTCTACGAAGATCTAAACATGCCCTTAATTTTAAGATCTTGGTCCCCTCTCAATTTGAATTTGAATTTTGGAGGGAAGCCACATGGAAACTTCAAAATTCAAATTAAAAAATGAAAGCACATAAAAGACATGTGGATACCACCTTGGAGGAGAGAAAAGGTGATGTGATCTTTGATGATCACGTGCCCAAAGGATCTTTTCTAAGGTCACTTGGAAGGGAAATGGATTTATGGAGAGGAAAGGAATGGGGTGAGGCGCCACAAATACTAGGTTTGATAAGCCAAAAGGGAGAGGCCACAAGGGAGGGGTCCCTTGATAACTCTTAGAAGCTCTCACAAAGGAGAAAGGGGGACACTCAAAGGTAAAAACCTCACGACCAATATGGTCTCTAGGATTAAATTCAAGTGTAAAAAATACAAGTGAAGGGAGGAGCTCTTATTTATAGAGGTAACTAACCTCTTGAACAAGATAACCTAAAAAAGAAGGGCTAGGATTAAAAAGAGAGATCTAAGGGAGGAGGATTGAGAAACAATTCCCTCCTTAGATCATCAAACTTGGTGCCCAAGTTTCTCAAACCAAGGGCCAAGATTCCTTCTTATTAGCTTAGGGGGTTTATGTAGGAAAAGACGGGTGTAGATATCAACGCTACCCCTTATTTCCTTCATAAAGACCCAAAAAGCTAAATCCACCCTCTAAATTCCTAAGACACCTAAAATAAAAATGGACTAAATACAGGTCCCAAATTAAATTCCTAATGCTCCTCAAAATTAAAATAAAGGAAAATTAAATTTTATTAACTAAAGTCCCTAGCATAATATCTTCACTCTCCACAGGAGGTGAAGTCTTCCTTTGTCTAGAAGGGCTAGGTCTTATTCAATCCTTCTAGCCATAGGTCCTTGGCTAGGCATGGTCACATCATCTCCTCCCCCTTGGAGAGGATTTGACCTCAAATCCATGGGGTTTGCATCCTTTTCAGCACCTACAAATGGAGACAAATCAGAAACATTAAAACTGGTGCTTACCCCATAATCCTCAGGCAGATCTAAAACATAGGCATTATTACCGATCCGCTCAAGGATTTGGAAAGGTCCATCTCCTCTAGGGCTAAGTTTGGACTTCCTTTGAGAAGGAAATCTATCGTTTCTTAAGTGAAGCCATACCCAGTTAGCCTTTTCAAAGATGACCTCTTTCCTCCCTCTATTGGAGAAAGTAGCATCTCTCAAGGATTGGCGTTCTATGTTAGGTTTAACCCTTTCATGTAATTGTTTTACAAAAATTGCTTTTGCCTCTCCTTCTTTATGCACAACAACAAAAAGAGGAAGAGGTAAAAGATCTAGAGGAGTACGAGGATTAAAGCCATAGACCACCTCAAATGGAGAATACTTGGTGGTTCTATGAACCACCCAATTATAAGCAAATTAAATGTGGGGAAGGTACTCATCCCAACATTTATGGTTGCCTTTAAGGAGAGCCCTCAGCATAGTGGATAAAGATCTATTCACCACTTCTATTTGTCCATCAGTTTGAGTGTGACAGGTAGTGGAAAAAAGAAGTTTAGTTCCCAGCTTAGCCCAAAGAGTTTTCCAAAAATGGCTAAGGAACTTCACATCCCTATCTGACACTATTGAAGAGGGTATGCCATGCAATTGGACAACCTCTTTAAAGAAAAGTCTTGCGATGTTGCTTGCATCATCCATTTTGTGGCAGAGAATAAAATGGGCCATTAGTGGATAAAGATCTATTCACCACTTCTATTTGTCCATCAGTTTGAGTGTGACAGGTAGTGGAAAAAAGAAGTTTAGTTCCCAGCTTAGCCCAAAGAGTTTTCCAAAAATGGCTAAGGAACTTCACATCCCTATCTGACACTATTGAAGAGGGTATGCCATGCAATTGGACAACCTCTTTAAAGAAAAGTCTTGCGATGTTGCTTGCATCATCCATTTTGTGGCAGAGAATAAAATGGGCCATTATTGAAAATCTGTCCCCCACCATAAATATGGAGTCTGCACCTCGTTGGGTTCTTGGGAGCCCAAGGATGAAATCCATGCTAATATCCTCCCAAGGTGCAGAAGGAGCAGATAAAGATGTGTATAGTCCATGAGGCATTGCTTTAGACTTTGATTGCAAGCAAGCTATACATCTAGAGCAATGTCTATGGACATCTCTACGCATATAGGGCCGAAAGAATTTCTCTTGTAAAAGCAGGAGGGTTTTTGAAATCCCAAAATGCCCCATGAGCCCACCTTTATGGCTCTCTTTTGTGAGTAAGTTCCTAATTGATCCTCAGGGTATACAAAGCTTACTCCCTTTGTAGAGATACCCCTCACTAATGAAGTACCCATCATGGGCCTTTAATGTGAATGCAGATACAGAGGCAATAAAGATGGGGCCGAAATCCTTGTCAGAAGGATACATAGCCTGAATGTCATCAAATCCCAAGATTTTTGCACTCAAGGATGAATAAAGGGCAGGGCATGATGATGTGATGTTTGATGATCACGTGCCCAAAGGATCCTTTCTAAGGTCACTTGGGAGGGAAATGGATTTATGGAGAGGAAAGGAATGGGGTGAGGCGCCATAAATACTAGGTTTGATAAGCCAAAGGGGAGAGGCCACAAGGGAGGGGTCCCTTGATAACTCTTAGAAGCTCTCACAAAGGAGAAAGGGGGACACTCAAAGGTAAAAACCTCAACCAATATGGTCTCTCGGATTAAATTCAAGTGTAAAAAATACAAATGAGGGAGGAGCTCCTATTTATAGAGGTAGCTAACCTCTTGAACAAGATAACCTAAAAAAGAAGGGTTAGGATTAAAAGGAGAGATCTAAGGGAGGGGGATTGAGAAACAATTCCCTCCTTAGATCATCAAACTTGGTGCCCAAGTTTCTCAAACCAAGGGCCAAGATTCCTTCTTATTAGCTTAGGGGGTTTATGTAGGAAAAGACGGGTATAGATATCAAGGCTACCCCTTATTTCCTTCATAAAGACCCAAAAAGCTAAATCCACCCTCTAAATTCCTAAGACACCTCCTAAAAATAAAAAATGGACTAAATACATGTCCCAAATTAAATTCTTAATGCTCCTCAAAATTAAAATAAAGGAAAATTAGTTTTTATTAACTAAAGTCCCTAGCCTAATATCTTCACTCTCCATAGGAGGTGAAGTCTTCCTTTGTCTGCAAGGGCTAGGTCTTCTTCAATCCTTCTAGCTATGGCCCTAGTGATAGGTGCTTGACTAGGCATGGTCACATCATCTCCTCCCCCTTGAAGAGGATTTGACCTCAAATCCATGGGGTCTTCGTCATTTTCAGCACCTACAAATGGAGACAAATCAGAAACATTAAAACTGGTGCTTACCCCATAATCCTCAGGTAGATCTAAAACATAGGCATTATTACTGATCCGCTCAAGGAATTGGAAAGGTCCATCTCCTCTAGGGCTAAGTTTGGACTTCCTTTGAGAAGGAAATGTATCCTTTCTCAAGTGAAGCCATACCCAGTCGCCCTTTTCAAAGATGACCTCTTTCCTCCCCCTATTGGCGATAGTAGCATCTCTCAAGGATTGGCGCTCTATGTTAGCTTTAACCCTCTCATGTAATTGTTTTACAAAAATGGCTTTTGCCTTTCCTTCTTTATGCACAACAACAGAAAGAGGAAGAGGTAAAAGATCTAGAGGAGTACGAGGATTAAAGCCATAGACCACCTCAAATGGAGAATGCTTGGTGGTTCTATGAACCACCCGGTTATAAGCAAATTCAATGTGGGAAAGGTACTTATCCCAACATTTATGGTTGCCTTTAAGGAGAGCCCTCGGCATAGTGGATAAAGATCTATTCACCACTTCTATTTGCCCATCAGTTTGAGGGTGACAGGTAGTGGAAAAAAGAAGTTTAGTTCCCAGCTTAGCCCAAAGAGTTTTCCAAAAATGGCTAAGGAACTTCACATACCTATCTGACACTATTGAAGAGGGTATACCATGCAATCAGACAACCTCTTTAAAGAAAAGTCTTGTGATGTTGCTCGCATCATCCACTTTGTGGCAGGGAATAAAATGAGCCATTTTTGAAAATCGGTCCACCACCATAAATATGGAGTCTGTACCTCGTTGGGTTCTTGGGAGCCCAAGGATGAAATCCATGCTAATATCCTCCCAAGGTGCAGAAGGAGCAGGTAAAGGTGTGTATAGTCCATGAGGCATTGCTTTAGACTTTGCTTGCAAGCAAGCTATACATTTAGAGCAATGTCTATGGACATCTCTACGCATGTGGGGCCAAAAGAATTTCTCTTGTAAAAGCATGAGGGTTTTTGAAATCCCAAAATGCCCCATGAGCCCACCTTCATGGCTCTCTTTTGTAAGTAAGTTCCTAATTGATCCTTGGGGTATACAAAGCTTACTCCCTTTGTAAAGATACCCCTCATTGATGAAGTACCCATCATGGGCCTTTAATGGGAATGCAGATGCAGAGGTAGCAAATATGGGGCCAAAATCCTTGTCAGACGGATACATAGCCCGAATGACATCAAATCCCAAGATTTTTGCACTCAAGAATGAATAGAGGGCATGATGCCTAGAAAGAGCATCAGCCACCACATTTTGTTTTCCTTTCTTGTACTTGATGACATAAGGGAAGGATTCAAGATATTCCACCCACATTGCATGCCTTTTGTTCAATTTACCTTGACCCCTCAAATATTTTAGTGACTTATGGTCACTATGAATGACAAACTCCTTGGGAGCAAGGTAATGCTCCCAAGTTTGAAGGGCCCTAATTAGAGCATAAAACTCTTTATCATAGGTAGGGTAGATGAGGGGGACACCATTGAGTTTTTCACTGAAATACGCAATGGGGTGCCTCCTTGCAACAAGACAGCCCCCACACCTACACTGGAGGCATCACATTCAAGTTCAAATATTTTAGAAAAGTCAGGTAATGCCAAGACTAGTGCACGGGTCAGTTTATGCTTAATTAGCTGGAAGGCTTTCTCTTGTTTCTCACCCCAAAGGAAAGGAACTTCCTTTTTCACCAAATCATTTATTGGTGCGAAGAGCATGGAGAAATTAGGCACAAAGCGCCTATAAAATCCAGCTAGACCATGAAAGCTTTTGATCTCTGTCACACTTTTTGGGGTGGGCCATTCTTTAATAGCTTTTATCTTTTCGGGGTCAACATGGACCCCTTTTGTGCTAACTACAAAACCTAGAAAAACTACACTATCTACACAAAAGTTCCATTTTTCTAAGTTACCAAAAAGATGATTACTCCTAAGAAGAGAAAAAATATGCCTTAGATGTCCTAAATGATCATCTAGGTTCCTAGAGTAAACTAAAATGTCATCAAAGTAAACTACACAAAATTTACCAAGGCAATCCCTCAGTACATGATTCATTAAGCGCATGAATGTGCTTGGGGCATTAGTTAGCCTAAAAGGCATAACCAACCACTTATAAAGACCAAATTTAGTCTTAAAAGCAGTTTTCCACTCATCACCCTCTTTGATCCTTATTTGGTGGTAACCACTTCTAAGATCTATTTTTGAAAATATTTTTGCCCCATGCAATTCATCCAACATGTCATCAAGATGGGGGATTGGGTGCCTATATTTGATGGTGATGTTATTGATTGCACGACAATCAACACACATCCTCCATTGGCCATTCTTCTTGGGCACCAACAAGACTGGCACAACACAAGGGCTTAAGCTCTTTTGAACCCAACCCTTCTCCAACAGCTCATTCACTTGAGACTCAATCTCTTGGGTCTCCATGAGGTTGGTCCTATAGGCAGGTCTATTAGGTAGACTGGCGCCAGGCACTAAATCAATTTGATATTCTATACCCCTAATGGGAGGAAGTCCTTTCGGAACCTCATTAGGGAATATATCATCAAATTCTTTTAAAATATCTTGAACCCCTTGAGGAAGGTGCTCATGTTCATGGGCTATGGCAGTGCTCTCAGCAGAAGAATGCAAAATGGGAGAAGGATTAGATGCTTCTTTGCAAAAGAGGAGATAAAAGGGATTGTTAGTCAAAGGAGCTTCTTTTAAATCACGTTTAGTAGCAAATAGGCTCCTTTTACTAATATTCCCTTTCGAAGGGGCATCACCTTCCGACTCTCTCTCTTTACCCTTTTCAAGCTTTAAGGGTAAAGCTTGTTGTGCTTTTTTTTGTTTTTGTTTTTCCTCAACTCTTTTCTTTTTCATCACAAATTGATCCTCAGCCACTTGAGAAGGTGACAAAGGATACAATTTGAAGCGCTTTTCATTATGGGTGAGAATTATTTGGTTGGAGTGACCATGGTGATTTGTCAAATTGCCATGGTCTCCCCAACAGGATATGACCAGCCTCCATAGGAACTATGTCACAAAGAATCTCATCATTATAAGATCCTATGGAAATTGGAAATATAACTTGTTCATTGACTACCATCTCCCCTTGCTCATTGAGCCATTGCAATTTGTAAGGTTTGGGATGGGGCATGGTAGTCAAGGCTAGCTTTTCAACCAACCTAGAGCTACAACAGTTACAACAGGAGCCACTATCAACAAGGAGAGAACATACTTTGTCATTTACTTTACATCTTGTATGGAAGATGTTCTCTCTTTGTGACTGGCCAAGCTCTAGAGGTTGGCTTCTAAGAAGCCTTTGAACCATAAGGAGGTCCCCCTCATAAGTAAAAGCTTCCTCACACTCTTGTTCAAAACTATGTCCCCCTTCTTCCTCACTCTCACTAGAGGAGGAAGATGAGTTATTCTCACTACAAATGTCTTGTCTCCTCATGATCATGGTTTTCTTGTTAGGGCATTGAGAGGCAATGTGGCCTCTCCCAAGACATTTGAAGCATTTGCTACTACTTTGCCTCTCAGTAGGCTTAGTAGTAGGGGTTTTCTCTCTACATGAGGTGCTTTTGTATCTTGAAAATGCTTGGGTTCCTCTTTGAGAAAACCCTTGAAAGAGTTTCCCTTAAGTTGGTCTCTCTTTGCGTAAGAGGGAGAATCTTTTTTAAAGCTTTTTCTCTTGAGTTGATTCTCAGCTGTTACACAAATTTCTACCAACTCATCAAGGTTTGAGTATGAAAGAAGCTCTACCTTATCTCTAATGTCAGAGCTTAATCCACACAGAAACCTAGCAATGGTGGCATTGGGTTCCTCAATGATATTGACCCTTAGTATGAGAAGCTCCATCTTTTGTCTATACTCCTCAATACTTAGGTTATGTTGCCTAAGTCTTTGGAGCCTATCCAAAAGATCCCTCTCATAATATGAAGGAATGTGCCTTCTTCGCAAACAAGTTTTTAAATCATTCCAGTAGCGAATGTCAGGCATTTGTTTACGGGCCCTATCCTTGACTAACCCATCCCACCAATGCAAAGCAGAACCTTGAAAACTAAGGGAGGCCAAAGGTACTTTCCTTTCTTCCCTAATTTCATAGCATCGAAAGAGTTGTTCCACGTTGACTTCCCAATCTATGTAAGTGTCAACATCTTCCCTACCATGAAAATGGGGTAGGTCTACCTTTGGTTTCCTAGCATGATTTATGTTCTCTTGAGGAGAATGATGATTGTATGATGAATGAGAGTGATGTTTATGTTGATTTCTATAGTATTCTTCTTCACTAGAGCTAAAATGCCTAGATGGGGATCTTATGAGAATTCCTTTATTTTTTCTATCACTCTCCCTCCCATCTCTCCTCTTACTCTCTTCTCCTCTCCTTCTCTCTTCTTCCTCTTTTTCTCTTTTTCTTTCTAGTTCTTTCCTTCTTCTCCTTTCTTCATCCTCTTTTCTCTCTCTTTGCCTTCTCTCTTCTCACTCTTTTTTGTCTTTTCTCATTTCCAACATCTCTTTTTTTAACTCTTCCTTCTCTTTTTGTTTTTCCTTTTCTTTTATTTCTTTTTTTCTCTCTTTTTCTTCTCTCCTTTCTTGTTCTTTATCCATCCATTCCCTAAATTCTAAGTTAAGGTTTTCAAGAGTGTCTCCCTTAGAAGGTTTTCTTTGGTTGACACTCTTACTTGATGAACAACTATGTGCACTAGAATGTGTGTGGGAAGTCATGGTGCTTGGATGCTAAAAACTAAAGGGTAGGCCAAAAACTTTTTTTTTCAAGCAACACTCCTCTTTTTTTTTTTTCTCACCGAAGGTGGCTCAATGAGTCTTTGGAACTCTTAGCCTCTACACGTTTTTTCAAAATAACATAATTTAAAATAAAAGTGCAAGAATGTAATCGTGCTCCTAAGGTGTTGAAGGAAGTGTACCACTTCTCCCTTCTTCACCTAATTAACGAGGAACTACGCTAAAATTAACCAAAATTATTACAAACCAAGGGAGGGCCTTAAGGGCACTCAAACTCCCAATCTAAAATTAAGTATACACAATACAAAGAATAAAAAAAATAAAACAAAGTCTTCACTCCAAACTTTTTGGTGTTTGTCTCCTTTTGATCAAGCCCCTTTGAGTTGCATCAACTCACCCCAAGAATGCTACCCTTGTTTCCTCTTGTTTGGACTTGCCAAAATTTTATATATGGAACCTTTCCCAACTTTTTCTTACCAAGGCCAAATACAACACAAGACAACAAACAAAGGTGAATAACAAAACAAGGTTCACAAATCCAAGTGGATAGATTAAACAATGACAAACTCAAAGAAGTAAAGAAGACAAGCAAGAAAACATAAGGCTCACAAAGGAAGGTAGCACACAAATAACTTTCCTAGATTAGCTCTAAGAGTAGAGATGAAAAAAGACTCAAACAAAAAAAATGAAACCAATAGTTGCACACTTAATAAAATTTAAGTGACCAAAAACTAAAAAGCTTACTCAAGTAATTTTTTTTTGAATCACAATTGGTTCCTCATATCAAATGTTTCTACTATTAGGTACACAACTTCAAATTTGTCTTTCTTTTGAGTTCTTTATCTTCTTTTTTTTTTTAACTTGAACTTTTTCTATTTTGTTTTAACTTTTTGTAATCATTTTGCTGCACCTAATAGCTTGTTGAATTGAAATTTTAATGAGGATGCTTGAAATAATAACGCTTGAGTGAATAAGCACAAAGTAAGGTCACACAATTTTCAAGTAATGCATGCAACTAAAGGGAAAACAGCTTAGTAGTTCCAAATACCACTGAACTAATGGTGCTTAAGGAATGATTTAGGGCTGATTTTGAAGTAAATTGATTGCTCAAATTACTAACACAATTCTTCCAAGCTAAAATTCCATAAAGAGGTACCAATAGTGAAGGTAAACCAAGTGGAAAGCTACTAATAATTCAACATAAAACAAGAAACATATAAAGATTGAATTGAGCAAATATTTAAGAACAACAAAGAGATTAATATGCTTGAACTAAAAGCATAAAAGACTTAAGAGACTCAACAAGAGGTTCACCTCTTAGGAGCTCAATTCAAAAATGTTTTTGAAGGCTTTTTTGTAAAAATTTTAAGAGGCTAAAACCTATGGAATTTAAATGAGACAAAATAGGAAACTAACATGACTAGTATTTGACAAAACACAAGATTAAGAAAAAATAACACACCTAAAATAGATCAAAAAATTTCAGCAATAGACTCAAAACAAAAGGCACAACAAAGTGGCCAAAGTTGATCACCACAATGGTGTGGAAAAATCCTCAACCATGTGGATTTAATGGTCACAAGTTCTTAGGCACACTTTAACATAAAAAACCAATGGAAAATTAACCAACTTGAACACGAAAATAAGTTGCAAAGAAAGGGACAAATAAAATCGCATCAAATTAAATGGAACATAGGCGCGTAGATAGAAAACAAAAGCACATATAATAGAAGATGGTCTCTCTTTGTGACTGGCCAAGCTCTAGAGGTTGGCTTCCAAGAAGCTTTTGAACCATAAGGAGGTCCCCCTTATAAGGAAAAGCTTCCTCACACTCTTGTTCAAAAGTATGTCCCCCTTCTTCCTCACTCTCACTAGAGGAGGAAGATGAGTTATTCTCACTATAAATGTCTTGTCCCCTCATGATCATGGTTTTCTTCTTGGGGCATTGAGAGGCAATGTGGCTTCTCCCAAGACATTTGAAGCATTTGATACTACTTTGCCTCTCATTAGGCTTAGTAGTAGGGGTTTTGTCTTTACATGAGGTGCTTTTTTATCTTAAAAATGCTTGGGTTCCTCTTTGGGAAAACCCTTGAAAGAGTCTCCCTTAAGTTGGTCTCTCTTTGAGTAAGAGGGAGAATCTATTTTAAAGCTTTTTCTCTTGAGTTGATTCTCAGCTCTTACACAAAGTTCTACCAACTCATCAAGGTTTGAGTATGAAACAAGCTCTACCTTTTCTCTAATGTGAGATCTTAATCCACACAAAAACCTAGAAAGGGTGGCATTGGGTTCCTCAATGATATTGGCCCTTAGTATCAGAAGCTCCATCTTTTGTCTATACTCCTCAATACTTAGGTTATGTTGCCTAAGTCTTTGGACCCTATCCAAAACATCCCTATCATAATATGAAGGAATATGCCTTCTTCGCAAAAAAGTTTTTAAATCATTCCAGTAGCGAATGTCAGGCATTTGTTTACGGGCCCTATCCTTGACTCACCCATCCCACCAATGCAAAGCAGAACCTTGAAAACTAAGAGAGGCCAAAGGTACTTTCCTTTCTTCCCTTATTTCATAGCATCGGAAGAGTTGTTCCACTTTGACTTCCTAATCTAGGTAAGTCTCAACATCTTCCCTACCATGAAAATGGGGTAGGTTTACCTTTGGCTCCCTAGCATGATTTATGTTCTTTTGAGGAGAATTATGATTGTATGATGAATGAGAGTGATGCTTATGTTGATTTCTATAGTATTCTTCTTGGATAGAGCTGAAATTCCTAGATGGGGATCTTATGAGAATTCCTTTCTTTTTTCTATCACTCTCCCTCCCATCTCTCCTCTTACTTTCTTCTCCTTTCCTTCTCTCTTCTTCCTTTCTTCTCTTTTTCTTTCTAGTTCTTTCCTTCTTCTCCTTTCTTCATCATCTCTTCTTTCTTTTTGCCTTCTCTCTTCTCGCTCTTTTTTCTCTTTTCTCATTTCAAACATCTCTTTATTTTAAAGTCCTTCATTTTTTGTCATCTTTATTTCCTTTATTGTCTAGTAGTATATCTTTTTATTCTTGCTATTATACGTGACCTTTAGAAAGTGGCTTTGGTACCACTTGATGTGATCTTTGATGATCACGTGCCCAAAGGATCCTTTCTAAGGTCACTTGGAAGGGAAACGGATTTATGGAGAGGAAAGGAATGGGGTGAGGCGCCACAAATACTAGGTTTGATAAGCCAAAGGGGAGAGACCACAAGGGAGGGATCCCTTGATAACTCTTAGAAACTCTCACAAAGGAGAAGGGGGGACACTCAAGGGTAAGAACCTCACAACCAATATGGTCTCTAGGATTAAATTCAAGTGTAAAAAATACAAGTGAGGGGAGAAGCTCCTATTTATAGAGGTAGCTAACCTCTTGAACAAGATAACCTAAACAAGAAGGGCTAAGATTAAAAAGAGAGATCTAAGGCAGGAGGATTGAGAAACAATTCCCTCCTTAGATCATCAAACTTGGTGTCCAGGTTTCTCAAACCAAGGGCCAAGATTCCTTCTTATTAGCTTAGGGGGTTTATATAGGAAAAGAGGGGTGTAGATATCAAGGCTACCCCTTATTTCCTTTATAAAGACCCAAAAAGCTAAATCCACCCTCTAAATTCCTAAGACACCTCCTAAAATAAAAAATGGACTAAATACATGTCCCAAATTAAATTCCTAATGCTCCTCAAAATTAAAATAAAGGAAAATTACATTTTATTAACTAAAGTCCCTAGCCTAATATCTTCACTTTCCATAGGAGGTGAAGTCGTCCTTTGTCTGCAAGGGCTAGGTCTTCTTCAATCCTTCTTGCCATGGCCCTAGTGATAGGTCTTTGGCTAGGCATGATCACATCAAAAGGTGATGTCCAAAAAGGAGGGAACCAAGGGGATCCACATGTCTCCCATGCTTCATGTGTGAGTTGGAAGGGTGTGGAACTAGCTTAGGAGGTGTGGTTGACAAAAACCACATGCCTAAGCTACTCCAAAAAGGCCCAAACTACGCAACACACTCCACAAAAGATACTAATTACACCTCCTAGTCTAAAATAGACATAAAGGCCAAAATACAAGGCCAAAAGAGAAACTAAAGACACCTCCAAATCCCCAATTAAAAAAAAGTATAATACAAGGACTAAAAAGAAGAATATGGCCTACTTTTCTATCATCTTGATCTCCATGAGAATGTGAGGTATTCTTCCCTCCTCTCTAGCCATATCTTCCTCAATCTTCCTAGCCATGACCCTTGTGATAGGACCCTTACTAGGGAGGAATGCATCATAGACTCAACCGAAGAATGCACGACCCTAAGAGACAAAATTGAAGACATAATTAAACAAGGATATCTAAAATATTTCATCCACATGGCCAATGATCACTCCCAACCAGCAAAACAATGCTATCACCGAAGGGACTATTCTCGGCCTAGCATCGTAGTAATTATCATTCACGGATAGATAGGCGTAGAAGTCGCAACGATAGTAGGTCAAGAGAAAGAAGAGAAGAAAACCGGAGCAAAGACAAAAAAATCATCAACACAATCACTAGAGGTTTTGCAGGAGGATGATATACCTCCTCGACAAGAAAAAGGCATGCTTAGACAATTAGGTCAACAATTCGATTGCTCCGCATGCTTGACCAAGCACCAATTTCACAGATGAAGTCTTCCAAGCTGTAGACCCTGAACAAGATGATCCCATGGTAATTAGTGTAGAGATTGTCAACTGCATTGTCCGAAAAATATTAGTAGATCAAGGAAGTTCGACAGATGTTCTATATTGAAGAACATTTAAGGAACTTGGACTGTTAGAAGATCAAATGATTGCCTACAATTAACCTCTTATAGGGTTTTTAGGGTGAAGGTGTCCGCAAGAGGTTATATTGACTTATATACTAAGTTTGGCAATATAAGGAAATCCAGCAATATCCGAATTCGATACATAGCCATTCTTGCTACCACCTCGTATAACATCTTACTGGGACGACTCTCATTAAACAAATTTGGATCCATAGTATCCACCCCCCACTTAGCCATGAAATTCCCTTCAGAAGAAAATAAGATAGTCACCATCCATGCAAACCAGCAAGCTGCCACAGAATGCTACTTGGACAGCCTAAGATCATAGACATACGAGAGGTAGCTAGATTCAAATAATATTAATGTATCTGCATTCAAAGAAGAATCCAATCTAGACTTAGATCCCCGAGGAGAGGAAGCAGAAAAAGGCTGAGCCCACCGAGAAGGTAGATCCTTTTCAACTTAAGAGAAAACCTGAGCAGGTGACACATGTGGGCTCTTAAGCCAGAAAGCTTGAAAAAGAAAATAATTGAAGTTGTCAGGAAAAATTATGATCTATTGGTATGGTCCCCAGCAGATATGCTGGGAATTGATCCAGAGTTCCTGTGCCACCGACTGGGTGTATGTAAGACAGCTTGGCTTGTGGCACAAAAGAGAAGAAAAATAGGAGAATAAAGAGCACAAGATGTTAGAGAATAGGTTGCTAAACTCATTACTACCAATTTCATCTGAGAAGTTCTCTATACCACGTGGTTGGCGGATGGGGTTATGTTTCGAAAGCAAAATGGTAAGTGGTGAATATGCATTGACTATACAGATTTGAACAAAGCTTATCTGAAAGATGCTTACCCTCTCCCAAGCATAGACAAGCTCGTGGACGGAGCAATCAATCATCGTTTGCTAAGTTTCTTAGATGCATATTCAAGCTATAATAAAATCCGAATGCACCCCTAGGATGAAGTCAAAACAACATTCATTATTGAGTCAGTCAACTATTGTTATAAGGTGATGCCTTTTGACCTAAAAAATCCAAGGGCCATATACCAAATATGATGGATAAAGTCTTTCATAGACAAATAGGAAAGAATCTAGAGGTCTATGTTGAAAACATGGTGGTTAATTCAGAAGAACTGAACAATCATGTCAGGGACCTCCAAGACATTTTTTCTACAATTTAGAGATATTCAATGAGGCTCGACCTTAAAAAATGCATGTTTGGCATACAAGACGAGAAGTTTCTATGCTTCATGCTAAGCAGTAGAGGCATAGAAGTCAACCCAAACAAATGTCAAACGATATTGAACACAAGGAGTCCGAACAATTTAAAAGAAACACAAAGACTGATGAGTAGGTTAGCATCACTTGCCAGGTTCCTCCCGAAACCAATAATCACACTCCTCAGAAAGAGAAAAAAATTTAGATGGACAGATGAGTATGAGGAAGCTTTTACCACCCTAAAGAGATCCATTGCATCCTCCCTATTTTGATAAAACCAAACCTAGAAAAGCCATTAAGTCTATACCTATCGATCTCGAAAAAAGCCATCAGGGCAGTCATGGTGCAAGACATAGCTGAAGGACAGCAACCAGTCTATTACATAAGCCGAATGCTCCAAGACATCGAGACCAAGTACCAAATAGTAGAAAAATCAGCATTAGTGTTGTCAATTCGGCCCGAAGACTTCAGCCTTACTTCCAAAGTCATACAGTAGTGGTAAGGATGAACTATCCAATCTCTAAAGTGTTAAGAAGGCCCAAGTTAGCAAGAAGAATGGTGGCATGATCCGTTGAATTATCAGAATTCGACCTCAAATATGAACTGAGAGGACCAATCAAGGCACAATGCTTGGTAGACTTCCTCAAAAAGTTGCATCCAGTACCAAACACTTACTCCTTCCATCGAACACTACACGTAGATGGGTCTTCCAATAGGGGGAAGTGTTGCATGCATTATATTGGAATGACCCAATGACATTACCATAGAACAATATCTAAGATTTGGTTTTAAGGCCTCCAATAACTAGGTCAAATATGAGGTGTTGTTGGCAGGAGTCAAACTAGTCGAAGACATTGGGGCAACACAAATTAAATGCCTTACTAATTCCAAGGACGTGGTAGAATAGGTGAACGGTTCTTTTCAAGTCAATGACACAAGGTTACAACAATACTACCATATATTTTCTAATACAAAGACAAAATTTGAAGTAGAAGTGGTGCACATACCAAGAGAACAGAATGTAAAGGCAAACCAACTAGCCAGTTCTCGAAAGCCAGGGAAATTGCGCACCTTCTTACAACAAGAGTTACCTCTCCCCAACATTTCAAAATGTTTTAGTCTCCGTAGAAGATCGAGATTGGTGCACCGGGATCTTAGATTTTTTACAAAACAGAATGACCCCTACAAAACCAGCAAAAGCTAAGAAGTTGAGAACGAAGGCATCACGATTTTCCTTAATCTCGGGAGAACTTTATAAAAGAAGTTTTCCAGCCCCTCTTTTAAATTTCCTAAATGACAAAGAGGCAAATTACTTCCTTAGAGAAATACATCAAGGTATTTATGGTTTACACTCAGGGACAATGATGCATGCACGCCTAGCATGGGCTTGAGCTAGGACAATTAAGGAAGGAGCATGACTTGGATGAAGCTTCAAGGAGCTTAGTTTAGGACATGTTCCATTTAATTGTATTAATTTGACAATTTTTAGGCTTGTATAAGCACCCTTAAGTCATTAGGATTTTAGGGGTGTAGCTAGTTTAATTTCCGGCCTTGTATTTTGGCCTATAGGTTTTATTTTCTTTAGGAGGTGTAATTAGTCTCTTTGTGGAGTGTGTTAATTAGTTGGGCCTATCTGAGATGCATTTGGACGTGTGGTTATTAATTTCCACACCCCTAATTGCTTCTAAAACCCTTCTAACCAACACATGAAGCATGTAGGAGACATGTCGGCCCCCTTGCCCCTTTGTTTCACTCCACATGTGCTTTCTCTCTCCTACATGGCTGATTCTCTTTGCTTCTTATTTGAATTTGAATTTTGGAAGTGCTATGTCATTTCCCTCCAAAATTCAAATTCAAACTAGAGGGAACATAGATCCATATTTTTAGGGCCATGTTTGGATTTAATTAACACTAAATTGAGCTAACTAACCCTTAATTAAGCATGTTGGACGTTTACCTTTAGTATTGTAGGCCCATGGTTAATACTTTGCTCTATAAATAGAGCATTGCTTCCTTTATGTAGTTTTTAACACTCATTTTGAATGAAAATTATACTTCTCTAAATTGAGAGCTCTTTCGTTCTTGAAAGTGTTCATGTTCTCTCCTTAGTGAGAGTTTCTCATGCTATTATCAAAGGTTCCTTCCCTTGTGGCTAGCTTCATCTTTTGGCTTATCTCCTTCAACAAGAGTGGGGCCTACTTCTCCTCCATTTTCTAGTCTTCTACCTCTATTTCTTCAACCTTAAGGACCTCTATGAGCAAGGATCTTGGGAGCACTCTCTTCATCAAGGATTCTTCAAACTTGCCTTAGGGAGGGATGCCTCAGACAAGATCAATGGCAAACCACGTCTTGTGAACTAGATATTACACAACCACGTTGAAAAGAGATTGCACCAAATTTGTTAAAAAATTCATTTAGTGCCAAAAGCGTGCAAATTTGATTCACTCCTTGCTGATGGGGTTGAAGATAATCATGATCCATGGACTTTCTGTGTACTTGGGGAATGGACATTCTTAGCCCCTTCCCCTTGGCGAAAAGACACCGCAAATTCCTCTTGGTAGCCATTGACCATTTCACAAAATAGATAGAGGTCGAACCCTTGGCCACTATTTTGACCCAAAGTATACAAAAGTTTACATGGAAAAACATAGTAACACGTTTCAACATTCCACACTCAATCATCACCGACAATGTCTCCAGTTTACAAACAGGAAATTCAATGCCCTTTTGGAAGGACTTGGAATCAAACATAAGGTTAGTTCGGTTGAGCACCCCTAAACAAACAAGCAGATCGAAGCAGCTAATAAAGTAATCTTAATCGAACTCAAAAAGCGACTTAAAGGATCTAAGGGAAGATGGGCAGATACCTGAGATATTATGGGCTTATCATTGCACTCCTCAAAAATATACACACAAAACTCCTTTTTGACTAGTCTTTGGAAAAAATGCGATGTTGCCCATGGAAGTAGGTGAACCTTCTTTTCGACGACAACCTTTTGATGAAAATGACAATAATGACGAACTCCAAAATGACTTGGATTGTGTGGATGAACTAATAAATCAAGTCATAATCGTCGCATAAGCTACTAAACAATGAATGTCATGACGCTTCAACTCTAAAGTTCGACCAAGAACCTTTCTTCTAGGAGACTTAGTCTGGAGAACGACTAGAGAAGCAAGAAAGGATAAAAATGAAGGAAAACTAGCCCTTAATTAGGATAATCCATTTTGAGTTCATGAAGACCTGGAAAATGGAGCCTACAAGTTAGAAGAATTGTTAGGAAAAATTATTCTGAGAACTTGGAATTCAACACACCTCAAGATGTATTATAGTTAAAATGAGCTAGTACTTATTTTAGGGCACTCTTTTCCTTATTCAGTTTTTTATCCCACACTGGGATTTTTCCAAAAAGATTTTTAATGACATCCTCCACCCTTCTATAAAAGAAGAACTTTCCAACTCTACTTGATTTATTACTTTTTTTTTATGTACAAATAATTCGACTTACTTAAACCTAAAATAGTACCCTCCCAAAAAGTTCATATTTTTGGCATAGGCCGTACTCTACACACACAGAACTTCAGCTCAATTCAAGACTACAAGAGTACCCTCCCGAAAATCTCCATTTTCAGCAAAGACAGTACTTTCCCAAATTTTGCGATTAAGTTAAAACAAGTGTGCCCCCTTTCCAAAAAAAACGGCAAATTTAGAGCAGACATTACAAAATTGGTACCCTTCCAAACTATCCAGTTCAAATTTAGGCAGTACCTAAACGTAGACAATTCGGCTACACTTTATTTAATCGCGATAAAACTACAAAATTGAGAAAATAAGCAGAAAAAACCTTGTATATTAAATATTCACACATAATACAAAAAAGTTTACATATACATTTTCATTAAAAAAAGAAAAAAAAAAAAGAAGAAGTCCCCTAAGAGGTAGCCTCATCGTCATCTTCTTCTTCACTTTGACCTCCCACCCCCAGCCATATCCATATAGGTGGTCTCCTCTGCCTAAGTATTTTCTTTGGTTGGTGAATTTGGATGAGATTTACCATCTGGGAGGACTTCGTCATCTACATCAACAAGACTTGTATTTTCCCCCGAAAATATTATGATCTTCGGAAAGTTGGAAGCCTTCTGGAATGGTACAAAAGAAACGTGCTGAGCACACCGCTTATCAAAAACTTGCAACGTGCTCCATCACGACATCTTCCTCTGCCTATTTTTTTATGCATGCATGCCTAGCATGGGCTTGAGCTAGGACCAATAACAAAGGAGCATGACTTGGATGAAGCTTCAAGGAGCTTATTTTAGGAAATGTTCCATTTAATTGTATTAATTTGACCATTTTTAGGCTTGTATAAGCACCCTTAAGTCATTAGGATTATAGGGGTGTAGCTAGTTTAGTTTTCGGCTTTGTATTTTGGCCTATAGGTTCTATCTTCTTTAGGAGGTGTAATTCCTCTTCACACCCTTCTAACCAACACATGAAGCATGTATGAGACACGTGGGCCCCCTTGTCCCCTTGTTTTACTCCACATGTGCTTTCTCTCTCCTACATGGCTGATTCTTGTTGCTTCTTATTTGAATTTGAATTTTAGAAGTGCCATGTCGTTTCCCTCCAAAATTCAAATTCAAACTAGAGGGAATATAGATCCATTTTTTTAGGGCCATGTTTGGATCTTTAGTTGGATTAAATTAGTGTTAATTGAGCACATGCTAAATTAACACTAAATTAAGCTAACTAACCCTTAATTAAGCATGTTGGACGTTCAACTTGAGGTTCCTAAACCCATGGTTCATGCTTTGCTCTATAAATATAGCATTCCCTCCTTCATGTAGATTTTAAACACTCATTTTGAATGAAAATTATACTTCTCTAAATTGAGAGCTCTTTTGTTCTTGAAAGTGTTCATGTTCTTTCCTTAGTGAGAGTTCTTCATGCTATTATCAAGGGTTCCTTCCCTTGTGGCTAGCTTCATCCTTTGGCTTATCTCCTTCAACAAGAGTGACGCCTACTTCTCCTCCATTTTCTAGTCTTCCACCTCCATTTCTTCAACCTTGGAACCTCTATGAGCAAGGATCTTGGGAGCATTCTCCTCATTAAGGATTCTTCAAACTTGCCTTAGGGAGGGATGCATCATTTTTGGTACCTCTCATGCTCAGCAAAGACCTTCTCCAAAGCCTGCCTATAACCTTCACGACTTTTCTCACTTTGTGTCGTAAGAGCTCTTAGGCTCTAAATTCCGTCTCGGGTTTCATCCAATGCCTCATCCTTCTCGGCCAAAGCCTTGGCATATTTAGCATCTTTTTCTGCTAAGGCCTCATCCAAAGCCTCCAGGGAGATCATGGTCTTCATATTTTCCTCTAACTCTCTTAATCTATCTGAAACAACTAGAAAGTTGTCTTCAACCTTCCTCTAGCGTTGCTTGGTCACCACTAACTCATCAGCAAACATGTGTTTTTCCTAGTGCGCTTGCCCGAGCTAGGATTTCACAGTAATTTTGCCACTTCAGATTCAGCTTCATCCCTTCAAGAGCTTTTCAGCCTTCTTCCGATATGGAATCGCCGAACTTGCTCGAAGAAGCAATAGTGTCAAGCCCTTCATAGAAGAAAGACTGCGGTAGTAAAATAGTGCTGATGGCGGAAGATATGGGAGTATAGGTCTCGGTTTTTGCCCTCTTTGATTTACTGGATGAGGACTTCTTCTCTCGCTTCCTTTTCTTTCCCTGCCCCTTCTCTTCTTCTCTCTTCTCTTACTCTTTTTGTTTTTGTTTTTTCTTCTCAAACGCAGAAATAGGAGGCAGGGTGTCAACCGGGGGTGGGTCTCGATGAGCAGTTTTCTTCAATTTGGATTTTTGGGATGTTGGCTTTGGCTGAAAGGTCCCGACTTCGGTGTAACTTGAAAAAACCAACAACTTTGCCGCCAGCCTTCGTCATGATCTCTTCCCAAAATAAAAAACACAACACTAAGTCTCATTTCGGCAATATATATTCAAAGTTTTTCATAAAAAATTATGCTCACCCTCGAGATTAGTAAAATGAGTTGTTTATGAATATAAATGCAACAACACCGCCACTAGAAGAAGGCGGGGAAGTGAATCTAGATAGGCAGCCTCAACCTTCTCCTCATCAATGAGCAACTCATCAGGGAAATCCGCATACTTCCTTAGCATAGGCTCCCAATAGAAAGGAAACAAACGACCTCCTTGTTGGTCGTAAAAATGGTTCTGACCGGCCTTAGGATTTATCATCATTTTGAAGTACCCAAACTTAAACCCTTTGAACGAGGTAGTATAAGAAACAAAAAGAGGATTATCAATCTTGTGATAGAGAGAAACCCACTTGCATTTCTCATGAGGCCGAGTAGTAAAGTGGCGAAGAAAAAGACTAGTAGCCTTGGTATGGGTAAACAAACACAAAACTCGAAATGCTTGGATGTAACCCCAAGCGTTTGGATATAGTTGACTGGGAGCACAATTCAACACCCTAAGTATCTGTCGACCAAGAAAAGGGAACTTTTCACAATCCTCAAAATAACAGACTTGGACTTTGTTCACAAAGTCACTAAGTATTTGTCTATTGTAATACCGGGATGAAAAAACTCCTACTTCCCCGTCTACCCATTGGTAGGAAGGAATTGGAATGGGGGGAGGTATCGTTTTTCGGATTACCTTTGAATTTATGCTTTATAGGTACTTTAGCTAAAACGCTAGCCTTTTAGTGAGACAGAGATTTCGGCCTTGAGGGCTCAACACCATCCACCTATAACTCTGGGCGAGTTATAACTCGCCATTACTCCTAAGGTAGAAGAAGAGATCTCGGTAGACCCGAAAGATCCACCCTCAATGGAAGGGATCTCGGAATCAGAAATAGAGGAAGACATTTGGTCGAAATATAAAAAATAATATAAGGCATACCTGACTCTGAATAGGGAGATTGAGGAAGAAAGACTGGAAAGAGATATTGGCAAAAGGAGAAGTCAAAAATAGCAAAGTGTATGTGAAATTGTCACTCTTCCTTTCTTATATACATGAGCTTCTCCGGAAATTCCCATCTTATCACTACCGTTGATCTCTTTTGATCAAACGACTTATATCTCACAATTGTTCATTTCCTCTCTTATGCTACAGTACTACAATGACATTTTTGTTTCGCACCCTCAGTATCACTTGGTGGGAAAAGATATGAAACCCTAATTGTGTTGACTCATCCCTAGGTATTTCGGCCCTAGAACACTCACTACCATCCAAAGTGTATGAGTTGCTGCTGAAAAGACTTCACCCTTGCGCTTTGCACTTCGGCTCAAGCTTGAGGGCAAGTGTATAGTCATAAGAAAAGAAGGAAAATAAAATGACCTAAATATCCTTAGAATAGAGGACAAAGAGGACTTTGGATTTCAGCACAACCGAAATCCAAAATAAACACCAAAGCACCTTTAAGACATAAAGATTAAAGGGATTTTGGATTTTCAACATAAACTGAAAGCACCAACAGAAAGGAGAACATAAGAGACTTCAGATTTTGGCAATAGCCGAAAACCGAAATTTGAAATGATACCATTCAAAGAAAGAAGTAATGTCAATAATACAAGGGATTTCGGCCTCACTGAAAACCTTATGCCCATAATAAGATAATTAACCAAATTAATTAGAGATTGATTAGTATAATTACTGATTAACGATACTCCCAATAAAGTTAAGTAAAGTAAACAAGACACCTGCTGAATAAAAACAAAGTATGGCAGATAAAGGTAATACATGATGTTAAACAGGTAATACCCATCAGGTAAAGAACATGTTTTTGCTATAAATAGCTGGTTATGAGGTACATGTTAAGGATCTATTCCCAGAATAGTTATTACTCTTTATTTCCCATACTCTACATACTTTCTGACTGAGCGTTGAAGTTCTCTCTTATAGATTCTCCTCCTTTATTAAAAAAAAATATTTCGACAAATTCACCATGAATAGTGCTCATGTACATTTTGATAGGAACAATTTCATATCATAAAACTAGTATCATATAGAAAATATACTTTTTTAGGCTTAACAAACATTTTACGTTTTCATTTTGGTATTTGTTGAAAAGTTATACACTTATCCATTTAATTTTTTTAAGGTTAAACCAACTCACTTGTGCAACAAAAATGGCCATGCCTTGGCACTCTCGATATCAAGAAAATAAGCAAACACCATGTGAGTGCATTGTATTCTAATAAAAATGGCAGCTCGAAGTAGTATCTTGAACGTGTAGTTCGAGAAAATATATAGAAAGAGAGGAACACGTTCATAAAGTTGATAAGAATAATTTGAGTATTAAGTTGGAGTGCAAAATAAAAAGAGTTAATATTAAGAGAAAAACACTTATATACCGCATAAAAAGTTTTATCCTGAAAATTAATTATAACCTTTTATATATAATAAGTTTATTGATTTTACTAATACTTTAAAAGTGATATAAACAAAAAGTTGTGATTAATCGTCAATATAAAAGAAATTTTTTACCCTGACAATGTATAGATGTTAAATTCTAATACTTATATACTAACAGTACAAAAAAAAAATTTACAATAACAGTATAAGTGTAAAACTTTAAAAGAAATGTTGTAATTAATTATAGTATTAAACTCTTTTAAGTGATAGTGTATAAGTGTTAATTCTAATACTTATATACTGACAATGTAAAAAAAAATTAATATTTAATCATAACCATTTATATATAATAATTTTTTTATTTTTATCGATTAATATTTTTAAACTATATAAAATGTAAATTGTTATCAAAATAACAATCATCAAAGAAGTCTTCTTTTAAAATAAAATATGCGGATGCAAAAATAAAGAATTGGATGCAAAACAGAAAAAAAAAAAAAAAAAGGTGTGTTGGTACTGTATAAGCCTCGTGTAAAACTTGAACGGTTCCTCGCTAGCCTCGTGTAAAAAAAAATCAAAACGACGTGATCATTCCCGTTTCTCGGGACCCATCAATACCGTTTGTAATCAATTTACTGAAATACCCTTCAGTCTACCTTTGTAATTACCATTTCTTCAATTTCCATCCCCGCCAATAAACATAACGGTAGGTCCGTCATGATCCGAGACGACAATGCGTTTTATTGCGAATGTGTATTTCTTCGGAAACGCGTTTTGGACGGCAAGTTTTTTTGGTTGAACTGAACCATAGTTACAACTACCGCTGCGTGCTCACGTTTCTCGCCTGACTCCATTTATTCAAATTTTAAATGAAACAATTAAGTAATAATTAGTCAATATATGATTCTCTTTTTCAGCAAATTAATATTTTTGACTATATTTAATTTAATATTTAATTTAGTAATTTAATAATAAAACTATAAATTATCCCTCCCTTTTACTTTTTCTGTTTTCTAAGCATTCTCTTTCCCCCTTCTCTCTCTAACCCACTGTTTTCTCTCTCGCCGGAAAACCTTTCACCGGAAAACTGATTCCGTTTCCGGCGACCTTCTCGCATCCATGGTGGAAGATTCTCGCCGCCACCTGATTGCACCGTTCGCGTTTTCTCACAATTTGCGGCGTTTGGTCCTTGAAGGTGTTTGATCTCTCCGCGACCTGGCTTCGAGCGTCGTTTTGGGAGAATGTGGCGAGGCTGAATGTCGTTTACGCCTCGCTCGTAATCCGTAATCTCCAGAATCGTGATCTACGGTTTGCCTCTGCGATTTGGATTCGCTTTTTTATTGTTTTATCGTTTTTTTTTTTTTGTGGCGATTTTTGAACGAAGACGGCGACCTACAGGGAGCAGCGTCTTCGTAATGAAATGGTACGTCACTCGTGCTTTCTCGAAATTTCTACCGTGTAGCTTTGGTGTTTTGATCAATTCAACGAATGCTTCAAACTCTGTGAAGTGCATTTTGTTATGGTTCTTCGTTCAGATCTTATGCATTGTTCTAGTTTCTGATGGCTCGAACCCGGTTACTCGTCTCTCGTTTCATTTCTGTGAACGTGATATTTCAATTATAGTTTTGTAATTTGATTTTTCTTGGCTCTTTTTTTTTTTTTTGTGTTATCACTGTTATACAATTGATGTCGTTAATTTTCTTTTTTTTTTTTTTGCATTTAATTTAATTCCCTATGTGAAAGTGACTTATGTTTTATTTCCCGTCTTTCTACAATAGGAATTTAGAGGACTGTGTTCAATCAAGGATTAATAATGTTTTTGCCTCGAACTTATTCTTTGTGGAATATCTTTTAATGGGCTCATTGTATTACGTGTGGGTGTTCGAATGTTCGATACTTTTGTTTATTTTTTGGCTTATTTTAAGGAGGGGGAATAATTATGTTGGGAAGAGGAACTATTCAAATTTCAGCGCTTGCATTCGTTGAGTTTTGTAATAAAGATAATTGTGTTAACTATATTTGGGGTTCGATTGAATTCAAATACTTCTGTTTGACAAATCTCCAAGTTGGCGTTAAGGTCATCCAGTCGGTGGTCAATTTTTGTTGTCTTAGCGGTTAGTAACATAAAGTTAGTGACTTGTGTTTGGCCCAGTATAGTCTTGACGTAACTCAGTCATACATATTTATGACTTTTATTGCCCACAGTGCCACAACGAATACCGTAGGCATCTAGTTGTTGACTCCTCATTTGTCAATGATAATATGCCAAAGTGAGATAGGATTCACCAGGGCTTTTTTTTTTTATCCCCTTTTCTTTTAAAGTACTTTAACTTTTATTTTTTATTTTCGTGTCTGGAGGGACGGGTTGTTTTAACTTGTTGGATTTGGCTCTTTTGAAGAGGGGAAGTATTAAAGTTAGAAACTAAGCATGTATGCACTTTTGATTTAAATTGTTCAGTAAACTTAATACATTTAAATTAAGGGTGGATTGTATTCTCGCGTTTTCTCATTTTATACAACTTTCACTGTAGAGGAGTTAAATTTCTAACTTCACTGTGCACTAAGAGCATTCCTTTCTGTCCAATTAGAGAGAGAGTTGATGCATCAGAAATGGTGTTATGCATTCATGTCACGCCTCTTTCGTTTGTAGTTAATGAATTAAAAGGGCAATGCTTTGTTTGACTTATTTGACCTTAATTCAGATTTCCAAGGATGCTTTTAATGTATTTGTTTGTCAATTCATAGTGAGTAGAAGGAACTGATGAGTTTCACTTTATTCATATACTTGTGTTATTGTGCATGCTGATGTCCTTCTATTTGCATTCTAGCTGATTTGGGTGCTAAATATGAAACAACTAACAGGAGGGAGGAAGATTACGATTATCCATGGAAGCTAGAAATGGGTTAGAATATTTGAAACTGAAAAGGCTTCAACGAGCAAAATCTGCTACTGTTGGTGGCAATGCAACAAGCATTGCGAACACGATGAACAGAAGTGGAGGAGATGCTCTTAGAGCTTCTGCATCATGTAGCGTGAGATTGCATGGTGATGCTGATGGCTTTTCTAAGCGGAAGGTGAAAAAGTTTGACACAAGTGATCTGGCATGGACTGAGAAAATTCCGGAGTGTCCTGTATATTATCCAACAAAGGAGGAATTTGAGGATCCCTTGCTTTATTTGCAAAGAATAGCTCCTGAAGCTTCTAAATATGGTATATGTTCCCTATTCAAATTTTTTGTTTACTGTGTATTTACTTTAGTTAGTATTTTGAGTTGATAATGGTAAACTAGGGTTTCTTATATGTACAAGATTGTCATTTATCTACATGTGTCACTTCTTAACCTGACAAGCTTTATTGGGAAAAGAGAGATTGGGAGGGCACTGATTCTGTGTAAATAGAAAATCATAAATGATGAGGGCAGTGTATGTTCCTAACTTGCCATATCTATTCATAACGAATTTGACATTCCATAATTTATTTTAGTTTAACTGTATAATATAATATTATCCAACAACGAAGGAATACGAGAGTCCCTTGCTTTATTTGCAAATAATAGCTCCTGAAGCTTCTAAGTGGTTATGAGTATTTAATTTTTTATTTACTGTGTATTTACATTAATATTTTGAGTTGATAATATAAACTAGGGTTTCTTAGATGTACAAGATTGTCATTGCACTACCTGTGTCACTACCTTATTTGTGATTTAGATACACTATTATGATCTGCAGTTGGTTGTATACAGAAATTTATTATTGCTTTTAATTATTTTTTTTCAACAATGAATACGCTAAAAGAATAAATTGTGATCAGCTGGTACTTGATAACTAATTAAAATTTTTAAGCTGCTAAATATTTAAAGCCGTTTTTAGTTAAGTACTTAGAATTGTAAAAGTCTTTAGAAAATTCACTACTAGTTAATTTTACTTGTTTTTCTGGTGTTAATAACTGTGCCCATTCTCCAAGTTTGCCACATTTCCTGCATCTTTCTCGTATTTATTGACACATAAACTGAGAAGAAGATTTTGATAATTAGGAAAAAGAAAGTTGAAGTTACATCTTAGATCTTACGAATGGAAGTTTCCTGCTTTCATGCTATGTATCTTGCTTTCATTGAGATGAAGTAATAAAAAAGTATTAAGCTTTTTTTTTTTTTGTTAAATATTCAATTCCTTTAATGTTTCTTGTGTTTTTATTTTAGGCAATAAGTCCTAAAGAACCCTATCTTCAGTGTCATCCGTTTGTTTTTTGAGATTGAAAGATGATTCATTGTAATCTTTCTTGTCATAAATCATTATGAAAGGACTGTGAAAAAGGAATTGGTCATTTTCAACATTTGTTTCAACAAATGAGCCATTTGCAAAGTAAACCCATTTATTTATACTAAGTAAACAGTTTTGATATATTACAGACATGGCTTCCAGTGTGTATTACCATTCCAGTCCTATTGAAAATGGTCTATTTATGGAAGCATCTTCCTGTAAGATAACATTGTAGAACACATTTATCTTCATGAAGCTTATAAGCTCGTTATTCAAGAGGAAATGTTTGTTATTAGTTACCAACTGGCTTTCTATATCCAAGTTGAGCACAGATAAAGAAAGCTCATAAATGCAAATAAAAGTACAAATTAAAATATAATAAAATTTTTAATTGAATTATATGAAGATTGTTTCTATGTAAGAACAACAACTGGTTCAAATGTAAGGAGTTAAAAGGTAGATAGGATGTAAACAACGTTGGTCTACTTACCCAATCAATGTACATCTAGCTCTGAGTTTTACCTGTGAGCTGTGACTTTCGAATAATAAAGCTTTCTTTCTGGTGTTCGATGAAACTTTGCCAAATGGATTACTATTTACACTTGGGATGCCTCATCTTATCTGTTTGAAATTCTTACACACTCTTGATTCAACAGATAGTTTAACCTTAAAAACTTATTATTCAAGACAGTTTACTCTTAACAATCAATGAATGATTGTATAAGAATTAATTCTCATTAGAGTATACATGCAAGTTAAAAGTATGCTGGCAAAAAGGGTTTTATGAAATTTGGCTATAGTTGATTAATATAAGCTAAAATTTGACAGATATACTTGCCTTCATTTGTAGTCCAAGATATTTGAGGTTGATGGTTTCATTCAGTTCTGAAAAACTAGCCTTTGCTTTTGCAAGCTAGCAGGTGTTGTTTGAATATTTTACATTCTTATTCTAATAAATACTTTTCTTCCTTAAATATTTGAGTGTTGGGAGCTAGTATTGAAACTGACTTGATTTTCTCCAGAAGTACATTGGGAAGATGGTATTCAAATGTCAATATATTAAAGTGATAGCTCTCCAGGGCCCAAATACTGGAGTACTTCATTTTATCTTTTCGTACAAAAGTTGTTTACTTGAATTCATTCTTTCAATATGTTAATTTTAGCTCCAAATACACTGATATTAGGGACTTTTTCTGCTAGGATTCAACTACAAGTTCATGTGGTTGCTATTTTTTTGTTTAGAATGGTTACAAGTACTCCTCTAAAGCTCTTTATAAACTACTTAGTCTTGCTCTCTAGCTTTATTTCAAGCATATTAATTACCGATTTTTAAGATTTCCAGTAGTTAAATCTTTGACATGAGTCATGCATATCTGGAAATTAGACATTTCATTTATGAGGATCTAAAAAGTGATCGAATTAAAACCTAACTCCTTTCCATTTGAATTCATCAGGCATATGCAAGATTATTTCACCCTTGAGTGCTTCTGTTCCTGCTGGGGTTGTTTTAATGAGGGAGCAGGCAGGCTTCAAGTTTACAACTAGAGTGCAGCCCCTTCGTCTTGCCGAATGGGATACCGAAGACAAAGTCATGTTTTTCATGAGTGGAATGTCAGTTTTCTTTCTGTATATGTCACAATGTTGTAATTTCCATTATGGTGATCACTTTTGGATTTTAATATGGCTGTAAATAATTCAGAAATTATACATTTCGTGATTTTGAAAAGATGGCAAACAAGGCTTTTGAGCAAAGATATTGCAGTGCTGGATGTCTACCTGCCACATATTTGGAGAAAGAGTTTTGGAATGAAATTGGTTGTGGGAAGATGGAAACTGTTGAATATGCATGTGATGTTGATGGCAGTGCCTTTTCATCCTTGCCTACTGATCATCTTGGGAAAAGCAAATGGAATTTGAAGGTTTTAATTCAACTAGTTTCTTTTTTTTTATTTTTTCTCTTTTTTTATTCCTTTCCTTATTTACTTCTCATTTACTTTATTTACATTATTATTACATAAGAGGAAATAGCTCTAACAAAGATGCTTCTTGCTCTTGCTTTAACTCGTCTGCCTTTTGATTGCTTGTAATTGCTCTTTCCTCACTGAATTATGATAAAAGGAAATCTTTCTCTTCCAATAATAAATGTTTTTTTTGAAGAAAAAAAAATTCGATTTTCCTTGTACATTTTTTAATGCATTCTATTTTTGTAAATAAAATTCCTTTGGAAGCATCAGTTAAGTCTGTGACTTAAATTGGTGACTCTGACAGTATGATGAAAATGGAACTGGTAGCATAATTTGTCGCCTTCATGTGCCATCAAGTCCTTATATTGGATTATTTATCAGTTTTGTGTTGTTTTCTTGTGATTATTATTACTTATCCAAGCAATGCAGTTTGGCAAATGAGATCTAGTTTATTATTGTTGGTTAACATGGTGAATTGTTTATGATCTCAGAAATTTTCATGGTTGCCCAAGTCTATTCTGCGGCTCTTGGAAACATCAATTCCAGTATGACAGTTACTTTTCCATGTATTGATAAAAACTCATGTTTATGGTTACCAGTGACATAAGACATATTTTGGGTTTTTATTCTAGGGAGTAACAGAACCCATGCTATACATTGGAATGCTGTTTAGCATGTTTGCTTGGCATGTGGAAGATCATTATTTATACAGGTAAATGATACTTATTTTTATGACTTTAATAATAAACTCTACATAAATTCACCATAAGCCAAGAGTGGTTCATGTTTAATATGTTTAGGATCTTGGTAACTAGTGCCTAGAAGTGAATTGGTTTAGAGACCATTAGGGTCTTGGTAACTAGTGCCTAGAAGTGAATTAGTTTTAGAGACCATTAGGGTCTTGGTAACTAGTGCCTAGAAGTGAATTAGTTTAGAGACCATTAAGTAGATTTTTTTTTTTAAAATAAGAAAATAATTTGGAGACCATTATAACAGTTTTTAATGAAAGCTTTCCACTTTTGATTAATGGCATTATTAACAGTTTTTAGTAAAAGATTTCCACTTTTGGTAACTTAGGGCACTAGTTAGTATTTGCTACATGGTTATTTAATGATATTTATATTGTTGTTATGACAGCATTAATTATCATCATTGTGGAGCATCAAAAACTTGGTATGGCATTCCAGGTCATGCAGCTTTGGAATTTGAAACGGTGGTGAGAGAACATGTGTATACTAATGATATTTTGTCAACTGGTGGGGAAGATGGAGCCTTTGATGTTCTCCTGGGGAAAACAACTTTGTTCCCACCAAATATTTTGTTGGAGCATGAAGTCCCTGTCTACAAGGCTGTTCAAAATCCAGGGGATTTTGTAATAACTTTCCCCAGAGCATATCATGCTGGCTTCAGTCATGGTAAGATTTATTTTTGCAAATATTCACTATTCAGTACATTTAGTTCGGAAGGATATGTCCATGTTTCAACTTGGTGTTCCCACTGATTATATCAAATACTTAAATTTATAAATTTCTATTAAATTTTAGGTTTCAACTGTGGAGAAGCGGTGAACTTTGCAATTGGTGATTGGTTTCCTTTAGGGGCTATTGCTAGCCAAAGATATGCACTTCTTCAGAGAGTGCCTTTGCTGCCCCATGAAGAACTTTTATGCAAAGAAGCAATGCTTCTGTATTCAAGATTAAAACTTGAAGATTCAGACATTCCCTCTGAAGATTTGTTGTCTCATAATTGTGTTAAGATTTCTTTTATTAATTTGATGCGCTTTCAACATTGTGCTTGTTGGCTCTTAATGAAATCAAGGGCATGTATAGGCATTTCCTCACATTCCAAGGGTACAATTCTTTGTAGCCTCTGCAAACGAGACTGCTATGTAGCTTATGTTGATTGTGAATGTCACATGCATCCAGCATGCCTTTGCCATGGTAAGCTTCTCTAAATGGTTGACCTTTGCTCAAGTTTGTTAATGACATGCTTATTTGATATTATTATTCCTAAGATAGGATTAGAAATAAGTGCATTAGAGAGAAAGTTGGGGTACAATCTGTTATTTTAAAAATAAAGGAGAATTTTAGGTGGTGTAAACAAGTGTGGAGAAGGCCTGTAGAATTGAGAGGCAAAGAAGAACTGAGAAAAACTATGGGTGAAACTATCATTCTATCAAGAAAGATTTAAAGGTCAATGGTTTGTCTATAAACACAATTTATGATTAAAAAAAAACTATTGTGTTGTTTAATTTATGTAGCCGACCCTACACTGTGAGAAAGGGTTGGTTGTTGATTTTTTTTTTTTTTTTGATAATTAATGGAGCCAGAGGCACCGGATATATTTTTGGTTGTTACATAAGTACTCCCTCCTTTTCCAAAATGGTTGATGTTTCAGCATTAAAAAAAATGTCCATATCCACTGATATTTTGAGTTTTCAGTTAGATATTAAAACTTTTATTCCGAAGTTGCCCCATAAATCACATTGATATAGTGATTTTTTAATACTGTACCTATTAATTTTTCAACCACCACTTAGAGCATGTTTGTGTTGGAGTTTGATTCAACTCCAACCAGCTTTATTCCAAAGCTACTACAACCTTGTTGCTTTTGAATTTGCGCATTGGAAAGCCAAATTTCTTGGTTGAGCATGAAACTAACTACAATCCAAACATGCTATTAGTCTCCCAATAATTACAGTAATGCATTTATCGGTACTGAAGTTCTTTTCAATTTTATTAGATCATGCACTCCTGATTAGTGATGCAATTTTCTCATTCTTTTTGTCTTCAAATTTGATAATCTAGATATAGAATCTCTTGACTTCGATTGTGGGACCAAACACACACTTTATCTTAGGGAAGATGCTCCAGAAATGGAAGCCGCAGCCAAGAGATTTGAGCAGGAAGATGGAATATTGAATGAGATACTTAAGCAAATGGAAACTGACAAAAACGTGTATTCATACCCTTTGTCAAACATGTTCCAAATGGCTGAGGCAAATGGATATACACCTTATTGTGAGATGAAATTTGATTGCGTTACTAGTTTTTATACCACCCTAAAGCTGCCAACAAATAATCAACAATTTGTTATAGAAAGTCAATTTGTTTCTAGACCTGAAGTATCTTCTGCTGCATCTGCTCTATGTTCTCTTTCTGAACCTCCTCAAATCTCTGCTTCCAATACTGTAAGTCATTATCTGTGTTTTAAAATACTGTCATTGCATATTCCTGCATTTGGGAGTTAACATTTCTTTTTCCTATCCTGCTTGCAGGATGAGGCGCTTGCTAACTTTAAATTAGGTACTACTGATTTTGAAGAGATTCGTGAGAGAATATCCAATAATGCTTCTGGATCTTTGCGACCTCCTGTTCAGTATGAAAACCGTGATAAATCTATGGGCAATGTTGATAGTTTAGAGAAGTTCACTGTGGATAACGAGAGTGATGATTCTGATTCCGGGAATTTTAGGGTGAAGCGCCCCTCGTCTCTTAAGGCAGAGAGGAGAAATGTTAGAGGTGCTGTGTCTTCTTCAAGGCATTTTGAGCAGCAGGTATTGTTAATATACTATGATTTTTATAAATTAGTTTAATAGGTATGCAATTTGTTAGTGTAAAAGTTTTTATAATGTCAACTAATAAGAAATTATTTTTGGTATGACTTTTAAGTAATAAATTTCATACATGACAGTTAGTGATTTAATGACGGTATTATTTATTCTATATAAATTGTGCAGACTAAAGTAATAAATAATTAAATACATCATTACTTTAAATAGGGGTGTGCATGGATTGAATATTTAAAAGTCCAAATCCAATTAAATGGATATGGATTTAATCCATATCCATTTAATTGGATTTAATCAAATTGGATTTTTTGAAAATGGTTTAAATGGATTTTAAAATTGGTTTATATTAAAATCCAATTTTATTTTAAATATTATTTTTAGCAAATTTCAATAGAGACATTTTATTTAATTTTTTTTATATTATTATATTTAACCACATAACTTATTTGATTTATATAAAAAAACATTTTTTATCAAATAAATACTTAAATAGTAGTTAAAAGTCTAGTTAAAATGAAGTTAAAATCCGTAACGACGATTTTAACATCTACGACAGTTATGTGATTATATCCACAGAGATGTAGGGCTCAACTGTCTCTGGATTTCAAACAGAGCGTTTGTGGTTTAACTCACAGGGAACTTTCTATTTTTAGCGTGTGTCCCACGCTTCTCTGACATGTGACACAGGTGTGCGATCATGATTTTCTTTTTATATTCTCTTCTTGTTGTGCATCTCCCATATTGTTGGGCGTAATATCACGATGTTGTATGAACTGTTAGAAAGTAAAAAATTTAACTATTCTATTAGTAAAATACAATATTTCATATTCAATATTTAATAAAATACAATATTCACTCAACTTTCTCTAATTTAACTTATGAGTCTTAGTAACTTTTAAGTTGTATATATGATATTTTAAGTTGTATTTTTATGTGATTACTAGTCATTTTTATTTTTAAAATTTTTATATCCTTAAAAACATAACTAAAATTTGAAATTTTTTATTGATAACTCTATGTACTCATAGTTTTTTAAAAATCCAGAAATATCCAACCCATATTCAATGAATTGGATTGGATGTGGATTGGTTTGGTATATCCGGATTTTGTGCATACCTCTAACTTTAAAAGTAAAATAATTGTGGCACTAGGATTTACGTAGTTATTTAATATAAAAATGGTGACGTATTGATGATTCGTTGGGTACTTGGTTTGTAGTCCAAATAACCTCTGCAGTCTAGCCAAGAATATATTCTTTGGGGTGTACTTGTTTTCATCCATACGCTGTATTTTCTATATCACTGTCAAATTCTCTTTGCACGAATGCATTGGTCATGATGATATTCTGTGTACACAAGCAGGCACTCAAGCAATTGAAGAATGTCCTTCACGAAGGAAGGAGTGTGAAACCTATAGATATCAGCAAAAACAGTCATGCTGTTAGTCATAAGGTTAATGGTGACATTTTCTCGAGGGACGGATTTGCAGGTGGAAATAGCATCCCCATATCAGTAAGATATAAGAAGACTAGTAACAAAGAAGTTAGTGGACGACAGCAACATTGCGGGACAGATAGGTCGCTGCAGACGTATAGGGAATCATCGCCACCCGAAGAGGTTGGTCCAAAGCGCCTTAAAGCTCGAGGTCCTTCATTTCTGGGCGTAGAGAGCAGATTGAATTGAATTTTGGTTGAATTTTGGTTGCTGGGATTACTTAATGGAGAACCATCTAGACTCTGACTTCGCTAACTTCATTAAGCTAAAAGGGCTTTCTAACAACAGGCAAAATTCTGGAAAGTAGCAGCAAGAAATATAACGAAATAGGATAATATAGATTCTTTGTGCAGGCCTAACATTTGGCAATCTGCATTGATGGGAAGCTGATCCTTTGGGTTCTCTGGCCAAGGTTTTTTCCAGCTTTGGTGGGAGTCTTTGTGCGATCTAGAGCATAGAATTGGGTCTATGATTGATTTACATGTAAATGATTCTTTGCTTACCATGCTAAGTCGTTTAGGTCATTTTAGGGACGTTGGTCCCCCCATTTTTTCTCAATTCAATGCTATTACCCGTTTCCCGATTTCATCTTCCTTGTTTCATTCTTTGTGGCAATAGGTCCTTGTTTCTTGTACCTATGGTTACTGGAATAAAGTTCAGAGAAATTGCTGATGTGTTCTTTACTTTATGATTTCACTATAATTTTAAAGGGATTTAGGTCCTTATAAATATTAATTATCTCTTTGAAATTTAAATATATTTTTGCAAGCCTTAATTTGGAACTGTGTTAAATGATAATTTAAGGGATGTGACTATGTATCATCTCAATAATTTGAAACTATAATTTTACTAAGTTGAACTATGTAATATTGCTTTATCAAGTCGGAGCAGTCAATATTAATTTATTTGGTATTCTGGATTGGTTTTTCCTAACCAATTGCAATTATTATAGTCACATCGGCATTAAATTATTAAGAGAGATAAGGATATACAATAATTTAAATTTTAGTGAAATCGATTAATACAAAAATTTTGGAGGACGAATTAATATTGTATATTTTATAGGAACCTAAAATATAATTTACCTGATTTTAAATTATTTATATCTTTTATGTGAATTAAGATCTTTTCATGTTAGTTTTCAACTTTTAGTAATGTTAACCAGATAGTTATCATAGCAATTATACTACTAATTATCATTATTTATATAAATTTTATTTTTTTTATCCTGTTATGACATAACATTTACTTGGGAAAAAAGTTACATAATTTTTTATAAAATTCAAAATATTAACTATATTTCTTAATACATATGTCAAAATTCTAGAAGAAGCAGCAACAAGAAATTTAGTCAAATAGGATAAGAATATAGATTCTTTGTGCAGACCACAAATTTGACAGGGAATTTTTCCCCTCCAATATTTTTTACCTGCATTTCCATGTCTTGAAAATTTCAAGCTTACCTCTTGTTCCAAGATTTTGTTGGTTGTCACTAGAGTTAGCAAATGGACTTAGAATTGTCGGTTATCCACGTAATTAAACTAGACATTTTTTTGCACCCCCATATTTCTATTTGCTTCCCCCAAAATACTGCTTCCCGGCACTACTCATCTCCTTCATTGTCTTTGCCGTTGTCTCCTGCACCAAGTCTCTTCCCGCTGTCTCTCTCTCTGGGCTGGGTTCAGGGGAGGGAAGTGTGGCACAGGGCAATGCGTAACAATGAAGAAGACAAGGTATAGTTAGGAATTCAAATATTAGGGTGCAAATAGTAAAAATGAGGTGTGAAAAGAAATTCCTATAAACTAATTTTTTGGGCTAGATAAATGCAAACTTTTTAGCTGGTTCTATTTAACCCGTAAGTTAAGTGGTTTGGTCCACGAGCCCTTGAGGGATTTTTTATTGTCTTTAAATATTATATTTTTTTGTAGAACAAGAAAATATCTTAAAAGTATTAAAAGAAGAATTATATTAAATATTTTAACTAGAAAGAGAAGCTTCCTAATTTAAGAATGAAAAAGTGCTCTAATTATCTTAAATAATAAAAATTTATAAATAAGAAAAATAAATTTTATTTTTATTCGTGGTATGGGCTGACTCGTTTAGTTTGTGGGCTTTGCAAAACATTAGCTAAAAAGAGTCTGTTAAAAATGTAGGATGAACTTTGCAAGTTACTAGCTTAACTGCAGGTAAAGTAAGAAAAAAGGAACTTGATTCTAACTGCAACCTGTCGGTAAAACCAAAGTTATAAGGAACAACATGACCTTAATCACAATTTTTCAATAGAACCAACACTATAAAGTTCTTATCAGACGGATACATAGTCCGAATGTCATCAAATCCCAAGATTTTTGCACTCAAGGATGAATAAAGGGCATGACGCCTAGAAAGAGCATCAGCCACCACATTTTGTTTTCCTTTCTTGTACTTGATGACATAAGGGAAGGATTCAAGATATTCCACCCACGTTGCATGCCTTTTGTTCAATTTACCTTGACCCCTCAAATATTTTAGTGACTCATGATCACTATGAATGACAAACTCCTTGGGAGCAAGGTAATGCTCCCAAGTTTGAAGGGCCCTAATTAGAGCATAAAACTCCTTATCATAGGTGGGGTAGTTGAGGGGGGCACCATTGAGTTTTTCACTGAAATACGCAATGGGGTGCCCTCCTTGCAACAAGACAGCCCCCACACCTACACCAGAGGCATCACATTCAAGTTCAAATGTTTTAGAAAAGTCAGGTAATGCCAAGACTGGTGCATGGGTCAGTTTATGCTTAATTAGCTGGAAGGCTTTCTCTTGTTTCTCACCCCAAAGGAAAGGAACTTCCTTTTTCACCAAATCATTTATTGGTGCGAAGAGCGTGGAGAAATTAGGCACAAAGCGCCTATAAAATCCAGCGAGACCATGAAAGCTTTTGATCTCTGTCACACTCTTTGGGGTGGGCCATTCTTGAATAGTTTTTATCTTTTCGGGGTCAACATGAACCCCTTTTGTGCTAACTACAAAACCTAGGAAAACCACACTATCTACACAAAAGGTGCATTTTTCTAAGTTTCCAAAAAGATGATTACTCCTAAGAAGAGAAAAAACATGCCTTAGATGTCCTAAATGATCATCTAGGTTCCTAGAGTAAACTAAAATGTCATCAAAGTAAACTACACAAAATTTACCAAGGCAATCCCTCAGTACATGATTCATTAAGCGCATGAATGTGCTTGGGGCATTAGTTAGCCCAAAAGGCATAACCAATCACTCATAAAGACCAAATTTAGTCTTAAAAGCAGTTTTCCACTCATCACCCTCTTTGATCCTTATTTGGTGGTAACCACTTCTAAGATCTATTTTTGAAAATATTTTTGCCCTATGCAATTCATCCAACATGTCATCAAGACGAGGGATTGGGTGCCTATATTTGATGGTGATGTTGTTGATTGCACGTCAATCAACACACATCCTCCATTGGCCATTCTTCTTAGGCACCAACAAGACTGGCACAGCACAAGGGCTTAGGCTCTTTTGAACCCAACCCTTCTCCAACAGCTCATTCACTTGAGACTCAATCTCTTGGGTCTCCATGGGGTTGGTCCTATAGGCAGGTCTATTAGGTAGACTTGCGCCAGGCACCAAATCAATTTGATGTTCTATACCCCTAATGGGAGGAAGTCCTTTCGGAACCTCATTAGGGAATATGTCATCAAATTCTTTTAAAATATCATGAACCGCTTGAGGAAGGTGCTCATGTGCATGGGTTGTGGGAGTGCTCTCAGTAGAAGAATGCAAAATGGGAGAAGGATTTGATGCTTCTTTGCAAAAGAGGAGATAAAAGGGCTTGTTAGTCAAAGGAGCTTCTTTTAAATCACGTTTAGTAGCAAATAGGCTCCTTTTACTAATATTCCCTTTCGAAGGGGCATCACCTTCCGACTCTCTCTCTTTACCCTTTTCAAGCTTTAAGGGTAAAGCTTGTTGTATTTTTTTTGTTTTTGTTTTTCCTCAACTCTTTTTTTTTTCATCGCAAATTGATCTTCAGCCACTTGAGAAGGTGACAAAGGATACAATTTGAAGCGCTTTTCATTATGGGTGAGAATTATTTGGTTGGAGTGACCATGGTGAATAACTTTTTTGTCAAATTGCCATGGTCTTCCCAACAGGATATGACCAGCCTCCATAGGAACTATGTCACAAAGAATCTCATCATTATAAGATCCTATGGAAATTGGAACCATAACTTGTTCATTGACTACCATCTCCCCTTGCTCATTGAGCCATTGCAATTTGTAAGGTTTGGGATGGGGCATGGTAGTCAAGGCTAGCTTTTCAACCAACCTAAAGCTACAACAGTTACAACAGGAGCCACTATCAACAAGGAGAGAACATACTTTGTCATTTACTTTACATCTTGTATGGAAGATGTTCTCTCTTTGTGACTGGCCAAGCTCTAGAGGTTGGCTTCGACGAAGCCTTTGAACCATAAGGAGGTCCCCCTCATAAGGAAAAGCTTCCTCACACTGTTGTTCAAAAGTATGTCCCCCTTCTTCCTCACTCTCACTAGAGGAGGAAGATGAGTTATTCTCACTACAAATTTATTGTCCCCTTATGATCATGGTTTTCTTGTTAGGGCATTGAGAGGCAATATGGCCTCTCCCAAGACATTTGAAGCATTTGATACTACTTTGCCTCTCAGTAGGCTTAGTAGTATGGGGTTTTCTCTCTACATGAGGTGCTTTTGTATCTTGAAAATGCTTGGGTTCCTCTTTGGGAAAACCTTGAAAGAGTTTCCCTTAAGTTGGTTTCTCTTTGAGTAAGAGGGAAAATCTTTTTTAAAGCTTTTTCTCTTGAGTTGATTCTCAGCTCTTACACAAAGTTCTACCAACTCATCAAGGTTTGAGTATGAAAGAAGCTCTACCTTATCTCTAATGTCAGAGCTTAATCCACACAAAAACCTAGCAAGGGTGGTATTGGGTTCCTCAATGATATTGGCCCTTAGTATGAGAAGCTCCATCTTTTGGCTATACTCCTCAATACTTAGGTTATGTTACCTAAGTCTTTGGAGCCTATCCAAAAGATCCCTTTCATAATATGAAAGAATGTGCCTTCTTCGCAAACAAGTTTTTAAATCATTCCAGTAGCGAATGTCAGGAATTTGTTTACGGGCCCTATCCTTGACTAACCCATCCCACCAATGCAAAGTAGAACCTTGAAAATTAAGGGAGGCCAAAGGTACTTTTCTTTCTTCCCTAATTTCATAGCATCGAAAGAGTTGTTCCACTTTGACTTCCCAATCTAGGTAAGTCTCAACATCTTCCCTACCATGAAAATGGGGTAGGTCTACCTTTGGTTCCCTAGCATGATTTATGTTCTCTTGAGGAGAATGATGATTGTATGATGAATGTGAGTGATGCTTATGTTGATTTCTATAGTATTCTTCTTCACTGGAGCTAAAATGCCTAGATGGGGATCTTATGAGAATTCCTTTATTTTTTCTATCACTCTCTCTCCCATATCTCCTCTTACTCTCTTCTCCTCTCCTTCTCTCTTCTTCCTCTTTTTCTCTTTTTCTTTCTAGTTCTTTCCTTCTTCTCCTTTCTTCATCCTCTCTTCTCTCTCTTTGCCTTCTCTCTTCTCGCTCTTTTTTCTCTTTTCTCATTTCCAACATCTCTTTTTTTAACTCTTCCTTCTCTTTTTGTTTTTCCTTTTCTTTTATTTCTTTTTTTCTCTCTTTTTCTTCTCTCCTTTCTTGTTCTTTAGCCATCCATTCCCTAAATTTTAAGTTAAGGTTTTCAAGAGTGTCTCCCTTAGAAGGTTTTCTTTGGTTGACACTCTTACTTGATGAACAACTATGTACACTAGAATGTGTGTGGGAAGCCATGGTGCTTGGATGCTAAAAACTAAAGGGTAGGCCAAAAACTTTTTTTTTTCAAGCAACACTCCTCTCTTTTTTTTTCTCACCTAAGGTGGCTTGATGAGTCTTTGGAACTCTTAGCCTCTACACGTTTTTTCAAAATAACATAAAATAAAATAAAAGTGCAAGAATGTAAAAGAGAAAGGGCTCTAATCGTGCTCCTAAGGTGTTGAAGGAAGTGTACCACTTCTCCCTTCTTCACCTAATTAACGAGGAACTATGCTAAAATTAACCAAAATTATTACAAACCAAGGGAGGGCCTTAAGGGCACTCAAACTCCCAATCTAAAATTAAGTATACACAATACAAAGAATAAAAAAAAATAAAACAAAGTCTTCACTCCAAGCTTTTTGGTGTTTGTCTCCTTTTGATCAAGCCCCTTTGAGTTGCGTCAACTCACCCCAAGAATGCTACCCTTGTTTCCTCTTGTTTGGACTTGCCAAAATTTTATATATGGAACCTTTCCCAACCTTTCCTTACCAAGACCGAATACAACACAAGACAACAAAAAAAGGTGAATAACAAAACAAGGTTCACAAATCCAAGTGGATAGATTAAACAATGACAAACTCAAAGAAGTAAAGAAGACAAGCAAGAAAACATAAGGCTCACAAAGGAAGGTAGCACACAAATAACTTTCCTAGATTAGCTCTAAGAGTAGAAATGAAAAAAGACTCAAACAAAAAAAATGAAACCAATAGTTGCACACTTAATAAAATTTAAGTGACCAAAAACTAAAAAGCTTACTCAAGTAATTTTTTTTTTAATCACAATTGGTTCCTCATATCAAATGTTTCTACTATTAGGTACACAACTTCAAATTTGTCTTTCTTTTGAGTTCTTTATCTTCTTTTTTTTTTTTTTAACTTGAACTTTTTCTATTTTTTTTTAACTTTTTCTAATCATTTTGCTGCACCTAATAGCTTGTTGAATTGAAATTTTAATGAGGATGCTTGAAATAATAACGCTTGAGTGAATAAGCACAAAGTAAGGTCACATAATTTTCAAGCAATGCATGTAACTAAAGGCAAAACAACTTAGTAGTTCCAAATACCACTGAACTAATGGTGCTTAAAGAATGATTTAGGGCTGATTTTGAAGTAAATTGATTGCTCAAATTACTAACACAATTCACCCAAGCTAAAATTCCATAAAGAGGCACCAATAGTGAAGGTAAACCAAGTGGAAGGCTACTAATAATTCAACATAAAACAAGAAACATATAAAGATTGAATTGAGCAAATATTTAAGAACAACAAAGAGATTAATATGCTTGAACTAAAAGCATAAAAGACTTAAGAAACTCAACAAGAGGTTCACCTCTTAGGAGCCCAATTCAAACTGTTTTTGAAGGCTTCTTTGTAAAAAATTTAAGAGGCTAAAACCTATGGAATTTAAATGAGACAAAATAGGAAACTAACATGACTAGTATTTGACAAAACACAAGATTAAGAAAAAATAACACACCTAAAAATAGAGCAAAAATTTCAGCAAGAGACTTAAAACAAAAGGCACAACAAAGTGGCCAAAGTTGATAACCACAATGGTGTGGAAAAATCCTCAACCATGTGGGTTTAATGGTCACAACTTCTTAGGCACACTTTAACATAAAAAACCAAGGAAAAATTAAGCAACTTGAACACAAAAATAAGATGCAAAGAAAGGGACAAATAAAATCGCATCAAATTAAATGGAACATAGGCGCATAGATAGAAAACAAAAGCGCATGTAATAGCAAGAATAAAAAGCTATACTACTAGACAATAAAGGAAATAGAGATGACAAAAAATGAAGGACTTTAAAATAAAGAGATCAAAGAAATAAACAACAAAGCAAAAAAAAAATTGAGAAAGAACGTGACCTTTAGAAAGTGGCTCTAGATACCACTTGATGTGATCTTTGATGATCACGTGCCCAAAGGATCCTTTCTAAGGTCACTTGGAAGGGAAATGGATTTATGGAGAGGAAAGGAATGGGGTGAGGCGCCACAAATACTAGGTTTGATAAGCCAAAGGGGAGAGGCCACAAGGGAGGGGTCCCTTGATAACTCTTAGAAGCTCTCAGAAGGAAGAAAGGGGGACACTCAAAGGTAAGAACCTCAACCAATATGGTCTCTAGGATTAAATTCAAGTGTCAAAAATACAAGTGAGAGAGGAGATCCTATTTATAGAGTTAGCTAACCTCTTGAAAAAGATAACCTAAAAAAGAAGGGCTAGGATTAAAAGGAGAGATCTAAGGGAGGAGAATTGAGAAATAATTCCCTCTTTAGATCATCAAACTTGGTGCCCAAGTTTCTCAAACCAAGGGTCAAGATTCCTTCTTATTAGCTTAGGGGGTTTATGTAGAAAAGAGGGGTGTAGATATCAAGGCTACCCCTTATTTCCTTCATAAAGACCCAAAAAGCTAAATCCACCCTCTAAATTCCTAAGACACCTCCTAAAAATAAAAAATGGACTAAATACATGTCCCAAATTAAATTCTTAATGCTCCTCAAAATTAAAATAAAGGAAAATTACATTTTATTAACTAAAGTCCCTAGCCTAATATCTTCACTCTCCATAGGAGGTGAAGTCTTCCTTTGTCTGGAAGGGCTAGCCATGACCCTAGTGATAGGTCCTTGGCTAGGCATGGTCACATCACATTTTCTATGTTTCCATTATTCATCATGATCATGGCTCTTTTATTTGGACATTGAGAAGCAATATGTCAAACTCCCTATGATGCAATCTCACCTAGCATGCATCATGGCTAGGAGGATTAGACGAAGACATGGTATGGATGAGAGCTCATTGAAGATTTAGGCCACTATTTTAGGATATTTCACTCGTAAATATTTTTAATTGTCTTAGGAAAATAGGGGTGTGAGCTTAGCATATTTTAGGCCTTGTATTTTGGTTATTTTTCCTTATAAGAGATAATGGTTCCTTGGTAATTGTGTGGAGTGTGTGTAGAAAGAGGTGCAATCCATATTTGGGAGTATGGGTCATTTCCACACCTCCTAGCTTATTTTTGCACCTCACTTTCTAACATGCAAAGCATGACAAACACAATGGCCCACCTCTCTAGGTTTATAGGCACTAGATTAGGTGTTTTTTCACGTATTTAGTTAGCTAATCATGCTTAGGTGATAGGCCTTGCTTAGATGTCCAGCATTAGGCTCAAAATTAACCTTTGACTTCCCTATAAATAGGCCCCTTCACTCCATGTATTCTTCACCTTTGAATTGAATAAAAAATTGTCTCTTTTGTGAGCACATTCATTAGTAAAAGGTATTAAGATCCTATCTTTTGAGAAACCTTTTCCTAGTTGGCTTTTATTAAGGGTTCATTCCCTTTTGGCAAGCCTTCAAAATTTTTTGGCTTCTCACTTTTCAAGAGTGGCACCCAACCTCCATTTCTTACCCTTCCATCCTCCATTTTCATGGTGCTTGGAACCTCAAGGATTGATCAAGGGAGTGCAAACTTGGTTTGCATCAAGTGGTATTAAGAGCCAACTCTAAGAGGTTCTTTTATTTTCCTAGTCTTTAATTTTTTCTTGCGTTTTTTCCTTCATGTTCATGGTGTTATTTTTTTTTTTCAGCTTTCATGTCATATAATTTTAATTCCTTATTTTCTTGTTAGTTTATGTTTTAGTAGTTTTCATTTCTTGCAATTTATTTTACTAGTCTATATTGCTTTGTTGACTCAATTTCTTTAGTTCCTTTCAATTGAATCATTATGTGGTGCAATCCTACCTAGTAAGGTCCGTTGGATAGGAAGATTAGAAAGAGGACATGGTTAAGAAAGAGCTTCATGAAGATTTTAGGGTCATAGTCTTAAAATTACTTGTAAATATTGTGTAAATGGTATAGTATTTTGAGTAGGTGTTGTTAGTAATTTTTGGGCTTTTATATTTCGGCCATTACACCTTGTTTTCTCTTATTTTTAGCGTGAGTTTGCCATTAGTTATTTGTGTAGGGTGTATGGTAAAAGGTGGACCTTTTTGGAGCAAGAGGATGTGTAAATATTAATTTATACTTATGTGCATGAGAGACATATGGTACCCACATGTCCCCTCTAGTAGATGCCACATGGCTCTTCCATCCTAGGTGGCATCTAGTTGTCTCCTAAGTCCAACTTAGATTCACAATTTTAGGATCTAGTTGACACATGGAGAACTATATCCACTTTTTTAGGATCTATAGCTGGGCACATGGGGAACAAGATTTGCTTAATTAGGGCCTTGTTTGGATGATTACCTCTCCTAGTCATGTGCTAATGATGCTTAGCATAATTAACACATGCTTAATCATCTAAACACCCTAATTAAGTCCTTGGACATCCTAAACACTCTCTAGCTCTATAAATACAACCTCACCCCTCATTGTAGAATTAACACTTGAATTTTGAGAATAAAAACTTGTGAGTTGAGTTTTCTCTCCAAAGAGTGTCCAAATTCTCTCTTCCTAGAGTAGAGTTCTTCACAAGCTTTTATCTAATGATCCTTCCTTTGTGGAAAGCTCTCTCCAATGGCTTATCTTCTCTAGAAGTGGCGCCATTCACCTTCCACTCTCTCATCTCTTCACTTCCATTTCTCAAGGATTGAAGAAACTTGAAGAGGATCCATGGACAAGCACCTTCAAGGTTGCACCAAGTGGTAATTAAAGCCTACTCTTCTAGGTTTCTTCTTACCTAATCCTATTGTGTTCTTGCTATTTTTGTGAATCATTTTCAGTTTCAGTTCTCCTTCTACTCCATTCGTATAAAATTCTAAAAGTGCTTACATTTTTTTAAATTTTGATACCTTGTCTTGTACGTTTTGTCTTGATTTGTCATGTGTTTGATTTCCTTTACTCTTTCTATTGCTTTTGTTCTGTTCAATTCCTTATTTTCTTCCAATGAACCAATTTTTTTTATAGTTCTTGCCTTTAGCCAATTTTTTTGAGTTCATTTGTGCTTTGGCCGAACTGTCCACACCCCTGTGGTAATCACCACAACAATGTAGTTGTTGCCGTTTAGCTTCTTGAGTACTATTCCCTGGCTGCTTTTGATTCCATAATATTTCTATTGCTCTTAGGACTTATTTTTTATTTTGAAATATGAAAGTAATTGTCAATTAGAGTTGTGTTTAGTCATTGTTTTTGTCACATTAAAATTCCGTAGGTTTTACCTCTTTATTTTGAGTTCTTACTTCATAAAATTGTGTTTAAACCTTCTTGATTTTGAGCTATAAATTTTTGGAGTCTCTTTCTTAGTATACATGCTTCTAGATCAAGCATGATTCATTGAGAAATTTTCTCAAAATTTTATGGCTCAACATCTTAGAGTCTTTGTTCATTACTTGAATTTTAGTAGCTCTCTTTGCACTAAAACTTGAAGTGATTGTGTGTGAAATTACTTAAGCAAATGTTGTGAACCTTTTGAGCCTTCAAACTTGGATAACAAGTGGCTATAAATCACAATAAAAGCTCTTAGAATATTACTCAAATCACTTCTAATTTTTTTAGTGCACTTTGAGTTACTAGTTTTCATAGATTGCACTTGTCTTTGAAATTTTATACCTAAGCTAGTTTTCTTCTTCTCAAGCGTTTAGTTCTCCTAAATCACTCACAAAATTTACAATCTAAAAACATCTTTAGCTATCAGAATAGAAAAAAGAAGAAATCAAAGAAAGTGAAAAGAAAAGAGCAAAAATACAAAGAACTAAAAGAAAAATAGTGCAAATTAGGTGTACCTAGTAGTAAAATTAAAATTGCAAAAGGAGTGCTCAAATTTAGTTGTAATTGCTTGAGAATGATCTGAATATCTCATGGAAAAACTGATTTGGACCTTTGTGCAATTTATGAAAATTTTTGCTTTTTAGTCCCTAATCTTGTTCTAGTTCCATTTTTATGTAATTCTTTTGTTGTACTTCCTTCTGTCATTATCTTTAATTCTAATTTTTTGTCTCTAAATAATTCTTTCTAGTTTTTTCATGATATTCTTTCCATTTGGATAGTCTACTATTTTTGTTGAAATCCTTTTTTGCTTTGAGCTTCTAGTCCTTCAACTTTGTTGCTTGTTTTTTTTTTTATGGTTTGGTGTTTGCTTCTTGTAGGTGAGCCTTTGTTGGAGACTTTTCCTCAAAGGTAGCATCTTATGAGGAATTGTAAAGCTTGGTTGAACCTCTCCACGGGAAGAACCAGGCACTTTGAGTGTAAACACTTGAGGGAACAAGGAGTTGATGATCTTCTTTTCATTAAGTTGTAATTTTAGTGGTTTGTAATTAGGATAATTCTTTTTCTTTTAGACGTATTATGGCTAGCTATGGGAGTGTTGATACCTTTTATAGGTCACTCCTTTGGTTTGTAATATTCTTTTAACCTCTTAGTCTCTCATTGTTTAAGGTATGGAAAAGGAAGTTGTACACCATCTCCATTACCTTTAGGAGCACGGCTAGAACCCTACACTTTTACATTTCTTGTCCTTTAAGTTTTCGTCCAACAAATATGCTTAGAGGGGCTTGAGTTCCAAAGACTCATTGACCTCAGTTAGAAGAGAAAACAAGAAAGGGAGGAGTGTTTTTACAAGTCTTTGTCGCGCCTAGTCATCTCTTCACACTATGCCTTCACATTAACACACTAGTGTCTCGAGTAACAAGAGTGTTAACAAAAGAAACTCACCTAAGGTTAACTCTCTTGAGAGCTTTGCTTTAGAATTTAGGGAGTGGATGATGGTAGATAAACAAAGAAAATAGGATAGGGATAAAGAGAGAAAAAAAGAGAGGAAATAAAAAAGAGAGAAGAAAACAAAAAGAAGGAGGAGAGAAAGAAAAAAGAGGAATAGAGAAAAAAAAGAGAGGAAGAAGAAAAAAGAAATAAAGGGAAAAATAAAGTGTATGAGCATGGATCTCCCTCATACACTTACACTGGAGAAGAAGAAAATTTTTATGAAAGATCAAGGAGATCCAACCATAATCATAACATCATAATAACCATGAACATGTGCCCCCTCCAAGGGAGCAAAAAGTAGACCTTTCTCCCTTCTATGGTAGAGAGGATATGGAAGCCTACTTTGATTGGGAAGTTAAGGTAGAGCAACTCTTTAAATGCTATGAGATAAGAGAGTAAAGGAAAGTCCTATTGGCTACCCTTAGCTTCCAAGGGCATGCCTTGCATTGGTGGGATGAGTTGGTAAAAGATAAGGCCTGAAGGGAAATATCTCTAATTAAATATTGGAATGATTTGAGAAGTTCTTTGAGAATGAGACATATCCCATGCTATTATGAGAGGGACCTTTTCGATAAACTCCAAAGGCTTAGGCAACAAAACCTAAGCATTGAGGAGTATAGACAAAAGATAGAACTCCTTATTTTAAGGGCCAATGTCATTGAAGAACCCAAGGCAACCATGGCTAGGTTTTTGTGTGGGTTAAGCTCTGAAATAAGAGACAAAGTGGAGCTTTTCTCATACACGAACCTAGATGAGTTGGTCCAACTATGTATAAAGGTTGAAAATCAAATTAAAAGGAAAATGGCTTAAAAGAGACTCTCAACCTTATGCAAGGAAGGATCAACTCAAGGAGAGCTCTTCCAAGAGCTCCCCTAAATAGGAACCTCATAAACATTCTAAGCATAAAGAACATCATAAAGCATCTCATGTAGAGAAGAAACCCTCTACTATTAGCTCCCATGAAAGGACTAGTAGTATTAAATGCTTTAAATGTCTAGGGAGAGGCCACATAGCTTCTCAATGCCCCATTAAAAAAAACATGATCATGAGGGGCCTAGACATATATAACAGTGAAAGTAGCTCACCTTCCTCCTCTAATGAGGGTGAGGAAGAACAGGATCATGCATCGAATTCTCACATTGAAGATGCTTATGCATGTAAGGGGGACCTCTTAATAATCAGAAGGCTTCCTAGAAGCCAACTTATTGAGCTAACACATTCTCAAAGAGAGAACATATTTCATACTAGATGTAAAGTAAAAGATAAGGTATGTTCTCTCATTGTAGATAGTGATTCTTGTTGCAATTGTTGTAGCTCAAGGTTGGTAGAAAAGCTAGCCTTGACCCCACTTCCCCATCCAAAACCATATAAACTCCAATGGCTCAATGAGCATAGGGAAATGGTGGTCAATGAGCAAGTAAAGGTACCAATCTCAATAGGAAATACAATAATGAAATACTTTGTGATATTGTTCCTATAGAGGCTGGTCATATCTTGCTTGGAAGACTATGGCAACTTGACAAGAAAGCCATTCACCATGGTCATTCCAACCAAATAGTCATCACCCATATGGATAGGCATATAAAGTTGTATCCTCTAACTCTTGCACAGGTAGTAGAGGATCAACTTAGCATGAAAAAGAAAAAGGGAGAGGAAGAGAAAAAAAAAAGCAAGCATTATTAGTTGATGGGATGAAAGAAAGTGCCACTTCCAAGAAGGTTGTAAAGAAAGGTAATTTTTCTACAAAAGTGGACTCCCAAGTGTTGAGCTTGAATCTTTACCTTTTGAGTTTGATCATGCATATCAAGTTCAAGATTTGGGAGACTTGAAAGAGGAGGATAACCTTCAAGAAGATTACCCCTTGGATTCCAAGGAGGATCTTATTGAAGGTACCTCTTCCCATAAAGGAAGTAGAAGTTGGGGTTGTGCCCATTACCATTGAACACAAAACATCAAAACCTTAAACTCTACTTGTAGATGAGGCCACTTCAGTTGAACATGAGACTGAGCCCATGATATCGGAGACTCAAAGCCAATCTCAAGTTCAACCTCAAGAGACCATGCAAGAATGGTCCACCCTTAGGCCCATCATACTTTCTTGGGGTGAACAAAAGGATAAGGCTTACTTAGCCTTCCTTGATGAGTGGTCTAGTGATTCACTCTCTTGATCTCTTCAATCAAGGTTCCTTCTCTAAGAAAATGGAGGATGGAGAGGTTAGAAATGGTGGAGGGTTGATGCCACTTTCTAGGAGAATGATGAGTCAAAAATTTTATGTTGTTTGCCATAAGGGAGAAGTCCCTTGATAAAAGCTTTAAGGAAGAGAATCCTCAAGAGAGAGGTTTCTCAAAGATGACACTCAAGAATAATAACTCAAAGGAGTCTTACTTCATTCAATTAAGTGTAATTTGTACAAAGGAGACTAGGTGATGTGACCATGCCTAGCCAAGGACCTATCACTAGGGCCATGGCTAGAAGGATTGAAAAAGACCTAGCCCTTGCAGACAAAGGAAGACTTCACCTCCTATGGAGAGTGAAGATATTAGGCTAGGGACTTTAGTTAATAAAATGTAATTTTCCTTTATTTTAATTTTGAGGATCATTAAGAATTTGATTTGGGACATGTATTTAGTCCATTTTTTATTTTTAGGAGGTGTCTTAGGAATTTAGAGGGTGGATTTAGCTTTTTGGGTCTTTATGAAGGAAATAAGAGGTAGCCTTGATATCTACACCCCTCTTTTCCTACATAAACCCCCTAAGCTAATAAGAAGGAATCTTGGCCCTTGGTTTGAGAAACTTGGGCACCAAGTTTGATGATCTAAGGAGGGAATTGTTTCTCAATTCTCCTCCCTTAGATCTCTCCTTTTAATCCTAGCCCTTCTTTTTTAGGTTATCTTGTTCAAGAGGTTAGCTACCTCTATAAATAGGAGCTCCTCCCTCACTTGTATTTTTTACACTTGAATTTAATCCTAGAGACCATATTGGTTGAGGTTCTTACCTTTGAGTGTCCCCCTTTCTCCTTTGTGAGAGCTTTTAAGAGTTATCAAGGGACCCCTCCCTTGTGGCCTCTCCACTTTGGCTTATCAAACCTAGCATTTGTGGCACCTCACCCCATTCCTTTCCTCTCCATAAATCCATTTCCCTTCCAAGTGACCTTAGAAAGGATCCTTTAGGCACGTGATCATCAAAGATCACATCACTAGGTGTATATATAGCCCAAAGAGGGAGCAAGGCATTCAAAACTAGGCAATGTGGTACTTGGGCCTAATTAGGATTAGGAGCACTAATCCCTCTTAGGCCCACTAAAAGTGGCGTCTAGCCTTAAGCCATGAGAGTGGAACGGACTAATCAAAGGGGTGTGAAAAAAAATCCACATTCCATTAGGTTATTAGGCCCTCTACTCCTCTCACCTCCCTTCCTAAGCTAATTACACCCTAAACTCTAAAAACTAACATAAGTGGCCGAAATACATGGCCCAAAAGGGAAATAAAAGCTAATTAATATTTACAAGAGGAAAACTAAGGACTATGGCCTAAAATATCTATCTCCATCATGAGCTGGGGTCTTGATGCGTCTTTTCGGGCCAAGTCCTCTACAATCCTCCTAGCCATTCCCTAGTGAAAGGGCCCTTGGTAGGTAGGATTGCATCATCTAGTGCACTTAGTATAGTCTCATCTACTTCTAATCAAGTAAGGTATAGTCTCATCTACTTCTAATCAAGTGAGACTCATTTTTAGTGCATTAGGCCTAGGTTGGGGAGCTACTACGTGGAAGCCCCTGCACTGCTTCCACTACCCCAACTTGAGTGGCTATCTCATAGATCCCTGACTCTCCCAACCCTTTGGAGTTTACACCTATTGATTATTTTTCTTATCTCACTGCAGGACTGGAAGAAAAGGAAGAAGGACCTTCAGATTTGAGGTCAAATCCTTCTTAAGAGGGAGGGATTGGTGCAATCCTACCTAGCAAGGTCCCTTGGCTAGGAAGATTAGAAAGAATACATGGCTAAGAAGGAGCTTCATGAAGACTTTAGGGCCATAATCTTAAAATTACTTATAAATATTGTGTAAATGGTATAGTATTTTGAGTAGGTGTTATTAGTAATTTTTGGGCCTTTGTATTTCGACCATTACACCTTGTTTTCTCTTATTTTTAGCATGGGGTGCCATTAGTTATTTGTGTAGGGTGTATGGTAGAAGGTGGGCTTTTTGGAGTAAACGGATGTGTTTTACACACCCCCTTGTTTGATTTCCACACCTCCTAGACATACACATGTGCATGAGAGACATATGGGACCCACATGTCCCCTCTAGTAGGCGCCATGATATGATTCCCCTTAGCTTTGTTTGGAATCAAATAAGGACCTCTAGGAAATAGGCTTTCTGAGTTAACAAAAATTAGACGAGCAGATTAAGGAATTAAGCAGACAAAACACAAAATAGAAACATAAAATTTAAATAAAGAAAATGAAGCAATGATAAACAAAATGCAGCGTGAACAATTAAACTAAACAAGGTGCAGATTGGATGAAAAATCAAAACGAAATTGTATTTCCACATGAGTTCAATTTTTAGGCATCAGAATTGAGAAAAAAAGGTATGAATTTGGTGAAAGGCATCACACTCCTAGGGATGGAACAAAAGCCCAGAGATTGAACACACAAAGGGGTGGTTAACCTTTGATAAATCTCCAAATTCTTTGATTACTAAGAAGCCAGGAGAAAGCTATCACAAAACTTGACAAATTGCAAATAGAAGTCTGATTGTATTCCCCAAGAGTCATGCACAACATATAAAAAAGGCTCTTCCAATCTTGAGAAGGTTACAAAGAAACTCTCCTAATTAAACTAAATTATTACACTTAAAACTAGAAACGTAACTTCCTAATATTAACTAACACTCAGCCCACCAACTATAATTAAGAGGTTGCACTAATAACATTAATTAAAATCAACAAAAAAAAGGCTTTTATTTGCATAATAATTCAGCCACTATCCACCAGGTTTGGCTGCCTACATTCTTGAGTTTTAATTATGACAAGCTACCCTTCTATTATAGGTCAGGCGCCCTCCTCTTTTACCATGAGGCAATTGATCAACCAGAACTCTAAACGGTGGTCACATGTATGATATTCAGTTCGGTTTGATTTCACTAAATCATCCCTCAAATGCATAAATGAACTCAAAACCTTCGTTCACTACCATGTTCCCATCACCCATAAAATTATTCTTAACTTGGCTCCCTCATAAGCAAGAAACAAGCTATTTGAGTATTAGACTATCATTCTCACCATAATCTAAAGTCAAATAACTCACATTAAGTAAAGGAACTTAAGATAACCAATGGGTCTTACTCTCTCTCGAGCAATAACACCCACTGGGAAAAGCTCTTCTTGTTTTACAAGTCAAAATCCTCTCTCAAGCCCATTCAACAAGTAAAACCTATGAAATATATGAAAATAAAGCATGAGGTAAAGAAGAACACCAAAATTGGAAAGTAAACTTAGATTAAGAGAATAAAATACAAATGAGTTCAGGTAAAGCTACATCACATCCCAACTAAATAACAAAATCTAACTAACCATTAGGATGGATAGGTGTGAGGATGGATGAAGACGGGTTTGGAGTGTTCCCTTGACCAGCAAGATGTGTAACCCCCTCTCACAAAGCAAAAGACGCGCATATATAATCTCAAATCAATTCGCGAGCGCTGTGCGGCAGATATATAGGCATTGGATGCCGCTTTGGACACGTCAACCCTACTTGCACCGAGTGCTGGGTGGCCATGACTCTGGGCGCTGGGTGCCATACTTGCACCGAGCATTGGGCAGCCACCAAATGGGCACTAGGCGTCCATAATTCCAAAATTTCCTTTCTTAGCTTGGTAAAGCTATGCACTCAGATCTTTGATCGTTTGGCGCCTAGAAGTTGTCACAACACCAATTAGCTCAAATTTACTGTCATTTCTTCAATATCTCTGACAACCTGTCTCAAATCTCTAAAACAAGAAAATAAATGTAAAATATTTGTAATCTAGACCTAAAAACTAAATTTCTAATTATATTTACTTTTAATTGAAAATAGAGGAAAACATGGTCTTAATTAAGAAGGAATTAGGATAACTGCTCTATTTTACCTATGTAAAAATACGTAATTTAGGCAGTTATCACTTCCCCTTGTGGCAAGCTTCACCAACTCATTGGCTTATCTTCTTAGAATTGGCGCCAATTCACCTCCATTTTCTAACCTCTCCACCTCCATCTTCACCTTGAAAATCTCTTTGGAGCAAGATCATAGGATGAGCAATTAAGGATTACATCAAGTGGTATAGAGCCTAATCCTTAGAGGTTCTTTTTCTTTTATCTATCTTCTAATTCTGTGTTATTCTTATTCTATTCTTCATCTTGTTCTTGAATTCTTTAAGCTTTTAATTCAGTCATGTTGGTAATTATAACAATCCAAATTTCTACCCCAATACATTTATGAAATTGCAGAAAATTTTTCAAAGATATTTATCCAATTATGAGGAAAGCTTAATATTACATAAAGAATCATAATCTTCCTAAAAAACAATATACGACAATTATGAATCAAAAGTATTCATTTCATAAATATAATTTTACAAAGTAGTTCATAGAACATCATATATTACTCATAATCACTACCCCAAATTAATCTAATTCAGAGTAGAGAATCCTTGACAATAGAAACTAAATTTAGTACGACAACATTTATACTAAACATCATACATAAATGAAAATCTTCACAATTATCCATCATAGCTATCTACCTCAGACATATATGAAAAAGAAGTACATATAGAAAACATACAAAGGAGTGAGATATTTATAAACCATAAATGTAATCTTAATAAACTAACAAATAATGGGGACTAAGATTTAACGTAGAACTCAGTTTCACATAATACCATTTCTAATTCAATCTTACTCATTTCCACACAAAACTCAATCCCACTCAACTCTATATATATGTTTATAACTAATCTAAGATGATTCATCCAATCATCAAAGGTCTTACTTTTGGAAAATGATTGGTAACAATATATTTTACTCAAATTAATACAACAAATATTTTCAAGAAATTGGACTACCTGTCCATCACCACACATGGCCCCCCATAAGACCCGAGCTAGATATATCATATCAATCATGAGATGTTGAACATCATTTATGTTTTAAATAAATAAATACTCTTCCTAAGCACTATATGGTCTCCCTTAGATATTCACCTTTCGTGATGAACATCATTGAGTCCAATTGTCAACATTATTGCCTTGAATAACACCTATATGGGTAACACCCTCAACCAAATGCTAGCATGGCTACCCTGAATGTCATCCACATGATGAGCATCCTCAATCAAATGCTAACATGACTACCTTGAACGTTACCAACCTGAATGAATATTCTTAGCCCAGATGTTGAATGTGATTGTTTGAATATTTATTTACTTTAAAACAATCCTATGATCTCCAAACCTACCTTCCTCTTCACAGTGGCTTTCCAAATTATTAGGGAATCGAGGTCTTTTTACTAAGTTCACCTTACAATCTCTCGACATACTCTTAAAGATCATCAACTTACCAATCACCAATCAATACATGATGCATTCTCCCCAAGCAAGGGCCCTATCACTAAGGCCATGGCTAGGAGAATAGAAGAAGACATGGCTAGAGTAGAAGGAGGAAGATCTCACCTCCATATGACCATCAAGTTATGCAAGCCATGACTTATTTACTTGTAATTTTTATTTTAGGAACCTAGGATTTTATTTTGGACATGTATTAGTCCATTTAATTTTCTAGGAGGTGTCTTAGTAATAAGAAGGGGTAAGATTAGCTTTTGGGCCTTTATTTAGGAAATAAGGGGGTACTTTGATAACTATACCCTCTTTTGCTAAATAAAACCCAAAACTAATAAAGGAGTAATCTTGGCCCTTGGATGAGGTAGCTTGGGCACCAATTCTCATCTAAAGGAGGGTATTTATTGGACTTTGGGCTTCAATCCTCCTCCCTTGGATGACTCCTTTTAATCTTAGCCCTTCATTTCCTTCATGACTTGTCCAAGAGGTTAGCTCCCTCTATAAAAAGGTGCTCATTCACACTCTTGTATTTTTTACACTTTATTGAATGGAAAAACCTTGAGTTGGCCAAAATTCTCTTAGTGTCCACCCTTCTCTCTTTGAGAATTCCTTAGGTTTTTATCAAGGGTTCCATCCCTTGTGGCAAACTTTCCCTCTTAGGCTTATCTTACCTTAAGTGGCGCCTAAAACCACCTCACTTCGTACCTCTCCACAAACCATTTCACCAAAGAAGAAAACCTCTAGAAAAATATCAAGGGAGGCATGCATCAATACATCTTTCTCATCGAGACTCATAATGACTATATACATACATATATCTATAAGTTAACTGATTGATAACATTACTATTATCATCTTATCTAAAAATAATTTAATCTTTCTAGACCAAATACAGATAATTTCTAGTTTAAACATCATATTCGCTAATCTTATTATTTCAACTTTACCTCATAAAGCTTTACATTCAATATAAATCATACATACAACTGTATGTTGTCTCCATAAGGAAACTAGAACTTTTTTCTAAGTTCCCCCGATATTATCTCACATATTACTAATGAATTTTTATTCATTAGTCATCAAGTAAATATTTTCAATCACACATCATCATCCATCCAACATTCTTCAAAAGTAATAATAATATTCATACAAGAATAATACAACTAATTACCCGAAGACATCTTTTCTAATATGCAACCACAGAGCATACTCAACTTGCCTTTGAATACATATTATATTTACTCATGCCACTCAAACAATCAAAGTAATAAACATTTACAATCCAAACAAACCAAGTAAGCAATAATTAATAAAACACTAACTCAGAAAAAATAACTCAGAAAAAATAACTCATTTAAAACAATATCTGTTGGTACTTGTGGTTACCCGCGGGTACTAAAAAGACCCACAAATATTTTTATAGTGGGTACCTAATGGGTTTCAAGCATAGCGGGTACGATATTTATGGTGGGACGGGTAGTGGGTAGGCACTGCCTTTACTCACCCGACATGTTAGCACTCCTACATGAGATTCACCAAGGTGGACATTTATGTCTCTAGCACCTTCATTTTCTCATCATTTTGGGTCATGTATTGCAGCATAGTATCTTATAATGTTGATGTCTTCTCTTGCCTTGGCATTTGGTCCTAAATATGAAGAGGCTTGTATGTGTTTTGTCTAGGCAATTCTCTATGGTCTCTCCACACTAGATTAGGATGATTTCTCCATTCTCGATTGTATGTTTTTTAAATAGGGATCATATTTTCGGCTTTTCCCCCATGCATAATTCACATCTTATTTGGAAAATATGTAGCCCATTTGGTAGTCTTCAGTTATGTGGCTATTTTCCACAATATTCACAAGCAGTAGAAAGAGGACACAGTTGTAGCATATGTGTTTGTGCTCTCATCAGGGTCTCTATTTGCTTTGTTAGAGCATCAAACTTTTTATTTATCCCTGAACTTACTACTTCAATCTCTACCCGATGGATTCTAGCTGACCTTTTCAAAATTCTTTTATCAGTTGTTTGGTGGTAGGATGATGTGATGCAATCCTACCTATCAAGGGCCCTCTCACTAGGGCAATGGCTAGGAGGATTGAATAGGACTTGGCCTGGAAAGACTCATCAAGACCCCAGCTAATGATGGAGATAGATATTTTAGGCCATAGTCCTTAGTTTTCCTCTTGTAAATATTAATTAGATTTTAATTCCCTTTTAGGCCTTGTATTTTGGCCATTTATTTTAGTTTCTAGAGTTTAGGGTGTAATTAGCTTAGGAAGGGAGGTGAGGGGAGTAAAGGGCCTAATAACACAAAAGAGTGTGGATCTCTTTACACACCCCCTTGATTAGGCCATGACACTCCCTAGCTTAAGGCTAGGCACCACTTTTAGTGGCCTAAGAGGGATTAGTGCTCCTAATACTAATTAGGCCCAAGTCCCACATTGCCTAGTTTTGAGTGCTTTGCTCCCTCTTTGGGCTATAAATACACCTAGTCTATCTTGTACAAAGCACACTTGATTGAATGAAGTAAGACTCTTTTTTAGCAATTTATTCTTGAGTGTCATTGAGAATCCTCTCTCTTGAGGAATCTTGCCCTTAAAGCTTTTATCAAGGGACCTCTCCCTTGTGGCAAGCAACATAAAATTTTTTGACTCATCTTTCTCCTAGAAAGTGGCGTCAACCCTCTCCCATTTCTAACCTCTCCATCCTCCATTTTCTTAGAGGAATGAACCTTGGTTGAAGAGATCAAGGGAGTGCATCATTTGGTATCAGAGCCATCTTCATGAAGGTTCATTTCCTCCTCCTTCTCCTTAGTTTATGTGTCTTTCTTTAGTTTCTTTTTTCTGCATTTTTTATACTTTATTTCTTGCTTCCTTTATTGTCATTTAAATTCCTTATTGTCTTGAAGTTTATGTTTTAGTTCTTACAATTTTTATTTCCATGTCTTTATTGCTTTCTAGATTCAATTTATTTTGTTCATTTCTATTGAATCTTTGTGTGTTTCCTTTAGGTTTGTTTCTTTAAATTTCTGCCCATCTTTTTAATTTTTCCTTATTCTAGTGCTTACCCTAAGAGGATCATAGTCATCACTTCACAAACTTTGTTAAGGAAGCCACACAATTGTGGTTTTGATCCTTGGATGCACTTTTGCTTCTTTCATTTAGAGTTCTTGCATTTTAATTCTATTTTCCTGCACCTCTTTCTCTAATTTTTTCCTGCACCTGTTTCTCTATTTTTTTCCAGCCCCTATTTCTCTGTTTTTATGTCACATTCTTGGTCATTTTGAGTCATTTATTTTCAGTTTTAATCCTCCTATGTTGTGTCTTATTTTGGTATTGTTTAGTCCTTTTAATTGTCACTTAAAATCCATTGTTTAGCTCTTTTATTTTACCATAAAAATGTGTTATTTCTCTATTGGAAATTGAGCATCAAAGAGGCTTACTCTTGATCCCATGTCCTTAGAGTCTCACATGCTATTTAGATCTTAGCATGTTCTTAAAAAAAATCTTGAAAAAATTAATGCTCAATTTCTTCCAAATTTCATTCACTTGTTCAATAATTTTAGTATCTTAATTTTGTGCTAGTTTTTGTGGTGATTTTTGTTGATTGGCTTTGAGAGGCATGTTGGGTATGTAATTGGGCTGATTATTGAGTAATCAAGTTGGCCTCAACTTCCATAAAACTCTCCTAGTGCCATTTATTTTTTTATCACCTAAAATTACTAGTTCATATTATGTTGCTTTGTTTCTTAATTTTGCACTTTTATATATCAATTATGGTGGTCATTTCCTATCCTTTGTTCAAGCATTTATGATTCTTTGACTCCTCACCGTATTTGCTTCAAAATTTTGTTAAGACGTGTAGCAAAATTGTATAAAAAAATAGAAATTAAAAAGAAAACAAGTGAAAAAAAAACATGTTAGTAAAAAAAAAAAGAAGTGAAAAGAACAAAATATCTTTAGTGCACCTCATATTGTACCAATCACTAAAAGGAGTGATAAAAAAAAATTAATGAATCTTGCTTGAACATACTTGCATATAATTTGGCCATATTGATTTTAAATTATGCAAATGATTGAAACTTTTGAGTTATTTTTTTTTGTTTTTGTAGTCCATTCTATTCTAGGCCCATTCTAGGAATTTCTTTTGTGTACCATCTTTCTATCTACACCATTTTTACTTGCTTGTCTTCTTTGGTTATCTTTGTGTTTGTCTAAATAATTCTTTCCACTTGGATGTTTATCTCCCTTCCTTGAGTTTTCTTTTCATGTTTTTTTTTATTGTATTGCACTCTCTTGGTTCCTCCTTGGGTGCGCCACTTTGTTGAAGGAAAAGACAGTTCAAACCAAGCTTTCCACAAGGGAAGCATCTTGAGGTGTGTTAAAGCAAGCTAAGGAAGAGGTTCATTCAAGGGAGCAACACCACTTTGAGAGAGGCAAACACTTGGAGTAGAGAGCAACTTCAAACATCAAGCCTTTTGTTTCTTTTTGTTTAATTGGGTGTAAATTTTATTAAGACCATTTTAATTGAGGTGTTGGATGCCCATAAGGGTCACCTCTTTGATTGTAATAATTTTTTAGTTTCTCGTTTAGGTGGGAGAAGGAATTGGTACCCCATTTCTCCACCTTAGGTGCACGCCTTTAGATCTTTACCTTTGCTTTAAATTTCTTTTATTTGCTTTGCATCTTAGTGTGAAAGGCTTTTGAGTTCGTGTGAAAGGCTTTTGAGTTCCAAAGACTCTTAAGTAATTCACTTAGGGAGAAAACAAAACAAAAGAGTAAGGAGTGTTGTGATGAGGACATGAAGGACAAAAAGCTTGAAGCACTTGACAGGCTTGGAGGACCCATGACAAGGGCAAGGACAAAGAGAGATAAGGAAGCTTTGCAACAAGTGTTGACAGGCATTTTGCAAGGAGAGCCAAATCTTGCAGACTGTGGGGATAAAATTGTCAATTGCATCCTGTTTGAAGAGGGAGCCGAGTCGCCAACATCTCTATAATAATTTGGGCTGATTTTATTAGTAAATTATTTCAAATAAATTGTATAAGTGGCTGTTACAAATTCTTAAAAATGTGTGGCCAGCTTAGGCAAATAGGGACCAAATTTTTGTTAATTATTTGGGCTGTTATGTTAGTATTTTTATTGGACAATTATTTAGCTTTTAATTACGTTAGGGGTTGCATCAAATTTGGGGAAGCAAACAGCCATATAAGGGGGGCGCTCAGCTGGGCAAGAGGGGACGACTGATTCAGAAAAATAGACTCTTGAGAGTGCTTCTTCCTCGGTTCTAAACAGCCAAAGATTTTTTCTTTGAGAATTATCAAAGGTCATCCATACCTTTGTGTGTGTATTCTCAGGCTTATCTTCCTCCTGGAAGTGTGACGCCTCCTTTCACCATTTTCTGTCTTGTTTCTTCAATTTTCTGTTTTGTTCATTGTTCCAATTGAAGTCGATTCTCACACAGAATTTTTGACCCGGCACGCTGTGTTTTTGTTTTGAATTTCTGCATCTATTTTGGGTTTCCAATTAAGTGCTAAAATTGTGATTTAAATATGCCCCAATTTTGCTTGATTTGTGCGTAACCTTTTATTGTGATAATTCTTAGTAATGAGCCAACGTTCTGCACATTTTCAATCAATTTAACTTTGAAGCGTTTGTTGCAATTATTTCTATCAAGCGCTGATTGCCCTTTTTTGGTCAGAATTATATTCTTTTCAATTAGCAAACTGGGCGTCATTTGTCTTTTAACCTGTGCTGGAATATTTAATCAAAATTCTGCATTTGTTTGAAGCCGTCATTTCACGCTAAGTCTTTGATTCACTTTCCAATCGATTCCATGCTTCGTTGCTCAATGAATTCTTCCTTTCTTTGGTTCAAATTTTCATAAGGCAGCCAATACAATTCTTGGAGGTCCTTGTCCAGAATTCTAATTTCGCAAGAGGATTCACGTCATTTGGTATCAGAGCTCCGGTTTCTAGGAATTGCAAGGCTGCTGTTCTGGGTAATTTCTGTCCTTAATTTTCATCATATCATAATATTACCTTATTGTTATTTCTTTGACTGAACCATTGCAAAAGTTAGGTCCTTAAAACAATTCTGAATTTTTTTTTTTTTAAAAAAAATAGAAGTGAAAGAAAGCATGCAAAAATTGAGTTAAAAAAAAATTGGGCTGAATGATTCATGTTATTAGAAAAATTTTAAGCTCATTCTTAAGGTAATATTGTGTTGGAATTGAGGAAGAAAATACTGCACCTTTTTAGTATACAATTCTGAATTTTGCTGCACCTATTGGCTTCATTTGAAGCCAAAATTTCAACCCTTTATTGGTGTCAAAATTCTGGTTGCTGTTCTATTTGTTTGTGGTCTTCTTTGTGTTTCATTTGAGTCATTTTTGTTAGCTTTTCTTGACTTATTTGGGCTGCACACAGGTTGGTGTTGTCTTTGAGTTTATTCTCTTTTTGGTCTGTTAAGAACTTAAGGAGGAATAGAGAGGAAAAAGGCAAGAGAGTTTCATTATAGTAAAAGCCAATATTTTTTTTAGCGCAAACACTTGAGTGGGTGAGAACATTTTCAAACACCACATACATACTTTTTCTTGAGACATTTGACCTGTTTGTTTATCATGGCGGAAAGAAATAATAACAATGATCTTCAGCTTCAAATTGTTGCACTATCAGAGGTTGGATTAGTTGGAGAATAAAACCCCACCAGCAGGAGGAGGAGGAAGGCCAAATAGAAATGAAGGAAGAATAGAAGGAGTGAAGTTGAATGTGCCTCCTTTCAAGGGTAGGAGTGATCCTGAGGCATACTTGGAGTGGGAGTTAAAAATTGAGCATGTGTTCTCTTGCAACAATTATAGTGAGGAGCAAAAGGTGAGACTTGCAGCTGCTGAATTTTCAGATTATGCTTTGATTTGGTGGAACAAGTTGCAAAGGGAGAGGATTAGAGATGAAGAGCCTATGGTGGACACTTGGACTGAAATGAAGAGGCTCATGAGGAAGCGGTATGTACCTTCTAGCTTCCATAGAGACTTAAAATTGAAACTTCAAAAATTGTCTCAAGGAAGCAAGGGAGTGGAGGAGTACTATAAGGAGATGGAGGTGCTTATCATCCAAGCAAAAATTGAAGAAGATCCTGAGGTAACTATGGCTCGCTTCCTTAGTCGTTTAAATCATGATATTAGAGATGTTGTTGAGTTGCAGGAATTTGTAGAAATAGAGGATCTGTTGCATAAGGCCATTCAGGTAGAACAACAGTTAAAAAGAAAAAGTGCAACAAGAAGGAGTTCTACCAATTTTAATAATTCCAATTGGAAGGATAGGAGGAAAGAAGAAGTTGCCTCATCTAGTAATACAACACCTTCTAGCCATGGAAAAGCCCCTCAAAAGAAAGATGATAATCCACCTAAAAAGACTAGAGAAGTGAAGTGTTTCAAGTGCTTGGGCATGGGTCATTATGCCTATGAGTATCCCACAAGGAAGATTATTCTTCTCAAAGATAATGGGGAATACACAAGCCAATCAGAAGCTAGCGGTGGAGAAGAAGAGGAACGTGATGGAGAATTGGCGGCTAATGAAGGAGAGTTGTACATGATTAGGAGACTGTTGGGAAGTCAAGTCAAGGCCGAAGATGCATCTCAAAGGGAGAACATCTTTCACACAAGATGTCCAGTCAATGGTAATGTTTGTTTGGTAATTATTGATGGAGGGAGTTGTACCAATGTGGTGAGTTCAAGATTAGTGTCAAAGATGAACATGGACACTACACCGCATCCTAGACCATATAAACTCCAATGGCTTAGTGAAGGAGAAGAAGTTAAAGTGAAACAGCAAGCAGAGGTTCCTTTCTCCATTGGGAAGTATCAAGATAAGGTTTTATGTGATGTGGTTCCCATGGAGGCCAGCCATATCCTTTTAGGGAGGCCGTGGCAGTATGATACCAAAGCCATTCATGATGGTTTCACTAATAAAATTTCCTTTATGTATCAGGATAAAAAGGTGGTTCTCAAGCCTTTGTCTCCTAAAGAGGTATGTGAGGATCAATTAAAAATGAGAGAAAAGTTAGCAAATGAGAGAAAGAGTGAAACACCTGAGAGGAAAAAGAGTGAAACACCTGAAAGAAAAAAGAGTGAAAAGAATAAGAGTGAAACACTTTGAGGGCGAACAGCTGTGTTTAGCAAGAGAAAGAGAGGTAAGGTGGGTGCTTTGCGCAAGACAGCCCCTCTACTTATTGCTTTGTCAAAATCAAATTTTGTATGCTAACCAGTTTGACAAGTTTGAATTGCCTTCTTGTATTGAGTCTCTTTTGCAGATTTTGAGGATGTGTTTCCAGCAAATGTACCTGATGGCTTGCCACCTGTGAGGGGAATTGAGCATCACATTGATCTCATTCCAAGAGCTTCTTTGCCCAATCGTCCAGCTTATAGGAGCAACCCACAGGAGACCAAAGAGATCGAAAGGCAAGTTACTGAGCTCATGAGCAAAGGGTGGGTAAGAGACAGCATGAGTCCAAATGCTGTACCTGTGATTCTAGTACCCAAGAAGGATGGCTCATGGAGGATGTGTTCTGATTGTAGAGCCATAAACAACATCACCATCAAATATAGACATCCAATTCCCAGGTTAGATGATCTTCTTGATGAACTATATGGTGCATGTGTGTTTTCTAAAATTGATCTGAAAAGTGGCTATAATCAGATTAGGATTAGAGAAGGAGATGAATGGAAAACTGCTTTTAAGACTAAATATGGATTGTATGAGTGGCTGGTTATGCCCTTTGGTTTGACAAATGCACCTAGTACTTTCATGAGATTAATGAATCATGTCTTAAGAGAGTTTATTGGAAAATTTTTTGTGGTGTACTTTGATGATATTCTGATCTATAGCACTAGTCTTGAATTGCATGCTGAACATTTGCGGGTTGTTATGAATGTGCTTAGAAAAGAACAATTGTATGCCAATTTGGACAAATGCATTTTTTGTACTGATCATGTAGTATTCCTAGGCTTTGTTGTTAATGCTAAAGGGGTACAGGTTGATGTGGAAAAGGTTAAGGCCATCCAAGAATGGCCTATACCTAAAACCGTGAGTGAGGTGAGGGGATTTCATGGTTTAGCAAGTTTCTACAGGAGATTTGTTAAAGATTTTAGTACTGTGGCTGCACCTCTAAATGAAATTGTTAAAAAAAATGTGGGTTTTAAATGGGGAGAGAAACAAGAAGAGGCCTTTGCTGCCCTTAAGCATAAGCTTGTTAAAGCACCTATTCTTGCCATGCCTAATTTTGCAAAATCATTTGAAATTGAATGTGATGCATCAAATGTGAGTATTGGGGCTGTTTTATTGCAAGATGGTCATCCAATTGCTTATTTCAGTGAAAAGTTAAGTGGGGCTGCCCTTAACTATTCTACTTATGATAAGGAATTATATGCGTTGGTGAGGGCTTTAAAAACATGGCAGCATTCTCTGTTACCCAAGGAATTTGTCATTCATAGCGACCATGAGTCTTTAAAATATTTAAAGGGTCAAGGTAAGCTTAATAAGAGGCATGCTAAGTGGATAGAATTTTTAGAACAATTTCCATATGTTATCAAGCATAAAAAGGGAAAAGGGAACGTAGTGGCTGATGCACTTTCTAGGAGGCATGCATTACTTTCTATGCTTGAGACTAAATTGTTTGGTCTTGAATCATTGAAAGATATGTATAAACATGATGTGGATTTTGCTGAAATATTTGCTGCATGTGAAAAGCTTTCTGAAAATGGATATTATAGGCATAATGGATTTTTGTTTAAAGCCAATAAATTGTGTGTGCCTAAATGTTCCATTAGAGAGTTGCTTGTAAGTGAATCACATGAGGGGGGTTTGATGGGTCATTTTGGGGTTCAAAAGACTTTGGAAATTTTGCAAGAGCATTTCTTTTGGCCTCATATGAAGCGTGATGTGCATAAGTATTGTGATCACTGCATTGTTTGTAAAAGGGCTAAATCTAAGGTTAAGCCTCAAGGGTTGTATACTCCTTTTCCTATTCCAGAATATCCTTGGACTGACATTTCTATGGATTTTGTTTTAGGGCTGCCTAGAACAAAGAATAGAAAGGATTCTGTGTTTGTTGTTGTTGACAGGTTTTCCAAGATGACACACTTTGTACCTTGCAAGAAGATAGATGACGCTTGTCATGTGGCTGATTTGTTTTTCAAGGAAATAGTAAGACTTCATGGTTTACCAAGAAGCATTGTAAGTGATAAGGATGCAAAATTCCTTAGTCACTTTTGGAGGAGCTTGTGGGGTAAGATTGGTACTAAATTGTTGTTTTCTACTACTTGTCACCCACAAACTTATGGGAAAACTGAGGTAGTTAATAGGACTTTAGGCACCTTGCTTAGGACTGTTTTGAAAACAAATCTTAAATCTTGGGAAGCATGTCTACCTCACATTGAGTTTGCTTATAATAGGGCTATTCATAGTACAACCAATTGTTCACCATTTGAGATTGTATATGGATTTAATCCTTTAACTCCTCTTGATTTGTTGCCTATGCCTAACATTTCTTTGTTTAAGCATAAAGAAGCACAGGCTAAAGCTGAATTTGTGAAGAAGTTGCATGAGCAAGTGAGAGCTCAAATTGAAAAGAAAAATGAAAGCTATGCAAGGCATGCTAACAAAGGTAGAAAGAAGGTGGTATTCCAACCTGGTGATTGGGTTTGGGTACACATGAGAAAGGAGAGGTTTCCTGAGCAGAGAAAGTCAAAACTCCAACCAAGGGGAGATGGCCCTTTCCAAGTCATAGAAAAGATCAATGACAATGCCTATAAAATTGATCTACCTGGTGAGTACAATGTTAGTGCTACTTTTAATGTGTCTGATTTAACTCTCTTTGATGCAGATGGAGATGGTTCTGATTTGAGGACAAATCCTCTTCAAGAGGGGGGGAGTGATGAGGACATGAAGGACAAAAAGCTTGAAGCACTTGACGGACTTGGAGGACCCATGACAAGGGCAAGGACAAAGAGAGCTAAGGAAGCTTTGCAACAAGTGTTGACAGGCATTTTCCAAAGAGAGCCAAATCTTGCAGACTGTGGGGATAAAATTGTCAATTGCATCCTGTTTGAAGAGGGAGCTGAGCGGCCAACATCTCTATAATAATTTGGGCTGATTTTATTAGTAAATTATTTCAAATAAATTGTATAAGTGGCTGTTACAAATTCTTAAAAATGTGCGGCTAGCTTGGGCAAATAGGGACCAGATTTCTGTTAATTATTTGGGCTGTTATGTTAGTATTTTTATTGGACAATTATTTAGCTTTTAATTAAGTTAGGGGTTGCATCAAATTTGGGGAAGCAAACAACCATATAAGGGGGGCGCTCAGCTGGGCAAGAGGGGATGACTGATTCAGAAAAATAGACTCTTGAGAGTGCTTTTTCCTCGGTTCTAAACAGCCAAGGATTTTTTCTTTGAGAATTATCAAAGGCCATCCATACCTTTGTGTGTGTATTCTCAGGCTTATCTTCCTCGTCTCCTTTCACCATTTTCTGTCTTGTTTCTTCAATTTTTTGTTTTGTTCATTGTTCCAATTGAAGTCGATTCTCACGCAGAATTTTCGACCCGGCACGCTGTGTTTTTGTTTTGAATTTCTGAATCTATTTTAGGTTTCCAATTAAGTGCTAAAATTGTGATTTAAATCTGCCCCAATTTTGCTTGATTTGTGCGTAACCTTTTATTGTGATAATTCTTAGTAATGAGCCAACGTTCTGCACATTTTCAATCAATTTAACTTTGAAGCGTTTGTTACAATTATTTCTATCAAGTGCTGATTGCCCTTTTCTGGTCAGAATTATATTCTTTTCAATTAGCAAACTGGGCATCATTTGTCTTTTAACCTGTGCTGGAATATTTAATCAAAATTCTGCATTTGTTTGAAGCCGTCATTTCACGCTAAGTCTTTGATTCACTTTCCAATCGATTCCATGCTTCGTTGCTCAATGAATTCTTCCTTTCTTTGGTTCAAATTTTCATAAGGCAACCAATACAATTCTTGGAGGTCCTTGTCCAGAATTCTAATTCCGCAAGAGGATTCACGTCATGTTGCCCATAGGTTCTTCCCAATCACTTTCAAAATGAGCTCACACACATCTAGTAAAGGTAGTGTAAATCAACAAGGTTCTCAAAAAACCAACAACATGGATAAGTTTGTGAGTGAATTTAGGGAATGGAGGGTAGAAGGGAGAAAAGAAAGAAAAGAAAGGGAGAAAAGAGAAGAAAAGAGGCGTGAAGAGAAAGAAAAAGAAAAGAGAGAAAGAGAGTTAAGAGAAGAAAGACGAAGAGAGGAAAAAGAGCGTGAGAAAAGAGAGAAAGAAAGCGAGGAGAAAAGAGAGAGACAAGAACGAGAGGAAAGAGAAGAAAGACGGAGGGAAGAGAAAGAAAGAGAACGAAGAGAAAGAGAAGAAAAAAAGGAAAGAGAAGAGACAGAGGGAAGATAGAAGAGAAGAGCGTGAAAGAGAAGAAAGAAGAGAAAGACGAGTTAGAGAAAGGCATAGGTATAGGTCTGCCTCTAGTGAAGTAAGTGAAAGTGAGGGATATGAAAAACCTAGGGTAAGGAGAGCACAACAACATCATAACCAACCCCAAGCCCAACCTAGGGAACAAAAAGTTGACCTCCCTCATTTTCATGGCAAAGAGGATGTGGAAGCCTACCTTGATTGGGAAATGAAGGTAGAGCAACTCTTTGTTTGTTATAACATAAGTGAAGAAAGAAAAGTTCCGCTGGCAACCCTTAGCTTCCAAGGGCATGCCATGTATTGGTGGACCTCCTTGGTCAATGAGAGGCGCCGCCTTCGTAACCCTCCGGTGGATTATTGGAATGATCTCAAGGGGGCTATGAGGCGGAGACACGTCCCTTCTTATTATGAAAGAGAGCTCTTGGATAAACTCCAAAGATTAAAACAGTACAACTCAAGTGTTGAGGAGTATAGACAAACCATGGAGCTTTTCATGATGAGAGTGGGTGTCACCGAAGAACCAAGGGCCACCGAAGCTAGATTTTTAAGTGGTTTGAACTCTGACATAAGAGACAAAGTTGAGCTCTTACCATATAATAATCTAGATGACCTAGTCCAACTTTGCATATGAGTGGAAAATCAATTAAAAAGAAAAGGTGGAGCAAAAAGAGAATTTCCATCCTACAATTATGCAAAGAGGGACCTAGGCAAGGGAAGTTCTTCCAAGAGCTCTCCTAAAGAGGAACCATCCAAGCATGTGCATAAAGAACATAAACCCATGCATCATAGAGACAACCCCTCTACTAGTTCTAACAATAGGCCTAGTAGTATTAAATGCTTTAAATGTCTTGGGAGAGACCACATTGCCTCTCAGTGCCCCAATAAGAAAACCATGATCATGAGGGGCCAAGAGATTTTTAGTGAGAGTAGCTCATCTTCCTCCTCTAGTGAGAGTGAGGAAGAAGGGGGTCATGAGCATCATGAGCATGACATTGTTGAAAATCCTTGTGATGGAGACCTCTTAATGGTTAGGCGCCTTCTTGGAAGCCAACCCCTTGAGCTTAACCACTCCCAAAGAGAGAACATTTTTCATACACGTTGTAAAGTTTTAGACAAAACCTGTTCTCTCATTGTGGATAGTGGATCCTGCTGCAATTGTTGTAACTCAAGGTTGGTAGAGAAGCTAGCCTTACACCCAATTCCTCATCCTAGACCTTACAAGCTCCAATGGCTTAATGAGGAAGGGGAAATGGTTGTAAACCAACAAGTGAAGGTGCCGTTCTCCATTAGAAAGTATCAAGATGAGATCTTATGTGATATAGTTCCAATGAAGGCTGGCCATATCTTGTTAGGGAGGCCTTGGCAGTTTGACAAACAAGTCATTCACCATGGCTACTCTAATGAGATAATCCTCACTCATAAGGGTAAAAGAATAAAGTTGACTCCTCTCACACCTTCACAAGTGGCTGAGGATCAACTCATCATGAAACATAAAAGAGATGAGGAAAAAAAAAGTTCAAAGTAAAAAAAAAAAAGCTTTCATCCCTAAAGCTTGAAAAGGGTAAAGAGGGAGAGTTGGAAGGAGGTACCCCTTCCAAAGAGGTAATTAAGAAAGAGAGTCATTTTGCAACAAAAATGGATATTAAAGAAGCTCTCTTGCTTGATCGACCTTTTTATCTCCTTCTTTGTAAAGAGGTACCTTCTGGCACTGCCACAAGTCATGAAATTGAGTCTCTTCCAAAAGGGGTTCAAAATCTTTTAAAAGAATTTGATGATCTTTTTCCTCAAGAGGTTCCGAGGGGATTACCACCTCTAAGGGGAATAGAACACCAAATTGACCTTGTTCCTGGCACAAGTCTGCCCAATAGACCCGCATATAGGACAAACCCCGTTGAGACCAAAGAGATTGAGTCTCAAGTTCAAGACTTGTTGGAGAAGGGTTGGGTTCAAAAGAGCCTTAGCCCTTGTGCGGTTCCTGTTTTGTTGGTGCCCAAAAAGGATGGAAAATGGCGGATGTGTATGGACTGTCGTGCCATCAATAACATCACCATTAAGTATAGGCACCCAATCCCTAGGCTAGCCGATATGCTTGATGAATTGTATGGAGCCAAAATATTTTCAAAAATTGATCTTAGAAGTGGTTACCATCAAATAAGAATCAAAGAAGGAGATGAATGGAAAACCGCTTTTAAGACCAAATTCGGTCTTTATGAATGGTTGGTGATGCCTTTTGGGCTCACCAATGCTCCAAGAACTTTCATGCGTCTCATGAATCATGTACTTAGGGATTGCATTGGTAGGTTTGTAGTTGTTTATTTTGATGATATTTTAGTCTATAGTAGGTCTTTAGAAGAACATATAGGACACCTTAGGGAAGTCTTATCTGTCCTTAGAATGAATAAACTATTTGCAAACTTAGAAAAATGCACTTTTTGTGTTCCTAGTGTGGTTTTCTTGGGCTTTGTCATTAGTGCCCAAGGGGTCCAAGTGGACCCCCAAAAAATCAAGGCCATTCAAGAATGGCCCACCCCTACTAGTGTGACTGAGATCAAGAGCTTTCATGGTCTCGCAGGATTTTATAGGCGCTTTGTGCCTAACTTCCCACACTAGCTTCCCCACTCAATGACTTGGTGAAGAAGGAAGTTCCTTTCTTGTGGGGTGAAAAACAAAAAGAAGCTTTTCAACTGCTCAAGGATAAACTCACTAATGCACCCGTTGTAGCCCTCCCCGACTTTTCAAAAACTTTTGAGCTAGAATGTGATGCATCTGGAGTAGGTGTATGAGCTGTGCTGTTGCAAGGGGGGCACCCATTGCTTATTTTAGTGAAAAACTCAATGGTGCCCACCTCAACTACCCCACCTACGACAAGGAGTTTTATGCTTTGATCCGTGCCCTCCAAACTTGGGAACATTATCTTGTTTCCTAGGAATTTTTCATTCATAGTGACCATGAGTCACTTAAGTATTTGAGGGGGCAAGGAAAGTTGAACAAGAGGCATGCTAAATGGGTTGAATTTCTTGAAACTTTTCCTTATGTCATCAAATATAAAAAGGGAAAAACAAATGTGGTGGCCGATGCTCTTTCAAGGAGGCATTCTCTCCTTGCCACCCTCAGTGCTCAAATTTTGGGATTTGATGACATAAAAGAAATGTATCCTTCTGACCAAGACTTTGGAACCATTTATACTGCCTCATCTTCCAAAGCCAAAGATGGCTTCTACATGTGTGAGGGGTACTTATTCAAAGAGGGCAAACTTTGTGTACCCCAAGGATCCATTAGGAAATTGCTAAGAAAAGAGAGCCATGAAGGTGGGCTCATGGGGCATTTTGGAATTGATAAAACCTTAATGCTTTTAAAAGAAAAATTCTTTTGGCCCCATATGAAAAAAGATGTCCAAAGACATTGCTTGTGATGCATAGCTTGTTTACAAGCTAAGTCCCGAGTAATGCCTCATGGACTTTACACACCTTTACCCACTCCTTCTACACCTTGGGTAGATATTAGCATAGATTTTATCCTTGGGCTCCCAAGAACCCAACGAGGTGTAGACTCCATCTTTGTGGTAGTGGACCGCTTTAGTAAAATGACACATTTCATTCCCTGCCACAAAGTGGATGACATGAGTCACATCGCAAGGCTTTTCTTTAGTTAGGTTATTCGCTTGCACGGAATACCCTCAACCATAGTCTCTGATAGGGATGCTAAGTTCCTTGGCCATTTTTGGAAAACTCTTTGGGCAAGGCTAGGAACTAAGCTCTTATTTTCTACCACTTGTCATCCTCAAATAGATGGACAAATTGAGGTAGTAAATAGATCCCTATCCACTATGTTGAGGGCACTCTTGAAAGGCAACCACAAGTCTTGGGATGAATATCTCCCCCACATTGAATTTGCATATAATAGGGTGGTTCATCGAACCACTAAGCACTCCCCTTTTGAGGTTGTATATGGTTTTAATCCTCTCACCCCTCTGGACTTGTTACCACTCCCTAACACCCGAATTTTTCATAAAGAAGGGAAAACTAGGGCTGATTTTGTCAAAAAATTACATGAGAGGGTCAAAACTAATATTGAAACCCAATCTAAGGGGTATGCTTCATCTAGCAACAAGGGGAGGAAGGAAGTCATCTTCGAAAAGGGCGATTGGGTTTGGCTTCACCTAAGAAAGGATCGTTTCCCTTCTAAGAGGAAGTCCAAACTTAGCCCTCAAGGAGATGGTCCCTTCCAAATCCTTGAGAAGGTAAATAATAATGCATATAAGTTAGACCTTCCCGAGGATTATGGAGTTAGCACCACCTTTAATGTTTGTGATCTTACCCCCTTTTTAGGTGCTAACATGGGAGAGGACGACCCTTCAGATTTGAGGACAAATCCTTCCGATGGGGGAGGAGATGATGCAATCCTACCTATCAAGGGCCCTCTCACTAGGGCAATGGCTAGGAGGATTGAAGAGGACTTGGCCCGGAAAGACTCATCAAGACCCCAACTAATGATGGAGATAAATATTTTAGGCCATAGTCCTTAGTTTTCCTCTTGTAAATATTAATTAGCTTTTAATTCCCTTTTAGGCCTTGTATTTTGGCCATTTATTTTAGTTTCTAGAGTTTAGGGTGTAATTATCTTAGGAAGGGAGGTGAAGGGAGTAAAGGGCCTAATAACACAAAGGAGTGTGGATCTCTTTCCACACCCCCTTGATTAGGCCGTGACACTCCCTAGCTTAAGGTTAGGCACCACTTTTAGTGGGCCTAAGAGGGATTAGTGCTCCTAATACTAATTACGCCCAAGTCCTACATTGCCTAGTTTTGAGTGCCTTGCTCCCTCTTTGGGCTATAAATACACCTAGTCTCTCTTGTACAAAGCACACTTGATTGAATGAAGTAAGACTCTTTTTGAGCAATTTATTCTTGAGTGTCATTGAGAATCCTCTCTCTTGAGGAATCTTGCCCTTAAAGCTTTTATCAAGGGACCTCTCCCTTGTGGCAAGCAACATAAAATTTTTTGACTCATCTTTCTCCTAGAAAGTGGCGTCAACCCTCTCCCATTTCTAACCTCTCCATCCTCCATTTTCTTAGAGGAAGGAACCTTGGTTGAAGAGATCAAGGGAGTGCATCATGATGAGGCTAGGTTTGTGATTATTTCTCGAGCTGTAGTTGGTGATTTTTTCATTATGGTCCCTCCATTAGTAGCATCGAAACATGCTTTGTTTGATTCTTTTAATCCACTGTGGAAGATTTAAATAATTCCTTCCAATGGAAACCCATGGTAAGGGCAACCACTTAATGATGCACTCCCTTGATCTCTTCAAACAAGGTTCCTTCCTCTAAGAAAATGGAGGATAGAGAGACTAGAAATGGGGGAGGGTTGATGCCACTTTCTAGGAGAAAGATGAGTAAAAAATTTTATGATGCTTGCCACAAGGGAAAGGTCCCTTGATAAAAGCTTTAAGGAAGAGAATCCTCAAGAGAGAGGTTTCTCAAAAATGACACTCAAGAATAATAATAACTCAATAGAGTCTTACTTCATTCAATCAACTGTAATTTGTACAAGGGAGACTAGGTGTATTTATAGCCCTAATGGAGAAAAAGCGAGAGACGAAAACGAGAGAGAAAGGTGTGGGGAGGAGAGGTGCAGGGAGGAGATGTACAAATGAAACATGAAGAGAGACAGAAAGGCGTGAGTGGTAATTAAATTTTTACCTTTTTTACTAAGGGCATTTTTGCCATCTTAAAAAATTATGGAGTTGTATTGAGAAACTATGTTAATGCATGGAGAAATTCTCTTGGATTAGGAAATCTAATTAATCCTTAGGCTAGGCATCTTAATTCACATGCCCATGTAGCGTAGGATCTCTATAAATAACACTTACCCTTTCTTGTATCATTTCAACACCTGTGACGAATAAAATTAGACTTCTCATTGTGAAAGAATTATTCTTAGAGTGTTCTTGAATTTTCTTCTTTGTGAGAGTTCTTCTTCATAGTTTTTATCAACGGTTTCTTCCCTTTTGATAAACGTCACCATCTCCTTGGATTATCTCCTTGAGTGGCGCTAATCACACTCCATTTCTCACCTCTCCACCTTCATCTTATACATTAGAATCTCTTTGGAGAAAAATCATGGGAGGAGCAATCAACGATTAATAATGCTCTCACAAGAAGTTTGTCAAAAGGGAAGAAACCCCTAATAAAACGAAAAAAAAAATTGTTTTCAGTGTTTTAAAAAATCAAAACTATGTAAAAACTTAATGAAAATATTGTAATTATATAAAAAACTAGATATAAATGTATTTCAAATTATATATAAATGATTTATAATATTTTTACTAAAATTATTTATAATTAATATTATATTTTGAAAATAGAAATATTAAGTAAAACCAAACATATATTCTAAATGTCGAAAAGGAAACATGAAGAGAGAGAGAGGCGTGAGTGATAATTAAATTTTTACTTTTTTTACTAAGGACATTTTTGCTATTTTAAAAAATTATGGAGCTGCATGGAGAAATTCTCTTGGATTAGGCAAGCTAATTAATTCTTAGGTTAGCTATCTTAATTCACACGCCCATGTAGCATAGGATCTCTATAAATAGCACTTACTCTTTCTTGTATCATTTCACATTGTGATGAATAAAATTAGACTTCTCATTGTAAAAGCACTATTCTTAGAGTGTTCTTGAATTTCATTCTTTGTGAGAGTTATTCTTCATAGTTTTTATCAAGGGTTTCTTCCCTTTTGGCAAACATCACCATCTCCTTAGGTTATCTCCTGGAGTGGCACTAATTACACTCCATTTCTCACCTCTCTACCTTCATCTTCTACATTAGAATCTCTTTGAAGCAAAATCATGGAAGGAGCAATCAACGATTAATAATGCTCTCACAAAGAAGTTTGTCAGAAGGGAAGAAACCCTTGATAAAACAAAAAAATAATTGTTTTCAATGTTTTCAAAAATCAAAACTATGTAAAACTTAATGAAAATATTGTAATTATATAAAAAACTATATATAAATGTATTTTAAATTATAAATAATGATTTATAATATTTTTACTAAAATGATTTAAAATTAATAATATTATATTTTGAAAATAGAAATATTGAGTAAAAACAAACATATATTCTAAATGTCGAAAACTTAAAAATGAAAACTATTTTAAAAAATGAAAATAAAAATAAAAGACAAAACATTTTTTCAAGAAAATATTTGATACTATCAACACACATAATATTTTTTATAGGTGAAAAATCAGTTATTAATGTGTATGAAACTTATATTTCTCTCTCCTTCATCTATACTTTCCCATATATCAACATACATAATACATAATTAAAAATAAATTAATTAAAAAAGAATGGAGGGAAATGCGGAAATGAGAGTGAAATTGTTGAAACAGAAAAGAGCCTTTTCCCGCCATATACTCTTTTTCTTCCGCTGTCTCTCTGACTCTGGCTGGCACTTTCTCGCTCATCAATGGCGAAGACTCGAAGCGCTGGAAAAGCCGCAAAAGTGGATTTGGATGACAGAACCGATGGCCTTGAAATAATTTCCATTGGTTCTCTCTACAAAGGAGCCTGGGACAAGAAGTATTGGACCACATCTAGGGTTTGATTCAATTCCCTTCCCTTTAATTTCATGCAGTCGATGCGCATCGATCCATTTCTTTTCCTTTTGGTGCCGTCGTTTTGTTCTTTTGTTTGATTATAACAATCGTCGGTGAAGTGTTTGTGGATTATTATTGTAAAACTGCGTTGCCGCATTGGTTGCTTTGATTTTACTGACTGTACAGTGTGGAGTAGTTGTTTAAAAAGTGGAATTGTTTGCGCTGTGCTCCGTTTGTAATTTAACTGAACTTTTAAGAATTAATCACTTTTTTTTATTATCTTTTTGGTCTTTTGTCTTGTTGCCTAGTTTTGCAGTAGAAGGTTTTCATTTGTTTTCTTATGTGTGTGTAGATTCGTGAATAGGCCTTGATAACAACACTGTTTAGAATTTAGATTGATATTTGAGGATGAGTGATGTGGGAGTCATTTGAGAGAATGGCAGTGGAAAAAGGAAAACTTCCTTGAATGTGTGAGACAATGAAACTTATGATGTGTGATATGTTATTTATGTAGTAGGGTTGCAGCGCTTGTTGAGTGATGAACTGAGAACTTTGCATCCTACGGGTGTTTGTCACATTTTTTTTGGGGGGGGGGGGTGATTATTTGATGGGTCTAAATCTGTAGCAAAACTTATTTGGTGTATTTATAGAAAAAAGAAGAAAAAGAATGGCAATGAAATCAGGAGTTCTGCGGTAGTAACACCGTGTTGATTTGTTCTCCTCTGCCAACTGATGTAATGCATGGACATTGATTACGTTGCAGGGAAAAGATCGGTATCCATATCCAGTTGGTTATCAAGTTGTTAGAGCTTATAATGGGACCACTTATAAGATGGAAATTTGTGAAGGTGTCAATGGCCCGAGATTTTTGGTTTGTATTTGGGCTTTTATAATTGCTTTATACATGTTTTGGCTTTTGGTTCCGTAAACTAAAGGTTCACGGTTTTCTTTGAGTTTTATTAAACAGAATCAGTTGTGTATGTAAATGCAGATTTCAGCTGATGATGGGAGTTCATCTTCTGGGAAAACTCCTGACCAAGCATGGGAGGAATTTCAGAAGAAAGGTTGCCTCCGCATCAAGATTTGGCATGGGAAGAGACTTTCATCTAAGATGGATGGCTTGGAGGTACAATTTATTGAGATTGATAAAATCATTTTGTACTATATTGTTAAGGTTATGTACAATAACCCTCTCCCATACTTTTGCGCAACAAGGAATCTCTGAGCATTGGGTATGCTGGTTTTTTTTTTTTTGTATATGACTATTTTTATTTGCATTAATACGATCAATCTTATAATTCTCTTTCCTTCTTTTGGTTTCTCTTTTGTTATTTAACAGAAAGGCATCTGTTTATACTATGTTGTTTTTAATCCCTTCTATGATAGTTGTCGTTCATTGTGCTTAATATAGTTTCTTCTATTTTCATCACATGCAGCTTTTTGGATTCAAAAATCAGTTTATCCAGAGGTTGCTTCGGGAACTGGTGACAGATGTAAATGGAATAGCAGAACAGAGCTTGGTATCCCCAAATGTTTCTGACAGGGTTACTAGAACAGATCAAGATGATTGCTGCCCAAATGTTGGCACATATCCTGATTTACTACTTTGCCTTGGAAAACCACGTGTTACAGGGAAGAGAAGCAGATGTGAACTTAAAAATAAAAAATTACATGTACAAGCTAGACCTCAGTCTCCAGAATTCACATGTAGTTCAGAAGTGCACGAGGTCCACAATCTGATAGGTGTGCCAGTCACGTTGCAAAGCATATCTTCTGCTTGTAAAAGCAATAATTGTTTTTCATCCAAAAATGAGTTGCTATTGAATCCTATTGAAATCTCTGATGATAAGAAAGTGGAAGCTGTACCTTCAAAAAGATCGATTGGTTTTCTCTATTCTGAAAATTGCAAAAGTACAGAACTAAATGAAAACTTGTCCACGGAAGAACCTGTAAGCATTTCTTTGAACTTACGATATTCAATTGAACACTATTCATTGTAAACATGTTGCTTCATAATATATAATTTATTGAATGGTTTTCATTGGAAATATGTTCTTTACTTAATTTTCATGATCTTGATAGATCTTAAAGTACCAAATGCTTAGAAGTGATTTATTTTAATAATTTAATTCTTACAAGTGATTTATTTTATCTCTTGCTTATGTGAGAATTGTATAAAGAGCGCAGTTCTATAATTGCCTGTTTATAGTATAAAAAGTTAGAAGTTAGGTCTGTTACACAGACTGTTGCTTAGCAGTCAAGTATAAATACTAAACAATATTCTGTATTTTACCTGGCTTTCATTTTCACATCCATAATATATTAATATCAGATCTTTCTTTCTCTTTCCTCTGAATATCTAACATGGTATATATAGAGCATAACAATCCTCCATGGCAGAAAACAATTCTTCTTCTTTCTTATTCTACAATACATCCACCTTCCCTGTGCAACTTTAAGGCTTAACTCAACCCAAAAAACAATCTCATAAGGTTAAGGTATCTTTCGCCAATATAGGACTTGCATTTTTCCCATTACACCCTTTCACACCCAGCAGTATTGGACTTGGAGAGTGGATAATATGGTGGGTAGCCTGTTAAAGGATTTAGATAGACTTTGATACTATCTTAGAATGAAGGTTTTAGGCTGAATTCGACCTCAAAAGCTAGCTCATAAGGCGAGGGTTGTCCTTACTTATATACTATTTTCCTTCACATTTGATTTCTTTGAAGCTAGATGACTCAAATTTAATGATAACTTAAAATTAAAATTCAAAAGTCCTGTCAGCACCACAGAATGCTCCGAGTGTTAGAGAGGCAGACATGAATTGAAAATCTTGTTACTAAAGATACTGATCTCAGGCCTTGTAATAGTAACGTTGAAGTACCCCAACAATGGATCTGTAAACAGAAGGATCTGAGAGAACATCTAAACCAGATTTTTACAATTTACACCGTAAATGATAGGAGTGGAGATAGGTTGAGTTGGTCAAAATAATTTTAGCAATTAAGTCCTTGATGTATTTGGTCCGAGTCGAAAGTAATGAATCATTAGATTGTTGAACAGCCATCCAACTTAAATGATCAGGAAGTAGTCAAGAGTTCCAAGCTGCTTTAGAGAGAAAAGGCAGAATCTAGTTGAGTAACTAGCTTCTGTATAAGTGAATGTAGAACTTCTTGTAACAATGATATCATCAAGATAAACCAAGTGGTATACTGTGTCACTGGTATGATAGTAAACAAATAAAGGATCACGCTTGCTATTAATAAAGCCAAACTGTAATAGATTTCTTTTGAGCCTTTCAAACCATGCTCTAGGTGCTTGTGTAAGCTCGTGAATAACTTTATTTAACCACCTCTAGAAGAAGGTTGTTAAAATAAGAGAAACAAAGGAATAATGGATTAAAACATGCGATTAAATACACCACAGATAAATGTTTATATAGATTTATTTCATAAATTACACATAAACATAGAATATATGGTTCCCTATAATATCTAAAATAATGTCTGCATACATATTGTTAGAATCTGTTTTATTAGAATTTGTTTTATTACATTCCTGTCAGGATCTATGTTTTATTAGTTGTATTGTTTCCTTATTTAGCAGACTACAATTATAATGTATGATAGGAATATCCCTAAATCATAGGGATATGGTGGTTATTGTTATTCTTCCCTATTAGCTTCAGTCTTGTATATATATGAATTGTATTCTCAGCATAATTTATGAGATGGTATTAGAGCTCTCAAATTTTGGGAGCTGCCTTTGACTGCACAAACCAAAACCCTAGACGGTAGCCTTAATTCCTGGACAGCCTTCATTGTTGTCAATCATTTTTTTAGGACAGCTAGCCTTCATTGCTGCTGTGATTTGCAGTGTTGTTTCTTAGTTGCCGTCGTAACAATCAAATACATACTCACTGCATTAGGGTCGTTGTACTACGGTGGACACATGACAAACCCAATTACTGAAGTGGTGAATACTGAGTCTCAGAACACTCAGGAACAGCTACAGTACCTCAACACTGCCTACCGATTAAATGGGAAGAATTACTTGAAATGGGCTTAGCTTGTTCGTAGAACTTTGAAAGGTAAAGGGAAAGCTAACCACTTGACTGAAGAAGATGCTTGTGAAGAAGATCCCAAATTTACAAAATGGGATGAAGAGGACTCTGATCATGGCATGGCCATGGAACTCCATGATCCCAGAAATCACTGATACTTGCATGTTTCTTAATTCTGCAAAGGAGATCTGGAATGCCATGGAGCAGACACACTCCAAAGCTAAAGATGCTGCTCAAATATATGATGTGAAGGTGGAGACTGTGGCTGCAAAACAGGGAAATAAGACTGTTACAGAGTATGCCAATCAACTCAAATCACTGTGGATGGAGTTAGACCATTACAAGGTCATAAAAGCCAAGTGCTCAGATGATTCAGCAATGCTCAAAGAATATATTGAGCAAGATAGAGTCTATGATTTCTTGGTAGGGCTTAACTTTGAATTTGATCAAGTGAGAGTGCAGATCCTTGGAAAAGAAAAAATTCCAGGAATTAATGAAGTAGTAGCTATGGTCAGAAGTAAAGAAAGCAAAAGGGGAATAATGCTAGAAACCCCAACCATCGAAAATTCAGCCATGGTAGCTTCAGGATCGGCCATGATGATAGACCAGAAAAAGAGGGGAATAGCTAATATGGAGAAGAAAGGTGAAGGAGTGAGGTGTACCTTCTGTAGCAAGCCTTGTCACACTCGTGAAAAATGCTGGAAGCTACTTGGAAAGCCACCTAGTAAGGATTGGGGGCCTAAAAACCGAGACAAGGAGTGGGGAAAAAAAGGAGACAACACCAGAAAGGGAGGACAAGCACACATAGGTGCTGGCACCAGTGAAGGAAACAGAGGAGTGATTCAACTTAACCAGGATGAAATAGAGCAGATGAGATCATTCCTCAACAAGTTGGATAAATCAACAGGTACTTGTTCTCTGGCACATTCAGGTATATTTCCTTTTTCTTTTGGACTTAATGCCTTAGATAAAAACTGTAACCCATATTGGATACTAGATTCTGGGGCTACCGACCACATGACACCCCTACCTAAACATTTCTCTTCTTACACCCCTTGCCCTAGCAACAAGAAAATATCCACAGCAGATGGCTCTCTGATGACTGCAGCATGTCAAGGAGAAGTTCAAATAAGCCCATCTATAACCCTTAAAAATGTCCATATTCCTAAATTGTCTGTCAGTTTGATTTCTATAAAAAAATTCATAAAAGACCTATCATGTAATGCTATTTTTTATGATGATGTTTGTATACTGCAGAACAAGTATTCAGGGAGGACGATTGGACATGCTAGAGAATGGAATGACCTTTATTACTTGGATAATCCGGATTTGCAACCAGACCTGGAAAACAACAACTCTTTTTTCTCTGAGTCAATAAAGACCAACAGGGAGAAGGTCTTCCTACATCACTGTCGTCTTGGACATCTTTCCTTTAGAGTCATAAAATTGTTATTCCCTTCCTTTTTAACAAATTAGATATGGAAAGTCTCCACTGTGAAGTGTGTGAGCTTGCTAAGCACAAACGTGTACCTTTTTCAGTTTGTAATAATATTAACACTTTTCCCTTCTATTTAATTCATACTGATGTGTGGGGTCCCTCAATTGTTCCAAATGTTTCTGGTGGCCGTTGGTTCTTCACCTTTATAGATGATTGTACTCGTGTCACATGAGTTTTCTTACTAAAACAAAAATCTGAAGTCAGCTCTGTGGTTCAGCATTTTTCCTCCATGGTAAAAAATAAGTTTGGAGTTAGCATTAAGAGGATTAGATCCGATAATGCCAAAGATTACTTTAATCATGGGCTTATATTATTTCCTTTTGTCAAAAGGAAGGTATCATTCATGAGTCATCCTGTGTCAAAACACCTCAGCAAAATGGGATTGCTGAGAGAAAAAATGGTCACCTACTAGACCAAACTTGCTGAGAGCAAAATGGGATTGCTGAGAGAAAAAATGGTCACCCTAGATATGGTAAAAAAGCAGCTGCCAACACTATTTGCAAGCTAAAAAAGGCATTGTATGGGCTGAAACAATCACCACGAGCGTGGTTGGAAGGTTTACAAAAGTTATGATAAGTTTAGGCTTTAAACAAAGTCAAGGAGACCACACTCTGTTCATTAAATACTCTAAGTCAAGGGGAGTAACAGTGTTACTGGTTTATGTAGATGATATTATATTGACAGGTGATGATGAGGAAGAACAACGATTGTTAGGCCAACATCTAGCCAAGGAATTTGAAATTAAGACTTTGGGAAAATTGAAGTATTTTTTGGGAATTGAAGTGGCCCATTCTAAAAAAGGATATTCATATCTCAACAGAAATACATCACTGATTTGTTGAAAGAGATTGGTAAGATAGCATGCAAGCCTGCAAGTACACCAATTGACCCAAACTTGAAATTGGGAAAAAAGCAGAAGAAGATACTGCAGTTGACAAGGAAGTGTATCAAAGGCTAGTTGGTAGACTGATATATTTATCTCACACTAGACCTGATGTTGCATTCGCCGTGAGTCTAGTTAGCCAGTTCATGCACCAGTCGAAGGAGGTTCACTTACAAGCTGCACTAAGAATTGTGCAGTATTTGAAAGGGACCCCAGGCAGGGGAATTTTGTTGAAACGGAATGGGAATGTAAATCTGGAAGCATATATAGATGCACACTATGCAGGGTAAATTGTGAATAGGAGGTCAACTACGGGATATTGCACTTTCCTTGGAGGGAATCTAGTGACTTGGAAGATTAAAAAACAAAGTGTGGTGGTCAGATCCTGTGCTGAAGCAAAGTTCAGGGCAATGGCACAAGGGACATGTGAACTACTCTGGTTGAACATTATCTTGGAAGACCTAAGGATAAAATCGGATGAACCAATGAGACTTTATTGTGATAACAAATCTGCTGTTAGCATAGCTCATAATCTGGTGCAACATGATACAACCAAACATATTGAGGTTGACAGACATTTTATCAAAGAAAAATTAGATAGTGGTCTGATATGCACTCCATATGTCTCCTCACAAGACAACCTTGCAGATATTCTAACAAAGGGGCTGAATAGCAACATCTTTGAAAAGATTGTTTCCAAGCTGAGAATTGAGAATACCTATTCACCAGCTTGAGGGAGATTGTTAGAGTCTGTTTTATTACATTCCTGTCAGGATCTATGTTTTATTAGTTGTATTGTTTACTTATCTAGGAGATTACAATTATAATGTATGATAGGAATATCCTTGAATCACAGGGATATGGTGGTTATTGTTATTCTTCCCTATTAGCTTCAGTCTTGTATATATATGAATTGTATTCTCAGTATAATAATAAGGAAAATGATTTCACCCTAAATTTTGAGACATACTATACTTAAAATCAAGAAAATATTTAAGGTTCTCAATACTCTCCCTCAAGCTGGAGCATTTAACTCAAATGTGCCCAAATTGTTACAAATGTACTCAATTCTTGGTCCTTATAAGGGTCTAGTGAAGACATTTGTCCGTTGGTTAGCAGAGTTGATGAATCTTGTAAGAATATCCCTTGACTCGACTTTTTCTCTGATGAAATGACAATCAATTTCAATAATCTTGTTTTTTCATGAAAGATTGGATTGGAGGCAATTGACAATATGAAGTGCAACCTAATTATCACACATAAGGGTTATCCTTATCTTTTCTTCAAATTTGAGTTCTTTGAGGAGTTGTTTAACATATTAGTTCACTAGTTACTTATGTCATGGTCCTATATTCTGCTTCAACAGTTGATTTTGCTATAACATTCCCTTCTTGCTTCTCCAAGAAATTAGCCACCCACCAATAAACACATAGTATCCATATGTGGATCTCCTAGGTGAACCAGCCCAATCAACATCTAAATATCCAAAGATTTCAGAATACCCCTTATCCTCATAAATGAGACCTTTGCCTGGGAATCTCTTAAAGTATTTAAGAATCCAAATAATGGCATTCCAATGGTCTTGGCAAGGAGAATTCATGAATTTGTTGTTGCTCACCACACTAACAACAAAGGTAATGCTGGGTCAAGTGATTGTGAGATAGTTTAGCTGTTGAACCAACCTTCTATATCTTCCAGGATCTGCATATGACTCCCCCTAATCAGATATCAATTTTACACTTGGATCCATCAGTGTCAGGAGGCTTAGCATTGAGAAGGTTAGTTTCTTAAAAGATGTCAAGACAATACTTCCTTTGAGAAATCACCAAACCATCCTTCGATTAAGTAACTCCAATTCCTAGAAAGTATCAAAGTTTTCCAAGGTCCTTAGTTTGGAACTATTGATAAAGATGTTGTTTCAAGTTTTTAATTCTTTGTTAATCACTGCCCATAATGACAATATCATCCATAAACGATGAGGTAGGTGCATACTTGAGGTGAATGACGATAAAAGACAGAATCGTTGATTTCACTATGAGTTATGCCAAACTGCTATACAACAGTGCAAAAACCCCAAACCATGCACACTGGAATTGTTTAAGTCCATATAAGGATCTGTAAACGCGACATACCATTTTCGCAGACTCTCCTTGAGCAACGAAACCTATGGTTGCTCCATATAAACTTCTTCATCAAGATCACTATGTAGTAGTGCATTACTAATATCAAGTTGGAATAGGAGCTAATGGCGCAAGGTAGCCATGGACAAGAATAATCTGACGGATGCCATTTTAGTGACTGGAGAAAGTGTTAGTGTAGTCTTGACCATATACTAAGTATATATCCTTTTGGCACAAGACAGGCTTTGAAATGATCAATCTTACCATCAGATCCTATCATAACTATATATAACCAATGACATCCCACAATGGTCTTTCCAGCAAGTAGGGTGACCAAATCCCAAGTACCACTACTCTGGAGTGCATACATTTCATCAATCATTATTTGTCTCCATTCTGTTTGAGATAAGGCTTGACTTAGAGAGTTAGGAACATATACAAAAGACAAAGGGGAAAAGACAAGTATAATGTTATTGAGAAAGACGATGATAGCTAAGGGTAATGTATTGGGGGGGAAGGTTTATGACTAGAATGATTACTTTTAGCAAGGCTATAAACAAATCATGATCAAGAGAAAGGCTTGGGTATGATAAAGATGTTGGTATTAAGGAAGAGTTAGACATGCCTTCTACAATTTCATCAACGTGGGTTGTGGGCGATGTTGATAGGTTTGAAGGGGGTTGAGCTATGGGTGGGTCTGTTATTGGTTGAATATCTTAAGAGACAGAAGGTAGAGAACTAAGAACAAGGATACTATATCATCTTAGCCTCCCAAGTCAGGTTACAAGTGTGAAAGCTCAAAGTATGAGTCAGATTCAAAAAATGAGACATTAGTAGAGATGAAATATTGAGTGTAGTGGATAAGCATTGGTAACCTTTCTGCGGGAGATGGTAACCTAGAAAGACATATTTGAATGACTTGGCTGAAAGTTTGTTAAGCCCAAGTGTGAGATTATGGACAAAACATGTAGAATTGAAAACATGGGGAGAGATGCATATAGTGGTGACTAACGAAACAAAGTTGAATGGGGAATTTTATTATTGAGCACAAATCAAGACATACAATTGATGTGGTAGTAGGTGAGTATGCATCTCACCAAAAACATGGGGAAAATGACCGTGTAGAAAGCAGGCATGAGTTGTTTCAATAAGGTGTCGATTTTTTCATTCAACAACTTCATTTTGTCGTGGAATATCGACACAAGATTATTGATGAAGAATGTCCTTCGATGTCATTAAGTGTTGAAATTGATGAGAAAATATTCACACGCATTATCACTTCAAAGGGATCGAATAAGAATACCAAACTGTGTTTTTATTTCATTATAAAATTTTCAAAAATAAGAAACAAGTTGGATATTCTTCATCAAATAAAGCCAATTGCATCTTGAAAAATCATCAATAAAAATAACAACATCTAAAACCATTTTGAGTAATAATGTGAGAAGGACCTCAAACATTAGAGTGTACTAAAGGAAATGGGGATGTTGCCCTTTTATTGACACAATTAGGAAACAAAACTCTAACATGTTTTTCTGATTGCAACTACTCATAATCATGTTTTTCTAATTGAAAGTACTCATAATGTAGATTTTCTAATTTGGAAAGATTGAGCACCATCTTTTGAAGTTTTGGCAAAGTAGGATGTCCTAATTGAGCATCTATTACTGAGGCAGATATGATGGATGAGCATACTTTTAAGTAGTGTTAATGCAAATATAAGTTAAAGGGAGAATAAGTCATGCAAATAGAAAGTAAGTTAAAGGGACAATTAGGAACATAAAGGACAAATTCAACACTAAGGGGGGGAAGGGGATGAGTAGTGTTAATGCCATTGGACTAGGTTTGAGACGCATTAGCAGAAGTAATGGTGATTGGTGAGTAAATACTCAGATGTAGTAAAAGAAGAGAAAAGAGAACGATTACTGAAAATATGATTAGATGCTCTTGAGTCAAAGACCTAAGAAAGGAGATTGTAAGACGTAAGCAATGGATTTACCAGAGTGTGCAATTGAGATTGTAATGTCAGGGTCTGGTGACTCTTGAACCATTGCAGGTTGTGAGACAAGCTATGGATTCACCTTACATGCTCTTGCAAACAATCTCTTGTAGCTCAATCCAGCACTAAAGCTGATTATTGAAGTTTAGCTCAAGTTACCTATAAAAGCCTCTGGATTGAAATATTACTTAGGTACTTTTTTTTATAGGCTAAATGTTAATGTTTTTAGTAATTATAGTTTTTGTTAGCAGTGAGAATCGAACCCACAACCTTTTCTCACCTCCCTCTTTCCTTAATCAACTAAGCCACCTTATATCTCCAAAAACACTACTTAGGTACTTGGCATCTCTCATCTTCCTCCTCACATCTACTATGATAATAAGAGTGCAGTTACCTTAGTTCACAATCTGGCACTCCATGCTCACACCAAATGCATGGAGATGGATCTTTTCTGTCTTCAGGAGTTCTGGCAAAGCAGCTTACTCTTCAGCATATTCCGGCCGAAGATCAGTGGGCTGATGTTCTTACAAAGCCCTACATGGTTTCTAATTATAAGCATTGTTGTTAAATAACTGCCATGACGGCGCAATACTGCCATGGCATTGCAGGTTTTTTGCTAACCGCTATATAGAATTTGTAAAGGAATGTTTGCCATGGCGGTGTCATAAGACGTAATGATGTGTTTTTATGGTGGAATTTTGGCCTTCTGCTATGTTCCACTATCTGTCATTGATAACATTGATTGTAAGCGACAAACTCAAAGTGCTTGAGCTTTCTTCTCAAACTCACCCACCTTGAGTTTGTGGGGGGCATGATGTGTATATTGTATAGAGTGCTGTTCTACAGCTTCCTGTGTGTGTAGTATGAACAGTTTGTTAGGTCTGTTAAACAGACTGTTGCTTATCTTTCTATTCACTGAATATCTAACATTGCCTCTTGAGATATTCAGATTCAGTTAAAATTTTCTAACAGATCGTGTATAAATAAAAAAATAATGTTCTATTTTGTTTTAGAAGAAAATATCTCAACTTCTTGCAGCTTCATAGGTTGCATGATGTGGAATTGAAGATATCTAATTTGGTGGTGACATCAAAAGACAAGACACTGTTGCAGTCGTATTCTAAAGAGTATGGTCGTTGCATTGACATTGATCTTTGTGCTCCCGATACCCTACATTTTGAGCAAGGTACTTCTATTTTGTATGCACTGTAAAAGCTATTACTTTTTATTTTTAATGATTTTTAATACTTGCATCCTCCTGCTTGTTTCATTTGATGGGTTGAAAGATTGTTTGGCCTAGATGTTGAACATACTCATAGTTATTTGATTTTTCTATAATGTTTGAAATTTATATTTACTTTTGAATCTTTACAATTTGGGTTATTGAAGGGTTGGTGATACTGCTCAATAGCTTTGGCAATATTGAATGGTGTGTTCTTTGTCGAATGAAAATATGAAATGTCTTGTGATATATTACACTAATGTTAATACAATATTTACAGATTCATGGGTCATGATTTGTTTTTCTAATTTCTTTTTGAGTGGCATTTGTTTTTCTAATGTGGCTCTCAACATACATCACCTTGTGAATAGGTCTTCGAAGCTTATTATCAGTATGTTTAAGATTTTTCTATTTATTGTTATTTACGTGTTCTACAACACTCCTATAATATTAACTTTCTCTCTTATCATATTTCTCTTTTATCTTCTATATTTTCCTGGTGAGTCTGGATCACTTACTCTACTGCACTGCAGAAAGTATTCCTGATTCTGCCCCAAGAAAACTGGATGCTTACAATGAGACAGCTTGTGAGATCACCTCCAGAGATTTGTTAAATGCAGAACATGAAGTGCTGAAATCTATTTCAAATCCAAGCTCTGAAAGAAATGATTTTGGTTCAGCTGGTCAGGATGTGGCAAAGTCAATGATGTCACTTCTGCTTCCTCAAGCAGTTCCTCTACTGAGGACTGTTTCAAAAGATAAGGAGTTGACAATTAGCCTTTCAGATATGTTGCCTTCTCAGGTGAATTCCAAGGTTGGACAGAATAAAATTGGGTATAATCTGGATGTACCTTCTGGTAAATATACCTTATCTATGCTATGTTTTCTGAACATTTGTTATTACTGTCTGTGTCTGCCATAGATCCATACATTTGAAGTAGTATGTTGTCCTATAATATCCTTTTGTTTCCACATATGTGGTTATTTATGTATCCTTTACATTATTGAAAAATGTTTATACAGCAGATGTAATTATGGCGGAGGCTGGGCATGGGCAACAAGGGGAAGAGGTACCTGGGTATAAAGAGACACATTCAAATACTCCTATTTCTGAACATATGAAGTCTATTGTTCCTGACAGTTTTGAATATAGTCAGTGTGATGATTATAAAACCCATCAGGAAATCTTATTTTCAGATATTGATGAAGCTGTTAGATCCAGTTTCAACAAAGAAATGTGTTCTCAACAGCATCTTGGTGATGACTTGCCAAAAGTAACATCCACATGCCATGCTTCAGGGTTGGACTTTAAAGACAGGCCTCAGAATTGTGATGTATGCATTCGCGACTCTGTTCTAGATGACATGTCTCCGAAGGAGATAATTATTTCTGAGAGAAGTGATGATGCTTGCTCTGATTTAAAAGAAAATCCTGCGCATGTTGATCTCAGTTCTGTGCAAAAGGACCTGCCAACTGCTCAGGATTTGATTGGGGGTAATGTGTGTATGATATCTGGCACCGAAAAAATAAATTCTGAAATGTATTCTCAACAGCTTCTTGGTCATGACTTTGCAAACAGAACATCTACATGCCATGCTTTAGGGTTGGACTTTAAAGACAGGCCTCAGAATTGTGATGTATGCATTGCTGACTCTGTTCAAGATGACATGTCTCCTAAGAATCTGATTATTTCTGAAAGAAGCAATGATGTTTTCTCTGATTTGAAAGAAAATCCAGCACATGTTGGTCTCAGTTCTGTGCAAAAGGACCTGCCAATTCCTCAGGATTTTACTGGAGGTAATGTGTTTATGATATCTGCATCAAGAAAATAAATTCTAAAATATGGATAAACATGGTCATGAGGGCTTACATTGTAATATAATATAATTTTTCAGTCTGTTTTGAACTGAGATTCTTGTCAAGCTTAGATGCATTATTCTTCTTAAGTAGTTGTGGACTGTGGTACCCATACTGGGTGCATAATTGGTTCCTCTACTTATTGGGTACACGTGGCTACCCCATACTCAATATAACTTAAAGAATAAATTGGTCCATGGATTACAATTTGTTATTAAATGAAATAAATTTCTACTTCACTTCTCAACTTGTGCATTAAAATATTTTTGCTTACTTGCGTAGAACATTTGGAAACTTTTATTTATATGTAATGTGATGTGATGCTTTTTTGTTTGTTTTTCATATTTTTAAATAACTTATGCTCTCATACCTTAACTTTAGAAAGCTTGTTGTACCCTTAGATATGGAAATCTTGTACCCCAATAGCTGTATTGATAAATGCTACTCATACCCCATGGAACACTGGCCTTGAGTTACTATCAAACCAATCAACTGGTCCAACATCACTGGTCATGGTTGCAGCAAAATATTAGCTTATTTTGGGGTCAGGAAACTGGTGAAGAATGAAGCTTAATTAATTGAGACTAATGCTTACTTGAATTGTTCTGTCTGATTCAATCATAGCTATTTCTTACAAACTTTATAAACTATACACAGGTGTTAGTAATGCATTCTTAGGTGTAGAAACAAAGAGCTTGCAATTAAAAGGCATGGAAACTCTTGCAGAAAAGACACAAGAGGAAGTTGTGGGTAAAATAGGCAATGGTGATACAATGATTATGTCCTCAGAGTTACCAAAATTAGTATACACCAGAAAAAAGTTCCGAAAGGCTAATCCTTTCCAAGAAGATTGTTCTGTAATGGAGTATACTGAATATGACAAGTTTAAATTTGATGAAGCCATTCTAATAAACAATTCAAGTGACAAACCATGTGGACCAGATAATTCTGCAGGTGTATGTGTTCAAACTCCTCAAACTAGTAAACCAGATGACACTGCAGGTGTATGTGTTCAAACACCTCAAACTAGTAAACCAGATGATACTGCAGGTGTACGTGTTCAAACACCCCAAACTAGTAATGATGTTTTGGATGGACATCGCAACCTAGTGTTACCCAACCCAACATTATCTCAGAATCCAACCCTGTCTACCGATGAAAATAAGTGCTTTGATATCATGGAGGCTCAATTAATTTCAGAACCAAAGCCCCTTCACAGCCAGGAGCTCAAGAATAATCTGGGTGGCAGTATTAAGTTTGTGGGACATTACTTGCATCCAATGCACATCTCATCATTAATTATAAGCACGAGAGAGGATGAAATCCTTGTTTGTGTCTTATGTAGCCAACTCACTGATCAGTACAGGACACTGTTTACTTACAAGGTAGCTATTACTGAACCAACTTTAGGGTGCCCATCTGTCATGGCTCACAGTTCAATACTCTTACCGGATCCAAAACATAACTTCATAAAAGAAGTAAGTTGTTTTTTGTCTGGTTCATTTTCAACCCCTTCTTCCTTTTTATATTGTTTTGTTAGAAAATTCTCACTGTCAAAATCTGTTATGAGTACAGCTGTCATAATAGAATTTAACCTAGTGATACACTAGTACTGGTACATACTCTAATGAATCTATCATATTTTATGCTAGGCTATTGTGGAAAGATCTGGGGTGCAGTTGACTCCTGGTGGACAGTATATTGTCCTAGTAGGCAGCATAAAGACCCCCAATTGCAGGTAACTGTTTCTGCAGGTTTCAACTGATAATGTATCTGTAAAGTTAATTAGAGTAACTGAATAGCATTTCATCCCAGGGAAGGAACAATTGACTGTTATTGCTCAACATGTACATCAGTTTGCACTGAGAAGAATGCTTTGAAGATTGTCCAAGTAGAACATGGTTATGTATCAGTTATAACAATATTGGAAACTATTGACAATGTGCATTGTATATTGGTTTCTGAACCTAATCGACTTGTTTCTGTCGGAGAGAGTGGGAAACTACAGGTCTGGGTCATGAATTCAGAATGGAGGTGATTTGAGTGACTCTTGCTTTTGCATTCCAGAGCCATTTATCCGTCCCTCTCAGAATATGATTATTTAAATTTTTTAATTTATTTTGATAACTTGCTGATTTCTTATATGCTTGCTTTTTTGTAGTTGGCAGTGCCGATTTGAGTTCCCTTTGTTTTTTCATATAAGATCACACTTGAATATAAAAAAGCTTAAGTTAACTACTTAGTTTAGAACCTCTTATTAAATAGAGATGCAATACAATCTAGAAAACCAGAGTAGTGAATACAACTACCACTAACCTCTGACATACAATAATAAATAAAACATAATATACCTCAACTAACAACTAATAACCACAACCCAACATTAATTTAACACTCCCCCTCAAGCTGGAGCATATAAATCATATGTTCCAAGCTTGGAAATCAAGTATTCAATCCGAGGACCCTTCAAGGGTTTGGTTAATAGATCTGCAAACTGGTCATTGGAACTAACAAATTCGGTCCTAATTTCCTTGTATAACACCTTTTTCCTTACAAAGTGACCATCAATTTCAATCTGTTTAGTCCTTTTATGAAATACCGGATTGGAAGCAATGTGGAGAGCTGCCTGATTATTACAGTAAAGTTGCATTGGAGAAATTTCACAAAACTTCAATTCTTGTATGAGTTATTCAACCCACACCAACTCACAAGCTGCAAGGGCTATATATTCAGCTTCTGCACTAGATCGAGCAACAGTCTTCTGTTTCTTACTCTTCCATGAGATAAGATTACCACCAAGGTACACACAATACCCAGTAGTAGAGCGTCGAGCGAATACCTTTTCGAAGGGCAACAGGCCAACATGAGTTGTCATCGGCCATAGAAGGAGAATTAGGAGCCTTGTACAAGAAGCAGATGGAGATGGACATGAGCCACGAGAGTCATCAGGAATGATGTGGTTAACTTCAGGTGTCATGCCATGAGGAGGAGCTGAGGGAGAATGATCAGTTTTAGAGAAGTTAGGCATTGGACTAATATTGGTGTGGTCAAATTGATAAGACATGTCTGGAGAAATGTTATTCTCCTCATAAAAGAAGTATTACATGTCTGCTAATGTTACCTTCTTTGAAGATTCTCCCTTCTTCTCATCATCCACACCTGATTCCAGAGATTGTTATTTCTCCAGACATGTCTTATCAATCTGACCACACCAATATTAGTCCAATGCCTAACTTCTCTGAAACTGATCATTCTCCCTCAGCTCCTCCTCATGGCATGACACTTGAAGCTAACCCCATCATTCCTGATGACTGTCGTGGCTCATGTCCATCTCCATCTACTTCTTGTACAACGACTTCTAATTCTCCTTCTATGGCCGATGACAACTCATGTTGGCATGTTGCCCTTCGAAAAGGTATTCGCTCTACTTGAAATCCTCATCCTATTTACAATTTTTTGAGTTGTCATCGTCTGTCTCCATCTTATTGTTCCTTTATAAATTCCTTATCGTCCATCACTATTCCCAAAAATGTTTGTGAAACACTTGATCACCCTGGATGGCGGCAAGCCATGATTGATGAAATGCAGGCCCTTGATCATAATGGAACGTGGAATTGGTTCATCTTCCTCTTGGGAAGAAAGCTGTTGGTTGCAGATGGATATATGCTATTAAAGTTGGGCCAAATGGTGAAATTGAATGCCTTAAAGCTCGTTTGGTAGTCAAAGGTTACACTCAGATATATGGACTTGATTATGGAGACACTTTCTCCTCAGTGGCCAAGATCACTACTATTCGTCTTCTTCTTGCCATGACAGCTATTCGCCATTGGCCCCTGTATCAGATGAACGTTAAAAATGCATTCCTTCATAGTGAGTTAGATGAGGAGATTTACATAGAGCAACCTCCTGGCTTTGTTGCTCAGGGAGAGTCTGGTCTAGTATGTAAACTTAGGTGATCTCTCTATGGCCTTAAGCAGTCGCCAAGGGCTTGGTTTGGAAAGTTCAGCAATGTTGTCCAAGGTTTTGGAATGAAAAGGAGTGAAGCGGATCACTTTGTCTTCTACTACCATAAATCTGTTGGCAAATGTGTTTATTTAGTTGTTTATGTCGATGACATTGTCATTACAGGAAATGATGAAGTCACAATATCTCAACTAAAGCAACACTTATGCAATCACTTTCAAACAAAAGATCTTGGTCATCTGAAATATTTTCTGGGAATAGAAGTAGCTCAATCCAAAGAAGGCATTGTTGTTTCCCCAGAGAAAGTATGCCTTGGATTTTCTGGAGGAAACAAAAATATCTGATTGTAAGCCAGTCAATAGACCTATGGACCTATACAAGAAGTTAGTGACTGATATGGGAGACTTATACTCATATATCTCACTATTACGAGGCCAGATATTTCCTTTGCAATTGGAGTTGAGTCGATTCATGAATTCACCTTGTGTTGATCATTGGAATGGAGTAATGCGTATGCTCTGATACCAACTTGAATATAGAAAAAGCTTGAGTTAACTACTCAGCTTAGAACCTCTTATTAAATAGAGATGCAATACAATCTAGAAAATCAGAGTAGTGAATACAACTACCACCTACCTCTGACATACAATAATAAATGAAACATAATATACCTCAACTAACAACTAATAACCAAAACCCAACATTAATTTAACAATTACATAAGAAATATATGGAAAACTTTTTAGTCTGTTATTGAGATGTTATGACAAATTTTGAAGTTAGTTTGGTCAGAGATGAAAACTTGCCATTAGTTTTGCAGATATCTTTTCTAGAAGATAAAATTCCATGATTATTGATGAGTTATACATTTGTAATAGGAGAATTTATTCCTGTTTGTGAATAATGTACTGTATTATCTATATGCCAATATATATAAATATTGTTGAATTTGTTGCTAGAGTAATTAAATATATATTTTGTGGTTATCTTGTAATTTATTCACCCTTTTATTCACGTTTTGGCAGTGAAAAAATAGAGCACTTCATTATTCCGGCTGATGGCTCTGAATCCCCAGGCATTGTGGAGTTGAAGAGGGTTCCGAAGTGTAGTCATTTGGTTGTTGGTCATAATAGCTGTGGGCAATTTAGTTTATGGTATGCCATTTCATTCACATTGAAAGGGTTTCCCACTGTATTAGCATCATTTAATTTGCTTTAAACCTCAAATGTTGGTCATATTAGTTCTGAAGTGCCTATAATACACCTGTCCTTCTCAAGAACTAATGTGGTTTTTTAGGGATCATTCTGGCATTTAAATTCTGTAGACCTAACATCTCTGCCAAATGGTTCTTGAATGAATGTGGGGGGTTTACTCATGTCGGGCTTTACATTTTTATGTGACATGTTATCATTTTATTATATTTGCAGCAATTGAACTTTTGTCCATTGTGTATGGTCAGCAACATAAAGGTCTCCGATTAATATTTTTATCCGATATTATTTTCTATTTTATATTATTGAAAAGGAAACTCAAGTCTCACTCCCACATTGGTTAGAGATAGTGTCAAAATATATAATATATAAGTTTTGGGGGGGCGGGACCTTTACCCTGTGAGGTAGCTTTTGTCCAATAGTGTTGTGCGTGAGGGGGTCTATCAAAAAAGAAACTCAAGTTCCACTTGGCAGGAAATGTTACTCCTGGCTTTTTTGTGCTTTCTTCATTCCATCTTTTTATCTTCTATTCCTATTTATTATTGAAATGACCTATGATCTAGCCCAACAGTTTTAAGAAATGGGAAAGGGATGGGAGAAGTAATCACTTGGGAAAACATTGAATAACTTTTAATCTGGTTATACAGTTAACATAATATGATAATATCTCATCTACAATTCTCAACACTTTTCCAGGGATATTGCAAAGTGTAACTGTGTTAGGAGCTTCTCTGCTGTAAATGGTCCAATAAATGAGTTCTTTCCATTAAGCTTGTTCAAGTGGCAAACAAAAGGCTTGGGATTCACCTATGCTAGCATGAAGGAGCAGGTTGATAAACTTTTAGAAGCAACCAATATGTGGTACTCAGAGCAAAGGGAGATCTGTTGGTTTTCACCATCAGAGGAAGATGTTGCTATGTGGCTTTTTGTCTCAACTACCTCTGAGCTTGATTCTTTCCATAATCATGTTTCATCTTCAAGTGGCTATGATAAACAAACAGCTGGAAGTTGGAGGCTAGCTCTTTTGATGAAAAATACCTTAATTTTTGGAAATCCCTTGGATCTAAGGTGCTATGAAGTTTTTCTGAATTTGAGTTTGTCATGTGTTGCTTGATTCTGTTAAGATCTTTATTATTTTTATCTTCCATTCAAATCTAGGATTAGTTATATGAAGATTGCAAGGGGCCCATTAGTCATACCATTTTGAGTGATATGGATATAAGAAATTGCATCTGAAGAATTGATGATGATATCTCATTATAATACTATTTAACAGCTGCCAAGTTTCGCCTATCTACAATTCAGATTTATCGATTAATTTAGTTTTTAATGTATTAATTCTATGCAGGACTTCTGGTATTGGTGTTTCTTGTGGTTATGGAATTGTCGGTACAAGTGATGGATCAGTGTATATGTGGGAGTTGTCTAATGGATCCAAGCTTGATACTCTGCATCATTTCCAAGGTATGTTGCAATGTGCCACTTTTCTAGTATTCTTGGACCACTTAGCAGTTACACCTTACACCTAATACAAAAAACACTATTGATATTGACTGATAGCTATAGCTTGTAGTAAGCTTGTTTAACTTGCAATACTGGAATTATCCATTGTATATGTGGGAGTTGTCTAATGGATCCAAGCTTGATACTCTGCATCATTTCCAAGGTATGTTGCAATGTGCCACTTTTCTAGTATTCTTGGACCACTTAGCAGTTACACCTTACACCTAATACAAAAAACACTATTGATATTGACTGATAGCTATAGCTTGTAGTAAGCTTGTTTAACTTGCAATACTGGAATTATCCATTGTACTTGTGATAAAAATGTACCTTCAATTAAACTGGTAGGCTTCATAATTTAATTTTGTTTCTCAATTCTGGTGTACTTTACTAGAAAAAGACCTTGGAATGCCACTTCTGTTACAGCCACTACAGGATGCTAAAGATAGTTTGGTAATGAGAATGATAGTTAAATATGATAAACTGGAGATGCATAACATATCTCTGGAGACTTTTCCCAGAGACTTTTCTTGCTGAACAATACCTTTCGTTTTTGCAGACCTTCATTGGCTACCATGTTTATCCAGCACAACTATGCTACTGGAACCGGCTTTTATTTTATTTTTATTAGATTTATATATCTATAACAAGCTTGATTCATATCACACATGCTTCAACTTAAGGGGGAGTGTTAAAGATAATATATTATTTTTGTATTTATGTTTAGATAGTAATTGGAGATAAAAACTCCTTATTACCTTTAAATGTGTGTATTAGATGACCACACAATGTCTTTATTTATAATGAGTCAATATGATCAATATTGATTACATACTATCTCTCTAATAATGACTAAAGATCATTCTAATAATAGATAATGAGAAGTAAATCTCCAATTACTATCTAAGCATAAATAAGGAGATATTATATAACTTGTAACACTCTACCTCAAGTTGGAGCTTGTCATGCTTGATATGAACCAAACTAGTTACAGATGTGGTAAATCTAATAAAAATAAAAATGAAAATGAAAGGTGGTTCCAATAGCGTAGTTGTGCCTGATAAACATGGCTTAACAATAGCCAACGAAGGTGTGTAACGACCACGAGTACTGTTCACACGAATGACATGGTGATCTCTAATAATGGCTTTTGAAAGGGTCTACGGGAATGGTCTCCAAAAAGGGGTCTTCAGAAAAGTTCTTAGTCTTTAGAGATATATCATGCATCATGTGTCTGAACTTCACACGTCATGGCTTTGCTTGGGGTCGTGTGTAGCAATGTTTTGAGTTGGCTGCACACATGGATGGCATGACGATCTTTGGTAATGGTTTTCAAAAAGGAAGGTAGAGATATAATAGTAGATGGCCACACAATGGACCCATCAGTGAGGAAGGTGATAATGTGACAGTGGATCAACTAGACAGTGGGTCCACTGATGGCCATAGGCCACAGACAAACAATTTAGACACACGAATTCCTAGGATCTAGTTTTGGCTTTGATACCATGTAAATGAGTGGCAATGTGTCTTGAATGATCACACAATGTCTTTATTTATAATTTATAATAATCCAATATGATCAATATTGATTACATATGATCTCTCTAATAATGATTAAAGATCAATCTAATAATAGATAATATAAGAAGTAAAGCTCCAATTACTATCTAACCATAAATAATGAAATAATATATAATTTTTAACACTACCTATTATTAGATGGATCTTTAGTCATTATTAGAGAGATCCTATCTAATCAATATTGATCCTTTTCTCTTGGCTTATGAAAAAGAATAAATATTGATCCTATTTGATCATATTAACTCATTATAAATAAAGATATTGTGTGGTCATCCAACACACATTTATAGATCTAAAGGAGGAGTGCTAAATGAAGATGTGGGGGAATTGAACATTACCATATAAACACAATTCGTTGGTATAACCAAGGAAATCTGCTGTGGCAGCTGTCGAATCCACCTTGCTAACTGCCAGATTTTGATCTTTGCTCATAATTTTTCACTTATACAGTTCATTTTTGCTGTTCTTTTCCTCTAATAATTCCACCTTGAATATCACCTTTTGAGGTTTTTCAGCCCTCTATTTTCTTGTTCATTCTCTTCCGAGTCAAGGCCTTTTCCTACATTCTATCCAGCCATCGCAACAAAAAATATTATTGGGCTCCCCCAACTATGTTTCATGTGGTCCAAGGCAATTGAGAAGTGATGTATTGGACAAACATTGAATAATAATCTCTACTATAAAGCTTGAAGATGTGAAGGATAGAGAAAATTGGCAAAAAATTATTCTTTGCTCTGTACTTTTGGCAATCTATTGATTCTTAACTTCCACATCTACAACACAACTTGGACACTTATTATGAGTCAAGGAGGACTAACGCTAAATATTTTTAAACCAATGACATTCTGTGCTTGTATGTATTGTTGACTGACAAGTTAAACAATCTTTGTCAATAGGGCTCGATTGTTGTCTGTAATTGAGATTTTCATCCCAATAAATACTACATACCGTGTTTGAAAGTGTTTCTTATCATACTTTTTCGACATGCCTACCAACCCATGTACATATTTTCCCTTTCCAATTCAACTCCAAATGATATTAAATAACTGATATGGTGGTGCAATAGCACCATGGCGGGCAGATATTTTGTTTACTGCTATACACTGTTTGTGAAGGAATGTCTGTCACCAGGGTGTCATAAGGCGCAATGACGTGATTTTATGGTAGAGTTTTTTGGCCTTCCACTATGTTCTGCCGGCCCCAAATTCAAACAAATTCCTCATCTTAGTCAATTAGAAGAGTGTGTAGTCTTGAATACGATGTTTTGCATCTTTGGTTGAATTTGAAAAGGTAGCTAAGCAAGGGGAAATCCACTGGCATTACATAAATGTTTGACCTCATGTTTAATTGTTGATAATAATGCAACTGAACAATATTGGAGGAAAATTAGTTGTGTATATTAATTTGAAAACATTAGGAATCCTACTTGAATTAATTTTAATTGGGAAGGGACTTACACAATGCAAATAGTTTTCTACTCTGCTTATACTAGACCATTCCTGGTAGCTAGCTGGTTTTAATAAACGGAATAATTATTTTTCTTTAATGTACAATTGATGTCTAATTTTAGATTTTATACCGAGATACGGCCTCAATGATTTGTAAGCAAAATGTTGACTGGTTTCTCATATGTTTTGTTAGTGTGATAAGGATATCTATCAATACTAAATTATTTCTTTTCTTTCAAATTTAAAAAATACAATTCTTTGGTGTCAGATGGCAAGGTTACATGTGTTGCTACGGATGATTCGAGAGGTGCGTTGGGAGTGGCTGGTGGTGGAGGCGAGTTGCTGCTTTATCTACACCTTCCTGAGCTACATTCCAATTAGCTACTATACATGAATAGTGTTGTTAGTGTTTACTCAGCTGTCTATACGATACGACCTTGTATGGATACTTATAAGGAATTTTTATGTATGTCAACTGGAATAGTTCATTTTGTTAATTACAAATAGTGCTCATAGTTCTTAGGCAAATCAATGATTGTAATTTGAGTGACTATACGATTTATTGCTTGTGTATACATCACCTGGATTCTGATTTAGTACATGCAATCAATTTTATGTAAGTTCAGGGTAACAAGTACCATACAAAATTCTACAATTTCATCCAAATGATTCAAAAGTTGTTTACAACAGGTAGGGATTTCTTTTTTTTATCTCCTAAATTTCTTCTTGCACCTCTTAAATAAAATTTATTTATCTCAAAAATATCTTAAATGTATCTTTTGATTGACCAATTTGAATTAAAAAAAAATATTGTTGTCAATCCAAAATGAAAAATATATATTAAATTAGCTAATTTTAGATACCTTTTTTTTAAAAAAAAATTAGTATTGACAAAATTAAAACAAAAAATGTATTATGATGGAAAGATATATTTTGGATTCTTTAGTCTGAATTTTATTTCATTTTGGATTGATATTTTAGATAAAAGTTCTCACCTCTAACTTTTCTAAAACATTATAGTTTCTATATTTTGTTTAAATTAATTTTAGCTTTTAAAAAAGTTTATTTGATTTTCTTATTTTCTTGTAAAAGTGTTTATGGATAAATTCATTTAAACATATCTTGATCATTATATCGAAGTTCACATTATTGATATTGAAAGCTCGTGCAAACTCCTAATTACCATCTTCGTTTCACTTTGGTTATCCGAATATAAGATATTTTTGCACCCCGAATTTTTCAAAATACTAAAATTGTCCTTCTTAGTTTATAAACCACTTGAACCCTCTTTTTGCTTATATTTTTTTTAGAAACGTTGGAACTATGACATTTCTTCTATAATACACTGCTTCCACAATGTTTACTACTCTTGAGTTAGAAGTAAATACTGTGGGTAGCATCTCCATTACAGCACTAGCAGCAGGTGAGCTCAAAACCCTTTTTCTGTTTTGAAAATTTGCAGGTCTATAGTTCTTAGTTGAATTTGTGCATTTAGATTGCGGATAAGATAATTCGCAATGGTAGAAAAAAAATCAACAACATTTGGATGGGTTGATCCACAATGTTACAAAACTCAGTTGTAGATCAACACATGATATGAATCCTCTGTCAGTTTAGGATTCTGAAAGGACCCTAGGAATTTCGCTTGCCGCGTTAGCAAAATTAATCAACGTGGAATGCAAACAATTGCAAAAAAATAAACTGAATAGAATTACTATCAAACTTTTAGACACAGAATGGAAATTAAAAGTTATTGAAATTCAACGATAAAATGAGTTTTCGAATAGTGTAGGACTTTCCTGTCTTAGAGTTTGCTGGGCAGAATTGAGTATGAATGGAAAAGACAGAAAATGGAATTGGAATTGATAGACTCCACACTTCCAAGGATGGAAGATATGTCTACGAGATTGCACACAGAAAGGGGTGAATTACCTTTGATAAATCTCAAAAAGATTTTGGATTGTCAAGAACCCAAAGGAGAGAAAATCAACTAGTTTTTTATTTCCAAAATATTCTGCCTTACATATAAGTCTTGCCCAAATTTATATGTCTAATAAACTCAGCTTGTGTAGGTTTAGTGGCTTTCTAAATTCAGCTGAAGTTACAAAATAATAAAAACTAATAATGGGCAGCTTAATAACAAAGTATAACTGCCAAAGCAAATTAAACATGTATACTAATTAGAATTGATAACCTAGGTGACTGCAACTTTAATTAGACAATTCTGGTTGCCCACCATTAACTAAGTAAACTCTAAGAAAATGAGTTTAATTTATTTCAGACTTCTCTTCCATTAAGGTCAAGCATTGCTCTCTTCAGTCCTGAGACAATTAACAATTTTAAACTTTATTTCTTCAATGTTTGGCTCTTTTTGCAAAAGGGCTGCCAATACTTGTTGAATAGCTTACTTAGCTCTTCTTGTCTTTGCCCTTGTCATAGGTTCTCCAAGTCCTTCAAGCTTCATGTCTTCATCAACACATCTGCAATGTTTTTTTACACATTCGGATTTACTAATCAACAATTGAGTTTTGTACATTTCATACATAATTGTGGATCAACTGATATGTAATATACAAAAATCAATTGTTAACAAGTTCAGAACAATTTTTTTTCTAACCTTTGATAAAAAAATTTATTCATAATTTATTTATTTGTTAGTCTTTTATTTTTTTTTTAATTTTCCACAACAGTTAAACATGAAAGATCAAAATATTGTAACATTATTCAATCTGAAGTAACATTATTCTTAGGCAAAAAAATTTAAAAACTTCTTCCCTCTCAGTAGTTCTTCTCCGTCTTTGCGCATCTCCTTCTTCGTTGTTGCCTTGCCTGCACCAATCCGGACCGCGAGTCCTCCTTTCACCACGTGTGTAAACAAATTGTTTTTATAAGTCCAGATTAGCTAATCCGGACTTGTAGAAAACTTGTGTCCAGATTAGTTAATCCAAACTTGTAAAAACAAATTTTTTACACATATGTTGATCATTTAGTTAATAAGGATCAAACACTCTTGGTATATATAACGAAGAGCATGGTCAAACCTAAAACATATTACTCACTTCAAAGGAGCACAATGAAAAGAATGTAACAACAATTAAGCACATATACAATTCAAGATATGCATTAAAGAGATATGAAAAAGTGATCTAGAATGGAAACGCAACAATTGAGGAAGTTACTTGAAGGTGACATGTACATTTAGTAGCATATAGTAAATGAAGAACTAGATGTTGTTTGTAATCTTTCTAAACCCACGTTACTAAATGCATTTCATGTTGTTTTTCTAACAAAGAATACACATAAAACCAATAAGTATAGGATGTCTTTACTTGAGATTGTTGGTGCTACATTGGCAGACTTAACATTTTTTGTGGCTTTTGCATATCGAGAAGTCAAGCATCAGACCAACTTTGTTTAGGGAGTTGAGAAAATATTATGCACTCCCTTAATCTCTTCAACCAAGGTTCCTTCCTCTAAGAAGATGGAGGATAGAAAAGGTTAGGGATGGAGGGGAACTTGACGCCACTTCTCTAGGAGAAGATAAGTCAAGAAAAATTTTACTAGGAGGCTTGCCACAAGGGAGATGACCCTTGATAAAAGCTAAACGGAAGAGAATCCTCAAGAGAGAGGTTTCTCAATGACATTTACTATAGAAGAATGCTCTTAAAGAGTCTTATATAGATTCTAAATTCAAGTGTGATGATTACAAGAGTGACTAGGTGTATATAGCCCAATGAGAGAGCTAGACACACAAAACTAGGCAATGTGGGACTTTAGGCCTAATTAGGATTAGATACACCTACTCTAGACGTAGGAAGGGTGCAAAAGCTAATCCAAAGGTGTGGGAAGGAAGCCAACACGCCTTGGACAAGAGGCCCCTAACTAAGCTTACCTCCTCTCACTAACTAATAACACCTCTTCTTCCTAATTACAAAGTAAATGGCCGAAATACATGGCCCAAAAGGAAATTAAAAGCTAATTAATATTTACAAAGTTGAATCTATGGACTATGGCCTAATATGTCAATCACCATCATGAATTGAGGTCTTGATGAGTCTTTTCGGGCCAAGTCTTCCTCTATCCTCCTAGCCATGACCCAAGTGAGAGGGCCTTTGGTAGGTAGGATTGCATCAAAATACATGGTTTATTCATGAGGAATGATTGAATTCCCAATGCTATTGTCATATAGACTTAGTATTGATGAATTAATGCAATTGAAATTGTCTACCGTAAAATAATAAAATTATTGAATTTGTTTCATATAGACAAAAATGTCAAAGTCTATTGCAAAATGTTTGTTCATCCTAAAGAAGCATGTGATTCAAGTTATGGATGAACACATAGTATTATGGATTGAACTAAGCAACATAATTTTGAAATCTCATTACACCATTGAAACTTGTTTACTCACCTTGGCCAATGTTTATTGATTATATGAATAACACATGTTGATCTTGCACAAGGACAAATTTAAGACATAGACTAACAAAATAATGCACTTAAGAAATAGAATGAGTAACAAGTAATGTTCCTTATTGACATATTCTACTTTTTAATCTCAATACTAACTATAATGTGTTAGGATATAAGTAGAAGAAAAATTTAGTTATGCTAATTAGAATGTTAATGAATTGGTTAGTTAGTTAGAGGGGTTTTATTAGATATGAATAAGAGCAGAAGGATAGGACATTTATAGTAGTGAGAGTAGCTCACCTTCCTCCTCTAGTGAGAGTGAGGAAGAAGGGGGTCATGTATCATACTCAGATTGTGAAGATGCTTATGCATATGAGGGAGACCTCCTGATGCTTAGAAGGCTTCTTAGAAGCCAACCTTTAGAGCTTACCCAATCTCAAAGAGAGAACATATTTCACACAAGGTGCAAAGTTAATGACAAAGTGTGTTCTCTCATTGTAGATAGTGGGTCCTGTTGTAACTGCTGCAACTCTAGGTTGGTTGAAAAGCTAGCCTTGACCCTAGTTCCCCATCCAAAACCTTATAAACTCCAATGGCTCAATGAGCATGGGAAATAGAGGTCAATGAGCAAGTGAAGGTTCCAATCTCTATAGGGACTTACATTGATGAAATACTTTGTGACATAGTCCCTATGGAGGCTGGCCATATCTTGCTGGGAAGACCATGACAGTATGATAAGAAAGCCATCCATCATGGTCATTCCAACCACATCATCCTCACTCATATGGATAGACGCATCAAGTTGTATCCTCTATCACCTACTCAGGTGGCTAAGGATCAACTATTCATAAAGAACAAGAGAGAGGAAAAACATAAAAAAAAAAGTTAAAAGAAAAAGCTTTACCCTTAAAGCTTGAAAGGGGTAAGCAGAAAGAGTTGGAAGGTGATGCCCCTTCTAAGAAGGTTTGGAGTAAAGAGAGCCTATTTGCAAAAAAATTAGACTTAAAAGAGGCTCCCTTGACTGATAAATCTTTCTATCTTATCCTTTGCAAAGAGGCATCTCATTTTGTTTCCCCTTCTACTTCTGCTTCCAGCACTGCCATAGATCTTGAAAGTGAAAACCTTCCTGATCGGGTTCAGGAACTTTTAAAGGAATTTGGTGATATATTCCCTAGTGAAGTTCCAAGAGGATTTCCTCCTGTTAGGGCTATAGAACACCAAATTGATTGGGTTCCTGGGGCTAGCTTACCCAATAGGCCTGCCTATAGGACCAACCCTATGGACACCAAGAATATTGATTCTCAAGTTCAAGATCTATTGGAAAAAGGTTGGGTTCAAAAGAGTCTCAGTCCTTGTGCTGTGCGAGTCTTATTGGTGCCCAAGAAGAAGGGCCAATGGAGGATGTGTGTGGATTGTAGATCACACCAAATATAGGCACCCAAGTCCCTAGGCTTGATGACATGCTGGATGAAAATTGCATGGGGCAACAATTTTCTCAAAAATTGATCTTAGAAGTTGATGGCTCCACCTTCTCCATGGTGTCATCAACTCTTCTCCAAGATGAGATGTTGAAATGGATCTTCTTCAAGGGTTGAAATAGGTGTTGAAAATGGGGCTTATGAAGGGTGGAAGTGGTTCATGAAAAATGGAGACAAAAGAATGGTGTTTTGGGTGATGGTGGTTGGATAGTGTCTCTTTGGCTAGATCACTTCACTTAGAGAGGGTGAAGGCCAATCCTAGGGAGACCCAAGCTCCTTCTAAGGTAGAGAGGAGAGGAAGGGGGTCAAGAGATCCCTAAATGACTAAGGAAGAGGAATGATGAGGAAAACTCTCTCAAATATCCAATATATCCGAAGTGACTACATGTAGTCTAACCTAGGGTATTTAAAGAAAGGGTGGGAGGCCTCTAGGCCATTTGCAAGAAAATTTGAGAGCTAAATTCCTCTCAAATGAACCCTAAATGGACCTCAAATGAAATGTAGGTCCCTCCCCCCTAAATGACTATAATACCCTTGTGTCTAGAAAATGAAAACAATGGACTTTTGACCTCACAAGTCAAGGTTTAAGTCTCAAAATAATTCCTAAACTAATTTACCCCATAATACAAAGGCTAAATAAAAATACAAAATGAATCCTAAGTGATTAAGGTTCCCCAAAATACAAGGGGAAAATAAGAAAAACAAGCAAAACACTAGGTAGATACACCAAAGTCTGCACATGTGATCATCAATGCTCTTGGTGTAGTATGACCTTCCTCTTCTTCTATTCTTCTTGCCATGGACCTTGTGATGGGTCCTATTTGATGCCCCAAGGATGGTCCTCCATCATACCCTCCTTCTTGAGAAGGATTTTACCTCAAATCTTCAAGCTCATCGGTGTCATTAGCTCCTAGGAAAGGTGTAAGATCACAAACGTTAAAAGAGGAACTAACTCCATAATCGGAGGGAAGGTCTAGGATGTAGGCATTATCATTAATTTTCTTAAGAACTTGGAAAGACCATCTCCCCTAGGACTTAGTTTGGACTTCCTTTGAGCGGGGAATCTATCCTTCCTCAAGTGAAGCCAAACCCAACTTTGAAGGTTACCTTTTTCCTTCCTTTGTTGTTGTACTTGGCATATTTTTGAGTTTGATTTTCAATTTGACTCTTGACCTTTTCATGATATTTCTTTATAAAGTCAGCCCTAGATACTCCTTCTTTGTGATACAAGGAAGTAGTATTAGGGAGTGGAAGCAAATCTAGAGGAGTAAAAGGATTAAAGCCATATACAACCTCAAAAGGGGACAAATTAGTAGTCTTATGGACCACCCTATTGTAGGCAAACTCTATGTGGGGAAGGCATTCATACCAAGTTTTCTTATTCCCTTTTAAAATCGCCCTTAACAATGTGGATAGGGACCTATTCACTACCTCAGTTTGTCCATCCGTTTGAGGGTGGCAAGTAGTAGAATAAACAAGCTTTGTTCCTAGTTTTTGCCAAAGAATTTTCCAAAAATGACTTAGGAACTTAGCATCCCTATCGGAAACAATAGTCTTGGGTAGACCATGCAAACAGACCACTTCCTTAAAAAAAAGCTTAGCAATATTGCTAGCATCATCCACTTTGTGGCATAGTATAAAATGACCCATCTTGCTAAAATGATCCACAACCACAAAGATAGAATCAACCCTTTTTAAGTCCTTGGAAGAACAAGCACAAAATCAATACTAATATCAACCGAAGGGGTGCTAGCTATAGGGCGAGGAGTGTAGAGTCCATGAGGCATCACTCTTGATTTTGCTTGAAGACAAGTGATACACTTGGAGCAATGTTGCTGAACATCCACTCTCATGTAAGGCCAATAAAATTTAGATTTTAGAATACTATGGGTTTTATCAACCCCAAAATGGCCCATGAGTCCTCCCTCATGACTTTCCTTTACCAAAAGTTTTCTAATGGATCCTTGGGGTATGCAAAGTTTTCCCATGCGAAAAAGGTACCCCTCAATGATGTAGAACCCATCCAAAGGCTTTTGGAGGCATTTGGTGAAAGTGGATTGGAAATCTTGATACACTTCATACAACTCCTTTATATTATCAAATCCAAGAATTTGGGTACCCAAAGAAAAGAGCAAGGAGTGCCTTCTAGACAAGGCATCCGCCCTTACATTACACTTTTCCTTCTTGTATTTGATAATGTAAGGGAATTGCTCAAGATATTCAACCCACTTAGCATTTTATTTAAATTTCCTTGCCCTCTAATGAACTTAAGTGACTCATGATCAGTATGTATGTTGAATTCCCTAGTCACTAAGTAATGCTCCCAAACTTGGAGGGCTCTAATAAGGGCATAAAGCTCTTTGTCATAGGTGGGATAATTCAAGGTGGCCCTATGAATTTTTTCACTAAAGTAAGCAATGGGGTGGCCTCCTTGAAGTAAAACAACACCTATGCCAAGACCGGATGCATCACATTCTAGCTCAAAGGTTTGTTCAAAATTTGGAAGGGCTAGAATGGGAGCATTGGTGAGCTTTTCCTTAAGCACATTAAAAGCTTTTCCTTGAGCTTCACCCCAAATGAAAGGTACATCCTTCTTAACAAGCTAATTAAGAGGGGATGCAAGTGTGGAGAAGTCTTTCACAAATCTTCTATAAAAACTCGCTAAACCATGAAAACTTCTAATATCTCCAACACTTTTTGGGGTAGGCCAATCTTGGATAGCCTTGATTTTCCTTGCAAAAGGTAAATTTCTCCAAGTTGGCATAAAGGTGGTTGTCCCTAAGAGTATTTAAAACCTCACTTAGATGCCCAAGATGCTCATCTAAGGACTAGCTATAGATCAAGATGTCATCAAAATAGACGACCACAAACTTCCCTATGCAATTCCTAAGTACATGATTCATTAGATGCATGAAACTGCTAACGACATTGGTAAGGCCAAATGGCATCACTAACCACTCATACAAACCAAACTTGGTTTTAAAAGCGGTTTTCTACTCATCACCCTTTTTAATCCTTATTTGGTGATAACCACTCTTAAGATCAATCTTGGAAAATATAATGGCCCCATGTAACTCATCCAGCATGTCATCTAGCCTAGGGATTGGGTGCCTATACTTTATGGTGATGTTATTAATAGCTCTACAATAAGTGCACATCCTCCATTTTCCATCTTTCTTAGGCACTAAAAGAACAGGAACATCACAAGGGCTAAGGTTCTTCTGAACCCAACCCCTCTTCAACAAATCTTGAGCCTGAGTTTCTATTTCTTTGGTCTCTTGGGGGTTAGTCCTATAGGCGAGCCTATTTGGAAGGCATGCCCCCGGGATGAGGTCAATTTAATGTTCTATCTCTCTTAAAGGTGGAAGTCCACTTGGAACCTCATGAGGAAATACATCATCAAATTCTTTTAAAAGATTGTGGACCTCTTGAGGTAGAGACTCGATGATGCAAGCGGGATCAAGGCCGTTGAAGGATATATGAAGAAGTTTTATTCCATTGTATAAATTAGAATTTAGGACTTTTTATAATTTTGTTGACTTTGACTTTTTAGTAGGTTGACTCCTAAAGTCAACCTTCCCTTTTGACCATTGTATTTAGGTTACCCTTTTAGATCATCTTTTATTTTTCTAAAAGGTATTATAGTCATCATGTTAAGAGTTTGCTAAGATGGGCTAGTTTTTAAAGAAGATGAGCATATGTTATGTTCACCCCTCTCATTATAGGCGTACCCCTCTAAGCATGCTTAAGGCATGACTACTATTCCTATCTCTTAGTTGCTAGATGCCACACCCCCTAGTCATGCCTTAAGCATGACTACTTTTTACCACCTGTTTCTACTATTTACACCTTTTTGTATCTAGACTAGATTAGGGATAGATTCATTAGTTGGTTATACATGACCATAATTAGCTAATCATGGTTAGATGTGACTCAACTAGAGTTAGCCTAATCTTGGTTAGATTAACCTATGGTCTAGTTAGCCTAACCCACTCTTTCTAGCCTATAAATACGACGTTTCACCTACATGTAATGATCTTTGGATCATTGAATATAATTTGAGCATTTTAGCTTGAGTGTGAGCCTTGAGTGAGTGTGATAAAGAGTTCTCTTCCTCCTTGGCCGTGAGCCTCTCTCCCTTGGGAGAGAGTTCTTCTAGCTTTTATCAAGGATCCCTCCTTGTGGCAAGCATCCTAAACTCGTCTCTCACCCTTGAGAGTGGTGTTTTCCCCTCCATTCCTCTTCTATCTAAACTCCATTTCACGTTAATCCAACCCCTTCATGGAAGTAGATCTTAGGGAGAAGTTGAGTCTTCATGAAGACTCAAGTTCATGATTAGTGGCAATGAGTGTCTCTTTGAAGTATAGAAGGTATAAAGGTTGTTCAAGCCATAATGTTTTCTTGATATCATTCTTAAGTGATAAATGACTCTTATGAACAACATCTTTAGAGGAGACACCTTCCTCCAAACTTGATACCTTTTCCTACTTTACTTTGGCCTTAGAAAGACCCTTTTTATCTTTTTTTATTTTTGTTTTCTTTCTTTTTGGTGTTTTCTCTCCTAGCGTTCATTTTGAGTTGGTCCTCACACACTTGAGAAGGTGTTAGAGGGCATAACACAAATTTCTTGCCTAAGTGTAGGAAACTTATTTTATTGGTCATCATGCATGGTTTTCTTATCAAATTGCCAAGGCCTTCGAAGCAACACATGACTAGCTTCCAAAGGCACAACATCACAAAAAACTTCATCTTTGTATTTGCCAATGGAAATTGGTACAAGTGCTTGTTGGTTAACCATAATACCTCCATCCTCATGAATCCATTGCAATTGATAAGGTCTAGCATGTGGTTTTGTGGATAAGGCTAGTTTTTCAACCAATCTAGTACTACAACAATTACAACTAGACCCACTATCCACAATGAGAGAACAAGTGCTTTCTAAAATTTTACATCTTGTATGAAACAAGTTCTCTCTTTGTGATTGGTCAATCTCACTAGTTTGCTTGTTAAGAAGCCTCTTACCATAAGTAAGTCTCCATCACAAGGTAAGGTCTCTTCCATGGAATCCATGGCTTTATCTTCACTACTTGAAGTAGAAGAAGAAGAAGAAGTAGCTTCATCAAGGCTACTATAGTGATCTTGGCCTCTTAAAATCATTGTTTTCTTTGTGGGGCATTGAGAAGCAATGTGACCGCTTCCAAGACACTTAAAGCACTTGATGTCACTTGACTTAGACTCCTTAGAAGGTACTTTAAAAGAATATGCCTTTTCTTTTTTTCTTTATCTTTTTCTTTTTCATCTTCTTTGAAGAAAGGTTTGGAAGAGGGACCCTCCTTCTTAAAATTCTTGGAATAAGATGGAGTGAAGTATTTTTTGAAACTTTTTCTTTTAAGTTGGTGCTCCACTCTTGAACAAAGTTGAACAAGTTCATTAAAATCTCTATATGGAAAAAGTTCAACTTTGTCTCTTATTTCAAGATTAAGGCCACTTTGGAACCTTGAGATGGTGGTCCTCTCTTCTTCCCTTATACCCTCCCTCATCATGAGTAACTCCATTTGTTGCTTATATTCTTCCACACTTAATGACCCTTGTTTCAACCTTTGAAGCTTATCTATAAGCTCACGGTCATAGTATGGAGGAATATGCCTCCTTCTCAAGGCACTACGAAATTCATTCCAATATTGAATTGGGGGCTTATGATTCACTCTCTTTTCTCTTTCTAAAGAATTCCACAATACATGGCATGCCCTTGGAAGCTAAGGGTTTCCAAAGAAACCTTCCTCTCTTCACTTACCCAATGACAAGAAAAAAGTTGTTCAACCTTCATTTCCCAATCCAAATATGCATCAACATTGTACTTTCCAAAAAATGAAGGAAGGTTGACATTAGGTTCCTTATTGGAGGATTCTCTTTGCTTATGTGTTCTTGGGGGCCTTTGATAATAATCATTATTGTGATGACTACTATAAAGGCTAACACTTGGGGTTTTGGTATGATGATGATCACTATCCTCACTTTCACTCATAGAAATCCTTACCCCTTTGCCTTTTTAGGGCCTAGATGGTTGGACTCTATGTTTTGAACCACTAGTTCCTACCCTCGAAAGTAACTTAGCAAGCATTTCTCTAATTTTCTTATTTTGTTTATCATTTTCTCTCTCCCTCTTCCTAAATTCTTCCTCTTTTTTTGCACTTTCTTCTTCTTTTCTTCTTATATACTCCCTAAGTTCTATAAGTTCATCTATAAGGTTGGCATTAATAGGGTGTGAGTTTTGACCACGGACACTTGAATGATCACCCATCTTTGATCTAGGAAATATTTTCACAAAAGGTTTTCTTGAAAAGTGTAAAAAATGGAGTCACCCATCTTTGAAAGATCACGCATCTTTGAAAACCTTCTCCATGGTGTCACCAACTCTTATCCAAGATGAAATGTTGAAATGGATCTTCTTCAAGGGCTGAAATAGGTGTGAAAAATGGAGCTTATGATGGGTGAAAGTGGTTCATGAAAAATGGAGACAAAAGAATGGTGTTTTGGGTGGTGGTGGTTGGATGGTGTCTCTTTGGCTAGCTCACTTCACTTGGAGAGGGTGAAGGCCAATCCTAGGGAGACCCAAGCTCCTTCTAAGGTAGAGAGGAGAGAAAGGGGGCCAAGAGATCTCTAAATGACTAAGGAAGAGGAATGATGAGGAAAACTCTCTCAAATATCCAATATATCCAAAGTGACTACATGTAGTCTAACCTAGGGTATTTAAAGAGAGGGCGGGAGGCTTCTAGGCCATTTGCACGAAAATTTGAGAGCTAAATGCCTCTCAAATGAACCCTAAATGGACCTAAAATGAAATGTAGGTCCTTCCCCCCTAAATGATGACTAAAATACCCTTGTGTCTAGAAAATGAAAGAAATGGACTTTTGACCTCACAAGTCAAGGTTTAAGTGCCAAAATAAATCCTAAACTAATTTGCCCCATAATACAAAGGCTAAATAAAAATACACAATGAAATCCTAAGTGATTAAGGTTCGCCAAAATACAAGGGGAAAATACGGAAAACAAGCAAAACACTAGGTAGATGCACCAAAGTCAACACATGTAATCATCAATGCTTTTGGTGTAGTATGACCTTCCTCTTCTTCTATTCTTCTGCCATGGACCTTGTGATGGGTCCTATTTTATGCCCCAAGGATGGTCTTCCATCATCTTGTGAGAGAAATATGCATATATTTGACTAGTTTTTGAAAAATAAGGAGGGAAACTTCAAACATGACACAACAAGGATTCAAACAAGATTAAAATGATGTTCATAGCATGTTCATCATGAAAAAAATGCAGCCATGGAAAAAAGAAGGAAAGCTCTAAAAGAACAACCTTTTGAGAAAAACTCAAAGAACACTAAGAAGGCTCATGAATGATGATGAACACAAAAAAAGAGACAACTTTTAAACACAATATTTATACAAAATACTCAAGACAAAGGAGAAGAGATAAACATGACAAGAAACATATTTTTGAAGACAAAAAAAAAAGAACGGAGAAGAACACTGGTTATCCTTGAAGACCACCTTAGCTCTTGATACCACAAGATGGCTCCACCTTCTCCATGGTGTCACCAACTCTTCTTCAAGATGAGATGTTGAACTGGATCTTCTTCAAGGGCTGAAATAGGTGTGAAAATGGGGCTTATGAAGGGTGAAAGTGGTTCATGAAAAATGGAGACAAAAGAATGGTGTTTTGGGTGATGGTGGTTGGATGGTGTCTCTTTGGCTAGCTCACTTTGGCTAGCTCCACCTTCTCCATGGTGTCACCAACTCTTATTCAGGATGAGATGTTGAAATGGATCTTCTTCAAGGGCTGAAATAGGTGTGAAAATGGGGCTTATGAAGGGTGAAAGTGGTTCATAAAAAATGGAGACAAAAGAATGGTGTTTTGGGTGATGGTGGTTGGATGGTGTCTCTTTGGCTAGCTCACTTCACTTGGAGAGGGTGAAGGCCAATCCTAGGGAGACCCAAGCTCCTTCTAAGGTAGAGAGGAGAGAAAGGGGGCCAAGAGATCTCTAAATGACTAAGGAAGAGGAATGATGAGGAAAACTCTCTCAAATGTCCAATATATCCAAAGTGACTACATGTAGTCTAACCTAGGGTATTTAAAGAGAGGGTGGGAGGCCTCTAGGCCATTTGCACGAAAATTTGAGAGCTAAATGCCTCTCAAATGAACCCTAAATGGACCTAAAATGAAATGTAGGTCCTTCCCCCCTAAATGACTAAAATACCCTTGTGTCTAGAAAATGAAAGAAATGGACTTTTGACCTCACAAGTCAAGGTTTAAGTGCCAAAATAAATCCTAAACTAATTTGCCCCATAATACAAAGGCTAAATAAAAATACACAATGAAATCCTAAGTGATTAAGGTTCCCCAAAATACATGCGGAAAATAAGGAAAACAAGCAAAACACTAGGTAGATGCACCAAAGTCAACACATGTGATCATCAATGCTTTTGGTGTAGTATGACCTTCCTCTTTTTCTATTCTTCTTGTCATGGACCTTGTGATGGGTCCTATTTTATGCCCCAAGGATGGTCTTCCATCATCTTGTGAGAGAAATATGCATATATTTGGGTGATGGTGGTTGGATGGTGTCTCTTTGGCTAGCTCACTTTGGCTAGCTCCACCTTCTCCATGGTGTCACCAACTCTTCTTCAAGATGAGATGTTGAAATGGATCTTCTTCAAGGGCTGAAATAGGTGTGAAAATGGGGCTTATGAAGGGTGAAAGTGGTTCATGAAAAATGGAGACAAAAGAATGGTGTTTTGGGTGATGGTGGTTGGATGGTGTCTCTTCGGCTAGCTCACTTCACTTGGAGAGGGTGAAGGCCAATCCTAGGGAGACCCAAGCTCCTTCTAAGGTAGATAGGAGAGAAAGGGGGCCAAGAGATCTCTAAATGACTAAGGAAGAGGAATGATGAGGAAAACTCTCTCAAATATCCAATATATCCAAAGTGACTACATGTAGTCTAACCTAGGGTATTTAAGGGGAGGGTGGGAGGCCTCTAGGCCATTTGCACGAAAATTTTAGAGCTAAATGCCTCTCAAATGAACCCTAAATGGACCTAAAATGAAATGTAAGTCCTTCCCCCCTAAATGACTAAAATACCTTTATGTCTAGAAAATGAAAGAAATGGACTTTTGACCTCACAAGTCAAGGTTTAAGTCCCAAAATAAATCCTAAACTAATTTGCCCCATAATACAAAGGCTAAAAAAAATTACACAATGAAATCCTAAGTGATTAAGTTCCCCCAAAATACAACGGAAAAATAAGGAAAACAAGCAAAACACTAGGTAGATGCACCAAAGTCCGCACATGTGATCATTAATGCTCTTGGTGTAGTATGACCTTCCTTTTCTTCTATTCTTCTTGCCATGGACCTTGTGATGAGTCCTATTTGGTGCCCCAAGGATGGTCCTCCATCAGAAGTGGTTATCATCAGATAAGGATTAAAAAAGATGATGAATGGAAAACCGCTTTTAAGACCATATTTGGTCTTTATGAATGGTTGGTCATGCCTTTTGGCCTAACAAATGCCCCTAGCACTTTCATGAGACTAATGAATCATGTATTAAGGGATTGGTTAGGAAAATTTTGTGTAGTTTACTTTTGATGACATACTAGTGTATAGTAGGAGCCTGGATGATCACTTAGAACATCTTAGGCAAGTTTTTTTGCATACTTAGGACCAACCACCTCTTTGGGAACCATGAAAAATGTACTTTTTGTGCTGAGAGTGTGGTATTTTTAGGATTTGTAGTTAATTCTCAAGGGATTCATGTGGATCCCAAAAAAATTAAAGTCATCCAAGAATGGCTCACCCCAAAAAATGTGACAGAGATCAAGAGCTTTCATGATCTCACTAGTATTTATAAGCAGTTTGTGCCTAACTTCTCCACACTTTTCTCACCAATAAATGAGCTGGTGAAGGAGGTTACTCCTTTCCTTTGGGGTGACAAACAAGAGAAAACCTTTTCTCTAATCAAACATAAGCTTACTTATGCACTAGTCTTGGCATTACTAGATTTTTCTAAAACTTTTGAACTTGAGTGTGATGCCTCTGGTGTGGGTGTAGCAGCTATATTGTTGGAGGGTGGGCACCCTATTGCTTATTTTAGTGAAAAAATCAATGGAGCCCCTCTTAACTACCCCACATATAACAAAGAGTTTTATGCTTTGATTAGGGCCCTTTAGACCTGGGAGCATTATCTTACTCCAAAGGAGTTTGTCGTTCATAGTGACCATGAGTCACTTAAATATTTGAGGGAACAAGGTAAGTTGAACAAAAGGCATGCTAAATTGATGCATTCCTCCCTTGATATTTTTCTAGAGGTTTTCTTCTTTGGTGAAATGGTTTGTGGAGAGGAAAGAAGTAAGGTGGTTTTAGGCGCCACTTAAGGTAAGATAAGCCTAAGAGGGAAAGTGATGTGACCATGCCTAGCCAAGGACCTATCACTAGGGCCATGACTAGAAGGATTGAAGAAGACCTAGCCCTTGCAGATAAAGGAAGACTTCACCTCCTATGGAGAGTGAAGATATTAGGTTAGGGACTTTAGTTAGTAAAATCTAATTTTCCTTTATTTTAATTTTGAGGAGCATTAAGAATTTAATTTGGGACATGTATTTAGTCCATTTTTTATTTTTAGGAGGTGTCTTAGGAATTTAGAGGGTGGATTTAGCTTTTTGGGTCCTTATGAAGGAAATAAGGGGTAGCCTTGATATCTACACCCTCTTTTCCTACATAAACCCCCTAAGCTAATAAGAAGGAATCTTGGCCCTTGGTTTGAGAAACTTGGGCACCAAGTTTGATGATCTAAGGAGGGAATTGTTTCTCAATCCTCCTCCCTTAGATCTCTCCTTTTAATCCTAGCCCTTCTTTTTTAGGTTATCTTGTTCAAGAGGTTAGCTACCTCTATAAATAGGAGCTCCTCCCTCACTTGTATTTTTTACACTTGAATTTAATCGTAGAGACCATATTGGTTGAGGTTCTTACCTTTGAGTGTCCCCTTTTCTCCTTTGTGAGAGCTTCTAAGAGTTATCAAGGGACCCCTCCCTTGTGGTGATGTGACCATGCCTAGCCAAGGACCTATCACTAGGGCCATGGCTAGAAGGATTGAAGAAGACCTAGCCCTTGCAGACAAAGGAAGACTTCACCTCCTATGGAGAGTGAAGATATTAGGCTAGGGACTTTAGTTAATAAAATGTAATTTTCCTTTATTTTAATTTTGAGGAGCATTAAGAATTTAATTTGGGACATGTATTTAGTCCATTTTTTATTTTTAGGAGGTGTCTTAGGAATTTAGAGGGTGGATTTAGCTTTTTGGGTCTTTATGAAGGAAATAAGGGGTAGCCTTGATATCTACACCCCTCTTTTCTACATAAACCCCCTAAGCTAAAAAGAAGGAATCTTGGCCCTTGGTTTGAGAAACTTGGGCACCAAGTTTGATGATCTAAGGAGGGAATTGTTTCTCAATTCTCCTCCCTTAGATCTCTCCTTTTAATCCTAGCCCTTCTTTTTTAGGTTATCTTGTTCAAGAGGTTAGCTACCTCTATAAATAGGAGCTCCTCCCTCACTTGTATTTTTTACACTTGAATTTAATCCTAGAGACCATATTGGTTGAGGTTCATACCTTTGAGTGTCCCCCTTTTCTCCTTTGTGAGAGCTTCTAAGAGTTATCAAGGGACCCCTCCCTTGTGGCCTCTCCCCTTTGGCTTATCAAACCTAGTATTTGTGGCGCCTCACCCCATTCCTTTCCTCTCCATAAATCCATTTCCCTTCCAAGTGACCTTAGAAAGGATCCTTTGGGCACGTGATCACCAAAGATCACATCATGTGGCCTCTCCCCTTTGGCTTATCAAACGTAGTATTTGTGGCGCCTCACCCCATTCCTTTCCTCTCCATAAATCCATTTCTCTTCCAAGTGACCTTAGAAAGGATCCTTTGGGCACGTGATCATCAAAGATCACATCAAGTGGTATCAGAGCCACTTTCTAAAGGTCACATTCTTTCTCAATTTTTTTTGCTTTGTTGTTTATCTCTTTCATCTCTTTATTTTAAAGTCCTTCATCTTTTTTGTCATCTCTATTTCCTTTATTGTCTAGTAGTATAGCTTTTTATTCTTGCTATTATATGCGCTTTTGTATTCTATCTACGCGCCTATATTCCATTTAATTTGATGCAATTTTATTTGTCCCTTTCTTTGCATCTTATTTTCGTGTTCAAGTTTCTTAATTTTCCCTTGGTTTTTTATGTTAAAGTGTGCCTAAGAAGTTGTGACCATTAAACCCACATGGTTGAGGATTTTTCCACACCATTGTGGTGATCAACTTTGGCCACTTTGTTGTGCCTTTTGTTTTTAGTCTCTTGCTGAAATTTTTGCTCTATTTTTAGGTGTGTTATTTTATCTTAATCTTGTGTTTTGTCAAATACTAGTCATGTTAGTTTCCTATTTTGTCTCATTTAAATTCCATAGGTTTTAGCCTCTTAAAATTTTTAGAAAAAAGCCTTCAAAAACAGTTTGAAAAAAGCCTTCAAAAACAGTAAGAATTGAGCTCCTAAATTCTCATTAAAATTTCAATTCAACAAGCTATTAGGTGCAGCACAATGATTAGAAAAAGTTAAAAAAAATAGAAAAAGTTCAAGTTAAAAAAAAAAAGAAGATAAAGAACTCAAAAGAAAGACAAATTTGAAGTTGTGTACCTAATAGTAGAAACATTTGATATGAGGAACCAATTGTGATTCAAAAAAAAAATTACTTGAGTAAGCTTTTAGTTTTTGGTCACTTAAATTTTATTAAGTGTGCAACTATTGGTTTCATTTTTTTTTGTTTGAGTCTTTTTTCATCTCTACTCTTAGAGCTAATCTAGGAAAATTATTTGTGTGCTACCTTCCTTTGTGAGCCTTATGTTTTCTTGCTTGTCTTCTTTACTTCTTTGAGTTTGTCATTGTTTAATCTATCCACTTGGATTTGTGAACCTTGTTTTGTTATTCACCTTTGTTTGTTGTCTTGTGTTGTATTCGGCCTTGGTAAGGAAAGGTTGGGAAAAGGTTCCATATATAAAATTTTTGCAAGTTCAAACAAGAGGAAACAAGGGTAGCATTCTTGTGGTGGGTTGATGCAACTCAAAGGGGCTTGATCAAAAGGAGACAAACACCAAAAAAGCTTGGAGTGAAGACTTTGTTTTATTTTTTTTATTCTTTGTATTGTGTATACTTAATTTTAGATTGGGAGTTTCAGTGCCCTTAAGGCCCTCCGTTGGTTTGTAATAATTTTGGTTAATTTTAGCATAGTTCCTCGTTAATTAGGTGAAGAAGGGAGAAGTGGTACACTTCTTTCAACACCTTAGGAGCACAATTAGAGCCCTTTCTCTTTTACATTCTTGCACTTTTATTTTATTTTATGTTATGTTGAAAATACGTGATGCATTCTCCCCAAGCAAGGGCCCTATCACTAGGGTCATGGCTAGGAGAATAGAAGAAGACATGACTAGAGTAGAGGGAGGAAGATCTCACCTCCACATGACCATCAAGTTATGCAAGCCATGACTTATTTACTTGTAACTTTTATTTTAGGAACCCAGGATTTTATTTTGGACATGTATTAGTCCATTTAATTTTCTAGGAGGTGTCTTAGTAATAAGAAGGGGTAAGATTAGCTTTTGGGCCTTTATTTAGGAAATAAGGGGGTAGTTTGATAACTACACCCTCTTTTGCTAAATAAAACCCAAAACTAATAAAGGAGTAATCTTGACCCTTGGATGAGGTAGCTTGGGCACCAATTCTCATCTAAAGAAGGGTATTGATTGGACTTTGGGCTTCAATCCTCCTCCCTTGGATGACTCCTTTTAATCCTAGCCCTTCATTTCCTTCATGACCTGTCCAAGAGGTTAGCTCCCTCTATAAAAAGGTGCTCTTTCACACTCTTGTATTTTTTACACTTGATTGAATGGAAAAACCTTGAGTTGGCCAAAATTCTCTTAGTGTCCACCCTTCTCTAATTGATAATTCCTTAGGTTTTTATCAAGGGTTCCATCCCTTGTGGCAAACTTTCCCTCTTAGGCTTATCTTACCTTAAGTGGCGCCTAAAACCACCTCACTTCTTACCTCTCCACAAACCATTTCACCAAAAAAGAAAACCTCTAGAAAAAGATCAAGGGAGGCATGCATCAAAATGTGTAAAGGCTAAGAGTTCCAAAGACTCATCAAGCCACCTTAGGTGAGAAAAAAAAAAAAAAGAGAGGAGTGTTGCTTGAAAAAAAAAAAGATTTTTGGCCTACCCTTTAGTTTTTAGCATCCAAGCACCATGACTTCCCACACACATTCTAGTGCACATAGTTGTTCATCAAGTAAGAGTGTCAACCAAAGAAAACCTTCTAAGGGAGACACTCTTGAAAACCTTAACTTAGAATTTAGGGAATAGATGGCTAAAGAACAAGAAAGGATAGAAGAAAAAGAGAGAAAAAAAGAAATAAAAGAAAAAGAAAAACAAAAAGAGAAGGAAGAGTTAAAAAAAGAGATGTTGGAAATGAGAAAAGAGAAAAAAGAGCGAGAAGAGAGAAGGCAAAAAGAGAGAAGAGAGGATGAAGAAACGAGAAGAAGGAAAGAACTAGAAAGAAAAAGAGAAAAAGAGAAAGAAGAGAGAAGGAAAAGAGAAGAGAGTAAGAGGAGAGATGGGAGGGAGAGTGATAGAAAAAATAAAGGAATTCTCATAAGATCCCCATCTAGGCATTTTAGCTCTAGTGAAGAAGAATACTATAGAAATCAACATAAGCATCACTCTCACTCATCATACAATCATCATTCTCCTCAAGAGAACATAAATCATGCTAGGGAACCAAAGGTAGACCTACCCCATTTTCATGGTAGGGAAGATGTTGAGACTTACCTAGATTGGGAAGTCAAAGTGGAACAACTCTTTCGATGCTATGAAATTAGGGAAGAAAGGAAAGTACCTTTGGCCTCCCTTAGTTTTCAAGGTTCTGATTTGCATTGGTGGGATGGGTTAGTCAAGGATAGGGCCCGTAAACAAATGCCTGACATTCGCTACTGGAATGATTTAAAAACTTGTTTGCGAAGAAGGCACATTCCTTCATATTATGAGAGGGATCTTTTGGATAGGCTCCAAAGAGTTAGGCAACATAACCTAAGTATTGAGGAGTATAGACAAAAGATGGAGTTTCTCATACTAAGGGCCAATATCATTGAGGAACCCAATGCCACCCTTGCTAGGTTTTTGTGTTGGTTAAGCTCTGACATTAGAGATAAGGTAGAGCTTCTTTCATACTCAAACCTTGATAAAAACCCTTGATAAAAACCTAAGGAATTCTCAAAGAGAGAAGGGTGGACACTAAGAGAATTTTGGCCAACTCAAGGTTTTTCCATTCAATAAAGTGTAAAAAATACAAAAGTGTGAAGGAGCACCTTTTTATAGAGAGAGCTAACCTCTTGGACAAGTCATGAAGGAAATGAAGGGCTAGGATTAAAAGGAGTCATCCAAGGGAGGAGGATTGAAGCCCAAAGTCCAATCAATCCCCTCCTTTAGATGAGAATTGGTGCCCAAGCTACCTCATCCAAGGGCCAAGATTACTCCTTTATTAGTTTTGGGTTTTATTTAGGAAAAGAGGGTGTAGTCTCAAACTACCCCTTTATTTCCTAAATAAAGGCCCAAAAGCTAATCTTACGCCTTCTTATTACTAAGACACCTCATAGAAAATTAAATGGACTAATGTATGTCCCAAAATAAAATCCTAGGTTCCTAAAAGAAAAATTAAAAGTAAATAAGTCATGGCTTGCATAACTTGATGGTCATATGGAGGTGAGATCTTCCTCCTTCTACTCTAGCCATGTCTTCTTCTATTCTCCTAGCCATGACCCTAGTGATAGGGCCCTTGCTTGGGGAGAATGCATCATAAATGGGTTGAATTCCTTGAATCCTTCCTATATGTCATCAAATACAAGAAAGGAAAAAACAATGTGGTAGTTGATGCCTTGTCTAGGAGGCATACTCTTTATACCACCCTGAGTGCTAACATTCTAGGATTTGATGACATAAGGGCCATGTATCCCTCTGATAAGGATTTTGGCTCCATTTATGCTGCCTCTGCATTTTCATCTAAAACCCAAGATGGATTCTTCACTAGTTAGGGGTATGTTTTCAAAGATGGCAGACTTTGTATACCCCATTGATTTATGAGAAATATGCTAACAAAAGAGAGCCATGAAGGTGGGCTCATGGGGCATTTTGGAATGAATAAAACTCTTATGCATTTGAAAGAAAAATTCTTTTGGCCTCATATGAAAAGAGATGTCAATAGGCATTGTTCTAGATGTTTAGCTTGTCTTCAAGTTAAGTCTAAGGAAATGTCCCATGGACTCTATACACCTTTGCCTGCTCCTTCTGCACCTTGACTGGACATCAGTATGAACTTTGTCCTAGGCCCTCCTCGTACCCAACGAGGTGCAGACTCCATCTTTGTGGTAGTGGACATATTTTTTAAAATGGCCCACTTTATACCCTGCCACAAAGTGGATGATGTGAGCAACATCGCAAAACTTTTCTTTAGAGAAGTTGTCCATTTTCACGGTATACCCTCTAGTATAATGTCTGATAGGGATGTGAAGTTCCTTAGCTATTTCTGGATAACTTTATAGGCTAAGCTGGGAACTAAACTCTTGTTCTCCACCACTTGTCACCCTCAGACTGATGGGCAAACTGAGGTGGTGAATAGATCCTTATCCACTATGTTGAGGGCACTACTTAGAGGCAACCATAAGTCTTGGGATGAATACCTTCCCCATGTAGTTTGTATACAATAGGGTGGTCCAAAGAACAACCAAGCATTCCCCTTTTGAGGTGGTGTATGGTTTCAACCCTCTCACACCTTTAGACCTCTTACCTCTCCCTCTCTCTCACTCTTTTCACAAAGATAGAGAGGCAAAAACTGCTTTTGTTTAAAATTTACATGAGAAGGTAAAAACTAACATAGAACATCATTCAAAATGGTATGCTTCTTCTGCTAATAAGGGAAGTAAGGAAGTAATCTTCAATGAAGGTTATCTGATCTTTGATGATCACGTGCCCAAAGGATCCTTTCTAAGGTCACTTGGAAGGGAAATGATTTATGGAAAGGAAAGGAATGGGGTGAGGCGCCACAAATACTAGGTTTGATAAGCCAAAGGGGAGAGGCCACAAGGGAGGGGTCCCTTGATAACTCTTAGAAGCTCTCACAAAGGAGAAAGGGGGACACTCAAAGGTAAGAACCTCAACCAATATGGTCTCTAGGATTAAATTCAAGTGTAAAAAATACAAGTGAGGGAGGAGCTCCTATTTATAGAGGTAGCTAACCTCTTGAACAAGATAACCTAAAAAAGAAGGGCTAGGATTAAAAGGAGAGATCTAAGGGAGGAGAATTGAGAAACAATTCCCTCCTTAGATCATCAAACTTGGTGCCCAAGTTTCTCAAACCAAGGGCCAAGATTCCTTCTTATTAGCTTAGGGGGTTTATGTAGAAAAGAGGGGTGTAGATATCAAGGCTACTCCTTATTTCCTTCATAAAGACCCAAAAAGCTAAATACACCCTCTAAATTCCTAAGACACCTTCTAAAAATAAAAAATGGACTAAATACATGTACCAAATTAAATTCTTAATGCTCCTCAAAATTAAAATAAAGGAAAATTACATTTTATTAACTAAAGTCCCTAGCCTAATATCTTCACTCTCCATAGGAGGTGAAGTCTTCCTTTGTCTGCAAGGGCTAGGTCTTCTTCAATCCTTCTAGCCATGGCCCTAGTGATAGGTCCTTGGCTAGGCATGGTCACATCATCTCCTCCCCCTTGAAGAGGATTTGACCTCAAATCCATGGGGTCTTCATCATTTTCAGCACCTATAAATGGAGACAAATCAGAAACATTAAAACTGGTGCTTACCCCACAATCCACAGGCAGATCTAAAACATAGGCATTATTACCGATCCGCTCAAGGATTTGGAAGGGTCCATCTCCTCTAGGGCTAAGTTTGGACCTCCTTTGAGAAGGAAATCTATCCTTTCTCAAGTGAAGCCATACCCAGTCGCCCTTTTCAAAGATGACTTCTTTCCTCCCCCTATTGGTGAAAGTAGCATCTCTGAAGGATTGGCGCTCTATGTTAACTTTAACCCTCTCATGTAATTACAAAAATGGCTTTTGCCTCTCCTTCTTTATGCACATCAACAGAAAGAGGAAGAGGTAAAAGATCTAGAGGAGTACGAGGATTAAAGCCATAGACCACCTCAAAAAGGAGAATGCTTGGTGGTTCTATGAACCACCCAGTTATAAGCAAATTCAATGTGGGGAAGGTACTCATCCCAAGTTATGGTTGCCTTTAAGGAGAGCCCTCAGCATAGTGGATAAAGATCTATTCACCACTTTTGTTTGCCCATCAGTTTGAGGGTGACAGGTAGTGGAAAAAAGAAGTTTAGTTCCCAGCTTAGCCTAAAGAGTTTTCCAAAAATGGCTAAGGAACTTCACATCCCTATCTGACACTATTGAAGAGGGTATACCATGCAATCGGACAACCTCTTTAAAGAAAAGTCTTGCGATGTTGCTCGCATAATCCACTTTGTGGCAGGGAATAAAATGGGCCATTTTTTAAAATCGGTCCACCACCACAAATATGGAGTCTGCACCTCGTTGGGTTCTTGGGAGCCCAAGGATGAAATCCATGCTAATATCCTCCCAAGGTGCAGAAGGAGCAGGTAAAGGTGTGTATAGTCCATGAGGCATTGCTTTAGACTTTGCTTGCAAGCAAGCTATACATTTAGAGCAATGTCTATGGACATCTCTACGCATATGGGGCCAAAAGAATTTCTCTTGTAAAAGCATGAGGGTTTTTGAAATCCCAAAATGCCCCATGAGCCCACCTTCACGACTCTCTTTTGTAAGTAAGTTCCTAATTGATCCTTGGGGTATACAAAGCTTACTCCCTTCTTAAAGATACCCCTCACTGATGAAGTACCCATCATGGGCCTTTAATGCAAATGCAGATGCAGAGGTAGCAAATATGGGGCCGAAATCCTTATCAGACGGATACATAGCCCGAATGTCATCAAATCCCAAGATTTTTGCACTCAAGGATGAATAAAGGGCATGACGCCTAAAAAGAGCATCAGCCACCACATTTTGTTTTCCTTTCTTGTACTTGATGACATAAGGGAAGAATTCAAGATATTTCACCCACGTTGCATGCCTTTTGTTCAATTTACCTTGACCCCTCAAATATTTTAGTGACTCATGGTCACTATGAATGACAAACTCCTTGGGAGCAAGGTAATGCTCCCAAGTTTGAAGGGCCCTAATTAGAGCATAAAACTCCTTATCATAGGTGGGGTAGTTGAGGGGGGAACTTCCTTTTTCACCAAATCATTTATTGGTGCGAAGAGCGTGGAGAAATTAGGCACAAAACGCCTATAAAATCCAGCGAGACCATGAAAGCTTTTGATCTTCGTCACACTCTTTGGGGTGGTCCATTCTTGAATAGCTTTTATCTTTTAGGGGTCAACATGAACCCCTTTTGTGCTAACTACAAAACCTAGGAAAACTACACTATCTACACAAAAGGTGCATTTTTTTAAGTTACCAAAAAGATGATTACTCCTAAGAAGAGAAAAAACATGCCTTAGATGTCCTAAATGATCATCTAGGTTCCTAGAGTAAACTAAAATGTCATCAAAGTAAACTACACAAAATTTACCAAGGCAATCCCTCAGTACATGATTCATTAAGCGCATGAATGTGCTTGGGGCATTAGTTAGCCCAAAAGGCATAACCAACCACTCATAAAGACCAAATTTAGTCTTAAAAGCAGTTTTCCACTCATCACCCTCTTTGATCCTTATTTGGTGGTAACCACTTCTAAGATCTATTTTTGAAAATATTTTTGCCCCATGCAATTCATCCAACATGTCATCAAGACGGGGGATTGGGTGCCTATATTTGATGGTGATGTTGTTGATTGGACGACAATCAACACACATCCTTCATTGGCCATTCTTCTTGGGCACCAACAAGACTGGCACAACACAAGGGCTTAGGCTCTTTTGAACCTAACCCTTCTCCAACAGCTCATTCACTTAAGACTCAATCTCTTGGGTCTCCATGGGGTTGGTCCTATAGGCAGGTCTATTAGGTAGACTTGCGCCAGGTACCAAATCAATTTGATGTTCTATACCCCTAATGGGAGGAAGTCCTTTCGGAACCTCATTAGGGAATATGTCATCAAATTCTTTTAAAATATCTTGAACCCCTTGAGGAAGGTGCTCATGTGCATGGGCTATGGCAGTGCTCTCAGCAGAAGAATGCAAAATGGGAGAAGGATTTGATGCTTCTTTGCAAAAGAGAAGATAAAAAGGCTTGTTAGTAAAAGGAGCTTCTTTTAAATCATGTTTAGTAGCAAATAGGCTCCTTTTACTAATATTACCTTTCGAAGGGGCATCACCTTCCGACTCTCTCTCTTTACCCTTTTCAAGATTTAAGGGTAAAGCTTGTTGTATTTTTTTTTGTTTTTGTTTTTCCTCAACTCTTTTCTTTTTCATCGCAAATTGATCTTCAGCTACTTGAGAAGGTGACAAAGGATACAATTTGAAGCGTTTTTCATTATGGGTGAGAATTATTTGGTTGGAGTGACCATGGTGAATAGCTTTTTTGTCAAATTGCCATGGTCTTCCCAACAGGATATGACTAGCCTCCATAGGAACTATGTCACAAAGAATCTCATCATTATAAGATCCTATGAAAACTGGAACCATAACTTGTTCATTGACTACCATCTCCCCTTGCTCATTGAGCCATTACAATTTGTAAGGTTTGGGATGGGGCATGGTAGTCAAGGCTAGCTTTTCAACCAACCTAGAGCTACAACAGTTACAACAGGAGCCACTATCAACAAGGAGAGAGCATACTTTGTCATTTACTTTACATCTTGTATGTAAGATGTTCTCTCTTTGTGACTGGCCAAGCTCTAGAGGTTGGCTTCCAAGAAGCCTTTGAACCATAAGGAGGTCCCCCTCATAAGGAAAAGCTTCCTCACACTGTTGTTCAAAAGTATGTCCCTCTTCTTCCTCACTCTCACTAGAGGAGGAAGATGAGCTATTCTCACTACAAATGTCTTGTCCCCTTATGATCATGGTTTTCTTGTTAGGGCATTGAGAGGCAATATGGCCTCTCCCAAGACATTTGAAGCATTTGATACTACTTTGCCTCTCAGTAGGCTTAGTAGTAGGGGGTTTTCTCTCTACATGAGGTGCTTTTGTATCTTGAAAATGCTTGGGTTCCTCTTTCAGAAAACCCTTGAAAGAGTTTCCCTTAAGTTGGTCTCTCTTTGAGTAAGAGGGAAAATCTTTTTTAAAGCTTTTTCTCTTGAGTTGATTCTCAGCTCTTACACAAAGTTCTACCAACTCATCAAGGTTTGAGTATGAAAGAAGCTCTACCTTATCTCTAATGTCAGAGCTTAATCCACACAAAAACCTAGCAAGCGTGGCATTGGGTTCCTCAATGATATTGGCCCTTAGTATGAGAAGCTCCATCTTTTGTCTATACTCCTCAATACTTAGGTTATGTTGCCTAAGTCTTTGGAGCCTATCCAAAAGATCCCTTTCATAATATGAAGGAATGTGCCTTCTTCGCAAACAAGTTTTTAAATCATTCCAGTAGCGAATGTCAGGCATTTGTTTACGGGCCCTATCCTTGACTAACCCATCCCACCAATGCAAAGCAGAACCTTGAAAACTAAGGGAGGCCAAAGGTACTTTTCTTTCTTCCCTAATTTCATAGCATCGAAAGAGTTGTTCCACTTTGACTTCCCAATCTAGGTAAGTCTCAACATCTTCCCTACCATGAAAATGGGGTAGGTCTACCTTTGGTTCCCTAGCATGATTTATGTTCTCTTGAGGAGAATGATGATTGTATGATGAATGTGAGTGATTCTTATCTTGATTTCTATAGTATTCTTCTTCATTAGAGCTAAAATGCCTAGATGGGGATCTTATGAGAATTCTTTTATTTTTTTTATCACTCTCCCTCCCATATCTCCTCTTACTCTCTTCTCCTCTCCTTCTCTCTTCTTCCTCTTTTTCTCTTTTTCTTTCTAGTTCTTTCCTTCTTCTCCTTTCTTCATGCTCTCTTCTCTCTCTTTGCCTTCTCTCTTCTCGCTCTTTTTTCTCTTTCCGCATTTCCAACATCTCTTTTTTTAACTCTTCCTTCTCTTTTTGTTTTTCCTTTTCTTTTATTTCTTTTTTTCTTCTCTCTTTTCTTGTTCTTTAGCCATCCATTCCCTAAATTCTAAGTTAAGGTTTTCAAGAGTGTCTCCCTTGGAAGGTTTTCTTTGGTTGACACTCTTACTTGATGAACAACTATGTCCACTAGAATGTGTGTGGGAAGTCATGGTGCTTGGATGCTAAAAACTAAAGGGTAGGCCAAAAACTTTTTTTTTTGTTTTGTCACCTAAGGTGGCTTGATGAGTCTTTGGAACTCTTAGCCTGTACACGTTTTTTCAAAACAACATAAAATAAAATAAAAGTGCAAGAATGTAAAAGAGAAAGGGCTCTAATCGTGCTCCTAAGGTGTTGAAGGAAGTGTACCACTTCTCCCTTCTTCACCTAATTAACGAGGAACTACGCTAAAATTAACCAAAATTATTACAAACCAAGGGAGGGCCTTAAGGGCACTCAAACTCCCAATCTAAAATTAAATATACACAATACAAAGAATAAAAAAAAAATAAAACAAAGTCTTCACTCCAAGCATTTTGGTGTTTGTCTCCTTTTGATCAAGCCCCTTTGAGTTGCATCAACTCACCCCAAGAATGCTACCCTTGTTTCCTCTTGTTTGGACTTGCCAAACTTTTATATATGGAACCTTTCCCAACCTTTCCTTACCAAGGCCGAATACAAAACAAGACAACAAACAAAGGTGAATAACAAAACAAGGTTCACAAATCCAAGTGGATAGATTAAACAATGACAAACTCAAAGAAGTAAAGAAGACAAGCAAGAAAACATAAGGCTCATAAAGGAAGGTAGCACACAAATAACTTTCCTAGATTAGCTCTAAGAGTAGAGATGAAAAAAGACTCAAACAAAAAAAATGAAACCAATAGTTGCACACTTAATAAAATTTAAGTGACCAAAAACTAAAAAGCTTACTCAAGTAATTTTTTTTTGAATCACAATTGGTTCCTCATATCAAATGTTTCTACTATTAGGTACACAACTTCAAATTTGTCTTTCTTTTGAGTTCTTTATCTTCTTTTTTTTTTTAACTTGAACTTTTTCTATTTTTTTTTAAACTTTTTGTAATCATTTTGCTTCACCTAATAGCTTGTTGAATTGAAATTTTAATGAGGATTCTTGAAATAATAACACTTGAGTGAATAAGCACAAAGTAAGGTCACACAATTTTCAAGCAATGCATGCAACTAAAGGCAAAACAACTTAATAGTTCCAAATACCACTGAACTAATGGTGCTTAAGGAATGATTTAGGGCTGATTTTGAAGTAAATTGATTGCTCAAATTACTAACACAATTCACCCAAGCTGAAATTCCATAAAGAGGCACCAATAGTGAAGGTAAACCAAGTGGAAAGCTACTATTAATTCAACATAAAACAAGAAACATATAAAGATTGAATTGATAAAATATTTAAGAACAACAAAGAGATTAATATGCTTGAACTAAAAGCACAAAAGACTTAAGAGACTCAACAAGAGGTTCACCTCTTAGGAGCTCAATTCAAACTGTTTTTTAAGGCTTTTTTGTAAAAAATTTAAGAGGCTAAAACCTATGGAATTTAAATGAGACAAAATAGGAAACTAACATGACTAGTATTTGACAAAACACAAGATTAAGAAAAAATAACAACCTAAAAATAGAGAAAAAATTTCAGTAAGAGACTTAAAACAAAAGGCACAACAAAGTGGCCAAAGTTGATCACCACAATGGTGTGGAAAAATCCTCAACCATGTGGGTTTAATGGTCACAACTTCTTAGGCACACTTTAACATAAAAAACCAAGGGAAAATTAAGCAACTTGAACACAAAAATAAGATGCAAAGAAAGGGACAAATAAAATCGCATCAAATTAAATGGAACATAGGTGCGTAGATAGAAAACAAAAGCGCATATAATAGCAAGAATAAAAAGCTATACTACTAGACAATAAAGGAAATAGAGATGACAAAAAATGAAGGACTTTAAAATAAAGAGATCAAAGAAATAAACAACAAAGCAAAAAAAAAATTGAGAAAGAACGTGACCTTTAGAAAGTGGCTCTGATACCACTTTATGTGATCTTTGATGATCACGTGCCCAAAGGATCCTTTCTTAGATCACTTGGAAGGGAAATGGATTTATGGAGCGGAAAGGAATGGGGTGAGGCGCCACAAATACTAGGTTTGATAAGCCAAAGGGGAGAGGCCACAAGGGAGGGGTCCCTTGATAACTCTTTGAAGCTCTCACAAAGGAGAAAGGGGGACACTCAAAGGTAAGAACCTCAACCAATATGGTCTCTAAGATTAAATTCAAGTGTAAAAAATACAAGTGAGGGAGGAGCTCCTATTTATAGAGGTAGCTAACCTCTTGAACAAGATAACCTAAAAAAGAAGGGCTAGGATTAAAAGGAGAGATCTAAGGGAGGAGAATTGAGAAACAATTCCCTCCTTAGATCATCAAACTTGGTGCCCAAGTTTCTCAAACCAAGGGCCGAGATTCCTTCTTATTAGCTTAGGGGGTTTATGTAGAAAAGAGGGGTATAGATATCAAGGCTACCCTTTATTTCCTTTATAAAGACCCAAAAAGCTAAATCACCCTCTAAATTCCTAAGACACCTCCAAAAAATAAAAAATGGACTAAATACATGTCCCAAATTAAATTCTTAATGCTCTTCAAAATTAAAATAAAGGAAAATTACATTTTATTAACTAAAGTCCCTAGCCTAATATCTTCACTCTCCATAGGAGGTGAAGTCTTCCTTTGTCTGCAAGGGCTAGGTCTTCTTCAATCCTTCTAGCCATGGCCCTAGTGATAGGTCCTTGGCTAGGCATGGTCACATCAGAAGGGGATTGGGTTTGGCTTCATTTGTGAAAGGATCGCTTTCCTACTCAGAGGAAGTCTAAACTTAGCCCTAGAGGAGATGGACCTTTCCAAATCCTAGAGAGAATAAGCAATAATGCATATAAGTTAGATCTCCCTTAGGATTATGGAGTCAGTACCACTTTTAATGTATGTGATCTATCTCCTTTTGTAGGTACTGATGATGAAGAGGACCCGACAAATTTGAGGTCAAATCCTTCCCAAGGGGGAGGGGATGATGCATGTCCCCCTAGCAAGGGTCCTATCACAAAGGTCATGGCTAGGAGGATTGAGGAAGACATGGCAAGAGAGGAGGAAAGAAAACCTCACCTTCTCATGGAGATCAAGATGATAGAAATTAGGCCATAGTCTTCTTTTTAGTCCTTCATGTATACGTTTTTTCTTTAGAAGTTTGGAGGTGTTTTTATTTTTATTTTTGGCCTTGAATTTTGGCCTTGTATTTTGGCCTTTATATCCTTTTTAATTTAGGGGGTGTAATTACTCTCTTTTGTGGAGTGTGTTGAGTAGTTTGAACCTCTTTGGAGAAGCTTAAGAGTGTGGTTTTTGTGAACCACACCCCCAAGTTAGTTCCACACCCCTCCAACTCACACATGAAGCATGAGAGACATATGGGTCCCCTTAGTCCCCTTCACACTTGGAAGGAACTTTCTCCATCCTCCAAGGTGGCTTCACATGTTTTTTTATGTGCTCTCATTTTTTAATTTGAATTTTGAAGATGCCATGTGGCTTCCCTCCAAAATTCAAATTCAAATTGAGAGGGGACCAATATCTTAAAGTTAGGGGCATGTTTGGATCTTCCTAGAAATTAATCAAGTGCTAATTGGCTCTAGCTCAATTAACACTTGATTAAGCTCTCCTAATGTCCCCTAGCTTGGACGTTACTCTTCCTTCCCCCCTAAGCTCATCTTTTTCTTATAAATAAATGCCTCCCCCTCCTATGTTCATTTTACACCTGATATTGAATGCAAACTTCTTTGTGAGTTCATTTTAGTGTCTTCTTTCTCTCCTTATTTGACAGCTTCTATGGCTTTTATCAAGGGCTCCTTCCTTTGTGTCAAGCTTCTTTCATGGCTTATCTGACCATGAGTGGCGCCTACACCTACATCTCTTCCCTTTACACCATTTATTTATTCAAAGGAACCAAGCTAGAAGGTGATCTTGGGAATGGCATGAACAAGAATGCATCAATGTGTTTTTGTTTAGTTTTATTTTGATTCATGAAAATCCTAAAACAAAATTTGTGTATGGATTTGCAAGCTTTTGACTCCAAAGTTTAAGTTCAATCTTTGAATTCATATCTTCTTTGGAGAGATACACGAAAATTTGAAGGAGAATACACATTAGAGTTCATGTTGTTGTTTCAATCACATAATACATGTGCTAAAAGTTTTGTCTCCAAAATTTGAAAAGGGACTCTACTTTTTAGTTATGATTTGCGTGATCTAATCATGTTTAATATGTACTAAAACATTTGGCTTCATCTTTTGAATTCAAATGAGTGCAAGTCAAAGCACATGTAAAACATTACTTGATTTTGTTATTTGATTTAATTTTCTCTATCCTTCTTTAATCAAAGTGAGTTTGCACAAAGTCAAAATTTGAGATTTGATTTTAATTTTCTCTCTTGTGTATTGTCTTTTAATTTTCGTTTCATTTTGAGTTGTTCTTTGATTCCCACACTTTTGTAACAAAAATAATAAAACTAAATAATTAATAGTCTTCATGGCTTTAATACTTTACTGGAGTTCTTGACTTGGTTTCCAGCAACGTGAGGTGTTCACCGAAGATATGAAAGTGAGTGTCAAGACACAGAGATTCAGTGATAATGATGTAGTTGGTTCTTGAATAGAGGTGTGACAATTAGCAAAGCAATTAGGCTTGACATGTGAATCTAGAAAAGCATTGTAGGATGTTTGAGCTAATTTGATTGAGTGATACTCCCTGTTCCCTCTGCCATCATAAATTCTCTTTGAACCTCTATAAATGTAGGAAAAGTATCAAATACCCCTAGGTAAAAAAATAAGTTTAATCCTAAGTAAAAAAATTTGCAAAAAGACTGATTCCATAATGTACCGAAAGAAGATAAATGCAAACCTAAACCAGGAAGAACAAAGCAAACATAGATGGATGAACACAAACACATGAATAAGACAAAGACAACGAGAAAGTGCAAAAGAAGAGAGATGTGCAGATGAAAGAGGAAGAGAAAAACGTAATTAAATTTTTACAGGTTTTCATTAAGGGTCTTTTTGCCATTTTAAAAATTTATGGAGGGGTAGAGAGAACTTATTAGGGTGCATGGAGAAATTCTCTACTATGAGACAAGTGAGTTAATGTTGTGGATTGGGCTAAGGAAGTTGGTTGGGCTACAAACTACTTACTTATTTATATTTTGTTTACTATTTACACCCTCAAACTATTTACTTATATATATATATATATCTGATTACGTTTGAATCGGTTCACAAATTTAATTAGATTGATTCAAATTATTAGATTCATGAATTGATTTGAATTTATGAACATCTCTAAGTTCAATAGAGTTAAACATCCCAACTCTGCGTAGAATCCAAAAACCTAAAAGTCCACATAATCTATACCATAGGGAAGACCCTGATTATTTCTAGTAAAAGTCTCTATACATAAGAATGGGACAAAGGACTTCACTTAAAAGTTAAAACTATGGTATGTTAGATAACCCAAAATTGGCTAGACTATCAACAAAAATATTTCCTTTGTTATAAATATAAGTAACTATAAAATTAAAATAAAAAAATTGGTATACCCAATTTGTTCCTAAAATTCCATGGGACAATGCTCTAGTGGGAGGAACCCAGAATCACAAAAGATGAATCGTACTTATAGATATGAAAATCCTCTTTCTCAAATTGGTGTCTCAATTCCTATTTCAACCCGTCAATAAACATTATGTCATTTAATGAGCTATATAAGATATAAAAAAAGTTATAAATAAAATTCAATATATACCATAAATCTTCTTAAAACCTGTTCTCAATTTTTCTTTTTACCAAATACACATAATTAAGGTTGCTTCAATTCAAACACTCCCTTCATCAAGATTTGTTGATAGACATACCAGTCCTTAAAAGCTTCACTCTATAAACACACATCATGAAACACTGCCAAAACACTTAAATTGAAAATAGTAACATTTTGCCAACTTCTCCAAACCTCACAAAAAAAAAACATTGATATCACAATCCTGAGTTGGCACACAGAGATCTGTTCCCCACGGATGCCAAGTTTCCATCACAATATTTTTCAATCTAGAAAGTTACAAAAGACAGTGGTATTTCCCTCTCAACCTAGGGATTTACATTTCCAGAGAATCTCACTAGTAAGCAAATTGCAACCCAACAAATTTCCCAAACTAAACCAAACCTTTCTGACAGAAAACCATAACCAATATCATCCTGAAACATGAAACGAACCCACAATTCTCACTACCATAGACCACGTAAATGGGTCATGCTCATTCCCACAGTGACAATATGCATCATCCTCGTTCTACTCTTGTTCACGTTCCTCCTCATTCCTCTCACCAAACCTTCTTCATCTTCTTCATCTCCGTGGCCCTCTTCAAAGCTTAATTTCACTGAATAACTTGAAGCCAATCTTCCGAAATTTGCCTACTTGTTAACCAAAACAAAAAAGGAGGGACTATAACTTAAGAAGGTCCTCAAGGTAGTGTATCATCCCAAAAACTACTACCTACTCCATCTCGATCTTGAAGCTCCTAATGCTGAAAGATTGGACCTTGCTAAGTTTGTGAAGTCTGAGAGTGTTTTTGTTGCATTTGGGAATGTTTTGGTGGTGGGTGAGGATGATTTGGTCACCTGCAAGGGCCCTACTATGATTGCTTCTACTCTTCATTGGGTGCATTGCTGCTCAAGAGGATCCCTCATTGGGACTGGTTTGTTAACCTCAATGCCTCTAATTATCCTCTTATCTCCCAGGATGGTTTGTCACTCACTCTTCTTTGGTTTTTGATTCTGTGTGGTTTTGTATCCTGTTTGACTTGGATTGTGTAGGGGGCAACTGTAATTTGATAAGCTAGCTTTTAGAATTAAGATCATGTTTGAGAATTTGTTGCGAAATTAGATTGAGGCATAAGTAGTGGGTGTTTAAAAGTGTGTTTCTTATCCTTGAAATTATGTCAATTAGATCAAATACGCGAAAGCTTGAACTAGGAGCTTCCACCTTGACGCAAAAACTTGCATCCAAGAAATGGAGAGAAACATGCTTGTAATGCCAATTGATCAGAAGAGTTGTTTTTGGGTTTGTTGTTAGATTTGCTTTGGAGGATAGGAGTTATACGGGGTCGTTCAGTTGGTTATGGAAAGAGAGAGTGGGAAAAGGTAGTGTTTTCGATTGTCACTACTAACAAAAACACTAACATTTTTAAGATTTACTAGCATTGGCCGATAAAAAAAAATTTGCATTGGAATGTGTATCATAGCATTTCCAACTACAAACCAAACATGCATTAAGTTAGGTCTAAATACAAATTCTAGAATTGTACTAGAAGTTGACCTTGGTAGTTGTTGTTGGGCATAATGAACAACACGTTGTTGTGATTGCTCAGAGATTTCTAATCATGTTTCTTCCTTAGCCCAAGGAGTATGTGTCGAAGATTTCATAATGATTAGTGATGGTCAAATTAATGTATCTAAAGATCAATTTTCACCTTCATGAACTAGCTTTTGTGTTTGAGTTAGATTGGCACATATTTGAAGATGATAATGACAAGTACTAACTTGAAAGTGATGTATGATAGATAATTTGGGCATGTTTGTGGATCTATTACAACTTTGTTGGTTTAGGGCTAAATTATATAGTGATGGAATCTGTGATTTACTTAATTAGTTTTAATGTTCTAACATTTGTTCTTATGGTAATAGTGGTAAGATAAATTGTTTTTTTCCTTGTAGACTCCAAGATAAACTCATCTAGGACATGTATAAGTCATTATTATTCTGCTTAATGATTAGCCTATACAATAACAACAACAAATTCTTGTCTTATTAGGCGTGGTTACCTACATGGATCACGTGGTGCCACTTAACTTGGATAAATAACAAATAATCAGAGTTTTATTTTCCATGAGATCCCTTTTAGCACCTTCCTTTGAAGATCCTTTTGGATCTTTCTTTCTATGTTTTTCCAACACTAAAAACCATGAGATCTATGTTCTTCACTGGTATATAAGTAAAATTCAACGTTCTAAACAATTCTGTACAACATTGTATTTCTTGTGATTTAATTTTCTAAATCCAATTCCCTTCCATGCTTTGTTGGGATAAATGACAAAAGCAGAACTTAATTGCATTTGCATCTCATCGTAGTGTGTTAAGTGGTTTCACCATGTATGAGACACACTTGCATTAGTTTGTAGTTTTCTTCTCATGGCCTTTGGCAACCCCATGTCACCAAAGAAGAAAAGGACATTCTAGTGCTTAAGTTGTGTTGATGTTTATGGAAAGACAATTAATATCACTTACCTAAGTACATGGATGGGATTTTATGCAAGCTCTAATGAGATTGAGCTTAGTTCTTGTTTAGTAGACGACTCTTTTGTTGGCCTGTTGGCTATTGACTAAGAATAAGAACCTCTCAACTAGAAGTTATGAGTTTGTCATGGAAAACTTCTTGTAGTCAACTAGTCATGGATGACTGGGAATATGAATTCTTAAAGCTTCCTATGTAATATATTCAGTAGGTTTCAGTCTTACATGTATTAAGGTTAAATCCCCAAATGAATAATAGCAACTTGTTTCAACCTAGGTAAAATAGCATGCATTTCCCTTTCGCACAAGCCCTGAATTACAATAATGCAATAGAATGCTACAACTAACTCATATATTCTCACTTTTTGAAACCTTTCAAGTATTAAAGTAGAAAAAAAGGAAAAGATGAATTAGCAGTAACCTACCCTTAAAAGGAAGTCAGTCTTCTACACTCTATAGTTATATTCCATTCATATTGATTATAATCTGGTAGGAAATTGGATCCAAATTAACTCATAAAAACTATGATCCAACCCAATGGCTACCAAGGGTATACTTGAGAGTTGGGTTTTCAAGGAAAATGGAAAAGAGCGTAAAATTTTCATTTCTAATAAATATTCTCTATTCTAATAATTTTAAAATTTATAGATAGGCATAAAATTAAATCCCTGATCCTTTATTTATTTTATAAACATTATGTGACACTTAATTTAAAATTAAAATTTCCCCTTCTCCCTTTCCCCCAAAACCTCACTCTTATCCTAACGATTAATCTAGGTCCCGAATATAGGTATAGTCTTGAGGAACCAAGAAGCTTTAGCAAGGAGAGTTGGTTTGGGGAGAGGAAAATAGATCTCATGAGATTTGTTTATAGAGGAAATTTTCTCATAGAAAACATGAGATTGTGTTTGTTAGATGTTTACTAGAGAACAATGCAATGAAAGGGTTAAATTCTAAGCTAGGAAGATAAGAAAAACAATTCAGGAAGATAGGTTTTTCATTCCCCCACCTCTAACATAGAAGAGACAATATAAAAGGGATACAATCCTTACCCAAATGGGCCACAACTAGCCCTTCAAGAAAGATAAAATAAACACTGCAATTAGTAACATAACATAAGAGTTATTTGGGTCGATAATAATCTTTCATCCATATTGGGCTCTTAGTAATACGAATGGGCCTTCTAACAGTGTTTTTGACATTGTGCCTGGGAGTTGGGGCGAAAGGATTTCTCCTTGCCTAGGAACTTGTACTCTTACTATTTTTTACTGCTTCTACATTTTCTCAACATCAATATAATCCCTCTTCTATTAATTTTGTTTTGTGCATAATCTGTCAATGGATAGGATTCACCTATCATAAACATCAATGTCATAAAATTAGTTTCTGTTTGTTAATATGCTTCTACAAAGTGGCAGGAAGGAATCTTTTTCTATCTTTGGAGTCGGGTGCTAAAGGAGAAAGAATTCATGGTTCATTGTCTTCTATTTATGATCATACCCTTTCGATAATTAGTTTGATTTGTTGAAGGGAGATTATCTCACTTGTGAGAGAAAGTTATGCAAGCTAAGCATTATATTCAAGGGAGAAATCCTATATTAATTTTCTAATAAGATACCAAGTTTCTATATATGTATAGGTAGGAAATGCTTCAAGATCTTATTGGATCATTCTCATCTTTGTTGTTGTATTTTATATCAATGAGTACTTTCCTTGAGTCTTGTAAATAAATCTCAGTTTGTTGTTTCACAAATATAAATAATTTTTATTTAGCTAACTTTTTCCATATAACTCCTTGCTTTAGATCTCTTGCACATATTTTCATTCTTGCCTAGGGATGTAAATTTCATTGAGCATACAAGTAATATTGGTTGGTAAGAGTACGTATATTACCTATCTGTTGACATTCTCTCTATTTGTTGGTAGACTATTTGTTCATGATTTGTGTACTGGTAACTGTGGCATCAGGCATCAACGAGCTAGGCCTATTATTATAGATCCCGACTTATATCATTCAAAGAAATCTAGTGTTTACTGGGCTAAAGAGATGAGATTTGTTCCATCTTCATTCAAGTTATTCATAGGTATTAGTTATAAGATTTCTACAGGTTTGGCTTTCTTATTTTTTACTAGATCCTAACATATCCATATTTTTTTTCTTCTTTTTGTTTTCCTTTTTAACTATATGTTGTTTAAGTTTCTCAAATATACTTCCTATTCTGTCTTGTAAGTTTTCTTGTTTCATTGTCATAAAGATCTCTGTGACAATGTAATATGACTTTGGTATGCACGATAGGCTCTGTACATGCAATTATTTCTTATTAAGAATAACTCAACAATATAATAGTTAATTTGGGAATTAATCTAATTATGTTTCCCTGCACTCAATTAATGGTCTAACCAGCCAAAGTGATCTAAAAGTACTGGAATTCTCACCTATTTCTTTGACCAAATGAATGAAGTTTGTTCCATGTTCTTATAAAGTAAATTAGCCCCAACTAAATTTACTTGATAGCCAATAGGGAGGCTAAGCATTCAAACACACAAGTTTGACCAAATTCTTGTGTTTCCTTGTGCCTAGTTGCCTTGTTTTTGCCTTATTTTAGCTTTTATTTTTCACTTTTATACTCTTGTGTAGTTGTCTATAAGTCATGATGCATGCTCCCGAAGCAAGGGTCCTATCACTAGGGCCATGGCTAGGAGAATAGAAGAAGACATGGCTAGAGTAGAGGGAGGAAGATCTCACCTCCATATGACCATCAAGTTATGCAAGTCATGACTTATTTACTTGTAATTTTTATTTTAGGAACCTAGGATTTTATTTTGGACATGTATTAGTCCATTTAATTTTCTAGGAGGTGTGTTAGTAATAAGAAGGGGTAAGATTAGCTTTTGGGCTTTTATTTAGGAAATAAGGGGGTAGTTTGATAACTACACCCTCTTTTCCTATATAAAACCCAAAACTAATAAAGGAGTAATCTTGACCCTTGGATGAGGTAGCTTGGGCACCAATTCTCATCTAAAGGAGGGGATTGATTGGACTTTGGGCTTCAATCCTCCTTCCTTGGATGACTCCTTTTAATCCTAGCCATTCCTTTCCTTCTTGACTTGTCCAAGAGGTTACCTCCCTCTATAAAAAGGTGCTCCTTCACACTCTTGTATTTTTTACACTTTATTGAATGGAAAAACCTTGAGTTGGCCAAAATTCATTTAGTGTCCACCCTTCTCTCTCTGAGAATTCCTTAGGTTTTTATCAAGGGTTCCATCCCTTGCGGCAAACTTTCCCTCTTAGGCTTATCTTACCTTAAGTGGCGCCTAAAACCACCTCACTTCTTAACGCTCCACAAACCATTTCACCAAAGAAGAAAACCTCTAGAAAAAGATCAAGGGAGGCATGCATCATTTGGTATCTAGAGCATTGGTTTTAGAGGTCTAAACTCTCTTCCTACCTCATTTATTTTTTCTTTCCGTTTTCCTATTTTATTTTATTTGAATTTCTGCAATTTTTTCTAGCTTTCCATTGTCGTTTATCATGTCCATTTATGTCTTGAGTTTATTGTTTTGAGCTATAGTTTATTTGCGCCATTTATTTTTTTCTTGGGGCAATTTATATTGTTCTTTTCTTTGCATCTACGTCTCTCCCATATTCATTAATTTCCGCTTAAGCTTTGAGTTGGGTGCTTTCTTGCTTGAATTTTGGTTTTGAGAATTTCTTGCTAAAAATCCATGCCATTTTGGTGAATTCCACAGCCTTGTGGTCAAGAAATTTAGACCAAATTCTTGTGTTTCCTTGCACCTAGTTGCCTTGTTTTTGCCTTATTTTTAGCTTTTATTTTTCACTTTTATGCTCTTGTGTAGTTGTCTATAAGTCATGTTTATAGTTTCCCATTTTGTCTATTAATTCCTTTTAAGTTTAGCCTCTTTTGTTTTTACAAACAAGCTTTTGAAACTTCTTAAATTGAGCAACATAGAGGGTGATACCTCATGTCTAAGTCTCTTTAGAGGTTCATGTGCTTTTAGTTTCAAGCATATTCTTAAAAAAAATTTCCAAAATAATTTGCTCAATTCCCTTTGTCTTTATTTTCCTTATACGTATAATTAGTAGCTCATTTGTGTGGTAAAGGTAGTTATTGTTTGTGGGTGCTTTCACTTAAGCTATAAGTTTGGTATTTGTGTTCCACAAATTACTAAAAACTTAACAAAGCTTGAGTCCAATGGCACACCAAACTACTAAACCATTAACACATCTATAGCTACTTTGCATTTTGAAGTCATTTCAAGCGCATAACTCTTTGTTATTAAGCACTAAATTCACAATCAATTTAGGTGCATCTAGTAAATATTAAAAAAAAAAAAAACAAACAAGAGAACAAAGTCTAAAATAAAATAAAAAAAAAACAACGAAGGATTCAAAAAAAAAAAAAAAGAGAACAAACAAAAGAAAAGAAAGTTTGAAAAATTCATTTGATGTACTTGACCTAGAATTAGCAAGTGCTTCAACTTTGAACTTGGAACCTTAAAAGAAATTTTATTACTTTTGGTACACTAGAACTTGATTTTTGTGTCTTTCTACTCTTTAATCTAGTGTCATTCTTAGGTATTCCATTGTGTGCTCTCTTTCTTTTGTTTACCTTTTAGTTGTTGCTTGTCTTTTAAACCATCTTTCTATTTTGTCTTATATACTCTTACCATTTGGTTAAGTGTCCTTTTGATTGTGTTATCTTTTATTGCTTTTTGAGTTTCTATTTGCACCTCCCTTTGCTACTTTTGGTTTCTTTGGTTTGTGTGTTAGTGCCACTTTTGGGAGAAAGCTTGAAAAAGGAGCTTCCCACAAGGGTGGAATATTTTGGAAGGTTGGACTAAAAGCCTAAGGGATCACCTCAAAAGGAAACACACCTAGCCGTGAGGACTTTGATTTGAGGGAGCATTTGGAGAATTATTTTTTGAAGACTTTACTTTTTCTTTAATTTGGGTGTATTAATTTTGTAGTTGGGAGTTTGAGTGCCCTAAAGGCCCTCCCTTTGGTTATAATAAGATTTAGTTAATTTTTTAGTTTCTCGAAAATTAGGTGAAGAAGGAAGAAGTGGTACACTTCTTTCAACACCTTAGTAGCTCGATTTAGATCCCTTCTCTTTCGAATTTTTGCTTTAAAATTCTTGCTTTATTTTTCTTATTGAAAGCACTTAGAAGGCTAAAGAGTTCCAAAGACTCATTAAGCCATTTTAGGCAAGAAAAGACAAAAAGAGAGGAGTGTTTGTTTGTGAAAAGTTTTTAGCCACATTTTTCCTCTTAGAAATTCAAGCACAATGACATCACACACCCACTATAGTGCTCATAGTTATTCATCAAACAAGAGTGTAAACCAAAGAAATATTTCTAAAGATTACACTCTAGAAAACTTAAACACGGACTTTAGGGAGTGGATGGCAAAACAACAAGAGAGAAGAGAAGAAAAAAGGAGAGAAAGAGAGTCCAGGGAGAAAAGAAAAATAAAAGAAAGAGAGGAAGAAAAGAGAGAAAAAAGAGAGAAGGAAGAGAGAAGAATAAGAGAAAGGAGAGAAGATGAAGAATAGAGACAAAGAAAAGAAAGAGAAAGAAGAAAAGAGAAAGCAGAAGAAAAAAGAAAGCATGGGAATGGTGAGAATTACAAAATGAAAGGGATAGTCTTAGGTTCCCCATCTAGACATACCCATAGGAGTGAAAGTGAGGAAGAATACTACAATCATCCTAGGAGAAACTCCCATTCATCCATGCATAATAATAGGGCCCCTCCAAGGGAGCCCAAATGATGTGATCTTTGATGATCACATACCCAAAGGATCCTTTCTAAGGTCACTTGGAAGGGAAATGGATTTATGGAGAGGAAAGGAATCGGGTGAGGTGCCACAAATACTAGGTTTGATAAGCCAAACAGGAGAGGCCACAAGGGAGGGGTCCCTTGATAACTCTTAGAAGCTCTCACAAAGGAGAAAAGGGGGACACTCAAAGGTATGAACCTCAACCAATATGGTCTCTAGGATTAAATTCAAGTGTAAAAAATACAAGTGAGGGAGGAGCTCCTATTTATAGAGGTAGCTAACCTCTTGAACAAGATAACCTAAAAAAGAAGGGATAGGATTAAAAGGAGAGATCTAAGGGAGGAGAATTGAGAAACAATTTTCTCCTTAGATCATCAAACTTGGTGCCCAAGTTTCTCAAACCAAGGGCCAAGATTCCTTCTTATTAGCTTAGGGGGTTTATGTAGGAAAAGACGGGTATAGATATCAAGGCTACCCCTTATTTCCTTCATAAAGACCCAAAAAGCTAAATCCACCCTCTAAATTCCTAAGACACCTCCTAAAAATAAAAAATGGACTAAATACATGTCCCAAATTAAATTCTTAATGCTCCTCAAAATTAAAATAAAGGAAAATTACATTTTATTAACTAAAGTCCCTAGCCTAATATCTTCACTCTCCATAGGAGGTGAAGTCTTCCTTTGTCTGCAAGGGCTAGGTCTTCTTCAATCCTTCTAGCCATGGCCCTAGTGATAGGTCCTTGGCTAGGCATGGTCACATCACCAAAATTGATCTCCCCCCATTTCATGGGAAGGAAGATGTGGAAGTCTACCTTGATTGGGAAATCAAGGTAGAACAACTCTTCACATGCCATGAGGTAAGAGAAGAAAGAAAGGTTCCAATGGCAACCCTTAGCTTCCAAGGGCATGCCATGCATTGGTGGGTTGGGTTAACCAATGACAGAATCCGTACCAATATGCCTTCCATAAGATATTGGAATGATCTTAGAAGTGCTCTAAGAAGAAGGCATATTCCCTCTTGGTATGAAAGAGATCTTTTGGATAGACTCCAAAGGCTAAGGCAAACCAACCTTAGTATAGAAGAGTATAGACAAAAGATGGAACTTCTTATCTTGAGGGTAGGTATCATTGAGGAACCCAAGGCCACCATGGCAAGGTTTTTGTGTGGGTTGAGCCTCGAAATTCATGATAAGGTGGAGCTCTTCTCATACAATTCCCTTGATGAGTTAGTTCAACTTTGCATCAAAGGAAAAATTTTAAAAAGGATAACCCACCTTATGTAAAGAGGGACCAACCTAAGGGGAACTCTTTCAAGAGTTTCCCCAAAGAGGAACATCCCAAGCACTTCAAAGAGCATAAAACATCACATGTAGAGAGAAAAACCCCTACTACTAACTCTCATGAGAAAGTTAGTAGTATCAAATGCTTTAAATGTCTTGGGAGAGGCCACATTGCCTCTCAATGCCCTACTAAGAGAAACATCATCATGAGGGCCCAAGATGTTTATAGTAGTGAGTCTAGCTCACACTCCTCTAGCGAGAGCGAAGGAGAAAGGGTTCATGCATACCAATCTAATTATGTGAAACCGCTTATACATTTGAGGGACACCTCTTAATGATAAGAAGGCTTCTTGGAAGCCAACCTTTGAAAGTGTCCTCATCTCAAAGGGAGAACATATTCCACACTCGCTATAAGGTAAATGACAAAATATGTTCTCTCATTGTGGATAGTGGGTCATGCTGCAATTGTTGTAGCTCAAGTGGAAAAGCTAGCCTTGACCCCACTTCCATACCCTAAGCCTTACAAGATTCAATGGCTCAATGAGCAAGGGGAAATGGAGCAAGTCAAGGTTCCAATTTCCATTGGGTCTTATAAAGATGAGATCCTGTGTGACATAGTCCCAATGGAAGCTGGCCATATCTTGCTAGGAAGACCATGGCAATTTGATAAGAAAGCCATACACCATGGTCATTCCAATAACATCATCCTCACTCATAAGGATAAGGGCATTAAGTTGTGTCCTCTAACACCTTTTCAAGTGGCGGAGGACCAACTCATCATGAAACATAAGAGAGATGAGGAGAAAAAAAAGCAAAGCTTTACCCCTAAAGCTTGAACGGGGTAAGGAGGTTGAGTTGGAAGTTTGTGCTCCTTCCAAGAAAGTCATTAGTAAAGGGAGTTTATTTGCGACAAAATTGGATTTAAAGGAAGCCCCCTTAACTAACAGACCTTTCTATCTCCTCCTTTGCAAAGAGGCATCCCCCATTTCTTCCCCCTCCACTTTTTTCCCTTCTAGTTGTAGCACTGCCATAGAACTTGGACATGAGAACCTACCTCAAGAGGTTGAAGAGCTTTTAAAGGAGTTTGGTGATATATTCCCTAATGAAGTTCCCAAAGGACTTTCTCCAATTAGGGGTATAGAACACCAAATAGACTTGATACCTGGGGCTAGCCTGCCTAATAGGCCTGCTTATACCACTAATCCCATGGAGACCAAGGAGATTGAATCTCAAGTCCAAAAACTATTGAAGAAGGGTTGGTTCAAGAGAGCCTAAGCCCTTGTGCTGTGCCAGTCTTGTTGGTGCCTAAGAAGAATGGCCAATGGAGGATGTGCATTGATTGTCGAGCAATCAATAACAGCACCATCAAATATAGGCACCCTATCCCTAGGCTTGATGACATGCTTGATGAATTCCATGGGGCCCAATTATTTTCGAAAATTGATCTTAAGAGTGGTTATCACCAAATTCGCATCAAGGAAGGTGATGAGTGAAAACCGCTTTTAAGACCAAGTTTGGGCTTTATGAGTGGTTGGTAATGCCCTTTGGGCTTACCAATGCCCCAAGCACCTTCATGAGGCTTATTAATCATGTCCTTAGGGATTGCTTAGGAAAATTTTGTGTAGTTTACTTTGATGACATCTTAGTGTATAGCAAGAGCCTAGATGAACATGTAGGCCATCTTAGACGCGTTTTTTGCATTCTTAAGTCACACTAACTCTATGGAAATCTTGAAAAATGTAATTTTTGTGTGGAGAGTGTTGTGTTCTTAGGTTTTATAGTTAATAAAAATGGGGTTCAAGTGGACCCCGACAAAATCAAAGCCATCCAAGAATGGCCCACCCCAAAAAGTGTGACTGAGATCAAAAGTTTTCATGGTCTCGCAAGCTTTTACAAGCGCTTTGTGCCTAACTTCTCCACACTTTTCTCACCAATAAATGATTTGGTGAAGAAGGATACTCCTTTTCTTTGGGGTGAAAAACAACAAAAAGCCTTTGAACTTATCAAAGAGAAACAAACCCATGCACCAGTTTTACCTCTTCCTGACTTTTCTAAAACTTTTGAGCTAGAGTGTGATGCATCAGGAGTGGGTGTGGGAGCTGTGTTGTTACAAGGTGGTCATCCTGTGGCTTATTTTAGTGAAAAACTAAATGGAGCCACCTTAAACTACCCCACCTATGATAAAGAGTTTCACTCTTTGATAAGGGCCCTTCAAACTTGGGAACATTATCTTGTACCCAGGGAGTTCATCATTCATAGTGACCATGAGTCACTTAAGTATTTGAAGGGTCAAGGCAAGCTTAATAAAAGGCATGCTAAATGGGTAGAATTTCTTGAGACTTTCCCTTATATCATCAAATACAAGAAAGGAAAACATAATGTGGTGGCTGATGCTTTGTCTCGTAGACATACCCTATACACCACCTTAAGTGCAAAGATTCTTTCTTGGATTTGATAATATTAGAGAAATGTATCTTTCTGATAAGGATTTTGGATCCATTTATGCTGCCTCTACATTTGCATGTAAACCCCAAAATGGGTTCTTTGTGAGTGAGGGGTACCTTTTCAAAGGTAGCAGACTTTATGTACCCCAAGGATCTATGAGAAATTTGTTGACAACAGAGGGTCATGAGGGTGGGCTCATGGGGCATTTTGGAATTAACAAAACTCTTCTGCTTTTACAAGAAAAATTCTTTTTGCCCCATATGAAGAAAGACATCTATAGACATTGTCGTAGATCCATTGCTTGCTTGCAAGCTAAGTCTAAGACAAGGGCTCATGAATTGTACACACCCTTACCTGCTCCTTCTGCACCTTGGTTGGATATTAGTATGGATTTCATCCTTGGCCTGCCTCGAACCCAACGAGGTGCAGACTCTATCTTTGTGGTGGTAGATAGATTTTCAAAAATGGCTCACTTTATACCATGCCAAAAGATAGATGGTGCGAGCAATATCGCGAGACTTTTCTTTAAAGAAGTTGTCCGTTTACATGGAATTCCCCAATCCATAGTCTCTGATAGAGATGTGAAGTTCCTTAGCCACTTTTGGAAAACATTGTGGGCAAGGTTAGGAACTAAACTCTTATTTTCTACCACATGTCACCCCCAAACTGATGGGTAGACTGAGGTAGTAAATAGATCTCTATCTACTATGCTTAGGACACTTCTTTGAGGAAATCACAAGTCTTGGGATGAATATCTACCTCATATTGAGTTTGCATACAACCGGGTGGTTCAAAGGACCACCTAGCATTCTCCCTTTGAAGTTGTTTATGGCTTCAACCCCCTCACTCCTCTTGATATATTGCCCTCACCATTCCCTTCTTCTGTTCACAAAGAAGGAATATTAATAGCAGATTTTGTTGAAAAATTACATGGAAGGGTAAAGGCCAACATTGAACATCACTGAAAGGAGTATGCTAGTAAATCCAATAGGGACAGGAAAGAAATTATCTTTAATGAAGGGGATTGGGTATGGCTTCATTTGAGGAAGGATCACTTCCCTACTCACAGGAAGTCCAAGCTTAGCCCCCGAGAAAATGGTTCCTTTCAAGTCCTCAAGAGAGTGAACAACAATGCATACATATTAGATCTCCCTGAGGACTATGGTGTTACTACTACCTTGAATGTTTGTGATTTGATCCCTTTTATAGGTACTGATGAAGAAGAGAAGGACCTATCAGATTTGAGGTCAAATCCTTCCCAAGGGGGAGGAGATGATGCATGCTCCCCAAGCAAGGGTCCTATCACTAGGACCATGACTAGGAGAATAGAAGAAGACATGGCTAGAGTAGAGGGAGGAAGATATCACCTCCATATGACCATCAAGTTATGCAAGCCATGACTTATTTACTTGTAATTTTTCTTTTAGGAACCTAGGATTTTATTTTGGACATGTATTAGTCCATTTAATTTTCTAGGAGGTGTCTTAGTAATAAGAAGGGGTAAGATTAGCTTTTGGGCCTTTATTTAGGAAATAAGGGGGTAGTTTGATAACTACACCCTCTTTTCCTATATAAAACCCAAAACTAATAAAGGAGTAATCTTGACCCTTGGATGAGGTAGCTTGGGCACCAATTCTCATCTAAAGGAGGGGATTGATTGGACTTTGGGCTTCAATCCTCCTTCCTTGGATGACTCCTTTTAATCCTAGCCCTTCCTTTCCTTCTTGACTTGTCCAAGAGGTTAGCTCCCTCTATAAAAAGGTGCTCCTTCACACTCTTGTATTTTTTACACTTTATTGAATGGAAAAAACTTGAGTTGGCCAAAATTCATTTAGTGTCCACCCTTCTCTCTTTGAGAATTCCTTAGGTTTTTATCAAGGGTTCCATCCCTTGTGGCAAACTTTCCCTCTTAGGCCTATCTCACCTTAAGTGGAGCCTAAAACCACCTCACTTCTTACCTCTCCACAAACCATTTCACCAAAGAAGAAAACCTGTAGAAAAAGATCAAGGGAGGCATGCATCAAGTCATGTTTATAGTTTCCCATTTTGTCTATTAATTCCTTTTAGGTTTAGCCTCTTTTGTTTTTACAAAAAAGCTTTTGAAACTTCTTAAATTGAGTAACATAGACGGTCATACCTCATGTCTAAGTCTCTTTAGAGGTTCATGTGCTTTTATTTTCAAGCATATTCTTCAAAAAAAAAATTCCAAAATAGTTGCTCAATTCCCTTTGTCTTTATTTTCCTTATACGCATAATTAGTAGCTCATTTGTGTGGTGAAAGTAGTTCTTGTTTATGGGGGCTTTCACTTAAGATATAATTTTTGTATTTGTGTTCAACAAATTACTAAAAACTTAACAAAGCTTGAGTCCAATGGCACACCAAACTACTAAACCATTAACACATCTATAGCTACTTTTCATTTTGAAGTCATTTCTAGTAGTTCCTAAATTGTTGCTTTTAATTTTCTTTATTGTTCCGAGCACATAACTCTTTGTTATTAAGCACTAAATTCACAATCAAGTTAGGTGCATCTAGTAAATATTAAAAAAAAACAAGAGAACAAAGTCTAAAATAAAATACAAAAAAAAAATGAAGGATTCAAAAAAAAAAAAGAACAAACAAGAGAAAAGAAAGTTTGAAAAAATTCATTTGATGTACCTAACCTAAAATTAGCAAGTGCTTCAACTTTGAACTTGGAACCTTAAAAGAAATTTTATTACTTTTGGTACACTAGAACTTGACATTTGTGCCTTTCTACTCTTTAGTCTAGTGCCTTTCTTAGGTATTCCATGATGTGCTCTCTTTCTTTTGTTTACCTTTTAGTTGTTTCTTGTCTTTTAAATCATCTTTCTAGTTTGTATTATATACTCTTACCATTTGGTTAAGTGTCCTTTTGATTGTGTTATCTTTTATTGCTTTTTGAGTTTCTATTCGCACCTCCCCTTGCTACTTTTGGTTTCTTTGGTTTGTGTGCGAATGCCACTTTTGGGGGAAAGCTTGAAGAAAGAGCTTACCACAAGGGTAACATATTTTTGAAGGTTGGACTAAGAGCCTAAGGGATCATCTCAAAAGGAAAAACACCTAGTCGTGAGGACTTTGATTTGAGGGAGTATTTGGAGAATCATTTTTTGAAGACTTTACTTTTTCTTTAATTTGGGTGTATTAATTTTGTAGTTGGGAGTTTGAGTGCCCTTAAGGCCCTCCCTTTGGTTGTAATAAGATTTAGTCAATTTTTTAGTTTCTCAAAAATTAGGTGAAGAAGGAAGAAGTGGTACACTTCCTTTAACACGTTAGGAGCTCGCTTTAGATCCCTTCTCTTTTGAATTTTTGCTTTAAAATTCTTGGTTTATTTTTCTTGTTCAAAGTCATTAGAAGGCTAAAGAGTTCCAAAGACTCATCACGCCATTTTAGGTAAGAAAACACAAAAAGACAGGAGTGTTTGTTTGAAAAAAGTTTTTTTGGCCTACCTTAGTCTTTTAGCATCCAAGCACAATGATATCACACACTCACTCTAGTGCTCATGATAGCCAATCATCAAACAAGAGTGTAAACCAAAGAAGAGTTTCTAAGGATTATACTCTAGAAAACTTAAGCATGGATTTTAGAGAGTGGATGGCAAAAGAGAAAGAGAGGAGAGAAGAAAAAAGGAGAGAAAAGAAGCTAAGGAGAAAAGAAAAGAAAAAGAAAGAGAACAAGAGAAAAGAGAAAAAAAAAAGAGAAAGAGGAGAGAAGATTAAGAGAAAGGAGAGAAGACCAAGAAAGAAAAGAAAGAAAGGAAAGAGAAAGAAAAACAGAAAGAGAAGAGGAAAAAAGGAAGCATGAGAGTGGTAAGGATTATAAAATGAAAGGAATAGTCATAAGTTCATCCTCAAGACGCAATAATAAGAGTGAAAGTGAGGAAGAATATTATAACCATTCTCGAAGACATTTCAATTCATCCATGCACAATAATGGGCCCCCTCCAAGGGAGCCCAAAGTTGATCTCCCCCCATTTCTTGGGAGGCAGGATGTGGAAGCCTACCTTGATTGGGAAATCAAGGTAGAACAACTCTTTACCTGTCATGAGGTAAAAGAAGAAAGGAAAGTTCCTATGGCAACCTTTAGCTTCCAACGGCATGCCAAGCATTGGTGGGTTGGGTTAACCAATGAAAGAATCCGCACTAATATGCCCTCAATAAAATATTGGAATGATCTTAGAAGTGCTTTAAGGAGAAGGCATATATCCTCTTGGTATGAAAGAGTTCTTTTGGAAAGACTCCAAAGACTAAGGCAAACCAACCTTAGTGTAGAGGAGTTGATGCATGCCTCCCTTGATCTTTTTCTATAGGTTTTCTTCTTTGGTGAAATGGTTTGTGGAGAGGTAAGAAGTGAGGTGGTTTTAGGCGCCACTTAAGGTAAGATAAGCCTAAGAGGGAAAGTTTGCCACAAGGGATGGAACCCTTGATAAAAACCTAAGGAATTCTCAAAGAGAGAAGGGTGGACACTAAGAGAATTTTGGCCAACTCAAGGTTTCTATTCAATCAAGTGTAAAAAAATACAAGAGTGTGAAAGAGCACCTTTTTATAGAGGGAGCTAACCTCTTGGACAAGTCATGAAGGAAATGAAGGGCTAGGATTAAAAGGAGTCATCCAAGGGAGGAGGATTGAAGCCCAAAGTCCAATCAATACCCTCCTTTAGATGAGAATTGGTGCCCAAGCTACCTCATCCAAGGGCCAAGATTACTCCTTTATTAGTTTTGGGTTTTATTTAGCAAAAGAGGGTGTAGTTATCAAACTACCCCCTTATTTCCTAAATAAAGGCCCAAAAGCTAATCTTACCCCTTCTTATTACTAAGACACCTCCTAGAAAATTAAATGGACTCATACATGTCCAAAATAAAATCCTAGGTTCCTAAAATAAAAATTACAAGTAAATAAGTCATGGCTTGCATAACTTGATGGTCATATGGAGGTGAGATCTTCCTCCCTCTACTCTAGCCATGTCTTCTTCTATTCTCCTAGCCATGGCCCTAGTGATAGGGCCCTTGCCTGGGGAGAATGCATCATCCCCTCCCCCTTGGGAAGGATTTGACCTCAAATCTGATAGGTCCTCGTCTTCTTCATCAGTACCTACAAAAGGGATCAAATCACACACATTAAAGGTGGTACTGACACCATAGTCCTCAGGGAGATCTAATATGTATGCATTGTTGCTCACTCTCTTGAGGACTTCAAAGGGACCATCTCCTCGGGGGCTAAGCTTGGACTTCCTTTGAGTAGGGAAGCGATCCTTCCTCAATTGAAGCCATACCCAATCCCCTTCATTGAAGATAATTTCTTTCCTGCCCCTATTGGCTTTACTAGCATACTCCTTTGAATGATGTTCAATGTTGGCCTTTACCCTTTCATGTAATTTTTTAACAAAATCCGCTCTTACTATTCCTTCTTTGTGAACAGAAGAAGGGAAGGGTAAGGGCAAGATATCAAGAGGAGTAAGGGGGTTGAAGCCATAAACAACTTCAAAGGGAGAATGCTTGGTGGTCCTTTGAACCACCCGGTTGTATGCAAACTCAATATGGGGTAGGTATTCATCCCAAGACTTGTGATTTCCTCGAAGAAGTGTCCTAAGCATAGTAGATAGAGATCTATTTACTACCTCAGTCTGCCCATCAGTTTGGGGGTGACATGTGGTAGAAAATAAGAGTTTAGTTCCTAGCCTTGCCCACAATGTTTTCCAAAAGTGGCTAAGGAAATTCACATCTCTATCAGAGACTATGGATTGGGGAATTCCATGTAAACGGACAACTTCTTTAAAGAAAAGTCTCGCAATGTTGTGTACAATCCATGAGCCATTGTCTTAGACTTATCTTGCAAGCAAGCAATGCATCTACGACAATGTCTATAGACGAATTTCTTCATATGGGGCCAAAAGAATTTTTCTTGTAAAAGCAGAAGAGTTTTGTTAATTCCAAAATGCCCCATGAGCCCACCCTCATGGCTCTCTTTTGTCAACAGATTTCTCATAGATCCTTGGGGTACACAAAGTCTGCTACCTTTGAAAAGGTACCCCTCACTCACAAACAACCCATTTTGGGTTTTACATGCAAATGTAGAGGCAGCATAAATGGATCCAAAATCCTTATCAGAAAGATACATTTCTCTAATATTATCAAATCCAAGAATCTTTGCACTTAAGGTGGTGTAAAGGGTATGTCTATGAGACAAAGCATCAGCCACCACATTATGTTTTCCTTTCTTGTATTTGATGATATAAGGGAAAGTCTCAAGAAATTCTACCCATTTAGCATGACTTTTATTAAGCTTGCCTTGACCCTTCAAATACTTAAGTGACTCATGGTCACTATGAATGATGAACTCCTTGGGTACAAGACAATGTTCCCAAGTTTGAAGGGCCCTTATCAAAGAGTAAAACTCTTTATCATAGGTGGGGTAGTTTAAGGCGGCTCCATTTAGTTTTTCACTAAAATAAGCCACGGGATGACCACCTTGTAACAACACAGCTCCCACACCCACTCCCGATGCATCACACTCTAGCTCAAAAGTTTTAGAAAAGTCAGGAAGAGCTAAAAATGGTGCATGGGTCAGTTTCTCTTTGATAAGTTCAAAGGCTTTTTGTTGTTTTTCACCCCAAAGGAAAGGAGTATCCTTCTTCACCAAATCATTGATTGGTGAGAAAAGTGTGGAGAAGTTAGGCACAAAGCGCCTGTAAAAGCTCGCGAGACCATAAAAACTCTTGATCTCAGTCACACTTTTTGGGGTGGGCCATTTTTGGATGGCTTTGATTTTGTCGGGGTCTACTTGAACCCCATTTTTATTAACTATAAAACCTAAGAACACCACACTCTCCACACAAAAATTACATTTTTCAAGATTTCCATAGAGTTGGTGTGACCTAAGAATGAAAAAGACGCGCCTAAGATGGCCTACATGTTCATCTAGGCTCTTGCTATACACTAAGATGTCATGAAAATAAACAACACAAAATTTTCCTAAGCAATCCCTAAGGACATGATTCATAAGCCTCATGAAGGTGCTTGGGGCATTGGTAAGCCCAAAGGGCATTACCAACCACTCATACAACCCAAACTTGGTCTTAAAAGTGTTTTCCACTCATCACCTTCCTTGATGCGGATTTGGTGATAACCACTCTTAAGATCAATTTTTGAAAATAATTGGGCCCCATGCAATTCATCAAGCATGTCATCAAGCCTAGGGATAGGGTTCCTATATTTGATGGTGATGTTATTGATTGCTCGACAATCAATGCACATCCTCCATTGGCCATTCTTCTTAGGCACCAACAAAAATGGCACAGCACAAGGGCTTAGGCTCTCTTGAACCCAACCCTTCTCCAATAGTTCTTGGACTTGAGATTCAATCTCCTTGGTCTCCATGGGATTAGTCCTATAAGCAGGCCTATTAGGCAGGCTAGCCCCAGGTACCAAGTCTATTTGGTGTTCTATACCCCTAATTGGAGGAAGTCCTTTGGGAACTTCATTAGGGAATATATCACCAAACTCCTTTAAAAGCTCTTGAACCTCTTGAGGTAGGTTCTCAGGTCCAAGTTCTATGGCAGTGCTAGAACTAAAAGGGAAAAAAGTGGAGGGGGAAGAAATAGGGGATGCCTCTTTGCAAAGGAGGAGATAGAAAGGTCTGTTAATTAAGGGGGCTTCCTTTAAATCCAATTTTGTCGCAAATAAACTCCCTTTACTAATGACTTTCTTGGAAGGGGCACCAACTTCGAACTCAATCTCTTTACCCCTTTCAAGCTTTAGGGGTAAAGCTGTGCTTTTTTTTTCTCCTCATCTCTCTTATGTTTCATGATGAGTTGGTCCTCCTCCACTTGTAAAGGTGTTAGAGGACACAACTTAATGCGCTTATCCTTATGAGTGAGGATGATGTTATTGGAATGACCATGGTGTATGGCTTTCTTATCAAATTGCCATGGTCTTCCTAGCAAGATATGGCCAGCTTCCATTGGGACTATGTCACACAGGATCTCATCTTTATAAGACCCAATGGAAATTGGAACCTTGACTTGCTCCATTTCCCCTTGCTCATTGAGCCATTGAAGCTTGTAAAGCTTAGGGTGGGGAAGTGGGGTCAAGGCTAGCTTTTTCTCCAACCTTGAGCTACAACAATTACAGCATGACCCACTATCCACAATGAGAGAACATATTTTGTCATTCACCTTACAGCGAGTGTGGAATATGTTCTCCCTTTGAGATGAGGACACTTTCAAAGGTTGGCTTCCAAGAAGTCTTCTTATCATTAAGAGGTCTCCCTCACATGCATAAGCGGTTTCATCACAATCAGATTGGTATGCATGAACCCCTTCTCCTTCGCTCTCACTAGAGGAGTGTGAGCTAGACTCACTACTATAAACATCTTGGCCCCTCATGATGATGTTTCTCTTAGTAGGGCATTGAGAGGCAATGTTGCCTCTCCCAAGACATTTAAAGCATTTGATACTACTAACTTTCTCGTGAGAGTTAGTAGTAGGGGTTTTTCTCTCTATATGTGATGTTTTATGCTCTTTGAAGTGTTTGGGATGTTCCTCTTTGGGGTAACTCTTGAAAGATTTTCCCGTAGGTTGGTCCCTCTTTACATAAGGTGGGTTATCCTTTTTAAAAGTTTTCCTTCTAAGTTGATTTTCCACCTTGATGCAAAGTTGAACTAACTCATCAAGGGAATTGTATGAGAAGAGCTCCACCTTATCACGAATTTCGGGGCTCAACACACACAAAAACCTTGCCATAGTGGCCTTGGGTTCCTCAATGATACCCGCCCTCAAGATAAGAAGTTCCATCTTTTGTCTATACTCTTCTATACTAAGGTTGGTTTGCCTTAGCCTTTGGAGTCTATCCAAAAGATCTCTTTCATACCAAGAGGGAATATGCCTTCTTCTTAGAGCACTTCTAAGATCATTCCAATATCTTATGGAAGGCATATTGGTGCGGATTCTCTCATTGGTTAACCCAACCCACCAATGCATGGCATGCCCTTGGAAGCTAAGGGTTGCCATTGGAACCTTTCTTTCTTCTCTTACCTCATGGCAAGTGAAGAGTTGTTCTACCTTGATTTCCCAATCAAGGTAGGCTTCCACATCTTCCCTCCCATGAAATGGGGGGAGATCAATTTTGGGCTCCCTTGTAGGGGCCCCATTATTATGCATGGATGAATGGGCGTTTCTCCTAGGATGATTGTAGTATTCTTCCTCACTTTCACTCCTATGGGTATGTCTAGATGGGGAACCTAAGACTATCCCTTTCATTTTGTAATTCTCACCATTCCCATGCTTTCTTTTTTCTTCTTCTTTCTCTTTTCTTCTTTCTCTTTCTTTTCTTGCTCTCCTTTCTCTTATTCTTCTCTCTTCCTTCTCTCTTTTTTCTCTCTTTTCTTCCTCTCTTTCTTTTATTTTTCTTTTCTCCTTGGACTCTTTTTCTCTCCTTTTTTCTTCTTTTCTCTCTTGTTCTTTTGCCATCCACTCCCTAAAGTCCATGTTTAAGTTTTCTAGAGTGTAATCTTTAGAAATATTTCTTTGGTTTACACTCTTGTTTGATGAATAACTATGAGCACTAGAGTGGGTGTGTGATGTCATTGTGCTTGAATTTCTAAGAGAAAAAAGGTGGCTAGAAAATTTTCACAAACAAACACTCCTCTCTTTTTGTGTTTTCTTGCCTAAAATGGCTTGATGAGTCTTTGGAACTCTTCAGCCTTCTAAGCGCTTTGAATAACAAAAATAAAGCAAGAATTTTAAAGCAAAAATTCAAAAGAGAATGGATCTAAAGCGAGCTCCTAAGGTGTTGAAGGAAGTGTACCACTTCTTCCTTCTTCACCTAATTTTCGAGAAACTAAAAAATTGATTAAATTTTATTACAACCAAAGGGAGGGCCTTAAGGGCACTCAAACTCCCAACTACAAAATTAATACACCCAAATTAAAGAAAAAGTAAAGTCTTCAAAAAATGATTCTCCAAATGCTCCCTCAAATCAAAGTCCTCACAGCTAGGTGTATTTCCTTTTGAGGTGATCCCTTAGGCTCTTAGTCCAACCTTCCAAAATATGCTACCCTTGTGGTAAGCTCCTTTTTCAAGCTTTCTCCAAAAAGTGACATTAACGCACAAACCAAAGAAACCAAAAGTAGCAAGGGGAGGTGCGAATAGAAACTCAAAAAGCAATAAAAGATAACACAATCAAAAGGACACTTAACCAAATGGTAAGAGTATATAAGACAAACTAGAAAGATGATTTAAAAGACAAGCAAAAACTAAAAGGTAAACAAAAGAAAAAGAGCACACAATGGAATACCTAAGAATGGCACTAGATTAAAGAGTAGAAGAACACAAATATCAAGTTCTAGTGTGCCAAAAGTAATAAAATTTCTTTTAAGGTTCCAAGTTCAAAGTTGAAGCACTTGCTAATTTTAGGTTAGGTACATCAAATGAATTTTTTTCAAACTTTCTTTTCTTTTGTTTGTTCTCTTTTTTTTTTGAATCCTTCATTCTTTTTTTTGTATTTTATTTTAGACTTTGTTTTCTTGTTTTTGTTTTTTGAATATTTACTAGATGCACCTAAATTGATTGTGAATTTAGTCCTTGATAACAAAGAGTTATGCGCTTGGAACAATAAAGAAAATTAAAAGCAACAATTTAGGTACTACTAGAAATGACTTCAAAATGCAAAGTAGCTATAGATGTGTTAATGGTTTAGTAGTTTGGTGTGCCACTGGACTCAAGCTTTGTTAAGTTTTTCGTAATTTGTTGAACACAAATACCAAACTTATAGCTTAACTGAAAGCACCCACAAACAAGAACTACCTTTACCACACAAATGAGCTACTAATTATACGTATAAGGAAAATAAAGACAAAGGAAATTGAGCAACTATTTTTGAATTTTTTTAAGAATATTCTTGAAACTAAAAGCACATGAACTTCTAAAGAGACTTAGACATGAGGTATGACCCTCTATGTTGCTCAATTTAAGAAGTTTCAAATTTTTTTTTGTAAAAACAAAAGAGGCTAAACTTAAAAGGAATTAATAGACAAAATGGGAAACTATAAACATGACTTATAGACAACTACACAAGAGTATAAAAGTGAAAAATAAAAGCTAAAAATAAAGCAAAAACAAGGCAACTAGGTGCAAGGAAACACAAGAATTTGGTCTAAATTTCTTGACCACAAGGTTGTGGAATTCACCACAACGGCATGGATTTTTAGCAAGAAATTCTCAAAACCAAAATTCAAGCAAGAAAGCACCCAACTCAAAGCTTAAGCGGAAATTAATGAATATGGGAGAGACGTAGATGCAAAGAAAAGAACAATATAAATTGCATCAAGCAAAAAATAAATGGTGCAAATAAACTATAACTCAAAACAATAAACTCAAGACATAAATGGAAATGATAAACAACAATGGAAAGCTAGAAAAAATTGCAGAAATTAAAGATAAAATAAAATAGGAAAACGGAAAGAAAAAATAAATGAGATAGGAAGAGAGTTTAGACCTCTAGAACCTGGCTCTGATACCAAATGATGCATGCCTCCCTTGATTTTTTTCTAGAGGTTTTCTTCTTTGGTGAAATGGTTTGTGGAGAGGTAAGAAGTGAGGTGGTTTTAGGCGCCACTTAAGGTAAGATAAGCCTAAGAGGGAAAGTTTGCCACAAGGGATGGAACCCTTGATAAAAACCTAAGGAATTCTCAAAGAGAGAAGGGTGGACACTAAGAGAATTTTGGCCAACTCAAGGTTTTTCCATTCAATCAAGTGTAAAAAATACAAGAGTGTGAAAGAGCACTTTTTTATAGAGGGAGCTAACCTCTTGGACAAGTCATGAAGGAAATGAAGGGCTAGGATTAAAAGGAGTCATCCAAGGGAGGAGGATTGAAGCCCAAAGTCCAATCAATACCGTCCTTTAGATGAGATTTGGTGCCCAAGCTACCTCATCCAAGGGCCAAGATTACTCCTTTATTAGTTTTGGGTTTTATTTAGCAAAAGAGGGTTTAGTTATCAAACTACCCCCTTATTTCCTAAATAAAGGCCCAAAAGCTAATCTTACTCCTTCTTATTACTAAGACACCTCCTAGAAAATTAAATGGACTAATACATGTCCAAAATAAAATCCTAGGTTCCTAAAATAAAAATTACAAGTAAATAAGTCATGGCTTGCATAACTTGATGGTCATATGGAGGTGAGATCTTCCTCCCTCTACTCTAGCCATGTCTTCTTCTATTCTCCTAGCCATGGCCCTAGTGATAGGGCCCTTGCTTGGGGAGAACGCATCAGGAGTATAGACAAAGGATGAAACTTCTTATCTTGAGGGCAGGTATCATTGAAGAATCCAAGGCCACTATGGCAAGGTTTTTGCATAGGTTGAGCACTGAAATTCGTGACAAAGTTGAGCTCTTCTCATACAATAACCTTAATGAGTTGGTCCAACTTTGCATCAAGGTGGAAAATCAATTGCAAAGAAAAAGCTTTAAAAGAGACCATCCTCCTTATGTAAAGAAGGACCAACCAAAGGGGAGTTCTTCCAAGAGCTACCCCAAAGAGGGACACTCTAAGCATAACAAAGAGCATCATGCATTACATTTAGAAAGAACGCCCCCTACTTCTAACTCTCGAGAGAAAGTTAGTAGTATCAAATGCTTTAAGTGTCTTGGGAGAGGTCACATTGCCTCTCAATGCCCTACTAAGAGAAACATCATCATGAGGGCCCAAGATGTTTATAGTAGCGAGTCTAGCTCACCTTCCTCCTCTAGTGAGAGTGAGGAAGAGGGGGTCTATGCATAAAATTCTGATTGTGATGAGACTGTTTATGCATATGAGGGAGACCTCTTGATGATAAGAAGGCTTCTTGGAAGCCAACCTTTGAAATTATCCTCATCTCAAAGGGAGAACATATTTCACACCCGCTGTAAGGTGAATGATAAAATGTGCTCTCTCATTGTAGATAGTGGGTCATGTTGCAACTGTTGTAGCTCAAGGTTGGTGGAAACACTAGCCTTGACCCCACTTCCCCGCCCTAAGCCTTACAAGCTTCAATGGCTCAATGAGCAAGGGGAAATGGAGGTCAATGAGCAAGTAAAGGTTCCAATTTCCATTGGGTCTTATAAAAATGAGATCCTATGTGTCATAGTCCCAATGGAAGCTTGTCACATCTTGCTAGGAAGACCATGAAACAAGCCATACACCATGGTCATTCCAATAATATTATCCTCACTGATAAAGATAAGCGTATCAAACTGTCTCCTCTGACACCTTCTCAAGTGGTGGAGGACCAATTCATCATGAGGCATAAAAGAGATGAAGAAAAAAAAACAAAAATAGGAAAAAAAAAGAAAAAGCTTTACCCCTAAAGCTTGGAAGGGGTAAGTAGGATGAGTTGGAAGTTGGTGCCCCTTCCAAGAAGGTAATATTAGTAAAGGGAGTCTATTTGCTACAAAATTGGATTTAAAGGAAGCTCCCTTGACTAATAAATCTTTCTATCTCCTCCTTTGCAAAGAGGCATCCCCCATTTCTTCCTCCTCTACTTCTTCCCCCTCTAGTTCTAGCACTGCCATAGAACTTGGACATGAGAAACTACCTCAAGAGGTTCAAGAGCTTTTAAAAGAATTTGGTGATATATTCCCTAACAAAGTTCCCAAAGGACTTCCTCTAATTAGGGGTATAGAACACCAAATAGACTTGGTACCTGGGGCTAGCCTGCCTAATAGGCTTGCTTATAGGACTAACCCCATGGAAACCAAAGAATTTGAGTCTCAAGTCCAAGAACTATTGGAGAAGGGTTGGATTCAAGAGAGCCTCAGCCCTTGTGCTGTACCAGTCTTGTTGGTGCCCAAGAAGAATGGACAATGGAGGATGTGCATTGATTGCCGAGCAATTAGTAACATCACCATCAAATATAGGAACCCTATCCCTAGACTTGATGACAAGCTTGATGATTTGCATGGGCCTCAATTGTTTTAAAAAATTGACCTCAGAAGTGGTTATCACCAAATCCGCATCAAGGAGGGTGATGATTGGAAAACAACTTTTAAGACCAAATTTGGGCTTTATGAGTGGTTAGTAATGCCCTTTGGCCTTACTAATGCCCCAAGCACCTTCATGAGGCTTATGAATCATGTCCTAAGGGATTGCTTAGGTAGGTTTTGTGTTGTTTATTTTGATGACATCTAAGTGCTTGGGGATGACATCTAGGATCTTGTGGCATAATCTATCTTGTGGCATAGTATAAAGTGAGCCATTTTTTAAAATCTATCTACCACCACAAAGATAGAGTCTGCACCTCGTTGGGTTTGAGGTATGCCAAGGATGAAATCCATACTAATATCCAGCCAAGGTGCAGAAGGAGCAGGTAAGGGTGTGTACAATCCATGAGCCATTGTCTTAGACTTAGCTTACAAGCAAGCAATGCATCTACGACAATGTCTATAGACGTCTTTCTTCATATGGGGCCAAAAGAATTTTTCTGGTAAAAGCAAAAGAGTTTTGTTAATTCCAAAATGCCCCATGAGCCCACCCTCATGGCTTTCTTTTGTCAGCAGATTTCTCATAGATCCTTGGGGTACACAAAGTTTGCTACCTTTGAAAAGGTACCTCTCACTCACAAAGAACCCATTATGGGTTTTACATGCAGATGTAGAGGCAGCATAAATGGATCCAAAATCCTTATCAGAAAGGTACATTTCTCTAATATTATCAAATCCAAGAATCTTTGCACTTAAGGTGGTGTAAAGGGTATGTCTATGAGACAAAGCATCAGCCACCACATTATGTTTTCCTTTCTTGTATTTGATGCTATTAGGGAAAGTCTCAAGAAATACTACCCATTTAGCATGCCTTTTATTAAGTGACTCATGGTCACTATGAATGACGAACTCCTTGGGTACAAGATAATGTTCCCAAGTTTGAAGGGCCCTTATCAAAGAGTAAAACTCTTTATCATAGGTGGGGTAGTTCAAGGTGGCTCCATTTAGTTTTTCACTAAAATAAGGCACAGGATGAGCACCTTGTAACAACATAGCTCCCATACCCACTCTTGATGCATCATGCTCTAGCTCAAAAGTTTTAGAAAAGTCAGGAAGAGCTAAAACTGGTGCATGGGTTGGTTTCTCTTTGATAAGTTCAAAGACTTTTTGTTGTTTTTCACCCCAAAGGAAAGGAGTATCCTTCTTCACCAAATCATTGATTGGTGAGAAAAGTGTGGAGAAGTTAGGCAGAAAGCACCTGTAAAAGCTTGCGAGACCATGAAAACTCTTGATCTTAGTCACACTTTTTGGGGTGGGCCATTCATGTATGGCTTTGATTTTGTTGGGGTCCACTTGAACCCCATTTTTATTAACTATAAAACCTAAGAACACCACACTCTCCACAGAAAAATTATATTTTTCAAGATTTCCATAGAGTTGGTGTGACCTAAGAATGCAAAAGACGTGCCTAAGATGGCCTACATGTTCATCTAGGATCTTGCTATACACTTAGATGTCATCATCTGCCCCACTTGAACCTCATTATATTTGAGTCCACATCTGCCCCACAAAGCCTGTGGAGACCCGTGAGCCAACCTACATAAAAATAACAGAAAAAACTTTTCTTTTATAAAACAAATTTGTCTCGATGTAAATTATTATAAAAACTTTAATATATATTTAAAGTCATCACATAATGAATTACAAAACAATAATTAAGCAAAATAACAGTATTTATTACTTAATAGTTAAATTTTAAATGTCATTTCAAATATAATTTCAATTCTCAAATATAAAATGAAATAGTTTAAATCTAAAATGCACACAAACAAAATATATATGTAACATCTCAAATTTTAAATGTTATTATAAAAGTATTAATTTTTTTTCTTTTTACTTGTGACATCCCATTTTTTTATCAAATTAGAGATGGGCATAAGTAAAATAATTTTTGTTATTAATAAGTTAATTATGAGAAGGCTCGCGAAGGCTTCACATCCGCGAGTTTCACAAGTCAAGCCTAAATAATCTGCATATCTAAATTGCAGGCTTTGTGGGTAGTCCGTGGAGTTGAACTCACATGCCCATCTCTAGTACTGGTATGTGGCTTAGTTCAGTTTTTCTCCCTGCACCTCCATAACCCTATGAAATTTCTAAAATAATCTTAAGTAAAAAAAAAGGTAAAACTCCTTCTCTCCCCCTACACCTCTCTTCACTCCTTTGAGCTTGATTTCATCGAGTCTAGATGCACACCTCCTCCTTTGTGGCACACCCTTGTTCATCAGTCTCCCAACTTTGTCGAAGTTATTGCGAAACAAATAGGTTTGTTCATCGTAGAACAAAATAACCTTGGATGATAAAGAAGCATATGAATGTCAATTCATGGACTGAGAAATTATAAGGTAAAAGAAGGATTGACTAGTTATGATATCTTTGCTTCACAGTCCAACTACAAAACTAGGGGAAAAAATTGTAAAGGTAAAGAAAAAGAAAATGATTCAATGTCGTGGTCATGGGTTAATGATGAAGATAATAAGTCAGTAATGTGATCTTTGATGATCACGTGCCCAAAGGATCCTTTCTAAAGTCACTTGGAAGGGAAATGGATTTATGGAGAGGAAAGGAATGGGGTGAGGCGCCACAAATACTAGGTTTGATAAGCCAAAGGGGAGAGGCCACAAGGGAGGGGTCCCTTGATAACTCTTAGAAGCTCTCACAAAGGAGAAAGGGGGACACTCAAAGGTAAGAACCTCAACCAATATGGTCTCTAGGATTAAATTCAAGTGTAAAAAATACAAGTGAGGGAGGAGCTCCTATTTATAGAGGTAGCTAACCTCTTGAACAAGATAACCTAAAAAAGAAGGGATAGGATTAAAAGGAGAGATCTAAGGGAGGAGAATTGAGAAACAATTCTCTCCTTATATCATCAAAATTGGTGCCCAAGTTTCTCAAACCAAGGGCCAAGATTCCTTCTTATTAGCTTAGGGGGTTTATGTAGGAAAAGAGGGGTGTAGATATCAAAGCTACCCCTTATTTCCTTCATAAAGACCCAAAAAGCTAAATCCACCCTCTAAATTCCTAAGACACCTCCTAAAAATAAAAAATGGACTAAATACATGTCCCAAATTAAATTCTTAATGCTCCTCAAAATTAAAATAAAGGAAAATTACATTTTATTAACTAAAGTCCCTAGCCTAATATCTTCACTCTCCATAGGAGGTGAAGTCTTCCTTTGTCTGCAAGGGCTAGGCCTTCTTCAATCCTTCTAGCCATGGCCCTAGTGATAGGTCCTTGGCTAGGCATGGTCACATCATATTGAATCTAAAATAGTAGGAATAGAAGCGAGAATGTACTCAATCACATGACAGGGTGGCAAGGATATCAGATTTTGTAGATTCGGTAACTATTTGTGATGTGCACTATTAATTAACAAAAGGTGGGGTTTGATCACTGCAATTGAATCAAGAACAACCTAAGTGGTGGTACTAAATGCGATTCCAAACTACAACTAGAATGAGTCCCTGTTAAGCACCGTTGACTCATATCATTAATCACACTATGTGAAATCATGTTCATGTTAAATAATACATCACACACATTTATAAATCATACATAAAAAATATAATCCATTATCTCTCACTTTGGACATTATTTTGAGGATCTTACCGTTGAAACAAAAAAAAATGTTAAGAATCTACTATCCAAAAATAAACCAAATCCAACAGTTCAACTAATGTATAGACACTCAAAACAAAATCTACTATAGGTATGATTAAGATCCTAAAAATACAATTCTTACTTTGAGTTCATTATCTCTCACTACGTACATTATTTAGGTAATCCCACTTTTGAAAAAAATATTAATATCTTAAGAATGTACTACCCAAAAATAAACCAAATCCAATAGTTAAACTATTCTAGAAACACTCAATACAAAATACGATATCATATAAGATGCTAAAACTATAATTGTTATTCTAACTCCATTATGTCACTTTGGACATTATTTCGATGATCCCACCATTCAAAATAAAGATTAAAATCTTAGGAACCTAATATAAAAAAAAAACCAAATCTAATGGTTGAACAATTGTATAGCGGTGGTATTAATTTTCATTCCTACTGCAACTAGAATGACTCCTTATTAGGCACCGTTGACTCATATCATCAATCACACTATGTCAAATCTTGTTCATGTTAAATAATACATCACACACATTTCTAAATCATGACCAAACATCTAATCCATTATCTTTCACTTTGGACATTATTTTGAATATCTTACCATTGAAAAAAATATGTTGAGAACCTACTATAAAAAAATAAACCAAATCCAACAGTTCAACTAATGTATAGACGCTTAAAACAAAATCTGCTACAAGTATGATTAAGATGCTAAAAATACAGTTCTTAGTCTGAGTTCATTATCTCTCACTACGTACATTATTTAGATGATCCCACCTTCGAAAATAAATATTAATATCTTAAGAATCTACTACCCAAAAAAAACCAAATCCAACAGTTAAACTATTCTATAGACATTCAAGAGAAAATATGGTTCATATTATATGCTAAAAATATAATTGTTATTCTAACTCCATTATGTCCCTTCGGTCATTATTTCAAGGATCCCACCATTGGAAATAAAGATTAACATCTTAAGAACCTACTATAAGAAAATAAACCAAATCTAACTGTTGAACAATTGTATAGCGGTGGTACTAAATTTGATACCTAACTGCAGCTAGAATGACTCCCAGTTAGGTACTGTTGACTCATATCATCAGTCACACTATGTCGAATCGTGTTGATGTTAAATATCACATCACACACATTTATACATCATACACCAAACATCGAATCCATTATCTCTCACTTCGGACACTATTTTGAGGATCTTACCGTTGAAAAAAAAATGTTAAGAATTACTACCGAAAAATAAACCGAATCCAACAGTTCAACTAATATATAGATGCTCAAAACGAAATCTGCTACAGGTATAAGTAAGATCCTAAAAATACAGTTCCTACTTTGAGTTCATGATCTCTCACTATGTACATTATTTAGATGATCCCACCATTGAAAATAAAAATTAAGATCTTAAGAATTTATTACCCAAAAATATACCAAATCCAACAGTTAAACTATTCTATAGACACACAAGAGAAAATAGGGTATCGTATATGATGCTAAAAATATAATTGTTATTCTAACACCATTATGTCACTCCAAACATTATTTTTGGCGATCTCACCATTGAAAATAAAGATTAACATCTTAACGACCTATTATAAAAAATAAAACCAAATCTAACGGTTGAACAATTGTATAGCGATGGTACTATATATGATTCCTAATTGCAGCTAGAATGAGTCCTTCTTAGGCACCGTTGACTCATATCATCAATCACACTATGTCAAATCATGTTGATATCAAATAATACATCACACATATTTATAAATCATACACAAAACATCTAATCCATGATCTCTCACTTCCGATATTATTTTGAGCATCTTACCGTTGAAACAAAAAATAAATATGTTAACAGCCTAATATCCAGAAATTAACCAAATCCAACAGTTCAACTAATGTATAGACACTCACAACGAAATCTGCTACAGGTATGATTAAGATCCTAAAAGTATATTTCATACTCTAAGTTCATTATGTCTCACGAGGTACACTATTTAGATAATCCCACTGATGAAAATAAGTATTAATATCTAAAGAATCTACTTTCCAAAAATAAACCAAATCCAGCAGTGAAACTATTCTATAGACACTCAAAACAAAATATGGTATTGTATAAGATGTAAAAAATATAATTGTTATTCTAACCACATTATGTCACTCCAGACGTTCTTTCAATGATCGCACTGTTGAAAATAAAGATTAACATCTTAAGAACCTACTATAAAAAAATAAATCAATTCTAATGGTTGAACAATTGTATAGTAGTGGTACTAAATTTCATTCCTAACTGCAGCTAGAATGACTCCCTCTTAGCCACCGTTCACTCATATGATCAAACAGACTATCTCAAATCATGTTCATGTTAAATAATACATCACACACATTTATAAATTATACACGAAACGTCTAATCCATTATCTATTACTTCAGACATTATTTTGAGGATCTTACCATTGAAACAAAAATAAATATGTTAAGAACCTATTATCCCAAGATAAAACAAATCCAATAGTTCAACTAATGTATAGACACTAAAAACCAAATCTACTATACATATAATTAACATCCTAAAAATACAATTCTTACTCTTAGTTCATTATCTCTCACTACGTACAATATTTAGATGATCCCATTATTGAAAATAGATATGAATATCTTAAGAATCTACTACCCAAAAATAAACCAAATCCAACAGTTAAACTATTCTATAGACACTCAAGACAAAATACGGTATTGTATAACATGCTGAAAATATAATTGTTATTCTAACTCCATTATGTCACCTCCGACATTATTTCGACAATCCCACCATTAAAAATAAAGATTAAAATCTTAAGAACCTACTACGTTGAACAATTTTATAGCGGTGGTACCAAATTTGATACCTAATTGCAGCTAGCATGACTCCCTGATAGGCACTGTCGATTCATATCACCAATCAGACTATGTCAAATGATGTTATGTTAAATAACACATCACACACATTTATAAATCATAGATCAAATATTTAATCCATTATATCTCACTTCGAACATTATTTTGAGGATCTTACGTTGAAACAAAAATAAATATGTTAAGAACCTACTCTGCAAAGATAAACCAAATCCAATAGTTCAAGTAATATATAGACGCTCAAAACGAAATCGGTTGCAGGTATAATTAAGATCCTGAAAATACAGTTCTTACACTGAGTTCATTATCTCTCACTACAAACTTTAATTAGATGATACCATCGTTGAAAATAAATATTAATATCTTAAGCCTGTATTACCCAAAAGTAAACCAAATCCAACAGTTAAACTATCCTGTAGACGCTCAAGACAAAATATGGTATCGTATAAGATGCTACAAATATAATTATTATTCTAACTCCATTATGTCACTTCGGAAATTATTTTGACGATCCTACCATAGAAAATAAAGATTAATATCTTAAGAACCTACTATAATAAAATAAATCAATTCTAACGGTTGAACAATTGTATAGCGGTGGTACTAAATTAAATTCCTAACTGTAGCTAGAATGACCCCCTCTTAGGCACCATTGAATCATATCATCAATCACACTATCTCAAATCATTTTCACGTTAAAAGATACATCACACACATTTATAAATAATACACCAAACATCTAATCCTTAATGTCTCACTTCGGACATTATTTTTAGGATCTTACCGTTGAAACAAAAATAAATATGTTAAAAACCTACTATCCAAAGATAAACCAAATCCAATAGTTCAACTAATGCATAAACGTTCAGAACCAAATCTACTACAGGTATAATTAAGATCCTAAAAATACAGTTCTTACTCTGAGTTCATTATCTCTCACTATGTACATTATTTAGATGATCCGCCGTTGAAAATAAATATTAATATCTTAAGAATGTACTACCCAAAAATCAACCAAATCCAACAGTTAAACTATTCTATTTCTATAGACAATGAAGACAAAATATGGTATCGTAAAAGATGCTAAAAATATAATTCTTATTCCAACTCAATGATCTCACTTCGGACATTATTTCAACGATCCCACCTTTGCAAATAAGATTAACATCTTAAGAACCTACTATAAAAAAATAAACTAAATCTAAAGGTTGAAAAATTTTATAATGGTGGTACCAAATTTGATACCTAATTGCAGATAGAATGGCTCCTTGTTAGGCACCGTTGATTCATATGATCGATCACACTATGTCAAATCATGTTCAGGTTAAATATCACATAACACAAATTTATAAATAACACACCAAACATCTAACCATAATCTCTTACTTCAGACATTATTTTGAGGATCTTACCATCGAAACAAAAATAACCATGTTAAGAACCTACTATCCATAGATAAACCAAATCCAACAGTTCAAGTAATGTATAGACGTTCAAAACAAAATTTGGTACAAGTATAATTAAGATCCTGAAAATACAGTTCTTACACTGAGCTCATTATCTCTCACTACAAACTTTATTTAGATGATCCCAGCGTTCAAAATAAATATTAATATCTTAAGCATCTACTACCCAAAAGTAAACCAAATCCAACAGTTAAACTATTCTGTAGACACTCAAGACAAAATACGGTATCGTATAAGATGCTAAAAATATAATTTTTATTCTAACTCCATTATGTCACTTCAGACATTTATTTCGACGATCCTACCATAGAAAATAAAGATTAACATCTTAAGAACCTACTATAAAAAAATAAACCAATTCTAATGGTTGAACAATTGTATAGTGGTGGTACTAAATTTCATTCCTAACTGTAGTAAAATGGCTTAGGCACCGTTGAATCATATCATCAATCACACTATGTCAATTCATGTTCATGTTCAATAATACATCACACACATTCATAAATCATACACCAAACATTTAATCCATTATCTTTCACTTCGGATGTTATTTTGAGGATCTTACCATTGAAACCAAAATAAACATGTTAAGAACCTACTATCCAAAGATAAACCAAATCCAATTGTTCAACTAATGTATAGATGCTCAAAACGAAATCTGCTGCAGGAAAATTAAGATCCTTAAAATACAATTGTTACTCTGAATTCAGCATCTCTAACTACATACATTATTTAGTTGATCCCACTATTGTAAATAAATATTAATATCTTAAGAATCTAGTACCCAAAAATAAACCAAATCCAAAAGTTAAACTATTCTACAAACACTAAAGAAAAAATATGGTGTCGTACAAGATGGTAAACATATAATTGTTATTCGAACTCCATTATGTCACTCTGGACATTATTTCGACTATCCACCATTGAAAATAAAGATTAACATCTTAAGAACCTACTATAAAAAAATAAACCAATTCTAATGGTTGAACAATTGTACAACGGTGTTACTAAATTTCAATCCTAACTGGAGGTAGAATGACTCCCTCTTTGGCACCGTTGACTCATATCATCAATCACACTATGTGAAATCATGTTTATGTTAAATACATCACACATATTGAAAAATCATACACCGAACATTTAATACATTATCTTTCACTTCGGACGTTATTTTGACGATCTTACATTGAAACCAAAATAAATATGTTAAAACCTACTATCCAAAGATAAACCAAGTCCAACAGTTCAACTAATGCATAGACGCCTAAAACGAAATCTGTTACAGGTATAATTAAGATCCTAAAAATACAATTCTTACTCTGAGTTCTTTGTCTGTCACTACATACATTATTTAGATAATCTCACCGTTGAAATTAAATATTAATATCTTATGAATCTACTACCCGAAAATAAAGCAAATCCAAAAGTTAAACTATTCACTAAACATTCAAGACAAAATACAGTATCATACAAGATGCTAAAAACATAATTGTTATTCTAACTCCATTATGTCACTCGGGACATTATTTCGACGATCCCACCATTGAAAATAAAGATTAACATCTTAAGAACCTAATATAAAAAAATAAACCAATTCTAACAGTTGAACAATTGTATAGTGGTGGTACTTAATTTCATTCCTAATTGCAGGTAGAATGACTCCCTCTTAGGCACCGTTGACTTATATCATCAATCACACTATGTCAATTCATGTTCATGTTAAATAATACATCACACACATTTATAAATCATACACCAAACATCTAATCCATTATCTCTAACTTCGGACATTTTTTTAGGATCTTACCATTGAAACAAAAGTAAATAGGTTAAGAAGCTACTATCAAAAGATAAACATAATCCACCAGTTCAACTAATGTATAGACATTCAAAAAGAAATCTGCTACAAGTATAATTAACATCCTAAAAATACAGTTCTTACTTTGAGTTTATTATATGTCCCTACGTATATTATTTAGATAATCTCACCGTTGAAAACAAATGTTAATATCTTAAGAATCTGCTACCCAAAAGCAAACCAAATCCAATAGTTAAACTATTCTGTAGACAATCAAAACAAAATATAGTATCATATAAGATGCTAAAAATATAATTGTTATTATAACTCCATTATGTCCTCCAGACATTATTTTGACGATCCCACCGTTGGAAATAAATATTAATATCTTCAGAATCTACTAGTGCAATCCTCCCTAGCAAGGGCCCCATCGCAAGGGCCATGGCTAGGAGGATTGAGGAAGACATGGCTAGAGGAGAGGAAGGAAGACCTCACCTTCTTTTGGACATCAAGATTAGGCCATAGTCTTCACTTTTAGCCTTGTATTTGGTGCCTTAGTCTTCTCTTTTGGTTCATGTATTTAGAGGTGTATTTAGTGCTTCTTCGGCCTTGTTTTTGGCCCTTTTTTTCGTTGCTTTTAGTTGAAGGGAGGTGTAACTAGTCTATTATGTGTGTGCATTTAGTGGGCTTTTGGGGACCATGTGGACGTGTGGTTTTTGATAACCACACCTCTCTAGCTTATCCTCACACCCTCCTAAGTCACACATGAAGCATGAGATACAAGTAGACCCCCCCTTGTTCCGTCCATGTTCATTCTCTTTCCTACACGGCCTTGTTTGTTGCTTCATATTTGGATTTGAATTTTGGAGGGAGATGACATGGCACTCTCCAAATTCAAATTCAAATTTGGAGGGAACAAAGATCCTTGATCTTAGGGCCTTGTTTGGATCTTGTTGAGTTAATTAAGTGTTAATAAGCCATGAGCTCAATTAACACCTAATTAATTCAACTAATCTCTCCCTAATCCCCCCTTGAGTTGGACGTCCAACTCAAGCCGTTAGTCTTAGGTTCCCTCTCCTATAAATAAGCACCTCCTCCTCTTGTATCATTTTTACACTTGAATTTTGAATAGACTTGAGAGTTCTACATTTTTTAGTGTCTTCTTCCCTCTCCTATTTGAGAGAACCTTCAATGGATTTCATCAAGGGCTCCTTCCCTTGTGGCAAGTCTTCCTTGGGCGTATCCTTCTAAGGTGGCGCGTCCAACCTCATCTCCTTTGACTTCCATCCTTGATCTTTTTCTTTGGAGCAACCTTTTGAAGAGATCCTTGGCTTAGCATCATGAGGAGTGCACCAAGTGGTATTAGAGCCACTTCTAGAGGTTGATTCTTACCTTTACTTTTAATTATTTTTTTCGGTCATTTTCCCTCTTCTACTCCATCCAATTCTTTTATGTGCTTCCATGTTGTTTTTAAATTTCTTTCATATCTAGTAGTTTTTTAATTGTTGTGTAGTCATATTTCAATTGTATGGTTCAAATTGCTTAATCTTTGATTTGAATCTTGTTATATCGTGTGTTTTTCTTTCCTAATTTTCGTTGTGTTATTGCTTGAAATATTACTTGAATTTAGTGGCCTAAAAGGTGGTGCATTGAAATCCACACGACTGTGGAAAAAACCACAGCGCTGTGGTCACATGCCTTGGTCATTATTTTCATGGTGTTCTTGTGCTTTTTTGCTTTTGAATTCTGTTTTCTCTCTATTTTTTAGGTTTTATTTTACACATTTTATAATCCTAATTGTGTTGTCTTAGAGCATTGTTTAGTCCTTTCATGTCACATTATTTTCCATTAGGTTTTACCTCTTAATTTTTTTCCACTAAAAGTGTGTTGCAAAACTTCTTGAAATTGAGCATCCTAGGAGAGATCTCTCTCTTGTTCTAAGACTCATAAGAAGTGTCACATGCTTATATATCTTCTAGCATGTTCTTTGAATTTCTCAATTTAAAAAAGAAGAAGAGTATATACATAGTAGCTCAATTTCAATTCAAATTATGTTGTTTTTGTTATGAGTTAGTAGCTCTTTGTGTACTTGATTGGAAGGTGAAATTGTGTTGGTTTGTTTGAAGCTTTTGACGTGAAGTTTAGGAGAAAATATTTTATGCAAACAAAGTTGCTCTCAATCACAAGAAAATCTCTTATAGCATTACCAAAACACCTTTACTTTGGCACACTTGGGGTTGCTCTCTTTTATTTTTCATTAGTTGCATTTTAGTAAATTTTATGTGCTTAGTTCTTAGGTTTTAATTTGAGCGTTTAGGACCTCTAGATTGATCATAAAATTTGCAATTAAATCAAGTAATTAGGTACATCTTAAATTTTTTTTTTTAAAAAAAAAACAAGAACAAAGTTAAACAAAATTTCAAAAGAAAAGAAAACAAAGTGTAAAAGATTAAAAAAAGAGGAGACAAAACAAGATGTACCTAATAGTAAAACAAAAACAATTGCAAAGTTGTCTAAAATTGGTTTAAAAGTGCTCAAAAGGAACCTAATCAATTTGGCCATAGCTCCAACTTGTGTGCAATTAGTGAATTTTTGTGTGCTTTTCTTTAGTCCTTAATTTACTTTAGAACCAATCTAGGAACTTCTTTTGTGTGCTTACCTTCCTTGTTTACCTCTTAATTTTAGTTTGTCTTTTCTTTGCACTCATTCTAGTCTTGTATCCTCAATTCTTTCCTCTTGGATAGTAGTCTTCCTTTTGTTATTTTTTTCTTGCTTTTTGTGCTTCTACTCTTCTCCTTTGTACTTGGTTTGGGCGCTATCTTGTAGGAAAATTCTTGAAGGAACCTTGCTCTCAAGGGTAGCATACTAAGGAGGAGTTGAGACAAGCTAAAGAAGGTCCTAATCTAAGGAAAGTAACAAGACTTAGACAGGAGATGATGCACTCCCTTGATCTCTTCAACCAAGGTTCCTTCCTCTAAGAAAATGGAGGATGGAGAGGTTAGAAATGGGAGAGGGTTGACGCCACTTTCTAGGAGAAAGATGAATCAAAAAATTTTATGTTGCTTGCCACAAGGGAGAGGTCCCTTGATAAAAGCTTTAAGTGAGAGATTCCTCAAGAGAGAGGATTCTCAATGACACTCAAGAATAAATTGCTCAAAAAGAGTCTTACTTCATTCAATCAAGTGTGCCTTGTACAAGAGAGACTAGGTGTATTTATAGCCCAAAGAGGGAGCAAGGCCTAATTAGCATTAGGAGCACTTATCCCTCTTAAGCCCACTAAAAGTGGTGCCTAGCCTTAAGCTAGGGAGTGTCACGGCCTAATCAAGGGGGTGTGGAAAGAGATCCACACTCCTTTGTGTTATTAGGCCCTTTACTCCCCTCACCTCCCTTCCTAAGCTAATTACACCCTAAACTTTAGAAACTAAAATAAATGGCCAAAATACAAGGCCTAAAAGAGAATTAAAAGCTAATTAATATTTACAAGAGGAAAACTAAGGACTATGGCCTAAAATATCCATCTCCATCATGAGCTGGGGTCTTGATGAGTCTTTCCGGGCCAAGTCCTCTTCAATCCTCCTAGCCATTGCCCTAGTGAGAGGGCCCTTGATAGGTAGGATTGCCTCCTCCCCCATCGGAAGGATTTGTCCTCAAATCTGAAGGGTTGTCCTCTTCCATGTCAGCACCTAAAAAGGGGGTAAGATCACAAACATTAAAGGTGGTGCTAACTCCATAATCCTCGGGAAGGTCTAAATTATATGCATTATTATTTACCTTCTCAAGGATTTGGAAGGGACCATCTCCTCGAGGGCTAAGTTTGGACTTCCTCTTAGAAGGGAAACGATCCTTTCTTAGGTGAAGCCAAACCGAATCGCCCTTTTCGAAGATGACTTCCTTCCTCCCCTTGTTGCTAGATGAAGCATACCCCTTAGATTGGGTTTCAATATTAGTTTTTGACCCTCTCATATAATTTTTTGACAAAATCAGCCTTAGTTTTCCCTTCTTTATGAAAAATTCGGGTGTTAGGGAGTGGTAACAAGTCCAGAAGGGTGAGAGGATTAAAACCATATACAACCTCAAAAGGGGAGTGCTTAGTGGTTCGATGAACCACCCTATTATATGCAAATTCAATGTGGGAGAGATATTCTGATGTGACCATGCCTAGCCAAGGACCTATCACTAGGGCCATGGCTAGAAGGATTGAAGAAGACCTAGCCCTTGCAGACAAAGGAAGACTTCACCTCCTATGGAGAGTGAAGATATTAGGCTAGGGACTTTAGTTAATAAAATGTAATTTTCCTTTATTTTAATTTTGAGGAGCATTAAGAATTTAATTTGGGACATGTATTTAGTCCATTTTTTATTTTTAAGAGGTGTCTTAGGAATTTAGAGGGTGGATTTAGCTTTTTGGGTCTTTATGAAGGAAATAAGGGGTAGCCTTGATATCTACACCCCTCTTTTCTACATAAACCCCCTAAGCTAATAAGAAGGAATCTTGGCCCTTGGTTTGAGAAACTTGGGCACCAAGTTTGATGATCTAAGGAGGGAATTGTTTCTCAATTCTCCTCCCTTAGATCTCTCCTTTTAATCATAGCCCTTCTTTTTTAGGTTATCTTGTTCAAGAGGTTAGCTACCTCTATAAATAGGAGCTCCTCCCTCACTTGTATTTTTTACACTTGAATTTAAACCTAGAGACCATATTGGTTGAGGTTCTTACCTTTGAGTGTCCCCCTTTCTCCTTTGTGAGAGCTTCTAAGAGTTATCAAGGGACCCCTCCCTTGTGGCCTCTCCCCTTTGGCTTATCAAACCTAGTATTTGTGGCGCCTCACCCCATTCCTTTCCTCTCCATAAATCCATTTCCCTTCCAAGTGACCTTAGAAAGGATCCTTTGGGCACGTGATCATCAAAGATCACATCAAGTGGTATCTAGAGCAACTTTCTAAAGGTCACGTTCTTTCTCAATTTTATTTTTGCTTTGTTGTTTATTTCTTTGATCTCTTTATTTTAAAGTCCTTCATTTTTTGTCATCTCTATTTCCTTTATTGTCTAGTAGTATAGCTTTTTATTCTTGCTATTATATGCGCTTTTGTTTTCTATCTACGCGCCTATGTTCCATTTAATTTTATGCGATTTTAATTGTCCCTTTCTTTGCATCTTATTTTTGTGTTCAAGTTTCTTAATTTTCCCTTGGTTTTTTATGTTAAAGTGTGCCTAAGAAGTTGTGACCATTAAACCCACATGGTTGAGGATTTTTCCACACCATTGTGGTGATCAACTTTGGCCACTTTGTTGTGCCTTTTGTTTTAAGTCTCTTGCTGAAATTTTTGCTCTATTTTTAGGTGTTATTTTTTCTTAATCTTGTGTTTTGTCAAATACTAGTCATGTTAGTTTCCTATTTTGTCTCATTTAAATTCCATAGGTTTTATCCTCTTAAATCTTTTACAAAAAAGCCTTAAAAAACAGTTTGAATTGAGCTCCTAAGAGGTGAACCTCTTGTTGAATCTCTTAAGTCTTTTATGCTTTTAGTTCAAGCATATTAATCTCTTTGTTGTTCTTAAATATTTGCTCAATTCAATCTTTATATGTTTCTTGTTTTATGTTGAATTATTAGTAGCTTTCCACTTGGTTTACCTTCACTATTGGTGCCTCTTTATGGAATTTTAGCTTGGGTGAATTGTGTTAGTAATTTGAGCAATCAATTTACTTCAAAATCAGCCCTGAATCATTCCTTAAGCACCATTAGTTCAGTGGTATTTGGAACTACTAAGTTGTTTTGCCTTTAGTTGCATGCATTGCTTGAAAATTGTGTGACCTTACTTTGTGCTTATTCACTCAAGCGTTATAATTTCAAGCATCCTCATTAAAATTTCAATTCAACAAGCTATTAGGTGCAGCAAAAAGATTAGAAAAAGTTAAAAAAAATAGAAAAAGTTCAAGTTAAAAAAAAAAAGAAGAAGATAAAGAACTCAAAGGAAAGACAAATTTGAAGTTGTGTACCTAATAGTAGAAACATTTGATATGAGGAATCAATTGTGATTCAAAAAAAAAATTACTTGAGTAAGCTTTTTAGTTTTGGTCACTTAAATTTTATTAAGTGTGCAACTATTGGTTTCATTTTTTTTTGTTTGAGTCTTTTTTCATCTCTACTCTTAGAGCTAATATAGGAAAGTTATTTGTGTGCTACGTTCCTTTGTGAGCCTTATGTTTTCTTGCTTGTCTTTTTTACTTCTTTGAGTTTGTCATTGTTTAATCTATCCACTTGGACTTGTGAACCTTGTTTTATTATTCACCTTTGTTTGTTGTCTTGTGTTGTATTCAGCCTTGGTAAGGAAAGGTTGGGAAAGGTTCCATATATAAAATTTTGGCAAGTCCAAACAAGAGGAAACAAGGGTAGCATTCTTGGGGTGGGTTGATGCAACTCAAAGGGGCTTGATCAAAAGGAGACAAACACCAAAAAGCTTGGAGTGAAGACTTTGTTTTATTTTTTTTATTCTTTGTATTGTGTATACTTAATTTTATATTGGGAGTTTGAGTGCCCTTAAGGCCCTCCCTTGGTTTGTAATAATTTTGGTTAATTTTAGCGTAGTTCCTCGTTAATTAGGTGAAGAAGGGAGAAGTGGTACACTTCCTTCAACACCTTAGGAGCACGATTAGAGCCCTTTCTCTTTTACATTCTTGCACTTTTATTTTATTTTATGTTATTTTGAAAAAACGTGTAGAGGCTAGGAGTTCCAAAGACTCATCAAGCCACCTTAGGTGAGAAAAAAAAAAGTTTTTGGCCTACCCTTTAGTTTTTAGCATCCAAGCACCATGACTTCCCACACACATTCTAGTGCACATAGTTGTTCATCAAGTAAGAGTGTCAACCAAAGAAAACCTTCTAAGGGAGACACTCTTGAAAACCTTAACTTAGAATTTAGGGAATGGATGGCTAAAGAACAAGAAAGGAGAGAAGAAAAAGAGAGAAAAAAAGAAATAAAAGAAAAGGAAAAACAAAAAGAGAAGGAAGAGTTAAAAAAAGAGATGTTGGAAATGAGAAAAGAGAAAAAAGAGCGAGAATAGAGAAGGCAAAGAGAGAGAAGAGAGGATGAAGAAAGGAGAAGAAGGAAAGAACTAGAAAGAAAAAGAGAAAAAGAGGAAGAAGAGAGAAGGAGAGGAGAAGAGAGTAAGAGGAGAGATGGGAGGGAGAGTGATAGAAAAAATAAAGGAATTCTCATAAGATCCCCATCTAGGCATTTTAGCTCTAGTGAAGAAGAATACTATAGAAATCAACATAAGCATCACTCTCATTCATCATACAATCATCATTCTCCTCAAGAGAACATAAATCATGCTAGGGAACCAAAGGTAGACCTACCCCATTTTCATGGTAGGGAAGATGTTGAGACTTACCTAGATTGGGAAGTCAAAGTGGAACAACTATTTCGATGCTATGAAATTAGGGAAGAAAGGAAAGTACCTTTGGCCTCCCTTAGTTTTCAAGGTTCTGCTTTGCATTGGTGGGATGGGTTAGTCAAGGATAGGGCCCGTAAACAAATGCCTGACATTCACTACTGGAATGATTTAAAAACTTGTTTGCGAAGAAGGCACATTCCTTCATATTATGAGAGGGATCTTTTGGATAGGCTCCAAAGACTTAGGCAACATAACCTAAGTATTGAGGAGTATAGACAAAAGATGGAGCTTCTCATACTAAGGGCCAATATCATTAAGGAACCCAATGCCACCCTTGCTAGGTTTTTATGTGGATTAAGCTTTGACATTAGAGATAAGGTAGAGCTTCTTTCATACTCAAACCTTGATGAGTTGGTAGAACTTTGTGTAAGAGTTGAGAATCAACTCAAGAGAAAAAGCTTTAAAAAAGATTCTCCCTCTTACTCAAAGAGAGACCAACTCAAGGGAAACTCTTTCAAGGGTTTTCCCAAAGAGGAACCCAAGCATTTTCAAGCTACAAAAGCACCTCATGTAGAGAGAAAAACCCCTACTACTAAGCCTACTGAGAGGCAAAGTAGTATCAAATGCTTCAAATGTCTTGGGAGAGGCCACATTGCCTCTCAATGCCCTAACAAGAAAACCATGATCATAAGGGGACAAGACATTTGTAGTGAGAATAGCTCATCTTCCTCCTCTAGTGAGAGTGAGGAAGAAGGGGGACATACTTTTGAACAACAGTGTGAGGAAGCTTTTCCTTATGAGGGGGACCTCCTTATGGTTCAAAGGCTTCTTGGAAGCCAACCTCTAGAGCTTGGCCAGTCACAAAGAGAGAACATCTTCCATACAAGATGTAAAGTAAATGACAAAGTATGTTCTCTCCTTGTTGATAGTGGCTCCTGTTGTAACTATTGTAGCTCTAGGTTGGTTGAAAAGCTAGCCTTGACTACCATGCCCCATCCCAAACCTTACAAATTGCAATGGCTCAATGAGCAAGGGGAGATGGTAGTCAATGAACAAGTTATGGTTCCAATTTCCATAGGATCTTATAATGATGAGATTCTTTGTGACATAGTTCCTGTTGGGAAGACCATGGCAATTTGACAAAAAAACTATTCACCATGGTCACTCCAACCAAATAATTCTCACCCATAATGAAAAGCGCTTCAAATTGTATCCTTTGTCACCTTCTCAAGTGGCTGAAGATCAATTTGCGATGAAAAAGAAAAGAGTTGAGGAAAAACAAAAAACAAAAAAAATACAACAAGCTTTACCCTTAAAGCTTGAAAAGGGTAGAGAGAGAGAGTCGGAAGGTGATGCCCCTTCAAAAGGGAATATTAGTAAAAGGAGCCTATTTGCTACTAAACGTGATTTAAAAGAAGCTCATTTGACTAACAAGCCCTTTTATCTCCTCTTTTGCAAAGAAGCATCAAATCCTTCTCCCATTTTGCATTCTTCTGCTGAGAGCACTGCCACAGCCCATGCACATGAGCACCTTCCTCAAGGGGTTCAAGATATTTTAAAAGAATTTGATGACATATTCCTTAATGAGGTTCCGAAAGGACTTCCTCCCATTAGGGGTATAGAACATCAAATTGATTTGGTGCCTGGCGCAAGTCTACCTAATAGACCTGCCTATAGGACCAACCCTATGGAGACCCAAGAGATTGAGTCTCAAGTGAATGAGCTGTTGGAGAAGGGTTGGGTTCAAAAGAGCCTAAGCCCTTGTGTTGTGCCAGTCTTGTTGGTGCCCAAGAAAAATGGCCAATGGAGGATGTGTGTTGATTGTCGTGCAATCAACAACATCACCATCAAATATAGGCACCCAATCCCCCGTCTTGATGACATGTTGGATGAATTGCATGGGGCAAAAATATTTTCAAAAATAGATCTTAGAAGTGGTTACCACCAAATAAGGATCAAAGAGGGTGATGAGTGGAAAACTGCTTTTAAGACTAAATTTGGTCTTTATGAGTGGTTGGTTATGCCTTTTGGGCTAACTAATGCCCCAAGCACATTCATGCGCTTAATGAATCATGTACTAAGGGATTGCCTTGGTAAATTTTGTGTAGTTTACTTTGATGACATTTTAGTTTACTCTAGGAACCTAGATCATCATTTAGGACATCTAAGGCATGTTTTTTCTCTTCTTAGGAGTAATCATCTTTTTGGTAACTTAGAAAAATGCACTTTTTGTGTAGATAGTGTAGTTTTCCTAGGTTTTGTAGTTAGCACAAAAGGGGTTCATGTTGACCCCGAAAAGATAAAAGCTATTCAAGAATGGCCCACCACAAAGAGTGTGACAGAGATCAAAAGCTTTCATGGTCTCGCTAGATTTTATAGGCGCTTTGTGCCTAATTTCTCCACGCTCTTCGCACCAATAAATGATTTGGTGAAAAAGGAAGTTCCTTTCCTTTGGGGTGAGAAACAAGAGAAAGCCTTCCAGCTAATTAAGCATAAACTGACCCATGCACCAATCTTGGCATTACCTGACTTTTCTAAAACATTTGAACTTGAATGTGATGCCTCTGGTGTAGGTGTGGGGGTTGTCTTGTTGCAAGGAGGGCACCCCATTGCGTATTTCAGTGAAAAACTCAATGGTGCCCCCCTCAACTACCCCACCTATGATAAGGAGTTTTATGCTCTAATTAGGGCCCTTCAAACTTGGGAGCATTACCTTGCTCCCAAGGAGTTTGTCATTCATAGTGACCATGAGTCACTAAAATATTTGAGGGGTCAAGGTAAATTGAACAAAAGGCATGCAACGTGGGTGGAATATCTTGAATCCTTCCCTTATGTCATCAAGTACAAGAAAGGAAAACAAAATGTGGTGGCTAATGCTCTTTCTAGGCGTCATGCCCTTTATTCATCCTTGAGTGCAAAAATCTTGGGATTTGATGACATTCGGGCTATATATCCGTCTGATAAGGATTTCGGCCCCATATTTGCTACCTCTGCATCTGCATTTGCATTAAAGGCCCATGATGGGTACTTCATCAGTGAGGGGTATCTTTACAAAGGGAGTAAGCTTTGTATACCCCAAAGGTCAATTAGGAACTTACTTACAAAAGAGAGTCATGAAGGTAGGCTCATGGGGCATTTTCGGATTTCAAAAACCCTCATGCTTTTACAAGAGAAATTCTTTTGGCCCCATATGCGTAGAGATGTCCATAGACATTGCTCTAAATGTATAGCTTGCTTGTAAGCAAAGTCTAAAGCAATGCCTCATGGACTATACACACCTTTACCTGCTCCTTCTGCACCTTGGGAGGATATTAGCATGGATTTCATCCTTGGGCTCCCAAGAATCCAATGAGGTGCAGACTCCATATTTGTGGTGGTGGACCGATTTTAAAAAATGGCCCATTTTATTCCCTGCAACAAAGTGGATGATGCGAGCAACATCGCAAGACTTTTCTTTAAAGAGGTTGTCCGATTGCATGGTATACCATCTTCAATAGTGTCAGATAGGGATGTGAAGTTCCTTAGCCATTTTTGGAAAACTCTTTGGGCTAAGCTAGGAACTAAACTTCTTTTTTCCACTACCTGTCACCCTCAAACTGATGGGCAAACAGAAGTAGTGAATAGATCTTTATCCACTATGCTGAGGGCTCTCCTTAAAGGCAACCATAAGTCTTGGGATGAGTACCTTCCCCACATTGAATTTGCTTATAACCGAGTGGTTCATAGAACCACCAAGCATTCTCCTTTTCAGGTGGTCTATGGCTTTAATCCTCGTACTCCTCTAGATCTTTTACCTCTTCCTCTTTCTGTTGCTGTGCATAAAGAAGGAGAGGCGAAAGCCATTTTTGTAAAAAATTACATGAGAGGGTTAAAGTTAACATAGAGCGCCAATCCTTGAGAGATGCTACTTTCGCCAATAGGGGGAGGAAAGAAGTCATCTTTGAAAAGGGCGACTGGGTATGGCTTCACTTGAGAAAGGATAGATTTCCTTCCAAAGGAAGTCCAAACTTAGCCCTAGAGGAGATGGACCTTTCCAAATCCTTGAGCGGATCGGTAATAATGCCTATGTTTTAGATCTGCCTGAGGATTATGGGGTAAGCACTAGTTTTAATGTTTCTGATTTGTCTCCATTTGTAGGTGCTGAAAATGGCGAAGACCCCATGGATTTGAGGTCAAATCCTCTTCAAGGGGGAGGAGATGACGTGACCATGCCTAGCCAAGGACCTATCACTAGGGCCATGGCTAGAAGGATTGAAGAAGACCTAGCCCTTGCAGACAAAGGAAGACTTCACCTCCTATGGAGAGTGAAGATATTAGGCTAGGGACTTTAGTTAATAAAATGTAATTTTCCTTTATTTTAATTTTGAGGAGCATTAAGAATTTAATTTGGGACATGTATTTAGTCCATTTTTTATTTTTAGGAGGTGTCTTAGGAATTTAGAGGGTGGATTTAGCTTTTTGGGTCTTTATAAAGGAAATAAGGGGTAGCCTTGATATCTACACCCCTCTTTTCTACATAAACCCCCTAAGCTAATAAGAAGGAATCTTGACCCTTGGTTTGAGAAACTTGGGCACCAAGTTTGATGATCTAAGGAGGGAATTGTTTCTCAATTCTCCTCCCTTAGATCTCTCCTTTTAATCCTAGCCCTTCTTTTTTAGGTTATCTTGTTCAAGAGGTTAGCTACCTCTATAAATAGGAGCTCCTCCCTCACTTGTATTTTTTACACTTGCATTTAATCCTAGAGACCATATTGGTTGAGGTTCTTACCTTTAAGTGTCCCATTTTCTCCTTTGTGAGAGCTTCTAAGGGTTATCAAGGGACCCCTCCCTTGTGGCCTCTCCCCTTTGGCTTATCAAACCTAGTATTTGTGGCGCCTCACCCCATTCCTTTCCTCTCCATAAATCTATTTCCCTTCCAAGTGACTTTAGAAAGGATCCTTTGGGCACGTGATCATCAAATATCACATCAATACATGAAAGGGTTAAATCCAATATTGAACAGCAGGCAAAAAGGTATGCATTTCATAAAAACAAGGGGAGGAAGGAACTCATTTTTAAAAAAGGGGATTGGGTTTGGCTTCACCTTAGGAAGGATTGTTTTCCTACTCAGAGAAAGTCCAAACTTAACCCAAAGGAGATGGTCCCTTCCAAATCCTTGAGAGGTTGGGTAACTATGCATATAAGTTAGATCTCCCAAAGGATTATGAAGTCAGCTCTACCTTTAATGTGTGTGATTTTACTCCTTTTGTAGGTGTTGATGATGATGAGGAAAAGGACGAGTTCGATTTGAGGTCAAATCCTTCTCAAGAGGGAGGAGATGGTGCAATCCTCCCTAGCAAGGGCACCATCACAATGGCTAGAAGGATTGAGGAAGACATGGCTAGAGGAGAGGAAGGAAGACCTCACCTTCTTTTGGACATCAAGATTAGGCCATAGTCTTCACTTTTAGCCTTGTATTTGGCGCCTTAGTCTTCTCTTTTGGTTCATGTATGTGGAGGTGTATTTAGTGTTTCTTCGGCCTTGTATTTTGGCCTTTTTTTTCGTTGCCTTTAGTTGAAGGGAGGTGTAACTAGTCTATTATGTGGAGTGTGTGCATTAGTGGGCTTTTGGGGACCATGTGGACGTGTGGTTTTTGATAACCATACCCCTCTAGCTTATCCCCAAACCCTCCTAAGTCACACATGAAGCATGAGAGACAAGTAGGCCCCCTCTTGTTCCCTCATGTTCCGTCCATGTTCATTCTCTTTCCTACATGGCCTTGTTTGTTGCTTCATATTTGGATTTGAATTTTGGAGGGAGATGACATGGCACTCTCCAAATTCAAATTCAAATTTGGAGGGAACAAAGATCCTTGATTTTAGGGCCTTGTTGAGTTAATTAAGTGTTAATAAGCCATGAACTCAATTAACACCTAATTAATTCAACTAATCTCTCCCTAATCCCCCCTTGAGTTGGACGTCCAACTCAAGCCCTTAGTCTTAGGCTCCCTCTCCTATAAATAAGCACCTCCTCCTCTTGTATCATTTTACACTTGAATTTTGAATAGACTTGAGAGTTCTACATTTTTTAGTGTCTTCTTCCTTCTCCTATTTGAGAGAACCTTCAATGGCTTTCATCAAGGGCTCCTTCCCTTGTGGCAAGTCTTCCTTGGGCTTATCCTTCTAAGGTGGCGCCTCCAACCTCATCTCCTTTGACTTCCATCCTTCATCTTCTTCTTTGGAGCAACCTCTTGAAGAGATCCTTGGCTTAGCATCATGAGGAGTGCACCATCTACTACCAGAAAATAAACCAATAACAAAAGTTAAAATATTCTATAGACATTCAAGACAAAATACGGTATCGTATAACATGCTAAAAATATAATTGTTATGCTAACTCCATTATGGGACTCCGGAACTTATTTCGAAGATCCCATCATTGAAAATAAAGATTAACATCTTAAGAACCTACTATAAAAAAATAAAATCCAATTTAATGATTAAACAATTGTATAGCGGTGGTACTAAAGTATATTCCTAACTGCAGCTAGAATGACACCCTGTTAGGCACCGTTGACTCCTATCATCAATCACACTATCTCAAATCATGGTCATCTTAAATAATAAATCACACATTTATAAATCAGACACCAAATATCTAATCCATTATCTCTCACTACAACATTATTTTGAGGATTTTACCGTTGAATCAATAAATATATTAAGGAACCTACTATCCAAAGATAAACCACATCTAATAGTTCAACAAATGTATAGATGCTCAAAACCAAATTTGCTACAGGTATAATTAAGATCCTAAAAATATAATTCTTACTCTGACTTTATTATCTCTCATTTTGAGGATCTTACCGTTGAATCAATAAATATATTAAGGAACCTACTATCCAAAGATAAACCACATCCAATAGTTGAACAAATATATAGACGCTCAAAACCAAATCTGCTACAGGTATAATTAAGATCCTAAAAATATAATTCTTACTCTAACTTTATTATATCTCTCACTAAGTACTTTATTTAGATGATCCCACCATTAAAAACAAATATTAGTATCTTCAGAATCTGTTACCCAAAAATAAACCAAATCCAACTGTTAAACTATTCTACAGACAATCAAAACAAAATATAGTATTGTGTAAGATGCTAAAAATATAATTGTTCTTCTAACTCCATTATGGCACTCCAGACATTATTTCGACGACCCACCATTGAAAAAAAAGATTAACATCTTAAGAACCTACTCTAAAGAATTTAAACAAAATCTAATAGTTGAACAATTATATAGCGATAGTACTAAATTTCATTCCTAATTGCAGCTACAATGACTCCCTCTTAGGCGCCGTTGATTGATATCATCAATCACACTATCTCAAATCATGTTCACGTTAAATAATACATCACACACATGTATAAATCATACACCAAACATCTAATCCATTATCTCTCACTTTGAACATTGTTTTGAGGATCTTACCGTTGAAACAAAAATAAATATGTTAAGAACCTACATTCCAAAGATAGACCACATCCAACAGTTCAACTAATGTATAGATGCTCAAAACAAAATCTGCTACTGGTATAATTAGGATCCTAAAAATAAGTTCTTACTCTGAGTTCATTATCTCTTACTACGTGCATTAGTTAGATGATCCCATCGTTGAAAATACATATTAATATATTAACAATCTACTACCAGAACATAAACCAAATCCAACAGTGAAACTATTCTAAAGAAACTCAAGACAAAATACGGTATTGTATAAGATGCTAAAAATATAAATGTTATTCTAACTCCATTATGTCACTCTGGACATTATTTCGACGATCCAACCGATGAAAATAAAGATTAACATATTAACAACCTACTATAAAAAAAACAAACCAAATCTAAGCGTTGAACAATTGTATAGCAGTGGTACTAAATTTCATTCATAACTGCAGCTAGAATGACTCCCTCTTAGGCACCCTTGACTAATGTCATCAATCACACTATGTCAAATCATGTTGATCTTAAATAATACGTCACACACATTTATAAATCATACACTAAACATCTAATAGATTATGTTTAACTTTGGATGTTATTTTGTGGATCTTACCGTTGAAACAAAACAAAGTATGTTAAGAACCTACTATCCAAAGATAAACTAAATCCAACAGTTCAACCAATGCATAAACGCTAAAACCAAAATCTGCTACAGGTATAATTAAGATCCTAAAAATACAATTCTTACTCTAAGTTATGATCCCACCGTTGAAAATAAATACTAATCTCTTAAGATCTACTACGCAAAAATAAACCAAATGCAACTGTTAAACTATTCTATAGACACTCAAGACAAAATATGGTATCGTGTAAGATGCTAAAAATATAATTGTTCTTCTAACTCCATTATGTCACTCCAAACATTAGTTTGACGATCCCAGCATTAAAAATAAATATTAACATCTTAAGAACGTACTATAAAAAAATAAATAAAATCTAACGGTTGAACAATTGTATAGCAGTTATACTAAATTTCATTCCTAACTGTAGCTAGTATGACTCCCTCTTAGGCCTTGTTGACTTATATAATCAATCACACAATCTCCAATCATGATCATGTTAAATAATACATCACAAATATTGATAATTCATACACCAAACATCTAATGCATTATGTCTCACTTCGAAAAATATATTTAGGATCTTACCATTGAAAAAAAAATGTTAAGAACCTACAATCCAAAGATAAACCAAATCCAATAGTTCAACTAATGTATAAACACCGAAAATGAAATCTGGTACATGTATAATTAAGATTCTAAAAAAGCAATTCTTTCTTTGAGTTCATTATCTATCACTATGTACATTATTTACATGATCCCACTGTTGAAAATAAATAGTAATATCTTAAGATCTACTATGCAAAAATAAACCAAATCCAACGGTTAAACTATTCTATAGACACTCAAGACAAAATTCAGTATCGTACAAGATGCTAAAAATACAATTGTTATTCTAACTCCGTTATGTCACTTCGTACATTATTTTGACGATCCCACCATTGAACATAAAGATTAACATCTTAAGAACATACCAAAAAAAAAAGCAAAATCTAACGGTTGAAACATTGTATAGCAGTGATACTTAATTTTATTCCTAACTGCAGCTAGAATGACTCTCTCTTAGGCACCGTTGACTCATATCATCAATCACACTATCTCAAATGATGTTCAAGTTAAATAATACATCACACACATTTATAAATCATACACGAAACATCTAATCGATTATCTCTCACTTCGAGCATTATTTTGTGGATCTTACTGTTGAAAAAAAAAATGTTAAGAACCTACTATCCAAAGATAAACCAATTGCAAGAGTTCAACTAATTTATAGACGCTCAAAACGAAATATGCTACAGGTATAATTAAGATCCTAAAAATACAGTTATTAATGTGAGTTCTTTATCTCTCACTACGTACGTTATTTAGATTATCCCACCGTTGAAAATAAATATTAATATCTTCAGAATCTACTACCCAAAAATAAACAAAATCCAACAATTCAACTATTCTATAGACACCCAAAACAAAATATGGTATCGTATAAGATGCTAAAATTATAATTGTTATTCTGACTCCATTATGTCACTCTGGACATTATTTTGACAATCCCACCATTGCAAATAAAGATTAACATCTTAAGAACCTAATATAAAAAAATAGACAAAATCTAACGGTTGAACAATTGTATGGCGTTGGTAGTAAATTTCATTCCTAACTGTAGTTAGAATGAGTCCATCTTAGGCACTGTTGACTCATATCATCAATCACACTATCTCCAATCATGTTCATGTTAAATAATACATCACACACATTTATAAATCATACAACAAACATCTGATCCATTATCTCCCACTTCGAACATTATTTTGAGCATGTTACCGTTGAAACAAAAATAAATATGTTAAGAACCTACTATCCAAAGATGAACCAAATCCAACAGCTCAACTAATGTATAGACACCCAAAACCAAATCTGCTACACATATAATTAAGATCCTAAAAATACAATTTTTACTATGAGTTCATTATCTCTCATTACGTACATTATTTGGATGACGTAACCATTGCCAATAAATTTTAATATCTTCAAAATCTACTACCCAAAAATAAACCAAATCTAACACTTAAACTATTCTATAGACACTCAAGAAAAAATATGGTATCGTATAAGATGCTAAAAATATAATTAATATTCTAACTCCATTATGTTATTCCAGACATTTGTTTGACAATGCCATCATTGAAAATAAAGATTAACATCTTAAAAACGTACTATAAAAAAATAAATTAAATCTAACAGTTGAACAATTGCAGATCGCTGGTACTAAATTTAATTCCTAACTACAGCTACAATGACTCCCTTTTAGGTACCATTGACTCATATCATCAATCACATTATCTCCAATCATGTTCATGTTAAATAATACATCACACACATTTATAAACCATACACCAAACATGTAATCCATTATCTCTCACTTCGAACATTATTTTAAGGTTCTTACCGTTGAAACAAAAATAAATATGTTAAGAACCTAATATCCAAAGATAAAAAAAATCCAACAGTTCAACTAATGTATAGACGCTCTAAACAAAATCTGCTACATGGATAATTAAGATCATAAAAACACACTTCTTACTCTAAGTTCATTATCTCTCACTACATACATTATTTAGACGATCCCACCGTTGAAAATAAATATTAATATCTTCAGAACCTACTAGAAAAAAATAAACAAAATCTAACAGTTAAACTAATCTATAAACACTCATAAGAAAATATGGTATCATATAAGATGCTAAAAATATAATTGGTATTATAACTCCATTATGTCACTCCGGACATTGTTTTAAAGATCCCACCATTGAAAATAAAGAATAACAACTTAAGAAGCTACTATAAAAAAATAAAGAAAATCTAACAGTTGAATCATTGGATAGCGGTGGTAATATTTCATTCCTAACGGCAACTAGAATGACTCCGTTTAGGCACCGTTTACTCATATCATCAATCACACTATCTCAAATCATGTTCATTTTAAATAATACATCACACCCATTTATAAATCATACACCAAACATCTAATCCATTATCTCTCACCTCGAACATTATTTTGAGGATCTTACCGTTGAAACAAAAAGTAAATATGTTAAGAACCTACAATCAAAAGATAAACCAAATCAAGCAGTTCAACTAATGTACAAACGCCCGAAACAAAATCTGCTACAGGTATAATTAACATCCTAAAAATACAGTTCTTAGTATGAGTTGAGTATCTCTCACTACATACATTATTTAGATGATCCCACCGTTGAAAATAAATATTAATATCTCATGAATAGACTACCCAAAAATAAAAAAAATCGATCAATTAAACTATTCTATAGACACTCAAGATGAAATACAGTACCATACAAGATGTTAAACATTTAATTGTGATTCTAACTTCATTATGTTAGTCCGGACATTATTTCGACGATCCCACAATTGAAAATAAATATTAACATCTTAAGAACATACTAAAAAAAATAAACAAAATCTAACAGTTAAACTATTCTATAGACACTCATGACAAAATATGGTATCATATATGATGCTCAAAATATAATTTTTATTTTAACTCCATTATGTCACTCCGAACATTATGTCGACGATCCCACCATTGAAAATGAAGATTAACATCTTAAGAACCTACTAGAAAGAAATAAACAAAATCTAACAATTAAACTATTAAATAGACACTCATATTAAAAAATTTGGTATCATATAAGATGGTAAAAATATATTTGTTATTCTAACTCCATTATGTCACTCCGGACATTATTTTGACGATCCCACCATTAAAAATAAAGAATAACATCTTAAGAAGCTATTATAAAAAAATAAAGAAAACCTAACGGTTGAATATTTGTACAGCGGTGGTTATAAATTTCATTCCTAACGGCAGCTAGAATAACACCGTTTAGGCGCCGTTTACTCATATCATTAATCACACAATCTCAAATCAGGTCAATTTTAGATAATACATCACACACATTTATAAATCATACACCAAAAAACTAATGCATTATCTCTCACTTTGAACATTATTTTGAGGATCTTACCATTAAAACAAAAATAAATATGTTATGAACCTACAATCCAAAGCTAAAATAAATATGTTATGAACCTACAATCCAAAGCTAAACCAAATAAAGCAGTTAAACTAATGTATAGACGCCTAAATAGAAAACTGCTACAGGTATAATTAACATCCCAAAAATACAATTTTTACTATGAGTTCAGTATCTCTCACTACGTACATTATTTAGATGATCTCACCATTAAAAATAAATATTAATATCTTAAGTATCTACTACCAAAAATAAACCAAATCAAACAGTTAAACTATTCTATAGACACTCAAGACAAAATACAGTACCATACAAGATGTAAAAATATAATTGTTATTCTAACTTCATTATGTCACTCCAGACATTATTTCGACGATCCCACCATTGAAAATAAAAAATAACATCTTAAGAAGCTACTATAAAAAAATAAACAAAACCTAATGGTTGAATCTTTGTATAGCGGTGGTAAAAAATTCATTTGTAACTGCAACTAGAATGACTTCGTTTAGGCATCGTTTGCTCATATCATCAATCACAGTATCTCAAATCATGTTCATTTTCAATAATGCATCACACACATGTATAAATCATACACCAAACATCTAATCCATTATCTCTCACTTCGAAATTATTTTTGAGAATCTTACCGTTGAAACAAAAATAAATATGTTAAGAACCTACATTCCAAAGATAGACCATATCCAACAGTTCAACTAATGTATAGATGCCCAAAACAAAATTTGCTACAAGTATAATTAAAATCCTAAAAATACAGTTCTTACTATGAGTTCAGTATCTCTCACTACGTACATCATTTAGATGATTCCACCGTTGAACATGAATATTAATATCTTAAGAATCTACTACCCAAAAATAAACCAAATCAAACAGTTAAACTATTGTATAGACACTCAAGACAAAATACGGTACCACAAAAGATGTTAAACATATAATTTTATTCTAACTCCATTATGTCACTCCGGGCATTATTTCGACGATCCCACCATTGAAAATAAAGACAAACATCTTAAGAACCTACTAGAAAAAAATTAACAAAATCTAACAGTAAACTTTCTATAAACACTCATAACAAAATATGGTATCGTATAAGATGCTAAAAATATAATTGTTATTCTAACTCTATAATGTCACTCCGGACATTAGTTTTACGATCCGACCATTGAAAATAAAGAATAACATCTTAAGATGGTACTATAAAAAAATAAACAAAATCTAACGGTTGAATCTTTGTATAGCAGTGCTAATAAATTTCATTCCTAATGCGAGCTATAATGACTCCGTTTAGGCACTGTTTACTAATATCATCAATCACACTATCTCAAATCATGTTCATTTTAAATAATACATCACACACATTTATAAATCATCCACCAAACATGTAATCCATTATCTCTAACTTCGAAAATTATTTTGAGCATTTTACCATTGAAAAAAAAATAATTATGTGAAGAACCTACAATCCAAAGATAAACCAAATCAAGCAGTTCAACTAATCCATAGACACCCAAAATCAAATGTTCTATACGTATAATTAACATCCCAAAAATACAGTTCTTACTATGAGTTTAGTATCTCTCACTACGTACATTATTTAGATGATCCCACCATTGAAAATAAATATTAATATCTTAAGAATCTACTACCCAAAAATAAACCAAATCAAATAGTTAAACTTTTCTATAGACACTCATAACAAAATATGGTATCGTATAAGATGCTAAAAATATAATTTTTATTCTAACTCCGTTATGTCACTCCGGACATTATTTTGATGATTCGACGATTCAAAATAAAGAATAACATCTTAAGAAGGTACTATAAAAAAAATAAACAAAATCTAACAATTGAATCATTGTATAGCGGTGCTAATAAATTTCATTCCTAACGACACCTAGAATGACTCCGTTCAGGGACCATTTACTCATATCATCAATCACATTATCTAAAATCATGTTAATTTTAAATAATACATCACACACATTTATAAATCATACACCAAACATCTAATCCATTATCTCTCACTTCAAAAATTATTTTGAGGATCTTACTGTTGAAACAAAAATAAATATGTTAAGAACCTACATTCCAATGATAAATCAAATCCAGCAGTTCAATTAATGTATAGACGCCCAAAACGAAATCTGCTACAGGTATAATTAAGATCCTAAAAATACAGTTCTTACTATGATTTTAGTATCTCTCACTATGTACATTATTTAGATTATCCCACCGTTGAAAATAAATATTAATATCTTAAGAATCTACTACGCAAAAATAAACCAAATCAACAGTTATACTATTCTATAGATACTCAAGACAAAATACGGTACCATAAAAGATGTTAAACATATAATTGTTATTCTAACTCCATTATGTCACTCTGCATTATTTCATTGATCCCACGATTGAAAATAAATATTAACATATTAAGAACGTACTAGAATAAAATTAACAAAATCTAACTATTAAGCTATTATACAGACATTCATAACAAAATATGGTATTGTATAAGATGGTAAAAATATAATTGTTAATCTACCTATATTCTGTCACTATGGACATTACTTTGACAATCCCACCATTGAAAATAAAGAATGACATCTTAAGAACGTACTATAAAAAAATAAACAAAATCTAACAGTTGAATCTTTGTATAGTGTTGGTAGTAAATGTCATTCCTAACGACAGCTAGAATCACTCCCTTTAGGCACCTTTACTCATATAATCAATCACACTATCTCAAACCATGTCAATTTTAAATAATACATCACACATATTTATAAATCATACATGAAACATCTAATCAATTATCTCTCACTTTGAAAATTATTTTGAGGATCTTACCGTTGAAACAAAAATAAATATGTTAAGAACCTACATTCGAACGATAAATCAAATCAGTATCTCTCACTACGTACATTATTTAGATGATCCCACCATTGAAAATAAATATTAATATCTTAAGAATCTACTACCCAAAAATAAACCAAATCAAATAGTTAAACTATTCTATAGAACTAAAGACAAAATACAGTACCATACAATATGTTAAACACATAATTGTTATTCAAACTCCATTATGTCACTCCAGACATTATTTAGATGATCCCATCGTTGAAAATAAATAGTAATATCTTAAGAATCTACTACCCAAAACTAAAACAAATCCAATGGTTAAACTATTCTATAGACACTCAAGACAAAATACGGTATCACATAAGATGCTAAAAATATATATTTGTTATTCTAACTCCATTATGTCACTTCGGACATTATTTCGACGATCGTACCCTTGAAAATAAATATTAACATCTTAAGAACTAGCTATAAAAACTTAAAAAAATCTAACGGTTGAACAATTGTATGGCGGTGATACTAAATTTCACTCCTAGCTGCAGCCAAAATGCCTCCCTCTTAGGCACCATTGTTCATATCATCAATCACACTGTGTAACATCATCTTCATTTTAAATAATACATCGCACACATTTATAAATCATAAACCAAACATCTAATCCATTTTCTCTCAACTTGGACATTATTTTTAGGATCTTACTGTTGAAACAAAATAAATATGTTAAAAACCTACTATCCTAGGATAAACCAAATCCAACAGTTCAACTAATGTATAAACGCTAAAAACAAAATCTGCTAAGGTGTAATTAAGATCCTAAAGCTACAATTCCTACTCTGAGTTAATTATCTGTCGCTATGTGCAATATTTAGATGATCCCACTGTTAAAAATAAATATTAATATCTTAAGAATATTCTACCCGAAAGTAAACCAAATCCGACGGTTAAACTATTCTATAGACACTCAAGACAAAATACAGTATCGTATAAGATGCTAACAATGTATAATTGTTATTCTAAATCCATTATGTCACTTTGGACATTATTTCGACCATTGCACCCTTGAAAATAAAGTTTAACATCTTAAGAACCTACTAGAAAAAACTAAACAAAATCTAAAGGTTGAAGAATTATATAGCGGTGATACTAAATTTCATTCCTAGCTATAGCTAGAATGACTCCGTCTTAGGCACCGTTGACTCATATCATCAATCACACTGCATAAAATCATCTTCATGTTAAATAATACATCACACACATTTATAAATCATACACCAAACCTCTAATCCATTATCTCTCACTTAGGACATTATTTTGAGGATCTTACCGTTGAAGCAAAAATAAATAAGTTAAGAACCTACTATCCAAAGATAAACCAAATCCAACAGTTCAACTAATGTATAGACACTCAAAACGAAATTCTCTATAGGTATAATTAAGATGCTAAAAATACAGTTCTTACTCTAGGTTCAGGATCTCTCACTACGTAGATTAGTTAGATGATCCAGTGTTGAAAATAAATATTAATATCTTAAGAATCTACTACCCAAAAATAAACCAAACCCAACGGTTAAACTATTTTATAGACATTCAAGACAAAATACAGTATCGTATAAGATGCTAACAATATATAACTGTTATTCTAACTCCATTGTGTCACTTCGGACATTATTTCGAAGATCACACCCTTGAAAATAAATATTAACATCTTAAGAACCAACTACAAAAAATTAGACAAAATCAAACAGTTGAGCAATTGTATAGCCGTGGTACTAAATTTCATTCGTAGTTGCAGCTAGAATGACCCACTCTTAAGCACTATTGACTCATATCATGAATCACACTAAGTAAGATCATGTTCATGTTAAATAATACATCATGCACATTTATAAATCATACACCGAACATCCAATCCATTATCTCTTACCTCGGACATTATTTTGAGGCCTTATTGTTCAAACAAAAATAAATATGTTAAGAACCTACTATCGAAAGATAAACCAAATCCAATAGTTCAACTCATGTATAGACGCTCAAAACCAAAATCTGCTCAGGTATAATTAAGATCCTAAAAATACAATTCTTACTCTGAGTTCGTTATCTCTAACTACGTTCATTATTTAGATGCTCCCCCCGTTGAAAATAAATATTTAATATCTTAAGAATCTACTACCCAAAACTAAACCAAATCCAATGGTTAAACTATTCTATAGGCATTCAAGACAACATAGGGTATCGTATAAGATGCTAACAATATATAATTGTTATTTTAACTCTATTATGCCACTTCAGACATTATTTCGATGATGGCACCCTTGAAAATAAATGTTAACATCTTAAGAACCAGCCATAAAAAATTTAAAAAAAAACTCTAACGGTTGAACAATTGTATAGCAGTGATACTAAATTTCATTCCTAGCCGAAGCTAGAATGACTCCTTCTTTGGCACTGTTGACTCATATCATCAATCACACTATGTAAGATCATGTTGACGTTCAATAATACATCACTCACATTTATAAATCATACACCGAACATCTAATCCATTATCTCTCACTTCAGACATTATTTTGAGGATCTTACCGTTGAGAGATAAATAAATATGTTAAGAACCTACTATCCAAAGATAAAGCCAAGGCAACAGTTGAACTTATGTATAGATGCTCAAAACAAAATCTGCTACAGGTATAATTTAGATCCTAAAAATACAGTTCTTAACATGAGTTCATTATCTCGCACTACATTCATTATTTAGATTATCCCACTGTTGAAAATAAATTTTAATATCTTAAGAATCTACTACCCAAAATTAAACTGAATCTAACAGTTAAATTATACTATAGACAGTCAAGAAAAAATACGGTATCATATAAGAAGCTACCAATATATAATTGTTATTCTAACTCCATTATGTCGCTTCACGAATTATTTCGACGATCCCACCCTTGAAAATAAATATTAACATCTTAAGAACCTAGTATAAAAAATTAAACAATATCTAACGGTTGAACAATTCTATAGCGGTGGTACTAAATTTCATTCGTAGTTACAACTAGAATTAGACTCTCGTAGGCACCATTGATTCACATCATGAATCAAACTAGGTAACATCATCTTGATGTTAAATAATACATCACACACATCTATAAATCATACACCGAACATGTAATTCATTATCTCTCGCTTCGGACACTATTTTGAGAATCTTAGTGTTGAAACAAAACTAAATATTTTAAGAACCTACTATCGAGAGATAAACCAAATCCAACAGTTCAACTAATTTATAGACACTCAAAACAAAATCTGCTATAGGTATAATTTAGATCCTAAAAATACAGTTCTTACTCTGAGTTCATTATCTCTAGCTAGGTTTAGTACTTAGATGCTCCCACCATTGAAAATAAATATTAATATCTTGAGAATCTACTACCCAAAAATAAACCAAATCCAACGGCTAAACTATTCTATAGACACTCAAGAAAAAGTACGGTATCGTATAAGCTGCTGATAATATATAATTGTTATTCTAACTTGATTATGTCACTTCGGACATTATTTCGACGATGGAGCATTTGAAAATAAAGATTAACATCTTAAGTACCAACAATAAAAAATTGAAAAAAATCTAACAGTTGAACAATTGTATAGCGGTGGTACTAAATTTCATTCCTAAGTGCAACTAGAACGACACCCTCTTAGGCACCGTTGACTCATATCATCAATCACACTATGTAAGATCATGTTCATGTTAAATAATACATCACACACATTTATAAATCATACGTCAAACATCTAATTCATTCTCTCTCACTTCATTATTTGGAGGATCTTATTGTTGAAAAAAAAGTAAACATGTTAAGGAACTACTATCCAAAGATAAACCAAATCCAACAGTTCAACTACTATACAGACGCTTAAAACGAAATCTGCTACAGGTATAATTAAGATCCTAAAAATACAGTTCTTACTCTGAGTTCATAACATCTTAAGAACCTACTATAAAAAATTAAACAAAATCTAATGGTTGAACAATTGTATAAAGGTGGTACTAAAGTTCATTCCTAGTTGTAGCTAGAATGACTCCTTCTTTGGCACTGTTGACTCATATCATCAATCACACTATGAAAGATAATGTTCACCTTCAATAATACATCACACACATCTATAAATCATACACCGAACATCTAATCCATTATCTCTCACTTTGAACAATATTTTGAGGATCATATTGTTCAAACGAAAATAAATATGTTAAGAACCTACTATCCAATGATAAACCAAATCTATCAGTTAAACTAATGTATAAACGCTCAAAACGAAATCTGCTACAGGTATAATTAAGATCCTAAAAATACATTTCTTAATCTGAGTTCATTATCTCTGACTACGTTCATTATTTAGATTATCCCAACATTGAAAAAAAATATTAATATCTAAAGAATCTACTAACCAAAAATAAACCGAATCCAACAGTTAAACTATTCTATAGACAGTCAAGACAAAATACTGTATCGTATAAGATGCTTATGAATATATAATTATTATGCAAACTCTATTATGTCACTTCTGACATTATTTTGACGATCAAACCCATGAAAATAAATATTAACATCTAAAGAACCTACTATAAAAAATTAAACAGAATCTAATGGTTGAACAATTGTATAGCGGTGACACTAAATTTCATTCATAGCAGCAGCTAGAATGACTCTCTCTTATGCACCGTTGACTCATATCATAAATCACACTATGTAAGATCATGTTCACATTAAATCATAAAACACAAATTTACAAATCATACACCGAACATCTAATCCATTATCTCTCACTTCGGACATTATTTTCAAGATCATACCCTTGAAACGAAAATAAATAAGATAACAACTTATAAACGAAATCTAACAATTTAACTAATGTATATACACTCAAACCGAAATCTGCTACAGGTATATTTAGGATCCTAAAAATACAGTTCTTACTCTTAGTTCATCATCTGTCACTATGTTGATGATTTAGATTATTGCACCATTGAAAATAAATATTAATATCTTAAGAGTCTACTACCAAAAAATAAACCAAATACAACGGTTAAACTATTCTATAGACACTCAAGACAAATATAGTATACTATAAGATGGTAACAATATATAATTTTTATTCTAACTCCATTATGTCACTCGGACATTATTTCGACGATCCCACCCATGAAAATAATGATTAACATCTTAAGAATCTACCATAAAAAATTAAACAAAATCTAACGGTTGAACAATTGTATAGAGGTGGTACTAAAGTTCATTCCCAGCTGTAGCTAGAATGACTCCCTTTTTGGCACCGTTGACTCATACCATCAATCACATTATGTAAGATAATGTTCACGTTAAATAATATATCACACACATTTATAAATAAAACACCGAACATTGAATCCATTATCTCTCCCTTCGGACATTATTTGGAGGATCATACCGTTCAAATGAAAATAAATACGATAACAACCTACTATCCAAAGATAAACCAAATCTATCAGTTCAACTAATGTATAGACGCTCAAAACGAAATCTGCTACACATGTAATTAAGATCCTAAAAATACAGCTTTTACTCTTAGTTCATCATCTCTCACTACGTTCATTATTTAGATTATCCCACCGTTGAAAATAAATATTAAAATCTTAAGAATCTACTACCCAAAAATAAGCCCAATACAACGGTTAAATTATTCTATAAACACTTAGGAAAAAATGTGGTATCTTATAAGATGCTAACAATATATAATTGTTATTCTAACTCCATTATGTCACTTCAGACATTATTTCGAGATCCAACCCATGAAAATAAATATTAACATCTAAAGAACCTACTATAAAAAATTAAACAAATCTAACGGTTGACACAATTGTATAGGGCTGGTACTAAATTTCATTCCTAGCTGCAGCTAGAATGACTCCCTCTTATGCACTGTTGACTCAATACCATCAATCACACTATGTAATATCATGTTCACGTTAAATAATACATCAATCACACTTTGTTAAATCACACCGAGCATCTAATCTATTATCTCTCACTTCAAACATTATTTTGAAGATCTTAATGTTGAGATAAAAATAAATACGTTAAGAACCTACTATCCAAAGATAAACCAAATCCAACACCTCAACTAATGTATACATGCTCAAACTGAAATCTTCTACCAGTATATTTAAGATCCTAAAAATACAGTTCTTACTCCTAGTTCATCATCTCTTACTACGTTCATTATTTAGATTATCCCACCATTGAAAATAAAAATTAATATCTTAAGAATCTACTACCAAAAAATAAACCAAATACAACGGTTAAACTATTAGATAGACAATCTAGACAAAATACAGTATCGTATAAGATGCTAACAATATATAATCGCTATTCTAACTCCATTATGTCACTTCAGACATTAGTTTCACAATCCCACCTGTGAAAATAAATATTAACATTTTAAGAACCTACTATAAAAAATTAAACAAAATCTAACGGTTGAACAATTGTATAGAGGTGGTACTAAAGTTCATTCCTAGCTGTAGCTAGAATGACTCCCTCTTTGGCACCGTTGACTCATTCATCAATCACACTATATAAGATAATGTTCACGTTAAATAATAGATCACACACATTTATAAATAAAACACCGAACATCGAATCCATTATCTCTCCCTTCGAACATTATTTGGAGGATCATACCGTTCAAATGAAAATAAATACGATAAAAACCTACTATCCAAAGATAAACCAAATCTATCAGTTCAACTAATGTATAGACGCTCAAAACAAAATCTGCTACACGTGTAATTAAGATCCTAAAAATACAGCTTTTACTCTTAGTTCATCATCTCTCACTACGTTCATTATTTAGATTATCCCACCGTTGAAAATATATATTAAAATCTTAAGAATCTACTACCTAAAATGAGCCCAATACAACGGTTAACTTATTCTATAAACACTCAAGAAAAAATACGGTATCGTATAAGATGCTAACAATATATAATTGTTATTCTAACTCCATTATGTCACTTCGGACATTATTTCGATGATCCAACCCATGAAAATAAATATTAACATCTAAAGAACCTACTATAAAAAATTAAACAATATCTGACGTTGAACAATTGTATAGGGGTCGTACTAAATTTCATTCCTAGCTGCAGCTAGAATGACTCCCTCTTATGCACCGTTGACTCAATACCATCAATCACACTATGTAATATCATGTTCACGTTAAATAATACATCAATCACACTTTGTTAAATCACACCGAACATCTAATCTATTATCTCTCACTTCAAACATTATTTTGAAGATCTTAACGTTGGGATAAAAATAAATACATTAAGAACCTACTATCCAAAGATAAACCAAATCCAACACCTCAACTAATGTATACATGCTCAAACTGAAATCTTCTACCAGTATATTTAAGATCCTAAAAATACAGTTCTTACTCCTAGTTCATCATCTCTTACTACGTTCATTATTTAGATTATCCCACCATTGAAAATAAATATTAATATCTTAAGAATCTACTACCAAAAAATAAACCAAATACAACAGTTAAACTATCGTATAGACACTCTAGACAAAATACAGTATCGTATAAGATGCGAATAATATATAATTGTTATTCTAACTCCATTATGTCACTTCAGACATTAGTTTCACAATCCCACCCGTGAAAATAAATATTAACATCTTAAGAACCTACTATAAAAAATTAAACAAAATCTAATGGTTGAACAACTGTATAGTGGTGGTACTAAAGTTCATTCCTAGCTGCAGCTAGAATGACTTCCTCTTAGGGACCGTTGACTCACATCATCAATCACACTATGTAAGATCATGTTCATGTTAAATAGTACATCACACACATTTATAAATCATACATCAAACATATAATCCATTATCTCCCACTTCGGACTTTATTTTGAAGATCTTAATGTTGAAATATAAATAAATATGTTAAGAACCTACTATCCAAAGATAAACCAAATCCAACACTTCAACTAATGTATACACGCTCAAACTAAAATATTCTACAAGTATATTTAAGATCCTAAAAATATAGTTCTTACTCTTAGTTCATCATCTTGCACAACATTCATTATTTAGATTATCTCACCATTGAAAATAAATATTAATATATTAAGAATCTGCTACCAAAAAATAAACCAAATACAACTGTTAAACTATTCTATAGACACTCAAGACAAAATACAGTATCGTATCAGATGCTAACAATGTATAATTTTTATTCTAACTCCATTATGTCACTTCGAACATTATTTTAACGATCCCATCCTTGAAAATAATTATGAACATCTTAAGAACCTACTATAAAAAATTAAACAAAATCTAATGGTTGAACAATTGTATAGCGATTGTGCCAAATTTCATTCCTAGCTGCAACTGGAATGACTCCCTCTTATGCACCGTTGACTCATACCATCAATCACACTATGTAAGATCATGTTCACGTTAAATAATACATCAAACAAATTTATAAATCAAACATTGAACATCTAATCCATTATCGCTCTCTTCTGACATTATTTTAAGGATCTTACCATTGAAACGCAAATAAATATGTTAACAACCTACTATCCAAAGATAAACAAAATCCAACAGTTCAACTAATGTATAGACACTCAAAACGAAATCTTCGATAGGTATAATTAAGATCCTAAAAATATAGTTCTTACTTTGAGTTCATTATCTCTCACAACGTTCATTGTTTGGATTATCCCACCGTTGAAAATAGATATTAAAATTTTAAGAATCTACTACCCAAAAATAAGCAAAATACAACGGTTAAACTCTTCTATAGACACTCAACACAAAATACGGTATCATATAAGATGCTAACAATACATAATTGTTATTCTAACTTAATTATGTCACTTCGGACATTAGTTTGACGATCCCACCCATGAAAATGAATATTAACATCTTAAGAACATACTGTAAAAAATTAAATAAAATCTAACGGTTGAACAACTATATAGCGGTGGTACTAAAGTTCATTCCTAGCTGCAGCTAGAATGACTCCCTCTTAGGCACCGTTGACTCATCTCATCAATCACACTATGTAAGATCATGTTCATGTTAAATAACACATCACACACATTTATTAATCATACACCAAACATCTAATCTATTATCTCTCACTTCGGACATTATTTTGAAGATCTTACCATTGAAATAAAAACAAATATGTTAAGAACGTACTATAGAATGATAAACCAAATCCAACAGCTCAACTAATGTATACACTCTCCAAACTAAGTCTTCTACAAGTATATTTAAGATCCTAATAGTACAGTTCTTACTCTTAGTACATCATCTCTCGCTACATTCATTATTTAGATTATCCTACCATTGAAAATAAATATTAATATCCTAAGAATCTACTACCAAAAAATAAACCAAATACAACAGTTAATGATGTGACCATGCTTAGCCAAGGACCTATCCCTAAGGCCATGGCTAGAAGGATTGAAGAAGACCTAGCCCTTGCAGATAAAGGAAGACTTCACCTCCTGTGGAGAGTGAAGATATTACGCTAGGGACTTTAGTTAATAAAATGTAATTTTCCATTTTTTAATTTTGAGGAGCATTAAAAATTTAATTTGGGACATCTATTTAGTCCATTTTTATTTTAGGAGGTGTCTTAGGAATTTAGAGGGTGGATTTAGATTTTTGGATCTTTATAAAGGAAATAAGGGGTAGCCTTGACATCTACACCCCTCTTCTCCTTCATAAACCACTAAGCTAATAAGAAGGAATCTTGGCCCTTGGTTTGAGAAACTTGGGCACCAAGTTTGATGATCTAAGGAGGGGATTGTTTCTCAATCCTCCTCCCTTAGATCTCTCCTTTTAATCCTAGCCCTTCTTTTTTAGGTTATCTTGTTCAAGAGGTTAGCTACCTCTATAAATAGGAGCTCCTCCCCTTACTTGTATTTTTTACACTTGAATTTAATCCTAGAGACCATATTAGTTGTGAGGTTCTTACCTTTGAGTGTCCCCCCTCCTCCTTTGTGAGAGCTTCTAAGAGTTATCAAGGGACCCCTACCTTGTGGCCTCTCCCCTCTAGCTTATCAAACCTACTATTTGTGGCGCCTCACCCCATTCCTTTCCTCTCCACAAATCCATTTCCCTTCCAAGTGACCTTAGAAAGGATCCTTTGGGCACATGATCATCAAAGATCACATCAGTTAAACTATTTTATAAACACTCAAGACAAAATATGGTATCCTATAGGATGCTACCAATATATAATTTTTACTCTTACTCCATTATGTCAGTTCAGACATTAATGCGACGATCCCACCCTTGAAAATAATGATTAACATCTTAAGAACCTACTATAAAAAATTAAACAAAATCTAACGGTTGAACAATTGTATAGCAGTGGTACTACAGTTCATTCCTAGCTGCAGCTAGAATGACTCCCTCTTAGGCACCGTTGACTCATATCATCAATCACACTATGTAAGATCATGTTCATGTTAAATAATACATCCCATACATTTATAAATCATACATCGAACATCTAATCCATTATCTCTCGATTCGGATATTATTTTGAGGATCTTACCATTGAAAGAAAAATAAATATGTTAAGAACCTTGTATGCAAAGATAAATCAACTCTAACAGTTCAACTAATGTATAGACGCTCAAAACAAAATCTTCTACAGGTATAATTAAGCTCCTAAAAATACAGTTCTTACTCTGAGTTCATTATCTCTCACAATATTCATTATTTAGATTATCCCACCGTTGAAAATAAATATTAAAATCTTAAGAATCTACTACCCAAAAATAAGCAAAATACAATAGTTAAACTATTCTATAGACACTACGTTCATTATTTAGATGCTTCGACTGTTGAAAATAAGTATTGATATCTTAAGAATATACTACTCAAAACTGAAAAAAATCCAGCAATTCAACTATTCTACAGACACTCAAGACAAACTACGGTATCGTATAAGATGCTAGCAATATATAATTTTTATTCTAAGTCGATTATGTCACTCCGAATATTATTTTGATTATCCCACCCTTGAAAATAAAGATAAACATCTTAAGAACCTACTATAAAAAATTAAACAAAATCTAACTGTTGAAAAATTGTACAACGGTGGTACTAAATTTCATTCCTAGCTGCAGCTAGAATGACTCCCTCTTAGGCACCGTTGACTCATATTATCAATCACACTATGTAAGATCATTTTCATGTTAAATAATACATCACACATATTTATAAATCATACACCGAAAATGTAATCCATTATCTCTCACTTCGGATAACATTTTAAGGATCTTAACACTGAAACAAAAATAAATATTTTAAGAACCTACAATCCAATGATAAACCAAATCCCATAGTTCAATTAATGTATAGACGCTCAAAATGAAATCTACCCTAAAAATATAGGTCTTAGTCTGAGTTCATTATCCCTAACTACGTTGATTAATTAGATGCTCTCATCATTGAAAATAAATAGTAATATTTTACGAATCTACTACCCAAAACTAAAACAAATCCAAAGGTTAAACTATTCTATAGACACTCAAGACAAACTACGGTATCGTATAAGATGCTATATATATATAATTGTTATTCTAACTCCATTATGTCACTTCGTAGATTATTTCGATGATCCCACCCTTCAAAATAAAGACTAACATCTTAAGAACCTACTATATAAAATGAAAGAAAATCTAACAGTTGAACAATTGTATAGCGGTGGTACTAAATTTCATTCCTAGCTGCAGCTAGAGTGACTGACTCCCTCTTAGGCACTGTTGACTTATATCTTCAATCACACTATGTAAGATCGTGTTCATGTTAAATAATACATCACACACATTTATAATTCATACACCGAACATCTAATCCAATATTCGACTTCAGACATTATTTTGAGGATCTCATCGTTGAAGGGAAAATAAATATGTTAAGAACCTAATATCAAAAGATAAACCAAATGCAAAAGTTCAACTAATGTATAGATGCTCAAAACAAAATCTGTTACAGGTATAATTAACATCCTAAAAATACAGTTCTTACTCTGAGTTCATCATCTCTCACTATGTTCCTTATTTAGATTATGCCACATTGAAAATAAATATTAATATCTTAAGAATCTACTACCTAAAAATAAACCAAATCGAATGGTTAAACTATTCTATAGATACTCAAGACAAACTATGGTATCGCATAAGTTGCAAACAATATATAATTGTTATTCTAACTCCATTATGTCACTTCAGACACTATTTCGACGATCCCACCCTAGAAAGTAAAGATTAACATCTTAAGAACCTACTATAAGAAATTAAACAAAATCTAATGGTTGAACAATTGTATAGTAGTGGTACTAAATTTCATTCCTAACTGCAGCTAGAGTGACTCCCTCTTAGGCATCGTTGACTCCTATCATCAATCACACTATGTAAGATCATGTGATGTTAAATAATACATCACACACATTTATAAATCATAGACTGGACATCTAGTGCATTATCACTCACTTCTGACATTATTTTGAGGATCTTGCCATTGAAACAAAAATAAATATGTTAAGAAGCTACTATCCAAAGATAAACGAAATCAACAGTTCAAATAATGTATAGACGCTCAAAATGAAATTTTCTACAGGTATAATTAAGATCCTATAAATACAGTTCTTACTCTAAGTTCATTATCTCTCACTACGTTCATTATTTAGATTATCTTAAGAATCTACTGCCCAAAAATAAGCCAAATACAACGGTTAAACTATTCTATAAACACTCAAAAAAAATACAGTATCGTATAAGATGCTAACAATATATAATTGTTACTCTAACTCCATTATGTCACTTCGGACATTATTTTGACGATCCCACCCTGAAAAATAAAGATTAAGATCTTAAGAAACTACTTTAAAAAATTAAACAAAATCTCATGGTTGAACAATTGTATAACGGTGGTACTAAATTTCATTCCTAGCTGCGACTAGAATGACTCCCTCTTAGGCACCATCGACTCCTATCATTAATCAGACTAGGTATTATCATGGTCATGTTAAATAATACATAACACACATTTATAAATAGTACACCGAACATCTAATCCATTATCTATGAATTCGGACATTATTTTGAGGATCTTACTGTTGAAACAAAAATAAATATGTTAAGAACCTACTATCCAAAGATAAACCAAATTCAACAGTTAACCTAATGTATAGACGCTCAAAACGATATCAGCTACAACTAAAATTTATATCCTAAAAATGCAGTTCTTACTCTGAGTTCATTATCTCTCATTATGTACATTATTTATATGATCCCACCGTTGAAAATAAATAGTAGTATCTTAAGAATCTACTACCCAAAACTAAAAAAAATCCAGCGGTTAAACTATTCTATAGAGACTCAAGACAAAATACGGTTTCGTATAAGGTGCTAACAATATATAATTGTTATTCTAACTCGATTATGTCACTTCGAACATTATTTAGATGATCGTACCTTGAAAATAAAGATTAACATCTTAAGAACTTACTATAAAAAATGAAACAAACTCTAACTGTTGAACAATTATAGAGCGGTGGTACTATATTTCATTCGTTGCTATAGCTAGAATGACTCCCTCTTAGGCACCATTGACTCATATCATGAATCACACCAAGTAAGTTCATGTTACATAATACATCCACACATATTTATAAATTATACACTGAACAACTAATCCATTATCTCTAACTGCAGACATTATTTTGAAGATCTTACCATTGAAACAAAAATAAATATGTTAAGAACCTACTATCCAAAGATAAACCAAATCCAATAGTAACTAATGTATAGACGCTCAAAACGAAATCTACTACAGGTACAATTTAGATCCTAAAAATACAGTTCTTAGTCTGAGTGCATTATCTCTAACTACGTTCATTATTTACATGATCTCATAGTTGAAAATAAATAGTAATATCTTAAGAATCTACTACCCAAAACTAAAACAAATCCAACGGTTAAACTATTCAATAGGCACTCAAGACAAACTACGGAATCGTATAAGATGCTAAAAATATATAATTGTTATTCTAACTCCATTATGTCACTTCGTAGATTATTTCGACGATCCCACCCTTGAAAATAAAGATTAAGATCTTAAGAACCTACCATAAAAAATGACACAAAATCTAACTGTTGAACAATTGTATAGCGATGATACTAAATTTCATTCCTAGCTGCAGCTATAATGACTCCATCTTAGGCATCGTTGACTCACATCATCAATCACACTATGTAAGATCATGTTCATGTTAAATAACACATCACACACATTTATTAATCACACACCAAACATCTAATACATTATCTCTCAATTCGGCCATTATTTGGAGGATCTTACCATTAAAACAAAGATAAGTATCTTAAAAACCTACTATTGAAAGATAATCCAAATCCAATAGTTCAACTAAAATATAGACGCTCAAAACGAAATCTGCTACAGGTATAATTAAGATCCTAAATATACAGTTCTTACTCTGAGTTCATTATCTCTCACTATGTTTATTATTTAGATTGTGTCATCGTTGAAAATAAATATTAATATCTTAAGAATCTACTACCCAAAAATAAACCAAATGCAACGGTTGAACTATTCTATAGATATTCAAGAGAAAATACGGTATCGTATAAGACGCTAAGAAAATATAATTGTTATTCTAACTCCATTATGTTACTTCAGACATTATTTCGATGATCCCACCATTGAAAATAAAGATTAACATCTTAAGAACCTACTATAAAAAAATTAAACACAAGTTAATGGTTGAAAAATTGTATAGTAGTGGTACTAAATTTCGTTCGTAGCTGCAACTAGAATTAGTCCCTCTTAGGCACCGTTGACTCATATCATGAATCACATTATGTAAGATCATGTTCATGTTAAATAATACATCATACACATTTAGAAATCATACACTGAAGATCTAATTCATTATCTCTCACTTCAGACATTATTTTGAGGATCTTACTGTTAAAAAAAAATATTTTAAGAGCGTACTATCCAAAGATAAACCAAAGTCAACAGTTTAACTAATGTATAGACACTCAAAACGAAATCTACTATACGTATAATTAACATCCTAAAAATATAGTTCTTACTTGGATTTCATTATCTCTCACTACGTTCATAATTTAGATTATGCCACCGTTGAAAATAAATATTAATATTTTAAGAATCCAATACCCAAAAGTAAACAAAATCGAACTGTTAAACTATTCTATAGACACTCATGACAAAATATGGTATCGTATAAGATTCTAACAACATATAATTGTTATTCTAACTCCATTATGTAACTTTGGACCCTATTTCGACGATCCCACCCTTCAAAATAATGATTAACATCTTAAGAACCTACTATAAAAAATTAAACAAAATCTAACGGTTGAACAATTGTATAACGGTGGTACTAAATTTCATTCCTACCTGCAGCTTGAGTGACTCCCTCTTACACACTGTTGACTTATATCATCAATCACACTATGTAAGATCATGTTCATGTTAAATAATACATCACACACATTTATAAGTCATACACTGAAAATCTAATCCATTATCTCTAACTACGTTCATTATTTAGATGCTTCCACCATTGAAAATAAATATTAATATCTTAAGAATCTACTACCCAAAATTAAAACAAATCCAACGGTTAAACAATTCTATAGACACTCAAGACAAAATACGGTATCATATAAGATGATAACAATATATAATTGTTATTCTAACTCCTTTATGTCACTTTCAACATTATTTCGAGGATCCCATCCTTGGAAATAAAGATTAAAATCCTAACCTACTATGAAAAATGAAACAAAATCTAACGGTTGAACAGTTGTAAAGCGATGGTAGTAAATTTAATTCCTAGCTGCAGCTAAAGTGACTCCCTCTTAGGCACTGTTGACTCATATCATCAATCACACTATTTAACATCATCTTCATGTTAAATAATATGATGTGACCATGCCTAGCCAAGGACCCATCACTAGGGCCATGGCTAGAAGGATTGAAGCAGACCTAGCCCTTGTAGACAAAGGAAGACTTCACCTCCTGTGGAAAGTTAAGATATTAGGCTAGGGACTTTAGTTAATAAAATGTAATTTTCCTTTATTTTAATTTTGAGGAGCATTAGGAATTTAATTTGGGACATGTATTTAGTCCATTTTTTATTTTAGGAGGTGTCTTAGGAATTTAGAGGGTGGATTTAGCTTTTTGGGTCTTTATGAAGGAAATAAGGGGTAGCCTTGTTATCTACACCCCTCTTTTCCTACATAAACCCCTTAAGCTAATAAGAAGGAATCTTGGCCCTTGGTTTGAGAAACTTGGGCACCAAGTTTGATGATCTAAGAAGGGAATTGTTTCTCAATCCTCCTCCCTGAGATCTCTCCCTTTAATCCTAACCCTTCTTTTTTAGGTTGTCTTGTTCAAGAGGTTAGCTACCTCTATAAATAGGAGCTCCTCCCCTCACTTGTATTTTTTACACTTGAATTTAATCCTAGAGACCATATTGGTTGTGAGGTTCTTACCTTTGAGTGTCCCCCCTTCTCCTTTGTGAGAGCTTCTAAGAGTTATCAAGGGACCCCTCCCTTATGGCCTCTCCCCTTTGGCTTATCAAACGTAGTATTTGTGGCACCTCACCCCATTCCTTTCCTCTCCATAAATCCATTTCCCTTCCAAGTGACCTTAGAAAGGATCCTTTGGGCAAGTGATCATCAAAGATCGCATCAAGTGGTATCAGAGCCACTTTCTAAAGGTCACGTTCTTTCTCAAAAAATTTTAATTGCTTTTTTGTTTATCTCTTTACTCTCTTTATTTTAAAGTCCTTCATTTTTTGTCATATCTATTTCCTTTATTGTCTAGTAGTATAGCTTTTTATTCTTGCTATTATTCTTTCTCAAAAAATTTTAATTGCTTTTTTGTATACTTAATTTTAGATTGGGAGTTTGAGTGCCCTTAAGGCCCTCCCTTGGTTTGTAATAATTTTAGCTTAGTTCCTCGTTAATTAGGTGAAGAAGGAAGAAGTGGTACACTTCCTTCAACACCTTAGGAGCACGATTAGAGCCCTTTCTGATGTGACCATGCCTAGCCAAGGACCTATCACTAGGGCCATGGCTGGAAGGATTGAAGAAGACCTAGCCCTTGCAGACAAAGGAAGACTTCACCTCCTATGGAGAGTGAAGATATTAGGCTAGAGACTTTAGTTAATAAAATGTAATTTTCCTTTATTTTAATTTTGAGGAGCATTAGGAATTTAATTTGGGACATGTATTTAGTCCATTTTTTATTTTAGGAGGTGTCTTAGGAATTTAGAGGGTGGATTTAGCTTTTTGGGTCTTTATGAAGGAAATAAGGGGTAGCCTTGTTATCTACACCCCTCTTTTCCTACATAAACCCCTTAAGCTAATAAGAAGGAATCTTGGCCCTTGGTTTGAGAAACTTGGGCACCAAGTTTGATGATCTAAGAAGGGAATTGTTTCTCAATCCTCCTCCCTGAGATCTCTCCCTTTAATCCTAACCCTTCTTTTTTAGGTTGTCTTGTTCAAGAGGTTAGCTACCTCTATAAATAGGAGCTCCTCCCCTCACTTGTATTTTTTACACTTGAATTTAATCCTAGAGACCATATTGGTTGTGAGGTTCTTACCTTTGAGTGTCCCCCCTTCTCCTTTGTGAGAGCTTCTAAGAGTTATCAAGGGACCCCTCCCTTATGGCCTCTCCCCTTTGGCTTATCAAACGTAGTATTTGTGGCACCTCACCCCATTCCTTTCCTCTCCATAAATCCATTTCCCTTCCAAGTGACCTTAGAAAGGATCCTTTGGGCAAGTGATCATCAAAGATCGCATCAAGTGGTATCAGAGCCACTTTCTAAAGGTCACGTTCTTTCTCAAAAAATTTTAATTGCTTTTTTGTTTATCTCTTTACTCTCTTTATTTTAAAGTCCTTCATTTTTTGTCATATCTATTTCCTTTATTGTCTAGTAGTATAGCTTTTTATTCTTGCTATTATTCTTTCTCAAAAAATTTTAATTGCTTTTTTGTATACTTAATTTTAGATTGGGAGTTTGAGTGCCCTTAAGGCCCTCCCTTGGTTTGTAATAATTTTAGCTTAGTTCCTCGTTAATTAGGTGAAGAAGGAAGAAGTGGTACACTTCCTTCAACACCTTAGGAGCACGATTAGAGCCCTTTCTGATGTGACCATGCCTAGCCAAGGACCTATCACTAGGGCCATGGCTGGAAGGATTGAAGAAGACCTAGCCCTTGCAGACAAAGGAAGACTTCACCTCCTATGGAGAGTGAAGATATTAGGCTAGAGACTTTAGTTAATAAAATGTAATTTTCCTTTATTTTAATTTTGAGGAGCATTAAGAATTTAATTTGGGACATGTATTTAGTCCATTTTTTATTTTTAGGAGGTGTCTTAGGAATTTAGAGGGTAGATTTAGCTTTTTGGGTCTTTATGAAGGAAATAAGGGGTAGCCTTGATATCTACACCCCTCTTTTCTACATAAACCCCCTAAGCTAATAAGAAGGAATCTTGGCCCTTGGTTTGAGAAACTTGGGCACCAAGTTTGATGATCTAAGGAGGGAATTGTTTCTCAATTCTCCTCCCTTAGATCTCTCCTTTTAATCCTAGCCCTTCTTTTTTAGGTTATCTTGTTCAAGAGGTTAGCTACCTCTATAAATAGGAGCTCCTCCCTCACTTGTATTTTTTACACTTGAATTTAATCCTAGAGACCATATTGGTTGAGGTTCTTACCTTTGAGTGTCCCCCTTTCTCCTTTGTGAGAGCTTCTAAGAGTTATCAAGGGACCCCTCCCTTGTGGCCTCTCCCCTTTGGCTTATCAAACCTAGTATTTGTGGCACCTCACCCCATTCCTTTCCTCTCCATAAATCCATTTCCTTTCCAAGTGACCTTAGAAAGGATCCTTTGGGCATGTGATCATCAAAGATCACATCAAGTGGTATCAGAGCCACTTTCTAAAGGTCACGTTCTTTCTCAATTTTTTTTTTGCTTTGTTGTTTATTTCTTTGATCTCTTTATTTTAAAGTCCTTCATTTTTTGTCATCTCTATTTCCTTTATTGTCTAGTAGTATAGCTTTTTATTCTTGATATTATATGCGCTTTTGTTTTCTATCTACGCGCCTATGTTCCATTTAATTTGATGCAATTTTATTTGTCCCTTTCTTTGCATCTTATTTTTGTGTTCAAGTTGCTTAATTTTCCCTTGGTTTTTTATGTTAAAGTGTGCCTAAGAAGTTGTGACCATTAAACCCACATGGTTGAGGATTTTTCCACACCATTGTGGTGATCAACTTTGGCCACTTTGTTGTGCCTTTTGTTTTAAGTCTCTTGCTGAAATTTTTGCTCTATTTTTAGGTGTGTTATTTTTTCTTAATCTTGTGTTTTGTCAAATACTAGTCATGTTAGTTTCCTATTTTGTCTCATTGAAATTCCATAGGTTTTAGCCTCTTAAAATTTTTAAAAAAAGCCTTCAAAAACAGTTTGAATTGAGCTCCTAAGAGGTGAACCTCTTGTTGAGTCTCTTAAGTCTTTTATGCTTTTAGTTCAAGCATATTAATCTCTTTGTTGTTCTTAAATATTTGCTCAATTCAATCTTTATATGTTTCTTGTTTTATGTTGAATTATTAGTAGCTTTCCACTTGGTTTACCTTCACTATTGGTGCCTCTTTATGGAATTTTAGCTTGGGTGAATTGTGTTAGTAATTTGAGCAATCAATTTACTTCAAAATCAGCCCTAAATCATTCCTTAAGCACCATTAGTTCAGTGGTATTTGGAACTACTAAGTTGTTTTGCCTTTAGTTGCATGCATTGCTTGAAAATTGTGTGACCTTACTTTGTGCTTATTCACTCAAGTGTTATTATTTCAAGAATCCTCATTAAAATTTCAATTCAACAAGCTATTAGGTGCAGAAAAATGATTAGAAAAAGTTAAAAAAAAAATAGAAAAAGTTCAAGTTAAAAAAAAAAAAAGAAGATAAAGAACTCAAAAGAAAGACAAATTTGAAGTTGTGTACCTAATAGTAGAAACATTTGATATGAGGAACCAATTGTGCTTCAAAAAAAATTACTTGAGTAAGCTTTTTAGTTTTTGGTCACTTAAATTTTATTAAGTGTGCAACTATTGGTTTCATTTTTTTTTGTTTGAGTCTTTTTTCATCTCTACTCTTAGAGCTAATCTAGGAAAGTTATTTGTGTGCTACCTTCCTTTATGAGCCTTATGTTTCCTTGCTTGTCTTCTTTACTTCTTTGAGTTTGTCATTGTTTAATCTATCCACTTGGATTTGTGAACCTTGTTTTGTTATTCAGCTTTGTTTGTTGTCTTGTGTTGTATTCGGCCTTGGTAAGGAAAGGTTGGCAAAGGTTCCATATATAAAATTTTGGCAAGTCCAAACAACAGGAAACAAGGGTAGCATTCTTGGGGTGAGTTGATGCAACTCAAAGGGGCTTGATCAAAAGGAGACAAACACCAAAAAAGCTTGGAGTGAAGACTTTGTTTTATTATTTTTTATTCTTTGTATTGTGTATACTTAATTTTAGATTGGGAGTTTGAGTGCCCTTAAGGCCCTCCCTTGGTTTGTAATAATTTTGGTTAATTTTAGCGTAGTTCCTCGTTAATTAGGTGAAGAAGGGAGAAGTGGTACACTTCCTTCAACACCTTAGGAGCACGATTAGAGCCCATTCTCTTTTACATTCTTGCACTTTTATTTTATTTTATGTTATTTTGAAAAAATGTGTAGAGGCTAAGAGTTCCAAAGACTCATCAAGCCACCTTAGGTGAGAAAAAAAAAGAGAGGAGTGTTGCTTGAAAAAAAAAAAGTTTTTGGCCTACCCTTTAGTTTTTAGCATCCAAGCACCATGACTTCCCACACACATTCTAGTGCACATAGTTGTTCATCAAGTAAGAGTGTCAACCAAAGAAAACCTTCTAAGGGAGACACTCTTGAAAACCTTAACTTAGAATTTAGAGAATGGATGGCTAAAGAACAAGAAAGGAGAGAAGAAAAAGAGAGAAAAAAAAGAAATAAAAGAAAAGGAAAAACAAAAAGAGAAGGAAGAGTTAAAAAAAGAGATGTTGGAAATGAGAAAAGAGAAAAAAGAGCGAGAAGAGAGAAGGCAAAGAGAGAGAAGAGAGGATGAAGAAAGGAGAAGAAGGAAAGAACTAGAAAGAAAAAGAGAAAAAGAGGAAGAAGAGAGAAGGAGAGGAGAAGAGAGTAAGAGGAGAGATGGGAGGGAAAGTGATAGAAAAAATAAAGGAATTCTCATAAGATCCCCATCTAGGCATTTTAGCTCTAGTGAAGAATATAGAAATCAACATAAGCATCACTCTCATTCATCATACAATCATCATTCTCCTCAAGAGAACATAAATCATGCTAGGGAACCAAAGGTAGACCTACCCCATTTTCATGGTAGGGAAGATGTTGAGACTTACCTAGATTGGGAAGTCAAAGTGGAACAACTCTTTCGATGCTATGAAATTAGAGAAGAAAGGAAAGTACCTTTGGCCTCCCTTAGTTTTCAAGGTTCTACTTTGCATTGGTGGGATGGGTTAGTCAAGGATAGGGCCCGTAAACAAATGCCTGACATTCGCTACTGGAATGATTTAAAAACTTGTTTGCGAAGAAGGCACATTCCTTCATATTATGAGAGGGATCTTTTGGATAGGCTCCAAAGACTTAGGCAACATAACCTAAGTATTGAGGAGTATAGACAAAAGATGGAGCTTCTCATACTAAGGGCCAATATCATTGAGGAACCCAATGCCACCCTTGCTAGGTTTTTGTGTGGATTAAGCTCTGACATTAGAGATAAGGTAGAGCTTCTTTCATACTCAAACCTTGATGAGTTGGTAGAACTTTGTGTAAGAGCTAAGAATCAACTCAAGAGAAAAAGCTTTAAAAAAGATTCTCCCTCTTACTCAAAGAAAGACCAACTTAAGGGAAACTCTTTCAAGGGTTTTCCCAAAGAGGAACCCAAGCATTTTTAAGATACAAAAGCACCTCTTGTAGAGAGAAAACCCCCTACTACTAAGCCTACTGAGAGGCAAAGTAGTATCAAATGCTTCAAATGTCTTGGGAGAGGCCACATTGCCTCTCAATGCCCTAACAAGAAAACCATGATCATGAGGGGACAAGACATTTGTAGTGAGAATAGCTCATCTTCCTCCTCTAGTGAGAGTGAGGAAGAAGGGGGACATACTTTTGAACAAGAGTGTGAGGAAGCTTTTCCTTATGAGGGGGACCTCCTTATGGTTCAAAGGCTTCTTGGAAGCCAACCTCTAGAGCTTGGCCAGTCACAAAGAGAGAACATCTTCCATACAAGATGTAAAGTAAATGACAAAGTATGTTCTCTCCTTGTTGATAGTGGCTCCTGTTGTAACTGTTGTAGCTCTAGGTTGGTTGAAAAGCTAGCCTTGACTACCATGACCCATCCCAAACCTTACAAATTGCAATGGGTCAATGAGCATGGGGAGATGGTAGTCAACGAACAAGTTATGGTTCCAATTTCCATAGGATCTTATAATGATGAGATTCTTTGTGACATAGTTCCTATGGAGGCTGGTCATATCCTGTTGGGGAAACCATGGCAATTTGACAAAAAATCTATTCACCATGGTCACTCCAACTAAATAATTCTCACCCATAATGAAAAGCGCTTCAAATTGTATGCTTTGTCACCTTCTCAAGTGGTTGAGGATCAATTTGCAATGAAAAAGAAAAGAGTGGAGGAAAAACAAAAACAAAAAAAAGCACAACAAGCTTCACCCTTAAAGCTTGAAAAGGGTAAAGAGAGAGAGTCGGAAGGTGATGCCCCTTCGAAAGGGAATATTAGTAAAAGGAGCCTATTTGCTACTAAACGTGATTTAAAAGAAGCTCCTTTGACTAACAAGCCCTTTTATCTCCTCTTTTGCAAAGAGGCATCAAATCCTTCTCCCATTTTGCATTCTTCTACTGAGAGCACTGCCACAGCCCATGCACATGAGCACCTTCCTCAAGGGGTTCAAGATATTTTAAAAGAATTTGATGATATATTCCCTAATGAGGTTCCAAAAGGACTTCCTCCCATTAGGGGTATAGAACATCAAATTGATTTGGTGCCTGGCGCAAGTCTACCTAATAGACCTGCCTATAGGACCAACCCCATGGAGACCCAAGAGATTGAGTCTCAAGTGAATGAGCTGTTGGAGAAGGGTTGGGTTCAAAAGAGCCTAAGCCCTTGTGCTGTGCCAGTCTTGTTGGTGCCCAAGAAGAATAGCCAATGGAGGATGTGTGTTGATTGTCGTGCAATCAACAACATCACCATTAAATATAGGCACCCAATCCCCCATGTTGATGACATGTTGGATGAATTACATGGGGCAAAATATATTTTCAAAAATAGATCTTAGAAGTGGTTACCACCAAATAAGATCAAAGAGGGTGATGAGTGGAAAACTTCTTTTAAGACTAAATTTGGTCTTTATGAGTGGTTGGTTATGCCTTTTGGGCTAACTAATGCCCCAAGAACATTCATGCGCTTAATGAATCATGTACTGAGGGATTGCCTTGGTAAATTTTGTGTAGTTTACTTTGATGACATTTTAGTTTACTCTAGGAACCTAAATGATCATTTAGGACATCTAAGGCATGTTTTTTCTCTTCTTAGGAGTAATCATCTTTTTGGTAACTTAGAAAAATGCACCTTTTGTGTATATAGTGTAGTTTTCCTAGGTTTTGTAGTTAGCACAAAAGGGGTCCATGTTGACCCCAAAAAGATAAAAGCTATTCAAGAATGGCCCACCCCAAAGAGTGTGACAGAGATCAAAAGCTTTCATGGTCTCCCTGGATTTTATAGGCGCTTTGTGCCTAATTTCTCCACGCTCTTCGCACCAATAAATGATTTGGTAAAAAAGGAAGTTCCTTTCTTTTGGGGTGAGAAACAAGAGAAAGCCTTCCAGCTAATTAAGCATAAACTGACCCATGCACCAGTCTTGGCATTACCTGACTTTTCTAAAACATTTTAACTTAAATGTGATGCCTCTGGTGTAGGTGTGGGAGCTGTCTTGTTGCAAGGAGGTTACCCCATTGTGTATTTCAATGAAAAACTCAATGGTGCCCCCTCAACTACCCCACCTATGATAAGGAGTTTTATGCTCTAATTAGGGCCCTTCAAACTTGGGAGCATTACCTTGCTCCCAAGGAGTTTGTCATTCATAGTGACCATGAGTCACTAAAATATTTGAGGAATCAAGGTAAATTGAACAAAAGGCATGCAACGTGGGTGGAATATCTTGAATCCTTCCCTTATGTCATCAACTACAAGAAAGGAAAACAAAATGTGGTGGCTGATGCTCTTTCTAGGCGTCAAGCCCTTTATTCATCCTTGGGTGCAAAAATCTTGGCATTTGATGACATTCGGGCTATGTATCCTTTTGATAAGGATTTCGGTCCCATATTTGCTGCCTCTGCATCTGCATTCCCATTAAAGTCCCATGATGGGTACTTCATCAGTGAGGGGTATCTTTACAAAGGGAGTAAGCTTTGTATACCCCAAGCATCAATTAGGAACTTACTTACAAAAGAGAGCCATGAAGGTGGGCTCATGGGGCATTTTGGGATTTGAAAAACACTCATGCTTTTACAAGAGAAATTCTTTTGGCCCCATATGCGTAGAGATGTCCATAGACATTGCTCTAAATGTATAGCTTGCTTGCAAGCAAAGTCTAAAGCAATGCCTCATGGACTATACACACCTTTACCTGCTCCTTCTGCACCTTGGAAGGATATTAGCATGGATTTCATCCTTGGGCTCCCAAGAACCCAACGAGGTGCAGACTCCATATTTGTGGTGGTGGACTGATTTTCAAAAATGGCCCATTTTATTCCCTGCCACAAAGTGGATGATGCGAGCAACATCGCAAGACTTTTCTTTAAAGAGGTTGTCCGATTGCATGGCATACCCTCTTCAATAGTGTCAGATAGGGATGTGAAGTTCCTTAGCCATTTTTGGAAAACTCTTTGAGCTAAGCTAGGAACTAAACTCCTTTTTTCCACTACCTGTCACCCTCAAACTGATGGGCAAACTGATGGGCAAACAGAAGTGGTGAATAGATCTTTATCCACTATGCTGAGGGCTCTCCTTAAAGGCAACCATAAGTCTTGGGATAAGTATCTTCCCCACATTGAATTTGCTTATAACTGGGTGGTTCATAGAACCACCAAGCATTCTCCATTTGAGGTGGTCTATGGCTTTAATCCTCGTACTCCTCTAGATCTTTTACCTCTTCCTCTTTCTGTTGTTGTACATAAAGAAGGAGAGGCAAAAGCCATTTTTGTAAAACAATTACATGAGAGGGTTAAAGCTAACATAGAGCGCCAATCCTTGAGAGATCCTACTTTCGCCAATAGGGGGAGGAAAGAGGTCATCTTTGAAAAGGGCGACTGGGTATGGCTTCACTTAAGAAAGGATAGATTTACTTCTCAAAGGAAGTTCAAACTTAGCCCTAGAGGAGATGGACCGTTCCAAATCCTTGAGCGGATCAGTAATAATGCCTATGTGTTAGATCTGCCCGAGGATTATGGGATAAGCACCAGTTTTAATGTTTCTGATTTGTCTCCATTTGTAGGTTCTGAAAATTATAAAGGCCCCATGGATTTGAGGTCAAATCCTCTCCAAGGGGGAGGAGATGATGTGACCATGCCTAGCCAAGGACTCATCACTAAGGCCATGGCTAGAAGGATTGAAGAAGACCTAGCCCTTGCAGACAAAGGAAGACTTCACCTCCTGTGGAGAGTGAAGATATTAGGCTAGGGACTTTAGTTAATAAAATGTAATTTTCCTTTATTTTAATTTTGAGGAGCATTAGGAATTTAATTTGGGACATGTATTTAGTCCATTTTTTATTTTAGGAGGTGTCTTAGGAATTTAGAGGGTGGATTTAGCTTTTTGGGTCTTTATGAAGGAAATAAGGGGTAGCCTTGATATCTACACCCCTCTTTTCCTACATAAACCCCTTAAGCTAATAAGAAGGAATCTTGACCCTTGGTTTGAGAAACTTGGGCACCAAGTTTGATGATCTAAGGAGGGAATTGTTTCTCAATCCTCCTCCCTTAGATCTCTCCTTTTAATCCTAACCCTTCTTTTTTAGGTTATCTTGTTCAAGAGGTTAGCTACCTCTATAAATAGGAGCTCCTCCCCTCACTTGTATTTTTTACACTTGAATTTAATCCTAGAGACCATATTGGTTGTGAGGTTCTTACCTTTGAGTGTCCCCCCTCCTCCTTTGTGAGACCTTCTAAGGGTTATCAAGGGACCCCTCCCTTGTGACCTCTCCCCTTTGGCTTATCAAACCTAGTATTTGTGGCGCCTCACCCCATTCCTTTCCTCTCCATAAATCCATTTCCCTTCCAAGTGACCTTAGAAAGGATCCTTTAGGCAAGTGATCATCAAAGATCAAATCATAATACATCACACACATTTATAAATCATACACCGAACATCTAATCCATTATCTCTCACTTCAGACATTATTTTGAAGATCATATCCAAAGATAAAGAAATATGTCAAGAACCTACTACCCAAAGATCTTATCGCTGAAATAAAAAGAAATATGTCAAGAACCTACTACCCAAATCCAAAGATCTTATCGCTGAAATAAAAAGAAATATGTCAAGAACCTACTACCCAAAGATAAAGCAAATCCAATAGTTCAACTAATGTATTGACGTTTGATACGAAATCTGCTACACACAATTGAAAATACAGTTAGATCCTAAAAATACAGTTCTTACTTTGAGTTCATTCTCTCTAACTACGTTCATTATTTAGATGCTCCCACCATTGAAAATAAATATTATTATCTTAAGAATCTACTACAAAAAAATAAACCAAATTCAACGTTTAAACTATTCTATAGACACTCAAGACAAAATACGGTATCCTATAAGATGCTAACAATATATAATTGTTATTCTAACTCCATTATGTCATTTCGGACATTATTTCGACGATCCCACCCTTGAAAATAAATATTAACATCTTAAGAACCTACTATAAAAAATTAAACAAAATCTAACGCTTGAACAATTATATAGTGGTGGTACTAAATTTCATTCCTAGCTGCAGCTAGAATGACTCACTCTTAGACACCGTTAACTCATAAAATCAATGACAATATGTAAGATCATGTTCATGTTAAATAATACATCACACACATTTATAAATCATACACTGAATAGCTAATCCATTATCTCTAACTTCAGACATTATTTTGAAAATCTTACCATTTAAACAAAAATAAATATGTTAAGAACCAACTATCCAAAGACAAACCAAATCTAATACTTCAACTAATGTATAGACGCTCAAAATGAAATCTGCTTCAGCTATAATTAAGATCCTAAAAATACAGTTCCTACTCTGAGTTCATTATCTCTAAAACAAATCCATCGGTTAAACTATTCTACAGACACTAAAGACAAAATACGTTATCCCATAAGATGATAACAATATATAATTGTTCTTCTTACTCTGAGTTCATTATCTCTAATTATGTTCATTATTTAGATGCTCCCACTGTTGAAAAGTAAATATTAATATCTTAAGAATCTACTACCCAAATGAAATATGCTACAGATATAATTTTTTAGATCCTAAAAATACAGTTCTTACTCTCAGTTCATTATCTCTCACTACGTAGATTATTTACATCATCCCACTGTATAAAATAAATATTAATATCTTAAGAATCTATTACCCAAAACTAAAACAAATGCAACAATTAAACTATTCTATAGACACTCAAGACAAAATACGGTATCGTATAAGATCATAACAATATATAATTATTATTCTAACTCCATTATGTCACTTTGGACATTATTCCAACAATCCCACCCTTGAAAATAAAGATTAACATCTTAAGAACCTACTATAAAAACTCAAAGAAAATCTAACGGTTGAACAATTGTATAGCGTTGTACTAAATTTCATTCCTAGCTCTTGCTAGAATTAGTCTGTCTTAAGCACCGTTGACTCATATCATGAATCACACTATGTAAGATTAGGTTCATGTTAAATAATTCATCACACACATTTATAAATCATATGTCGAACATGTAATCCATTATCTCTTACTGCAAACATTAATTTGAGGATCTCACTGTTGAAACAAAAATACGTATTTTCAGATCATACTATCCAATGATAAATCAAATCCACCAGTTCAACTAATGTATAGACGTTCAAAATGAAATCTGCTACAGGTATAATTTTTTAGATCCTAAAAATACAGTTCCTACTCTCAGTTCATTACCTCTCACTACGTAGATTATTTACATCGTTCCACTATTGAAAATAAATATTAATATCTTAAGAATCTATTACCCAAAACTAAAAAAAATGCAACGGTTAAACTATTCTATAGACACTCAAGACAAAATACGGTATCGTATAAGATCATAACAATATATAATTGTTATTCTAATTCCATTATGTCACTTTGGACATTATTTCAATGATCCCACCCTTGAAAATAAATATTAACATCTTAAGAACCTACTGAAAAAAATTACATAAAATCTAACGGTTGAGCAATTGTATAGCAGTGGTACTAAATTTCATTCCTAGCTGCAACTAGAATGACTCCCTCTTAGCCACCGTTGACTCATATCCTGAATCACACTATGTAAGATCATGTTCACGTTAAATAACAGATCACACATATTTATAAATCATACACCGAACATCTAATCCACTATCTCTCACTTCAGACGTTATTTTAAGGATCATACTGTTGAAACAAAAATCAATATGTTAACAACCTAATATCCAAACATAAACCAAATCCAACAGTTCAACTAATGTATAAATGCTCAAAACGAAATCTGCTACAGGTATAATTAAGATCCTACAAATATAGCCCTTACTCTGAGTTCAGTATCTCTCACTACGTTCATTATTTAGATTAGCCGACCATTGAAAATATATATTAATATCTTAGGAATCTACTACCCAAAAATAAACCAAATCCAATGGTTAAACTATTCTATAGACACCCAAGACAAAATATGGTATTGTATAAGATGGTAACAATATATAAATTTTATTCTAACTCCATTATGTCACTTCGGACATTATTTTGACGATCCCACCCCTGAAAATAAAGATTAACATCTTAAGAACTTACTATAAAAAATGACACAAAATCGAACGGTTGAACAATTGTATAGTGATGGTACTAAATTTCATTCCTAGCTGCAGCTATAATGACTCCATCTTAGGCACCGTTGACACACATCATCAATCACACTATGTAAGATCATGTTCATGTTAAATAACACATCACACACATTTATTAATCACACACCAAACATCTAATCCATTATCTCTCAATTCGGCCATTATTTGGAGGGTCTTACCGTTGAAACAAAAATAAATATGTTAAGAACCTACTATCCAAAGATAAACCAAATCCTAGAGTTCAACTAATGTATAGACGCTCAAAAATAAATCTGCTACAGGTATAATTAAGATCCGAAAAAGACAGTTCTTACTCAGACTTCATGATCTCTCACTACGTTCATTATTTAGATACTCCCACCATTGAAAATAAATATTAATATCTTAAGAATCTACAACCCAAAAATAAACCAAATTGAATAGTTAAACTATTCTATAAACACTCAACACAAAATATGGTATTGTATAAGGTGCTAAAAATATAAAATTGTTATTCAAACTCATTATATCACTTTAGACATTATTTCAACGATCCCACGCTTGAAAATAAAGATTAACATCTTAAGAACCTACTACAAAAAATTAAACAAAATCTAACGGCTGAAAAATTGTATAGTGGTGGTACTAATTTCATTCCTAGTGGCAGCTAGAATGACTCCCTCTTAGGCACTGTTGACTCATATCATGAATCACACTATGTAAGATCATGTTCAACTTAAAGAATACATCACACACATTTATAAATCATACACCAAACATCTAATCCATTATCTCTGACTTCGGACATTATTTTGAGGATCTTACTGTTGAAACAAAAATAAATATGTTAAGAACCTAGTATGGATCCATTATCTCTGACTTCGAACATTATTTTGAGGATCTTACTGTTGAAACAAAAATAAATATGTTAAGAACCTAGTATGCAAAGATAACCAAATCCAACTATTTAACTAATGTATACTCTGAATTCATTATCTCTCATTACGTACATTATTTAGATGATCCCAAATCCAATTGTTAAACTATTCTACAGACACGTAAGAAAATATACACTATCACATAAGATGCTATAAATATAATTATTATTCTAACTCCATTATGTCTAATCCATTATCTCTCACTTCGTACATGATTTCGGCGATCCCATAATTGAAAATAAAGATTAACATCTTAAGAACCTACTATAAAAAAAATACAAAATCTAACGATTAAAGAATTGTATAGCAGTCGTACTAAATTTCATTCCTAATTGCAGCAAGAATTACTCCCTCTTAGGCATCATTGACTCATATCATCAATCACACTACCTCAAATCATGTTATGTTAAATAATACATCACACACATTTATAAATCATATACCAAACATCTAGTCCGTTATCTCTTACTTCGAATGATATTTTGAGGATCGTACCGTTGAAAAGAAAGTAAATACGTTAAGAACCTACTATCCAAAGATAAACCAAACCCGACAGTTCAACTAATGTATAGACGCTCAAAACGAAATCTGCTACAGGTATAATTAAGATGACAAAAATACAATTCTTAGTCTGAGTTCATTATCTCTCACTACGTACATTATTTAGATGATCCCACTGAACATCTAATCCATTATCTCTCACTTCTCACATTATTTTAACGATCTTACCCTTGAAACAAAAATAAGTATGTTAAGAACCTACTATCCAAAGATAAACCAAATCCAATAGTTCAACTAATGTATAGACGCTCAAAACGAAACCTACTACAGGTATAATTAAGATCCTAAAAATACAGTTCATACTCTGAGTTCATTATCTGACACTACGTTCATTATTTAGATGCTCCCACCGTTGAAAATAAACATTAATATCTTAAGAATCAACTACCCAAAACTAAAACAAACCCAACGGTTGAAGTATTCTATAGACATTCAAGACAAAATACGGTATCTAGTAAGATGCTAGGAATATATAATCTTTATTCTAACTCTATTATGTCACTTCGGACATTATTTCGACGATCCCACCCTTGAAAATAAAGATTAGCATCTTAGGAACCTACTATAAAAAATTAAACAAAATCTAAGAGTTGAACAATTGTATAATAGTCGTACCAAATTTCTTTCCTAGCTGCAACTGGAACGACTCCCTCTTAGGCACCGTTGACTCATATCATCAATCACACTATGTAATATGATGTTCATGTTAAATAATACATCACACACATTTATAAATCATACACCGAACATCTAATCCATTATCTCTCACTTCGGACATTATTTTGAGGATCTTAGCGTTGAAACAAAAATAAATATGTTAAGAACCTACTATCCAAAGATAAACCAAATCCAACAGTTCAACTAATGTATAGACACTCAGAAAAAAATCTTCTACAAGCATAATTAAGATCATAAAAATATAGTTCTTACTCTGAGTTCATTATCTCTCAGTATGTACATTATTTAGATGATCCAACCGTTGAAAGTCAATATTAATATCGTAAGAATCTACTAACCAAAAATAAACCAAATCGAACGTTAAACTATTCTGTAGACACTCAAGATAAAATACGGTATCGTATAAGATGCAAACAATATATAATTGTTATTCTAACTCCATTATGTGACTTTGGACATTATTTCGGCGATCCCACCATTGGAAATAATGATTAACATCTTAAGAACGTAGTAAAAAAATTAAACAAAATCTAACGGTTGAACAATTGTATAGCGGTGGTACTAAATTTGATTCCTAACTGCAGCTAGAATGACTCCCTCTTAGGCACTGTTGACTCATATAACCAATCACACTATCTCCAATCATGTTCATGTTAAATAATACACCAAACACATTTATGTACAAAACTTTAAATCTTTGTGGCTGTTTTCTTGGGTTTGGACTTGATTTTAGTCTTTGTGGCTGTTTTCTTTTCCTTTTTTTTCAATCAAATTCTTCTTCATGCTCTTTATTATTTCTTACCTTCAAAATTTTTGTTGAGAGGTGTAGCAAAATATAAAAAAATGAAAAAGAAGAAGAGAGAAAAAAGTGATAATCAAAAGAGAAAATCATTAAAAAAAAACAAGTGTTAGTAACAGTGTTTAAAAAAAATATACAAAAACTTTTAGTGTACCACAACTTTGTTATTTGAAGGAGTGCTTAATATTGTTAAAAACTTGCTTGAAATAGTGTATTTAAGATTCGGCCATAAGCTTTCAAATTGTGCAATTCTTTGAATTTTGTTGAGTCTTTTATTTTTAGTCCATTCTATTCTAGTGCTAATCTAGGATCCTTTTGTGTTCCATCTTTCTATCTAACCATTTTTACTTGCTTGTCTTATTTGGTTATCTTTGTGTTTGTCTAAATAATTTTTTCCATTTGGATGTTTATCTCCCTTCCTTGAGTTTTCTTTTCTTGTTTTTATTGCATTGCACTCTCTTGGTTTCTCTTAGGGTGCACCACTTTATTGAAGGAAAAGAGAGGTTAAACCAAGCTTTCCACAAGGGAAGCATCTTGAGGTGTGTTGAAGCAAACTAAGGAAGAGGTTCAATCAAGGGAGCAACACCAATTTGAGAGAGGCAAACACTTAGAGTGGGGTAGCAACATGAAAACTTCAAGACCTTTGCTTTTCCTTTTTCGGGTGTAAATTTTTAAGGCCATTTTATTTGAGGTGCTGGATGCGCATAAGGGTCAACTCTTTGATTGGTACCCCATCTCTCCACCTTAGGTGCACGTCTTTAGATCCTTACCTTTGTCTTAAATTTCTTTTATTTGCTTTGTATCTTAGTCTGAAAGGCTTTTGAGTTCCAAAGACTCTTAAGTAATTGACTTAGGGATAAAACAAAACAAAAGAGTGGGGAGTGTTGCCTATAGGTTCTTCCCAAATCACTTTCAAAATGAGCTCACACACATCTAGTAAAGGTAGTGTAAATCAACAAGGTTCTCAAAAAACAACCAACATGGATAAGTTTGTGAGTGAATTTAGGGAATGGAGGGTAGAAGAGAGAAAAGAAAGAAAAGAAAGGGAGAAGAGAGAAGAAAAAAAGTGTGAAGAGAAAGAAAAAGAAAAGAGAGAAAGAGAGTTAAGAGAAGAAAGACAAAGAGAAGGGAAAGAAAGAGAAAGAGAAGAAAAAAGGGAAAGAGAAGAGAGAGAAAGAGAAGAGAGAAGAGAAGAGCATGAAAGAGAAGAAAGAAGAGAAAAAGGAGTTAGAGAGAGGCATAGGTATAGGTCTGCCTCTAGTGATGTAAGTGGAAGTGAGGGATATAAAAGACCTAGGGTAAGAAGAGCACAACAACATCATAACCAACGCCAAGCCCAACCTAGGGAACAAAAAGTTGACCTCCCTCATTTTCATGGCAAGGAGGATGTGGAAGCCTACCTTGATTGGGAAATGAAGGTAGATTAACTCTTTTTTTGTTATAACATAACTGAAGAAAGAAAAGTTCTGCTGGCAACCCTTAGCTTCCAAGGGCATGTCGTGTATTGGTGGACCTCCTTGGTAAATGAGAGGTGCCGCCTTCGTAACCCTCCTATGGATTATTGGAATGATCTCAAGGGGGCTATGAGGCGGAGACATGTCCCTTCTTATTATGAAAGAGAGCTCTTGGACAAACTCCAAAGATTAAAACAGTACAACTCAAGTGTTGAGGAGTATAGACAAACCATGAGCTTTTCATGATGAGAGTTGGCGTTGCCGAGGAACGAAAGGCCATTGAAGCTTGATTTTTAAGTGGTTTGAGCTCAGACATAAGAGACAAAGTTGAGCTCTTACCATATAATAATCTAAATGACCTAGTCCAACTTTGCATAAGAGTGGCAAATCAATTAAAAAGAAAAGGTGGAGCAAAAAGAGAATTTCCATCCTACAATTATGCAAAGAGGGACCTAGGCAAGGGCAGCTCTTCCAAGAGCTCTCCCAAAGAGGAACCATCCAAACATGTGCATAAAGAACATAAACCCATGCATCGTAGAGACAACCCCCCTGCTAGTTCTAATAATAGAACTAGTAGTATTAAATGTTTTAAATGGCTTGGGAGAGGCCAAATTGCCTCTCATTGCCCCAATAAGAAAACCATGATCATGAGGGGGCCAAGAGATTTTTAGTGAGAGTAGCTCATCTTCCTCCTTTAGGAAGAAGGGGGTCATGAGCATCATGAGCAGGACATTGTTGAAAACCCTTGTGATGGACCTCTAAATGGTTAGACGCCTTATTGGAAGCCAACCCCTTAAGCTTAACCACTCCCAAAGAGAGAACATTTTTCATACACGTTGTAAAGTTTTAGACAAAACCTGTTCTCTCATTATGGATAGTGGGTCCTGTTGTAATTGTTGTAGCTCAAGGTTGGTAGAGAAGCCAGCCTTACAACCAATTCCTCATCCTAGACCTTATAAGCTCCAATGGCTTAATGAGGAAGGGGAAATGATTGTAAATCAACAAGTGAAGGTGTCATTCTCCATTGGAAAGTATCAAGATGAGATCTTATGTGATATAGTTCCAATGGAGGCTGACCATATCTTGTTAGGGAGGTCTTGGCAGTTTGACAAACAAGTCATTCACATGCTACTCTAATGAGATAATCCTCACTCATAAGGGCAAAAGAATAAAGTTGACTCCTTCAACACCGTCACAAGTGGTTGAGGATCAACTCATCATGAAACATAAAAGAGATGAGAAAAAAAAAGTTCAAAGTAAAAAAAAAAAAGAACAAGCTTCCACCCCTGAAGCTTGAAACGGGTAAAGAGGGAGAGTTGGAAGGAGGTACCCCTTCCAAAGAGGTAATTAAGAAAGAGAGCCATTTTGCAACAAAAATGGATATTAAAGAAGCTTTCTGGCTTGATCGACCTTTTTATCTCCTTCTTGGTAAAGAGGTACCTTCTGGCACTACCACAAGTCATGAAATTGAGTCTCTTCCAAAAAGGGTTCAAAATCTTTTAAATGAATTTGATGATCTCTTCCCTCAAGAGGTTCCAAGGGGATTACCACCTCTAAGGGGAATAGAACACCAAATTTGGAGGGAGATCAAATAGGAATTCAAGTTCAAATAATTAGCACGTGCTCCTAAAATCATGGATTTTAGAACTAACTAAGTGCCATGTAGGATGCCATGTGGCTAATCAAGGAATTTGGCGCCTATTAGGGGGGAACAAGGGCCCCACCTTGTCTCCTCGATGCTTCATGTGCTAACTAATTGGGGTTTAATTAGAAAAGAGGGGTGTGGTTAATAAAATAACCCACCAACACCCCTAAATAGCCTAATTAGCTAATACACTCCACATAACTACTACACACACCACCTAGCCTTTATCCTACGAAAAATAAGTGCCCAAAATACAAGGCAAAAGCAAAACTAGACTACTCCACTTAAGTAGGAAGGATAAGCAAGAGAACTGAGGCATAATGATAATTCGCATGAAGTGGTGAGGCCTTCCTCCATCCACTCTAGCCATGTCTTCCTCTATCCTCCTAGCCATGGCCCTAGTGATAAGTCCCTTGCTAGGGAGGATCACATCATATAATTAAGATCCTAAGAATACAATTCTTACTATGAGTTCATTATCTCTAACTACATACATTATTTAGATGAACAATTGTATAGCGGTGGAACAAAATTTCATTCTTAATTGCAGCTAGACTGACTCCCTCTAAGGCACTGTTGACTCATATCATCAATCAGAATGTCTCGAATCATGTTCATCTTAATAATTCATCACACACATTTATAAATCAGACACCAAACCTCTAATCCATTATCTCTCACATCGGACATTATTTTCAGGATCTTACCGTTGAAACAAAAATAAATATGTTAAGACCCTACTATCCAAAGACAAACCAAATGCAAAAGTTCAAATAATGTATAGACGCTCAAAACGCAATCTGCTACAGGTATAATTAAGATCCTAAAAATACAGTTCTTACTCTGAGTTCATTATCTCTCACTACGTACTTATTTGCATGATACCACCATTGAAAATAAATAGTAATATTTAAGAATCTACTATCCAAAAATAAACCAAATTCAACGGTTAAACTAAGAAATACACACTAAAGACAAAACACGGTATCGTCTAAGACGTGAAAGATAAAATTGTTATTCTAAGTCCATTCTGTCACTTCGAAAATTATTTCGATGATCTCACCATTGAAAATAAAGATTAACATCTTAAGAACCTACTATAAAAAAATAAACCAAATCTAACGGTTGAATAATTGTATAGTTGTCGTACTAAATTTCATTCCTAATGGCAGCAAGAATGACACCCTCTTAGGCACCGTTAACTCATATCATCAATGACACTATCTCCAATCATGTTCATGTTAAATAATACATTACACACATTTATAAATTATACACCAAACATCTAATCCATTATGTCTCACTTCGGACATTATGTTGACGATCTAAACATTGAGATAAAAATAAAAATGTTAATAACATACTATCCAAAGATAAACCAAAGCCACCAGTTCAACTAATGTATACATGCTCAAAAGAAAATCTGTGTTAGGTATAATTAAGATCGGAAAAATACAATTCGTACTCTGAATTTATTATCTCTCACTACTTACATCATTAAGATGATACCACCGTTGAAAATAAATATCAATATCTTAAGATTCTACTACCCAAAAATAAACCAAATCCAACAGTTTAACTATTCTATAGACACTCAAGACAAAATTCGGTATCGTATAAGATCCTAAAAATATAATTGTTATTCTAACTCCATTATGTCACTCCGGACACTATTTTGACGATCCCACCATTGAAAATAAAGATTAACATCTTAAGAACCTACTATAAAAAAAATAAACCAAATTTATCAGTTGAACAATTGTATAGCAGTTGTACTAAATTTCATTACTAATGGCAGCAAGAATGACACTCTCTTAGGCACCGTTGACTCATATCATCAATGACACTATCTCCAATCATGTTCATGTTAAATAATACATTACACACATTTATAAATTATACACCAAAAATCTAATCCATTATCTCTTACTTAGGACATTATTTTGACGATCTAAATGTTGAGATAAAAATAAAAATGTTAAGAACATACTATCCAAAGATAAACCAAATCCAACAGTTCAACTAATTTATACACGCTCAAAAGAAAATATGTGTCAGGTATAATTAAGATCCAAAAAATACAGTTCGTACTCTGAGTTTATTATCTCTCACTACGTATATTATTTAGATGATACCACCGTTAAAAATAAATATTAATATCTTAAGAATCTACTACCCAAAAATATATCGAATCCAACAGTTAAACTATTCTATAGACACTCTAGACAAAATTCAGTATCGTGTAATATCCTAAAAATATAATTGTTATTCTAACTCCATTATGTCACTCGGGACACTATTTCGCCGATCCCACAATTGAAAATAAAGATTTACATCTTAAGAACCTACTATAAGAAAATCAACCAAATCTATCGGTTGGACAATTATATAGTAGTGGTACTAAATTTCATTCCTAATGGCAGCAAGAATGACACTCTCTTAGGCATCGTTGACTCATATCATCAATGACATTATCTCCAATCATGTTCATGTTAAATAATACATTACACACATTTATAAATTATACACAAAACATCTAATCCATTATCTCTCACTTCGGACATTATTTTGAGGATCTTATCGTTGAAATCAAAATAAATATGTTAAGAACCTATTGTCCAAAGATAAAGCAAATCCAACAGTTCAACTAATGTGTAGACGCTCAGAATGAATTCTGCTACAAGTATAGTTAAGATCCTAAAAAAATAGTTCTTACTCTGAAGTTATTATTGCTCATTATGTACATTACTTAGATGATACCAGCATTGAAAATAAATATTAATATCCTAAGAATCTACTACCCAAAAATAAACCACATCCAATAGTTAAAATAGTCTACAGACACTCAAGTAAAAATACGATATTGTATAAGATGCTAAAAATATAATTATTATTCTAACTCCAATATGTCACTTTTGACTGTATTTTAACGATCCCACCATTGAAAATAAGGATTAGCATCTTCCGAACCTACTACAAAAAAATAAACCAAATCTAACAGCTGAACAATTGTATAGTGGTGGTACTAAATTTCATTCATAACTGTAGCTAGAATGACTCCCTCTTAGGCACCGTTGACTCATGTCATCAATCACACTATCTCCAACCTTGTGCATGCTAAATAATACATCACACACATTTGTAAATCATACACCAAACTTCTAATCCATTATCTCTCACTTCAGACATTATTTTGAGGATCTTACCGTTGTAACAAAAATAAATATGTTAACAACCTACTGTCCAAAGATAAACCAAATCCAACAGTTCAACTAATGTATAGACGCTCAAAATGAAATCTGCTATAGGTATAATTAAGATCCTAAAAATACAGTTCTTACTGTGAGTTCATTATCTCTCACTAGGTAAATTATTTACATGATCCCGCCATTGAAAATAAATATTAATATCTTAAGAATCTACTACCCAAAAATAAACCAAATCCAACAGTTAAAGTATTCTATAGACACTCAAGACAAAATTCAGTATCATATAACACCCTAAAAATATAATTGTTATTCTAACTCCATTATGTCACTCTAGACACTATTTCGACGATCCCACCGTTGAAAATAAAGATTAACATCTTAAGAACCTACTATAAAAAAATAAACCAAATCTATCGATTGAACAATTGTATAGTGGTGGTACTAAATTTCACTCCTAATGGCTGCAAGAATGACACACTCTTAAGCACCGTTGACTCATATCAACAATGACACTATCTCCAATCATGTTCTTGTTAAATAATACATTACACACATTTATAGTTTATACACCAAACATGTAATCCATTATCTCTTACTTCGAGCATTATTTTTAGGATCTTACTGTTGAAGTAAAAATAAATATGTTAAGAACCTATTGCCCAAAGATAAACCGAATCCAACAGTTGAACTAATGTATAGACGCTCAGAACGAAATTTGCTATAGTATGGTTAAGATCCTAAAAAATAGTTCTTCCTTTGAAGTCATTATCGCTCACTACATACATTATTTAGATGATCCCACCGTTGAAAATAAATATTAATATCTTAAGAATCTACTACCAAAAGATAAACCAAATCCAACAATTAACCTATTCTATAGACACTCAAGATAAAATTCAGTATCATATAAAATGCTAAAAATACAATTGTTATTCAAACTCAATTATGTCTCTCCTGACACTATTTCAATGATCCCACTGTTGAAAATAAAGATTAAAATCTTAAGAACCTACTATAAAGAAATATACTAAATCTAACAGTTGAACAATTATATAGCGCTGGTACTAAATTTCATTCATAACTGCAGCTAGAATGACTCCCTTTTAGGACCCTTGACTCATGTCATCAATCACACTATCTCAAATCATGTTCATGTTAAATAATACATCACACACATTTATAAATCATACACCAAATATCTTTGTGCAGTCCTCCTTAGCAAGGGTCCCATTACAAGGGCCATGGCTAGGAGGATTGAGGAAGACATGGCTAGAGTAGAGGAAGAAAGACCATAGTCTTCACTTTTTGCCTTGTATTCGGTGTCTTAGTCTTCTTTTTTTTGTTCATGTATTTGGAGGTGTGTTTAGTATTTCTTTGGCCGTGTATTTTGGCCCTTTTTTCGTTGCTTTTAGTTAAAGGGAGGTGTAACTAGTCTTTGATGTGGAATGTGTGCATTAGTGGGCTTTTTGGGACCATATGGACGTGTGGTTTTTGATAACCACACCCCTCTAGCTTATCCCCACACCCTCCTAAGTCACACATGAAGCATGAGAGACAAGTAGGCCTCCCTTATTCCTTCATGTTCCATCCATGATCTTCTCTTTCCTACATGGCCTTGTTTGTTGCTTCATATTTGAATTTGAATTTTGGAGGGAGATGACATGGCACTCTCCAAATTCAAATTCAAATTTGGAGGGAACAAAGCTCCTTTATTTTAGGGCCTTGTTTGGATCTAGTTGAGTGAATTAAAGTGTTAATAAGCCATGAGCTCAATTAACACCTAATTAATTCAACTAATCTCTCCCTAAATCCCCTTGAGTTGGACGTCCAACTCAAGCCCTTAGTCTTACATTCCCTTTCCTATAAATAAGAACCTCCTCCTCTTGTATCATTTTTACACTTGAATTTTGAAATAGACTTGAGAGTTCTACATTTTTTTAGTGTCTTCTTCCTTCTCCATTTTGAGAGAACCTTCAATGGCTTTCTTCAAGGGCTCCTTCCCTTGTGGCAAGTCTTCCTTGGGCTTATCCTTCTAAGGTGGCGCCTCCAACCTCATATCCTTTAACTTTCATCCTTCATATTCTTCTTTGGGGCAACCTCTTGAAGAGATTCTTGGCTTAGGATCATGAGGAGTGCACCAAGTGGTATCAGAGCCACTTCTAGAGGTTGATTCTTACCTTTACTTTTAATTTTTTCGGTCATTTTCCCTCTTCTACTCAATCCAATTCTTTTATGTGCTTCCATGTTGTATTTCAATTTCTTTAATGTCTAGTAGTCATGTTTTTTAATTGTTGTGTAGTCATATTTCAATTGTATGGTTCAAATTGCTTGTTCTTTCATCTGAATCTTGTTATACCTTGTGCTTTGCTTTCCTAATTGTTGTTGTGTTGTTGCTTGAAATCCTTCTTGAATTTAGTGGACTAAGAGGTGGTGCATTGAAATCCACATGGCAGTGGAAAAAAGCACAGTGCTGTGGTCACACACCTTGACCATTATTTTCATTGTGTGCTTGCGCCTCGATTGTTTTTAAATTCTATTTCTCTTTGTTTTTAGGTTTTATTTTACTCATTTTATACTCTTAATTGTGTTGTCTTAGAGTATTGTTTAGTCCTTCATGTCACATTATTTTCCATTAGATTTTACCTCTTAATTTTTTCCACTAAAAGTGTGTTGCAAAACTTCTTGAAATTGAGCATCCTAGGAGAGATCTCTCTCTTGTTCTAAGACTCATAAGAAGTGTCACATGCTTATATCTTCTAGCATGTTCTTTGAATTTCTCAATTTAAATATATATATATATATATATATATATATATATATATATATAGTAGCTCAATTTCAATCCAAATTATGTTGTGTTTTGTTATGAGTTAGTAGCTCTTTGTGTACTTGATTGTAAGGTGAAATTATGTTGGTTTGTTTGAGCTTTTTGACGTGAAGATTAGGAGAAAATTTTTTTTGCAAACAAAATAGCTCTAAATCACAAACAAAGCTCTTATAGCATTACCAAAACACCTTAACTTTGGTGCACTTTGAGTTGCTCTCTTTTAATTTTCATTAGTTGCATTTTAGTGAATTTTATGTGCTTAGTTCTTAGGTTTTAATTTGAGCGTTTAGGCCCTCTAGATTGATCATAAAATTTGAAATTAAATCAACTAATTAGGTACATCTTAAAAAGTTTTTTTTTAAAAAAAAAAACAAGAACAAAGTCAAACAAAAGTTCAAAAGAAGTAGAATCCCCTAGTTCAAGAGCTACTGGAGAAGGGTTGGGTTCAAAAGAGTCTCAGCCCTTGTGCTGTGCCAGTCTTGTTGGTGCCCAAGAAGAATGGCCAATGGAGGATGTGTATGGATTACAGAGCAATCAACAACATCACCATCAAATATAGGCACCCAATCCCTAGACTTGATGACATATTGGATGAACTGCATGGGGCTAACATTTTTTCCAAAATTGATCTCAGAAGTGGTTGTCACTAAATTAGGATTAAAGAGGGTGATGAATGGAAGACCGCTTTTATGACCAAATTTGGAGTTTATGAGTGGTTAGTGATGCCTTTTGGGCTCACAAATGCCCTTAGCACATTCATGAGATTAATTAATCATGTCCTTGGCTATTTTTTGGGCAAGTTTTGTGTAGTATACTTTGATGACATACTAGTATATAGTAGGAGCCTAGATGATCACATAGGACATCTTAGGCATGTTTTTTGCATTCTTAGGACTAACCACCTTTTTGGAAACCATGAAAAATGCACCTTTTGTGTTGAAAGTATGGTCTTTTATGGACTAGTATGGTTTTATTGTAAGTTCAAAAGGGGTCCATGTGGATCCCAAAAAAGTCAAAGCCATCTAAGAAGGGCCTACCCCAACAAGTGTGACAGAGATCAAGAGCTTTCATGGTCTCACTAGTTTCTATAGGCATTTTGTGCCTAACTTCTCCACACTTGTCTCACCACTCAATGATTTGGTGAAGAAGGGAATTCCTTTCCTTTGGGGTGAGAAACAAGAACAAGCCTTTTCACTTATTAAGGAAAAACTTACCTGTTCTAGCTCTTCCTGATTTTTCAAAAACTTTTGAGCTAGAATGTGATGCATCTGGAATAGGTGTGGGAGCTGTCTTGTTGCAGGGTGGACATCCAGTGGCTTATTTTAGTGAAAAACTAAATGGTGCCACCGTTAATTACCCCACCTATGATAAAGAGTTTTATTCCTTAATAAGGGCCCTTCAAACTTGGGAACATTACCTTGTTTCCAAGGAGTTTGTCATTCATAGTGACCATGAGTCACTTAAATATTTGAAGGGTCAAGGCAAACTCAATAAAAGGCATGCTAAGTTGGGAGAATTCCTTGAATCCTTTCCCTATATCATCAAGTACAAGAAAGGGAAACATAATATAGTGGCAGATGCTTTATCCAGGAGACAGACTCTTTTAACCACTTTAAGTTCCCATATCTTGGGCTTTGATGATCTTAGGGCTCAATATCCCTCTGATAAGGAATTTAGTCCCATCTTTGCTACCTCTGCATACAAAACCCATGATGGGTATTTCACTAGTGAGAAGGGTTATTTGTTTAGGCATGGGAAGCTTTGCATACCTCAAGGATCTATGAGAAAACTTTTGACAAAAGAGAGCCATGAAAGTGGCCTTATGGAGCATTTTGGAGTTTTTAAAACTTTGATGATTTTGAAGGAAAAATTCTTTTGCCTCCATATGAAAAGAGATGTCCATAGACATTGTTCTAGATGCATAGCATGTTTACATAAAATAATGCCTCATGGACTATACACACCTTTACCCACTCCTTCTGCACCATGGGTAGATATTAGTATGGACTTTGTCCTTGGGCTTCCTAGAACCCAAAGGGGTGCATATTCCATTTTTTTGCTAGTGGATTGCTTTAGTAAAATGTTCCATTTTATTCCTTGCCACAAAGTGGATGATGCTAACAAAATCTCAAGACTTTTCTTTAAGGAGGTTGTCAGACTACATGGCTTACCCTCCACTATTGTGTTTGATAGAGATGCTAAGTTCCTTAGCCACTTTTGGAGAACTTTATGGGCTAGGCTAGGAACTAAGCTTCAATTCTCTACCACTTGTCACCCTCAGACTGATGGGCAGACTAAAGTGGTCAATAGATCTCTATCCACAATGTTGAGGGCCCTTTTGAAAGGCAAACATAAGTCTTGGGATGAGTACCTTCCCTACGTTGAGTTTGCATATAATAGGGTGGTCCATAGAACCACTAAGCATTCCCCTTTTGAGGTTATTTATGGCTTTAACCCTCTTACTCCTTTGGATCTTATGCCTCTCCCTAGTATTCACTCTCACAAGGATGAAGTTTCTAGGGTAGATTTTATTAAGAAAATACATGAGAGGGTTAAATCCAATATTGAACAGCAGGCAAAAGGGTATGCAATTCATAAAAACAAGGGGAGGAAGGAACTCATTTTTAACAAAGGGGATTGGGTTTGGCTTCACCTTAGGAAGGATCATTTTCCTACTAAGAGGAAATCCAAACTTAACCCTAGAGGAAATGGTCCCTTCCAAATCCTTGAGAGGTTGGGTAATAATGCATATAAGTTACATCTCCTAGAGGATTATGAAGTCAGCTCTACCTTTAATCTATGTGATCTTACTCCTTTTGTAGGTTCTGAGGATGATGAGGAATAGGACGAGTTTGATTTGAGGTTAAATCCTTCTCAAGAGGGAGGGTATGGTGCAATCCTCCCTAGCAAGGGTCCCATGGCTAGGAGGATTGAGGAAGACATGGCTAAAGGAGAGGAAGGAAGACCTCACCTTCTTTTGGATATCAAGATTAGGCCATAGTCTTCACTTTTAGCCTTGTATTTGGCGTCTTAGTCTTCTTTTCTTATTCATGTATTTGGAGGTGTATTTAGTATTTCTTTGGCCGTGTATTTTGGCCTTTCTTTCGTTGCTTTTAGTTGAAGGGAGGTGTAACTAGTCTTTTATGTGGAGTGTGTGCATTAGTGGGATTTTTGGGACCATGTGGACGTGTGGTTTTTGATAACCACACCCCTCTAGCATATCCCCACACCCTCCTAAGTCACACATTAAGCATGAGAGACAAGTAGGGCCCCCCTTGTTCCCTCATGTTCCGTCCATGATGTTCTCTTTCCCACATGGCCTTGTTTGTTGCTTCATATTTGAATTTGAATTTTGGAGGGAGATAACGTGGCACTCTCCAAATTCAAATTCAAATTTGGAGGGAACAAAACTCCTTTATCTTAGGGCCTTGTTTGGATCTAGTTGAGTTAATTAAAGTGTTAATAAGCCATGAGCTCAATTAACACCTAATTAATTCAACTAATCTCTCCCTAAATCCCCTTGAGTTGGACGTCCAACTCAAGCCCTTAGTCTTAGGCTCCCTCTCCTATATATAAGCACCTCCTCCTCTTGTATCATTTTTACACTTGAATTTTGAAATAGACTTAAGAGTTCTAAATTTTTTGAGTGTCCTCTTCCTTCTCCATTTTGAGAGAACCTTCAATGGCTTTCATCAAGGGCTCCTTCCCTTGTGGCAAGTCTTCCTTGGGCTTATCCTTCTAAGGTGGCACCTCCAACCTCATCTCCTTTGACTTCCATCCTTTATCTTCTTCTTTGCAGCAACCTCTTGAAGAGATCCTTGGCTTAGCATCATGAGGAGTGCACCAAATCTAATCCATTATCTCTCACTTCGAACATTATTTTGAGGATCTTACCATTGAAATAAAAATAAATATGTTAAGAACCTACTATCCAAAGATAAACCAAATCCAACAGTTCAACTAATGTGTAGACCGTCAAAACGAAATCTACTACAGGTATAATTAAGATCCTAAAATAGAATTCTTACTCTGAGTTCATTATATCTCACTACTTACATTATTTAGATGATCCCACCATTGAAAATAAATATTAATATCTTAAGTATCTACTACCCAAAAATACACCAAATCCAATAGTTAAACTATTCTATAGACACTCAAGACAAAATTTGTGATGCATTCTTGTTGATGCCACTCCTAAGATCACCTTCTAGCTTGGTTCCTTTTGAAGAAATTAATGGTGGAAAGGGAAAAGATGAAGTTGTAGGCACCACTCATGGTGAGATAAGCCATGGAAGAAGCTTGCCACAAGGGAATGAGCCCTTGATAAAAGCCATAGAAGCTGTTAAATGAGGAGAGAAAGAAGACACTCAATAAGACTCACAAAAGAGGTTTGTATTCAAAATCAAGTGTAAAAAGAAAATAAGAGGGGAAGGTGTCTATTATAAGAAAAAGATGAGCTTAGGGGGCAGGAAGAGTGACGTCCAAGTTAGGGGAGCTTAGGAGAGCTTAATCAAGTTTTAATTGAGCTAGAACCAATTACCACTTGATTAATTTCTAGGAAGATCCAAACATGCCCCTAACTTTAAGATTTTGGTCCCCTCGCAATTTGAATTTGAATTTTGGAGGGAAGTAACATGGCATCTTCAAAATTCAAATTCAAAAATGAGAGCACATAAAAAACATGTGGAAGCCACCTTGGAGGAGAGAGAAGGTTTCATCCAAGTGTGAGAGGAACCAAGGGGACCCACATGTCTCTCATGCTTCATGTGTTAGTTAGAGGGGTGTGGAACTAACTTAGGGGGTGTGGTTCACAAAAACCACACTCCTAAGCTTCTCCAAAAAGGCCCAAACTACTCATCACACTCCACAAAAGGGACTAATTACACCCCCTAAATTAAAAAGGACATAAAGGCCAAAATACAAGGCCAAAAATAAAAATAAAAACACCTCCAAATTCCTAAAGAAAAAATGTACACATTAAGGACTAAAAGGAAGACTATGGCCTAATTTCTAACATCTTGATTTCCATGAGAAGGGGAGGTCTTCTTCCCTCCTCTCTTTCCATGTCTTCCTCAATCCTCCTAGGCATGACCCTTGTGATAGGACCCTTGCTAGGTAGGAATGCATCAATTTGGTATCATATAAGATGCTAAAAATAAAACTATTATTCTAACTCCATTATGTAACTCCGGAATCTATTTCAACGATCCCACTGTTGAAAATAAAGATTAACATCTTAAGAGCCTACTATAAAAAAATAGACCAAATCTAACAGTTGAAAAATTGTATAGTGGTGGTACAAAATTTCATTCATAACTGCAGCTAGAATGAACCCCTCTTAGGGACCCTTGGCTCATGTCATCAATCACACTATCTCAAATCATGTTCATGTTAAATAATACATCACAAACATTTATAAATCATGCACAAAACATCTAATCCATTATCTCTCACTTCGGACATTATTTTGAGGATCTTATAGTTGAAACAAAAAAAATGTTAAGAACCTATTGTCCAAAGATAAAACAAATCCAACAGTTCAACTAATGTATAGATGCTCAAAACAAAATCTGTGTCAGGTATAATTAAGATCGGAAAAATACAGTTCGTACTGTGAGTTCATTATCTCTCACTACGTACATTATTTTGATGATACCACCGTTGAAAATAAATATTAATATCTTAAGAATCTACTACCCAAAAATAAACTAAATCCAACAGTTAAACTATTCTTCTATAGACACTCAAGACAAAATTCGGTTTGTATAAAATGCTAAAAATGTAATTCCTATTCTAACTCCATTATGTCACATCTGACACTAATTCGACGATCCCACCATTGAAAATAAAGATTAACATCCTAGGAAACTACTATAAAAAAATAAATCAAATCTAACGGTTGAACAATTGTATAGCGGTGGTACTAAATTATATTCATAACTGCAGCTAGAAAGCTCCCTTAGGCACCGTTGACTAATGTTCACGTTAAATTATTTCAAGAAAACTATTTACAAACTATAGAATACTCATAAAGTCAATAAATGTTAAATTAAGGGGGAGTGATCGATAAATATATATATATATATATATATATATATGTATATATATATATATATATATATATATATATATATGTATATCATTATCTTTCCTTCCCTTAAAGATGGTTATCATCATAAAAAAGGGGGAGAATGTAATTGCCAAGATATTGCAGGTTTTGATTATGTCAAAAAGTAACAAGAAATATTGATACAAAAGCAAGGAAGCAAAAGAACAAATAACATTGGTTTGGCCAAATATGTTTTTATTAGTTCAAATTATGAATTACCAGGTTGTGTAATTGATTACCAGAGGTCTTGCTTATTGAATTCTTGAATTCAAAAGTGACAACGACACAATATTTTAAACCATGTAATCGATTACCATTTTGATGTAATCGATTACCAGTAAGCCGTTATCACAAGTTTGAAAAGTCACAACCTTTCATAAAAGGGCACATCACTTTGTTTTTGACACTATAAATAAGTGACTTGTCTTCTGTTTTAAAACACGAATTCTTTCATCATTTTCTAAGCAAACTCTTGGCCAAACACTTGCAAATTCTAGAAGAGTTCTTATAGGATCTTCAAGTTGTATCATCTTCTCTTTAAGAGAGACTTTTCTTCTTCTTCTTCTTCTTCTTCTTCTTCTTCTTCTTCTTCTTCTTCTTCTTCTTCTTCTTCTTTTGATTATTGGTTGTATTCAAGAGAGACTTCTTGAGTGATAAAGGAATCTCAAACACAAGGAGAGGGCTCCCAAGGTGATTGAGGATTCATCCATTTGTAAAGTGATTTACAGAGGTAGTAAAAATCTCACGTGGTGATACTTGAGGACTGGATGTAGGCAAGTGATTGGCCGAACCAGTATAAAAAGAGTTTGCATCTTTCTCTTCCCTATAATCTTATTTATTTATTTTGTTTGTATATTTAAACACTTCAAATTCATTTTTAAATATTCTATTATAAAATCAAATAAAAAGAAAACCAAGATTAAAATTTGATCTACTTAATTCACCCCCATCTTAAGTAAACTGATGCCACTTGTCCAACAAATATGTTAAGAACCTGCTATCCAAAGATAAACCAAAGCCAACAGTTCAACTAATGTATAGATGCTCAAAACGAAATCTGCTACAAGTACAGTTAAGATCCTAAAAATATAGTTCTTACTCTGAGTTCATTATCTCTCATTACATACATTATTTAGATCATCCCACCATTGTAAATAAATATTAATATCTTAAGACTCTACCACCTAAAAATAAACCAAATCCAACAGTTAAACTATTCTATAGACACTGAAGACAAAATTCGGTATCGTATCAGATGCTAAAAATATAATTGTTATTCTAGCTCCATTATGTCACTCCAAACACTATTTCGACAATCCCACCATTGAAAATAAAGATTAACATCTTAAGAACCTACTATAAAATAATAAACCAAATCTAACGGTTGAACAATTGTACAGCGGTGATACTTAATTTCATTCATAACTACAGTTAGAATGACTTCTTCTTAGGCACCGTTGACTTATGTCATTCATCAGACTATCTCAAATCATCTTCATGTTAAATAATACATCACACACATTTATAAATCATACACCAAACATCTAATCCATTATCTCTCACTTCGGACATTATTTTGAGGATCTTACTGTTGAAACAAAAATAAATATGTTAAGAACCCACTATCCAATGATAAACCAAAGCCAACAGTTCAACTAATGTGTAGACACTCAAAACAAACTCTCCTACAGTATAGTTAAGATCCTAAAAATATAGTTCATACTCTAAGTTCAATATCTCTCATTATGTACATTATTTAGATGATCCCACCCTTGAAAATAAAGATTAATATCTTAAGAATCTGCCACAGAAAAATAAACCAAATCCAACAGTTAAACTATTCTATGGACACTGAAGACAAAATTTGGTATCGTATAAGATGCTAAAAATATAATTGTTATTCTAACTGCATTATGTCACTCCAGACACTATTTCGATGATCCCACCATTGAAAATAAAGATTAGCATCGTAAGAACCTAATATAAAAAAATAAACCAAATCTAAGGGTGAACAATTGTTAGCGGTGGTACTAAATTTCATTCATAACTACAGCTAGACTGACTCCTCTTGGGATACGTTGACTCATGTCATCCATCACACTATCTCAAATCATGTTCATGTTAAATAATACATCACACACATTTATAAATCATACACCAAACATCGAATGCAATATCTCTCACTTTGGATATTATTTTGAGGATCTTACCATTGAAACAAAAATAAATATGTTAAGAACTTACTATCGAAAGATAAACCAAAGCAACAGTTGAAATAGTGTATAGACGCTCAAAACGAAATCTGCTATAGGTATAGTTAAGATCCTAAAAACATAGTTCTTACTCTGAGTTCATTATCTCTCACTACGTACATTATTTAGATGATCCCACCGTTGAACATAAATATTAATATCTTAAGAATCTACTTGAAACCCATTTTTATTAACTATAAAACCTAAGAACACCACACTCTCCACACAAAAATTACATTTTTCAATATTTCCATAGAGTTGGTGTGACCTAAGAATGCAAAAGACACGCCTAAGATGACCTACATGTTCATCTAGGCTCTTGCTATACACTAAGATGTCATCAAAGTAAACTACACAAAATTTTCCTAAGCAATCCCTAAGGACATGATTCATAAGCCTCATGAAGGTGCTTGGGGCATTGGTAAGCCCAAAGGGCATTACCAACCACTCATAAAGCCCAAACTTGGTCTTAAAAGCGGTTTTCCACTCATCACCTTCCTTGTTGCGGATTTGGTGATAACCACTCTTAAGATCAATTTTAGAAAATAATTGGGCCCATGCAATTCATCAAGCATGTCATCAAGGCTAGGGATAGGGTGCCTATATTTGATGGTGATGTTATTGATTGCTCGACAATCAATGCACATCCTCCATTGGCCATTCTTCTTAGGCACCAACAAGACTGGCACAGCACAAGGGCTTAGGCTCTCTTGAACCCAACCCTTCTCCAATAGTTCTTGGACTTGAGATTCAATCTCCTTGGTCTCCATGGGATTAGTCCTATAAGCAGGCTTATTAGGCAGGCTAGCCCCAGGTACCAAGTCTATTTGGTGTTCTATAGCCCTTATTGGAGGAAGTCCTTTGGGAACTTCATCAGGTAATATATCACCAAACTCCTTTAAAAGCTCTTGAACCTCTTGAGGTAGGTTCTCATGTCCAAGTTCTATGGCAGTGCTAGAACTAGAAGGGAAAAAAGTGAAGGGGGAAGAAATGGGGGATGCCTCTCTGCAAAGAAGGAGATAGAAAGGACTGTTAGTTAAGGGGGCTTCCTTTAAATCCAATTTTGTCGCAAATAAACTCCCTTTACTAATGACTTTCTTGGAAGGGGCACCAACTTCCAACTCAACCTCCTTACGCCTTTCAAGCTTTAGGGGTAAAGCTTTGCTTTTTTTTTCTCCTCATCTCTCTTATGTTTCATGATGAGTTGGTCCTCCGCCACTTGTGAAGGTGTTAGAGGACACAACTTAATGCGCTTATCCTTATGAGTGAGGATGATGTTATTGGAATGACCATGGTGTATGGCTTTCTTATCAAATTGCCATGGTCTTCCTAGCAAGATATGGCCAGCTTCCATTGGAACTATGTCACACAGGATCCCAATGGAAATTGGAATCTTGACTTGCTCATTGACCTCCATTTCCCCTTGCTCATTGAGCCATTGAAGCTTGTAAGGCTTAGGGTGGGAAAGTGGGGTCAAGGCTAGCTTTTCCACCAACTTTGAGCTACAACAATTGCAGCATGACCCATTATCCACAATGAGAGAACATATTTTGTCATTCACCTTACAGCGAGTGTGGAATATGTTCTCCCTTTGAGATGAGGACACTTTCAAAGGTTGGCTTCCAAGAAGCCTTCTTATCATTAAGAGGTCTCCCTCATATGCATAAGCGGTTTCATCACAATCAGATTGGTATGCATGAACCCCTTCTCCTTCGCTCTCACTAGAGGAGTGTGAGCTAGACTCACTACTATAAACATCTTGGGCCCTCATGATGATGTTTATCTTAGTAGGGCATTGAGAGGCAATGTGGCCTCTCCCAAGACATTTAAAGCATTTGATACTACTAACTTTCTCATGCGAGTTAGTAGTAGGGGTTTTTCTCTCTACATGTAATGTTTTATGCTCTTTGAAGTGCTTGGGATGTTCCTCTTTGGGGTAACTCTTGAAAGAGTTCCCCTTAGGTTGGTCCCTCTTTACATAAGGTGGATTATCCCTTTTAAAAGTTTTCCTTCTAAGTTGATTTTCCACCTTGATGCAAAGTTGAACTAACTCATCAAGGGAATTGTATGAGAAGAGCTCCACCTTATCACGAATTTCGGGGCTCAACCCACACAAAAACCTTGCCATAGTGGCCTGGGGTTCCTCAATGATACCTGCCCTCAAGATAAGAAGTTCCATCTTTTGTCTATACTCTTCTATACTAAGGTTGGTTTGCCTTAGACTTTGGAGTCTATCCAAAAGATCTCTTTCATACCAAGAGGGAATATGCCTTCTTCTTAAAGCACTTCTAAGATCATTCCAATATCTTATGGAAGGCATATTGGTGCGAATTCTCTCATTGGTTAACCCAACCCACCAATGCATGATATGCCCTTGGAAGCTAAGGGTTGCCATTGGAACCTTTCTTTCTTCTCTTACCTCATGGCAAGTGAAGAGTTGTTCTACCTTGATTTCCCAATCAAGATAGGCTTCCACATCTTCCCTCCCATGAAATGGGGGGAGATCAATTTTGGGCTCCCTTGGAGGGGCCCCATTATTATGCATGGATGAATAGGAGTTTCTCCTAGGATGATTGTAGTATTCTTCTTCACTTTCACTCCTGTGGGTATGTCTAGATGGGGAACCTAAGACTATCCCTTTCATTTTGTAATTCTCACCATTCCCATGCTTTCTTTTTTCTTCTTCTTTCTATTTTCTTCTTTCTCTTTCTTTTCCTTCTCTCCTTTCTTCATCTTCTCTCCTTTCTCTTATTCTTCTCTCTTCCTTCTCTCCTTTTTCTCTCTTTTCTTCCTCTCTTTCTTTTATTTTGCTTTTCTCCTTGGACTCTTTTTCTCTCCTTTTTTCTTCTCTTATCTCTTATTCTTTTGCCATCCACTCCCTAAAGTCCATGTTTAAGTTTTCTAAAGTGTAATCTTTAGAAATATTTCTTGGTTTACACTCTTGTTTGATGAATAACTATGAGCACTAGAGTGGGTGTGTGATGTCATTGTGCTTGAATTTCTAAGAGGAAAAAGGTGGCTAAAAACTTTTCACAAACAAACACTCTCTCTTTTTGTGTTTTCTTGCCTAAAATGGCATGATGAGTCTTTCGAACTCTTTAGCCTTCTAGGTGCTTTGAATAAGAAAAATAAAGCAAGAATTTTAAAGCAAAAATTCAAAAGAGAAGGGATCTAAATCGAGCTCCTAAGGTGTTGAAGGAAGTGTACCACTTCTTCCTTCTTCACCTAATTTTCGAGAAACTAAATAATTAACTAAATCTTATTACAACCAAAGGGAGGGCCTTAAGGGCACTCAAACTCCCAACTACAAAATTAATACACCCAAATTAAAGAAAAAGTAAAGTCTTCAAAAAATGATTCCCCAAATGCTCCCTCAAATCAAAGTCCTCACGGCTAGGTGTGTTTCCTTTTGAGGTGATCCCTTAGGCTCTTAGTCAACCTTCCAAAATATGCTACCCTTGTGGTAAGCTCCTTTTTCAAGCTTTCTCCCAAAAGTGGCACTAACACACAAACCAAAGAAACCAAAAGTAGCAAGGGGAGGTGCGAATAGAAACTCAAAAAGCAATAAAAGATAACACAATCAAAAGGACACTTAACCAAATGGTAATAGTATATAAGACAAAGTAGAAAGATGATTTAAAAGACAAGCAACAACTAAAAGGTAAACAAAAGAAAGAGAGCACATAATGGAATACCTAAGAATGGCACTAGATTAAAGAGTAGAAAGACACAAATATCAAGTTCTAGTGTACCAAAAGTAATAAAATTTCTTTTAAGGTTCCAAGTTCAAAGTTGAAGAACTTGCTAATTTTAGGTTAGGTACATCAAATGAATTTTTCAAACTTTCTTTTCTTTTGTTTGTTCTCTTTTTTTTTTTTAATCCTTTGTAGTTTTTTTTTTGTATTTTATTTTATACTTTGTTCTCTTGTTTTTTTTTTTTTGAATATTTACTAGATGCACCTAAATTGATTGTGAATTTAGTGCAAAGAGTTATGTGCTTGGAACAATAAAGAAAATTAAAAGCAACAATTTAGGTACTACTAGAAATGACTTCAAAATGCAAAGTAGCTATAGATGTGTTCATGGTTTAGTAGTTTGGTGTGCCACTGGACTCAAGCTTTGTTAAGTTTTTAGTAATTTGTTGAACACAAATACCAAACTTATAGCTTAAGTGAAAGCACCCACAAACAAGAACTACCTTTACCACACAAATGAGCTACTAATTATACGTATAAGGAAAATAAAGACAAAGGGAATTGAGCAACTATTTTGGAATTTTTTTTTAAGAATATGCTTGAAACTAAAAGCACATGAACCTCTAAAGAGACTTAGACATGAGGTATGAACCTTTATGTTGCTCAATTTAAGAAGTTTCAAAAGCTTTTTGTAAAAAAAAAAAGAGGCTAAACTTAAAAGAATTAATAGACAAAATGGGAAACTATAAACATGACTTATAGACAACTACACATGAGTATAAAAGTGAAAAATAAAAGCTAAAAATAAGGCAAAAACAAGGCAACTAGGTGCAAGAAAACACATGAATTTGGTCTAAATTTCTTGACCACAAGGTTGTGGAATTCACCACAACGGCATGGATTTTTAGCAAGAAATTCTCAAAACCAAAATTCAAGCAAGAAAGCACCCAACTCAAAGCTTAAGCGTAAATTAATGAATATGGGAGAGACGTAGATGCAAAGAAAAGAACAATATAAATTGCATCAAGCAAAAAATAAATGGCACAAATAAACTATAACTCAAAACAATAAACTCAAGACATAAATGGAAATGATAAACAACAATGGAAAGCTAGAAAAAATTGTGAAAATTAAAGATAAAATAAAATAGGAAAACGGAAAGAAAAAATAAATGAGGTAGGAAGAGAGCTTAGACCTCTAGAACCAATGCTCTGATACCAAATGATGCATGCCTCCCTTGATCTTTTTCTAGAGATTTTCTTCTTTGGTGAAATGGTTTATGGAAAGGTAAGAAGTGAGGTGGTTTTAGGCGCCACTTAAGGTAAGATGTGCCTAAGAGGGAAAGTTTGCCACAAGGGATGGAACCCTTGATAAAAACCTAAGGAATTCTCAAAGAGAGAAGGGTGGACACTAAGAGAATTTTGGCCAACTCAAGGTTTTTCCATTCAATAAAGTGTAAAAAATACAAGAGTGTGAAGGAGCACCTTTTTATAGAGGGAGCTAACCTCTTGGATAAGTCAAGAAGGAAAGGAAGGGCTAGGATTAAAAGGAGTCATCCAAGGAAGGAGGATTGAAGCCCAAAGTCCAATCAATCCCCTCCTTTAGACGAGAATTGGTGCCCAAGCTACCTCATCCAAGGGCCAAGATTACTCCTTTATTAGTTTTGGGTTTTATTTAGGAAAAGAGGGTGTAGTTATCAAACTACCCCCTTATTTCCTAAATAAAGGTCCAAAAGCTAATCTTACCCCTTCTTATTACTAAGACACCTCCTATAAAATTAAATGGACTAATACATGTCCAAAATAAAATCCTAGGTTCCTAAAATAAAAATTACAAGTAAATAAGTCATGACTTGCATAACTTGATGGTCATATGGAGGTGAGATCTTCCTCCTTCTACTCTAGCCATGTCTTCTTCTATTCTCCTAGCCATGGCCCTAGTGATAGGGCCCTTGCTTGGGGAGAATGCATCAAGATATCAGTTAGGCTCTGATACCACTTATGGTCAGGAGCCCTCACGCCTCCCCATACTCATAAAAGAAACCTTACACATCTTGCCTTGAATCATTACTTTATCTTATATATGAATCTCCAGAAGCTTTTCTATGCCCCCATGGCTCTTTCGCTTCACTTATTCATACATAAGATCTTTCATGATCTTCTGCAAGTACCATAAACAAATTTCTCTTATTCATAGAGGTACCGTAATGAGGGATCGTACAAAGTGGATCTTCAGATATGATTTCTCATATACAAGTTCCTTTTTCAGGCAAGTATAGAGGATACTTTCATATCATCTGTCTAGTACATAAATCTTCGTACCCTTACTTTAAAACTTATGACATAATTAAAGAGTTGAGAGTTTTCAGAGAAGAAAAGAAAATTTAGAACTGAAACATTGTTATTACTGAAGGCTTTTAGGTTCTCTACCAAGTTCCCTCTACCAAATACAAACTACAAAGTTCTCTTATATAGAAAACGGAGACACTGCCTAAGAAGTGGACAAACAGCTGTCCCTTTTACTATTACACCTACTTCAGATAAGATTCCGAAATAATTACAACCAGACAAACAAACTTGCACCCAAATGAGTCAGGTTATCTGGAGGAATCTGCTTTTCATAAAGTAGTCGACAGATAAGACTAAAAGGACAATAATTATACAACCAACAAAGAAATAAAGTTGTACGTCTGGCACATCTTGACAACTGTTTCTGTCACTCCGTAAGCTTTATTAAGCATGCTTATGTACATCCAAAGTTGTTCTTATCTTCTAGTCTCTTCTGCTCTTCAGAATAGGCTCGTGACTAGGAGATAAATTTTGGATCTGAGTCATAATTGAATCTGATCTGACTTTCTTTGTCAGATTCTTCCTTATCTTCCTGCATTATGACCTGTCCTCCATGACCATAAGAAATATATTTTTTCACTACACAAGCTTTTTTTACGTTATATGGTGGAATGACTTGTCATGCTTTGCAATAATATCTTTGATTGTCGGGAGAGCAAACAATGTCCAACTGTCCTGCTTTAGCACATGTAGAATTATATTCTACTAGATCTCTACTTTTACCATTAAGCCTATGTAACTCAATTATAAGCTCACTTAAGTAAAAAGGTGGTTCATCTTCTTGGATTAAGATCTGCTTGTTAGGAAATGTGGCTCAGATCTTGACTTGGTTCTGTGTCCATAAGTTCTCAGTAACAGGATGTTTGAAATATGGTCTATGTAGAATAGCAATAGTGATACAGCTATCTACATCTTCATTTTGAACATTCATCCTTTCACGAGCTCTTTGGAGTTCTTGGATCATATCTCTTTTCCAGAGTGAGACTGGTTGAAACCAAGACAGGAATTTCCATAATCTGGAGTTTTCATTGATTTCCAAGAAATTTAAAAGCTTCATGGTTGGAATTAAGACAGGATATTCATGGAGTAAAGTAACACACTATAATACCATAAATCATCCTCAAAGAACTGTCCATCGATGCTAAAAGCAAAGATATTCAAACAAGGGCTATCAGGATTAAACCATTTGGGTTTAGGACTGATTTGCTGAGATTGTAAGGATCTTGCTAAGTAATGAAACATGTGTTGTCTAGCAAATCTATTAAGAGTAGATGGTGTGACCAGGAAGTCAGGTGGCATTTCAGGAGGGAAATTTATTCTTCTGGACTTATTGTTCAACGGTGAAGGTTCAGATGTGGATTCATTCATATAGACTAAAGACAGAGGAGAACTGACATGACTATATGATAATCTGGACAAATAATCAGGAACTGTGTTTTGGTCTCCTTTTATGTGCTTAGTTATGAAATCATACCTTGAAAACCATTCTTTAAGTCTCAGAATTTGAGGATTTGGTGGAACTTTGTTCTTGAATTCCAGCATCCTTGGAAAGGATGAACTATCAGTGTGAACTTCAAACTTATATCCACAAAGATGAAAATCAAACTTCTGGATTCCATTTTTGACAGCAAGTGTTTCTTTAAACACTATATGGTAATGAAGTTCAGAATCTTTGAATTTTCCTCCAGCATAGGCACAAAGGTGTTTAACACCATTGTTGTCTTCTTCTAAGAGAACTGCTCCCCAGCAAAAATCATTGGCATCAGTCTGGAGTATTCTCTTACCATCTCCTGGAATCTTTAATAGAGGTGGATTTTGTACGACCTTTTTCAAGTATCTGACCGCTTCTGTTTGTTATTTTCCCTAAGGAGGGGAATCTTTCTTTAACATCACAGAGAGTTTGGCTGAGTACTTGCCAATATTAGGAATAAAATTCTTAACATAATTTATGATACCAAGGAACTATTGAACTTCTTTCTTCTTCATATTCTCATCAGGAAAATTGGGAAGATTTTCAACAATGTGTGGTTGAGGAACATATTTTCCTTGGTTGAAATGCATACCAAGAAAGTCTACTTCAGTGACTCCAATCTCAGACTTTCTTGCAGAGAGCATTATTCCGTAATTATCACATAATTTATGGAATTGTTGTAACAAAGCCTTATGATGGTATTTATTTGGAGAGAATAACAGGATATCATCAATGTAGACCAATGTAGTATTCAGAATAGGCTCGAATACCTTCACCATTGTTTTTTGAAACAACGATGGTGCTACCTTCAATCCAAAGGGTAGTACCGTACATTGATAATGAGCATTTGGAATGCAAAAATCTGTTTTGGGACAATCCTCTGGAGCTAATCTGACTTGCCAAAATCTAGATTTAAGATCAAACTTTGAGAAATAAGAAACATCCTTAATATAAGAATGCAATGATCCAATCTTAGGCAAGGGAAACTTATCATCTCTTAAAAAGAGATTCAGAGTTCTGTAATCAATTACCAACCTTTTCTTCTGTCAAACTTGTTCAGACCTTTTATTGACATAGAAAGCAGGGCAAGCCCACTCAGAAGTTATGGGTTCAATCAAGCCTTGTTTCAATAGTTGTTGACATTCTTCTTGGACCTCTTTTAATTCTGATTGAGTCATTCCAGCATGTGTAGCCTTGGTTGGATTAATGTCTTCATTAAGCTTAAAAGGAAGCTTAACAAAGAAATAACTTCTTTCCCACAAAGGTCGTGGATGAGAGAATTTGTCATGACTATTAGGACATAGTTTTTCAATCTGAATTTTCTCTGTTTCATATTCTGATGCAGCATTGCTGAGAGCAAATAGATTGGGAGTGTCGCAAAAAGGGCAGAATTCCCTTTTAAACTTAATCCCTTCTGAGAAAATTTGCAATCTCTGAATTTGAACTAATATATCTATGCCAATCAGAATATCTTTCCTGGGAAGATTACTTCCAATAAGCTTTTGCCAAACAATACAGTTTCGAAAAAAATTAATTCCCACCTTCTTTCTGGTAATCAATTCAGTATAGAGAGTTTCTCCATTTGCAACTCTGAATTCCTTTTCATAGGAATCCATAAATCTTGTGGAAGTACATCTGGATTGATCATTGTACACTGATAACCAGTATTAATGAAAGCTATGACCTTGAGAGGATGATCATACTTTATGGGAAGGATTGAAATCTCTACATTAGGCATCTTAGGACTGATGGCTAATGTCTCTTTAGGCTCCTTGGCTATGATTTCTGAACATTCTGAATCATTTCTATAATCAGTTAAGGAGAAAACTGTTTCTTCATCTGCATATTCTTGTTCATCATACGGAGATTCGATATTAGCATCATCATGTATGAGTAATGATTCAATCAGCTTAGCTGTTTTGGCTGATTTCTGAGGACATTGTTTTGAGTAATGTCCTGGCCTTCCACAGATAAAACATCGTTGATTTTTTCTTTTTCCCCTGAAAGGTTTTCTCTTGAAAAATTTGTGCTTTCTGGGGCTTCTGTGAAATCTCCTTGTATCAGCTTGCTTTTTTTTTCCTTCTATGTTTCTTGGTAGGACAACTGCATCCTTCTTTGGAACATTTGATCTTCAGATAGTCTTTTTTGCACATCTTATCATATCGCTTGTGACTAGTGAGAGTTTCAAACATCTTTCTCTGACTGCATATCTTTTCAAGTGTTGCATTGCACACTTGATAAATTTCTCCAAGAGATAAATTGGTGACTTCTTTATTCATTGTGTTGAAAATTCTCCACATTTCTTCTTGGAGTTCCTCAGGAAGAGAAGTAAGATAAGTGTTCTTCAAGCTGTGATCTCTCAGACCACCCAATTGGTAGAATCTTTGAGACATTCTTTGGTAATGCGATCAAGATCCCTTTTATCAAGAAAACAACATCTCATCTCAAAATATTCTGTTCTAGCTTCTCTGTCTAGAAGTTCAGTATTTCCGAGGAAGTGATATTGAAGAGCAGCAATAACATCTTCAATGCCTGATGAATGAAGAGCATTTTTTGTAACATTATCAAAATTATTGTACCATTCTTTGAGAGTTCTAGTGGTTTGGGCACAAAATTCTGCAATAACTTTGTAAGGATCTGCATCCGCTCTAACCATCTTGGCTTCCATCCATGCTTGAAAATCAAGTAATCTTTTTCTTCATTGATTTGGAGGAATATCATCTAATGAAAATAGCAGACTGCTATTATGTTTTGCTGGAGCAATTACTTTTTTAGTATGAAGCAATGATCTTTCTCTAGATGTTTCTCCAATAGTCATAACGGGAGATTCCCATTCAGAATTTATTGTGGAGTTGTCATCAAAGGATTCTAAACTAGTACCAGAAGATGAATTTTCTGAACTAGTGATAGAAAGATCATCATTATTTCCTTTAGAGATTTTTGCACTAGAGCTAGAAATAGTATCTTCAGAATTATCACCATTTTCAGATTTCAAAGTCTCTGTGTTCATAGTATCAGATAAGTCATAATCTGATATTTCTGGCATGGTTATTTTTTGTTGCCCAATTTGCTGAATTTCTTCTTTAGACTCTTGTGAGTCTTCTTCAGTTTTCATCCTCACTTCAGCAGTCTGTTTAGTTTTAGCAGGAAACTTAGCTTTAAGAAACTCGTAAGTTCCTTTTCTGCTTGATTCAGCCTGCATTTAAGGCCGTGAAGAGTATTCTGGAAATGTCTCTAATGAACCTCTCCTTTTCCTTTCAGCTTCTCCTTTCTTCAACTTTAGGAGGAAAAAGAGGTGTCATCTTCTTTTCTGAAGGAAGATTGGCTTGGAAAACCTTTATTGGAGTAGCATAAAGCTCATCAAAAGGATTTAATGGCTTCAATTTGTTTTCTACATACTCTTTTAATTCATCAAATTTCCTTTGAGTATGTTGAAGTTCTGCTTCTTTCTCCAAATACAGATTTGATTTTCCACGTGTCTTTAATGCTTCTCTGACTTGAAATTCTAAAGAACTTATTTTCTCTTTCAGTTCTTTAAAATGTTGGTGCAATTTGTCAGAGACTTTCTGCACCTGTTTCTCCAAATCATATACTTTTTCAAGATTTTGATAAATCTTTTGGAGATATTTGTTCTGAGCGACCATATTTTGCGTTTGCTAGTTTAAGACCTCTTCTGCCTGAGCAATACCCTTTAATTTTCCATCAGGTAACATTTCTGACGGAGTAACATAGGGTCTTTGTTGAATTCCTCTATTGATGTTGGTTTGTCGAATAAGAGGAGGGAAAACCTCTTCTTCTTCCTTATAAGGATCTTGAGAATATGGAGAGAACATCATGCATTCACCCATTCTAGCCAATTGGGTAGCATAGCTTTTTTCATCTGTTCTGCACATCTGGTGAGGAGGCCGAATTACCTCTTTAGTTGAAAAACTGTTCTCTATATTTGGCAAAGGTGGCCAAGTGATTAGATCAGCATCATTTGGAGGAAAGAGGTCAGCGAATTTTGGTGTTTCCCTTATACAAGAAGTACCAGTATTCTTTTTCTCTTCTGCCCTGAGAAGTTTAATCATCTCATCATAGATTGGTAAGGGCTTTGGAGGGTTATGGAAAGTAACCCATGGACGATTGTTGGGATCTGGCTTTCTTGCTTTTGGTGGTGGCCGCCATGGCCTGCCTGGCTTTTTCTTTCTGTCAACATCATCATCACTATCATCGCTGTCACTATCATAGTCCATCCAGCAGTCACAATCACTGTCACACATAGTGGGGTTAACATCCCACAAAAAGTGACCATTTAGCTTATCAGAGTAAATGGAAGACCCATTAGTCCTGAGAGCATAGCCTGGAATACTTCTCTCTTTTTCTCTAAGAGAAATCATCATTGTTAAAAAGACAGGACCATCTGATGAGGATGTGGATTCCTCTTTCTTTTTGTAAATATCTTTGACTTTGTCATCATTTTGCCTCCTGTAAACAGGACTATCAGCAACGATAGGTTGTGTTTGTGATTTAAAATTTTCATAGTTAAGTTGTTCCAATTCAGATCTGGAAATCTGTTTTGGCATCTGGACTATAGCAGGGACTTTGTCTTCTTGGTTAGCAATTACCATTAGAGCACTTTCAGATACACTAGCTTCAGAGGGAAGATCAAAACAATGATCCTGTAATCTGAAGATGATTTGATGGTGAAGCGTAGCAGCAATAGCTTTAGGGTCTTGTTCAGCTCCTATTATCTGAACTTGAACTTTAAACCTTTTTAAGAGTGTAGGATCTCTCAGTTGAACATTAAAATTGGGGAACATAGTTAAAACCACACTTCCAGCATTCAAAGTGGTTAACACCATTCCTATCACCGCTTGCTCATATCTCCGAAAGGATGAATCGATAAGGGAGATTCTGGCAGTGACTGGTAGACCTTTTCTCCCATGAAGGGTTAGGGCCAACCTGACTGCTCCAAGGAGAAGAGCAACATAATTTGGGATCTCTAGGAATTTATCATATCCTGATCTATTTCTAGATCAACATATTGTTCCTGGGAAGTTGCACTGAGAGGACACTGATCTAATTTAGAAGCTTGGATAGACTCCTTTACTCCATGACGAGGAGTTGAGATCATATTTTTGACTTTATATGTAAAACTAGATTTATGGCGGCGGAATACATTATAGGGACTTAAAAGACGAGGAAGTTGGGATTCTATCTGGGCTTCAGTAGGCACACGGGTGAATTCTATAAGATTTTCTAATTTATCTGAAAGGGTCTTTTTACATGAAGGAGGAACTTCTAAGTTAATAGAAGACGTACGTAATAACAAAGGTTGAGGTGGTGTTTCACTCATTTTTGGAAAGGTTCTTCTCTTACTTACTCTCTCCTCACAAAATCATATCATATTTCCAAGATCAAGAATACAAAGATCTACAGCAAGATATCCATTAGGCTCTGATACCACTTATGGTCGGGGGCCCTCACGCCTCCCCATACTCATCAATCACACTATGTAAGATCACGTTCAAGTTAAATAATAAATCCACACATTTATAAATCATGCACCGAACATGTAATACATTATCTCTAACTTTGTACATTATTTTGAGGATCTTACCGTTGAAATAAAAATTCTAAGAACCTACTATACAAAGATAAACCAAATCCAACAGTTCAACTAATGTATGGACACGCTAAAAACAAAATCCGATACAGGTATAATTAAGATCCTAAAAATACAGTTCTTACTCTGAGTTCATTATCTCTAACTAAGTTCATTATTTAGATCATCCCACCGTTGAAAATTAATATTAATATCTTAACAATCTACTCTAACAAATTAAACAAAATATAACGGTTGAACAATTGTATAGTAGTGGTACTAAATTTCATTCCTACTGCAGCTAGAATGACTCCATCTTAGGCACTGTTGATGTTAAATAATACATCACACACATTTGTAAATCATACACCAAACATCTAATCCATTATCTCTCACTACGGACATTATTTTGAGTATCTAACCATTGAAACAAAAATAAATATGTTAAGCACCTACTATCCAAAGACAAACCAAATCCAACAATTCAACTAATGTATAGATGCTCAAAACGAAATCTGTTACAGGTATAATTAAGATCCTAAAAATATAGTGCTTATTGTGAGTTCATTATCTCTCACTACGTTCGTTATTTAGATTATCGCACCGTTGAAAATAAATATTAATATCTTAAGAATCTACTAACCAAAAAGAAACCAAATACAACGGTTAAACTATTCTATAGACACTCAAGACAAAGTATGGTATCGTATAAGATGCTAAAATTATATCATTGTTATTCCAACTCCATTATGTCACTTCGGACATTATTTCCATGATTCCACCCTTGAAAATAAAGATTAACATCCTAAGAACCTAGTATAAAAAACTAAACAAAATCTAACAGTTGAACAATTGTATAGCGGTGGTACTAAATTTCATTCGTACTGCAGCTAGAATGACTCCATCTTAGGTACTATTGATTCATATCATCAATCACACTATGTAAGATCATGTTCATGTTAAATAATAAATCACAGACATTTATAAATCATACAACGTACATCTAATGCATTATCTCTAACTTTGTACATTATTTTGAAGATTTTACCGTTGTAAAAAAAATGTTAAGAACCTACTATACAAAGATAAACCAAATCCAACAGTTCAACTAACTTATAGACGCTCAAAACCACATCTACTACATGTATAATTAAGATCCCAAAAATACCGTTCTCACTCTGAGTTCATTATCTCTCACTATGTTCTTTTTTAAATTATCCTATTGTTGAAAATAAATATTAATATCCTAAGAATCTACTACCCAAAAAGAAACTCAATCCAACGGTTAAACTATTGTATAGACACTTAAGACAATGTACGGTATCATATAAGATGCTGACAATACATAATTGTTATTCTAATCCCATTATGTGACTTCAGACATTATTTTGACGATGCCACCCTTGAAAATAAAGATTAACATCTTAAGAACCTACGATTAAAAATTAAACAAAATCTAACAATTTAACAGTTGTATAGCACTGGTACTAAATTTCATTCCTAGCTAAGCCTAGAATGACTCCCCCTGAGGAACCGTTGACTCATATCATCAATCACACTATGTAAGATCATGTTCATGTTAAATAATACATCACACACATTTATAAATCATACACCGAACATCTAATCCATTATCTCTAACTTTGTACATTATTTTGAAGATCTTATCGTTGTAAAAAAAATGTTAAGAACCTACTATACAAGGATAAACCAAATCCAACAGTTCAACTAATGTATAGACGCTAAAAATGAAATCTGCTACAGGTATAATTAAGATCCTAAAAATACAATTCTTACTCTGAGTTTATTATCTCTAACATTATTTAGATTATCCCACCGTTGAAACTTAATATTAATATCCTAACAATCTACTACAAAAAATTAAACAAATCTAATGGTTGAACAATTGTATAGCGGTGATACTAAATTTCATTCCTACTGCAGCTACAATGACTCCATCTTAGGCATTGTTGATTCATATCATCAATCACACTATGTAAGATCATGTTCATGTTAAATAATACATCACACACATTTACAAATCATACACCGAACATCTAATCTATTCTCTCTAACTTTTTACATTATTTTGAGGATGTTACCGTTGAAAAAAAATGTTAAGAGCCTACTATAACCAAATCCAACAGTTCAACTAATATATAAACGCTAAAAACAAAATCTGCTATAGGTATAATTAAGATCCTAAAAATACAGTTCATACTCTGAGTTCATTATCTCTCACTATGTTCATTATTTAGATTATCCCACCATTGAAAATTAACATTAATATCTTAAGAATGTACTATAAAAAAGTAAACAAAATATAAAGGTTGAACAATTGTATAGCAGTGGTACTAAATTTCATTCCTATTGTAGCTAGAATGACTGCATCTTAAGCAATGTTGATTCATATCATCAATCACACTATGTAAGATCATTTTCATGTTAAATAATAAATCACAGAAATTGATAAATCATACAACAAACATCTAATGATTATCTCTCACTTCGAACATTTTTTTGAGGATCTTACCATTGAAACAAAAATAAATATGTTAAGAAACTACTATCCAAAGATAATCCAAATCCAACAGTTCAACTAATGTATAGATGCTCAAAACGAAATTTGCTACAGGTATAATTAAGATCCTACAAATATAGTTCTTACTCTAAGTTCATTATCTCTCACTACGTTCATTATTCAGATTATCCCACAATTGAAGATAAAATATTAATATCTTAAGAATCTACTACCCAAAAAGAAACCAAATCGAACGGTTAAACTATTCTATAGACAATCAAGACAAAATACGGTATTGTATAAGATGCTGAAAATATATAATGGTTATTCTAACTACATTATGCCAGTTCAGACATTATTTCGACGATCCCACCCTTGAAAATAAAGATTAGCAACGTAAAACCTACTATAAAAAATTAAACAAAATCCAGCGGTTGAACAGTTGTATAGCAGTGGTACTAAATTTCATTCCTAACTATAGCTATAATGACTCAATCTTAGGCACCGTTGACTCATATCATCAATCACACTATGTAAGATCATTTTCATGTTAAATAATACATCACATACATTTATAAATCATACACCGAACATCTAATCCATTATCTCTCACTTAAGACATTATTTTCAGGATCTTACCATTGAAACAAAAATAAATACGTTAAGCACCTACTATCCAAAGATAAACCAAATCCAGTAGTTTAACTAAGGGATAGATGCACAAAACAAAATCAGCTACAGGTATAATTAAGATTCTAAAAATACAGTTGTTACTCAAAGTTCATTATCTCTCACTACGTTCATTATTTAGATGATCTCACTGTTGAAAATAAATATTAATATCTTAAGAATCTACTACCCAAAAACAAAGTAAATCCAACGGTTAAAATATTCTATGGATGCTCAAGACAAAGTACGGTATCGTATAAGATGCTGACTATATACAATTGTTATTCTAACTCCATTATGCCACTTCAGACATTGTTTTAATGATCCAACCCTTGAAAATAAACATTAACGTGTTCAGAACCTACTATAAAAATTAAAATAAATCTAACGGTTGAACAACTGTATAGTGGTGGTACTAAATTTCATTCCTAGCTACAGGTAGAATGACTTCCTCTTAGGAACCGTTAACTCGTAACATCAATCACACTATGTAAGATCATGTTGATGTTAAATAATACAGCACACACATTTATAAATCATACACCAAACATCTAATCCATTATCTATCACTTCGTACATTATTTTTTAGTATCTTACTGTCGAAACCAAAATAAATATCCGAAGATAAACCAAATCCAACAGTTCAACTAATGTATAGACGCTCAAAACGAAATCTGCTACAGTAATAATTAAGATCCTAAAAATACAGTTCTTACTCTGAGTTCATTATCTCTCACTACGTTCATTATTTAGATTATCCTATCGTTGAAAATAAAATATTAATATCTTAAGAATCTACTACCTAAAAAGAAACCAAATCAAATGGTTAAACTATTTTATAGACACTCAAGACAAAATACGGTATTGTATAACATGCTGAAAATATATAATTGTTATTCTAACTCCACTATGTCACTTCGGACATTATTTCGACTATCCCACCCTTGAAAATAAAGATTAACATCTTAAGAACCTACTATAAAAATTAAACAAAATCTAACGGTTGAACAATTGTATGACGATGTTACTAAATTTCATTACTACCTGTAGCTAGAATGACTTCCTCTTAGGTAGCGTTGACTCGTATCATTAATCATACTATGTAAGATCATATTCATGTTAAATAATACATCACACATATTTATAAATCATACACTGAACATCAAATCCATTATCTCTCACTTTGTACATTATTTTTGTGGTCTTACCGTTGAAAGAAAAATAAATATGTTAAGCACCTACTATCCAAAGATAAACCAAATCTTACAGTTCAACTAATGTATAGACCCTCAAAATGAAATCTACTATAGGTGTAATTAAGATCCTAAAAATGCAGTTCTTACTCTGAGTTCATTATCTCTCACTATGTTCATTATTTAGATTATCCTACCGTTGAAAATATATATTAGTATCATAAGAATCAACTACCCAAAAAGAAACTAAATACAATGATTAAACTATTCTATAGACACTCAAGACAAAATACGGTATCGTATAAGATGCTAACAATATATAAGTTTTATTCTGACTCCATTATGTCACTACAGACATTATTTCAACGATCCAACCCTTGAAAATAAAGATTAACATCTTAAGAACCTACTATAGAAAATTAAACAAAATCTAATGGTTGAACAATTGTATACCGGTGGTATTAAATTTTATTCGTATTGCAGCTAGAATGACTCCCTCTTAGGAACCGTTGACTCATATCATCAATCACACTATGTAAGATCATGTTCATGTTAAATAATACATCCCACACATTTATGGATCATACACTGAACATCTAATCCATTATCTCTCACTTTGTACATTATTTTGAGGATCTTATTGTTGAAACAAAAATAAATATGTTAAGAACCTACTATCCAAAGATAAACCAAATCCAACAGTTCAACTAATGTATAGATGCTAAAAATGAAATCAGCTACAGGTATAATTAAGATCCTAAAAATACAGTTCTTACTCTGGGTTCATTATCTGTCACTATGTTCAGTATTTAGATTATCCCACCGTTGAAAATAAATATTAATATCTTAAGAATCTACTATAAAAAATTAGACAAAATCGAAGGTTAAACAATTGTATAGCGGTAGTACTTAATTTCATTCCTACTGCAGCTAGAATGACTCCATCTTATGATGCAATCCTACTTACCAAAGGCCCTCTCACTAGGGCAATGACTAGGAGGATTGAAGAGGACTTGGCCCGGAAAGACTCATCAAGACCCCAACTCATGATGGAGATTGATAGTTTAGGCCATAGTCCTTAGTTTTCCTTTTGTAAATATGAATTAGCTTTTAATTCCCTTTTAGGCCATGTATTTCGGCCACTTATGCTTGTTTCTAAAGTTTAGGGTGTAATTAGCTTAGGAAGGGAGGTGAGGTGAGTAAAAGGCCTAATAACCTAATGGAGTGTGAATCTTTTTCCACACCCCCTTGATTAGGCTGTGACACTCCCTATCTTAAGGATAGGCACCACTTTTAGTAGGCCTAAGAGGGATTAGTGCTCCTAATCCTAATTAGGCCCAAGTCGCACATTGCCTAGTTTTGAGTGCCTTACTCCCTCTTTGGGCTATAAACACACATAGTCCCTCTTGTACAAATTACACTTGATTTAATGAAGTAAGACTCCTTTGAGTTTTTATTCTTGAGTGTCATTTTTGAGAAACCTCTCTCTTGAGAATTCTCTTCCTTAAAGCTTTTATCAAGGGACCTCTCCCTTGTGGCAAACAACATAAAATTTTTTACTCATCTTTCTCCTAGAAAGTGGCATCAACCCTCCCCCATTTCTAGCCTCTCCATCCTCCATTTTCTTAGAGGAAGGAACCTTGGTTGAAGGGATCAAGGGAGTGCATCATTTGGTATCATGAGCCATCTTCATGAAGGTTCATTTCCTCCTCCTTCTCCTTAGTTTATGCACCTTTCTTTAGCTTTTTTTTTCTTCAATTTTTATACTTTATTTATTGCTTCCTTTATTGTCATTTAAATTCCTTGTTGCCTAATGTTTTAGTTCTTGCAATTTTTATTTCCAAGTCTTTATTGCTTTCTAGATTCAATTTATTTTGTTCATTTCTATTGAATCTTTGTGTGTTTCCATTAGGTTTGTTTCTTTAAATTTCTGCCCATCTTTTTAATTTTTCCTTATTCTAATTTTTACCCTAAGAGGATCATAGTAATGACTTCACAAAATTTGTGAAGGAAGCCACACAATTGTGGTTTTGATCCTTGGATGCACTTTTGCTTCTTTCATTTAGTGTTCTTGCATTTTAATTCTGTTTTCCTGCACTTTTTTCTCTGTTTTTATTGCACCTATTTCTCTGTTTTTGGGTCTTGGTTTTGGTCATTTTGAGTCACTTATTTTCAATTTTAATCCTCCTAAGTTGTGTCTTAGATTGGTCATGTATTAGTCCTTATTTGTCTCTTAATTCCACATTGTTTTGCCTTTTAAATTTTCACCAAAAAGTGTGTTGTGCTTCTAAAATTCTTGTGATAAATGTCTTTGGAATTGAGCATATGCTCTTGATCATAATTCCTAGAGTCCACATGCTTTAGATCATAGCATGTTTTAAAAAATATTTTCTCAAAATTTGCTCAATTCTTCCTAGAGTCTTTTTGTTGATTGTTGTGTTAGTAGTTTAAAGTTTTGTACTAGTCTTTGGTGAATTGATTTTTGCTGGCTGTTTTGAAATCATTTGGGAATGTTTTTGGGCTGAAATCCTTGAGAAATTAAGTTGGCCTAAGCTCATTAAGTATCTCATTTAGTGCCTTCTTTGTTCACCTAAATTTACTAGTGCATCTTGAACTATTTTGCTTTCTTTTGTTTGCACTTGATTCCAATTTTTGTGGCTGTTTTCTTTTCCTTTTTTTCAAGAAAATTATTCTTCATTCTCCTTATTATTTCTTACTTTCAAAATTTTTGCTGAGAGGTGCAGCAAAATATAAAAATAAACAAAGAAGAGAAAAAGTGAAAATCATTAAAAACAAACAAGTGTTAGTAAAAGTGTTAAAAAAATATACAAACTTTTAGTGCACCACAACCTTGTTATTTGAAGGAGTGTTTAAGATTGTTAAAAACTTGCTTGAAATAGTATATTTAAGATTCGGCCATAAGCTTTCAAATTGTGCAACTCATTGAATTTTGTTGAGTCTTTTATTTTTAGTCCATTCTATTCTAGTGCTAATTTAGGATCTTTTTGTGTTCCATCTTTCTATCTACACCATTTTTACTTGCTTGTCTTCTTTGGTTATCTTTGTGTTTGTCTAAATAATTCTTTCCACTTGGATGTTTATCTCCCTTCCTTGAGTTTTCTTTTCTTGTTTTTTATTGCATTGCAATCTCTTGGTTTCTCCTTGGGAGCGCCATTTTGTTGAAAGGAAAAGAGAGGTCAAACGAAGCTTTCCACAAGGGAAGCATCTTGAGGTGTGTTGAAGCAAGCTAAGGAAGAGGTTCATTCAAGGGAGCAACACCACTTTAAGAAAGGCAAACACTTGGAGTAGAAAACAACCTCAAACATCAAGCCTTTTGTTTTTTTTTTGTTTTTTTTTAATTGGGTGTAAATTTTAAGACCATTTTAATTGAGGTGTTGGATGCCCATAAGGTTCACCTCTTTTATTGTAATAGCTTTTAGTTTCTTGTTTTAGGTGGGAGAAGGAATTGGTACCTCATCTCTCCACCTTAGGTGTTCGCCTTTAGACCCTTACCTTTGGTTTAAATTTCTTTTATTTGCTTTGAATCTTAGTGTGAAAGGCTTTTGAGTTCCAAAGACTCTTAAGTAATTCACTTAGGAAGAAAACCAAACAAAAGAGTTAGGAGTGTTGCCTATAGGTTCTTCCCAAATCACTTTCAAAATGAGCTCACACATCTAGTAAAGGTAGTGTAAATCAACAAGGTTCTCAAAAAACAACCAACATGGATAAGTTTGTGAGTGAATTTAGGGAGTGGAGGGTAGAAGAGAGAAAAGAAAGAAACGAAAGGGAGAAGAGAGAAGAAAAGAGGCGTGAAGAGAAAGAAAAAGAAAAGAGAGAAAGAGAGTTAAGAGAAGAAAGACGAAGAAAGGAAAAAGAGCGTGAGAAAAGAGAGAAAGAAAGAGAGGAGAAAAGAGAGAGACAAGAACGAGAAGAAAGAGAAGAAAGACGGAGGGAAGAGAAAGAAAGAGAACGGAGAGAAAGAGAAGAAAGAAGGGAAAGAGAAGAGAGAGAGCGAAGAAAGAAGAGAAGAGCGTGAAAGAGAAGAAAGAGGAGAAAGAGGAGTTAGAGAGAGGCATAGGTATAGGTCTGCCTCTAGTGAAGTAAGTGGAAGTGAGGGATATGAAAGACCTAGGGTAAGAAGAGCACAACAACATCATAACCAACCCCAAGCCCAACCTAGGAACAAAAAGTTGACCTCCCTCATTTTCATGGCAAAGAGGATGTGGAAGCCTACTTTGATTGGGAAATGAAGGTAGAGAAACTCTTTGTTTGTTATAACATAAAGAAAAGTTACGCTGGCAACCCTTAGCTTCCAAGGGCATGCCATGTATTGGTGGACCTCCTTGGTCAATGAGAGGCGTCGCCTTCGTAACCCTCATGTAGATTATTGGAATGATCTCATGGGGGCTATGAGGTAGAGACACGTCCCTTCTTATTATGAAAGAGAGCTCTTGGATAAATTCCAAAGATTAAAATAGTACAACTCAAGTGTTGAGGAGTACAGACAAACCATGGAGCTTTTCATGATGAGAGCGAGCATCACCGAAGAACCGAGGGCCACCAAAGCTACATTTTTAAGTGGTTTGAGCTCTGACATAAGAGACAAAGTTGAGCTCTTACCATATAATAATCTAGATGACCTAGTCTAACTTTGCATAAGAGTGGAAAATCAATTAAAAAGAAAAGGTGGAGCAAAAAGAGAATTTTCATCCTACAACTATGCAAAGAGGGACCTAGGCAAGGGAAGCTCTTCCAAGAGCTCTCCCAAAGAGGAACCATCCAAGCATGTGCATAAAGAACATAAACCCATGCATCATAAAGACAACCCCCTGCTAGTTCTAGCAATAGGACTAGTAGTATTAAATGCTTTAAATGTCTTGGAAGAGGCCACATTGCCTCTTAGTGCCCCAATAAAAAAACCATGATCAGGAGAGGCCAAGAGATTTTTAGTGAGAGTAGCTCATCTTCCTCCTCTAGTGAGAGTGAGGAAGAAGGGGGACATGAGCATGACATTGTTGAAAACCCTTGTGATGGAGACCTCTTAATGGTTAGGCGCCTTCTTGGAAGCCAACCCTTAAGCTTAACCAATCCCAAAGAGAGAACATTTTTCATACACATTGTAAAGTTTTAGACAAAACCTGTTTTCTCATTGTGGATAGTGAATCCTGCTGCAATTTTTGTAACTCAAGGTTGGTAGAGAAGCTAGCCTTACAACCAATTCCTCATCCTAGACCTTACAAGCTCCAATGGCTTAATGAGGAAGGGGAAATTGTTGTAAACCAACAAGTCAAGGTGCCATTCTCCATTGGAATGTATCAAGATGACATCTTATGTGATATAGTTCCAATGGAGGCCAGCCATATCTTGTTAGGGAGGCCTTGGCAGTTTGACAAACAAGTCATTCACCATGGTTACTCCAATGAGATAACCCTCACTCATAAGGGCAAAAGAATAAAGTTGCCTCCTCTCACACCTTTACAAGTGGCTGAGGATCAACTCATCATGAAACATAAAAGAGATGAGGAAAAAAAAAGTTCAAAGTAAAAAAAAAAAAAAAAGCTTTCACCCCTAAAGCTTGAAAGGGGTAAAGAGGGAGAGTTGGAAAGAGGTACCCCTTCCAAAGAGGTAATTAAGAAAGAGAGTCATTTTGCAACAAAAATGGATATTAAATAAGCTCTCTTGCTTGATCGACCTGTTTTTCTCCTCCTTTGTAAAGATGTACCTTCTGGCACTACCACAAGTCATGAAATTGAGTCTCTTCCAAAAGGGGTTCAAAAACTTCTAAAGGAATTTAATGATCTCTTCCCTCAAGAGGTTCCAAGGGGATTACCACTTCTAAGGGGAATAGAACACCAAATTGAGATCTTGTTCCTGGCGCGAGTCTACCCAATAGGACCGCGTATAGAACAAACCCCATTGAGACTAAATAGATTGAGTCTCAAGTTCAAGTGATGTGACCGTGCCTAGCCAAAGACCTATCACTAGGGCCATGGCTAGAAGGATTGAAGAAGACCTAGCCCTTGCAGACAAAGGAAGACTTCACCTCCTATGGAGAGTGAAGATATTAGGCTAGGGACTTTAGTTAATAAAATGTAATTTTCCTTTATTTTAATTTTGAGGAGCATTAAGAATTTAATTTGGGACATGTATTTAGTCCATTTTTTATTTTTAGAAGGTGTCTTAGGAATTTAGAGGGTGGATTTAGCTTTTTGGGTCTTTATGAAGGAAATAAGGGGTAGCCTTGATATCTACACCCCTCTTTTCCTACATAAACCCCCTAAGCTAATAAGAAGGAATCTTGGCCTTGGTTTGAGAAACTTGGGCACTAAGTTTGATGATCTAAGGAGGGAATTGTTTCTCAATTCTCCTCCCTTAGATCTTTCCTTTTAATCCTAGCCCTTCTTTTTTAGGTTATCTTGTTCAAGAGGTTAGCTACCTCTATAAATAGGAGATCCTGCCTCACTTGTATATTTTGCACTTGAATTTAATCCTAGAGACCATATTGGTTGAGGTTCTTACTTTTGAGTGTCCCCCTTTCTCCTTTGTGAGAGCTTCTAAGAGTTATCAAGGGACCCCTCCCTTGTGGCCTCTCCCCTTTGGCTTATCAAACCTAGTATTTGTGGCGCCTCACCCCATTCCTTTCCTCTCCATAAATCCATTTCCCTTCCAAGTGACCTTAGAAAGGATCCTTTGGGCACGTGATCATCAAAGATCACATCAAGTGGTATCTAGAGCCACTTTCTAAAGGTCACGTTCTTTCTCAATTTTTTTTTTGATTTGTTGTTTATCTCTTTGATTTCTTTATTTTAAAGTCCTTCATTTTTTGTCATCTCTATTTCCTTTATTGTCTAGTAGTATAGCTTTTTATTCTTGCTATTATATGCGCTTTTGTTTTCTATCTACGCGTCTAAGTTCCATTTACTTTGATGCGATTTTATTTGCCCCTTTCTTTGCATCTTATTTTCGTGTACAAGTTACTTAATTTTCCCTTGGTTTTTTTATGTTAAAGTGTGCCTAAGAAGTTGTGACCATTAAACCCACATGGTTGAGGATTTTTCCACACCATTGTGGTGATCAACTTTGGCCACTTTGTTGTGCCTTTTGTTTTGAGTCTCTTGCTGAAATTTTTGCTCTATTTTTAGGTGTGTTATTTTTTCTTAATCTTGTGTTTTGTCAAATACTAGTCATGTTAGTTTCCTATTTTGTCTCATTTAAATTCCATAGGTTTTAGCCTCTTAAAATTTTTACAAAAAAGCCTTCAAACATATTTTGAATTGAGCTCCTAAGAGGTGAACCTCTTGTTGAGTCTCTTAAGTCTTTTATGCTTTTAGTTCAAGCATATTAATCTCTTTGTTGTTCTTAAATGTTTGCTCAATTCAATCTTTATATGTTTCTTGTTTTATGTTGAATTATTAGTAGCTTTCCACTTGGTTTACCTTCACTATTGGTGCCTCTTTATGGAATTTTAGCTTGGGTGAATTGTGTTAGTAATTTGAGCAATCAATTTACTTCAAAATCAGCCCTAAATCATTCCTTAAGCACCATTAGTTTAGTGGTATTTGGAACTACTAAATTGTTTTGCCTTTAGTTGCATGCATTGCTTGAAAATTGTGTGACCTTACTTTGTGCTTATTCACTCAAGCGTTATTATTTCAAGCATCCTCATTAAAATTTCAATTCAACAAGCTATTAGGTGCAGCAAAAAGATTAGAAAAAGTTAAAAAAAATAGAAAAAGTTCAAGTTAAAAAAAAAAAGAAGATAAAGAACTCAAAAGAAAGACAAATTTGAAGTTGTGTACCTAATAGTAGAAACATTTGATATGAGGAACCAATTGTGATTCAAAAAAAAATTACTTGAGTAAGCTTTTTAGTTTTTGGTCACTTAAATTTTATTAAGTGTGCAACTATTGGTTTCATTTTTTTTTGTTTAAGTCTTTTTTCATCTCTACTCTTAGAGCTAATCTAGGAAAGTTATTTGCGTGCTACCTTCCTTTGTGAGCCTTATGTTTTCTTGCTTGTCTTTTTTACTTCTTTGTCATTGTTTAATCTATCCACTTGGATTTGTGAACCTTGTTTTGTTATTCACATTTGTTTGTTGTCTTGTGTTGTATTCAGCCTTGGTAAGGAAAGGTTAGGAAAGGTTCCATATATAAAATTTTGGCAAGTCCAAACAAGAGGAAACAAAGGTAGCATTCTTGGGGTGAGTTGATGCAACTCAAAGGGGCTTGATCAAAATGAGACAAACACCAAAAAGCTTGGAGTGAAGACTTTGTTTTATTTTTTTATTCTTTGTATTGTGTATACTTAATTTTAGATTGGGAGTTTGAGTGCCCTTAAGGCCCTCCCTTGGTTTGTAATAATTTTGGTTAATTTTAGCGTAGTTCCTTGTTAATTAGGTGAAGAAGGGAGAAGTGGTACACTTCCTTCAACACCTTAGGAGCACGATTAGAGCCCTTTTTTTTTACATTCTTGCACTTTTATTTTATTTTATGTTATTTTGAAAAAACGTGTAGAGGCTAAGAGTTCCAAAGACTCATCAAGCCACCTTAGGTGAGAAAACAAAAAAAAAAAGTTTTTGGCCTACCCTTTAGTTTTTAGCATCCAAGCACCATGACTTCCCACACACATTCTAGTTCACATAGTTGTTCATCAAGTAAGAGTGTCAACCAAAGAAAATCTTCTAAGGGAGACACTCTTGAAAACCTTAACTTAGAATTTAGGGAATGGATGGCTAAAGAACAAGAAAGGAGAGAAGAAAAAGAGAGAAAAAAAGAAATAAAAGAAAAGGAAAAACAAAAAGAGAAGGAAGAGTTAAAAAAAGAGATGTTGGAAATGAGAAAAGAGAAAAAAGAGCGAGAAGAGAGAAGGCAAAGAGAGAGAAGAGAGGATGAAGAAAGGAGAAGAAGGAAAGAACTAGAAAGAAAAAGAGAAAAAGAGGAAGAAGAGAGAAGGAGAGGAGAAGAGAGTAAGAGGAGAGATGGGAGGGAGAGCGATAGAAAAAATAAAGGAACTCTCATAAGATCCCCATCTAGGTATTTTAGCTCTAGTGAAGAGGAATACTATAGAAATCAACATAAGCATCACTCTCATTCATCATACAATCATCATTCTCCTCAAGAGAACATAAATCATGCTAGGGAACCAACGGTAGACCTACCCCATTTTCATGGTAGGGAAGATGTTGAGACTTACCTAGATTGGGAAGTCAAAGTGGAACAACTCTTTTGATGCTATGAAATTAGGGAAGAAAGGAAAGTACCTTTGGCCTCCCTTAGTTTTCAAGGTTCTGCTTTGCATTGGTGGATGGGTTAGTCAAGGATAGGGCCCGTAAAAAAATGCCTGACATTCGCTACTGGAATGATTTAAAAACTTGTTTGCAAAGAAGGCACATTCCTTTATATTATGAAAGGGATCTTTTGGATAGGCTCCAAAGACTTAGGCAACATAACCTAAGTATTGAGGAGTATAGACAAAAGATGGAGCTTCTCATACTAAGGGCCAATATCATTGAGGAACCCAATGCCACCCTTGCTAGGTTTTTGTGTGGATTAAGCTCTGACATTAGAGATAAGGTAGAGCTTCTTTCATACTCAAACCTTGATGAGTTGGTAGAACTTTGTGTAAGAGCTGAGAATCAACTCAAGAGAAAAAGCTTTAAAAAAGATTCTCCCTCTTACTCAAAGAGAGACCAACTTAAGGGAAACTCTTTCAAGGGTTTTCCCAAAGAGGAACCCAAGCATTTTCAAGATACAAAAGCACCTCATGTAGAGAGAAAAACCCCTACTACTAAGCCTACTGAGAGGGAAAGTAGTATCAAATGCTTCAAATGTCTTGGGAGAGGCCACATTGCCTCTCAATGCCTTAACAAGAAAACCATGATCATGAGGGGACAAGACATTTGTAGTGAGAATAGCTCATCTTCCTCCTCTAGTGAGAGTGAGGAAGAAGGGGGACATACTTTTGAACAAGAGTGTGAGGAAGCTTTTCCTTATGAGGGGGACCTCCTTATGGTTCAAAGGCTTCTTGGAAGCCAACCTCTAGAGCTTGTCCAGTCACAAAGAGAGAACATCTTCCGTACAAGATGTAAAGTAAATGACAAAGTATGTTCTCTCCTTGTTGATAGTGGCTCCTGTTGTAACTGTTGTAGCTCTAGGTTGGTTGAAAAGCTAGCCTTGACTACCATGCCCCATCCCAAACCTTACAAATTGCAATGGCTCAATGAGTAAGTGGAGATGGTAGTCAATGAACAAGTTATGGTTCCAATTTCCATAAGATCTTATAATGATGAGATTCTTTGTGACATAGTTCCTATGGAGGCTGGTCATATCCTGTTGGGAGACTATGGCAATTTGACAAAAAAGCTATTCACCATGGTCACTCCAACCAAATAATTCTCACCCATAATGAAAAACGCTTTCAAATTGTATCCTTTATCACCTTCTCAAGTGGCTGAGGATCAATTTGCGATGAAAAAGAAAAGAGTTGAGGAAAAACAAAAACAAAAAAAAGCACAACAAGCTTTACCCTTAAAGCTTGAAAAAGTTAAAGAGAGAGTCGGAAGGTGATGCCCCTTCGAAAGGGAATATTAGTAAAAGGAGCCTATTTGCTACTAAACGTGATTTAAAAGAAGCTGCTTTGACTAACAAGCCCTTTTATCTCCTCTTTTGCAAAGAAGCATCAAATCCTTCTCCCATTTTGCATTCTTCTATTGAGAGCACTGCCACAACCCATGCACATGAGCACCTTCCTCAAGGGGTTCAAGATATTTTAAAAGAATTTGATGACATATTCCCTAATGAGGTTCCGAAAGGACTTCCTCCCATTAGGGGTACAGAACATCAAATTGATTTGGTGCCTGGCGCAAGTCTACCTAATAGACCTGCCTATAGGACCAACCCCATGGAGACCCAAGAGATTGAGTCTCAAGTGAATGAGCTATTGGAGAAGGGTTGGGTTCAAAAGAGCCTAAGCCCTTATGCTGTGCCAATCTTGTTAGTGCCCAAGAAGAATGGCCAATGGAGGATGTGTGTTGATTGTCGTGCAATCAACAACATCAGCATCAAATATAGGCACCCAATCCCCCGTCTTGATGACATGTTGGATGAATTGCATGGGGCAAAAATATTTTCAAAAATAGGTCTTAGAAGTGGTTACCACCAAATAAGGATCAAAGAGGGTGATGAGTGGAAAAGGAGTTTTATGCTCTAATTAGGGCCCTTCAATGGTGCCCCCCTTAACTACCTTACCTATGATAAGGAGTTTTATGCTCTAATTAGGACCCTTCAAACTTGAGAGCATTACCTTGCTCCCAAGGAGTTTGTCATTCATAGTCATCATGAGTCACTAAAATATTTGAGGGGTCAAGGTAAATTGAACAAAAGGCATGCAACGTGGATGGAATATCTTGAATCCTTCCCTTATGTCATCAAGTACAAGAAAGGAAAACAAAATGGGGTGGCTGATGCTCTTTCCAGGCGTCATGCCCTTTATTCATCCTTGAGTGCAAAAATCTTGGGATTTGATGACATTCGGGCTATGTATCCGTCTGATAAGGATTTCGGCCCCATATTTGCTACCTCTGCATCTGCATTCGCATTAAAGGCCCATGATGGGTACTTCATCAGTAAGGGGTATCTTTTCAAAGGGAGTAAGCTTTGTATACCCCAAGGATCAATTAGGAACTTACTTACAAAAGAGAGTCATGAAGGTGGGCTCATGGGGCATTTTGGGATTTCAAAAACCCTCATGCTTTTACAAGAGAAATTCTTTTGGCCCCATATGCGTAGAGATGTCCATAGACATTGCTCTAAATATATAGCTTGCTTGCAAGCAAAGTCTAAAGCAATGCCTCATGGACTATACACACCTTTACCTGCTCCTTCTGCACCTTGGGAGGATATTAGCATGGATTTCATCCTTGGGCTCCGAAGAACCCAACGAGGTGCAGACACCATATATGTGGTGGTGGACCAATTTTCAAACATGGCCCATTTTATTCCCTGCCACAAAGTGGATGATGCGAGCAACATCGCAAGACTTTTCTTTAAAGAGGTTGTCTGATTGCATGGTATACCCTCTTCAATAGTGTCACATAGGGATGTGAAGTTCCTTAGCCATTTTTGGAAAACTCTTTGGGCTAAGCTGGGAACTAAACTTCTTTTTTCCACTACCTGTCACCCTCAAACTGATGGGCAAACAGAAGTTGTGAATAGATCTTTATCCACTATGCTGAGGGCTCTCCTTAAAGGCAACCATAAGTCTTGGGATGAGTACCTTCCCCACATTGAATTTGCTTATAACCGGGTGGTTCATAGAACCACCAAGCATTCTCCTTTTGAGGTGGTCTATGGGTTTAATCCTCGTACTCCTCTAGATCTTTTACCTCTTCCTCTTTCTGTTGCTGTTCATAAAGAAGGATAGATTTCCTCGTACATGAGAGGCTTAAAGCTAACATAGAGCACCAATAATCCTTGAGAGATGCTACTTTCGCCAATAGGGGGAGGAAAGAGGTCATCTTTGAAAAGGGCGACTGGGTATGGCTTCACTTGAGAAAGGATAGATTTCCTTCTCAAAGGAAGTCCAAACTTAGCCCTAGAGGATATGGACCTTTCCAAATCCTTGAGCGGATCGACAATAATGCCTACATTTTAGATCTGCCTGAGGATTATGGGGTAAGCACCAGTTTTAATGTTTCTGATTTATCTCCATTTGTAGGTGCTGAAAATGATGAAGACCCCATGGATTTGAGGTCAAATCCTCTTCAAGGAGGAGGAGATGATGTGACCATGCCTAGCCAAGGACCTATCACTAGGGCCATGGCTAGAAGGATTGAAGAAGACCTAGCCCTTGCAGATAAAGGAAGACTTCACCTCCTATGGAGAGTGAAGATATTAGGCTAGGGACTTTAGTTAATAAAATGTAATTTTCCTTTATTTTAATTTTGAGGAGCATTAAGAATTTAATTTGGGACATGTATTTAGTCCATTTTTTATTTTTAGGAGGTGTCTTAGGAATTTAGAGGGTGGATTTAGCTTTTTGGGTCTTTATGAAGGAAATAAGGGGTAGCCTTGATATCTACACCCCTCTTTTCCTACATAAACCCCCTAAGCTAATAAGAAGGAATCTTGGCCTTGGTTTGAGAAACTTGGGCACTAAGTTTGATGATCTAAGGAGGGAATTGTTTCTCAATTCTCCTCCCTTAGATCTTTCCTTTTAATCCTAGCCCTTCTTTTTTAGGTTATCTTGTTCAAGAGGTTAGCTACCTCTATAAATAGGAGATCCTCCCTCACTTGTATTTTTTACACTTGAATTTAATCCTAGAGACCATATTGGTTGAGGTTCTTACCTTTGAGTGTCCCGCTTTCTCCTTTGTGAAAGCTTCTAAGAGTTATCAAGGGACCCCTCCCTTGTGGCCTCTCCCCTTTGGCTTATCAAACCTAGTATTTGTGGCACCTCACCCCATTCCTTTCCTCTCCATAAATTCATTTCCCTTCCAAGTGACCTTAGAAAGGATCCTTTGGGCACGTGATCATCAAAGATCACATCATCAAGACTTGTTGGAGAAGGGTTGGGTTCAAAAGGGCCTTAGCCCTTGTGCGGTCCCTGTTTTGTTGGTGCCAAAAAAGGATGGGAAATTGCAGATATGTATGGACTGTCATGCTTGATGAATTGCATGGAGCCAAAATATTTTCAAAAATTGATCTTAGAAGTGGTTACCATAAAATAAGAATCAAAGAAGGAGATGAATGGAAAACCGCTTTTAAGACCAAATTCGGTCTTTATGAATGGTTGGTGATGCCTTTTGGCCTCACCAATGCTCCAAGAACTTTTATGCACCTCATGAATCATGTACTTAGGGATTGTATTGGTAGGTTTGTAGTTGTTTATTTTGATGATCTTTACAAGAACATATAGGGCACCTTAAGGAAGTATTACTGTCCTTAGAATAAATAAACGTTTTGCAAACTTAGAAAAATGCACTTTTTGTGTTCCTAGTGTAGTTTTCTTGGGCTTTGTCTTTAGTGCCCAACGGGTCCAAGTGGACCTCCAAAAAGTCAAGGTCATTCAAGAGTGACCCACCCCTACTAGTGTGATTGAGATGAAGAGCTTTCATGGTCTCGCGGGATTTTATAAGCGCTTTGTGCCGAATTTCTCCACAATAGCTTCACCACTCAATGACTTGGTGAAAATGACTTGGTGAAGAAGGAAGTTCCTTTCTTGTGGGGTGCAAAACAAGAAGAAGTTTTTCAACTGCTCAAAGATAAACACACTAATGCACTCGTTCTAGCTCTCCCCGACTTTTCAAAAACTTTTGAGCTAGAATGTGATGCATTAGGAGTAGGTGTGGGAGCTGTGCTGTTGCAAGGGGGCCACCACATTGCTTATTTTAGTGAAAAACGAATGTGGTGGCCATGCTCTTTCAAGAAGCATTCTCTCCTTGCCACCCTTAGTGCTTAAATTTTGGGATTTGATGACATAAAGGAAATGTATCCTTCTGACCAAGACTTTAAACCCTAAACCCTAAACCCTAAACCATTTATGTTGTCTCATCCTCTAAAGCCAAAGATGGCTTCTACCTATGTGAGGGGTACTTGTTCAAAAAGGGCAAACTTTGTGTACCCCAAGGATCCATTAGGAAATTGCTGACAAAAGAGAGTCATGAAGGTGGGCTCATGGGGCATTTTGGAATTGATAAAACCTTAATACTTTTGAAATAAAAATTCATTTGGTCCAATATGAAAAAGGATGTCCAAATACATTGCTTGCGATGCATAGCTTGTTTACAAGTTAAGTCCCGAGTAATGCCTCATGGACTCTACACACCTTTACCCACTCCTTCTACACCTGGGGTAGATATTAGCATGGATTTTATCCTTAGGCTACCACGAACCCAACGAGGTATAGACTCCATCTTTGTGGTAGTGGACCGCTTTAGTAAAATGGCCCATTTCATTCCCTGCCACAAAGTGGATGATGCGAGTCACATCATAAGGCTTTTTTTTTCGTGAGGTTATCCACTTGCACGGAATACCCTCAACCATAGTCTCTGATAGGGATGCTAAGTTCCTTGGCGATTTTTGGAAAACTCTTTGGGCAAGGCTAGGAACTAAGCTCTTATTTTCTACCACTTGTCATCCTTAAACGGATGGTCAAACTAAGGTAGTCAATAAATCTCTACCCACTATGTTCAGGGCACTCTTGAAAGGCAACCAAAAGTCTTGGGATGAATATATCCCCCATATTGAATTTGCATATAATAGGGTGGTTTATCGAACCACTAACCATTCTACTTGGGAGGTCATATATGGTTTTAATCCTCTCACCCCTTTGGACTTATTGCCACTCCCTAACACCCAACTTTTTCATAAAGAACGAGAAGCTAGGGCTGATTTTGTCAAAAAATTACATGAGAGGGTCAACACCAATATTGAAACCAATCTAAGCGGTATGCTTCATGATGTGATCTTTGATGATCACATGCCCAAAGGATCCTTTCTAAGGTCACTTGGAAGGGAAATAGATTTATGGAGAGGAAAGGAATGGGGTGAGGCGCCACAAATACTAGGTTTGATAAGCCAAAGGGGAGAGGCCACAAGGGAGGGGTCCCTTGATAACTCTTAGAAGCTCTCACAAAGGAGAAGGGGGGACACTCAAAGGTAAGAACCTCACAACCAATATGGTCTCTAGGATTAAATTCAAGTGTAAAAAATACAAGTGAGGGGAGGAACTCCTATTTATAGAGGTAGCTAACCTCTTGAACAAGATAACCTAAAAAAGAAGGGCTAGGATTAAAAGGAGAGATCTAAGGGGGGAGGGAAACAATTCCCTCCTTTGATCATCAAACTTGGTGCCCAAGTTTCTCAAACCAAGGGCCAAGATTCCTTCTTATTAGCTTAGGGGGTTTATGTAGGAAAAGAGGGGTGTAGATATCAAGGCTACCAAAAAATATCCCAAAAGCCAACGGTTAAACTATTCTATACACACTCAAGGAAAAATAAAGTATTGTATAAGATGCTAAAAATATAATTATTATTCTAACTCCATTATGTCACTCGGAACATTATTTCAATGATTCCACAATTGCAAATAAAGATTAACATCTTAAGAACCTGCTATAAAAAATTTAAAAAAATGTAAAACTTGAACAAAATTCTATAGCGGTGGTACTAAATTCCATTCCTAACTGCAGCTAGAATGACTCCCTCTTAGGCACCATTCACTCATATAATCAATCACACTATCTCATATCATGTTCATGTTAAATAATACATCACACACATTTACAAATCATACACCAAACATCTAATTCATTATCTTTCACTTTGCACATTATTTTGAGGATCTCACCCTTGAAACAAAAATAACTATGTTAAGAACTTACTATCCAAAGATAAACCAACTCCAATAGTTCAACTACTGTATAAAAAAAATCTTCTACAGTTATAATTAATATGCTCAAAATACACTTGCTACTCTGATTTCATTATCTCTCACTACGTACATTATTTAGATGATCCCACCGTTGAAAATAAATATTAATATCTTAAGAATCTACTACCCAAAAATAAACCAAATACAACAGTTAAACTATTCTATACACACTAAAGGCAAAATACGGTATAGTTAGATGCTAAAAATATAATTCTTATTCTAACTCCATTATGTCACTTGGAAGATTATTTCAATGATCCCACCATTGAAAATAAAGATTAACATCTTAAGAACCTACTGTAAAAGATTAAACAAAATGTAACGGTTGAACAATTGTATAGCGGTGGTACTAACTTTCATTCCTAACTGCAGCTAGAATGACTCCCTCTTAGGCACCATTGGCTCATATAATTAATTACATTACCTCCAGTCATGTTCAGGTTAAATAATACATCACACATATTTATAAATCACACACCAAACATCTAATTCATTATCTCTAACTTCGGACATTATTTTGAGGATCTTAGAATTGAAACAAAAACAAATATGTAAAGAACCTACTATCCAAAGATAAACCAAATCCAACATTTCACTAATGTTTAGACGCTCCAAAATGAAATCTTCTACGATTATAATTAAGATCCTAAAAATATAGTTCTTACTCTGAGTTCATTATCTCTCACTACGTACATTACTTACATGATGCCACCATTGGAAATAAATATTAATATCTTAAAAATCTACTACCAAAAAATATATCAAATCCAACGGTTAAACTATTCTATACATACTCAAGACAAAATACGGTATCGTATAAGATGCTAAAAATATAATTCTTATTCTAACTCCATTATGTCACTCCGAACATTATTTCAACGATCCCACGATTGAACATAAAGATTAACCTCTTAAGAACCTACTATAAAAAATTAAACAAAATCTAAATCTTGAACAATTGTATAGCGGTGGTACTAAATTCCATTCCTAACTGCAACCAGAATGATTCCCTCTTAGGCACTGTTCACTCATATAATTAATCACACTATCTCAAATCATGTTCATGTTAAATAATACATCACATACATTTACAAATCATACACCAAACATCTAATTCATTATCTTTCACTTTGGACATTATTTTCAGGATCTTACCGTTGAAACAAAAATAACTATTTTAAGAACGTACTATCCAAATATAAACCCAACTCCAATAGTTCAACTACAGTATAGATGCTCAAAACGAAATCTGCCACATTTATAATTAATATCGTAAAAATACAATTATTACTCTGAGTTCATTATCTCTCACTACATATATTATTTACATGATACCAGCATTGAAAATAAATATTAATATCTTAAGAATCTACTACCCAAAAAGAAACCCAATCCAACGGTTAAACTATTCTATAGACACTCAAGAAAAAATATGGTATCATATAAGATGCTAAAAATATAATTCTTATTCTAACTCCATTATGTCACTCCGAACATTATTTTGACGATCGCACCATTGAAAATAAACATCTTAAGAACCTACTATAAAAGATTAAACAAAATGTAACAGTTGAACAATTGCATAGCGTGGTACTAACTTTCATTCCTAACTAAAGCTAGAATGACTCCTTCTTAGGCACTGTTGACTCATATAATTAATTACATTATCTGTAGTCATGTTCACGTTAAATAATACATCACACGCATTTCTAAATCATAGACCAAACATTTAATCCATTATCTCTCACTTCGAACATTATTTTCTGGATCTTACTGTAGAAATAGAAATAAATAGGTTAAGAACCTACTATCCAAAGATAAACCAAATCCAACAGTTGAACTAATTTATAGACGCTCAAAACGAAATCTGTTATAGTATAGTTACTCAGAGTTCATTATCTCTCATTACGTACTTATTTACATGATCCAACTGTGGAAAGTAAATATTAATATCTTAAGAATCTACTACCCAAAAATAAACCAAATCCAACAGTTCAACTACTGTGTAGACGCTCAAAACGAAATTTGCTACAGGAATAATTAGGATCCTAAAAATATAGTTCTTACTTTGAGTTCATTATCTCTCACTACATACATTATTGATATGATCCTGCCATTGAAAATAAATATTAATATCTTAAGAATCTACAAAAAAGATAAACAAATTCCAACGGTTAAACAATTCTACACACACTCAAGACAAAATACAGTATCGTATAAGATACTAAAAATATAATTCCCATTCTAACTCCATTATGTCACTCCGAATATTATTTCGAAGATCCAACCATTGAAAATAAAGATTAACATCTTAAGAACGTACTATAACAAATGAAACAAAATCTAACGATTGAATAATTGTATAGCAGTGGTACTAAATTTCATCCCTAACTGCAGCTAGAATGCCGCCCTCTTAGTCACGGTTGACTCATATAATCAATCACACTATCTCCAATAATGTTGCTGTTAAATAATACATCAAACACATTTATAAATCATACACCAAACATCTAGTCCATTATCTCTCACTTCGGACATTATTTTTTGGAACTTACCGTTGAAATAGAAATAAATATGTTAAGAACCTACTATCCAAAGATAAACCAAATCCAACAATTGAACTAATGTATAGCTGCTCAAAACGAAATCTCCTACAAGTATAATTAAGATCCTAAAAATATAGTTCTTACTCTAAGTTCATTATCTCTTACTAGGTACTTATTTAAATGATCCCACCGTTGAAGATAATTATTAATATCTTAAGAATCTACTACCCAAAAATAAACCACATCCAATGGTTAAACTATTCTATACACACTCAACACAAAAAATGGTATCATATAAGAGGCTAAAAATATAATTCTTATTGTAACTCCATTACCTCACTCTGAACAAAATATAACAGTTGAAAATAAAGATTAACATCTTAAGAACCTACTATAAAAAAATTAAACAAAATATAACGGTTGAAAATTTGTATAGTGGTAGTACTAAATTCCTTTCCTCACTATAGCTAGAATGACTCCCTCTTAGGCACCGTTGACTCACATAATCAATCACACTATCTCAAATGATGTCCATGTTAAATAATACATCACACACATTTATAAATCATACATCAAACATTTAATTATTATCTCTCACTTCAGACATTATTTTGAGGATCTTACCCTTGACACAAATAAATATTTTAAGAACCTATTATCCAAAGGTAAGCTAAATCCAAAAGTTCAACTAATATATAGACGCTGAAAACGAAATCTGCTGCAGGTATAATTAGGATCCTAAAAATATAGTTCTTACTTTGACTTCATTATCTCGCACTACATACAATATTTACATGATCCGACCATTGACAATAGGTATTAATATGTTAAGAATTTACTACCCAAAAATAAATGAAATTTGACGGTTAAAGTATTCTATACACACTCAAGACATAATACGGTATTGTATACGATGCTAAAAATATAATTCTTATTGTAACTCCATTATGTCACTTCGGACTTTATTTTGACGATCCCACCATTGAAAATAAAGATTAACATCTTAAGAAACTAGTATAAAAAATTAAACAAAATCTAATGGTTGAAAATTTGTATAGTGGTAGTACTAAATTCCATTCCTCACAGCAGCTAGAATGACTCCCTCTTAGGCACCGTTGACTCACATAATCAATCACACTATCTCAAATGATGTTCATGTTAAATAATACATTTCACACATTTATAAATCATACATTAAACATCTAACTCATTATCTCTCACTTCGGACATATTTTGAGGATCTTACCGTTGAAACAAAAATAAATATCTTAAGAACCTATTATCCAAAGATAAGCCAAATCCGACAGTTGAACTAATGTGTAGACGCTCAAAACGAAATCTGCTACAGGAATAATTAAGATCCTAAAAATACAGTTCTTACACTGAGTTCATTATCTCTCACTACATATATTATTTACCTGATCCTACCATTGAAAATAAAGATTAATATCTTAAGAATCTACTACCAAAAATAAACCAAATCCAATTGTTAAACTATTCTATACACACTCAATACAAAATACGGTATCGTCTAAGATGCTAAAAATATAATTCTTATTCTAACTCCATGATGTCACTACGAACATTATTTTGATGATCCCACCATTGAAAATAATGATTAACATCCTAAGAACCTACTATAAAAAATTAAACAAAATCTAACGGTTGAATAATTGTATAGCTATGGTACTAGATTCCATTACAAACTGCAGCCAGAACGCTCCCTCTTAGGCATCGTTGACTCATCTAATCAATCACACTATCTCAAATAATATTCATGTTAACTAATACATACGACATATTTATAAATCATACACCAAACATCTAATTCTTTATCTCCCACCTTAGAAATTATTTTGAGGATCTTACCGTTGAAAAAAAATGTTAAGAACCTACTCTCCAAAGATAAACCAAATCCAACAATTCAACTAATTTATAGACGCTCAAAACGAAATCTGCTATATTATAATGAAGATCCTAAAAATATATTTCTCACCCTGGCTTAATTATATCTTAGTATGCACTTATTTGCATGATTCCACTGCTGTAAATGAATATTAATATGTTAAGAATGTACTACCAAAAAATAAACCAAATGCAACGATTAAACTATTCTATACACACTCAAGACAAAATACGGTATCGTATAAGATGCTAAAAATATAATTCTTATTCTAACTCCATTATGTCACTTCGAACATTATTTCGACAATACCACGATTGAAAATAAAGATTAACATCTTAAAAACCTACAATAAACAAACTTAAAAAAATCTAATGATTGAACAATTGCTTAACGGTGGTACTAAATTCCATTCATACTTGCAGCTAGACTGACTCCCTCTTAGGCACCGTTAACTCATATAATCAACCACACTATCTCAAATCATGTTCATGTTAAATAATACATCACACACATTGATGTGATCTTTGATGATCACGTGCCCAAAGGATCCTTTCTAAGGTCACTTCGAAGGGAAATAGATTTATGGAGAGGAAAGGAATGGGGTAAGGTGCCATAAATACTAGGTTTGATAAGCCAAAGGGGAGAGGCCACAAGGGAGGGGTCCCTTGATAACTCTTAGAAGCTCTCACAAAGGAGAAGGGGGGACACTCAAAGGTAAGAACCTCACAACCAATATGGTCTCTAGGATTAAATTCAAGTGTAAAAAATACAAGTGAGGGGAGGAGCTCCTATTTACTCTTGAACAAGATAACCTATAAAAGAAGGGCTAGGATTAAAAGGAGAGATCTAAGGGGGGAGGATTGAGAAACAGTTCCCTCCTTAGATCATCAAACTTGGTGCCCAAGTTTCTCAAACCAAGGGCCAATATTCCTTCTTATTACCTTAGAGGGTTTATGTAGGAAAAGAGAGGTGTAGATATCAAGACTACCCCTTATTTCCTTCATAAAGATCCAAAAAGCTAAATCCACCCTCTAAATTCATAAGACACCTCCTAAAATAAAAAATGGACTAAATACATGTCCCAAATTAAATTCCTAATGCTCCTCAAAATTAAAATAAAGGAAAATTACATTTTATTAACTAAAGTCCCTAGCCTAATGATGCATGCCTCCCTTGATCTTTTTCCTTGAGGTTCCAAGCACCATGAAATGGATGATGGAGGGGAAAGAAAATGGAGGTGGGGCGCCACTCTCAAAGAGAGATAAGCCAAAGTGTTTAGGTTTGTCACAAGGGAAGGAACCCTTGAAAAAAACCAACTAGGAAGAGGTTCCTCAAGAGAGAGGATCCTCAAGACCTTTTACTAAGAATGTGCTCACAAAGAGACTATTTTCATTCAACTGCAAAGGTGAAATTTTACAATGAGGGGGAATGAGTATATATAGCCCAATGGGAGAGCTTGGGCACACTTTTCTAGGCAATGTGGGACTTGGGCTTAATTAGGATTAAAACTAATTAACCCAAGTCTTAGGCCTTAAGTGAGGCACCTAAGTTCACCCCCTATGGGTGCAATTAACATATCTTAATGTGAATGGGCTAGCCCAAAATCATGTCTTAACTTATGCACCCATTATAAGCTTACTCCTCCTTTTTAACTAAAGACACCTATACCTTATAAACTAAGAAGATGGCCGGAAATACATGGCCTTAAGGGAATTAAAAATACTTTCCTATTTATCTAATTAAAATAAAATATTTACAAGCTAAAAATAACGAAGACTATGGCTTCGAATCTTCAATGAGCTTTTGTCCATGCCATGCCTTCCTTGAGTCCTCCTAGCCACATGATGAATGCTAGGTGAGATTGCATCATCTCCTCTCCCTTGGAGAGGATTTGACCTCAAATCCTGAGGTCTTTCTTCCGCTTTTTCAAAGTCTGCAAGAAAATAAGGAAAGCAGTAAGTATATGCAGACAAGTGATTTTGGGGGAAGTGAGAAGTCTATAAGGAGGCCTTTTAAGAATGGGGTAGTGGAGGTTGGCACTAAAGTTTGAAAATATTTTAGTGTGCATGTGCCTCCACACAACAGCTCCCCATCCTCCTCCAATTGCACTAGATACTAGCCTCAAAGGTTTTGAAATAGTTGGCGAGACTAGTCTAAGTGGAATGGAGCACTCATCAAGTTGGATTTGAGGGTGTGGATCAAGGTTCTCAAAAGATATAGGCACATCCTCAAATTCAACTTGTTCTTTTTGTAAGAGTTGGCAGGAAAATTTTTCTATGTAGAGAACCTCCTTTGAAGGCAAAGGCGGATCTTCCTTAGACTCGGTCTTCCTACCAACAACCTTATTTTCATTTTTATCCCTTTCTCTCTTAAGCTTCATGATCCTTCTATCCTCCATAACCTCAGTAGGGGTAAGAGGAAGTAAGGTGATCTTTTTCCCTTTATGAGAGAGAGTGATTTTATTAGTGAGGCCATTGTGCAAAGTTACCTTATCATGTTGCCATGGCCTTCCCAGCAACATGTGACTAGCTTCTATAGGGACTACATCACATAACACTTTGTTGTGATACTTCCCTATGAAGAAGCTAATCTCCACTTGCTCTCTTACTACTACACCATCTTCATAATTAAGTCCATGCAAAGAATAAGGTGAAGGATGAGGAGTCGTAGCAAGTGATAGCTTTTCCACCACCCTCGTGCTACAAAAATTACAACATGATCCACCATCCACAATAAGAGAACAAGTTTTGCCCAAAATTTTGTATCTTGTTTGAAAAACATTCTCTCTTTGTGTTTGGGTTTCCTTACAAGGATGGCTTCCAAGAAGTTGTTTCACTTTGAAGAGATCATCACATGAATGAATACCCTTTTCATTTGATGTTCCCTTTAAAGTCCTTTTTCTTTTGGGGCAAAACAAAGCAATATGCCCTTTTTCTAAACACTTAAAACATTTAGGACTTCGAAAACGAGTGCTCGAACTAGTGGTAGGGGTGTCACTCATACTCAAGGGTTTTCTCTCAATATGCTTTCTTTTGGATGACTCTTTTTTGAGTTTAATTATAGAAGGGTTTGTCTTTTTCTTAGGATGCCTCTTAGGGTTTTCCTTCTTACTAGAAGAAGCATGAATGTCATGGATTATTTTAGGCTCCTCTAAGTCTCTATAATGTGTGTAAATGTTACCACAAGAGCTCTTATAGGCATCTCTCTCTTTTTGTATCTTCATTTCTTCCCTTCTTTCTAAATTATTTTGTTCCTTTTCTCTCTTTTCCAATTCTTTCTTCTCTTTTTCTCTCCTTTCTCTTCTCTCTTTTCTCTCTAACTCTTTTCTTTTGTTTTCTTCTTTTTCTCTTTCTTTTTCTCTTTTCTCTTTTTCTCTTCTCTCTTCTCTTTCTTTTTCTCTTGCTTCTCTTTCTTTTTCTCTTGCTTCTCTTTCTTTCTTTTCATTTTCCCTACTCTCTATTTGTCTCTCTTTTTCTCTTCTTTCTTTTCTTTCTTGTCTCTCCTTTTCTTTTTGTTCTTTCTCTCTTCTCTCCTCTCTATCTAGTTCCTCTTGTTCTCTTTTCCTCATCTCTCTTTGTTTTCTCTCATTTTTCCAAAATTCCCTACATTGTTTTTCTACTATTTCCCAATCAATAGAGTATGGATATGTGGGCAAGGTTGGTTTATCACTCTTCTCATTCTTTTCTTTTATTCTATTCTCACATTCTTCTCCTTTATTTTCCCTAGTTTCATTACTACTCCTAACACTCCTAGAAGTGTGTGAAAACATGTCAAAGTGTAAGGCCTAGGGAACTAATATGCAAAACACTCCTCTCTTTTTTGTTTTCTCCTAAAGTGTTAAGAGTCTTTGGAACTCTAACACTTTCTAAAACGTTGAAAGCAAATAAAGAAATTTAAAGCAAAGCTAAAGGATTCTAACGTGCTCCTAAGTATGAATAAGGGGTACCAATTCCTTATCCACACTAAAACGAGAAACTAAGGTTTATTACACACAAAAGAGGTGACCCTTATGGGCATCCAATACCTCTAATTAAAATGTCCTTTAAAAATACACCCAAATTAAACAAAGAAAATTAAAAGTAGTTGAATGTAGCTCCTTTCTTCAAGTGCTCCTCACCAAGTGTATCACTCTAGTCTTGGCCTCCTTTTCAAGTCTCCTCTTCCTTGGTTTTAAATCAACACTTCCTAAGGATGCTACCCTTGTGAAAATTTCAACAATTTGGCTACCTACCAAGAGAAAACAAGCGCCCAAGCAAGAGACCAAGGGAAGTAGAATTTGAAAGCAAAAAGCAATAAAAAGCACTTAACAAGAATAGGAACACATCCAAGTGGAAAGAATTTATTTGACAAACACAAAGAAAGCCAATAAGGACAAGCAAGAAATAAAAGGTGTAGAAAGAAAGTTGGCACACAAAAAAAATTCCTAGAATGGGCCTAAAATAGAATTGGACTTAAAACAAAAAAGACTCAACAAATTCAATGATTTGCACAATTGTAAAGCAAGGTGGCTAAATCATAGTCAAATAAATTCAAGCAAATTTCAATAAAATTTAACACTCCTTTGAATTTTTTAATAATTTTGAGGTGCACTAATTTTTATTTTATTTTTTTGTACTCTTTTTACTTGTTTTTAGCACTTTTTACTAACTCTTTTTTTTTTTTTACTTATTTTACACTTTTGATTTCTTTTCTTCTTCTTCTTTTTTTTTTGAAACAATTTTGCTACACAACACATTTTGTAGCAAATATAGTGAGGAGTCAAAGAATCATAAATGCTTGAACAAAGGATAGGAAATGGCCACCATAATTGATATACAAAAGTACAAAATTAAGAAACAAAACAACCTAATATGAACTAGTAATTTTAGGTGATAAAAAATAAATGGCACAAGGAGAGTTTTATGGAAGTTGAGGATAACTTGATTACTCAATAATCAGCCCAATCATACCCAACATGCCTCTCAAAGCCAATCAACAAAAATCACCACAAAAACTAGCACAAAATTAAGATACTAAAGTTATTGAACAAGTGAATGAAATTTGGAAGAAATTGCGCATTAATTTTTTTGAAGATTTTTTTTTTTAAGAGCATGCTAAGATCTAAATAGCATGTGAGACTCTAAGGACATGGGATCAAGAGTAAGCCTCTTTGATGCTCAATTTCCAATAGAGAAAGAACACACTTTTATGGTAAAAATAAAAAGGCAAAACTATGTAGAATTAAGAGACAATAAAAGGGCTACAACATGACCAACTAAGACACAACTTGGAAGATTAAAAACTGAAATTAAATGACTCAAAATAACCAGAAATATATACCCAAAACAGAGAACAAAGGGCTGGAAAAACAGAAAAATAGGTGCAGGAAAATAGAATTAAAAATTCAAATAAGAAGAACAACGTGCATCCAAAGATCAAGACCACAATGTGTGGCTTCCTTCACAAATTTTGTGAAGTCATTACAATGATCTTCTTAGGATTTGCACAAGAATAAGGAAAAAATAAAAAGCTGGGCAGAAAATTAAAGAAACAATCCTAAAGGAAACATATAAAGATTCAATGGAAAAGAACAAGATAAATTGAATCTAGAAAGCAATAAAAACTAGGAAATAAATTGCATAAAATGAAAACTACAAAAACATAAACTAACAAGACATAAAAGGAATTAAATGACAAGAATCAAAGGCTGGAAAAAATAAAGTAAAAAGCGAGAACTCTAAGAAGAAAAGCTGAAAAAAATTAAAGAAAATTAAGACTAGAAAAGAACCTCATGGAGTTGGCTCTGATACCAAATGATGCATGCCTCCCTTGATCTTTTTCCTTGAGGTTCCAAGTACCATGAAATGGATGATGGAGGGGAAAGAAAATGGAGGTGGGGCGCCACTCTCAAAGAGAGATAAGCCAAAGTGTTTAGGTTTGCCACAAGGGAAGGAACCCTTGATAAAAACCAACTAGGAAGTGGTTCCTCAAGAGAGAGTATCCTCAAGACCTTTTACTAAGAATGTGCTCACAAAGAGACTATTTTCATTCAACTTCAAAGGTGAAATTTTACAATGAGGGGGAATGAGTATATATAGCCCAATGGGAGAGCTTGGGCACACTTTTCTAGGCAATGTGGGACTTGGGCTTAATTAGGATTAAAACTAATTAACCCAAGTCTTAGGCCTTAAGTGAGGCACCTAAGTTCACCCCCTATGGGTGCAATTAGCATATCTTAATGTGAATGGGCTAGCCCAAAATCATGTCTTAACTTATGCACCCATTATAAGCTTACTCCTCCTTTTTAACTAAAGACACCTATACCTTATAAACTAAGAAGATGGCCGGAAATACATGGCCTTAAGGGAATTAAAAATACTTTCCTATTTATCTAATTAAAATAGAATATTTACAAGCTAAAAATAATGAAGACTATGGCTTCGAATCTTCAATGAGCTTTTGTCCATGCCATGCCTTTCTTGAGTCCTCCTAGCCATGATGCATGCTAGGTGAGATTGCATCAGAAGTGGTTACCACCAAATAAGGATCAAAGAGGGTGATGAGTGAAAAACTGCTTTTAAGACTAAATTTTGTCTTTATGAGTGGTTGGTTATGCCCTTTGGGCTAACCAATGCCCCAAGCACATTCATGCGCTTAATGAATCATGTACTAAGGGATTGTCTTGATAAATTTTGTGTAGTTTACTTTGATGACATTTTAGTTTACTCTAGGAACCTAGATGATCATTTAGGACATCTAAGGCATGTTTTTTCTCTTCTTAGGAGTAATCATCTTTTTGGTAACTTAGAAAAATGTACCTTTTGTGTAGATAGTGTAGTTTTCCTAGGTTTTGTAGTTAGCACAAAAGGGGTCCATGTTGACCCCGAAAAGATAAAAGCAATTCAAGAATGGCCCACCCCAAAGAGTGTGACATAGATCAAAAGCTTTCAAGGTCTCGCTGGATTTTATAGGCGCTTTGTGCCTAGTTTCTCCACGCTCTTCGCACCAATAAATGATTTGGTGAAAAAGGAAGTTCCTTTCCTTTGGGGTGAGAAACAAGAGAAAGCCTTTCAACTAATTAAGCATAAACTGACCCATGCACCAGTCTTGGCATTACCTGACTTTTCTAAAACATTTGAACTTGAATATGATGCCTCTGGTGTAGGTGTGGGAGATGTTTTGTTGCAAGGAGGGCACCCCATTGCGTATTTAAGTGAAAAACTCAATGGTGCCCCCCTCAACTACCCCACCTATGATAAAGAGTTTTATGCTCTAATTAGTGCCCTTCAAACTTGGGAGCATTACCTTGCTCCTAAGGAGTTTATCATTCATAGTGACCATGAGTCACTAAACTATTTGGTAAATTGAACAAAAGGCATGCAACATGGGTGTAATATCTTGAATCCTTCCCTTATGTCATCAAGTACAAGAAAGGAAAACAAAATGTGGTGGTTGATGCTCTTTCTAGACGTCATGCTCTTTATTCATCCTTGAGTGCAAAAATCTTGGGATTTGATGACATTCGGGCTATGTATCCTTCTGACAAGGATTTCGGCCCCATCTTTGCTGCCTCTGCATCTGCATTCTCATTAAAGGCCCATGATGGGTACTTCATCAGTGAGGGGTATCTCTACAAAGGGAGTAAGCTTTGTATACCCCAAGGATCAATTCGGAACTTACTCACACAAGAGAGCCATGAAGGTGGGCTCATGGGGCATTTTGGGATTTCAAAAACCCTCCTGCTTTTACAAGAGAAATTCTTTTGGCCCTATATGCGTAGAGATGTCCATAGACATTGCTCTAGATGTATAGCTTGCTTGCAAGCAAAGTCTAAAGCAATGCCTCATGGACTATACACACCTTTACCTGCTCCTTCTGCACCTTGGGAGGATATTAGCATGGATTTCATCCTTGGGCTCTCAAGAACCCAGCGAGGTGCAGACTCCATATTTGTGATGGTGGACCAATTTTATTCCCTGAAAGTGGATGATGCGAGCAACCTCGCGACACTTTTCTTTAAAGAGGTTGTCCAATTGCATGGCATACCCTCTTCTTTAGCCATTTTTGGAAAACTCTTTGGGCTAAGTTGGGAACTAAACTTCTTTTTTCCACTACCTGTCACCCTCAAAATTATGGGCAAACAGAAGTGGTGAATAGATCTTTATCCACTATGCTGAGGGCTCTCCTTAAAGGAAACCATAAGTCTTGGGATGAGTACCTTCCCCACATTGAATTTGCTTATAACCAGGTGGTTCATAGAACCACCAAGCATTCTCCATTTGAGGTGGTCTATGGCTTTAATCCTCGTACTCCTCTAGATCTTTTACCTCTTCCTCTTTCTGTTGCTGTGCATAAAGAAGGAGAGGCAAAAGCCATTTTTGTAAAACAATTACATGAGAGGGTTAAAGATAACGTAGAGCGCCAATCCTTGAGAGATCCTACTTTCGCCAATAGGGGGAGGAAAAAGATCATATTTGAAAAGGGCGACTGGGTATGGCTTCACTTGAGAAAAGATAGATTTCCTTCTCAAAGGAAGTCCAAACCTAGCCATAGAGGAGATGGACCTTTCCAAATCCTTGAGCGAATTAGTAATAATGCCTATGTTTTAGATCTGCCTGAGGATTATGGGGTAAACACCAGTTTTAATGTGTCTGATTTGTCTTCATTTGTAGGTACTGAAAATGATGAAGACCGCATGGATTTGAGGTCAAATCCTCTCCAAGGGGGAGGAGTTGATGTGATGCATGCTCCCCAAGCAAGGGCCCTATCACTAGGGCAATAGAAGAAGACATGGCTAGAGTAGAGGGAGGAAGATCTCACCTCCACATGACCATCAAGTTATGAAAGCCATGACTTATTTACTTGTAATTTTTTCTTTTACGAACCTAGGATTTTATTTAGGACATGTATTAGTCCATTTAATTTTCTAGGAGGTGTCTTAGTAATAAGAAAGGGTAAGATTAGCTTTTGGGCCTTTATTTAGGAAATAAGGGGGTAGTTTGATAACTACACCCTCTTTTTCTAAATAAAACCCAAAACTAATAAAGGAGTAATCTTGGCCTTTGGATGAGGTAGCTTGAGCACCAATTCTCATCTAAAGGAGGGGATTGATTGGACTTTGGGCTTCAATCCTCCTTCCTTGGATGACTCCTTTTAATCCTAACCCTTCCTTTCCTTCTTGACTTGTCCAAGAGGTTAGCTCCTTTTATAAAAAGGTGCTCCTTCACACTTTTGTATTTTTTACACTTTATTGAATGGAAAAACCTTGAGTTGGCCAAAATTCTATTAGTGCCCACCCTTCTCTCTTTGATAATTCCTTAGGTTTTTATCAAGGGTTCCATCCCTTGTGGCAAACTTTCCCTCTTAGGCTTATCTTACCTTAAGTGGCACCTAAAACCACCTCACTTCTTACCTCTCCACAAACCATTTCACCAAAGAAGAAAACCTCTAGAAAAAGATCAAGGGAGGCATGCATCATTTGGTATCTGCAGCATTGGTTTTAGAGGTCTAAACTCTCTTCCTACCTCATTTATTTTTTCTTTCTGTTTTCCTATTTTATTTTATCTTTAATTTCCATAATTTTTTCTAGCTTTCCAATGTTGTTTATCATTTTCATTTATGTCTTGAGTTTATTGTTTTGAGTTATAGTTTATTTGTGCCATTTATTTTTTGCTTGATGCAATTTATATTCTTCTTTTCTTTGCATCTACGTCTCTCCCATATTCATTAATTTCCACTTAAGCTTTGAATTGGGTGCTTTCTTGCTTGAATTTTGGTTTTGAGAATTTCTTGCTAAAAATCCATGCCGTTGTGGTGAATTCCACAACCTTGTGGTCAAGAAATTTAGACCAAATTCTTGTGTTTCCTTGCACCTAGTTGCCTTGTTTTTGCCTTATTTTTAGCTTTTATTTTTCACTTTTATACTCTTGTGTAGTTGTCTATAAGTCATGTTTATAGTTTCCTATTTTGTCTATTAATTCCTTTTAAGTTTAGCCTCTTTTGTTTTTACAAAAAAGCTTTTGAAACTTCTTAAATTGAGCAACATAGAAGGTCATACCTCATGTCTAAGTCTCTTTAAAGGTTTATGTGCTTTTAGTTTCAAGCATATTCTTAAAAAAAAAATACAAAATAGTTGCTCAATTCCCTTTGTCTTTATTTTCCTTATACGCATAATTAGTAGCTCATTTGTGTGGTAAAAGTAGTTCTTATTTATGGGTGCTTTCACTTAAGCTATAAGTTTGGTATTTGTGTTCAACAAATTACTAAAAGTAGTTCCACTCTAGTGCCTTTCTTAGGTATTCCTTTTTGTGCTTTCTTTATTGTTTACCTTTAATTGTTGCTTGTCTTCTTTTTTCAAATTCTTTCTAGTCTTGTCAAATTAATCTTACCAATTGGTTAGTGTCCTTTGTTGTGTTTATCCTTTTATTGCTTTTAAGTTTCTATTTTTCATATCCCTTGCTACTTTCTTTGGTTTATTTGGTTTGTGTAATAGTGCTACTTTCTAATAAGCTTCAAGAAAGAACTTCCCATAAGGGTAGCATACTTTGTAAACTTGAACTAAGAGTTTAAGGGACCAACTCAAAGGGGAAAACACTAGCTGTGAGCTTTAGAGCATATTTGGAGACCAAAGGACCTGAAGACTTTAAATTTTGCATTTTTAATTTGGTTGTAATTAATTCTTCCTTTAGAATTCGGAGTTTGAGTACCCTTAAGGCCCTCCCTTTTTATTGTAATAATTGGTTCTAATTTCTTTTAGCTTTAGTTTCTCGAAAATTAGGTGAAGAAGGAATAATTGGTACACTTCTTTTAACACCTTAGGAGCACGTTTGTAGATCCCTTACCTTTTTTTTTTTTTTTTTTTTGCCTTTCAAGTCTTTCTTTAATTTCTTGTCAAAACGCTTAGAAGGCTAAAAGAGTTCCAAAGACTCATCAAAGCCATTTTAGGTGAGGAAACATACAAAAGGGAGGAGTGCTTTGTGAAAAGTTTTTGGCCACCTTTTTTCCTCTTAGAAATTCAAGCACAATGCATCACACACCCACTCTAGTGCTCATAGTTATTCATCAAACAAGAGTGTAAACCAAAGAAATATTTCTAAAGATTACACTCTAGAAAACTTAAACATGGACTTTAGGGAGTGGATGGTAAAAGAACAAGAGAGAAGAGAAGAAAAAAGGAGAGAAAAAGAGTCCAAGGAGAAAAGAAAAATAAAATAAAGAGAGGAAGAAAAGAGAGAAAAAAGAGAGAAGGAAGAGAGAAGAATAAGAGAAAGGAGAGAAAGAAAAGAAAGAGAAAGAAGAAAAGAGAAAGAAGAAAAGAGAAAGAAGAAGAAAAAAGAAAGCATGGGAATGGTGAGAATTACAAAATGAAAGGGATAGTCTTAGGTTCCCCATATAGACATACCCATAGGAGTAAAAGTAAGGAAGAATACTACAATCATCCTAGGAGAAACTCCCATTCATCCATGCATAATAATGGGGCCTCTCCAAGGGAGCCCAAAATTTATCTCCCCCCATTTCATGGGAGGGAAGATGTGGAAGCCTACCTTGATTGGGAAATCAAGGTAGAACAACTTTTCACTTGCCATGAGGTAAGAGAAGAAAGAAAGGTTCCAATGGCAACCCTTAGCTTCCAAGGGCATGCCATGCATTGGTGGGTTGGGTTAACCAATGAGAGAATCTGCACCAATATGCCTTCCATAAGATATTGGAATGATCTTAGAAGTGCTCTAAGAAGAAGGCATATTCCCTTTTGTATGAAAGAGATCTTTTGGATAGACTCCAAAGACTAAGGCAAGCCAACCTTAGTATAGAAGAGTATAGACAAAAGATGGAACTTCTTATCTTGAAGGCGGGTATCATTGAGGAACCGAAGGCCACTATGGAAAGGTTTTTGTGTGGGTTGAGCCTCAAAATTCGTGATAAGGTGGAGCTCTTCTCATACAATTCCCTTGATGAGTTAGTTCAACTTTGAATCAAGGTGGAAAATCAACTTAGAGGAAAAACTTTTAAAAAGGATAACCCACCTTATGTAAAGAGGGACAACCTAAGGGGAACTCTTTCAAGAGTTACCCCAAAGAGGAACATCCCAAGCACTTCAAAGAGCATAAAACATCATCATAAGGGCCCAACATGTTTATAGTAGTGAGTCTAGCTCACACTCCTCTAGTGAGAGCGAAGTAGAAGGGTTCATGTATACCAATCTGATTGTGATGAAACCGCTTATGCATGTGAGGGAGACCTCTTGATGATAAGAAGGCTTCTTGGAAGCCAACCTTTGAAAGTGTCCTCATCTCAAAGGGAGAACATATTCCACACTCGCTGTAAGGTGAATGACAAAATATGTTGTCTCATTATGGATAGTGGGTCATGCTGCAATTACTGTAGCTCAAGGTTGGTGGAAAGGCTAGCCTTGACCCCACTTCCCCACCCTAAGCCTTACAAGCTTCAATGGCTCAATGAGCAAGGGGAAATGGAGGTCAATGAGCAAGTCAAGGTTCCAATTTCCATTGGGTCTTATAAAGATGAGATCTTGTATAGTCCTAATGGAAGCTGGCCATATCTTGCTAGGAAGACCATGACAATTTGATAAGAAAGCCATACACCATGGTCATTCCAATAAAATCATCCTCACTCATAAGGATAAGCGCATTAAGTTGTGTCCTCTAACACCTTCACAAGTGGCGGAGGACCAACTCATCAAGAAACATAAGAGAGATGAGGTGAAAAAAAAAAGCAAAGTTTTACCCCTCAAGCTTGAAAGGGATAAGGAGGTTGAGTTGGAAGTTGGTGCCCCTTCCAAGAAAGTCATTAGTAAAGGGAGTTTATTTGCGACAAAATTGGATTTAAAGGAAGCCCCCTTAACTAAAAGACCTTTCTATCTCCTCCTTTGCAAAGAGGCAACCCCTATTTCTTCCCCCTCCACTTTTTTCCCTTCTAGTTATAGCATTGTCATAGAACTTGGACATGAGAACCTACCTCAAAAGGTTCAAGAGCTTTTAAAGAAGTTTGGTGATATATTCCCTAATGAAGTTCCCAAAGGACTTCCTCCAATTAGGGGTATAGAACACCAAATAGACTTGGTACCTGGGGCTAGCCTGCCTAATAGGCCTGCTTATAGGACTAATCCCATGGAGACCAAGGAGATTTAATCTCAAGTCGAAGAACTATTGGAGAAGGGTTGGGTTCAAGAGAGCCTAAGAACTTGTACTGTGCCAGTCTTGTTGGTGCCTAAGAAGAATGGCCAATGGAGGATGTGCATTGATTGTCGAGTAATCAATAACATCACCATCAAATATAGGCACCCTATCCCTAGGCTTGATGACATGCTTGATGAATTGTATGGGGCCCAATTATTTTTGACAATTGATCTTAAGAGTGGTTATCACCAAATCTGCATCAAGGAAGGTGATGAGTGGAAAACCGCTTTTAAGACCAAGTTTGGGCTTTATGAGTGGTTTGTAATGCTCTTTGGGCTTACCAATGCCCCAAGCACCATCATGAGGCTTATAAATCATGTCCTTAGAGATTGCTTAGAAAAATTTTGTGTAGTTTATTTTGATGATATTTTAGTGTATAGAAAGAGCCTAGATGAGCATGTAGGTCATCTTAGGCCCGTCTTTTGCATCCTTAGGTCACACCAACTCTATGGAAACCTTTGAAAAGTGTAATTTTTGTGTAGAGAGTATGGTGTTTTTAGGTTTTGTAGTCAATAAAGATGGGGTTCATGTGGACCCCAACAAAATCAAAGCCATCCAAGAATGGCCCACCCCAAAAAGTGTGATTAAGATCAAGAGCTTTCATGGTCTCGCGAGTTTCTATAGGTGCTTTGTGCCTAATTTCTCCACACTTTTCTCACCAATCAATGATTTGGTGAAGAAGGAGGTTCCCTTCCTTTGGGGTGCTAAACAACAAAAAGCCTTCGAGCTTATTAAAGGAAATTTAACCCATGCCCTTGTTCTAGCTCTACCTGACTTTTCAAAAACTTTTGAGCTAGAGTGTGATGCATCGGGTGTTGGAATAGGTGTTATGTTATTGCAAGGCAGCCACCCCGTGGCTTATTTTAGTGAAAAACTAAATGGTGTTGCCCTCAATTACCCCACCTATGACAAAGAGTTTTACTCCTTAATAAGGGTCCTTCAAACTTGGGAAAATTAGCTTATTCCCAAGGAGTTTGTCATTCATAGTGACCATGAGTCACTAAAATATTTGAAGGGTCAAGGTAAGCTCAACAAGAGGCATGCAAAGTGGGTTGAGTTTTTGGAAACTTTTCCCTATATAATCAAATACAAGAAAGGGAAGCACAATGTAGTGGCCGATGCCCTATCTAGAAGACATATTCTTCTTGCCACTTTGAGCTCCCCAATCTTAGGATTTGATTATATTAAGGACCAATATGCTTCTGACCAAGAGTTTGGCCCTATTTTTGCTACCTCCTTGTCCAAACCTACTGATGGGTTTCATGTGAGTGAGGGGTACTTATTCAAAGAAAGTAAACTTTGTGTACCCCAAGGATCTCTTAGAAAATTGCTTGTGAAAGAGAGCCATGAAGGTGGGCTCATGGGGCATTTTGGAATAAACAAAACTTTGCTCATTTTAAAAGAAAAATTTCATTGGCCCCATATGAAAAGAGTTGTCCAAAGAGATTGCTCTAGATGCATAGCTTGTTTACAAGCTAAATCTAAAGTAATGCCTCATGGACTTTACACACCCTTACCGGCTCCCTCCGCTCCTTGGGTAGACATAAGCATGGATTTCATCCTTGGACTTCCTAGAACCCAAAGGGGAGCAGACTCTATCTTTGTGGTGGTAGATAGATTTTCAAAAATGGCTCACTTTATACCGTGCCACAAGATAGATGATGTGAGCAACATTGCGAGACTTTTCTTTAAAGAAGTTGTCCGTTTACATGGAATTCCCCCAGTCCATAGTCTCTGACAGAGATGTGAAGTTCCTTAGTCATTTCTGGAAAACATTGTGGCAAGGCTAGGAACTAAACTCTTATTTTCTACCACATGTCACCCCCAAACTGATGGGCAGACTGAGGTAGTAAATAGATCTCTATCTACTATGCTTAGGGCACTTCTTCGAGGAAATCACAAGTCTTAGGATGAATACCTTCCCCATATTGAGTTTGCATACAACCGGGTGGTTCAAAGGACCGCCAAGCATTCTCCCTTTGAAGTTGTTTATGGCTTCAACCCCTTCACACCTCTTGATATCTTGCCCTTACCATTCCCTTCTTCTGTTCACAAAGAAGGAATAGCAAGAGCGGATTTTGTTAAAAAATTACATGAGAGGGTAAAGGTCAACATTGAACATCATTCAAAGGAGTATGCTATAAAGCCAATATGGGAAGGAAAGAAATTATCTTCAATGAAGGGGATTGGGTATGGCTTCATTTGAGGAAGGATCGCTTTCCTACTCAAAGGAAGTCCAAGCTTAACCCCCGAGGATATGGTCCCTTTCAGGTCCTCAAGAAAGTAAACAACAATGCATACATATTAGATCTCCCTGAGGACTATGGTGTCAGTACTACCTTTAATATTTGTGACTTGATCCCTTTTGTAGGTACTGATGAAGAAGAGGAAGACATATCAGATTTGAGGTCAAATCCTTCCCAAGGGGGAGGAGATGATGCATGCTCCCCAAGCAAGGGTCCTATCACTAGGGCCATGGCTAGGAGAATATAAGAGGACATGGCTAGAGTAGAGGGAGGAAGATCTCACTTCCACATGACCATCAAGTTATGCAAGCCATGACTTATTTGCTTGTAATTTTTTATTTTAGGAACCTAGGATTTTATTTTGGACATGTATTAGTCTATTTAATTTTCTAGGAGGTGTCTTAGTAATAACAAGGGGTAAGTTAGCTTTTGGGCCTTTATTTAGGAAATAAGGGGGTAGTTTGATGACTACACCCTCTTTTTCTAAATAAAACCCAAAACTAATAAAGGAGTAATCTTGGCCCTTGGATGAGGTAGCTTGGGCACCAATTCTCATCTAAAGGAGGGAATTGATTGGACTTTGGGCTTCAATCCTCCTCCCTTGTATGACTCCTTTTAATCCTAGCCCTTCACATTCTTGTAGTTTTTACACTTTATTGAATGGAAAAACCTTGAGTTGGCCAAAATTCTCTTAGTGTCCACCATTCTCTCTTTGAGAATTCCTTAGGTTTTTATCAAGGGTTCCATCCCTTGTGACAAACTTTCCCTCTTAGGTTTATCTTACCTTAAGTGGCGCCTAAAACCACCTCACTTCTTACCTCTCCACAAACTATTTCATCGAAGAAGAAAACCTCTAGAAAAAGATCTAGGGAGGCATGCATCATGATGTGACCATGCCTAGCCAATGACCTATCACTAGGGTCATGGATAGAAGGATTGAAGAAGACCTAGCCCTTGCAGACAAAGGAAGACTTCACCTCCTGTGGAGAGTGAAGATATTACGCTAGGGACTTTAGTTAATAAAATGTAATTTTCCTTTTTTTAATTTTGAGGAGCATTAGGAATTTAATTTGGGACATGTATTTATTCCATTTTTATTTTAGGAGGTGTCTTAGGAATTTAGAGGGTGGATTTAGCTTTTTGGGTCTTTATAAAGGAAATAAGGGGTAGCCTTGATATCTACACCCCTCTTTTCCTTCATAAACCCCTAAGCTAATAAGAAGGAATTTTGGCCCTTGGTTGGAGAAACTTGGGCACCAAGTTTGATGATCTAAGGAGGGGATTGTTTCTCAATCCTCCTCCCTTAGATCTCTTCTTTTAATCCTAGCCCTTCTTTTTTAGGTTATCTTGTCAAGAGGTTAGCTACCTCTATAAATAGGAGCTCTTCCCCTCACTTGTATTTTTTACACTTGAATTTAATCCTAGAGACCATATTGGTTGTAAGGTTCTTACCTTTGAGTGTCCTCCCTTCTCCTTTGTGAGAGCTTCTAAGAGTTATCAAGGGAGCCTTGTGGCCTCTCCCCTTTGGCTTATCAAACCTAGTATTTGTGGCGCGTCACCCCATTCCTTTCGTCTCCATAAAACCATTTCCCTTCCAAGTGACCTTAGAAAGGATCCTTTGGGCACGTGATCATCAAAGATCACTTCATAACATCCGTGTATATAATCGGATACTCATACCTATGCTTGTTCTATTGCAAGATTGGAAAAAGGAAGAAAAGCCACAGGATTTGAGGTCAAATCCTCCACAAGGGAGAGGATATGATGCATGCATGTCTAGCAAGGAACTAAGCTAGGACTGATAAAGGAGGAGCATGACTTGGATGAAGCAAGATGAAGCATAGTCTAGGCCATGGTCTTTTATTTTGTAAATAATTAGCCTAATTAGGTAATTAGGTGGTGTAGTTAGTGTTTTTTAGACTTGTAATTGGGCCATTTATTTTAGTAATTAGGTGGTGTAGTTAGTGTTATTTTAGGCCTTTTATTTTGGCTCTTTTCGCCTCATTTTAGGAAGGAGGTGTCACTATTGTCTTATGTGGAGTGTGAGCATGAAGAGTGGGCATTGATAGCTTGTCAGGTGTGATGTGTTGGCTGTCCACACCCCCCTAGAAAGCTTCTCACACCCTTGTAAGCACACATGAAGCATGAGAGACAAGTGGGACCCTCTTGTCTCCCATAGTTTGCGCCATTTTTCTCTTCTCACTCCTACGTGGCATTTCTTGTTGCTTCTTATTTAAATTTGAATTTGTTGGATCCCATGTCATCTCCCTCCAAAATTCAAATTCAAATTTAGAGGGAACATAGATCTATGATCTTAGGACCATGTTTGGATCTAGTTAAATTAACCAAGTGTTAATTGGCTCTTAGCCAAATTAACACTTAGTTAATTCAACCAATCCTTCCTAATTAAGAGCTATGTTGGACGTCCAAGTGTTAGGCCCATAGGATTTTCTATAAATTTAGGCCATCTCCTCTTGTAACATTTTAACACTTTGATGATAAGAAATATTTTCTCTAAATTAAGAGCTCTTCTATCTTGAGTGTTCATGCTCTCTCCATCTTTGTGAGAGTGCTTCTATGACTATTATAAATGGTTCCTTCCCTTGTGGTTAGGTTCATCTTCCTCCATGGCTTATTTTCTACATGAAGTGGCGCCTAGAGTTCATCTCAATTCCTAGTCTTCCATCTCCACTTCTTCTTAAGGAACCTCCAAGGAGCAAGATCAAGGGAGAAGAATTTCAATAAGCTTCATGCCTAAGTGAGGATGCATAACATACCCTCATATGTTGAATTAAAGAAGGCATAAATAATTTGGTATTATAGAGAAATAGTTAGTCTGAACAAGATTTAACCAACAAAGAATATACAACCCATCAGAAGAACATTTATAGGTAATTAAAATAAAGTTATCTCTTACATTTATAAACTCGGAATGTCAAATTCATAAATGATTTAAGCCTATATAATTCTTAATAAAAAAACACAGTACATACCTGTGTACTAAATTAAAGACTAAGTCTATATAAACGTCTAACTCCTTTATTGCTTAATTAAAACTACTTATTCTTTATTGAACATTGTTTAAAGTTCCATACGGATAGCCTCTCCATCTTCAGTCAGGGCTGGTAAATTGAGATCTACTACCAATGTCCCACCTAATTGATTAGTAGTAGTTTGAGCATTCGTCTTGAAGTGTACCTTCCTGTGTCCACCGAGTCTTCGAGCAGAATTAAACACTTTAGAGCAACATGGGCATGCAAACAATTTCTGATCTACTATAGTAGTATTTTTATCATTTCCACCAGTGCTAAAGTCACAACCTTTTTGGCATTTATTCTCATTTCTTTTATGACTTGCACTGTGCCCACCAAGAGCTTGATAAGATTGAAATGTTTTCCCACACCTTTTGCAGTTAAATTTGGCTTGAGATTGAGTTTGAAAGAGCAATCCATCTCTACCATTTTCTCTGTCCTTTGCCTCCATCTCATTGGTTTCTTTCATTTTTGGCTTATTGGTTTTTTCTTTCCTTTCTGGCCATTTGTCATTAGAAAGCAGTAAAAGAGTCCTAGCTACTTCTTCAACAGGAAAAGAGTCAAGTATTGGACTTACTTGTGTTTCATCATTTCTCTCAGCAGTTGCATTCATTTTGCGGTGGCATTTGGATCTTTTGTTGGTTGGGTATTTAGGGTAAAACCAAGATTCATTTTCTCTGTTCGAATTTTCCAAGGAAAAAAAGTTGTGTTTCAAATATCGAATATTTTCTGCTGGTACTATCTTCTGAGAATGAGAAGTCAGTGAGGAAACAGGTTGAGTTGGAAGATGGATCAACTGAGACGAGTTGTCTAGTTCTTGATTATTGGTTTCAGGATTTGGAAGAATTGGAAGTTTGGCAAAGTGAGATCTCATATGCCCTCCTATGGCTTTTCCACTCGAGAACAACTTACTACAGATTTTGCAGGCTAGACTGTTATTTTTCTCCATATTTGGAGAGATCTATAAGTATTTTCTATCTCCTTTCGGTGGATGAATGTATGTCGAATTCAGGAACATAAAAAGGAGTAGATGACAAACTTTCCTTATGCAAAAAAGAACAAATTCAGAAAATGCCACAATAAATGCAGGAAATACTAGCATTCTTTCATCTCACTCTGTTTGAGCTTATTTGCTTTACTTGCCAACATGTAACTTGTAGCTATTGATGATGTTTATATAGGAAAAATATAATTAAATTTAAAATTAAGATTTTTCATTTCCTTCTTATTTTATTTTTCTAAAAGCATAATAAATAAATTATAGAGTTAAATAAATAGCAAGGAGTTGTAAGGTTGGTCTAGTGGAATAGTCCACATGTGGGAGAAAGGAGGGAGAGGTTGAGTTGTAATTCCTTCACTACAAAAAATTAACACATTAACGACTAATATTTGATATATAAAAAAAATAGAGTTAAATAACAATATGAAAAAGATTTAAGATTTTTTTAAAAGTAATTTTTGTCCCTATTTTTGTAAGTCCACAGTTTTGGTCTTCTACTTTAAAATATAGACATTTAGTTCTTGTATTTTAAAATCTATAATTATGTTTCCTATTTTAAATAGAAACTTTTAGTCCCAAACTTCATAAAACTGTTGGTTTTGGTTTTTTAATGAACTTTAAAGTATTGATCACTAAGAAACTAAGCTAACATGTACCAAAGTTAGGAAATTGTTTAATCCATAACATAGCCAACGTTAATGGGTAACGGTCAATGCTTTTAATTTTTACAAGCACTTAAATGGTAGGTAATTGGAGACTAAATATCTTTATTTAAAAGTATACCAAAATTACAATTTTTTAAAAATAAAAAACTAAATATCTTTTTCTTTTTAAAACAGAGCGACCAAAATTGTTTATTTCAAAATATTGGAAGTCCAATTTTCAAGTGAAATATTGTAAAGCTTTATTTTTTTTTTCTTTATCAAATAAAGAATCTAATTTTCAACAAGGATAAAACAGAAGAATTTAAGTTGGAAAAATATTATGTCCAATCATTGCCTTTGTTAAAACTTAGTATTGTCTAAAATAAGTAACCTTTTGTAGGGCAACTATGTTTCAATAGTGAATATCCATCATATAATAGTAGAATTAGCTCTCTTATGTAGTATTTGAATGGTCATCTATTGATTATTAATTGATTATAGTTATAGGTAATAAACTATTGTTTTAAAACTTTATCATACAAATTATATTACATTACATTATCATACAAATTATAGTTATAGGTAATAAACTATTATTTTAAAACCTTATCATACAAATTATATTCCATTACATTATCATACAAATTATATTACATTACATTTAATTTTTTAGGCTCCATAATAAAAAATAAAAATATCAATAATACACTAACAACTAGCATTTAACCTATAAAACTGAATATATATATATATATATATATATATATATATATATATATAATTTTGAATTATTTAAAAATGTATTTTGTTAAATTTGAAAACGTTAATTAGGTGATACTTATGAAGTTTTGAGTTGGTCAACTTTACTATTTTATAAACCAAAATCTTGAGCGAATTGAGTTTTGTCAATTATTTTATTTATTTATCTATTTTATTATTATTATTATTATTATTATTAGCAAATTTTCCATATAAAGATTATGATGGAAAAGATTCATTTTACTAAACCTATATTTTCATTATTAAATTTTAAAATATATTACATTTAATAAATATAATATTTATTAATAGTTTGATAAAAATATTTATTATGAAAAAATGATTTACTATTAAATTTAATATATAATGATATATACATATTAACATAGAATTTAAGATAAAGATGTATATATGTTAATTTTTTATGACAGTGCTGGTAACCTTAAAGGTGTTAATAGTCATGCTGGGGATAGTAATGAGTTGACATGATAATTGATATAGTTTTGGATCTAACAACTTTTTTAAATATTTTGTAGTTACATAAGATTTTAAGTAGAATTTTAAATTTTTTAATCTTTATATATAAAGGGAGGATATATTATGTGACAAGTAGATTATTGTGAAAAAATGAGAAGATTTAATAATAATGGTAGGATTATAAAGTTTATTGCTTTTAATAAATTAGGCAATCAACTCCGTTAAATTCAATATGTGGTTATTAGTAAATCCTTTATATATTGGCAATGTTAACGCACATATACTTTATTTTTAGTTGGGTACACCAAAATATTTAGGACAATATTTATTATCTTAAATGATTTATATCAAGGATAATATTATATTTTAATACTCAATTTTAAAAATTAAAAAATATTTTTCTCTCTTATCTTTCCTCTTATTTATTGAGTTTAAGATTGCACTTGTACTCAATTAATAATGAAACTAGCTAACTAATGCAGCGAATTTACAAATTATTGTTCATCATTAAATATACAATTGGTAACCATCACCAAAGGCTATATAACATCATCAACACTATAGAGAAGATCAGTTGTACTTCTTTATTGCTCCATCAATCTCCATCATTTTCTTGGCCTAAAATACTTTTCAACTTTTCGCCTAAAATGGTTGAAACAAATTTTACCAAAAATAGAAATAGTATTTTTACCAATTTATGTATTTGTAACTAATTAACATATAGTACTAAGGGTGTTTTAGGTGCTAGAAAATTCTCAATATTAAATACATTTTCAATTTTTTATATATATTTTTGTCCTTTTAGTTTTGAAATATTTCACTTTTCATCATCAAGTAGTTTAGCTGGCACTTTTCAGAAAGATAAAAATAATTTAGATATATTCTTTACAGGACAAAAATATAGTGTATTTCTATATTAGAGGGAAAAAAATATACACAATTTTTCATGGAGGTATTTAATATTTCATTTTTTTTGTGCATTTAAAACATGTTTTAATTTAGCTAGTATTCTCACAAGAAATTATTACAAATAAAAATATTTCAAAGTGAACCAACATAAATAATTATTTAATAGAATAGTTAATTTTTTATAAGCAAATGTCAGTTATTAATGTGATAGTTATTTTTGTTAGTGGAGAAATTCAAATCCGCGACCCCTCCCTTCCAATCTCTCTATTTTACCACCAGAACAAGCTTATAACTTCTAATAGAATAATTATTAATTAACACATAATTATTTAATAGAATAGTCACCATAAATAATTATCTAATCGCTTGATCGAAATTTTTAGGGTGTTACGCATAGGCATGACAATGGGGCGGGGTGGGGATAGGTATGGGATTTTCATTCCTATCTCTGTTTTCCAAACTCCTCTCCATCCTCATCCTTGAAATTTAACGAGGTATGAGATTTATGCCTCATACTAGTTTGTGTCGGTTATCAGGTATACTCATACCTAAAAAAAATTAATGACAATAATTTTTCTTAATAAAAAATAATTTGTTTAAGTATAATGATATTAATTCAAATGTTATCTAATAAACGCAAAATTTATAATGTGTATTTCAAACATTTCTTGAGACCCAATAATTGTAATTTGTGAATAAAAACAAAAAGATATGTTGTCGTTTGATTTGAAATTTAATGAAGTATAATAAATTAAGGATAAGAGTTCGTGATATTTTAGTTATTAAAATAAGGACAGAGACAGGTGAGTATCTATATCTCATTCATATCTTCATCCCCAACTTAACAAATCAAGGATTCTCTGTACCTGTACCTATGCCCAATAAAATGAGAGATTATTCATCAACTCCAAGGTAGATTTAGAGTAAGTTTATTTTTCATTCCTAGTTATATTTAAAATAAATTGATCAAACTATTAATATTTATTGCATATATTAATGAAGAAATTAATATTAATAAATTAAATAGTATATTAATTATAAATATCATTTATTATTATATTTATCAAATATATTAATTTAAAGAATATAATACTATGCGTTTATTGTTACCAAAAAAATAATACAATGTATTTATTAAATAGTAGATATTAATTAATTCATTAAATTCTAGATATTAATTTCATTCAATAGCATTAACTCTAATATTTATTAAGTATAATATATTTATTATATTTAATAATTGAAATATTAATGGATAAATATTTTAATACTAGATATTCAATTATACTGAATATGTTAATACTAGATATTAATTTTATTTAAATAATATTAAATATTATATATTAAATATAAAATAAAATATATGAAATTTAATAGTTAAAATATAAGTTAATGAAATATTTGATACGGATATTTTCGATTATGAATGATTTTAATGTTAGATATTTATTACACACCAGACATTTATTAAGCAATTAAATACAAGATATTAATTCTATTTAAATATTATTTATTATATATATATATATATATATATTAATAAATAGAGTTGTATTAATGACAATAAATAAATAAAAGATTGTGTCTGAAAAATTAACAAAATTACTATAAATGAAAGGTTGTAATTGAATATTGATGTAAAAATTTTTACATTGTCAGTGAATACTAATTAAATTTATATAAATAAATAAAGGGAAATGTAACACACCCACACTCTATTTTTAGTTTGAATGTGTTAGTAATCTACACCAAAATATTTAGGACATAAAAATTAATCTTGCTTATCTTAAATGATTTATATTGAGAATATTATAATATTTTAATAGTCAAATTTTTAAAAACTAAAAATATCTTTTGTCTCACCTATTCTCTCTTTCATTAATTGAGTACAAGTGCAATCTTTGAGAAAGAATTTTTGTAGTTTGTAGCTTATAAACTTAGACCGAACACCCGTCCTTTTCTGTCCATACCTCTAACAACACCATAGAAGACATCATCATCAAATGGATAACTAGACACAACATCCTCAGATATTTCCTGTGAGTCTCTTTCTACAATACGTCTCTCATACTATTCTTAGGAAAAAATATAATTAACTCAAATGATATGATTAAGTAAAAAATATCATACTCCAATATATACAACATAATTAATATTATTAAATGTACAACAATTTCCTAACCAAACAAATGAAGTTTTATAAAAATATTTACTTCATTGACATTTGTAACATCAAATTATAATTAGATGGCTAAAGTAATGTACAAAAGTCATTGATTCTAAGTTACAACAAGTTAATAAAAATCAAAAATTTACTTTTCAATCATTTAAAATCTCCATGTAAACATAAGAACAAAAAATGTAGTTCATAGTAAGAACATGAAAAAGACACAAATTTTGAACTAGTTAACATATAATTTTTTTTAACTTACATTTATATGTCCTAATCTCTAAGTTAGTCATGTCATTTTCTTCTTCTATTTTGTGTCTATGACAAAATAACTCTAATTGGGTAGGAGGCTTGCCATTCAACTTTGCCTAAAATAAATTGAAAACATACAAATTAAAAAAAAAATAATTTCCACCACAAATGACAAAGAATGAATAACTAAAGATTGAATAATTCTTAAATGAAAATCAACACATACATAATAAAAAGTAATTAGAGTAAAATTACTTCCTTACTTTAATAATTTAATACAATAGAAATAATACTAGCATTGAGTCTATGATCAAAGTTTAATACATTTATCAAAGGATAATTATTAACTCATACTCTAATTTAAAAATATTAATTAAAAATCATCAACTCCATTAAAATTTAAGACTGTCAATTTAAAATTATTTAGTAATTATCATTTAGTTATTTTTAAAATTTGAAAATATCCTTTAGTAATTATCAATTTAATTATTTTTTAAATTTCCAAATTGACCTCACTACTAAACTACATTTTTTAAAATCGTCAATTTTTTAAATTTAAAATTATTGTTTAAAAATGCTAATCTTTTAAAGTTTAAAATTCTTAATTAGATAACTAATATATTTTTTCCTAAAAACAAAAATGAGGATATTCTATAAAAAAACCTAACTAACTAACTTTTAGTGAAATCTCCTCTCCCAACCATGAAAAAAAATGTCAATTTTAGTGTAGTAACTCATTGGCCTAATTACAGAATTAGAGTAGGCTTATAAAATAATAAAAACATGCAGATCAGGTTGGTCGGACCCCTTTTCATTACTTGTTCCAATTAGTAGGTCTCACGTAATACCCTTAATATTAAATTAGAGGTGTTCACGATTCGGGTTGATTTATTTTTGGGGGAAAAAGAAAACCGAACGAATTAATTTTAATTGGTTTAGGTTGGTTTGAATTGCTAAAATTTTTTCAATGGTTGGGTTTTGTAAATAGTGTTTCCAGTGAGAGATAACAAATCAGAGTAAGAAAATTTTGTTTGGAATATTACACTAGTGATAGATTTCGTCTGGAGCCTCTACAAAATTGGTTAAGTGTTACATTTGGCTTATTTTTGTCATTTGGTTCATAACACATTAGTATTTATTTTCAACAGTAGGATCGTCCTAATAATTCCTTGAGTGAGAGACAATAAAGCAAGAGTAAAAATTGTATTTTTAGGATCTTATACCAGTGGTAGACTTTATATGGACCTCTACAAAATTTGTTAACTATAGGATGTTGTTTATTTTTAGACAGTAGGTTCGTATGATATTAATCTTTATTTGTAACAATTGGATTGTGTAACATCCCCTTTTTTTGGAAAAATAAAATATTGATAAAAATGTGTAACTTATGTTAATAGATTAAATTAATTTTAATATTTATGTTTATTAATATAAAGTAAGATTTGGTTTTATAATATAAATAAATAAAATAAATATGGTGTAAATAGTAAGATAACCTAAAGGTTAAGTTTGGATCTAGTATTAGAAAGCCCAATTCAACTATTAACTTAGAGTAATTCAGAGGGGTTACAAGATTGCGCTTCAGTTTGCACATTTCTAACTTTGGACGCTTGAGAGAAAGCTGCAGAGAAAACTTTGCCACACTTTGCCAAGGGAGTTTGAGGAGCAGCATTGGGGAGTTGAGCCACACCCTTTACAATCAGGATCATCATTTGATGGGCGGAGATTGCGATCCTTTATCATGGTCGCACATAGAACTTCAAGTAGCATATTACATCTTCTTCTATAGGGCACGAAACCTAGGTTGAGTATCGAAATTCTATGATACAATTCACCTACACCAAGCATCATACATCACCATGAGAAAACCTTGTCGAGGAAGATAAAGATTGAGGAGGACATTATTGGAACTTGAGGGCACACCCTTCGCACCCAAGATCATCATTCGAGGTGAAGGGGGTAGAAAATTATCTCTCATGTGGCATGTGTAGGGAAGTTTTGTAGTGAAGAGACCCTAAACCCTAAATCCTAAGTTTTATATACGTCATTGAAAGGTTATGAACATCCACAACGAGTGTTGATAACATGTTTTGTGCATTATTATGGTAAATATATTGTTCTATTTTAATTGGAGTTTTGTATATAAATAATGGAATGTTTTGCTAAATTGGAATTTGGGTGAAACCTATAAAATATTTGTCAATTGTTTCCATTACTTTTATTTGATGTGATCAGTCTAAAGCGTTAGGACCTCTCCACCATTGGTCTAATGTAATGTAATGTGAACAATCATATTATGTTGGCATTGAGATTTTCCCCTTTTATACCTAAAAATCTAGCAATAGTAATGAGGGAGTATTAATCTATTGGACTATTAATATATTGTTGATTGTGTTTATATAATGTTGTATTGTAAGGGAGAGTGAGACTAGCTTATAGATAGGCATATATAAGCAATAGCATAGTAGAGACGAACCTAAGCCTTCATAGGGATTAAGTTTTATGAAATTGACTTATTCATTTGTTTATATGAATGAATTTTATGGATGATTGAACGATGAATAACTCTAATTATATGATTGAACTATCCTCCATATGTAAAGAATTAGGTGTCAGATGTTTTCTTCCATTGAGGGGATTGACGGAAAAATTGATGATTATCACTTCAATTATAGGGTGTGATGATAATTGAGTATCAGAGATAGAGAAGTAGAATGTTTAAGGGTTTGTAGTTATAATTATATTTTAGAAACCTTACATAAGTTGAATACTTGTTATTAGAAAAATTTTGTATGAACATACCTCGGTGTTTATGTCATATATTTCTATGTGGTTAACCAAATTGAGTTTAGTTTGTTTTTTAGAAAATAGACATTTTGGCCTACAGTTTAGGTTTAATAATTACATAAAAATGTTAATGATTGACCAAGTTATGTGAGTTAGAAGTTGAGCTTCGAATCCAGTACGCAGAACATATGTTTATGTGTTGTAAGCCTTGCTATGTGACATAAACGACCTAATTAGGTTTCATGTTCTCCATGAGCATTGTAGTCTTACATGTTGTCTTTCTATTGGAGTTAAAGTCACTAAAAAGGGATGTATATAACTCAAGTTATGAATAAAATAGTTAGTAAAGGTCAAGCTGTCCGATTTGGAGTTAATTGTTGTGGGTTTTTATTTTTTAAAAATAGTAAATGATAAAACTAACTCTTGACATCAACATAAAAGTTTTAGGTAATTGTATCCTCCTTACAATAAAATTTGTATCACACTCATATCATTACTACAAATACATATATTTTATTTAGAGCACACGATGTAATAAAAGAGTAAGACAAGAATGGATAATGTGAGGGGTAATGAAGTTGATTATTGTGGTGTAAAATATTGTTATGTTTATGTGATATTGATATTGATTTCAATTGGACATATAGCATGTTGTTGACAATGGTTAGACTGTGCTTTATGAGGTGTCATCCTAGCTGTAGTTGAGGGTGAAGTGTGATAACATGATTAGATGTTAATATTGTGACTTATGTTGATGATGATAGTCAGTGTATCTGATGACAAGGTGTCACCCAAGCAGCGGTTAAGGGTGGAGTATGATGAAATGATTAAATGTTGGCATTATAATTTATGTGATGGATGACATGAAGTATGAATATGGTAGTCGAAGAATTTTTATAAGGATCGCTCATTGTGTGGCGCTTTGGACAAGTCTTCTTGGGTTGTTTTGCAAGCCATGACTTATTTACTTGTAATTTTTTCTTTTAGGAACCTAGGATTTTGATAACTACACCCTCTTTTCCTAAATAAAACCCAAAACTAATAAAGGAGTAATTTTGGCCATTGGATGAGGTAGCTTGGGCACCAATTCTCATCTAAAGGAGGGGATTGATTGGACTTTCAATCCTCCTCCCTTGAATGACTCCTTTTAATCGTAGCCCTTACTTTCCTTCTTGACTTGTCCAAGAGGTTAGCTCCCTCTATAAAAAGGTACTCCTTCACACTATTGTATTTTTTACACTTTATTGAATGGAAAAACCTTGAGTTGGCCAAAATTCTCTTAGTGTCCACCCTTCTCTCTTTGAGAATTCCTTAGGCTTTTATCAAGGGTTCCATCCCTTGTGGCAAGCTTTCCTTCTTAGGCTTATCTTACCTTAAGTGGCACCTAAAACCACCTCACTTCTTACCTTTCCATAAACCATTTCACTAAAGAAGAAAACCTCTAGAAAAAGATCAAGGAAGGGATGCATCAGTTATACCTACGTGTTATTGGCGTAGAAAAAGATTTACTTCAGGTGGACAAGGGTTAGATGGTTGTACCTATGTGTTAGTAGCGTAGAAGAGGACGACTTCGGGTGTCTACTTGAGAAAGCATGTATAAGCGTCATTAGCATAAATGTATTTATGCATGTGGATTGTAATTTCTATCATGGGCGTGTAATGAGTTTATATGTTTATTTGTTGTATTTTATTTGACTGCTTATTCTCTTTATATGTTCCTTAAAATGCATGAGACATATTCTCACCCCTTGCTTCTTGTGTTGCATTTTATTTGGGTTGAATATCACTTTCAAGTAAGCAAGATCTTGATGATATCATGGGTGATGAAGCTTCGGATTTTCTTTACCTCTTTTTGTTGGGTTGCTTCGATTAAGTGTACATTGGGTTAGGAGGATAAATTAATAGTTTCTCATCATGTATACGAATCATTTAAAGTTTCATTATGAGTTGTATTAATTGAGAATCTTGTAAAGACATATTTTAAAGTCTAACATGTTTACTTATATGTCTACATTTTGTTATATTATACTTTTGGAAAATAAGTGTATATTGAGTGATGTGAATCCTTTTAACTAAATGTCAAGTCTAGGATTTAAATGAAAAAAAAATCTATATTATTTTGTAATGAACAAATAAAGTGTTTAGGTTAGAAGAGTGTCACAAATTTTTGAAGAATTTATGGATTGAGAGATAATAAAGTAAGAGTAAGAACTATAGTTTTACGATCTTACACTATTTAACCGTTAGATTTACTTTATTTTTTTACAGTTAGTTCATAATAAATTAATATTTATTTTCAATTGTTGTATTGTGGAAATAGTGTATAGGATGAGAGATAATAAAGTCAATGTAAAAACTATATTTTTAGAATCTTATACTAGTGGTAAACTTAGTCTAGATTTTGTAGAGAAATTGTTAATCGTTAGATTTGGTTTATGTTTTGGCATTAGGTTCATATCATATTAATATTTATTTTCAATGGTTGGATCATGGAAATAAATTCTGGAGTGAGAGATAATAAATTTAGAGTAAGAATTATATTTTTACAACCTTACACTAGTGGCAAACTTCATCTAGAGTCTTTAAAGAATTTTTTAACTGTTACATTTACTTTATTCTTTGATAGTTAGTTCATAATATATTAATATTTATTTTTAATAGATGGATCGTGGAAATAGTGTTTGGGGTGAGAGATAATAAAGTCAGAGTAAAACCTATATTTTTAGAATCTTACACTAATGACAGACTTGGTTTATTTTTTGGCATTAGGTTCATAATATACTAATATGTATTTTCAACGGTTGGATCATGAAAATAATTTCTAGTGAGACATAATAAAGTCAGAGTAAGAATTATATTTTTAAGATCTTACACTAGTAACAAACTTTGTCTAGAGCCTTTAAAGGATTCTTTAACCGTTCGATATACTTTATTTTTTTACAGTCAGTTTAGAAGACATTAAGTTTTATTTTCAACGATTGGATAATGGAAATAATATCTAGAGTGAGCGATAATAAAGTCAAAGTAAGAACTATATTTATAGGATCTTACATTAGTGATAAAGTTCGTCTGGAGCCTTTACAAAATTTCTTAATTGTTAGATTTTCTTTATTTTTTGACAATAAATATGAAAAAAATTTATGTTAATTTTAGGTTCACAATAAATTGGTATGTAATAAATGTACAGATTAACTATAAATAAAAGTATACAATAATACTATATACATGGAAATGATGAAATGAATTAAATTAATTTAAAATTCACAAAAAATGTATTATAAAAATATATTATATTATAAAAAAGATTAATAGATCATTTTAAAACAATATTGTATAGAATATAAATTTTTTATATAATCTAACATGATATATGAGTAATTTAAAGTAAGTTAAGAAGTTGGAGGATTCTTTTAAGCAACTAGCATAAGAATTACTCTAATAATTTTAAGAAAGTCACAAGATTAATAAAATGTTTTAAAGTTATTATGCTTATTATTTTATTTTCTTTAAAATAATAATAATCTTCATATGTAATTATTGTAATAATTAATTATTATATAAATAAGTAATCATTTAATTAATTGATGCAATCCCGCTGGTAAGGAATTAAGCTAGGAAGAATAAAAAGGATGGACATGGTTGGGATGGAGCATGAAGAAATTATTTCTAGGCTATAGTCTATATTTTGTAAATATTTAGCTTGTATTTTACGCCCTTAGGTCTTAGCAATTTAGTGGTGTAGTTAGTTTCCTTTTAGGCCTTGTATTTTTTTCTATTTGCCTCTTTTTAGGAAGGAGATGTCATTAGTCTTTTATGGGGAGTGTGAGCATGATGTGTGGGCCTTTTTTATCATTGTGCATGTGTGGTAGTTTGCTATCCATACCGCTTGATTAATTCCTACACCCTTCTAGCACACACGGAACATGAGAGACAAGTGAGACCCTCTTGTTCCCCCATTTAGGCATCATTGATCATTCTCTTTCCCACATGGCCCACTTGAATTCAAATGGGATTGGAAAGAGTCTACATGGCACTCTCAAATTCAAATTTAAATTATAGAGTAAACATAGATCCATAATTTTAGGGGCTTGTTTGGATCTAGTTAAATTAACTATGTGTTAATTAACTCTTAGCTAAATTAAGACTTAGTTAATTCAATTAATCCCCTCTTAACCTCTATCATGTTTGACATCCACTTTCTTAGGACCTTGGCTAGGATTTTACTTCTATAAATTGAGGGCACCACGATTTGTATCATTTTAACACTTTTATGAATACACTTAATTATATTTTGAGATTTCTAATTCTTAAAGTGTTCATCTTGTCTCCACTAATGTGAGAGTTCTTCTATGACTTTTTATTAAGGGTTCCTTCCCTTATGCCAAGCTTCCCCTTCAATGGTTTATCTCTTCTTGAGTGGCACCTAAGCATCTCCATTCTCTTATCTTTCACCTTCCATCTTCACCTTAACAAGAGATAAACATTTTTAAGGTTACATCATTAATTATTTTAAAAAGTTTAAATTAAATATATGAGTAACTATATGACTAAAATATTTATAGACATTATGTCATAATGCATTTCAAAAAGTAATTAGAAAATTTATTTTGTAAGGGATAAATATCAATCACAAAAAGTTATACTATATTTTTTAATTCTGTGACGGATTATTTGTGACAGAAAGGAATCCTTCCCAAATTACCATTAACAACAATTTTATATGTATTTGTGATGAACTTTGTGATGGAAAAATTTCTGACAATCATTGCCTGTCACAAAATATCATCACAAAAATAAATATATAAATTTAGGGACGCCATCTACGATGAATTATTTAGAGAGGGACGTAGTCCATCACAAAAGTCCGTCACAAAAATTGCTTGTTCTAGTAGTACTTGTAGCTAATCAATCGTTTAGAAATTGGTAATCTTTCACTATGCATTGGAACATGCTTCCGCAAATAGTTTATTATGTTAAGTAATAGTCGGTTAGATGTTCTTGGATTGAGTCCATAACAACTTGTGAACAATATAATCAATTAAGGTGATACAATAATTGATTTCTCTTTTTTGTATTAGTATAAAAGTTGTTTTTTTCTTACAAATCACAATTTCTCTCACATTTTGATATAGTATTTCTATTTTATCTAAGTGTTAGTTTCCCTTGTGAAATCACAAGAACCATACTAGAACGAAAGTTGAATAATGTATTAGAATAAATAGCTATTTTTTGCAACAAATATGGTTTTCTCAATCAAGTTGGACATGTCCAAAAGCAACTTTGAAGACATAAGGATTTGTGAAAGTTATTTTAGATAAGTTGTTTCTAGAAACAACTTAAAAAGCAAGTGCAACTATTGAATAAGCAAAAATGCATAAGAGAGAAGTAGAACACTCAATTTTATACTGGTTGACCCTAATTCCTGGGCTATGTTGAGTTCTCCTTTACCATTGTATCATTCCACTAATCAAAATTGATAATAAAACAAGTTTGTTTCCTAATGATACTCCTACCTACAAGTGTTATTAAAGTCACTTCCGGTACAACTACTTAGAATCCCCCTGAATATAAGATTCGCAAATTCTTTTTTACTAACCCACTTTTGGCTTTTACAAACAACAAATTTTGATAAAGTTTATAATCACAAAGTCAATATACTATATAGTGTTGTACTTCCAACTTTGCTTAGCAAATATTACAATGTTTCTATCAAAGCATATGAGATAAAGTATGTCGATAGTGTAACAACACGTTTTAATATTGATAAAAGTTCTTCTTTGTCTTCATACTTTTACTTGTATACATAAGTTTTCATCACAAGTATCTTCTCTTGGATTTGTGTTTGATTTAGATGACTATTACTTACAATGAGGTCATTGGTCATCACATTATATCTTGATATGATAGATACAAACAAGGTCTACATACTATTGACTGGAAAATGTTGTAGAAACATAGCAGTTGCTAAGCGCATTTTTGCAAACTAGGTTTTTCCACTCAGCTCAAGAATATTTCCTTTTATATAATTGTACTATGATACAAAAGGAAATTTAGTTTTATACTTATACAAGAAAGGAAATAATTTAAAAAGAGTCATTAATACTTCCTTTTGTTATAAAGAGCAAAAGCTTGATAACTTGTTTTGTTTGTCCTTGTCATCCATTAGATGAGTTGATTAAGTACCAAACAACTAGGACATTGACTTTAATAGCCACTTGTATATATTCCAATCTTCTTTGTAGGATTAAAATATGTATATTGTATTCCTTGCATTCTTCATAAAACAATTATTAGTATATAATAATTTATATACTTGTTATAATTAAAATAAAAAGTTGTGTTCTACATTGGACTTATAAAAAAATAAAAAATTTTGTTCTATCATCCATTGATGGAGTCGTCAAAATTTAACAAATTGGACTTAGAACATTTGATTATGAATACTTATATTTCTATATAGTATAAAGGATTAGTGAAACGTTCTTTGTTACAGTAATAACCCATAATAAAAATAGTAAAGAATTATAAAATAAATGTTGTATTAAAGTAATGCAAATAAATACATAAATCTTATACAAAATATAATCCTCAAATTTGGGCTTCTCTAAAAATAAAAAAGAAACAAAATTAATAACAAAGACATTTATCCTACTAACAAATGCTAAGAGAAAATATAATTGATAAAAGTTGAGTTTGAAAACAACAGTTTTAATGAGATAATAATCTCAATGAATAAAACAAGTTCAAAAAAAGGTTTGCAAATAGTATTGTTCTTAGCTGGTGCGGAATCCAAAAAATGCATCCATGGTACCCGCAATAAAAAATATTTTTATACATTAAATATAAATTAGTTCAAATAATTTCTAATAATAAACACGATAAGAGAATGGCATTTTAATTAACACCCTCATAATGCACACAATTCACAAAAGTATAGTGATATTCATGATAACTCATTCTCACACTTTGGTTCCCAGAACCAAGTTTTCATAGATTTGTAGAAGGTCTATGAGCTCATTCTATACAATGGTGTCCTATTGCCTTCCCAACGCTATTGTGGGGTATCCTGAATCTTTTCCTTATCCCAAATAGAGGTATCTAAAACCTCTTCTCCATTAAATGAAGGTATCTCATAAACCTATTTCAAATGGATGTATCTCAAATTTCATCCCCATTACAAATAGAGGTATCTCAAACAATCATTAAATAGATATCAATCAATCAAGGAGTAAAAATTATCAACACAACTAATTTATATCATTAAAAATTATAATTAAAATGCTAATATGAATTTCTCAAATTTTTTTCTCTTTCAAACTATATTAACTTTATCAAAATTCATACCATGCAGGTTTGAAATATGTTTTACTCAACTCTTGAAACATAACTCTGCAACTTTGGTTTATTCTTCTCTCCACTTTCTCAACCCTTGAATAGTCAACTAGTCCATAATTCTCTAAAGGGAACTACTTAACCCTATATAATAGCTTAAGATTGATTTCCTTCTTTCTATCCTTTCTTTTTTATAAAAGATTCAAATTTAAAATGAAATCAAATATCCCTTTATCTTCTTATCTTACTTTTATTTTAAAACTAATATTATCTTAAATTAATTTATTTTCACTTAAGATTCCTAGCTGTTTAATATTTTAATTATTTTATTTATTCTTATCCAATTATTATCTTTTTTTTATCTTAATTATGATCATCTTATCTAAATTCTACATTATATTTACAAGTCAAATATATTTACTATAAATATAATATACATATTAAGGTGAAATATAATATACATTTATATCGTTGTTAAGGATTACAATTCAAATATAACAAACATTTAATCTTAACTACAATAATCATTTCATAATTATAAATTCTTAATATTTTAGTTTGAATATAAATTCTATCATATCTTTTTTTTATTTAAATGAATCTTTATAATCATTTCTTTACTTAAATCAAATAATAGCTTAATATTATTATTTACTAAGTAGCTAAATTATTATACATCTAGATAGTCATTTTATTAACTTATTTTATGAGATAATTTTTATTTTAAAAATTCTAGGATGTTACATTTCTCCCCCCTTTTAAGAATTACATCCCCGAAATTATCCAACCCAATGTAAAAGAAATAAGTAGTTTTATAGACTTATCTAATGAACTATTGCATTAATAATATTTATTTTAATAATTTTTGTATTTAACATAGATAATAACTTAATATTATACTTACTAAGTAGCTAAATTATTCTATATATAGATAATAATTATTTATTAATTTATTTTATGAGATAGTTTTTATTCTAAAAATTTGAGGATGTTATAGTTAGCTCTAGAAAGAAGGCTAGATAGACTATAAGAAGCTTTTCGAGAAACCCTTTAGTAAACCCCTTCTCATGAAACTTATAAGAATTATATAAAAAGGTAATCTTCTGATAAGCATATGCAAGATGTAGACATATTGAAAAAGCCTTTTAGAATCTCAATTTAAAAAATATTTTTAAAAGATCTTGTTACGAAATAACAAGACTTTCCTAAGTTGTCCTACATGATCATCTAGGAACCTACTATAAACTAAAATATCATAAAAATAAACTATAACAAACCTACCTATGGAATCCCTAAGGACATGATTCATGAGGCACATGAAAGTCCTTGGAGCATTAGTGAGCCCAAAAAGCATCGCCATGTTGGAACCAAAGGAACTCATTGAAGACTTGTGGAGTTTTGGTTTTGATTTTCTCTCTTTATTTTTGCTCTTAAATAAATTTAGGTACCAAACACATTTATAGGTGTGGTAATTGTATTGTGTGTTTTAGATAGGCTTAAGAATGTGTTTGGGATAGTTTTGGATAGATTACATAGGCTGGGTTGTGCTGGAAAAGCTTCAAAAATGGATTTTTAGGTAAGGTAATCGATTACATAAAAAATTTAATCGATTACCCTGCAAGAATTTTTGGGAACTGAAATTGATGCTCTCTGTGGTAATCGATTACTTGATTTCAGTAATCGATTACTCCCGAGAACAAGAACTTTGGTCCAGTTTTGTGCAGGATATCAGATAATCAAGTGGGTAATCGATTACCCTGCATAAAAACTAATATAAAAGCATTTTGAAAACAGATTTAACAACTTTTAAACAATCCGATCAAGTGCTTGCTTCTCACATACGATTTTTGAGAATTCTGTCCAAGATTCATACCCATTTTTTTATGGTTTGAAAGTGCTTCCAATTCAAGATTCAAGGAAGAGACTCCATTGAGTTCTAATCTTTCTTTTTGGGTATTCTTCACATCAGGTGATATTATTTGTACCCTATCTGTGTTTTTCCACTAGGTTTACAATCTCTTGAGGTGTTCTTGAGATTGTGGGAAAATCTTGCAGTGGGGTGTTGCAAGTGAGGCGTTGTGAGTGGCAGGGTGTCACAGTGTAGAAAACTCTTGTGGTGTGTAAGAGGAAGCCTCCTATTGTGTGATTTAAATCTTTCTGAGATTAAAATCTGTATGTGTGGTGTGCATGGACTGAGATTTTAGTGGAAAGTAGATTAGCGGAAGGCTAAGTCTGTAAACTGGATGTAGGTGAGTTGGACCGAACTAGTATAAATCACTGTGCAAATTCTCTCTTCCTTATACTCTTTAAATTTAGTCTTTACTGAATTCTTTGAGCACTAACATTTGGGTTTTTGCAGCTGTGTTTGATTTATTTAGATTTCTTGCTACTGATCTAATTCTTGACACATATTGTAAATGCTAAGATGTTACAGGTTTTGATGATGCCAAAAGTGACAAAGAATGTTGATACAAAAGTAAGAAAGCAAAAAGAACAAAAAAACATTGACAGAGATTCAAGATAATGTTAAGCTAGAAAATTAAATTATCTCAGTTATTGTAAAAGAATCTCTAAGAATTTGCATAAACTTAATTTGGCAAGATATATTTTTTATCAATTCAAAATTATGAACTGGTAATCGATTACCAGACTATGTAATCGATTACCAAAGGCTTGCTATTCAAATTCTGAATTCAAAAGTGACAACGGCACAATTTTTGAATCATGTAATCGATTACCATTTTTATGTAATCGATTACCAGAAAAGTTGTCATCACAAACAATTTGAAAAGTCACAACCTTTCGTGAAAAGGCACAATTTTTGAGTCTTGTAATCGATTACCAATATATGTAATCGATTACCAGTGGCTGTTACGAAAAGTTTGAAAAGTCACAACCTTTCATGAAAGAACACATCACTTTGGTTTTGACACTATAGATAAGTGACTTTTCTTCTGTTTCAAACAACGAATTCTTCCAATCTTTTATAGAACAAAAACTCTTGCCCAAACACTTGCAAATTCCAAAAGAGTTCTTATAGGTTTTTCAAGTTGTATCATTTGCTCTTTAAGAGAGTTTCTTCGTCTGTTTCTTCTGATCATTGATTGTATTCAAGAGGAAGTTCTTGAGTAGGAAAAGGAATCTCACACATAGGGAGAGGGCTCCCAAGGTGATTGAGGATTCATTCATTTGTAAAGTGATTTACAAATATAGTAAAAGCTCAAGTGGGGTTACTTGAGGACTGGACGTAGGCAAGTTGATTGGCCGAACCAGTGTAAAAAGAGTTTGCATATTTCTCTTCCCTATACTCCTATCTATTTATTCTATTTGCATATTTGAATACTTTACTTTCATTTTTAAATACTCTAATATAAAATCAAAGAGAAAGAAAATTAAGTTTAAATTTTTATCTACTTAATTCACCCCCCTCTTAGGTAAACTAAGACCACTTGTCCAACACATATTCTCTTGACTTTAAATTTGGGCTTTTAACCCATATTCCTTTTGATCCTGAATTGCTTTAAATATAATTCTTGTCAAGCTTCTCAACTACTTTATTTGAAATCATTATTGAAAGAATTGAATTGATTGGTGTTTTGTTCGAAGGGTTGAATTCTTGAAAACCCATTTTTGTAAAAGAAGGTAGATTTTGAAAATTTCAAAAATGGCTATTTTTGAAAATAGTTTGATACTTTTGAATAGAAACTTCGAAAAATAATTTGGTGAATCTATTCAACCCCCGCTACTAGATTCCCCCTAGGACCAGACCAACAATTGGCATCAAAAGTGGGATCTTGAGAAATAGCCAAGATTATATCGATCCATTTTTTTAAAATGTCAAGGAATCAACTACCTTTCAGTGAGGGTGCCTTCATTAATAGAGCACCATTATTCATTTGTAAAAACTATGCTTTTTGGAAAGTTAGAATGAGAATCTTTATGGAGTCTGTAAATAGAGGCATCTGGCAAGCTGTTGTAACGACTATAAAATTCCTACATATATGGTTTAAAATCAAATAGTTGAAAAACCATATGAGTTGTGGACTACTAATGAATTAAAATGTGCTGAGAATGATTCAAAAGCCTTAAATATTATACATTCTGCCTTGAATAGTGATGAATTTTTCAGGGTGTCAGCATGCAATACTGCTAAGAAAGAGTGGGATTTAATCCAAGCCACCTATGAAGGTACATCTAAAGTAAGATGGGTCAAGAAGAACACCTTGATCCAAGAGTATGAAATGTTCTGCATGAGTCAAGGTGAAACTATCATGGATTTACAGAAAATATTTACACACAAAATCAATCATCTGAAGGGACTTGGAAAGTTGTTTGAGGGAGAAGAGCTGAATGTAAAGATACTCAAATCTCTCAACCGAAAATGGCAACCCACCGTGATAGCAATCACTGCTGAATCTTTGGAAAGCTTAGAGAGTATGAGATGGATATGGCTAAAATGGCAGAAGAAGAACAAAAGGAAAAGAAAGGAAAAAGCTTAGCACTCAAAGTTCATGATCAACAAAGTGATGATGAAGGAATTAAGAGTGAATCTTCAAAATCTAAAGACATGAGTCTCATAGTAAGGAAATTCAAAAGATTCATGAAGAAGAAGAACAACAAAGAAAAGTTCTCAAGTGGTAGAAAGAAATCAAAGAAGGGGAATACAGCTCCTCCAAAGTTCACTTACTTTGAATGTGGTAAGACAGGTCACATGAAAGCTGAAAGTGAAGACTTACATTGATTGGGAAGACAATGCCTCCAGCACTTCCTCAAGTGAAAGTGAAAGTGACCAAGAAGCTAATCTCTGCTTGATGACTAAAACCAAAGTAGAAAAAAAGGCAAGTGATTCTAACTTGACTCTTCTTGCGATTGTAGTTGTGATAAACTCCAATAAGTTTTTATTGAAATGCATGGTGAGGCTAAAAGATTAAGCCGCCTTAATTTTGGCCTAAAAAAGTAGATCAAGGAATATGAAGCTAGCATAAATTACTTGCAAAAAGAAATGGAAGTTTTAAAAGATGAAAATTTTAAATTAAAAACCATTTCTAATTGCAATCATGTTTCATCCTCAACTTGTGCTGACTATAAAGTGCTTGAAGGTAAAGTGGCTTATCTTACAAAAGCACTTTCTAAGTTCAATATGGGGAGTGCTAACCTTGATGCTCTTTTGGGAAAGCAACATTGCATTTCTTCAAAATCTGGTCTTGGATATCAGAATACCACTAAGAAAAAGGCCTTCAAAAAAATTTCAATTCTAGGAAATCTTATAGACCTTAAGTCCTTATAAACCATATGTCTCTTGCATTATTGCTTTCATAAAGGACATACTGCATATAATTGCCTTATCAGAAGGATTGGTGTTCCTAGTGGGAAATATGTATGGGTTCCCAAAGGATCCAAAATTGTTACTAATCCAAATGGACCCAACTCCATTTGGGTACCAAAATAAGCAATTAACTTGTTTTGCAGGTGTGCCTTAAAGGAAAAAAGTCCCTGTGGTACCTGGACAGTGGATGCTCAAGGCACATGACAGGAGATAGAGCAAGTTCATTTCCCTACAACCAAAAACATGTGGTTTTGTCACTTATGGAGACAAAAATAAAGGTCAAATCCTTGGTATTGGAAGCATCGGTAACAAAGACTCTATTCAGATTGATGATGTTTTACGTGTGATGATCTAAAATTCAATCTGCTATAAGTCAATTGTGTGACAAAAAATTTTAAAATCAATTTTGATCATGAATGTTGTACTATTAGTCATGCATCAAATCATGTTCTGTTTGTTGGCATGAGAATGAATAATATCTATGTGCCTGACATTGATCATTCTGCATCAAACATAACATGCTTATCTTCTAGGGATAATTTATCAATACTTTGGCATAGATGCATTGCACACATTAATTTGGGTCAATTGAATAGACTTGCATCCAAAAATCTTGTTGTAGGCCTACCTAACTTAAAGTTCTCACCTTTGTGATGCATGTCAAAAGGGAAAGCAATCTAGAAAATCTTTTAAATCCATTAATTTAGTTTCTACATCTAGACCACTTGAACTTTTGCACATGGATCTATTTGGTCCTTCTAGAACTATAAGTCTAGGTGGAAACTTATAGGTTAGTTATAATTGATGATTATTCTAGATTCACATGGATAGCTTTCTTATTTGTTAAAAATAATGCATTCCGAGCTTTTCTCAAAAATTGCCAAAAGGATCCAAAATGAAAAAGATTTGAAAATTAAATCCCCAAGAAGTGAAAATGGTGGTAAATTTAAAAATAAGGAGTTTGAAAAATTCTGTGAAAAGCATGGCATTGATCACAACTTCTCTGCTTCTAGAACACCACAATAGAATGAGGTGGTGGAAATGAAGAACAGATCTTTGATTGAATTAGCTAGATCAATGCTAAATGAGAATTCTATGCCTAAGTATTTTTGGGTTGATGCTGTGAGCACTGCATGTTATGTTCTTAACAAAATTCTAATCCGTCTTCTTTTGAAATTGACACCATATGAATTGTTCAAAGGTAGAAAAACCAATATCTCTCATTTGAGGGTATTTGGCTGTAAATGTTTTGTTCTGAACAATAAGGATTATCTTGGCAAGTTTGATGCAAAACGGACAAAGTAGTATTTCTAGGATATTCCGCATGTAGTAAAGCATATAGAGTTTTCAATAAAAGATCCTTGAGTGTTGAAGAATCAATTCATGTTGTATTTGATGAATCTAACGCCCAAAAAAGGGAGTTTCCTTGGTAGAAGATGATGATACAGGTACAGGTGATATTCCTCCTGAAAAGTCAAAAGATATCATCAACTTGGAGGAAAAGGAAGTCTCAAATGAAGTTGAAACTCAACCTCTACCCAAAGAATGGAGAACACCTAGAGATCTTTCCCTTAATAACATACTTGGTGATATTGAGTAGGGAGTTACTACTAGACATTCTCTAAATCTTTTCTGTGAACATATGGCTTTGGTTTCTTAAATTGAACCATCTTGTGTAGATGATGCTTCTAATGACGAATTTTGTTCTTAGCCATGTATGATGAACTGAATCAATCTAAAAGAAATAATGTTTGGGAACTAGTGCCATATAAGAGTTGTATGAATGTCATAGGAACTAAATGGGTGTTTAGAAACAAACTAGATGAAACCGGAACCATAACCAGAAATAAGCCTAGACTAGTAGCTAAGGGCTATAATCAACAAGAATGTATAAACTTTGGTGAAACATATGCTCCAGTAGCTAGATTAGAAGCTATTAGGATCCTTCTTGCTTTTTCACGTGTGTTTGACTTTAAGCTATATCAAATGGATGTGAAAAATTCCTTTTTAAATGGTTTCCTTGATGAAGTGTTTATTTCACAACCTCCTGGTTTTGTAGATCACAGGTTTCCTCACCACGTGTATAACCTTAAGAAATCCCTTTATGGTCTTAAGCAAGCTCCAAGGCAATGGTATGAAAGGTTAAGTAAACATCTCTTGTCTCGGAACTTTGAAAGAGGAAAGGTAGAAAAAACCTTATTCATTATGAGATCTTCTGAAGATATACTGTTCGTTTAGGTATACATAGATGATGTTATATTTGGTTCTACTAACACATCTCTTTGTGAGAGGTTTGTTTCCAAAATGCAGGGGGAGTTTGATATGTCCACGATGGGGGAACTGAATTTCTTCCTAGGCTTGCAAGTTAGGAAAACAGAGAAAGGAATCTTCCTTCACCAAACCAAATATACAAAGGAGCTACTCAAGAAATTTGACATGGAAGAGTGCAAAGTCTCCAATATTCCAGTGGAACCAACTGATACCTAGATGCTGACTTGAAAGGACATCCAGTAGAAGTGTCCAAATACAGAGGAATGATAGGTTCACTGCTATATTTAACTACTAGTAGACCTGACATTATGTTTAGTGTTTGTCTATGTGCTAGGTATCAAGCTGCACCAAAAGAATCACACATGACAGTAGTAAAAAGGATCTTGAAGTACCTCAAAGGAACACTTGATGTGGGATTGTGGTATCCAAAAGGTACAAATCCTTTCTTAATTGGATTTTCTGACTCAGATTTGTAGGTTGCAAGTTAGACAAGAAAAGCACAAGTGGAACTTGTCACTTATTTGTAAATAGTCTGGTATCTTGGGCAAGCAAAAAGCAAGTTGTGTGGCTCTATCAACTGCTGAGGCAGAATACATAGCTGCTTGAAGTTGCTATGCTCAATCCTTATGCTGAGGTAACAACTTGAAGACTTTAGCTCACAATCAACAAAATACCTCTCAAGTGTGACAACAAAAGTGCAATAAATCTAACGAAGAATCCTATACTTCACTCAAAGACAAAGCATATAGAGATTAGTCATCACTTCTTGAGAGATCATGTAGAAAAAGGAGATGGTGAAGTCCAATTCATAAAAATGGAGTTCCAGCTAGCTGACATATTCACAAAACCACTGCCAAGGGAAAGGTTTTACAAGCTTAGAAGAGAGCTTGGTATAGTAAGTGTTCATAAACTATAACTTTGATTATGTTTGATTGATCCTAGAGTGCATAAATTGTTTGGACTGAATGGACTTATGAGTCATTGCATGAATTGGCTAAAAATTGATGACATTTGATGATTATTCATGCATTAGAAGCATTGCATTTTGATAGAATGGAATGGGATTGCATAATTTGCATGTATAGGAGTTTTTTTTTTGCAGTAATCGATTACCATTGCAGATAATCGATTATCCCAAAGGCTAGATTTTCAGAATCAGTCCTAGACCTCGTGGTAATCGATTACCCAAATGCAATAATCGATTACCTGCATTAGTTTTCAATACTGAGTTTAAAATTCAAAAGGGCACAAATTCAATTCATTCCAAAATTTCCAAATTGATTCCAAGAGAAGCTTCAAGTGCGAAAATTCCTCAAGAAGCTAGGGTTCTACATCAGCTTAAATCACCTGTATCCTTGAATTTCTCTCCTCTCAATCTCGAATCTGCACCATCAAAACCCTAACAATGGAAGAAGGTAGCTGTAGCCAAAAGAAGGGGGTGAAACACACTGCCATAGGAAGGGAATTTCAGCCCAAGTTCACCCCTAGGAAGCTTTCTGCCCCAAAACGTCCTGCACATGGCTCTCTAGCCAAAATAAGAGAATACTCTCATGAGTGGTTCTCATCCCAAGAACAACAGGACCACTTCAACAGAAGCTATGCGAGTAGGGAAGTGATTTCACCTAAGGTATTCATCTTTTCCTGGCTTATTGAGAATGGATTCAGCTTCCATGATGACCTAGAGTTCCAAGGGTTGTGAAAATTCTCTCAACTCAAAGGAAAGTTTTACTCTAATCTAGTTAGGATCTTCTATTCTAATCTAAGGCTGGACGATTATAGGAATTTGGTTTCTGAGGTGAAAAGGAAGAAATTTTTCTAATTGAGGAGATGTTCTTGACTATTGGAGGGGTTGCTAATGCTAGAATAAGTGCTAGTGTGGATGCCTTCAAACAGAATGGGGTCAATTACTAGAAGATGGAGGCCTTCAAATCTATGCTAGTCAAACTTAATGACTGGGAATCAGGTAGAAGTGGAAGAATGGATTTGAAAAAGAAGATTGTGTTTAATACTGGAGGAATGAAGGTTGATGACAGACTGCTACACTACTCTATTGCTTGGATATTGGCTACACGTGGGAGCAATCATGCTCAAATTTTAGAAGAGGACATGATCTTAATGTGTGCCATCAAGAATAGTATCAAAGTCAACTAGGTGGATGTCATCAAGGACAACATGTTAAAGACTTGTCATCTGGATGAGTACAAATGTCCCTATGTAGTCTTCATTTCTAAAGCCCTAGATAAATTTGGTGTGGACACCTCTAATGAAGCAAGGGAGTTTACAAGGGATGTTCACTTTGCAAAGACCGTGCTTTGAAGATGATGAAGCTGATTAAAACCGATGAAGGATTGCTAACAAAGGAAGAACTACAAGCTGAGAATGAAGATGAGTAGGTGGAACCAAAGGTCCTGACTCCTTTTGAAGACATGATCCTGAAGCAAATGGGGGAATTATGGGCCTCACAAGAGAGGGAGTTTTGGGAGATAAAAGACTCCTTGGAATCAATCTCGAAGAGGCTGGATTTGTTGGATGTCCCCTTCCCCAGTCCATAGGATTAAGACGTGTCTATACATCTTCATTTTAGGCTTAGCCATCTTAGGAATTGCATCTTTTGTGTCTTGTCTTTCATTTTATCTTCCTTGCACTTGTCTTTATGTTTGCTTGTTCTCTTAGCCTTTTACATGTTTCTTTTCAGAACTTAGAATCTATTATGTTGGTACCTTGATTAAGCTTAATTCTTGGGTCAGAATCTGTGTATTGGTTATTTTTTTATTGATTTACTGCCTGCAAAATTGAATTTTATTTGAGCTAACTTGAACCCTGTTTGATAAGGAACAAAGGTAGCTATATATCCTATTTTTGCAAGTCCATGAAAGTTCAAATTCTGCAATTTTTTTCTGGTTTATTGGTTCATTATGTAGCATTTTTGCTGCATAATTCTGCAGAATATGTTGTGTGCAAAATGTATACTGCACTAGTTGAAGTTTCTTCCTTGTGAAACTTGCCTTCCCAGCTATCTCTTTATCACTAACATATCACTTTTATTGTTTGCATCTTGTCTATTTCACCTTTTTGTTTGAAGTGCCAAATGGGGGAGAAGACGTGTATAAGCTTTGAAGAAGAAGATATGGTTAAGCCATAGGGAGAAGACTTGGTCAAGTCATTGCTACATTTCTCAAGCTTTGATTCAAGAGCCAAGAGCTATGGTACAATAAGAATGAAGCTCAGCCTAAGAGAGGCTTGAAAAGTGGTTTGTGATGTGACCATGCCTAGCCAAGGACCTATCACTAGGGCCATGGCTAGAAGGATTGAAGAAGACCTAGCCCTTGCAGACAAAGGAAGACTTCACCTCCTATGGAGAGTAAAGATATTAGGCTAGGGACTTTAGTTAATAAAATGTAATTTTCCTTTATTTTAATTTTGAGGAGCATTAAGAATTTAATTTGGGACATGTATTTAGTCCATTTTTTATTTTTAGGAGGTGTCTTAGGAATTTAGAGGGTGGATTTAGCTTTTTGGGCCTTTATGAAGGAAATAAGGGGTAGCCTTGATATCTACACCCCTCTTTTCTACATAAACCCCCTAAGCTAATAAGAAGGAATCTTGACCCTTAGTTTGAGAAACTTGGGCACCAAGTTTGATGATCTAAGGAGGGAATTGTTTCTCAATTCTCCTCCCTTAGATCTCTCCTTTTAATCCTAGCCCTTCTTTTTTAGGTTATCTTGTTCAAGAGGTTAGCTACCTCTATAAATAGGAGCTCCTCCTTCACATGTATTTTTTACACTTGAATTTAATCCTAAAGACCATATTGGTTGAGGTTCTTACCTTTGAGTGTCCCCCTTTCTCCTTTGTGAGAGTTTCTAAGAGTTATCAAGGGACCCCTCCCTTGTGGCCTCTCCCCTTTGGCTTATCAAACCTAGTATTTGTGGCGCCTCACCCCATTCCTTTCCTCTCCATAAATCCATTTCCCTTTCAAGTGACCTTAGAAAGGATCCTTTGGGCACATGATCATCAAAGATCACGTCAAGTGGTATCAGAGCCACTTTCTAAAGGTCATGTTCTTTCTCAATTTTTTTTGCTTTGTTGTTTATCTCTTTGATCTCTTTATTTTAAAGTCCTTCATTTTTTGTCATCTCTATTTCCTTTATTGTCTAGTAGTAGAGCTTTTTATTCTTACTATTATATGCGCTTTTGTTTTCTATCTACGCGCCTATGTTCCATTTAATTTGATGCGATTTTATTTGTCCCTTTCTTTGCATCTTATTTTCGTGTTCAAGTTGCTTAATTTTCCCTTGGTTTTTTATGTTAAAGTGTGCCTAAGAAGTTGTGACCATTAAACCCACATGGTTGAGGATTTTTCCACACCATTGTGGTGATCAACTTTGGCCACTTTGTTGTGCCTTTTGTTTTGAGTCTCTTGCTGAAATTTTTGCTCTATTTTTAGGTGTGCTATTTTTTCTTAATCTTGTGTTTTGTCAAATACTAGTCATGTTAGTTTCCTATTTTGTCTCATTTAAATTTCATAGGTTTTAGCCTCTTAAAATTTTTACAAAAAAGCCTTCAAAAACATTTTGAATTGAGCTCCTAAGAGGTGAACCTCTTGTTGAGTCTCTTAAGTCTTTTATGCTTTTAGTTCAAGCATATTAATCTCTTTGTTGTTCTTAAATATTTGCTCAATTCAATTTTTATATGTTTCTTGTTTTATGTTGAATTATTAGCAGCTTTCCACTTGGTTTACCTTCACTATTGGTGCCTCTTTATGGAATTTTAGCTTGGGTGAATTGTGTTAGTAATTTGAGCAATCAATTTACTTCAAAATCAGCCCTAAATCATTCCTTAAGCACCATTAGTTTAGTGGTATTTGGAACTACTAAGTTGTTTTGCCTTTAGTTGCATGCATTGCTTGAAAATTGTGTGACCTTACTTTGTGCTTATTCACTCAAGCGTTATTATTTCAAGCATCCTCATTAAAATTTCAATTCAAAAAGCTATTAGGTGCAACAAAAAGATTAGAAAAAGTTAAAAAAAAAAAGAAAAAGTTCAAGTTAAAAAAAAAAGATAAAAAACTAAAAGAAAAACAAATTTGAAGTTGTGTACCTAATAGTAGAAACATTTGATATGAGGAACCAATTGTGATTCAAAAAAAAAATTACTTGAGTAAGCTTTTTAGTTTTTGGTCACTTAAATTTTATTAAGTGTGCAACTATTGGTTTCATTTTTTTTGTTTGAGTCTTTTTTCATATCTACTTTTAGAGCTAATCTAGGAAAGTTATTTGTGTGCTACCTTTCTTTGTGAGCCTTATGTTTTCTTGCTTGTCTTTTTTACTTCTTTGAGTTTGTCATTGTTTAATCTATCCACCTGGATTTGTGAACCTTGTTTTGTTATTCACCTTTGTTTGTTGTCTTGTGTTGTATTCGGCCTTGGTAAGGAAAGGTTGGGAAAGGTTCCATATATAAAATTTTGGCAAGTCCAAACAAGAGGAAACAAGGGTAGCATTCTTGGGGTGAGTTGATGCAACTCAAAGGGGCATGATCAAAAGGAGACAAACACCAAAAAGCTTGGAGTCAAGACTTTGTTTTATTTTTTTTATTCTTTGTATTGTGTATACTTAATTTTAGATTGGGAGTTTGAGTGCCCTTAAGGCCGTCCCTTGGTTTGTAACAATTTTGGTTAATTTTAGCGTAGTTCCTCGTTAATTAGGTGAAGAAGGGAGAAGTGGTACACTTCCTTCAACACCTTAGGAGCACGATTAGAGCCCTTTCTCTTTTACATTCTTGCACTTTTATTTTATTTTATGTTATTTTGAAAAAACGTGTAGAGGCTAAGAGTTCCAAAGACTCATCAAGCCACCTTAGGTGAGAAAAAAAAAAGTTTTTGGCCTACCTTTTAGTTTTTAGCATCCAAGCACCATGACTTCCCACACACATTCTAGTGCACATAGTTGTTCATCAAGTAAGAGTGTCAACCAAAGAAAACCTTCTAAGGGAGACACTCTTGAAAACCTTAACTTAGAATTTAGGGAATGGATGGCTAAAGAACAAGAAAGGAGAGAAGAAAAAGAGAGAAAAAAGAAATAAAAGCAAAGGAAAAACAAAAAGAGAAGGAAGAGTTAAAAAAAGAGATGTTGGAAATGAGAAAAGAGAAAAAAGAGCGAGAAGAGAGAAGGCAAAGGGAGAGAAGAGAGGATGAAGAAAGGAGAAGAAGGAAAGAACTAGAAAGAAAAAGAGAAAAAGAGGAACAAGAGAGAAGGAGAGGAGAAGTGAGTAAGAGGAGAGATGGGAGGGAGAGTGATAGAAAAAATAAAGGAATTCTCATAAGATCCCTATCTAGGCATTTTAGCTCTAGTGAAGAAGAATACTATAGAAATCAACATAAGCATCATTCTCATTCATCATACAATCATCATTCTCCTCAAGAGAACATAAATCATGCTAGGGAACCAAAGGTAGACCTACCCCATTTTCATGGTAGGGAAGATGTTGAGACTTACCTAGATTGGGAAGTCAAAGTGGAACAACTCTTTCGATGCTATGAAATTAGGGAAGAAAGGAAAGTACCTTTGGCCTCCCTTAGTTTTCAAGGTTTTGCTTTGCATTGGTGGCATGGGTTAGTCAAGGATAGAGCCTGTAAACAAATGCCTGACATTCGCTACTGGAATGATTTAAAAACTTGTTTACGAAGAAGGCACATTCCTTCATATTATGAGAGGGATCTTTTGGATAGGCTCCAAAGACTTAGGCAACATAACCTAAGTATTGAGGAGTATAGACAAAAGATGGAGCTTCTCATACTAAGGGCCAATATCATTGAGGAACCCAATGCCACCCTTGCTAGGTTTTTGTGTAGATTAAGCTCTGACATTAGAGTTAAGGTAAAGCTTCTTTCATACTCAAACCTTGATGAGTTGGTAGAACTTTGTGTAAGAGCTGAGAATCAACTCAAGAGAAAAATCTTTAAAAAAGATTCTCCCTCTTACTCAAAGAGAGACCAACTTAAGGGAAACTCTTTCAAGGGTTTTCCCAAAGAGGAACCCAAGCATTTTCAAGATACAAAAGCACCTCATGTAGAGAGAAAACCCCCTACTACTAAGCCTACTGAGAGGAAAAGTAGTATCAAATGCTTCAAATGTCTTGGGAGAGGCCACATTGCCTCTCAATGCCCTAACAAGAAAACCATGATCATGAGGGGACAAGACATTTGTAGTGAGAATAACTCATCTTCCTCCTCTAGTGAGAGTGAGAAAGAAGGGGGACATACTTTTGAACAAGAGTGTGAGGAAGCTTTTCCTTATGAGGGGGACCTCCTTATGGTTCAAAGGCTTCTTGGAAGCCAACCTCTAGAGCTTGGCCAGTCACAAAGAGAGAACATCTTCCATACAAGATGTAAAGTAAATGACAAAGTATGTTCTCTCCTTGTTGATAGTGGCTCCTGTTGTAACTGTTGTAGCTCTAGGTTGGTTGAAAAGCTAGCCTTGACTACCATGGCCCATCCCAAAGCTTACAAATTGCAATGGCTCAATGAGCAAGGGGAGATGGTAGTCAATGAACAAGTTATGGTTCCAATTTCCATAGGATCTTATAATGATGAGATTCTTTGTGACATAGTTCCTATGGAGGCTGGTCATATCCTGTTGGGGAGACCATGACAATTTGACAAAAAAGATATTCACCATGGTCACTCCAACCAAATAATTCTCACCCATAATGAAAAGCGCTTCAAATTGTATCCTTTGTCACCTTCTCAAGTGGCTGAGGATCAATTTGCGATGAAAAAGAAAAGAGTTGAGGAAAAACAAAAACAAAAAAAAGCACAACAAGCTTTACCCTTAAAGCTTGAAAAGGGTAAAGAGAGAGAGTCGGAAGGTGATGCCCATTCGAAAGGGAATATTAGTAAAAGGAGCCTATTTGCTACTAAACGTGATTTAAAAGAAGCTCCTTTGACTAACAAGCCCTTTTATCTCCTCTTTTGCAAAGAAGCATCAAATCCTTCTCCCATTTTGCATTCTTCTGTTGAGAGCACTGCCACAGCCCATGCACATGAGCACCTTCCTCAAGGGGTTCAAGATATTTTTTAAAAGAATTTGATGACATATTCCCTAATGAGGTTCCGAAAGTACTTCCTCCCATTAGGGGTATAGAACATCAAATTGATTTGGTGCCTGGCGCAAGTCTACCTAATAGACCTGCCTATAGGACCAACCCCATGGAGACCCAAGAGATTGAGTCTCAAGTGAATGAGCTATTGGAGAAGGGTTGGGTTCAAAAGAGCCTAAGCCCTTGTGCTGTGCCAGTCTTGTTAGTGCCCAAGAAGAATGGCCAATGGAGGATGTGTGTTGATTGTCGTGTAATCAACAACATCACCATCAAATATAGGCACTCAATCCCCCGTCTTGATGACATGTTGGATGAATTGCATGGGGCAAAAATATTTTCAAAAATAGATCTTAGAAGTGGTTACCACCAAATAAGGATCAAAGAGGGTGATGAGTGGAAAACTGCTTTTAAGACTAAATTTGGTCTTTATGAGTGGTTGGTTATGCCTTTTGGGCTAACTAATGCCCCAAGCACATTCATGCACTTAATGAATCATGTACTGAGGGATTGCCTTGGTAAATTTTGTGTAGTTTACTTTGATGACATTTTAGTTTACTCTAGGAACCTAGATGATCATTTAGGACATCTAAGGCATGTTTTTTCTCTTCTTAGGAGTAATCATCTTTTTGGTAACTTAGAAAAATGCACCTTTTGTGTAGATAGCGTAGTTTTTCTAGGTTTTGTAGTTAGCACAAAAGGGGTTCATGTTGACCCCGAAAAGATAAAAGTTATTCAAGAATGGTCCACCCCAAAGAGTGTGACAGAGATCAAAAGCTTTCATGGTCTCGCTGGATTTTATAGGCGCTTTGTGCCTAATTTATCCACGCTCTTCGCACCAATAAATGATTTGGTGAAAAAGGAAGTTCCTTTCCTTTGGGGTGAGAAACAAGAGAAAGTCTTCCAGCTAATTAAGCATAAACTGACCCATGCACAAGTCTTGGCATTACCTGACTTTTCTAAAACATTTGAACTTGAATGTGATGCCTCTGGTGTAGGTGTGGGGGCTGTCTTGTTGCAAGGAGGGCACCCCATTGCGTATTTCAGTGAAAAACTGAATGGTACCCCCCTCAACTACCCCACCTATGATAAGGAGTTTTATGCTCTAATTAGGGCCCTTTAAACTTGGGAGCATTACCTTGCTCTCAAGGAGTTTGTCATTCATAGTGACCATGAGTCACTAAAATATTTGAGGGGTCAAGGTAAATTGAACAAAAGGCATTTAACATGGGTGGAATATCTTGAATCCTTCCCTTATGTCATCAAGTACAAGAAAGGAAAACAAAATGGGGTGGTTGATGCTCTTTCCAGGCGTCATGCCCTTTATTCATCCTTGAGTGCAAAAATCTTGGGATTTGATGACATTCGGGCTATGTATCCGTCTAATAAGGATTTCAGCCCCATATTTGCTACCTCTGCATCTGCATTCGCATTAAAGGCCTGTGATGGGTACTTCATCAGTGAGGGGTATCTTTACAAAGGGAGTAAGCTTTGTATACCCCAAGGATCAATTAGGAACTTACTTACAAAAGAGAGTCATGAAGGTGGGCTCATGGGGAATTTTGGGATTTCAAAAACCCTCATGCTTTTACAAGAGAAATTCTTTTGGCCCCATATGCGTAGAGATGTCCATAGACATTGCTCTAAATGTATAGCTTGCTTGCAAGCAAAGTCTAAAGCAATGTCTCATGGACTACACACACCTTTACCTGCTCCTTCTGCACCTTGGGAGGATATTAGCATAGATTTCATCCTTGGGCTCCCAAGAACCCAACGAGGTGCAGACTCCATATTTGTGGTGGTGGACCGATTTTCAAAAATGGCCCATTTTATTCCCTGCCACAAAGTGGATGATGCGAGCAACATCGCAAGACTTTTCTTTAAAGAGGTTGTCCGATTGCATGGTATACCCTCTTCAATAGTGTCAGATAGGGATGTGAAGTTCCTTAGCCATTTTTGGAAAACTCTTTGGGCTAAGCTGGGAACTAAACTTCTTTTTTCCACTACCTGCCACCCTCAAACTGATGGGCAAACAGAAGTGGTGAATAGATCTTTATCCACTATGCTGAGGACTCTCCTTAAAGGCAACCATAAGTCTTGGGATGAGTACCTTCCCCACATTGAATTTGCTTATAACCGCGTGGTTCATAGAACCACCAAGCATTCTCCTTTTGAGGTGGTCTATGGCTTTAATCCTCGTACTCCTCTAGATCGTTTACCTCTTCCTCTTTCTGTTGCTGTGCATAAAGAAGGAGAGGCAAAAGCCATTTTTGTAAAACAATTACATGAGAGGGTTAAAGCTAATATAAAGCGCCAATCCTTGAGAGATGCTACTTTCGCCAATAGGGGGAGGAAAGAGGTCATCTTTGAAAAGGGCGACTGGTATGGCTTCACTTGAGAAAGGATAGATTTCCTTCTCAAAGGAAGTCCAAACTTAGCCCTAGAGGAGATGGACCTTTCCTAATCCTTGAGCGGATCGGTAATAATGCCTATGTTTTAGATCTGCCTGAGGATTATGGGGTAAGCACCAGTTTTAATGTTTCTGATTTGTCTCCATTTGTAGGTGCTGAAAATGACGAAGACCCCATGGATTTGAGGTCAAATCCTCTCCAAGGGGGAGGAGGTGATGTGACCATGCCTAGCCAAGGACCTATCACTAGGGCCATGGCTAGAAGGATTAAAGAAGACCTAGCCCTTGCAGACAAAGGAAGACTTCACCTCCTGTGGAGAGTGAAGATATTAGGCTAGGGACATTAGTTAATAAAATGTAATTTTCCTTTATTTTAATTTTGAGGAGCATTAAGAATTTAATTTGGGACATGTATTTAGTCCATTTTTTATTTTAGGAGGTGTCTTAGGAATTTAGAGGGTGGATTTAGCTTTTTTGGTCTTTATGAAGGAAATAAGGGGTAACCTTGATATCTACACCCCTCTTTTCCTACATAAACCCCCTAAGCTAATAAGAAGGAATCTTGGCCCTTGGTTTGAGAAACTTGGGCACCAAGTTTCATGATCTAAGGAGGGAATTGTTTCTCAATCCTCCTCCCTTAGATCTCTCCTTTTAATCCTAGCCCTTGTTTTTTAGGTTATCTTGTTCAAGAGGTTAGCTACCTCTATAAATAGGAGCTCCTCCTCTCACTTGTATTTTTTACACTTGAATTTAATCCTAGAGACCATATTGGTTGTGAGGTTCTTACCTTTGAATGTCCCCCTTTCTCCTTTGTGAAAGCTTCTAAGAGTTATCAAGGGACCCCTACCTTGTGGCCTCTCCCCTTTGGCTTATCAAACCTAGTATTTGTGGCGCCTCACCCCATTCCTTTCCTCTCCATAAATCCATTTCCCTTCCAAGTGACCTTAGAAAGGATCGTTTGGGCACGTGATCATCAAAGATCACATCACATGCAATCCACAAATATCATGCAAATCAAGAGTTAAAACACAATGTATATCAATGAAAACATTAGGCATAAACATGAGCTCATAAAAAATCTTCTTCTTCCAATTGTTGCTTGGATCCTCATGTGCCTCCACGTCTTCCCCAAATTGTCTTGTCCACTGCTCCTTTACGAATAACTCTTCCTTAGGCATCAAAACAAAAGAATTTTTATCATTAGAAGCAACAGAAATTTTACTTAAAAAGTTAATTTCACCATTCAATCTAGGAGAAGGAATTAGACTTTTGCATTCTCTCAGCTCTTTTTCTTTTATTACTTTTTGTTTTTCCCTCAACTCCTTTTCTTTCATTTCTTTTTCTTTCAACTCTTTCTCTTTTATTTCTTTTTCTTTTTCCCTCAACTCCTTTTCTCTCATTTCTTTTTCTCTTAACTCTTTTTCTTTTATTTCCTTTTCTTTTTCCTCTTTTCTCTCTTGTCCTATTTTTGTTTTCAACCTGATTAAATCCTCAATTGCTTCTTTAGGTGAAAGTAATGCAATTCTCAATTTGCATCCTTGGTGCATAAAAGAAATTTTATTTGTTTTCTCATTGTAATTAACATTTCTTTCAACTTGCCATGATTTACCGAGAAGTAAGTGGCAAGCATCCGTGGGTACCACATCACACAACACAACATCTTCATATTTTCCAATGGAAAACTTCACTTCAACTTGCTTATTCAAAAATATGCCACCATTTTCACCAAGACTTTGAAGTTTGTAAGGTTGTGGGTGTGGTGTAGTCTCTAAATTCAATTTGGTTTCTAATCTTGAACCAGCCAAATTGGTACAATTTCCTCCATAAATAATGATTGAGCAAATCTTTACTTCAATTGAACATCTAGTTTGAAATAAGCTTCCTTTTTGAATTTCAACCCTACCCTTAACCTTAGTAGTTATAATCTCATTGTCCCCAAAAATTTTTCTTTTCTTGTTTGGCCAATTTAAAGCAATATGACCTTTACCCAAACATTTAAAACATTTAATTGTATTAATCTTGGAAGTAGAAGAAATGCAAGGGTTAGGAACGTGTTTACCACTTGAAGACTTTGAACCTTGTTCCCTAGGTAAGGAAGATCCCTCCTTCTTGGACTTTTCCTTACTACTAGAAGAAGCATGGTGACATATCTTTTTGTATGAATACATGTTCATGAACTGTTGCATTTGATCTACAAAAGCATCAAATATAAACTTGTTGTTGCCCACCAGAGGAGGGTTACCTTCAGAACTAGTACTTGTCATGATTCAAGCAAAGGAAACAAAAGTGAAAGAAAAATAGGATCTCACTACTGTCTAAGTGTTTCCACTCAAAAGTCACTCGTGTTTCACACTTTTAAGGCTTTTCTATAATGTTTCACTCATGCCTTTTTCCACTATTGTTCCTCTACAACCTCTTAAATTGAACCTCCAAAATCCAAATCAAGAAAACATTCAATGTGAAATATGTAACGAATTTCAAGCTCAACTCAAGAGGCCAAGGAATGAGAAAACTCCAAGACAAAACCAAGGAAATTTTAAAGACAATCAAGACAAGCTAAAAAAAGAAAGGAAAGGGTAACTCAAAGTAGAATGCCAAAGAAAGACAAACTGGAAAAAAAACAAGACAAAGACAACTTAAACCAAGAACCACACAAGATTCAGAATTAGTGTATTTTAAAAGACTTGAAATTGATGTAGAAGAACTTTATATGGAGCAGAATTTTCTCTTTTTTTTTTTTTAATTTTTTTTACACTTTGGCCACAAAATATTTTTTTTATAAGTGTAATTTTGCCCACAATTTTTTTTGTTGTTTTTTTTAACTTCTGAATAATCTCTTCTTTTTTCTTCTTTTTTTTTTGCCAAACTGTCTGTCAAACCAATTTTTTTTAATCAAACAATAAATCTACATCAAAATTTTCATGAACACCATAAAGATGATGAGTGATATTCTCCAATTTCTAGAAATACGTAAAAATTCTAGTGCAGAATTGACTCAATTAGAACATAGAAACATGAGAACAAACTCCATTAAACTAGATAGTGGATAAAAGAAAAAATAAAATAAAAAAAACTGAATGAACACAACAATTTCAAGGCATAATAAAACTGACACAAGGAAACATATGGTACCCATTGATGCAAGAAATTTTCATGAACATAAATTTCCAATAACACTGATGCGTAAAGAAATTTAGCAAAATTGACATAAGGAATTTGAACTCTACACCTGCTTGATCCATGAATTTGAATAAGTGTGACGTTTCACAAGTACTCCAACCCTAATAAATCACCAAGAATATTTCCACAAAATTTGAAATAAACAATGGACACATTGATGTTGAAATGCTTGCTCTGATACCAAATGATATGAACCTATTTTCGGATCGATACATTTCAACATCAACAAGAAGAAAATTAAAAGGAAATATTTGTAGAAGAAAATATAAAAAAATGGATTGAGGCAAAGAAATGGAAAGAACAACGCCATAATCCCTAAGGATTGATAAGTTGAGGAGAATTCGCCACAAAGAATAAGAATTCTTTGATAAGAATTTGAAAAGGTTCTACTCAAGTGGGAAAACACTCTCAGTATGGCAAAAGCTATATTTGATTTCTTCCAAGTCTATCTTACAAAGGTTTCCGTAGGCCTATTTATAGCGTAGGATTTCTAAAATAAACAAATTGGTAATTGATAGGAATTAAATTCCCACTTACATAAAAACCCACTAACCATTTAATGACTTTAAAGCAAAGCTAAAACTGACCCAAAACAAGCCAAGAGTCATATGAACTTATTACATAAAATTATTACGAAAATACAAATTAAAATATAGAAGATGGGTTTTAATTTAACTTCTGTCTAATATTCATAATCTTCTAGAAAAACTTGACGTCTCCTTCATAGTCCTCTATCAACATGTTCCATTTAATTGTATTCATTTAACCATTTTTTAGGCTTGTATAAGCACCCTTAAGTCATTAGGATTTTAGGGGTTTAGCTAGTTTAATTTTCGGCCTTGTATTTTGGCCTGTAGGTTCTATTTTTCTTTAGGAGGTGTAATTAGTCTCCTTGTGGAGTGTGTTAATTAGTTGGGCTTGGTACATGAGGATTTGGACGTGTAGGATCTTATTTATACACCCTTAATTCCTCTTCACACCCTTCTAACCAACACATGAAACATGTAGGAGACATGTGGGCCCCTTGTCCCCCTCTTTTACTCCACATGGGCTTTCTCACTCCTACATGGCTGATTCTTATTACTTCTTATTTTAATTTGAATTTTGGAGGTGCCATGTCATTTCCCTCCAAAATTCAAATTCAAACTAGAGGGAACATAGATCCATATTTTTAGGGCCATGTTTGGATCTTTAGTTGGATTAAATTAGTGTTAATTGAGCACATGCTAAATTAACACTAAATCAAGACAACTAACCGTTGTTTAAGCATCTTGGACGTTCACCATTAGTATTTTAGGTCCATGGTTAATGCTTTACTCTATAAATAGAGTTTCCCTCCTCTTGTATCATTTGAACACTCATTGAATGAAAATAACTTTCTCTAAATTTGAGAGCTTTTTTTATGCATGCCTCCCTTGATCTTTTTCTAGAGGTTTTCTTCTTTGGTGAAATGCTTTGTGGAGAGGTAAGAAGTGAGGTGGTTTTAGGCGCCACTTAAGGTAAGATAAGCCTAAGAGGGAAAGTTTGCCACAAGGGATGGAACCCTTGATAAAAACCTAAGGAATTCTCAAAGAGAGAAGAGTGGACAATAAGAGAATTTTGGCCAACTCAAGGTTTTTCCATTCAATCAAGTGTAAAAAATACAAGAGTGTGAAGGAGCACCTTTTTATAGAGGGAGCTAACCTCTTGGACAAGTCATGAAGGAAATGAAGGGCTAGGATTAAAAGGAGTCATCCAAGGGAGGAGGATTGAAGCCCAAAGTCCAATCAATACCCTCCTTTAGATGAGAATTGGTGCCCAAGCTACCTCATCCAAGGGCCAAGATTACTTCTTTATTAGTTTTGGGTTTTATTTAGCAAAAGAGGGTGTAGTTATCAAACTACCCCCTTATTTCGTAAATAAAGTCCCAAAACCTAATCTTACCCCTTCTTATTACTAAGACACCTCCTAGAAAATTAAATGGAATAATACATGTCCAAAATAAAATCCTAGGTTCCTAAAATAAAAATTACAAGTAAATAAGTCATGGCTTGCATAACTTGATGGTCATATAGAGGTGAGATCTTCCTCCCTCTACTCTATCCATGTCTTCTTCTATTCTCCTAGCCATGGACCTAGTGATAGGGCCCTTGCTTGGGGAGAATGCATCATCCCCTCCCCCTTGGGAAGGATTTGACCTCAAATCTGATAGGTCCTCCTCTTCTTCATCAGTACCTACAAAAGGGATCAAATCACAAACATTAAAGGTAGTACTGACACCATAGTCCTCAGGGAGATCTAATATGTATGCATTGTTGTTCACTCTCTTGAGGACTTGAAAGGGACCATCTCCTCGGGGGCTAAGCTTGGACTTCCTTTGAGTAGGGAAGCGATACTTCCTCAAATGAAGCCATACCCAATCCCCTTCATTGAAGATAATTTCTTTCCTGCCCCTATTGGCTTTACTAGCATACTCCTTTGAATGATGTTCAATGTTGGCCTTTAGCCTTTCATGTAATTTTTTAACAAAATCCGCTCTTACTATTCCTTCTTTGTGAACAGAAGAAGGGAAGGGTAAGGGCAAGATATCAAGAGGAGTAAGGGGGTTGAAGCCATAAACAACTTCAAAGGGAGAATGCTTGGTGGTCCTTTGAACCACCCGGTTGTATGCAAACTCAATATGGGGTAGGTATTCATCCCAAGACTTGTGATTTCCTCGAAGAAGTGTCCTAAGCATTGTAGATAGAGATCTATTTACTACCTCAGTCTGCCCATCAGTTTGGGGGTGACATGTGGTAGAAAATAAGAGTTTAGTTCCTAGCCTTGCCCACAATGTTTTCCAAAAGTGGCTAAGGAACTTCACATCTCTATCAGAGACTATGGATTGGGGAATTCCATGTAAAGGGACAACTTCTTTAAAGAAAAGTCTCACAATGTTGCTCGCATCATCTATCTTGTGGCATGGTATAAAGTGAGCCATTTTTCAAAATCTATCTACCACTACAAAGATAGAGTCTGCACCTCGTTGGGTTCGAGGCAGACCAAGGATGAAATCCATACTAATATCCAGCCAAGGTGCAGAAGGAGCAGGTAAGGGTGTGTACAATCCATGAGCAATTGTCTTAGACTTAGCTTGCAAGCAAGCAATGCATCTACGACAATGTCTATAGACGTCTTTCTTCATATGGGGCCATAAGAATTTTTCTTGTAAAAGCAGAAGAGTTTTGTTAATTCCAAAATGCTACCTTTGAAAAGGTACCCCTCACTCACAAAGAACCCATTTTGGGTTTTACATGCAAATGTAGAGGCAGCATAAATGGATCTAAAATCCTTATCAGAAAGATACATTTCTCTAATATTATCAAATCCAAGAATCTTTGCACTTAAGGTGGTGTAAAGGGTATGTCTACGAGACAAAGCATCAGCCACCACATTATGTTTTCCTTTCTTGTATTCGATGATATAAGGGAAAGTCTCAAGAAATTCTACCCATTTAGCATGCCTTTTATTAAGCTTGCCTTGACCCTTCAAATACTTAAGTGACTCATGGTCACTATGAATGATGAACTCCTTGGGTACAAGATAATGTTCCCAAGTTTGAAGGGCCCTTATCAAAGAGTAAAACTCTTTATCATAGGTGGGGTAGTTTAAGGCGGCTCTATTTAGTTTTTCACTAAAATAAGCCACGGCATGACCACCTTGTAACAACACAGCTCCCACACCCACTCCCGATGCACCACACTCTAGCTCAAAAGTTTTAGAAAAGTCAGGAAGAGCTAAAACTGGTGCATGGGTCAGTTTCTCTTTGATAAGTTCAAAGGCTTTTTTTGTTTTTCACCCCAAAGGAAAGGAGTATCCTTCTTCACCAAATCATTGATTGGTGAGAAAAGTGTGGAGAAGTTAGGCACAAAGCGCCTGTAAAAGCTCGCGAGACCATGAAAACTCTTGATCTCAGTCACACTTTTTGGGGTGGGTCATTCTTGGATGGCTTTGATTTTGTCGGGGTCTACTTGAACCCCATTTTTATTAACTATAAAACCTAAGAACACCACACTCTCCACACAAAAATTACATTTTTCAAGATTTCCATAGAGTTGGTGTGACCTAAGAATGCAAAAGACGCGCCTAAGATAGCCTGCATATTCATCTAGGCTCTTGCTATACACTAAGATGTCATCAAAATAAACAACACAAAATTTTCCTAAGAAATCCCTAAGGACATGATTCATAAGCCTCATGAAGATGCTTGGGGCATTGGTAAGCCCAAAGGGCATTACCAACCACTCATACAGCCCAAACTTGCTCTTAAAAGCGGTTTTCCATTCATCACCTTCCTTGATGCGGATTTGGTGATAACCACTCTTAAGATCAATTTTTGAAAATAATTGGACCCCATGCAATTCATCAAGCATGTCATCAAGCCTAGGGATAGGGTGCCTATATTTGATGGTGATGTTATTGATTGCTCGACAATCAATGCACATCCTCCATTGGCCATTCTTCTTAGGCACCAACAAAACTGGCACAGCACAAGGGCTTAGGCTCTCTTGAACCCAACCCTTCTCCAATAGTTCTTGGACTTGAGATTCAATCTCCTTGGTCTCCATGGGATTAGTCCTATAAGCAGGCCTATTAGGCAGGCTAGCCCCTTATACCCCTAATTGGAGGAAGTCCTTTGGGAACTTCATTAGGGAATATATCACCAAACTCCTTTAAAAGCTCTTGAACCTCTTGATGTAGGTTCTCAGGTCCCAGTTCTATGGCAGTGCTAGAACTAGAAGGGAAAAAAGTGGAGGGGGAAGAAATGGGGGATGTCTCTTTGCAAAGGAGGAGATAGAAAGGTCTGTTAGTTAAGGGGGCTTCCTTTAAATCCAATTTTGTCGCAAATAAACTCCCTTTACTAATGACTTTCTTGGAAGGGGTACCAACTTCCAACTCAACCTCTTTACCCCTTTCAAGCTTTAGGGGTAAAGCTTTGCTTTTTTTTTTCTCCTCATCTCTCTTATGTTTCATGATGAGTTGGTCCTCCTCCACTTGTGAAGGTGTTAGAGGACACAACTTAATGTGCTTATCCTTATGAGTGAGGATGATGTTATTGGAATGACCATGGTGTATGACTTTCTTATCAAATTGCCATGGTCTTCCTAGCAAGATATGGCCAGCTTCCATTGGGACTATGTCACACAGGATCTCATCTTTATAAGACCCAATGGAAATTGGAACCTTGACTTGCTCATTGACCTCCATTTCCCCTTGCTCATTGAGCCATTGAAGCTTGTAAGGCTTAGGGTGGGGAAGTGGGGTCAAGGCTAGCTTTTCCACCAACCTTGAGCTACAACAATTGCAGCATGACCCACTATCCACAATGAGAGAACATATTTTGTCATTCACCTTATAGCGAGTGTGGAATATGTTCTCCCTTTGAGATGAGGACACTTTCAAAGGTTGGCTTCCAAGAAGTCTTCTTATCATTAAGAGGTCTCCCTTACATGCATAAGCGGTTTCATCACAATCAGATTGGTATGCATGAACCCCTTCTCCTTCGCTCTCACTAGAGGAGTGTGAGCTAGACTCACTACTATAAACATCTTGGGCCCTCATGATGATGTTTCTCTTAGTAGGGCATTGAGAGGCCTCTCCCAAGACATTTAAAGTATTTGATACTACTAACTTTCTCGTGAGAGTTAGTAATAGGGGTTTTTCTCTCTATATGTGATGTTTTATGTTCTTTGAAGTGCTTGGGATGTTCCTCTTTGGGGTAACTCTTGAAAGAGTTCCCCGTAGGTTGGTCCCTCTTTACATAAGGTGGGTTATCCTTTTTAAAAGTTTTCCTTCTAATTTGATTTTCCACCTTGATGAAAAGTTGAACTAACTCATCAAGGGAATTGTATGAGAAGAGCTCCACCTTATCACAAATTTCGGGGCTTAACCCACACAAAAACCTTGCCATAGTGGCCTTGGGTTCCTCAATGATACCCGCCCTCAAGATAAGAAGTTCCATCTTTTGTCTATACTCTTCTATACTAAGGTTGGTTTGCCTTAGCCTTTGGAGTCTATCCAAAAGATCTCTTTCATACCAAGAGGGAATATGCCTTCTTCTTAGAGCACTTCTAAGATCATTCCAATATCTTATGGAAGGCATATTGGTCCGGATTCTCTCATTGGTTAACCCAACCCACCAATGCATGGCATGCCCTTGGAAGCTAAGGGTTGCCATTGGAACCTTTCTTTCTTCTCCTACCTCATGGCAAGTGAAGAGTTGTTCTACCTTGATTTCCCAATCAAGGTAGGCTTCCACATCTTCCCTCCCATGAAATGGGGGGAGATCAATTTTGGGCTCCCTTGGAGGGGCCCCATTATTATGCATGGATGAATGGGAGTTTCTCCTAGGATGATTGTAGTATTCTTCCTCACTTTCACTCCTATGGGTATGTCTAGATGGGGAACCTAAGACTATCCCTTTCATTTTGTAATTCTCACCATTCCCATGCTTTCTTTTTTCTTCTTCTTTCTCTTTCTTTTATTTCTCTCCTTTCTTCATCTTCTTTCCTTTCTCTTATTCTTCTCTCTTCCTTCTCTCTTTTTTCTCTCTTTTCTTCCTCTCTTTCTTTTATTTTTCTTTTCTCCTTGGACTCTTTTTATCTCCTTTTTTCTTCTCTTCTCTCTTGTTCTTTTGCCATCCACTCCCTAAAGTCCATGTTGAAGTTTTCTAGAGTGTAATCTTTAGAAATATTTCTCTGGTTTACACTCTTGTTTGATGAATAACTATGAACACTAGAGTGGGTGTGTGATGTCATTGTGCTTGAATTTCTAAGAGGAAAAAGGTGGCTAAAAAATTTTCACAAACAAACACTCCTCTCTTTTTGTGTTTTCTTGCCTAAAATGGCTTGATGAGCCTTTGGAACTCTTTAGCCTTCTAAGCGCTTTGAATAAGAAAAATAAAGCAAGAATTTTAAAGCAAAAATTCAAAAAAGAAGGGAACTAAAGCGAGCTCCTAAGGTGTTGAAGGAAGTGTACCACTTCTTCCTTCTTCACCTAATTTTCGAGAAACTAAAAAATTGATTAAATTTTATTACAACCAAAGGGAGGGCCTTAAGGGCACTCAAACTCACAACTACAAAATTAATACACCCAAATTAAAGAAAAAGTAAAGTGTGCAAAAAATGATTCTCCAAATGCTCCCTCAAATCAAAGTCCTCACGGCTAGGTGTATTTCCTTTTGAGGTGATCCCTTAGGCTCTTAGTCCAACCTTCCAAAATATGCTACCCTTGTGGTAAGCTCCTTTTTCAAGCTTTCTCCCAAAAGTGACACTAACACACAAACCAAAGAAACCAAAAGTAGCAAGAGGAGGTGCGAATAGAAACTCAAAAAGCAATAAAAGATAACACAATCAAAAGGACACTTAACCAAATGGTAAGAGTATATAAGACAAACCAGAAAGATGATTTAAAAGACAAGCAACAACTAAAAGGTAAACAAAAGAAAGAGAGCACACAATGGAATACCTAAGAATGGCACTAGATTAAAGAGTAGAAGAACACAAATATCAAGTTCTAGTGTACCAAAAGTAATAAAATTTCTTTTAAGGTTCCAAGTTCAAAGTTGAAGCACTTGCTAATTTTAGGTGAGGTACATCAAATGAATTTTTTTCAAACTTTCTTTTCTTTTGTTTGTTCTCTTTTTTTTTTTTTGAATCCTTCGTTGTTTTTTTGTATTTTATTTTAGACTTTGTTTTCTTTTTTTTTTTTAATATTTACTAGATGCACCTAAATTGATTGTGAATTTAGTGCTTGATAACAAAGAGTTATGCGCTTGGAACAATAAAGAAAATTAAAAGCAACAATTTAGGTACTACTAGAAATGACTTCAAAATGCAAAGTAGCTATAGATGTGTTAATGGTTTAGTAGTTTGGTGTGCCACTGGACTCAAGCTTTGTTAAGTTTTTAGTAATTTGTTGAACACAAATACCAAACTTATAGCTTAAGTGAAAGCACCCACAAACAAGAACTTTACCACACAAATGAGCTACTAATTATACGTATAAGGAAAATAAAGACAAAGGAAATTGAGCAACTATTTTTGAATTTTTTTTAAGAATATGCTTGAAACTAAAAGCACATGAACTTCTAAAGAGACTTAGACATGAGGTATGACCCTCTATGTTGCTCAATTTAAGAAGTTTCAAATTTTTTTTTGTAAAAACAAAAGAGGCTAAACTTAAAAGGAATTAATAGACAAAATGGGAAACTATAAACATGACTTATAGAGAACTACACAAGAGTATAAAAGTGAAAAATAAAAGCTAAAAATAAAGCAAAAACAAGGCAACTAGGTGCAAGGAAACACAAGAATTTGGTCTAAATTTCTTGACCACAAGGTTGTGGAATTCACCACAAGGGCATGGATTTTTAGCAAGAAATTCTCAAAACCAAAATTCAAGCAAGAAAGCACCCAACTCAAAGCTTAAGCGGAAATTAATGAATATGGGAGAGACGTAGATGCAAAGAAAAGAACAATATAAATTGTATCAAGCAAAAAATAAATGGTGCAAATAAACTATAACTCAAAACAATAAACTCAAGACATAAATGGAAATGATAAACAACAATGGAAAGATAGAAAAAATTGCGAAAATTAAAGATAAAATAAAATAGGAAAACGAAAAGAAAAAATAAATGAGATAGGAAGAGAGTTTATACCTCTAGAACCAATGCTCTAGATACCAAATGATGCATGCCTCCCTTGATCTTTTTATAGAGGTTTTCTTCTTTGGTGAAATGGTTTGTGGAGAGGTAAGAAGTGAGGTGGTTTTAGGCGCCACTTAAGGTAAGATAAGCCTAAGAGGGAAAGTTTGCCACAAGGGATGGAACCCTTGATAAAAACCTAAGGAATTCTCAAAGAGAGAAGAGTGGACACTAAGAGAATTTTGGCCAACTCAAGGTTTTTCCATTCAATCAAGTGTAAAAAATACAAGAGTGTGAAGGAGCACCTTTTTATAGAGGGAGCTAACCTCTTCGACAAGTCATGAAGGAAATGAAGGGCTAGGATTAAAAGGAGTCATCCAAGGGAGGAGGATTGAAGCCCAAAGTCCAATCAATACCCTCCTTTAGATGAGAATTGGTGCCCAAGCTACCTCATCCAACGGCCAAGATTACTCCTTTATTAGTTTTGGGTTTTATTTAGCAAAAGAGGGTGTAGTTATCAAACTACCCCCTTATTTCGTAAATAAAGGCCCAAAAGCTAATCTTACCCCTTCTTATTACTAAGACACCTCCTAGAAAATTAAATGAGTATACATGTCCAAAATAAAATCCTAGGTTCCTAAAATAAAAATTACAAGTAAATAAGTCATGGCTTGCATAACTTGATGGTCATATGGAGGTGAGATCTTCCTCCCTCTACTCTAGCCATGTCTTCTTCTATTCTCCTAGCCATGGCCCTAGTGATAGGGCCCTTGCTTGGGGAGAATGCATCATTTTTGTTCTTAGGGAGTGTTCATGTTATCTCCACTCTTCTGAGACTCCTTCATGCTATTATCAAGGGTTCCTTCCCTTGTGGCTAGCTTCACTCATGGCTTATCCTACAAAGTAGAAGTGGCGCCTACCTTATCTTTATCTTCTAGTCTTCCACTTCCATTTCTTCAACCTCAAGGACCTCTATGAGCAAGGATCTTGGGAGCATTCTCTTTATCAAGGATTCTTCAACCTTGCCTTGGGGAGGGATGCATCATTTGGTATTAGAGCTTAGACTCTGATAGAGGTTCCTTCTTTATCCTTAACTTCTAATTTTTTTCGGTTTATTGTCTTGTGTTCATCTTCTTCTTCTACCCAATTCTATTTTCCTTTCACCATTTCGTGTTGTCTATTATATTTCCTTGCTTTTCTAGTTTTAATTGACTTGTTATTTTGATTTTGTTTGGTTCATTTTAATTCTAAGTCACTTCTCTTCATTTTTATCGGTGTACTTTATTTTGAGTTTAATCGGTTCAAATTGCTTATTCTTCCTTTGAATCATGTATTCTTATGTTTAGGACTCATTTTCACCATTAACCTTTTGTTTTGAGTCATTTTGTGCATAATGAAGTTCCTAGGAAACACCTAACCGTGAACCCACACCTCTGTGGCATTTCCCATAGCGTTGTGGTTCAGGTGTTTTGGCTTCCTTTTTGCATTTCCTTGGCTGTTTTTTGTGCGTTTTTTTTTTGCTTATTTTAGGATTTATTTTCAGTTTTAAAATCTTAGTATTTTTCATTTAGAGTTTTGTTTGGTCCTTAATTTTGTCATATCAATTTCCTTAGGTTTTACTAAATTTTTTGTGTTGATTGTGTCTTGAAAAAAGAGTTGTGTTCACTTCTTGAAATTGAGCTTCTAAGAGAGTTCTTCTATCTTGTTTAAGTCTCTTAAGAAGTCACACATGCTTTTAGTTCAAGCATGTTCCTAATTTAAATGTTTTAAAAAAATTATAGCTCAATTTCTTCTCTAAATTTTAAGTACCTTGTGTTGATCTGTAGTAGCTTTTAGTGTGCTTGTTTGAAATGAAACTGTTTTGGTATTTGGAGTTGTCCTTGGCTGCGTGATATTGAGAAAAACTTGTGCCAAAATAAGTTAATTCATGCACAAATAAATCACTCCTAAGCATACCTTAAAACACTTCAAATTTTAGTACATTTTTTAGTTACTAAAATTTTCATTAGTTGCACTTGTATTTGAAATTTTGTGGCCTTGCTTGCCAAATCACTTCAAGCTTTTAATGCCTCTTGGTTCCTCCTAAAATTTTCTTTCCAAACCTAAATTAGGTGAAGCCAAAAGAAATTTTAAAAAAAAGGAAAAAAAGTCAAAAGACAATTTGAAAACAAAGAATAAAAAAGAGTGCAAAAACAAAAAGTAAAAAAAAAATACATAGACAAAAGTGTTGTACCTAATTGGAAGTTTATTGTAATTGTAAAGGAGGACCTAAAATCAATTTAAATAGCTTGAAAGTTGAACATATAACATTCGGCCATCACTTTTATAATTGGTGCAATTTTTGAAAATTTTTTAGTCATTTTTGCATTTTAGTCCTTAATCTAATGTAGAACCATTCTAGGATTGTACTTTGTGTACCTACTTCTTTCTTAGCCTTAATTTTATTTTGTCTTTTTCTACATCTTTGAGTCATGTATTCTTTCCACTTGGATAGTTTACCATTCAAATTGTGCCTTTGTTGCTTTACTTTTTCTTGTCCTATCTTTGGTTCTTGCCTTGGTTTGGTACCACTTTTTGTGTAGGTAAGCCTTGAGTAAGGAAGCCTTCCACAAGGGTAGCCTCTTAAGGAAGAGTTGAAATAGCTAAAAGGACTTGAACAAAAGGAAGAGCATGGACAAAGAGTGAAACACCTTGGGAGAGATTGCTTGGGAGAGACTTGAAGAATTTTTTTAATAATTTTGTTCCTTGATTGTCAATTTTTAGTTGTATTTTTATTTTCTTTGGTTTGTAAAAGGCCATTATTCTTAAGTGTTTAGCTTAGTCTCTCACTAATTAAGGTGTGAAGGAGGAAGTGGTAGACCACCTTCAACACCTTTAGGAGCACGTTATGATGTGATCTTTGATGAGCACGTGCCCAAAGGATCCTTTCTAAGGTCACTTGGAAGGGAAATGGATTTATGGAGAGGAAAGGAATGGGGTGAGGCGCCACAAATACTAGCTTTGATAAGCCAAAGGGGAGAGGCCACAAGGGAGGGGTCCCTTGATAACTCTTAGAAGCTCTCACAAAAGAGAAAGGGGGACACTCAAAGGTAAGAACCTCAACCAATATGGTCTCTAGGATTAAATTCAAGTGTAAAAAATACAAGTGAGGGAGGAGCTCCTATTTATAGAGGTAGCTAACCTCTTGAAGGTTTGAGTATGAAAGAAGCTCTACCTTATCTCTAATGTCAGAGCTTAATCCACACAAAGACCTAGCAAGGGTGGCCCTCAATGATATTGGCCCTTAGTATGAGAAGCTCCATCTTTTGTCTATACTCCTCAATACTTAGGTTATGTTGCCTAAGTCTTTGGAGCCTATCCAAAAGATCCCTCTCATAATATGAAGGAATGTGCCTTCTTCGAAAACAAGTTTTTAAATCATTCTAGTAGCAAATGTCAGGCATTTGTTTACGGGCCCTATCCTTGACTAACCCATCCCACCAATGCAAAGCAGAACCTTGAAAACTAAGGGAGGTCGAAGGTACTTTCCTTTCTTACCTAATTTCATAGCATCGAAAGAGTTGTTCCACTTTGACTTCCCAATCTAGGTAAGTCTCAACATCTTCCCTACCATGAAAATGGGGTAGGTCTACCTTTGGTTCCCTAGCATGATTTATGTTCTCTTGAGGAACATGATGATTGTATGATGAATGAACGTAATGCTTATGTTGATTTATATAGTATTCTTCTTCACTAGAGCTAAAATGCCTAGATGAGGATCTTATGAGAATTCCTTTATTTTTTCTATCACTCTCCCTCCCATCTCTCCTCTTACTCTCTTCTCCTCTCCTTCTCTCTTCTTCCTCTTTTTCTCTTTTTCTTTCTAGTTCTTTCCTTCTTCTCCTTTCTTCATCCTCTCTTCTCTCTCTTTGCCTTCTCTCTTCTCGCTCTTTTTTCTTTTTTCTCATTTCCAACATCTCTTTTTTTAACTCTTCCTTCTCTTTTTGTTTTTCCTTTTCTTTTATTTCTTTTTTTCTCTCTTTTTCTTCTCTCCTTTCTTGTTCTTTAGTCATCCATTCCCTAAATTCTAAGTTAAGGTTTTCATGAGTGTCTCCCTTAGAAGGTTTTCTTTGGTTGAAACTCTTACTTGATGAACAACTATGTGCACTAGAATGTGTGTGGGAAGTCATGGTGCTTGGATGCTAAAACCTAAAGGGTAGGCCAAAAACTTTTTTTTTTTCAAGCAACACTCCTCTCTTTTTTTTTGTTTTCTCACCTAAGGTGGCTTGATGAGTCTTTAAAACTCTTAGCCTCTACACATTTTTTCAAAATACCATAAAATAAAATAAAAGTGCAAGAATGTAAAAGAGAAAGGGCTCTAATCGTGCTCCTAAGGTGTTGAAGAAAGTGTACCACTTCTCCCTTCTTCACCTAATTAATGAGGAACTATGCTAAAATTAACCAAAATTATTACAAACCAAGGGAGTGCCTTAAGGGCACTCAAACTCCCAATCTAAAATTAAGTATACACAATACAAAGAATAAAAAAAAATAAAACAAAGTCTTCACTCCAAGCTTGTTGGTGTTTGTCTCCTTTTGATCAAGCCCCTTTGAGTTGCATCAACTCACCCCAAGAATGCTACCCTTGTTTCCTCTTGTTTGGACTTGCCAAAATTTTATATATGGAACCTTTCCCAACCTTTCCTTACCAAGACCAAATACAACACAAGACAACAAACAAAGGTGAATAACAAAACAAGGTACACAAATCCAAGTGGATAGATTAAACAATGACAAACTCAAAGAAGTAAAGAAGACAAGCAATAAAACATAAGGCTCACAAAGGAAGGTAGCACACAAATAATTTTCCTAGATTAGCTCTAAGAGTAGAGATGAAAAAAGACTCAAACAAAAAAAATGAAACCAATAGTTGCACACTTAATAAAATTTAAGTGACCAAAAACTAAAAAGCTTACTCAAGTAATTTTTTTTTTGAATAACAATTGGTTCCTCATATCAAATGTTTCTACTATTAGGTACACAACTTCAAATTTGTCTTTCTTTTGAGTTCTTTATCTTCTTTTTTTTTAACTTGAACTTTTTCTATTTTTTTTAACTTTTTCTAATCATTTTGCTGCACCTAATAGCTTGTTGAATTTAAATTTTAATGAGGATTCTTGAAATAATAACTCTTGAGTGAATAAGCACAAAGTAAGGTCACACAATTTTCAAGCAATGCATGCAACTAAAGGCAAAACAACTTAGTAGTTCCAAATACCACTGAACTAATGGTGCTTAAGGAATGATTTAGGGCTGACTTTGAAGTAAATTGATTGCTCAAATTACTAACACAATTCACCCAAGCTAAAATTCCATAAAGAGGCACCAATAGTGAAGGTAAACCAAGTGGAAAGCTACTAATAATTCAACATAAAACAAGAAACATATAAAGATTGAATTGAGCAAATATTTAAGAACAATAAAGAGATTAATATGCTTGAACTAAAATCATAAAAGACTTAAGAGACTCAACAAGAGGTTTACCTCTTAGGAGCTCAATTGAAAATGTTTTTGAAGGCTTTTTTGTAAAAATTTTAAGAGGCTAAAACCTATGGAATTTAAATGAGACAAAATAGGAAACTAACATGACTAGTATTTGACAAAACACAAGATTAAGAAAAAATAACACACCTAAAAATAGAGCAAAAATTTCAGCAAGAGACTCAAAACAAAAGGCACAACAAAGTGGCCAAAGTTGATCACCACAATGGTGTGAAAAAATCCTCAACCATGTGGGTTTAATGGTCACAACTTCTTAGGCACACTTTAACATAAAAAACCAAGGGAAAATTAAGCAACTTGAACATGAAAATAAGATGCAAAGAAAGGGACAAATAAAATCGCATCAAATTAAATGGAACATAGGAGCGTAGATAGAAAACAAAAGCGCATATAATAGCAAGAATAAAAAGCTATACTACTAGACAATAAAGGAAATAGAGATGACAAAAAATGAAGGACTTTAAAATAAATAGATAAACAACAAAGCAAAAAAAATTGAGAAAGAACGTGACCTTTAGAAAGTGGCTCTAGATACCACTTGATGTGATCTTTGATGATCACGTGCCCAAAGGATCCTTTCTAAGGTCACTTGGAAGGGAAATGGATTTATGGAGAGGAAAGAAATGGGGTGAGGCGCCACAAATACTAGGTTTGATAAGCCAAAGGGGAGAGGCCACAAGGGAGGGGTCCCTTGATAACTCTTAGAAGCTCTCACAAAGGAGAAAGGGGGACACTCAAAGGTAAGAACCTCAACCAATATGGTCTCTAGGATTAAATTCAAGTGTCAAAAATACAAGTGAGGGAGGAGCTCCTATTTATAGAGGTAGCTAACCTCTTGAACAAGATAACCTAAAAAAGAAGGGCTAGGATTAAAAGGAGAGATCTAAGGGAGGAGGATTGAGAAACAATTCCCTCCTTAGATCATCAAACTTGGTGCCCAAGTTTCTCAAACCAAGGGCCAAGATTCCTTCTTATTAGCTTAGGGGGTTTACGTAGGAAAAGAGGGGTGTAGATATCAAGGCTGCCCCTTATTTCCTCCATAAAGACCCAAAAAGCTAAATCCACCCTCTAAATTCCTAAGACACCTCCTAAAAATAAAAAAATGGACTAAATACATGTCCCAAATTAAATTCTTAATGCTCCTCAAAATTAAAATAAAGGAAAATTACATTTTATTAACTAAAGTCCCTAGCCTAATATCTTCACTCTCCATAGGAGGTGAAGTCTTCCTTTGTCTGCAAGGGCTAGGTCTTCTTCAATCCTTCTAGCCATGGCCCTAGTGATAGGTCCTTGGCTAGGCATGGTCACATCACGTTAGATCCCTTTCCTTTTTAAATCTTTGCTTAATCTTACCTTAGCTTTATTACACATTTTAGGTAAGTGTATAGAGTTCCAAAGGCTCTTGCATTGATAGGTTGTCGTTAGATTAAGTTCTTGTAGTTGTTTGCATTTTTCTAGGTTGGTGTTTGAGTTCCAAAGGCTCATGCATATTTTAGTTGAGAAACCAAAACAAAGCGTGAGATGAGTGAGCTCAACTCTAGGAACCAACCTCTCCTTAGTTGTTACCATGACCCAAATTCTCCCTTATTTTACACTTCCTTTTACTATCCCTATGAGAACTTTGAAAAAGAAAGAAAGAATTGTAAAGAGAGGTAAAAAGAAAAGTATAGAAAAGAGAGAATAGAGAGAAAAGATAGAGAGGAAAAAGAAGGAAGAGAAAGATAGGAATGAGAGAGAAAAGAAAGAGAGGAAAAAGAGAGAAGAAAATTGGGAGAGAGAAAAGAAAGAAAGAGAAGAAAAATGGGAAAGAGAAAAGAAAGAAATAGAAGAAAAATGGGAAAAAGAAAAGACGAAGAGAAGAGAGCAATTTAAAAAAGAAAGGGAAAAGTATTTCAAATATTGGGAGAGTGAGAGAAAAAGAAGAGAGAGGAAGGAAAGAAAGAAAGAACACACACTTACCCTTAATTAAAAAAAAGAAATAAAATTTGAAAAAGAAATTGGTGAGAAGAGTGACCTTATCCAAGACCTAGCATTGAACTCTAGCTTAGGTCAATCTTCTGACCAATCCATTAAAACACAAGTGGAATTTGTAATTGTGCAAAAATATTTTGAGCACATTGAGTCACAATCTCAAATTCACCTTGAATATGATTGTTCATAAAACACTTTAACAAGTGTTGGGCTTATATCTTTACCTTTTGAGAAACAAAATTGTGAAGTCCAATGCTTGGAAAAAGTCTTGATGGAGAAAGGTGAATGTGAATTTGATGCATTCATCCCTAGCAAGGGACATTAGCTAGGAGGATTAGAGAGATGACATGGCTAAGAAAGAGCTTCATGAAGAATTTAGGGCCATAGTCTCAAAACATTGTAAATAAATTATGTAGTTTATTTTATGTAGTATTTTGAGTGGGTGTAATTTTCGTATTTTTAGGCCTTGTATTTTGGCCTATAGGTTTTATTTTCCATAGGAGGTATGTTTAGTCCATTTAGAGGACTGTGTTAATTGGATGGGCTTTGCTTAAGAGGGAGTCATTCTAGTTGAAGTCAGGAATGAAATTTAGTACAACCATTATACAATTGTTCAACCGTTAGATTTTGTTTAATATTTTTATAGTAGGTTCTTAAGATCTTAATCTTTATTTTCAATGGCGGGATCGTCGAAATAATGTTCGGAGTGACATAATGGATGTAGAAAACAATTATATTTTTAGCATCTTATCTGATACCGTATTTTGTGTTGAGTATCTATAGAATAGTTGAACCATTAGATATTAATATTTATTTCAATGGTGGGATCATATATATAATGTACATACTGAGAGATCATGAACTCAGAGTAAGAACTGTATTTTCATGATCTTAATTATACCTGTAGCATATTTTGTTTTGAGCGTTTAGACATTAGTTGAACTGTTGGATTTGGTTCATCTATGGATAGGAGGTTCTTAACATATTTATTTTTATTTCAATAGTAAGATCCTCAAAATAATGTTTGAAGTGAGAGATAATGTGATGCAATCCTACCTATCAAGGGCCCTCTCACTAGGGCAATAGCTAGGAGGATTGAAGAGGACTTGGCCCGGAAAGACTCATCAAAACCCCAGCTCATGATGGAGATAGATATTTTAGGCCATCGTCCTTAGTTTTCCTCTTGTAAATATTAATTAGCTTTTAATCCCATTTTAGGCCTTGTATTTTGGCCATTTATGTTAGTTTCTAGAGTTTAGGGTGTAATTAGCTTAGGAAGGGAGGTGAGGGGAGTAAAGGGCCTAATAACACAAAGGAGTGTGGATCTCTTTCCACACCCCCTTGATTAGGCCATGACACTCCCTAGCTTAAGGCTAGGCACCACTTTTAGTGGGCCTAAGAGGGATTAGTGCTCCTAATACTAATTATGCCTCAGTCCTACATTGCCTAGTTTTGAGTGCGTGCCTTGCTCCCTCTTTGGGCTATAAATACACTTAGTCTCTCTTGTACAAAGCACACTTGATTGAATGAAGTAAGACTCTTTTTGAGCAATTTATTCTTGAGTGTCATTGAGAATCCTCTCTCTTGAGGAATCTCTCCCTTAAAGCTTTTATCCAGGGACCTCTCCCTTGTGGTAGGCAACATAAAATTTTTTGACTCATCTTTCTCCCAGAAAGTGGCGTCAACCCTCTCCTATTTCTAACCTCTCCATCCTCCATTTTCTTAGAGGAAGGAACCTTGCTCAGATACCAAATTATGCACTCCCTTGATCTCTTCAACCAAGGTTCCTTCCTCTAAGAAAATGGAGGATGGAGAGGTTAGAAAAGGGAGAGGGTTGGCACCACTTTCTAGGAGAAAGATGAGTCAAAAAAATTTTATGTTGCTTGCCACAAGGGAGAGGTCCCTTGATAAAAGCTTTAAGGGAGAGATTCCTCAAGAGAGAGGATTCTCAATGACACTCAAGAATAAATTGCTCAAATAGAGTCTTACTTCATTCAATCAAGTGTGCTTTGTACAAGAGAGACTAAGTGTATTTATAGCCCAAAGAGGGAGCAAGGCACTCAAAACTAGGCAATGTGGGACTTGGGCCTAATTAGTATTAGGAGCACTAATCCCTCTTAGGCCCACTAAAAGTGGTGCCTAGCCTTAAGCTAGGGAGTGTCACGGCCTAATCAAGGGGGTGTGGAAAGAGATCCACACTCCTTTGTGTTATTAGGCCCTTTACTCCCCTCACCTCCCTTCCTAAGCTAATTACACCCTAAACTCTAGAAACTAAAATAAATGGCCAAAATACAAGGCCTAAAAGGGGATTAAAAGCTAATTAATATTTACAAGAGGAAAACTAAGGACTGTGGCCTAAAATATCTATCTCCATCATGAGCTGGGGTCTTGATGAGTCTTTCCGGGCCAAGTCTTCTTCAATCCTCCTACCCATTGCCCTAGTGAGAGGGCCCTTGATAGGTAGGATTGCATCATCTCCTCCCCCATCGGAATGATTTGTCCTCAAATCTGAAGGGTCGTCCTCTTCCATGTCAGCACCTAAAAAGGGGGTAAGATCGCAAACATTAAAGGTGGTGCTAACTCCATAATCCTCGGGAAGGTCTAACTTATATGCATTATTATTTACCTTCTCAAGGATTTGGAAGGGACCATCTCCTCGAGGGCTAAGTTTGGACTTCCTCTTAAAAGGGAAATGATCCTTTCTTAGGTGAAGCCAAACCCAATCGCCCTTTTCGAAGATGCCTTCCTTCCTCCCCTTGTTGCTAGATGAAGCATACCCCTTAGATTGGGTTTCAATATTAGTTTTGACCCTCTCATGTAATTTTTTCACAAAATCGGCCCTAGTTTTCCCTTCTTTATGAAAAAATCGGGTGTTAGGGAGTGGTAACAAGTCCAGAGGGGTGAGAGGATTAAAACCATATACAACCTCAAAAGGGGAGTGCTTAGTGGTTCGATGAACCACCCTATTATATGCAAATTCAATATGGGGGAGATATTCATCCCAAGACTTGTGGTTGCCTTTCAAGAGTGCCCTCAACATAGTGGATAGGGATCTATTTACTACCTCAGTTTGTCCATCTGTTTGAGGATGACAAGTGGTAGAAAATAAGAGCTAAGTTCCTAGCCTTGCCCAAAGAGTTTTCCAAAAATGGCTAAGGAACTTAGCATCCCTATCAGAGACTATGGTTGAGGGTATTCCGTGCAAGCGGACAACCTCACGAAAGAAAAGCCTTGCGATGTGACTCGCATCATCCACTTTGTGGCAGGGAATGAAATGTGCCATTTTACTAAAGCAATCCACTACCACAAAGATAGAGTCTACACCTCGTTGGGTTCTTGGGAGCCCAAGGATAAAATCCATGCTAATATCTACCCAAGGTGTAGAAGGAGTGGGTAAAGGTATGTAAAGTCCATGAGGCATTACTCAGGACTTAGCTTGTAAACAAGCTATGCATCGCAAGCAATGTCTTTGGACATCTTTTTTCATATGGGGCCAAAAGAATCTTTTCTTTTAAAAGCATTAAGGTTTTATCAATTCCAAAATTCCCCATGAGCCCACCTTCATGGCTCTCTTTTGTCAGCAATTTCCTAATGGATCCTTGGGGTACACAAAGTTTGCCCTCTATAAGTACCCTTCACACATGTAGAAGCCATCTTTGGCTTTGGAAGATGAGGCAGTATAAATGGTTCCAAAGTCTTGGTCGGAAGGATACATTTCTTTTATGTCATCAAATCCCAAAATTTGAGCACTGAGGGTGGCAAGGAGAGAATGCCTCCTTGAAAGAGCATTGGCCACCACATTTGTTTTTCCCTTTTTATATTTGATGACATAAGGAAAAGTTTCAAGAAATTCAACCCATTTAGCATGCCTCTTGTTCAACTTTCCTTGCCCCCTCAAATACTTAAGTGACTCATGGTCACTATGAATGACAAATTCCTTGGAAACAAGATAATGTTCCCAAGTTTGGAGGGCACGGATCAAAGCATAAAACTCCTTGTCATAGGTGGGGTAGTTGAGGTGGGCACCATTGAGTTTTTCACTAAAATAAGCAATGGGGTGCCCCACTTGCAACAACACAGCTCCTACATCTACTCCTGATGCATCACATTCTAGCTCAAAAGTTTTTGAAAAGTCGGGGAGGGCTAGAACAAGTGCATTAGTGAGTTTATCCTTGAGCAGTTGAAAAGCTTCTTTTTGTTTTTCACCCCACAAGAAAGGAACTTCCTTCTTCACCAAGTCATTAAGTGGTGAAGCTAGTGTGGAGAAGTTAGGCACAAAGCGCCTATAAAATCCTGCGAGACCATGAAAGCTCTTGATCTCAGTCACACTAGTAGGGGTGGGCCATTCTTGAATGGCCTTGATTTTTTGGGGGTCCACTTGGACCCCTTGGTCACTAATGACAAAGCCCAAGAAAACCACACTAGGAACACAAAAAGTTCATTTTTCTAAGTTTGCAAATATTTTATTCATTCTAAGGACAGATAAGACTTCCCTAAGGTGTCCTATATGTTCTTCTAAAGACCTACTATAGACTAAAATATCATCAAAATAAACAACTACAAACCTACCAATGCAATCCCTAAGTACATGATTCATGAGACACATGAAAGTGCTTGGAGCATTGGTGAGCCCAAAAGGCATGGCCAACCATTCATAAAGACTGAATTTGGTCTTAGAAGCGGTTTTCCATTCATCTCCTTCTTTGATTCTTATTTGATGGTAACCACTTCTAAGATCAATTTTTGAAAATATTTTGGCTCCATGCATTTCATCAAGCATATCGTCTAACCTAGGGATTGGGTGCCTATACTTAATGGTGATGTTATTGATGGCACGACAGTCCATACACATCTGCCATTTTCCATCCTTTTTGGGTGCCAACAAAACAGGAACCGCACAAGGGCTAAGGCTGTTTTGAACCCAACCCTTCTCCAACAAGTCTTGAACTTGAGACTCAATCTCTTTGGTCTCAACGGGGTTTGTCCTATACGCAGGTCTATTGGGCAGACTTGTGCCAGGAACAAGGTCAATTTGGTGTTCTATTCCCCTTAGAGGTGGTAATCCCCTCGGAACCTCTTGAGGGAAAAGATCATCAAATTCTTTTAAAATATTTTGAACCCCTGTTGGAAGAGACTCAATTTCATGATTTGTGGTAGTGCCAGAAAGTACCTCTTTACAAAGAAGGAGATAAAAAGGCCGATAAAGCAAGAGAGCTTCTTTAATATCCATTTTTGTTGCAAAATGACTCTCTTTCTTAATTACCTCTTTGGAAGGGGTACCTCCTTCCAACTCTCCCTCTTTACGCTTTTCAAGCTTGAGGGATGAAAGTTTTTTTTTTTTTTGACTTTGAACTTTTTTTTCCTCATTTCTTTTATGTTTCATGATGAGTTGATCCTCAGCCACTTGTGAAGGTGTGAGAGGAGTCAACTTTATTCTTTTACCCTTATGAGTGAGGATTATCTCATTAGAGTAGCCATGGTGAATGACTTGTTTGTCAAACTGCCAAGGCCTCCCTAACAACATATGACCAACCTCCATTGGAACTATATCACATAAGATCTCATCTTGATACTTTCCAATGGAGAACGACACCTTCACTTGTTGGTTTACAACCATTTCCCCTTTCTCATTAAGCCATTGGAGCTTGTAAGGTCTAGGATGAGGAATTGGGTGTAAGGCTAGCTTCTCTACCAACCTTGAGCTACAACAATTGCAGCAAGATCCACTATCCACAATGAGAGAACAAGTTTTTTCTAAAACTTTACAACGTGTATGAAAAATGTTCTCTCTTTGGGAGTGGTTAAGCTCAACGGGTTGGCTTCCAAGAAGGCGCCTAACCATTAAGAGGTCTCCATCACAAGGATTTTCAACAATGTCATGCTCATGATGCTTATGACCCCCTTCATTGACCAAGGAGGTCCACCAATACATGGCATGCCCTTGGAAGCTAAGGGTTGCCAGCGGAACTTTTCTTTCTTCACTTATGTTATAACAAACAAAGAGTTGGTCTACCTTCATTTCCCAATCAAGGTAGGCTTCCACATCCTCTTTGCCATGAAAATGAGGGAGGTCAACTTTTTGTTCCCTAGGTTTGGCTTGGGGTTGGTTATGATGTTGTTGTGCTCTCCTTACCCTAGGTCTTTCATATCCCTCACTTTCACTTACTTCACTAGAGGCAGACCTATACCTATGCCTTTTTCTAACTCGTCTTTCTCTTCTTTCTTCTCTTTCACGCTCTTGTCTTCTCTCTTCCCTCTCTCTCTCTTCTCTTTCCTTTTTTTCTTCTCTTTCTCTTCGTTCTCTTTCTTTCTCTTCCCTCCGTCTTTCTTCTCTTTCTTCGCGTTCTTGTCTCTCTTTTTTCTCCTCGCTTTCTTTCTCTTTTCTCACGCTCTTTTTCCTCTCTTCGTCTTTCTTCTCTTAACTCTCTTTCTCTTTTTTCTTTTTCTTTCTCTTCACGCCTCTTTTCTTCTCTTTTCTCCCTTTCTTTTCTTTCTTTTCTCTCTTCTACCCTACATTCCCTAAATTCACTCACAAACTTATCCATGTTGTTGGTTTTTTGAGAACCTTATTGATTTACACTACCTTTACTAGATGTGTGTGAGCTCATTTTGAAAGTGATTGGGAAGAACCTATGGGCAACACTCCTTACTCTTTTGTTTTGTTTTCTCCCTAAGTGAATTACTTAAGAGTCTTTGGAAATCAAAAGCCTTTCACACTAAGATGCAAAGCAAATAAAAGAAATTTAAAGCAAAGGTAAGGATCTAAAGGCGTGCACCTAAGGTGGAGAGATGGGGTACCAATTCCTTCTCCCACCTAAACGAGAAACTAAAAGATTATTACAATCAAAGAGGTGACCCTTATGGGCATCCAACACCTCAATTAAAATGGTCTTAATAAAATTTACACCCAATTAAACAAAAAGAAACAAAAGGCTTGATGTTTGAAGATGCTCTCTACTCCAAGTGTTTGCCTCTCTCAAAGTGGTGTTGCTCCCTTGAATGAACCTCTTCCTTAGCTTGCTTCAACACACCTCAAGATGATTCCCTTGTGGAAAGCTTGGTTTGACCTTTCTTTTCCTTCAACAAAGTGGCGCACCCAAGGAGGAACCAAGAGAGTGCAATACAAAAAAAAATGAAAAGAAAACTAAACGAAGGGAGATAAACATCCAAGTGGAAAGAATTATTTAGGAAAACACAAAGATAACCAAAAAGACAAGCAAGTAAAAGTGGTGTAGATAGAAAGATGGTACACAAAAGAAATTCCTAGAATGGGCCTAGAATAGAATGGACTACAAAAACAAAAAAAAAAACTACTCAAAAGTTTCAATCATTTGCATCATTTAAAATCAATATGGCCAAATTATATGCAAGTATGTTCAAGCAAGATTCATTAATTTTTTTTTTAAATCACTCCTTTTAGTCATTGGGACAATATGAGGTGCACTAATGATATTTTGTTCTTTTCACTTCTTTTTTTTTTAACAAATTTTTTTACTAACATGTTTTTTTTTTCACTTGTTTTCTTTTTAATTTCTTTTGTTATACAATTTTGCTACACCTCTTAACAAAATTTTGAAGCAAATACGGTGAGGAGTCAAAGAATCATAAATGCTTGAACAAAGGATAGGAAATGGCCACCATAATTGATATACAAAAGTGCAGAATTAAGAAACAAAGCAACCTAATATGAACTAGTAATTTTAGGTGATAAAAATAAATGGCACAAGGAGAGTTTTATGGAAGTTGAGGCCAACTTGATTACTCAATAATCAGCCCAATTACATACCCAACATGCCTCTCAAAGCCAATCAACAAAAACCACAACAAAAACTAGCACAAAATTAAGATACTAAAATTATTGAACAAGTGAATGAAATTTGGAAGAAATTGAGCATTAATTTTTTGAAGTTTTTTTTTTAAGAACATGCTAAGATCTAAATAGCATGTGAGACTCTAAGGACATAGGATCAACAGTAAGCCTCTTTGATGCTCAATTTCCAATAGAGAAATAACACACTTTTATGGTAAAATAAAAGAGCTAAACAATGGATTTTAACTGACAATTAAAAGGACTAAACAATACCAAAATAAGACACAATGTAGGAGGATTAAAACTGAAAATAAATGACTCAAAATGACCAAGAATGTGACACAAAAACAGAGAAATAGGGGCTGGAAAAAATAGAGAAATAGGTTCAGGAAAAAAATAGAGAAAAAGGTGCAGGAAAATAGAATTAAAATGCAAGAACTCTAAATGAAAGAAGCAAAAGTGCATCCAAGGATCAAAACCACAATTGTGTGGCTTCCTTCACAAATTTTGTGAAGTCATTACTATGATCCTCTTAGGGTAAGCACTAGAATAAGGAAAAATTAAAAAGATGGGCAGAAATTTAAAGAAACAAACCTAAAGGAAACATACAAAGATTCAATAGAAATGAACAAAATAAATTGAATCTAGAAAGCAATAAAGACATGGAAATAAAAATTGCAAGAACTAAGACATAAACTTCAAGACAATAAGGAATTTAAATGACAATAAAGGAAGCAAGAAAAAAGTATAAAAAACTGCAGAAGAAAGAAACTAAAGAAAGACACATAAACTAAGGAGAAGGAGGAGGAAATGAACCTTCATGAAGATGGCTCTGATACCAAATGATGCACTCCCTTGATCTCTTCAACCAAGGTTCCTTCCTCTAAGAAAATGGAGGATGGAGAGGTTAGAAATGGGAGAGGGTTGACGCCACTTTCTAGGAGAAAGATGAGTCAAAAAAATTTTATGTTGCTTGCCACAAGGGAGAGGTCCCTTGATAAAAGCTTTAAGGGAGAGATTCCTCAAGAGAGAGGATTCTCAATGATACTCAGGAATAAATTTCTCAAAAAGAGTCTTACTTCATTCAATCAAGTGTGCTTTGTACAAGAGAGACTAAGTGTATTTATAGCCCAAAGAGGGAGCAAGGCACTCAAAACTAGGCAATGTGGGATTTGGGCCTAATTAGTATTAGGAGCATTAATCCCTCTTAGGCCCACTAAAAGTGGTGCCTAGCCTTAAGCTAGGGAGTGTCACAGCCTAATCAAGGGGGTGTGGAAAGAGATCCACACTCCTTTGTGTTATTAGGCCCTTTACTCCCCTCACCTCCCTTCCTAAGCTAATTACACCCTAAACTCTAGAAACTAAAATAAATGGCCAAAATACAAGGCCTAAAAGGGGATTAAAAGCTAATTAATATTTACAAGAGGAAAACTAAGGACTATAGCCTAAAATATATATCTCCATCATGAGCTGGGGTCTTGATGAGTCTTTCCGAGCCAAGTCCTCTTCAATCCTCCTAGCCATTGCCCTAGTGAGAGGGCCCTTGATAGGTAGGATTGCATCATAATGGATTAGATGTTTGGTGTATGATTTATAAATATGTGTTATGTATTATTTAACATGAATATGATTTGAGATAGTGTGATTCATGAAATGAGTCAACGGTGCCTAAGAGGGAGGCATTCTAGTTGCAGTTAGGAATGAAATAATCTCCGAAATGAAATAATGGAGTTAGAATAAGAGTTATTATACCTTTAGCATCTTGTACGATACAATATTTTGTCTTGAATGTCTGTAGAATAGTTTAACTGTTGGATTTGGTTTATTTTTTGGTAGTAGATGATTAAGATATTAATATTTATTTACAATGGTGGGATCATCCAATAATGTACGTAGTGAGAGATAATGAACTCAAAGTAAGACTGTATTTTTTGGATCTTAATTAAACCTATGGCAAATTTCGTTTTGAGCGTCTATACATTAATGGAACTGTCAAATTTGGTTTATCTTCGGATAGTAGGTTCTTAACATATTTATTTTTGTTTCAAAGGTAAGATCTTCAAAATAATACCCTAAGTGAGATATAATGGATTAGATGTTTCGTGTATGATTTATAGATGTGTGTGGTGTATTATTTAAAATGAACATGATTTGAGATAGTGTGATTGAAGATATGAGTGCCTAAGAGGAGTAATTCAAGCTGGAGTTAGGAATGAAATTTAGTACCATTGCTATATAATTGTTCAACCGTTAGATTTTGTTTATTTTTTTATAGTAGGTTCTTCAGATGTTAATCCTTATTTTCAATGGTTGGATCGTCGAAATAATGTCCGGAGTGAAATAATGGAGTTAGAATAACAGTTATATTTTTAGCATCTTGTACGATATGGTATGTTGTATTGAGTGTATCTAGACTAGTTTAATTGTTGGATTTGGTTTATTTTTTGGTAGTAGATTCTTAAAAAATTAATATTTATTTTCAACTGTGAGATCCTCTAAATAATGTGCGTAGTGAGAGATAATGAACTCAGAGTAAGAACTGTATTTTTAGGATCTTAATTATACCTGTAGCAAATTTCGTTTTGAGCGTCTATACATTAGTTGAACTGTCGGATTTGGTTTATCATTAGATAGTAGGTTCTAAACATATTTATTTTTGTTTCAAAGGTAAGATCTTCAAAATAATGTCCTAAGTGAGAGATAATGGATTAGCTGTTTGGTGTATGATTTATAAATGTGTGGGGTGAATTATTTAACCTGAATATGATTTCAGATAATGTGATTGAAGATATGAGTCAACGACGCCTAAGAGGGAGTCATTCCAGCTGGAGTTAGGAATGAAATTTAGTATCACCGCTATGCAATTCTTCAACCGTTAGATTTTGTTTATTTTTTTATAGTAGGTTCTTAAGATGTTAATCTTTATTTTCAATGGCTGGATCGTCCCAATAATGTCCGAAGTGAAACAATGGAGTTAGAATAACACTTATATTTTAGCATGTTGCACGATAGAGTATTTTGTCTTGAGTATCTTTAGAATAGTTTAATCTTTGGATTTGGTTTATTTTTTGGTAGTAGATTCTTAAGAAATTAATATTCATTTCCAACGTTGGGATCATCTAAATAATGTACGTAGGGGAGATAATGAACTCAGAGTAAGAACTGTATTTTGGTTAAAACAAAAATACATATGTTAAGAACCTACTATCCAAAGATAAACCAAATCCGATAGTTCAAGTAATGTATAGACGTTCATAACAAAATCTGCTCTAGGTATAATTAAGATCCTAAGAATACAGTTCTTACACTGAGTTCATTATCTCTCACTACGTACATTATTTAGATCATCGCACTGTTGAAAATAAATATTAATTTCTTAAGTATCTACTACGAAAAAATAAACCAAATCCAACAATTAAATTGTTCTACAGACTTTGAAGAACAAATATTGTATCGTACAAGATGCTAAAAATATAACTGTTACTCTAACTCCATCATTTCACTCTGGACAATATTTCGATGATCCAAGCATTGAAAATAAAGATTAACATATGAAGAACCTACTATAAAAAATAAAGAAAATCTAACGGTTGAACAATTGTGTAGCAATCGTACTAAAATTCATTCATAACTCCAGCTGGAATGACTCCCTCTTAGGCACCGTTGACTGATATCATTAATCGCACTATCTCAAATCATGTTCATGTTAAATAATACATCACACACATTTATAAATCATACACCAAACCTCTAATCCATTATCTCTCACTTAGGACATAATTTTGAAGATCTTATGGTTGAAACAAAAATAAATATGTTAAGAACCTACTATCCAAAGATAAACCAAATCGGACAGTTCAGCTAATGTATAGACGCTCAAAACAAAATCTTTTATAGGTATAATTACGACCCTAAAAATACAGTTCGTACTCTGAGTTCATTATCTCCTACTACGTACATTGCCATAAGATCTTCAAAAGAATATCGTAAGTGAGATAATGGATTAGAGGTTTGGTGTATGATTTATCAATGTGTGTGATGTATTATTTAACATGACCATAATTTGAGATACTATGATTGATGATATGAGTCAACGGTGCCTAGGAGGAAGAATGATGCACTCCCTTGATCTCTTCAACCAAGGTTCCTTCCTCTAAGAAAATGGAGGATGGAGAGGTTAGAAATGGGAGAGGGTTGACACCACTTTCTAGGAGAAAGATGAGTCAAAAAATTTTATGTTGCTTGCCACAAGGGAGAGGTCCCTTGATAAAAGCTTTAAGGGAGAGATTCCTCACGAGAGAGGATTCTCAAAGACACTCAAGAATAAATTGCTCAAAAAGAGTCTTACTTCATTCAATCAAGTGTGATTTGTACAAGAGAGACTAGGTGTATTTATAGCCCAAAGAGGGAGCAAGGCACTCAAAACTAGGCAATGTGGGACTTGGGCCTAATTAGTATTAGGAGCACTAATCCCTCTTAGGCCCACTAAATGTGGTGCCTACCCTTAAGCTAGGGAGTGTCACGGCCTAATCAAGGGGGTGTGGAAAGAGATCCACACTCCTTTGTGTTATTAGGCCCTTTACTCCCCTCACCTCCCTTCCTAAGCTAATTACACCCTAAACTCTAGAAACTAAAATAAATGGCCAAAATACAAGGCCTAAAAGGGAATTAAAAGCTAATTAATATTTACAAGAGGAAAACTAAGGACAATGGCCTAAAATATCTATCTCCATCATTAGCTGGGGTCTTGATGAGTCTTTCCGGGCCAAGTCCTCTTCAATCCTCCTAGCCATTGCCCTAGTGAGAGGGCCCTTGATAGGTAGGATTGCACCATCTCCTCCCCCATCGGAAGGATTTGTCCTCAAATCTGAAGGGTCATGCTCTTCCATGTCAGCACCTAAAAAGGGGGTAAGATCACAAACATTAAAGGTGGTGCTAACTCCATAATCCTCGGGAAGGTCTAACTTATATGCATTATTATTTACCTTCTGAAGGATTTGGAAGGGACCATCTCCTCGAGGGCTAAGTTTGGACTTCCTCTTAGAAGGGAAACGATCCTTTCTTAGGTGAAGCCAAACCCAATCGCCCTTTTCGAAGATGACTTCCTTCCTCCCCTTGTTGCTAGATGAAGCATACCCCTTAGATTGGGTTGCAATATTAGTTTTGACCCTCTCATGTAATTTTTTGACAAAATCAGCCCTAGTTTTCCCTTCTTTATGAAAAATTCGGGTGTTAGGGCGTGGTAACAAGTCCAGAGGGGTGTGAGGATTAAAACCATATACAACCTCAAAAGGGGAGTGCTTAGTGGTTCGATGAACCACCCTATTATATGCAAATTCAATGTGGGGGAGATATTCATCCAAAGACTTGTGGTTGCCTTTCAAGAGTGCCCTCAACATAGTGGATAGGGATCTATTTACTACCTCAGTTTGTCCATCTATTTGAGGATGACAAGTGGTAGAAAATAAGAGCTTATTTCCTAGCCTTGCCCAAAGAGTTCTCAAGAATGGCTAAGGAACTTAGCATCCCTATCAGAGACTATGGTTGAGGGTATTCCGTGCAAGCGGACAACCTCACGAAAGAAAAGCCTTGCGATGTGACTCGCGTCATCCACTTTGTGGCAGGGAATGAAATGTGCCATTTTACTAAAGCAGTCCACTACAACAAAGATGGAGTCTACACCTCGTTAGGTTCTTGGGAGCCCAAGGATAAAATCCATGCTAATATCTATCCAAGGTGTAGAAGGAGTGGGTAAAGGTGTGTAAAGTCCATGAGGCATTACTCGGGACATAGCTTGTAAACAAGCTATGCATCGCAAGCAATGTCTTTGGATATCTTTTTTCATATGCGGCCAAAATAATTTTTCTTTTAAAAGCATTAGGTTTTTATCAATTCCAAAATGCCCCAAGAGCCCACCTTCATGGCTCTCTTTTGTTAGCAATTTCTTAATGGATCCTTGGGCACTAATGACAAAGCCCAAGAAAACTACACCAGGAACACAAAAGGTGCATTTTTCTAAGTTTGCAAATAGTTTATTCATTCTAAGGACAGATAAGACCTCCCTAAGGTGTCCTATATGTTCTTCTAAAGACCTACTATAGACTAAAATATCATCAAAATAAACAAGGTCAACGGGGTTTGAACCCAACCCAACCCTTCTCCAACAAGTCTTAAACTTGAGACTCAATCTCTTTAGTCTCAATGGGGTTTGTCCTATACGCGGGTCTATTAGGCAGACTTGCACCAGGAACAAGGTCAATTTGGTGTTCTATTCCCTTTAGAGGTGGTAATCCCCTCGGAACCTCTCGAGGGAAAAGATCATCAAATTCTTTTAAAATATTTTGCACCCCTTTTGGAAGAGACTCAATTTCATGACTTGTGGTAGTGCCAAAAGGTACCTCTTTACAAAGAAGGAGATAAAAAGGTCGATCAAGCAAGAGAGCTTCTTTAATATCCATTTTTGTTGCAAAATGACTCTCTTTCTTAATTACTTCTTTGGAAGGGGTACCTCCTTCCAACTCTCCCTCTTTACCCTTTTCAAGCTTTAGGGATGAAAGCTTTTTTTTTTTGACTTTGAACTTTTTTTTTCCTCATCTCTTTTATGTTTCATGATGAGTTGATCCTCAGCCACTTGTGAAGGTGTGAGAGGAGTCAACTTTATTATTTTACCCTTATGAGTGAGGATTATCTCATTAGAGTAGCCATGGCGAATGACTTGTTTGTCAAACTGCCAAGGCCTCCCTAACAAGATATGGCCAGCCTCCATTGGAACTATATCACATAAGATCTCATCTTGATACTTTCCAATGGAGAACGGCACCTTCACTTGTTAGTTTACAACCATTTCCCCTTCCTCATTAAGCCAGTGGAGCTTGTAAGGTCTAGGATGAGGAATTGGGTGTAAGGCTAGCTTCTCTACCAACCTTGAGCTACAACAATTGCAGCAGGAACCACTATCCACAATGAGAGAACAGGTTTTGTCTAGAACTTTACAACGTGTATGAAAAATGTTCTCTCTTTGGGAGTGGTTAAGCTCAAGGGGTTGGCTTCCAAGAAGGCGCCTAACCATTAAGAGGTCTCCATCACAAGGAGTTTCAACAATGTCATGCTCATGATGCTCATGACCCCCTTCTTCCTCACTCTCACTAGAGGAAGAAGATGAGCTACTCTCACTAAAAATCTCTTGGCCCCTCATGATCATAGTTTTCTTATTGGGGCACTGAGAGGCAATGTGGCCTCTCCTAAGACATTTAAAGCATTTAATACTACTAGTCCTATTGTTAGAACTAATAGGGGGGTTGTCTCTATGATGCATGGGTTTATGTTCTTTATGCACATGCTTGGATGGTTCCTCTTTAGGAGAGCTCTTGGAAGAGCTTCCCTTGCCTAGGTCCCTCTTTGCATAATTATAGGATGAAAATTCTCTTTTTGCTCCACCTTTTCTTTTTAATTGATTTTCCACTCTTATGCAAAGTTGGACTAGGTCCTCTAGATTATTATATGGTAAGAGCTCAACTTTGTCTCTTATGTCAGAGTTCAAACCACTTAAAAATCTAGCTTCGGTGGCCTTTGGTTCTTCAGTGATAAAAAAGTTTTAAGGGAGATATTCCTTAAGAGAGAGGATTCTCAATGACACTCAAGAATAAATTTCTCAAAAAGAGTCTTACTTCATTCAATCAAGTGTGATTTGTACAGGAGAGACTAGGTGTATTTATAGCCCAAAACAGGGAGCAAGACACTCAAAACTAGGCAATGTGGGACTTGGGCCTAATTAGGATTAGGAGCACTAATCCCTCTTAGGCCCACTAAAAGGGCACCTAGCCTTAAGCTAAGGAGTGTCATGGCCTAATCAAGGGAGTGTGGAAAGAGATCCACACTCTTTTGAGTTATTAGGCCCTTTACTCCCCTCACCTCCTTTCCTAAGCTATTTACACCCTAAACTTTAGAAACTAGCATAAATGGCCAAAATACATGGCCTAAAAGGGAATTAAAAACTAATTAATATTTACAAGAGGAAAACTAAGGACTATGGCCTAAAATGTCTATCTCCATCATTAGATGGGGTCTTGATGTGTCTTTCCGGGCCAAGTCCTCTTCAATCTTCCTAGCCATTGCCCTAGTGAGAGGGCCCTTGGTTGGTAGGATTGCATCATCTCCTCCCCTGTCAGAAGGATTTGTCCTCAAATTTGAAGAGTCACCCTCTTCCGTGTCAGCACCTAAAAAGGGTGTAAGGTCACAAACATTAAAAGTGGTGCTAACTCCTTGAGGTCTAACTTATATGCATTATTATTTACCTTCTGAAGGATTTGGAAGGGACCATCTCCTCGAGGGCTAAGTTTGGACTTCCTGATGCATTCTCCCCAAGCAAGGGCCCTATCACTAGGGCCATGGCTAGAAGAATAGAAGAAGACATGGCTAGAGTAGAGGGAGGAAGATCTCACCTCCATATGACCATCAAGTTATGCAAGCCATGACTTATTTACTTGTAATTTTCATTTTAGGAACCTAGGATTTTATTTTGGACATGTATTAGTCCATTTAATTTTCTAGGAGGTGTCTTAGTAATAAGAAGGGGTAAGATTAACTTTTGGGCCTTTATTTAGGAAATAAGGGGGTAGTTTGATAACTACACCCTCTTTTGCTAAATAAAACCCAAAACTAATAAAGGAGTAATCTTGGCCCTTGGATGAGGTAGCTTGGGCACCAATTCTCATCTAAAGGAGGGTATTGATTGGACTTTGGGCTTCAATCCTCCTCCCTTGGATGACTCCTTTTAATCCTAGCCCTTCATTTCCTTCATGACTTGTCCAAGAGGTTAGCTCCCTCTATAAAAAGGTGCTCCTTCACACTCTTGTATTTTTGACACTTGATTGAATGGAAAAACCTTGAGTTGGCCAAAATTCTCTTAGTGTCCACCCTTCTCTCTTTGAGAATTCCTTAGGTTTTTATCAAGGGTTCCATCCCTTGTGGCAAACTTTCCCTCTTAGGCTTATCTTACCTTAAGTGGCGCCTAAAACCACCTCACTTCTTACCTCTCCACAAACCATTTCACCAAAGAAGAAAACCTCTAGAAAAAGATCAAGGGAGGCATGCATCACTTCCTCTTAGAAGGGAAAAGATCCTTTCTTAGGTGAAGCTGATGTGATCTTTGATGATCACTTGCCCAAAGGATCCTTTCTAAGGTCACTTGGAAAGGAAATGGATTTATGGAGAGGAAAGGAATGGGGTGAGGTGCCACAAATACTAGGTTTGATAAGCCAAAGGGGAGAGGCCACAAGGGAGGGGTCCCTTGATAACTCTTAGAAGCTCTCACAAAGGAGAAGGGGGGACACTCAAAGGTAAGAACCTCACAACTAATATGGTCTCTAGGATTAAATTCAAGTGTAAAAAATACAAGTGAGGGAGGAGCTCCTATTTATAGAGGTAGCTAACCTCTTGAACAAGATAACCTAAAAAAGAAGGGCTAGGATTAAAAGGAGAGATCTAACAGAGAGAATTGAGAAACAATTCCCTCCTTAGATCATCAAACTTGGTGCCCAAGTTTCTCAAACCAAGGGCCAAGATTTCTTCTTATTAGCTTAGGGGGTTTATGTAGGAAAAGAGGGGTGTAGATATCAAGGCTATCCCTTATTTCCTTCATAAAGACCCAAAAAGATAAATCCGCCCTCTAAATTCTGAAGACACCTCCTAAAAATAAAAAATCGACTAAATACATGTCCCAAATTAAATTCTTAATGCTCCTCAAAATTAAAATAAAGGAAAATTACATTTTATTAACTAAAGTCCCTAGCCTAATATCTTCACTCTCCATAGGAGGTGAAGTCTTCCTTTGTTTGCAAGGGCTAGGTCTTCTTCAATCCTTCTAACCATGGCCCTAGTGATAGGTCCTTGGCTAGGCATGGTCACATCATCTCCTCCCCCTTGAAGAGGATTTGACCTCAAATCCATGGGGTCTTCATCATTTTCAGCACCTACAAATGGAGACAAATAAGAAACATTGAAACTAGTGCTTACCCCATAATCCTCAGGCAGATCTAAAACATAGGCATTATTACCGATCCGCTCAAGGATTTGGAAAGGTCCATCTCCTCTAGGGCTAAGTTTGGACTTCCTTTTAGAAGGAAATCTATCCTTTCTCAAGTGAAGCCATACCCAGTCGCCCTTTTCAAAGATGACCTCCTTCCTCCCCCTATTGGCGAAAGTAGCATCTCTCAAGGATTGGCGCTCTACGTTAGCTTTAACCCTCTCATGTAATTGTTTTACAAAAATGGCTTTTGCTTCTCCTTCTTTATGCACAGCAACAGAAAGAGGAAGAGGTAAAAGATCTAGAGAAGTACGAGGATAAAAGCCATAGACCATCTCAAAAGGAGAATGCTTGGTGGTTCTATTAAATCATAATTTTTGTATATTTTATCTGGATTTGGTTCATCTGTATATTCTGTTATACTAATGACAGAAATTTTTGAATCTGTAGAGACATCCTCATCTATAGGGAGGAGATTCATATGGTAGGATTTTATTAAATTTGCCTCTTTTGTATAAAGATTTGAAATGTTTGGACAATCTTTTGAAAAATGTCCTGGCTGATTACAAGCAAAAAATTTTAAGATTTGTTTGTAAGTTTTATTATCTCTAAATTTTCTAACATGTCTATTGGGATTTAGAGTTGGTTTTCTGGCGTTAGAAGCTCTTATTGTATAAGTTTTCCTAGGATTTCTTGGTCCTAAGTATTTTTGTGTATTTGTATTTCTAGGTTTATGTCGAGATATATTTTTCCTATTTTTAAACCTATTTTGGGAATATTGTTGAGGTGTGTATATTTGTTTACATATCCCAGCATCAGAATGCTTTAGCTGTTTTTGTATAGCTATGTGGAAACATGTGTCTTCCATTATTTTCATAATGTGTTGTATTCGTATAGAGAGATTATTCAACATGGGAGTAACCTCATCATTTTTCCAATTTTCCCTAATTTTTTGGCCCGGTTTCCTTGGTAATTTTAAAAACATTTTATCCCCTATGCTTACATCATGAAAGCAACCAGCTATAGATGCATATAAGAGATAATCTTGGCAATATTCTTTTATTTTACCAAAATATTCAATTGACAATCTTTCTAGATGTCCTAAATAAATTTGTTGTCGAATAGTATTGCCATCATTGGCAGATTGTGAGGTAAACAATCTTTGTACAAGGGAACAAAAATTGTAAATGTGTAGACCAGGTTCTATGACCAAAGTATTCAGATCATTAGGGAAATTTTTCTTAAAGGATTCCCAACCGGATCTAGCAATATCACCAAGATAAGTTTCTCCTTTTGCGATCATTTCTTGAGAAGATTGTACATCTTTCTCATGATGTATGCCATAATCTCGGATTACAGGAGTAGTCCATTGTTCTATGTATGTTGGGAGGAGTTGTGGATCTATTCCTCATATGTTTAAAAGTAAATTTGGAATTTGAAAATTTGGTTCTACTGGTAATCTTTTACCATGTGAGGTGTATTTATTATCACTAAGGACTATATTTTGTACGGTTTCCCTGGGAAGGAATCTTGGAGTGTAATTTTGTGTTCCGGCTAGATCTAACCTATAATTTGTGGCAGAAGATTCTTCATGTTCATTTATTAATCCCACTTTTGTGTTTTCAGAAATTGTGGACAATTCATCATCTTCTTTGTCTAGTAGTTTTTCTGTGAATTGATAAGAAAATTCTTTATCTTCAATTTGTTGTTCAATTTTTAAATTTTGTAAAAAGTTATTGACTATATCATCATTTTCATCATTTTCTTGAAGTGTTATAACTTCATTATGTTCTGGGGGGAAATTATCCCAAGGTTCCCAGTTTGAATCACTAAGGAGGCTATGTTCTAAGGAATCTTGTCTAGACATAGTTTCTAAAGTTCCTTGCCTAAGCATGGCTATGTTTGCTTGATGATGATTCCATTCTTCCTCAGTCATGTCATCATCTTCTTCATCATCAGTGTCTATGATATTCATCATAGCAATATGATCATTGTCAGGAATAGCAGATGTACTATCCCTTCTGGTTTGTTCTAAATCTATCAAGGTAGTATTTCTGTAGTCTGTGAAGCTTAGACTAAGGCCTCTAGACCTATTGTGTAAGATGGCAGAGTTTGGGTTTGTGATGGGACTACGTTCATCCCTTTGTAAATGAGTTTGCCATAGGTGACCCTCATTTCTTCGAGTGAAAGCCTGGGCAGGCAAAAATTGTGTACCAATAGAGCTAATGGCTTCTTCTAAGGGTCTGGTGTTTATTTTGTACATAGAAGAAATATAATTACTTATTCTTCCTATGAAAGTTATGTCTAAGTGTAGGTTATCTCCTATCCAATTTGTTCCAAAACCTATGGTTTGTACTTCTAGACTAATATGGTTGACAAAGTCTGGAAGGGTAAGTGTAAAATTTGGAGCAAGGTATATTAGAGATATGGGTTGATTTAAGTCAACTTCTAATATTCCTATAATGCTTTGGGAATCATTGTTTTGGAATCTGGTGTCATGGAGGACTATCAAGGCTCTAGCACCAATCATGTGTCTAGCTAAGGATCTTATGCCTATGGTGATTAAACCCATATGAACATATCGTCCTTGTTGGTTTAAAAGTTGTGTAGCTGTTTGTTGAGATATTAATGGTATTATCTCATAAGTGTTGTCTGGAAGGTGAAAATCTTCTATCCTCCTATATCTGTAAAGGCTAGTTCTTTCGGAGCTTAACCAACCTATGTTGTATAATTGTCTAGGATTCAAAGAATCTATTCTAGAATTTGAACCTATTTCAACATTTTGTTGTATGTCTACTAAGTCTTCTAATCTTCTAACATTAGTAGATCTTCTTCTGTGTAGAAATCTATCTGTTTTTTTATTCCTATTGGGTGTGCTATCCATAGAAATATCTTCAAGTTGTGTTTGTGAACTATTAGTGGATCTTAAATTCATATTTTAACTAATAGTTTTATCTTTGTTGGAGGTATTATTTTCCTGTATAGTCTGAATCCTATTACTAGATTCAGCTTTGTTTGTTGTTCCAATTACTTTAAAAAATTTGTGAGTATTTTTACAAACTGTTTTAGTTTGTGTGGTTGTTCCTAATGATAATTTAGAAACTTTATTAACTAAATCATTTATATCATCTGATATATTATTGTTTTTGTTTTTGTTTAAATCTATAAGATTTGATAATTTTCTAGAAACCTCTTCTAACAAGGCTATTATTGTGTTATTTTGTGCTACTAATATTGTATGTACTAAAATCTGTATCTGGGGTTGGTTTTATATATCCTACTGGAGGAGATTTTGTTAAAAATTCAACAGCTGCAAGAGCTAATTTATAGTCTTTCCCATTAATAGGTTGAAAATTTGTCATTTGTAAAAACTTTTTGTTTGTAAAATTTTATGTGTAAGAAAAGAGAGAGTAATGTGAGAGCAAGAGTACTAGAAACAAGAGAGCAGAGAAAGCAGTAGAAAGAACGCAGTAGAAGGCAAAAGTAGAAAATCAGATATAAAAAGTAAGATATCTATATAAGGCTTATCAGAAAATTAAATTTTTTTTAATTAATTACATCTAAAGTTGATAAAAAATATACATCTGCACTTGTTGGCGCAATAAGCACGTGTTTCTCAACTCATCTAGGTAGGAAACTAGGGACTTACACCGGCTCTTCACTGGTCATCACTACCCTTCAACTACCATGAGTATCCTAGCAAACATTATCCACTCTTCTCAGAAAATTAAGCTTTACAAAAGAGAACCATCCTTGGAAAGAACACGGCTCTGATACCAACAAAAAGAGAGAAAACAAAAAGAGAGAGAGAGACAGAGAGCTGGATTTATACGACGGTAGTCCGCACAATACCAGTTATCAAGGGCACACCTTTTGAGTTCTCAACCCGACAAGGCTTACAAATCCCAGGTTTTCGAAAAATCAAGGGTAAAACCAGGTTTTCAGAAGAAGATGAGAAAGAAGGTGAATATACAAACATATGATAAGCCTTTAAATGATTATCGCATCTTTAAATATTTATCGTTTTAGGCATCCGAAGATACCTTAGAGAAGCGACTACTCCATATTTAAATTACATAAACATAAAGGATAATATACTCACAGAGGGGAGAAGAGAGGAGGGGTGAAGAAAAACTTTGAATTTTATTGCAGAGAAGAGGTGTATACAAGAGGAGAGTTTAGAGAGAAGGGAGAGAGTTTTAGAGAGAGAAAGGGAGTGTATTCAGAGACCTGCTCAGCATAAGAGTCTTAAGGTCTATTTATATACAAAATTTGTGACCGAAAACAGGCTGTCTAAGTCACCTGATGACTGGTGACTTGTTTTGTAAGTTTTTACCCTTCAGTCTATTACCGTTAGGTAAAATTACTGTGTCACAGGTAAAAACTTTATTTTAACCGCGAGACTGAGGCGGTAAAATCTTGGAATTCTTCCTCCATTTGTTCTGGTAGAGATTGATCGTCTCCTTCAGAGGGAAGTGAAGATATTCTAGGTGTGTTTTGGCCGTAACAGCCAGCTTCTTCATAAATTTCTTTGTAGATCCTTTCTTTTTCGAAGTGTCGGACCAATGAAGGATGAGCTTCGGTTGGGAAAGGATGAAATTTGGAACCCATGCTCTTTTTCCAGTAGAGCTTGGTATCATGTGTCTCTTTTAACAGGATCAAAGTTTCTGAGTCATGTTTGGAAAAATTCCAATTTGATCCTTCTGTATATGCCTTCCAAAGGTTATATTGGTAGGTCTTATTTTTGTTCAGTGAAAGTCCCTTGAGATCATCATGTTCCAATGAAGTGAAAAGATGAAATTCAGGATTTGTCTCTGTATATAATTTGATAACATGTGTAGGAATACTGTCTTGCAGAGTAATGCTTCTTGGAGAGGTGGTAATTTGTAGGCCACCTTTTGCATATGTTCTGCCTGGACATCATTTATAACTGAGTTTATTGGTACAGAAAGGGAATGAAACCTGTCTGTGGGGGGAATTATTATTGAGTGTAAGCACCCGACCTCTAAGAAGGACATAGGGGTAATGAGAAAGTCTCTGTGTAAATATTGTTCAAAATTTTCTAAATCTATCTGGGCCTTTCTGACTAAGAACCTAAGTTGACAAGTGCAATCTTTGGTCACTATTTTACAGTAGTCAGACGAAATAAGGCAAACAATTTTGTGATTGAAATAGGTTTGGATTTTAACAAATAAGCCATTGAATTTTATGGCTTCAGAGTGTGCTTCGAATAAAAATTCTTGTATAACGTTATATTTACTCAAAAGAATATTTGGATTAAGGCTAGGTGGGATACTGCTAGTAGCACCTGGATAGGTTTGTGTTTGGATTCGAGGCTCTATTTGTAAGGCAGACTTTATCTTTTCTTCATCAATTGTCTGAAGTCTTACTGCCATTTGTGCTTCCTCCTTAGAGTAGAAGCCTTTGTATGTAGACCAGAATTGGTCTTGTTTAGCTTCAGAAATATCTCTGAATGAGGTGTATACCCCTTTGTTAGGCCTATCTATGAGGGCAAAATGTGTAAAACCTTTACCAGAAGGTGAGGCCGGAGAAGTTAAAACAACTCCTTGGTTATTTTGTGCACAAAAATTGTATAAGGCGCATATAATGCTTTGTTTTAGTTTTGTGACCTGTGTTTCATTTTCAGCTGTATATTTTGGAATATTCCATATATTGTCCATCAAGATATTTAGCTTGATGTGTGTAGAGTCTCTGCCAGGGTACTGGTAGACATTTGTAAGTATTGGCAATTCTTGTTTGCCATATTTTGTATATTGATCAGCCCAAAAGGGTGATTTGACTTGTTTTGGGCCGATGGCTCCTTTCTTTGTGCTTTCCATAGGGATTTTTGTGTGGATGATCAAAATGATCTTTGTATTTTTAAATGACCAAAAAGGTCTTTGTAGAGAATTTCAGTTGTCACTTGATATACCTGGATAATATATCAGCAAAAGTATTGTCAAAACCTTTTATATGTTTAAAACAAATATTTTTTCCAGAAAAATTTATATAATCCTTTAAAAGTAACCATCTTTTATGTGGTCTTTTGTCATTATTAAGTTGGTTTTTACCGTAGGAGACTATAGCTTCACAGTCTGTTCTGATGGTTATTTCTTTTTTATTTTTTAAAAATAATTTGAAAGCGTCCATTGCGTGTATTATAGCATTGACTTCATAATCAGTGCTTGTTTTATAAATTTTTGGTTTTGTTGTGTATTTTCCAGAAGCATATCTACAAATTTGTTCTTCTGTTTTTGATAAATGTTTGTTTTTCTTTCGTTTGAGGATTGCTCCCCATCAAAGTTCACAACCATCACATTCAATTACTAAATAATCTGAATCTCATGGTAGTTGTAGAGTTGGTAAATTTATTACCATTTGTTTTAATTTTTTAACTAATTTTATGTCTTCGGAGTTAAATTTTCTTTTCTCCTTTTAATGCAGTTTTGTTATATAAAGAAGATGTATATTTTCCTAAATTAGGAATGAAACTTCTTGCATAATTTAATAATCCTAAAAAGGATCTAAGTGTTTTAATATCTTCCATTTTATCAGGAAATTCTTGTATTTTTTTAGAAATATGCGGTTGGAGTTTTATAGTTCCATTACTGATTTCTGTTCCTAAAAACTCAATGAATTTTTTACAAATTTCCATTTTTGATTTAGAAACTATTAGTCCGTAATGTTCTAATTTGTATAGAACTTGTTTTAGATGAAGAAAATGTTCCTCTTTTGTTTTGGAAAAGACTAATATGTCATCAATGTAGACACATGTGAAAGATTTGTCATTTTTAAAAATGTTATCCATTTTTCTTTGGAAAACAGCCGGAGCATTTTTAAGACCGAATGGCATAACATTCCATTCAAATAATCCTTCTAAACATGAAAAAGCTGTCTATTTTATAGAATCTGGATCCATTTTTACTTGATGAAATCCACTTTTTAGATCAAATTTTGAAAACCATTTGGAGTCTTGTATTCGATTGATTAGTACATCTTTAGATGGAACTGTATATCCATCTTCTACTGTGTTGTCATTTAATCTTTTGTAATTGTAAACCATCCTAGATTTACCCCTTTTTTGTTCTGAAGATTTGTTAACTATAAAAGCAGGACTTCTGTGTGGGCTAACACTAGGTGTTATTACTTTTAATTTCAATAAATTTTGTATATGGTTTTGACATTCTTCCTGTTCCCAGTTATTAAATTGAATATCTTTTGTTTTCATAATTAAATCTGGATTAATTATATCTAATTTACATGTTATGGATCTCTATCCCAAAATTTTGTTGGGTCTTCACCTATTATATTTGCTTTATTTAGTCGATCTAGGATTTGTTGGATATTTTCAAATTTTATAGCCTTTGAAATTTTTATTGAAGAAAAGGCTTCAGCTGTATTACCTAGTATGTTATCTATCAAGTAGTTTTCTTTTGTTTCATCCATTATGTATAAAAATTCTGTATTACATTTACATGTATCAGAAATTGTTGGATTTTCACAAGTACAGTTTTTTAATAAAATTTCTTGTTTTAATAATGAATCACCACTAACTATTGGTGTCATTTGTGTTTTATCTGATATCATTACATAATCTTTGTTTATTGTAATTGATCTGTTTTGTCCTAAAATAAAATCTAGGCCAATTATCATACTTTGTTTAGAGGGAACTAAGTTTTCTACCCTCATTGTTTTTATAAAAGTTTTATAGCCGAAAATTTCACAATTTGTACTGAATTAAAGAATAACATTATTAACTTCTTCATCATTTATCATGATTTCTCCGGACATTGTCCTAGTTTTTTGAATGTGTTTACTCTTGACTATGTTTTGGTTTGGGGTTACAGTTTTACATATAACTGTTTCTGAACATCCTGTGTCTATTAAAGCTTGTATTGTTTTTTTGTAGATGGTTTATTATTTATCTTTGGGAAAGTTAATTTAGCTAATACCTTTAAAGTTATTAGCTGTTGTTTATTTCAAACTAATGGGATACATTCCATTGTTCCCATCATGTTATTTTGTTCGTGTGTGTTACTAGATTCTGGGATGTCTATTTTAGTTTTTCCTTTTATTAATTTTTCTAAAAGAATTACTTTTTCTTCTAGATAGTTTATGCAAGTTTCTAATACTGAAACTCTAGTGTCAGTTAAATCTTTATTATTTGATTTATTTGTATTTTCTTTCTTTTCGAAAGGAGGTATATCTTGTGTTTTTGTATTCAAATGTTGTTCTACATAATTAATACAAAAACTTTTATAACAGAGAGGGCAATGAGCCCTTTTTGATATATGAAAGTATCTATCACAGTATGTACTAAATCTGTATCTGGGGTTGGTTTTGTATATCCTACTGGAGGAGATTTTGTTAAAAATTGAACAGCTGCAAGAGTTGATTTATAGTCTTTCCCATTAATAGGTTGAAAATTTTTTATTTGTAAAAACTTTTTGTTTGTAAAATTTTATGTGTAAGAAAAGAGAGAGTAGTGTGAAAGCAAGAGTACCAGAAACAAGAGAGCAGAGAAAGCAGTAGAAAGAACACAGTAGAAGGCAGAAGTAGAGAATCAGATATAAAAAGTAAGGTATCCACGGAATACACTACAATAACAATGATATTTTTAGCATCTTATACAATATCGTATTTTATCTTGAGTATCTACAGAATACTTAAGCCGTTTGATTTAGTTTATTTTTGGCTACTAGATTCTTAAAATATTAATATTTGTTTCCAATGGTGGGATCATCTAAATAATGTACGTAGTGAGAGATAATGAACTAAGAGTAAGAACTGTATTTTTAGGATCTGAATTATACCTATAGCAGATTTCATTTTGAGCGTCTATACATTAGTTGAATTGTTGGATTCGGTTTATCTTTGGATAGTAGGTTCTTAACATATTTATTTTTATTTCAACGGTAAGATCCTCAAAATAATGTCTGAAGTGAGAGATAATAAATTATATGTTTCGTGTATCATTTATAAATGTGTGGGATGTATTATTTAACATGAACATGATTTGAGATAGTGTGCTTGATGATATGAGTCAACGATGCCTAAGAGGGAGTCCTTCTAGCTGCAGTTAGTAATGAATTTTAGCACCACCGCTATACAATTATTCAACCGTTAGATTTTATTTAATTATTTTATAGTAGGTTCTTCAGATCTTTTTCTTTATTTTAAATGGTGGGATTGCCGAAATAATGTTTGGAGTGATATAATGGTGTTGCAATAACAATTACTTTTTTAGCAGCTTATACGATACCCTACTTTGTCTTAAGTATCTATAAAAGAGTTGAACCATTTAGATTTGGTTTATTTTTGGGTAGTAGATTCTTAAGATATTAATATTTATTTTTAATGGTGGGATCATCTAAATAAAGTATATAGTGAGAGATAATGATCTCAAAGTAAGAACTGTATTTTTAGGATCTTAATTATACCTGTAGCAGATTTAGTTTTGAACGTCTATACATTAGTTGAACTGTTGGATTTGGTTCATCTATAGATAGTAGGTTCTTAACATATTTATTTTTATTTCAACAGTAAAATGCTCAAAATAATCTCTGAAGTGGGAGATAATGCATTAGATGTTTGGTGTATGATTTATAAATATGTGTGATGTATTATTTAACAGCAACATGATTTGAGATAGTGTGATTGATGATATGAGTCAACAGTGGCTAAGAAGGTGTCATTCTAGCTGCAGTTAGTAATGAACTTTAGTACCACCACTATACAATTGGTCAACCGTTAGATTTTGTTTAATTCTTTTATACTAGGTTCTTAAGATCTTTTCTTTATTTTCAATGGTGGGATTGCCGAAAAAATATCCAGGGTTACATAATGGTGTTAGAATAACAACAATATTTTTAGCATCTTATACCATATCGTATTTTGTCTTGAGTATATATAGAATGCTTAAGTTGTTGGATTTAGTTTATTTGTTGCTTCTAGATTCTTAAAATATTAATATTTATTTCCAATGGTGGGATCATCTAAATAATGTACGCAGTGAGAGATAATGAACTAAGAGTAAGAACTTATTTTTAGTATCCTAATTATACCTATAGCAGATTTTGTTTTGCGCATCTATACATATTTATTTTTATTAATATTGGATTCGGTTTATCTTTGGATAGTAGGTTCTTAACATATTTATTTTTATTTCAACGGTAAGATCCTCCAAATAATGTCCGAAGTGCAAGATAATGGATTAGATGTTTGGTGTATGATTTTTAAATGTGTGTGATGTATAACGTGAACATGATTGGAGATAGTGTCATTGATTATATGAGTCAACAGTGCCTAAGAGGGAGTCATGCTAGCTGCAGTTAGGAATGAAATTTAGTACCACCGCTATACAATTGTTCAACCGTTAGATTTGGTTTATTTTTTTATAGTAGGTGCTTAAGATGTTAACCTTTACTTTCAATGATGAGATCGTCAAAACAATGTCCGGATGATATAATGGATTGAGAATAACAATTATATTTTTAGCATCTTCTACGATCCCATATTTGTTCTTAACAACCTATAGAATAGTTTAACTGTTGGATTTGGGTTATTTTTGGGTAGTAGATTCTTGAGATATTAGTATTTATTTTTAACGGTTGGATCATGTAAATAAGTACGTAGTGAGAGATAATGAACTCAGAGTAAGAATTGTATTTTTAGGATTTTAATTGTACCTATCGCAGATTTGATTTGAGCGTCTATACATTAATTGAATTGTTGGATTTGGTTTAACTTTGGATAGTAGGTTCTTATAGTATTTATTTTTATTTCAACGGTAAGATCCTCAAAATAATTTTTGAAGTGCGAGATAATGGATTAGATGTTTGGTGTATGATTTATAAATATGTGTAATGTATTATTTAACGTGAACATGATTGGAGATAGTGTGATTGATTATATGAGTCAACGGTGCCTAAGAAGGAGTCATTCTAGCTGCACTTAGGAAAGGAATTTAGTACCACCACTATATATTTGTTTAACCGTTAGACTTTTTTAAACTTTTTGTAGTAAGTTCTTAAGATGTTAATCTTTCTTTTGAATGGTGGGATGCTAGAAATGATGTTCGGAGTGACATAATCGAGATAGAATAAGAATTATATTTTTAGCATCTTATACGATACCGTATTTCATCTTGAGTGTGTATAGAATAGTTTAACCGTTCGATTTGGTTTATTTTTGGGTAGTAGATTCTTAAGATATTATTATTTATTTACAGTGGTATGATCATGTAAATCAGTACGTAGTGAGGGATAATGAACTCAGAGTAAGAACTGTATTTTTAGGATCTTAATTATACCTATAGCAGATTTCATTTTGAGCTTGAATACATTAGTTGAACTGTTGGATTTGGTTTATCTTTGGATAGTAGGTTCTTAACATATTTATTTTTAATTCAACGGTAAGATCCACAAAATAATGTCCGAAGTGAGAGATAATGGATTATATTTTTTATGTATGATTTATAAATGTTTGTGATGTATTCTTTAATGTGAACATGATTGGAGAGAGTGTCATTGATTATATGAGTCAACGGTGCCTAAAAGGGACTCATTCCATCTGCAGTTAGGAATGGAATTTAGTACCACCGCTATACAATTGTTCAACCTTTAGATTTTGTTTAATTTTTTATAGTAGGTTCTTAAGATGTTAATCTTTATTTTTAATGGTGGGATCATCGAAATAGTGTCCGGAGTGACATAATGGAGTTAGAATAAGAATTATATTTTGAACATCTTATACGATACCGTATTTTTTCCCTTAAGTGTGTATAAAATAGTTTAACCGTTGGATTTACTTTATTATTGGGTAGTAGATTCTTAAGATATTAATATTTATTTTCAACGGTGGAATCATGTAACTAAGTACGTAGTGATCCATAACGAACTCAGAGTGAGAACTGTATTTTTAGGATCTTAATAATACTCTTAGATTTCGTTTTTAGCGTCTTTACTTTAGTTGAACTGTTGGATTTGGTTTATCTTTGGATAGTAGGTTCTTAACATATTTATTTTTACTTCAATGGTAAGATCCACAAAATAATGTCCGAAGTGAGAGATAATGGATTAAATTTTTGGTGTATGATTTATAAGTGTGTGTGATGTACAACGTGAACATGATTTAAGATAGTGTGATTGATGATATGAGGCAACGGTGCCTAAGAGGGAGTCATGCTAGCTGTAGTTAGGAATGAAATTTTGTGTCACCACTATACAATTGTTCAACCATTAGATTTGGCTTATTTTTTATAGTAGGTGCATAAGATGTTAATCTTTGTTTTCAATGGTGAAATCGTCCAAACAATTTCTACAGTGACATAATGGAGTGAGAATAACAATTATATTTTTAGCATCTTTTACGATGTCGTATTTTGTCTTAATTGTCTATAGAATAGCTTAAGTGTTGGATTTGATTTATTTTTGGGTAGTAGATTCTTAAGATATTAGTATTTATTTTTAATAGTAAGATAATGTAAATAAGTACGTAGTGAGAGATAATGAAATCAGAGTAAGAATTATATTTTTAGGATCTTAATTGTACCTATAGAAGATTTCGTTTTGAGTGTCTATACATTAGTTGAACTATTGGATTTGGTTTATCTTTGGATAGTAGGTTCTAAACATATTTATTTTTATTTCAACAGTAAGATCCTCAAAATAATGTCCGATGTGCGAGATAATGGATTAGATGTTTGGTGTATGATTTATAAATGTGTGTGATGTATTATTTAACGTGAACATGATTGGAGATAGTGTGATTGATTATGAGTCAACTGTGCCTAAGAGGGAGTCATTCTAGCTACCCTTAGGAATGAAATTTAGTACCACCACTATATAATTGTTCAACCCTTACATTTTGTATAATTTTTTATAGTAAGTTCTTCAGATGTTAATCTTTATTTTCAATGGTGGGATGATCGAAATAATGTTCGGAGTGATATAATGGAGATAGAATAAGAATAATATTTTTAGATTCTTATACGATACCGTATTTTGTCTTGAGTGTGTGATGCATTCTCCCCAAGCAAGGGCCCTATCACTAGGGCCATGGCTAGGAGAATAGAAGAAGACATGGCTACAGTAGAGGGAGGAAGATCTCACCTCCATATGACCATCAAGTTATGCAAGCCATGACTTATTTACTTGTAATTTTTATTTTAGGAACCTAGGATTTTATTTTGGACATGTATTAGTCCATTTAATTTTCTAGGAGGTGTCTTAGTAATAAGAAGGGGTAAGATTAGCTTTTGGGCCTTTATTTAGGAAATAAGGGGGTAGTTTGATAACTACACCCTCTTTTGCTAAATAAAACCCAAAACTAATAAAGGAGTAATCTTGGCCCTTGGATGAGGTAGCTTGGGCACCAATTCTCATCTAAAGGAGGGTATTGATTGGACTTTGGGCTTCAATCCTCCTCCCTTGGATGACTCCTTTTAATCCTAGCCCTTCATTTCCTTCATGACTTGTCCAAGAGGTTAGCTCCCTCTATAAAAAGGTGCTCCTTAACACTCTTGTATTTTTTACACTTGATTGAATGGAAAAACCTTGAGTTGGCGAAAATTCTCTTAGTGTCCACCCTTCTCTCTTTTAGAATTCCTTAGGTTTTTATCAAGGGTTCCATCCCTTGTGGCAAACTTTCCCTCTTAGGCTTATCTTACTTTAAGTGGCGCCTAAAACCACCTCACTTCTTACCTCTCCACAAACCATTTCACCAAAGAAGAAAACCTCTAGAAAAAGATCAAGGGAGGCATGCATCATTTGGTATCAGAGCATTGGTTCTAGAGGTCTAAACTCTCTTCCTATCTCATTTTTTTTTTCGTTTTCCTATTTTATTTTATCTTTAATTTCCCCAATTTTTTCTAGCTTTCCATTTTGTTTATCATTTCCATTTATGTTTTGAGTTTATTGTTTTGAGTTTATTGTTTTGAGTTATAGTTTATTTGCACCATTTATTTTTTGCATGATGCAATTTATATTGTTCTTTTCTTTGCATCTACGTCTCTCCCATATTCATTAATTTCCGCTTAAGCTTTGAGTTGGGTACTTTCTTGCTTGAATTTTGGTTTTGAGAATTTCTTGCTAAAAATCCATGCCGTTGTGGTGAATTCCACAACCTTGTGGTCAAGAAATTTAGACCAATTTCTTGTGTTTCCTTGCACCTAGTTGCCTTGTTTTTGCTTTATTTTTTTTTTTCACTTTTATACTCTTGTGTAGTTGTCTATAAGTCATGTTTATAGTTTCCCATTTTGTCTATTAATTCCTTTTAAGTTTAGCCTCTTTTGTTTTTACAAAAAAAAAATTGAAACTTCTTAAATTGAGCAACATAGAGGGTCATACCTCATGTCTAAGTCTCTTTAGAAGTTCATGTGCTTTTAGTTTCAAGCATATTCTTAAAAAAAATTCAAAAATAGTTGCTCAATTTCCTTTGTCTTTATTTTCCTTATACGTATAATTAGTAGCTCATTTGTGTGGTAAAGGTAGTTCTTGTTTGTGGGTGCTTTTACTTAAGCTATAAGTTTGGTATTTGTGTTCAACAAATTACTAAAACCTTAACAAAGCTTGAGTCCAGTGGCACACCAAACTACTAAACCATTAACACATCTATAGCTACTTTGCATTTTGAAATCATTTCTAGTAGTACCTAAATTGTTGCTTTTAATTTTCTTTATTGTTCCAAGCGCATAACTCTTTGTTATCAAGCACTAAATTCACAATCAATTTAGGTGCATCTAGTATATATTAAAAAAAAAAACAAGAGAAAAAAGTCTAAAATAAAATACAAAAAAAACAACGAAGGATTCAAAAAAAAAAAAGAGAACAAACAAAAGAAAAGAAAGTTTGAAAAAATTCATTTGATGTACCTAACCTAAAATTAGCAAGTGCTTCAACTTTGAACTTGGAACCTTAAAAGAAATTTTATTACTTTTGGTACACTAGAACTTGATATTTGTGTTCTTCTACTCTTTAATCTAGTGTCATTCTTAGGTATTCCATTGTGTGCTTTCTTTCTTTTGTTTACCTTTTAGTTGTTGCTTGTCTTTTAAATCATCTATCTAGTTTGTCTTATATACTCTTACCATTTGGTTAAGTGTCCTTTTGATTGTATTATCTTTTATTGCTTTTTGAGTTTCTATTCGCACCTCCCCTTGCTACTTTTGGTTTCTTTGGTTTGTGTGTTAGTGTCACTTTTGGAGAAAGCTTGAAAAAGGAGCTTACCACAAGGGTAGCATATTTTGGAAGGTTGGACTAAGAGCCTAAGGGATCACCTCAAAAGGAAATACACCTAGCCGTGAGGACTTTGATTTGAGGGAGCATTTGGAGAATCATTTTTTGAAGACTTTACTTTTTCTTTAATTTGGGTGTATTAATTTTGTCATTGGGAGTTTGAGGGCCCTTAAGGCCCTCCCTTTGGTTGTAATAAAATTTAATCAATTTTTTAGTTTCTCAAAAATTAGGTGAAGAAGGAAGAAGTGGTACACTTCCTTCAACACCTTAGGAGCTCGCTTTAGATCCCTTCTCTTTTGAATTTTTGTTTTAAAATTCTTGCTTTATTTTTCTTATTCAAAGTGCTTAGAAGGCTAAAGAGTTCCAAAGACTCATCAAGCCATTTCAGGCAAGAAAACACAAAAAGAGAGGAGTGTTTGTTTGTGAAAATTTTTTAGCCACCTTTTTCCTCTTAGAAATTCAAGCACAATGACATCACACACCCACTCTAGTGCTCATAGTTATTCATCAAACAAGAGTGTAAACCAAAGAAATATTTCTAAAGATTACACTCTAGAAAAATTAAACATGGACTTTAAGGAGTGGATGGCAAAAGAACAATAGAGAAGAGAAGAAAAGAGGAGAGAAAAAGAGTCCAAGGAGAAAAGAAAAATAAAAGAAAGAGAGGAAGAAAAGAGAGAAAAAAGAGAGAAGGAAGAGAGAAGAATAAGAGAAAGGAGAGAAGATGAAGAAAGGAGAGAAAGAAAAGAAAGAGAATGAAGAAAAGAGAAAGAAGAAGAAAAAAGAAGGCATGGGAATGGTGAGAATTACAAAATGAAAGGGATAGTCTTAGGTTCCCCATCTAGACATACCCATAGGAGTGAAAGTGAGGAAGAATACTACAATCATCCTAGGAGAAACTCTCATTCATCCATGCATAATAATGGGGCCCCTCCAAGGGAGCCCAAAATTGATCTCCCCCCATTTCATGGGAGGGAAGATGTGGAAGCCTACCTTGATTGGGAAATCAAGGTAGAACAACTGTTCACTTGCCATGAGGTAAGAGAAGAAAGAAAGGTTCCAATGGCAACCCTTAGCTTCCAAGGGCATGCCATGCATTGGTGGGTTGGGTTAACCAATGAGAGAATCCGCACCAATATGCCTTCCATAAGATATTGGAATGATCTTAGACGTGCTCAAAGAAGAAGGCATATTCCCTCTTGGTATGAAAGAGATCTTTTGGATAGACTCCAAAGGCTAAGGCAAACCAACTTTAGTATAGAAGAGTATAGACAAAATATGGAACTTCTTATCTTGAGGCGGGTATCATTGAGGAACCCAAGGCCACTATGGCAAGGTTTTTGATGCATTCTCCCCAAGCAAGGGCCCTATCACTAGGGCCATGGCTAGGAGAATAGAAGAAGACATGGCTACAGTAGAGGGAGGAAGATCTCACCTCTATATGACCTTCAAGTTATGCAAGCCATGACTTATTTACTTGTAATTTTTATTTTAGGAACCTAGGATTTTATTTTGGACATGTATTAGTCCATTTAATTTTGTAGGAGGTGTCTTAGTAATAAGAAGGGGTAAGACTAGCTTTTGGGCCTTTATTTAGGAAATAAGGGGGTAGTTTGATAACTACACCCTCTTTTGCTAAATAAAACCCAAAACTAATAAAGGAGTAATCTTGGCCCTTGGATGAGGTAGCTTGGGCACCAATTCTCATCTAAAGGAGGGTATTGATTGGACTTTGGGCTTCAATCCTCCTCCCTTGGATGACTCCTTTTAATCCTAGCCCTTCATTTCTTTCATGACTTGTCCAAGAGGTTAGCTCCCTCTATAAAAAGGTGCTCCTTAACACTCTTGTATTTTTTACACTTGATTGAATGGAAAAACCTTGAGTTGGCCAAAATTCTCCTAGTGTCCACCCTTCTCTCTTTGAGAATTCCTTAGGTTTTTATCAAGGGTTCCATCCCTTGTGGCAAACTTTCCCTCTTAGGCTTATCTTACTTTAAGTGGCGCCTAAAACCACCGCACTTCTTACCTCTCCACAAACCATTTCACCAAAGAAGAAAACCTCTAGAAAAAGATCAAGGGAGGCATGCATCATTTGGTATCAGAGCATTGGTTCTAGAGGTCTAAACTCTCTTCCTATCTCATTTTTTTTCCGTTTTCCTATTTTATTTTATCTTTAATTTCCCCAATTTTTTCTAGCTTTCCATTTTGTTTATCATTTCCATTTATGTTTTGAGTTTATTGTTTTGAGTTATAGTTTATTTGCACCATTTATTTTTTGCTTGATGCAATTTATATTGTTATTTTCTTTGCATCTACGTCTCTCCCATATTCATTAATTTCCGCTTAAGCTTTGAGTTGGGTGCTTTCTTGCTTGAATTTTGGTTTTGAGAATTTCTTGCTAAAAATCCATGCCGTTGTGGTGAATTCCACAACCTTGTGGTCAAGAAATTTAGACCAATTTCTTGTGTTTCCTTGCACCTAGTTGCCTTGTTTTTGCTTTATTTTTTTTCACTTTTATACTCTTGTGTAGTTGTCTATAAGTCATGTTTATAGTTTCCCATTTTGTCTATTAATTCCTTTTAAGTTTAGCCTCTTTTGTTTTTACAAAAAAAAAATTGAAACTTCTTAAATTGAGCAACATAGAGGGTCATACCTCATGTCTAAGTCTCTTTAGAAGTTCATGTGCTTTTAGTTTCAAGCATATTCTTAAAAAAAAATTCAAAAATAGTTGCTCAATTTCCTTTGTCTTTATTTTCCTTATACGTATAATTAGTAGCTCATTTGTGTGGTAAAGGTAGTTCTTGTTTGTGGGTGCTTTTACTTAAGCTATAAGTTTGGTATTTGTGTTCAATAAATTACTAAAACCTTAACCAAGCTGAGTACAGTGGCACACCAAACTACTAAACCATTAACACATCTATAGCTACTTTGCATTTTGAAGTCATTTCTAGTAGTACCTAAATTGTTGCTTTTAATTTTCTTTATTGTTCCAAGCGCATAACTCTTTGTTATCAAGCACTAAATTCACAATCAATTTAGGTGCATCTAGTATATATTAAACAAAAGCAAGAGAAAAAGTCTAAAATAAAATACAAAAAAAACAACGAAGGATTCAAAAAAAAAAGAGAACAAACAAAAGAAAAGAAAGTTTGAAAAAATTCATTTGATGTACCTAACCTAAAATTAGCAAGTGCTTCAACTTTGAACTTGGAACCTTAAACGAAATTTTATTACTTTGGGTACACTAGAACTTGATATTTGTGTTCTTCTACTCTTTAATCTAGTGCCATTCTTAGGTATTCCATTGTATGCTTTCTTTCTTTTGTTTACCTTTTAGTTGTTGCTTGTCTTTTAAATCATCTATCTAGTTTGTCTTATATACTCTTACCATTTGGTTAAGTGTCCTTTTGATTGTGTTATCTTTTATTGCTTTTGGAGTTTCTATTCGCACCTCCCCTTGCTACTTTTGGTTTCTTTGGTTTATGTGTTACTTCCACTTTTGGGAGAAAGCTTGAAAAAGGAGCTTACCACAAGGGTAGCATATTTTGGAAGGATCGACTAAGAGCCTAAGGGATCACCTCAAAAGGAAACACACCTAGCCGTGGGGACTTTGATTTGAGGGAGCATTTGGAGAATCATTTTTTGAAGACTTTACTTTTTCTTTAATTTGGGTGTATTAATTTTGTCATTGGGAGTTTGAGGGCCCTTAAGGCCCTCCCTTTGGTTGTAATAAAATTTAATCAATTTTTTAGTTTCTCGAAAATTAGGTGAAGAAGGAAGAAGTGGTACACTTCCTTCAACACCTTAGGAGCTCGCTTTAGATCCCTTCTCTTTTGAATTTTTACTTTAAAATTCTTGCTTTATTTTTCTTATTCAAAGCGATTAGAAGGCTAAAGAGTTCCAAAGACTCATCAAGCCATTTTAGGCAAGAAAACACAAAAAGAGAGGAGTGTTTGTTTGTGAAAATTTTTTAGCCACCTTTTTCCTCTTAGAAATTCAAGCACAATGACATCACACACCCACTCTAGTGCTCATAGTTATTCATCAAACAAGAGTGTAAACCAAAGAAATATTTCTAAAGATTACACTCTAGAAAACTTAAACATGGACTTTAGGGAGTGGATGGCAAAAGAACAAGAGAGAAGAGAAGAAAAGAGGAGAGAAAAAGAGTCCAAGGAGAAAAGAAAAATAAAAGAAAGAGAGGAAGAAAAGAGAGAAAAAAGAGAGAAGGAAGAGAGAATAATAAGATAAAGGAGAGAAGATGAAGAAAGGAGAGAAAGAAAAGAAAGAGAAAGAAGAAGAAAAAAGAAAGCATGGGAATGGTGAGAATTACAAAATGAAAGGGATAGTCTTAGGTTCCCCATCTAGACATACCCATAGGAGTGAAAGTGAGGAAGAATACTACAATCATCCTAGGAGACACTCCCATTCATCCATGCATAATAATGGGGCCCCTCCAAGGGAGCCCAAAATTGATCTCCCCCCATTTCATGGGAGGGAAGATGTGGAAGCCTACCTTGATTGGCAAATCAAGGTAGAACAACTCTTCACTTGCCATGAGGTAAGAGAAGAAAGAAAGGTTCTAATGGCTACCCTTAGCTTCCAAGGGCATGCCATGCATTGGTGGGTTGGGTTAACCAATGAGAGAATCCGGACCAATATGCCTTCCATAAGATATTGGAATGATCTTAGAAGTGCTCTAAGAAGAAGGCATATTCCCTCTTGGTATGAAAGAGATCTTTTGGATAGACTCCAAAGGCTAAGGCAAACCAACCTTAGTATAGAAGAGTATAGACAAAAGATGGAACTTCTTATCTTGAGGGCAGGTATCATTGAGGAACCCAAGGACACTATGGCAAGGTTTTTGTGTGGGTTGAGCCCCGAAATTCGTGATAAGGTAGAGCTCCTCTCATACAATTCCCTTGATGAGTTAGTTCAACTTTGCATCAAGTTGGAAAATCAACTTAGAAGGAAAACTTTTAAAAAGGATAACCCACCTTATGTAAAGAGGGACCAACCTAAGGGGAACTCTTTCAAGAGTTACCCCAAAGAGGAACATTCCAAGCACTTCAAAGAGCATAAAACATCACATGTAGAGAGAAAAACCCCTACTACTAACTCTCATGAGAAAGTTAGTAGTATCAAATGCTTTAAATGTCTTGGGAGTGGTCACATTGCCTCTCAATGCCCTACTAAGAGAAACATCATCATGAGGGCCCAAGATGTTTATAGTAGTGAGTCTAGCTCACACTCCTCTAGTGAGAGCGAAAGAGAAGGGGTTCATGCATACAAATCTGATTGTGATGAAACCGCTTATGCATGTGAGGGAGACCTCTTAATGATAAGAAGACTTCTTGGAAGCCAACCTTTGAAAGTGTCCTTATCTCAAAGGGAGAACATATTCCACACTCGCTGTAAGGTGAATGACAAAATATGTTCTCTCATTGTGGATAGTGGGTCATGCTGCAATTGTTGTAGCTCAAGGTTGGTGGAAAAGCTAGCCTTGACCCCACTTCCCCACCCTAAGCCTTACAAGCTTCAATGGCTCAATGAGCAAGGGGAAATGGAGGTCAATGAGCAAGTGAAGGTTCCAATTTCCATTGGGTCTTATAAAGATGAGATCCTATGTGACATAGTCCCAATGGAAGCTGGTCATATCTTGTTAGGAAGACCATGGCAATTTGATAAGAAAGCCATACACCATGGTCATTCCAATAACATCATCCTCACTCATAAGGATAAGCGCATTAAGTTGTGTCCTCTAACACCTACACCAGTGGCGGAGGACCAACTCATCATGAAACATAAGAGAGATGAGGAGAAAAAAAAAGCAAAGCTTTACCCCTAAAGCTTGAAAGGGGTAAGGAGGTTGAGTTGGAAGTTGGTGCCCCTTCCAAGAAAAGTCATTAGTAAAGGGAGTTTATTTACGAAAAAATTGGATTTAAAGGAAGCCCGCTTAACTAACAGACCTTTCTATCTCCTCCTTTGCAAAGAGGCATCCCCCATTTCTTCCCCCTCCACTTTTTTCCCTTCTAGTTCTAGCACTGCCATAGAACTTGGACATGAGAACCTACCTCAAGAGGTTCAAGAGCTTTTAAAGGAGTTTGGTGATACATTCCCTAATGAAGTTCCCAAAGGACTTCCTCCAATTAGGGGTATAGAACACCAAATAGACTTGGTACCTAGGGCTAGCCTGCCTAATAGGCCTGCTTATAGGACTAATCCCATGGAGACCAAGGAGATTGAATCTCAACTCCAACAACTATTGGAGAAGGGTTGGTTTCAAGAGAGCCTAAGCCCTTGTGCTGTGCCAGTTTTGTTGGTGCCTAAGAAGAATGGCCAATGGAGGATATGCATTGATTGTCGAGCAATCAATAACATCACCATCAAATATAGGCACCCTATCCCTAGGCTTGATGACATGCTTGATGAATTGCATGGGGCCCAATTATTTTCAAAAATTGACCTTAAGAGTGGTTATCACCAAATCCGCATCAAGGAAGGTGACGAGTGGAAAACCGCTTTTAAGACCAAGTTTGGGCTATATGAGTGGTTGGTAATGCCCTTTGGGATTACCAATGCCCCAAGCACCTTCATGAGGCTTATGAATCATGTCCTTAGGGATTGCTTAGGAAAATTTTGTGTTGTTTATTTTGATGACATCTTAGTGTATAGCAAGAGCCTAGATGAACATGTAGGCCATCTTAGGCGCGTCTTTTGCATTCTTAGGTCACACCAACTCTATGGAAATCTTGAAAAATGTAATTTTTGTGTGGAGAGTGTGGTGTTCTTAGGTTTGATAGTTAATAAAAATGGGGTTCAAGTGGACCCCGACAAAATCAAAGCCATCCAAGAATGGCCCACCCCAAAAAGTGTGACTGAGATCAAGAGTTTTCATGGTCTCGCGAGCTTTTACAGGCGCTTTGTGCCTAACTTCTCCATACTTTTCTCACCAATCAATGATTTGGTGAAGAAGAATACTCCTTTCCTTTGGGGTGAAAAACAACAAAAAGCCTTTGAACTTATCAAAGAGAAACTGACCCATGCACCAGTTTTAGCTCTTCCTGACTTTTCTAAAACTTTTGAGCTAGAGTGTGATGCATCGTTAGTGGGTGTGGGAGCTGTGTTGTTACAAGGTGGTCATCCCGTGGCTTATTTTAGTGAAAAACTAAATGGAGCCGCCTTAAACTACCCCACCTATGATAAAGAGTTTTACTCTTTGATAAGAGCCCTTCAAACTTGGGAACATTATCTTGTACCCAGGGAGTTCATCATTCATAGTGACCATGAGTCACTTAAGTATTTGAAGGGTCAAGGCGCAAATGGGTAGAATTTCTTGAGACTTTCCCTTATATCATCAAATACAAGAAAGGAAAACATAATGTGGTGGCTGATGCTTTGTCTCGTAGACATACCCTTTACACCACCTTAAGTGCAAAGATTTTTGGATTTGATAATATTAGAGAAATGTATCTTTCTGATAAGGATTTTGGATCCATTTATGCTGCCTCTACATTTGCATGTAAAACCCAAAATAGGTTCTTTGTGAGTGAGGGGTACCTTTTCAAAGGTAGCAGACTTTGTGTACCCCAAGGATCTATGAGAAATCTGTTGACAAAAGAGAGCCATGAGGGTGGGCTCATGGGGCATTTTGGAATTAACAAAACTCTTCTGCTTTTACAAGAAAAATTCTTTTGGCCCCATATGAAGAAAGACGTCTATAGACATTGTCGTAGATGCATTGCTTGCTTGCAAGCTAAGTCTAAGACAATGGCTCATGGATTGTACACACCCTTACCTGCTTCTTCTGCACCTTGGCTGGATATTAGTATGGATTTCATCCTTGGCCTGCCTCGAACCCAACGAGGTGCAGACTCTATCTTTGTGGTGGTAGATAGATTTTCAAAAATGGCTCACTTTATACCATGCCACAAGATAGATGATGCGAGCAACATTGCGAGACTTTTCTTTAAAGAAGTTGTCCGTTTACATGGAATTCCCTAATCCATAGTCTCTGATAGAGATGTGAAGTTCCTTAGCCACTTTTTGGAAAACATTGTGGGCAAGGCTAGGAACTAAACTCTTATTTTCTACCACATGTCACCCCCAAACTGATGGGCAGACTGAGGTAGTAAATAGAACTCTATCTACTATGCTTAGGACACTTCTTCGAGGAAATCACAAGTCTTGGGATGAATACCTACCCCATATTGAGTTTGCATACAACCGGGTGGTTCAAAGGACCACCAAGCGTTCTCCCTTTGAAGTTGTTTATGGCTTCAACCCCCTTACTCCTCTTGATATCTTGCCCTTACCATTCCCTTCTTCTGTTCACAAAGAAGGAATAGTAAGAGCGGATTTTGTTAAAAAATTACATGAAAGGGTAAAGGCCAACATTGAACATCATTCAAAGGAGTATGCTAGTAAAGCCAATAGGGGCAGGAAAGAAATTATTTTCAATGAAGGGGGATTGGGTATGGCTTCATTTGAGGAAGGATCGCTTCCCCACTCAAAGGAAGTCCAAGCTTAGCCCCCGAGGAGATGGTCCCTTTCAAGTCCTCAAGAGAGTGAACAACAATGCATACATATTAGATCTCCCAAAGGACTATGGTGTCAGTACTACCTTTAATGTTTGTGATTTGATCCCTTTTGTAGGTACTGATGAAGAAGAGGAGGACCTATCAAATTTGAGGTCAAATCCTTCCCAAGCAAGGGCCCTATCACTAGGGCCATGGCTAGGAGAATAGAAGAAGACATGGCTAGAGTAGAGGGAGGAAGATCTCACCTCCATATGACCATCAAGTTATGCAAGCCATGACTTATTTACTTGTAATTTTTATTTTAGGAACCTAGGTTTTTATTTTGGACATGTATTAGTCCATTTAATTTTCTAGGAGGTGTCTTAGTAATAAGAAGGGGTAAGACTAGCTTTTGGGCCTTTATTTAGGAAATAAGGGGTTAGTTTGATAACTACACCCTCTTTTGCTAAATAAAACCCAAAATTAATAAAGGAGTAATCTTGGCCCTTGGATGAGGTAGCTTGGGCACCAATTCTCATCTAAAGGAGGGTATTGATTGGACTTTGGGCTTCAATCCTCCTCCCTTGGATGACTCCTTTTAATCCTAGCCCTTCATTTCCTTCATGACTTGTCCAAGAGGTTAGCTCCCTCTATAAAAAGGTGCTCCTTCACACTCTTGTATTTTACACACTTTATTGAATGGAAAAACCTTGAGTTGGCCAAAATTCTCTTAGTGTCCACCCTTCTCTCTTTGAGAATTCCTTAGGTTTTTATCAAGGGTTCCATCCCTTGTGGCAAACTTTCCCTCTTAGGCTTATCTTACCTTAAATGGCGCCTAAAACCACCTCACTTCTTACCTTTCCATAAACCATTTCACCAAAGAAGAAAACCTCTAGAAAAAGATCAAGGGAGGCATGCATCATTAGTTGAACTGTTGGATTTGGTTTATCTTTGGATAGTAGGTTCTTGACATATTTATTTTTATTTCAATGGTAAGATCCTCAAAATAATGTCCAATGTACGAGATAATGGATTACATGTTTGGTGTATGATTTATAAATGTGTGTGATGTATTATTTAACATGGAAATGATTTGAGATAGTGTGATTGATTATATGACTCAACGGTGTGTAAGAGAGAGTCCTTCTAGCTATAGCCAGGATGGGAATTTAGTACCACCATTGTACAACTGTTCAACCATTAGATGTTGTTTAATTTTTTATAGTAGGTTCTAAGATGATAATCTTTATTTTTAGTGGTAGGATCGTCAAAATAGTGCCTAGAGTGACATAATGGAGTTAGAATAAAAATTATATTTTTACCATCTTATATGATACCGTATTTTGCCTTAAATGCGTATAGAATAGTTTAACCATTGTATTTGGTTCATTTTTGGATAGCAAAATCTTAAGATATTAAGGATCATGCAAATAACTACGTGGTGAGAGATAATGAACCCAGAGTAACAACTGTATTTTTAGGATCTTAATTATACCTGTAGCAGATTTCTTTTTTAGCGTCTATACATTAGTTCAAATGTTGGATTTGGTTAGTCTTTAGATAGTAAGTTCTTAACATATTTATTTTTATTTCAACGGTAAGATCCTCAAAATAAAATCCGAAGTGAGAGATAATGGATTAGATGTTTGATGTATGATTTATAAATATGTGTGGTTTATCCTTTAACGTGAACATGATTCGAGATGGTGTGATTGATTATATTAGTCAACGGTGCCGAAGACGGAGCCATTCTAGCTGCACTTAGGAACGAAATTTAAAATCCCCGCTATACAATTGTTCCACCATTTGATTTTGTTTAATTTTCTATAGTAGGTTCTCAATATGTTAATCTTTATTTCAATTGTGGGATCATCGAAACAGTGTCCGGAGTGACATAATGGAGTTAGAATAAGAATTATATTTTTAGCATCTTATACGATACCGTATTTGGCCTTAAGTGTCTATAGAATAGTTTAACCGTTCGATTTGGTTTATTTTTAGATAGTAGAATCTTAAGATATTAATATTTATTTTCAACAGTAGGATCATGTAAATAAGTACGTTGTACGAGATAATGAACCCAGAGTAAGAATTGTATTTTTAGGATCTTAATTATACCTGTAGCAGATTACGTTTTGAGCGTCTATACATTAGTTGAGCTGTTGGATTTGGTTTATCTTTGGATAGTAGGTTCTTAAAATATTTATTTTTATTTCAACGGTAAGATACTCAAAATAATGTCCGAAGTGCGAGATAATGGATCACATGTTTGGTGTATGATTTATAAATGTGTGTGACGTATTATTTAACATGGAAATGATTTGAGATAGTGTGATTGATTATATGAGTCAACAGTGCCTAAAAGAGAGTCCTTCTAGCTACAGTCAGGAATGGAATTTATTACCACCATTACACAATTTTTCCACCGATAGATTTTGTTTAATTTGTTATAATAGGTTCTTAAAATGTTAATCTTTATTTTCAGTGGTGGGATCATCGAAATAGTGTCCGGAGTTGCATAATGGAGTTAGAATAAGAAATACATTTTTACCATCTTATACGATACCGTATTTTGCCTTAACTGTGTATAGAATAGTTTAACCATTGTATTTGGTTCATTTTTGGATAGCAGAATCTTAAGATATCAATATTTTTTTTTCGACGGTGGAATCATGTAAATAACTATATTGTGAGAGATAATGAACTCAAAGTAAGAACTGTATTTTTAGGATCTTAATTAAACCTGTAGCAGATTTTGTTTTGGGCGTCTATACATTAGTTGAATTTTTGGATTTGGTTTATCTTTGGATAGTAGATTCGTAACATACTTATTTTTATTTCAACGATAAGATCCTCAAAATAATGTCTGAAGTGCGAGATAATGGATTACATGTTTGGTGTATGATTTATAAATGTGTGTGATGTATTATTTAACATGGAAATGATTTAAGATAGTGTGATTGATTATATGACTCAACGGTGCCTAAGAGAGAGTCCTTCTAGCTACAGTCCTGATTGGAATTTAGTACCACCGCTATACAATTGTTCCACTGATAGATTTTGTTTAATTTGTTATAGTAGGTTCTTAAGATGTTAATCTTTATTTTCAGTGGTGGGATCGTCGAAATAGTGTCCAGAGTGGCATAATGGAGTTAGAATAAGAAATATATTTTTACCATCTTATACAATACCGTATTTTTCCTTAATTGTGTGTAGAATAGTTTAACTGTTGTATTTGGTTCATTTTTGGATAGCAGAATTTTAAGATATTAATATTTATTTTCAACGGTGGGATCATGTAAATAAGTACGTTGTAAGAAATAATGAACCCATAGTAAGAACGGTATTTTTAGGATCTTAATTATACCTGTAGCAGATTTCGGTTTGAGCATCTATACATTAGTTAAACTGTTGGATTTGGTTTATCTTTGGATAGTAGTTTCTTAACATATTTATCTTTAATTCAACAGTAAGATCCTCCAAATAATGTCCGAAGTGTGATATAATGGATTACATGTCTGGTGTATGATTTATAAATGTGTGTGATGTATTATTTAACATGGAAATGATTTGAGATAGTGTGATTGATTATATGAGTCAACTGTGCCTAAGAGAGAGTCCTTCTAGCTACAGTCAGGAATGGAATTTAGTACCACCGCTATACAATTGTTCCACCGATAGATTTTGTTTAATTTGTTATAGTAGGTTCTTAAGATGTTAGTCTTTATTTTCTATGTTGGGATCATTGAAATAGTGTCCGGAGTGACATAATGGAGTTAGAATAAGAATTATACTTTTACCGTCTTATAAGATACCATATTTTGCCTTAAGTGTGTATATAATAGTTTACCCGTTGTGTTTGGTATATTTTTGGATAGCAGAATCTTAAGATATTAATATTTATTTTCAACGGTGGGATCATGTAAATAACTACATTGTGAGAGATAATGAACCCAGAGTAAGAACTGTATTTTTAGGATCTTAATTAAACATGTAGCATATTTCGTTTTGAGCGTCTGTCCATTAGTTGAATTGTTGGATTTGGTTTATCTTTTGATAGTAGGTTCGTAACATATTTATTTTTATTTCAATGGTAAGATCCTCAAAATAATGTCTGAAGTGCGAGATAATGGATTACATGTTTGGTGTTTGATTTATAAATGTGTGTGATGTATTATTTAACATGGAAATGATTTGAGATATGTGATTGATTATATGACTCAATGGTGCCTAAGAGAGAGTCCTTGATGTGACCATGCCTAGCCAAGGATCTATCATTAGGGCCATGGCTAGAAGGATTGAAGAAGACCTAACCCTTGCAGACAAAGGAAGATATTAGGCTAGGGACTTTAGTTAATAAAATGTAATTTTCCTTTATTTTAATTTTGAGGAGCATTAGGAATTTAATTTGGGACATTTATTTAGTCCATTTTTTATTTTAGAAGGTGTCTTAGGAATTTAGAGGGTGAATTTAGCTTTTTGGGTCTTTATGAAGGAAATAAGGGGTAGCCTTGATATCTACACCCCTCTTTTCCTACATAAACCCCCTAAGGTAATAAGAAGGAATCTTCGCCCTTGGTTGGAGAAACTTGGGCACCAAGTTTGATGATCTAAAGAGGGAATTGTTTCTCAATCCTTCTTCCTTAGATCTCTCCTTTTAACCCTAGCCCTTCGTTTTTAGGTTATCTTGTTCAAGATGTTAGCTACCTCTATAAATAGGAGCTCCTCCCCTCACTTGTATTTTTAACACTTGAATTTAATCCTAGAGACCATATTAGTTGAGGTTCTTACCTTTGAGTGTCCCTCCTTCTCCTTTGTGAGAGCTTCTAAGAGTTATCAAGGGACCTCTCCCTTGTGGCCTCTCCCCTTTGGCTTATCAAATCTAGTATTTGTGGCGCCTCACCCCATTCCTTTCCTCTCCATAAATCCATTTCCCTTCCAAGTGACCTTAGAAAGGATCCTTTCACATCAGTCCTTCTAGCTACAGTCAAGATTGGAATTTAGTACCACCGCTATACAATTGTTCCACCCTTACATTTTGTATAATTTTTTATAGTAAGTTCTTAAGATGTTAATCTTTATTTTCAATGGTGGGTTGATCGAAATAATGTTCGGTGTGTGATTTATAAAGGTTTGTGATGTATTATTTAACATGAACATTAGTCGAGATAATGTGATTGATGATATGAGTCAACAGTGGCTAAGAAGGAGTCATTCTAGCTGCAGTTAGGAATGAAATTTTGGACCACCGCTATACAATTGTTCAACCATTTGATTTTTTTAATTTTTTCTAGTAGGTTATTAAGATATTAGTGTTTATTTTCAATGGTGGGATCATAAAAATATTATCCGTAGTAACATATTGGAGTTAGAATAACAGTTATATTTTTCACATCTTATACGATACCGTATTTTGTCTTGAGTGTGTATAGGATAGTTTCACCATTGGATTCGATTTATTTTTCGGTAGTAGATTCTTTAGATATTAATATTTATTTTCATTGGTGGAATCATCAACATAATGTACGTAGTGAGAGATAATGAACTCAGAGTAAGAACTGTATTTTTTGAATCTTAATTATACCTGTAGTAGATTTCATTTTTAGCATCTTTACATTAGTTGAACTGTTGGATTTGGTTTATCTTTGGATAGTACATTCTTAACATATTTACTTTTGTTTCATTGGTAAGATCCTCAAAATAATGTCTGAAGTGAGAGATAATGGATTATATGTTTGGTGTGTGATTTATAAATGTTTGTGATGTATTATTTAACATGAACATTATTCGAGATTATGTGACTGATGATATGAATAAACAGTGCCCAAGAGGGAGTTATTATAGCTGCAGTTAGGAATGAAATTTAGTACCACCGCTTTACAATTGTTCGATTGTTTGATTTTGCTTAATTTTTTATAGTAGGCTATTAACATGTTAGTTTCTATTTCCAATGGTTGGCTCGTCAAAATAATGTCTGGAGTGACATAATGGGGTTAGAATAACAGTTAATTTTTTAGCATCTTATTCGATACCGTATTTTGTCTTGAGTGTCTATAGAATAGTTTAACCGTTGGATTTGGTTTATTTTTTAGTAGTAGATTCTTTGGACATATTTATTTTCAATGGTGGGATCATCTGAATGACGTACTTAGTGAGAGATAATGAACTCAAAGTAAGATTTGTATTTTTAGCTTTTTGGGTCTTTATGAAGGAAATAAGGAGTAGCCTTGATATCTACACCCCTCTTTTCTACATAAACCCCCTAAGCTAATAAGAAGGAATCTTGGCCCTTGGTTTGAGAAACTTAGGCACCAAGTTTGATAATCTAAGGAGGGAATTGTTTCTCAATTCTCCTCCCTTAGATCTCCTTTTAATCCTAGCCCTTCTTTTTTAGGTTATCTTGTTCAAGATGTTAGCTACCTCTATAAATAGGAGCTCCTCCCTCACTTGTATTTTTTACACTTGAATTTAATCCTAGAGACCATATTGGTTGAGGTTCTTACCTTTGAGTGTCCCCCTTTCTCCTTTGCGAGAGCTTCTAAGAGTTATCAAGGGACCCCTCCCTTGTGGCCTCTCCACTTTGGCTTATCAAACCTAGTATTTGTGGCGCCTCACCCCATTCCTTTCCTCTCCATAAATCCATTTTCCTTCCAAGTGACCTTAGAAAGGATCCTTTGGGCACGTGATCATCAAAGATCACATCATTATACGTGTAGTGGATTTGAGTTTGAGCGTCTTTGCGTTAGTTGAATTGTTGGATTTGGTTTATCGTTGGATAGCAGGTTCTTCACATATTTACTTTTGTTTCAACGGTAAGAACCTCAAAATAATGTCCGAAGTTAGAGATAATGAATTACATGTTTGGCTTGTGATTTATAAGTGTCTGTTATGTATTTATTATTTAACATGAACATTATTCGAGATAGTATGATTGATCACATGGTCAGCAGTGCCTAGGAGGGGGTGATTCTAGCTGTAGTTAGGAATGAAATTTAGCGCCACTGCTATAGAATTGTTTAACCGTTTGTTTTTTTTTTTTTTTTTTAGAGTAGGTTATTAAGATGTTAGATTCTATTTTCAATGCTGGGATCGTCAAAATAATGTCCGAAGTGACATAATGGAGTTAGAATAACAGTTATTTTTTTAGCATCTTATACGATACCATATTTTGTCTTGAGTGTCTATCGAATAGTTTAACCGTTGGATTTTGTTTATTTTGGACTAGTAGAATCGTTAGATATTAATATTTATTTTCAACAGTGGGATAATGTAAATAAAGTACCTAGGGAGAGATAATGAACTCAGAGTAAGAACTGTATTTTTACAATATTAATTATTCCTGTAGTAGATTTCGTTTTGAGCGTGTTTGCATTAGTTGAACTGTTGAATTTGGTTTATCTTTGGATAGTAGGTTCTTAACATATTTACTTTTGTGTCAATGCTAAGATCCGCAAAATAATGTCCGAATTGAGAGATAATGGATTACATGTTTGGGGGGTGATTTATGAATATGTGTGATGTATTATTTATCATGAACATTATTCGAGATAGTGTGAGTGATGATATGAGTCAACAATGCCTAAGAGGGAGTCATTCTAGCTACAGTTAGGAATGAAATTTAGTACGACCGCTATACAATTGTTCAACCGTTTGGATAGTAGGTTATATTTGGATAGTAGGTTATGTTTGGACAGTAGGTTATATTTTTAGCATCTTATACGATACCACATTTTGTCTTGAGTCTTAATAGAAGAGTTTCATTGGATTAGGTTTATTTTTGGGTAGTAGATTCTTTAGATATTAATATTTATTTTCAATGACGGGATGATCTAAATAACGTACGTAGTGAGGGATAATGAACTGTATTTTTAGAATCTTCATTATACCTGTAGTATATTTCGTTTTGAGCATCTTTGCATTAGTTGAATTGTTGGATTTGGTTTATGTTTGGATAGTAAATTCTTAACATATTTACTTTTGTTTCAACAGTAAGATCCTCAAAATAATGTCCGAAGAGAGAGATAATGGATTAGATTTTTGGTGTGTGATTTATAAATGTGTGTGATGTATTATTTAACATGAACATTATTCAAGATAGTGTGATTGATCATATGAGTCAATAGTGCCTAAGAGGGAGTCATTCTAGCTGTGGTTAGCAATGAAATCTAGTACCACCGCTATACAATTGTTCAACCGTTTGATTTTGTTTCATTTTTTATAGTAGGTTATTAAGATGTTAGTGTTTATTTTAAATGGTGGGATTGTCAAAATAATTTGAACTAATATAATGGAGTTAGAATAACGGTTATTTTTTTAACATCTTATAAGATACTGTATTTTGTCTTGAGTATCTATGGAATAGTTTCACCGTTGAATTTGGTGTATTTTTGGGTAGTAGATTCTTTAGATGTTAATATTTATTTTCAACGGTAAGATCATCTGAATAATATACGTAGTGAGAGATAATAAAGTCAAAGTAAGAGCTGATTTTTAGAATCTTCATTATACCTGTAGTTGATTTCCGTTTAGTTGAACTGTTGCCTTTGGTTTATCTTTAGATAGTAGGTTCTTAACATATTTACTTTTGTTTTAACGGTAAGATGCTCAAAATAATGTCCGAAGTGAGAGATAATGGATTAGATGTTTGGTGTGTGATTTATAAAGGTATCTGATGTATTATTTAACATCAACATTATTCGAGATAGTGTGATTGATGATATAAGTCAATAGTGCCTAAGAAGGAGTCATTCTAGCTGCAGTTAGTAATGAAATTTAGTACCACCGTTATACAATTGGTCAATCGTTTGATTTTGTTACATTTTTTATACTAGGTTATTAAGATGTTAGTGTCTATTTTGAATGGTAGGATCGTCAAAATCATGTCCGAAGTGATATAATGGAACTAGAATAACAGTTATTTTTTTAGCATCTTACACCATACTGTATTTTGTCTTAACTGTCTATAGAATAGTTTAAACGCTGGATTTGGTTTATTTTTGGGTAGTAGATTGTTTGGATATTAATATTTATTTTCAACGATGGGATCATCTAAAAAACTTACATAGTGAGAGATAATGAACTCACATTGATAAATGTATTTTTAGAATCTTAATTATACCTGTAGTTGATTTAGGTTTGAGTGTCTATGCGTTAGTTGAATGGTTGGATTTGGTTTACCTTTGGATAGTAGGTTCTTAACATATTTACTTTTGTTTCAACGGTAAGATCCTCAAAATAATTTCTGAAGTGAGAGATAATGGATTAGATGTTTGGTGTGTGATTTATAAATGTGTGTGATGTATTATTTATCATGAACATTATTTGAGGTAGTGTGAGTGATGATATGAGTCAACAACACCTAAGAGGGAGTCGTTGTAGCTGCAGTTAGGAATGAAATTTAGTACCACCGCTGCACAATTGTTCAACCGTTTGGATATTAGGTTATATTTGGATAGTAGGTTATATTTTTAGCATCTTATACGATACTGTATTTTGTCTTGAGTGTCTATAGAATAGTTTCACCACTGGATTTTATTTATTTTTGGGTAGTAGATTCTTTAGATATTAATATTTATTTACAACGGTGGTATCATAAAAATGACATACGTAGTGAAAGATAATCAAATCAGAGTAAGAACTGTTTTTTTATAATCTGAATTATACCTGTAGTGGATTTCCTTTTGAGCATCTATGCATTAGTTGAACTGTTGCATTTCGTTTATCTTTGGATAGTAGGCTCTTAACATGTTTACTTTTGTTTCAACGGTAAGATCCTCAAAGTAATGTCTGAAGTGAAAGATAATGGATTAGATGTTTGGTGTGTGATTTTTAAATGTGTGTGAGCTATTATTTAACATGAACATTATTTGAGATAGTGTGATTGATGATATAAGTCAACAGTACCTAAGAGGGAGTAATTCTAGTTGTAGTTAGAATGAAATTTAGTATCACCGCTATATAATTGTTCAATCGTTTGATTTTATAGTAGGTTGTTAAGATTTTAGTGTCTATTTTCAATGGTGGGATCCTCAAAATAATGTCCGGACTGACATAATGGACTTAGAATAATAGTTACACTTTTAGCATCATATACGAAACCGTATTTTTTCTTGAGTATCTATAGAATAGTTTCACCATTGATTTGGTTTATTTTTTGGTAGTAAATTCTTTAGATATTAATATTTATTTTCAATTGTGGGATCATCCAAACAACGTACGTAGACAGAGATAATGAACTTAGAGTAAGAACTGTATTTTTAGAATCTTAACTATACCTGTAGTAGATTTCGGTTTAAGCATCTTTGCATTAGTTGAACTATTGGATTTGGTTTATCTTTGGATAGTAGGTTCTTAACATATTTACTTTTGTTTCAACGGTAAGATCGTCAAAATAATGTCCGAACCGAGAAATAACGGATTAGATGTTTAGTATGTGATTTTTAAATGTGTGTTATGTATTATTTAACATCAACATCACTTGACATAATGTGAGTCAGGATATGAGTCAAGAATGCCTAAGAGGGAGTCATTCTAGCTATAGTTAGGAATGAAATTTAGTACTACCGCTATACAATTGTTCAATCATTTGATTTTGTTTAATTTTTTATAGTAGGTTATTAAGATGTTAGTGTCTATTTTCAATGGTGGGATAGTCAAAATAATATCCGGGCTGACATAATGGAGTTGGAATAACAGTTATATTTTTAGCATCTTATACGATACCGTATTTTGTCTTTAGTGTCTGTAGAATGGTTTAACTATTGAATTTGGTTTATTTTTAGTAGTAGATTCTTTAGATATTAATATTTATTTTCAACGGTGGGATCATCTAAACAATGTATGTAGTGAGATTTAATGAACTTAGAGTAAGAACTGTATTTTTAGAATCTTAATTATACCCTTAGTTGATTTCGATTTGAGCGTCTATGCATTAGTTGAACCGTTGGATTTTATTTATCTTTGGATAGTAGGTTCTTAACGTATTTACTTTTGTTTCAAAGGTAAGATCCTCAAAATAATGTCTGAAGTGAGAGATAATGGATTAGATGTTTGGTGTGTGATTTATAAATTTGTGTGATGTATTAGCTAACATGAACGTTATTTCAGATAATGTGATTGATGATATGAGTCAACAGTGCCTAAGAGGGAGTCATTGGAGCTGTAGTTAGGAATGAAATTTAGTACCACTGCTATACAATTGTTCATCCATTTTATCTTGTTTAATTTTTTGTAGTAGGTTATTAAGATGTTAGTGTCTATTTTCTATGGTGGGATTGTCAAAATAATGTCCGGAGTGACATAACGGAGTTACAATAATAGTTATGTTTTTAGCATCTTATACGATACCGTATTTTGTCTTGAGTGTCTATAGTATAGTTTCACCGTTGAATTTGGTTTATTTTTGGGTAGTAGATTCTTCAGATATTAGTATTTATTTTCAGCAGTGGGATCATCTAAATAACTTACGTAGTGAGAGATAATGAACTCATAGTAAGAATTGTATTTTGAGAATCTTAATTATACCCTTAGTTGATTCTGTTTGAGTGTCTATGCATTAGTTTAACCGTTGCATTTGGTATATCTTTGGATAGTAGGTTCTTAACATATTTACTTTTGTTTCAACGGTAAGAACCTTAACATAATGTCCGAAGTGAGAGATAATGGCTTAGATGTTTCGTGTGTGATTTATAAATGTGTGTGATGTATTATTTAACATGAACATTATTTGAGATAGTGTGACTGATGATATGAGTCAACAGTGCCTAAGAGTGAGTCATTCTAGCTAAAGTTAGGAATGAAATTTAGTTTCACTGCTATACAATATTTCATCAGTTTGATTTTGTTTAATTTTTTATAATAGGTTGTTAAGATGTTATTGTCTATTTTCAATGCTAGGATCGTCAAAATAATGTTCGGAGTGACATAATGGAGTTAGAATAACAGTTATTTTTTTAGCATCTTATACTATATCGTATTTTGGCTTGAGTGTCTATAGAATAGTTTTACCGTTGCATTTGGGTTATTTTTGGGTAGTAGATTATTTAGATATTAGTATTTATTTTCAACCGTGGGATCATCTAAATAACTTACGTAGTGAGAGATAAGGAACTCAGAGTAAGAATTGTATTTTTAGAATCTTAATTATACCCTTAGTTGATTCTGTTTGAGCGTCTATGCATTAGTTTAACCGTTGGATTTAGTTTATCTTTGGATAGTAGGTTCTTAATATATTTACTTTTGTTTCAACGGTAAGATCCTCAACATGATGTCCAAAGTGAGAGATAATGGATGGTGTGTTATTTATAAATGTGTGAGATGTATTATTTAACATGAACATTATTTGAGATAGTGCGAAATAGTGCGTAAGAGGGAGTCATTCTACCTGCACTTAGGAATAAAATTTAGCACTACCGCTATACAATTGTTCAACCATTTGATTTTGTTTAATATTTTATAGTAGGTTATTAAGATGTTAGTGTCTATTTTCAATGGTGGGATCGTCAAAATAATGTCTGGAGTGACATAACGGAGTTAGAATAATAGTTATTTTTTTAGCATGTTATACGATATTTTATTTTGTCTTGAGTGTCTATAGAATAGTTTCACCGTTGAATTTGGTTTATTTTTGGGTAGTAGATTCCTTAGATATTAGTATTTATTTTCAATGGTGGGATCATCTAAATAACGTACGTAGTGAGAGATAATGAACTCGGAGTAAGAATTGTATTTTTAGAATGTTAATTATACCCTTAGTTGATTTCTGTTTGAGCGTCTATTCATTAGTTTAACCGTTGAATTTGGTTTATCTTTGGATAGTAGGTTCTTAACATATTTACCTTTGTTTCAACGGTAAGATCCTCAAAATAATGTCCAAAGTGAGAGATAATGGATTAGATGTTTGGTGTGTGATTTATAAATATGTATGATGTATTATTTAACATGAACATTATTCGAGATAGTGTTATTGATGATATGAATTGATACATTCCTCCCTAGCAAGGGTCCTATCACAAGGGCTATGGCTAAGGGGATTGAGGAAGACATGGCAAGAAAGGAGGGAAGAAGACCTCACCTTCTCATGGAGATCAAGATGATAGAAAATAGGTCATAGTCTTCTTTTTAGTCCTTCATGTATACATTTTCTTTTTAGGAGTTTGGAGGTGCTTTTATTTTTATTTTTGGCTTTTATCTCCTTTTTAATTTAAGGGGTGTGATTAGTCTCTTTTGTGGAGTGTGTTGAGTAGTTTGGGCTTTTTGGATAAGCTTAGGAGTTTGGTGATGCAATCCCACCTAGCATGCATCATGGCTAGGAGGATTCAAGGAAGGCATGGCATGGATGAAAGTTCATTGAAGATTGGAAGCCATAGTCTTTAGTTTTAGCTTGTAAATATTTTATTTTAATTAGCTAAATAGGAGCATATTTTTAATTCCTTTAAGGCCATGTATATTCGGCCATATTCTTTTTAGTCTAGAAGGTATAGGTGTCTTTAGTTAAAAAGGAGGAGTAAGCTAAAAATGGGTGCATAAGTCAAGACATGATTTTGGACTAGCCCATTCAATTTAGGAGATGCTAATTGCACCCATGGGGGTGAACTTAGGTGTCTCACTTAAGTCCCACATTGCCTAGAAAAGTGTGCCCAAGCTCTCCCTTGGGGCTATATATACTCATTCCCCCTCATTGTAAATTTCGCCTTTGAAGTTGAATGAAAATAGTCTCTTTGTGAGCACATTCTTAGTAAAAGGTCTTGAGGATCCTCTCTCTTGAGGAACCTCTTCCTAGTTGGTTTTTATCAAGGGTTCCTTCCCTTGTGGCAAACCTAAACACTTTGGCTTATCTCTCTTTGAGAGTGGCGCCCCACCTCCATTTTCTTTCCCCTCCATCATCCATTTCATGGTACTTGGAAACTCAAGGAGAAGATCAAGGGGAGTGCAAAAGTTTTTTTGCATCATTTGGTATCAGAGCCAACTCCATGAGGTTCTTTTCTAGTCTTAATTTTCTTTAATTTTTTCCAACTTTTCTTCTTAGTGTTCTTGCTATTTTCTTTTTTTTTTTCCAGCCTTTAATTCTTGTCATTTAATTTCTTTTATGTCCAGCCTTTAATTCTTGTCATTTAATTTCTTTTATGTCTTGTTAGTTTATGTTTTAGTAGTTTTCATTTTATGCAATTTATTTCCTAGTCTTTATTTCTTTCTAGATTCAATTTATCTTGTTCTTTTCCATTGAATCTTAATATGTTTCCTATAGGATTGTTTCTTTAATTTGCTATCCAGCCTTTTATTTCTTTTTTGTTCATTTGCAAATACTAAGAAGGTCATTGTAATGACTTCACAAAATTTGTGAAGGAAGCCACACATTGTGGTCTTGATCTTTGGATGCACATTGTTCTTCTTATTTGAGTTTTTAATTCTATTTTCCTGCATCTATTTTTCTGTTTTTCCAGCCCCTTATTTTCTGTTTTGGACATATATTTCTGGTTATTTTGAGTCATTTAATTTCAATTTTTAATCTTCCAAGTTGTGTCTTACTTGGTCATGTTGTAGCCCTTTTACTGTCTCTTAATTCTACATAGTTTTGTCTTTTTATTTTTACTATAAAAAAATGTGTTTCTCTCTTGGAATTGCGCATATGCTCTTGTGTCTATTCCTAGAGTCCCACATGCTTTTTAGATCATACATGTTTCAAAAAATTTTCAAAAAAAATAAATTACTCAATTCTTTCTTAGAGTCCATTTCTTCATTTTCTGTGAGTAGCTTATTTTTCTGCTAGTTTATTGTGGTGATTTCCTTTGTGTTGGTTGGTTGAGCATTTTGGGGCACATATTTGGGCTGAAAACTTGAGCAATCAAGCTTACCTAAACCCAAAAAAACTCTCACTTGGTGCATGTTATAATCACCTAAAATTACTAGCTCATTTTAAGTTGCTTTGTGTTCTTTGGTTTGCACTTTTACATCAATTTTTTGTGGCTAATTTCTTATTCTTGTTCAAGCATTTATAATTCTTAAACTCCTTACTATATTTGCTACAAAATGTGTTAAGAGGTGTAGCAAAATTGTTTCAAAAAAAAGAAGAAGAAAAGAAATCAAAATAATGTCCGGAGTGACATAATGGAGTTAGAATAACAGTTATATTTTTAGCATCTTATACGAAACCTTATTTTGTCTTGACTGTCTATAGAATAGTTTCACCGTTGCATTTGGTTTATTTTTGGATAGTAGATCCTTTAGATATTAATATTTATTATCAACGGTGGGATCATCTAACTAACGTACGTAGTGTGAGATAATGAACTCAGAGTAAGAAGTGTATTTTTAGAATCTTAATTATACCTGTAGTAGATTTCATTTTGAGCGTCTTTGCATTAGTTGAACTGTTGGATTTTGTTTATCTTTGGATAGTAGGTTCTTAACATATTTACATTTGTTTCAACGGTAAGATCCTCAAAATAATATCCGAAGTGAGAGATAATGGATTAGATGTTTGGTGTGTGATTTATAAATGTGTGTGATGTATTATTTAACATCAATATTATTAGAGATAGTGTGATTGATGATATGAGTCAAAAGTACCTAAAAGGGAGTCATTCTAGGTGCAGTTAGGAACGAACTTTGGTACGAGCACTATACAATTGTTCAACCATTTGATTTTGTTTAATTTTTTATATTAGGTTCTTAAGAAGTTAGTCTGTATTTTCAAATGTGGGATCGTCAAAATAATGTTCGGAGTGACATAATGAAGCTAAAATAATAGTTTTTTTTGGCATCTTATACGATACCGTATTTTTTCTTGAGTTTCTTTAGAATACTTTAACCGTTAGATTTGGTTTATTTTTGGTTAGTAGAATCTTTGCATATTCTTATTTATTTCAAACGGTGGGATCATGTAAATAATGTTTGTTGTGAAAGCTAATGAACTCAAAGTAAGAATTGTATTTTTAAAATCTTAATTATACTTGTAATAGATATCATTCGGAGCATGTTTGCATTAGTTGAACTGTTGGATTTGGTTTATCTTCGGATAGTAGGTTCTTAAAATATTTACTTTTGTTTCAACGGTAAGATGGTTAACATAATGTCCAAAGTGAGAGAAAATAGATTAGCTGTTTGGTGTGTAATTTATAAATGTGTGTGGTGTATTATTTAACATGAACATTATTCAAGATAGTGTGATTGATGATATGAGTCAACAACACCTAAGAGGGAGTCATTCTAGCTGCAATTAGGAACGAACTTTGGTACGACCGCTATACAATTGTTCAACCGTTTGATTTTGTTTAATTTTTTATATTAGGTTCTTAAGATGTTAGTTTCTATTTTCAGTGGTGCGATCGTCAAAATAATGTCTGGAGTGACATAATGGAGCTAAAATAACAGTTATTTTTTTAGCATCATATACGATACAATATTTTTTCTTGAGTTTGAATAGAATAGTTTAACCGTTGGATTGGGTTTATTTTTAGGTAGTAGAATCTTTACATATTCTTATTTATTTCCAACAGTGGGATCATGTAAATAATGTTTGTAGTGAGAGCTAATGAACTCCAAGTAAGGATTATATTTTTAAAATCTTAATTATGCCTGTAGTAGATATCATTCAGAGCTTGTTTGCATTAGTTGAACTGTTGGATTTGGTTTATCTTTGGATAGTAGGTTCTTAAAATATTTACTTTTGTTTCAACGGTAAGATGCTCAAAATATTGTCCAAAGTGACAGATAATAGATTAGATGTTTGGTGTGTGATTTATAAATGTGTGTGATGTATTATTTAACATGCACATTATTCAAGATAGTGTGATTGATGATATGAGTCAACAGTGCCTTAGAAGGAGTCATTCTAGCCGCAGTTAGGAACAAAATTTAGTACCACTGTTATATAGTTTTTTCAACCGTTTGATTTTGTTTAATTTTTTATATTAGGTTCTTAAGATTTTAGTCTCTATTTTGAATGGTGGGATCGTCAAAATAATGACCGAAGTGACATAATGGAGTTAGAATAAAAGTTATTTTTCTAGCATCTTATACGATACCGTATTTTTTCTTGAGTGTCTATAGAATAGTTAAACTGATTGGATTTGGTTTATTTTTGGGTAGTAGATTCTTTAGGTATTAATATTTATTTCCAGTGGTAGGATGAGCTAAACAACGTACGTTGTGAGAGATAATGAACGCAGAGTAACAATTGTATTTTTAGAATCTTAATTATACCTGTAGTAGATTTCATTTAGAGCGTGTTTGTATGAGTTGAACTGTTGGATTTGGTTTATCTTTCGATATTAGGTTATTAAAATATTTACTTTTGTTTCAACGATAAGATCCTTAAAATAATGTTCGAAGTGAGAGATAATAGATTAGATGTTTGGTGTGTGATTTATAAATGTGTGTGATGTATTATTTAACATGAACACTATTCGAGATAGTGTGATTGATGATATGAGTCAATAGTGCCTAAGAGGGACTTATTCTAGCTCTAGTTAGGAATGAAATTTAGCACCACGACTATACAATTGTTCAACCGTTTGATTTTTTTTAATTTTTTATAGTAGGTTATTAAGATGTTAGTGTCATTTTCAATGGTGGGATCGTCAAAATAATGTCCGGAGTGACATAATCAAGTTATAATAAAAGTTATTTTTTTAGCATCTAATATGATACCGTATTTTGCCTTGAGTGTCTATACAAAACTTTAACCATTTGATTTGGTTTAATTTTGGGTAGTAGATTCTTTAGATATTAATATTTATTTTCAATGGTGGGATCATCCAAATAACATACGTAGGAGAGATAATAAACTTCGAGTAAGAACTGTATTTTTAGAATCTTAATTATACATGTAGTAGATTTTGTTTTGAGCGTCTTTGCATCACTTGAATTGTTGGGTTGGTTTATCTTTGCATATTGGGTTCTTAACATATTTACCTTTGTTTCAACGATAAGATCCTCAAAATATGGCTCGAAGTTAGAGATAATGGATTAGATATTTGGTGTGCGATTTATAAAAGTGTGTGATGTATTGTTTCACATGAACATTTTTCAACACATTGTGATTGATGATATGAGTCAACAGTGCCTAAGAGAGAGTCATTCTACCTGCAGTTAGGAATGAATTTTATCACCATCGCTATACAATTGTTCCATCGTTTGATTTTCTTTAATTTTTTATAGTAGGTTATTAAGATATTAGTGTCTATTTTCAATCGTGGGAGCATCAACATAATGTCCTGAGTGACATAATGGAGTTAGAATAACAGTTATATTTTTAGAATCTTATACGATACCGTATTTTGTCTAGAGTATCTATGGAATAGTTTCACCGTTGGATTTTATTTCTTTTTTGGTAGTAGATTCTTTAGATATTTATATTTATTTCTTTTCAATGGTGGGATCATCTAAATATTGTATGTAGTGAGAGATAATGTACTTCGAGTAAGAACTGTACTTTTAGAATCTTAATACCTTTAGTAGATGTCGTTTTGAGCATCTTTGCATTAGTCGCACTATTGAATTTGGTTTATCTTTGGATAGTAGGCACTTAACGTATTTACTTTTTTTTCAACGGTAAGATCCTCAAAATAATGTCCGTAGTAAAAGATAATGCATTAGATGTTTGTTGTGTGATTTCTAAATGTGTCTGATGTATTATTTAACATGAACATTATTTGAGATAGTGTGATTGATGATTTGAGTCAACAATGTCTCAGAGGGAGTCAGTCTAGCTATAGTTAGGAATGAAATTTAGCACCACCGCTATATAATTGTTCAAACGTTTGATTTTGTTTAATTTTTTATAGTAGGTTATTAAGATGTTAGTGTCTATTGTCAATGGTGGGATCGTCAAAATAATATCCGGAGTGACATAATGGAGTTAGAATAATAGTTATATTTTTAGTATCTTATACGATATCGTATTTTTTCTTTAGTATCTATAGAATAGTTCCACCGTTGGATTGGGTTTATTTTTGGGTAGTAGATTCTTTAGATATTAGTATTTACTTTGAATGTTGGGATCATCTAAACAACGTTCATACTGAGAGATAATGAACTTAGATAAGCACTATATTTTTTGAATCTTAATTATACCTTTCGTAGATTTCATTTTGAGAGTCTTTCCATTAATTGAACTGTTGGAATTGGTTTATCTTTGGATAGTAGCTTCTCAACATATTTACTTTTGTTTCAACTGTAAGATCCTCAAAATAATGCCAGAAATTAGAGATATTAGATTAGATGTTTGGTGTATGATTTATAAATTTGTGTGATGTATTAGTTAACATGAGCATTATTCGAGATAGTGTGATTGATGATATGAGTCAACGGTGCCTAAGAGGGAGTCATTCTAGATGCAGTTAGGAACAAAATTTTTGCACCATAGGTATACAATTGTTGAATAGTTTGATTTTGTGTAATTTTTTATAGTAGATTATTAAGATTTTAGTGTCTATTTTAATGGTGGGATCATCAGAATAATTTCCGGAGTGACATAATGGAGTTAGAATAACAATTATATGTTTAGCATGTTTTACGATACCGTATTTTGTCTTGAATATCTATAGAATAGTTTCACCGATGGATTTGGTTTATTCTTGGGTAGTAGATTGTTTAGATATAAATATTTATTTACAACGGTGGGATCATCTAAATAATGTATGTAGTGAGAGATAATGAACCCAGAGTAAGAACTGAATTTTTAGAATCTTAATTATAACTGCAGTAGATTTTGTTTAGAATGTCCGGAGTGATATAATGGATTTAGAATAACAATTTTTTTTAGCATCTTATACGATACCGTATTTTGTCTTGAGTGTCTATAGAATAGTTTAACTATTGGATTTGGTTTATTTTTGGGTAGTGGATTCTTTAGATATTAATATTTATTTTCAACGGTGGGATCATCTAAAAGCCTTACGTAGTGAGAGATAATAAACTCAGAGTAAGAATTTTATTTTTAGAATCTTAATTATGCCTGTAGTAGATTTCTATTTGAACGTATTTACATTAGTTGAACTATTGAATTTGGTTTATCTTTGGATAGTAGGTTCTTAACATATTTACTTTTGTCTCAACGGTAATATGCTCAAAATAATGTCCGAAGTTGGAGATAATGGATTAGATGTTTGGTGTGTCATGTTTAAATGTGTGTAATCTATTATTTAACATGAACGTTATTTGAGATAGTGTGATTGATGATATGAGCCAACAATGCCTAAGAGGGAGTCATTCTAGCTGTAGTTAGAATGAAATTTAGTACCACCGCTATACAATTATTTGATCATTTAATTTGTGTAATTTTTTATAGTAGGTTACTAAGATGTTAGTGTTTATTTTCAATTGTGGGATCCTTAAAATAATGTCCAAACTGACATAATGGAGTTAGAATAACAGTTATATTTTTAGCATCTTATACGATACCGTATTTTGTCTAGAGTATCTGTATAATAGTTTCACCATTGGATTTGGTTTTTTTATGGTAGTGGATTCTTTAGATATCAATATTTATTTTCAACGGTAGGATCATCTAAATAACGTACGTAGTGAGAGATAATGACCTCAGAGTAAGAATTGTATTTTTAGAATCTTAATTATACCTGTAGTAGATTTCAGTTTGAGCGTCTTTGCATTAGTTGAACTGTTGGATTTGGTTTATCTTTTGATAGTAGGTTCTTAACATATTTACTTTTGTTTGAACTGTAAGATCGTCAAAATAATGTCTGAAGTGAGAGATAATGGATTAGATGTTTGGTTTGTGATTTTTAAATGTGTGTGATGTATTCTTAACATGAACATTATTCGAAATAGCGTGATTGATGATATAAGTCAATAGTGCCAAAGATGGAGTCATTCTAGCTGCAGTAAGGAATGAAATTTTGTACCACGGTTATACAATATTCGAACCGCTTGAATTTGCTTAATTTTTTATAGTAGGTTATTCAGATGTTAGTGTGTATTTTCAATGGTGGGATCGTCAAAATAATGTCCGGTGTGATATAATGTAGTTAGAATAACAATTATTTTTTTAGCATCTTATACGATACCGTATTTTGTCTTGAGTGTCTATAGAATAGTTTAACCGTTGCATTTGGTTTATTTTTGGGTACTGGATTCTTTAGATATTAATATTTATTTTCAATAGGGGATCATCTAAAAGACTTACGTAGTGAGAGATAATCAACTCAGAGTAAGAACTGTATGTTTAGAATCTTAATTATACCTGTAGTAGATTTCTGTTTGAGCGTCTTTACATTAGTTGAACTGTTGGATTTGGTTTATCTTTGGATAGTAGGTTCTTAACATATTTACTTTTGTCTCAATGGTAATATCCTCAAAGTAATGTCCGAAGTTAGAGATAATGGAGTAGATGTTTGGTGTGTGATTTTTAAATGTGTGTGAGCTATTATTTAACATGAATATTATACGAGATAGTGTGATTGATGATATGAGTCAATAGTGCCAAAGATGGAGTCATTCTAGCTGTAGTAAGGAATGAAACTTAGTACCACGGTTATACAATTGTTGAACCGTTTGATTTTGCTTAGTTTTTTATAGTAGCTTATTAAGATATTAGTATGTATTTTCAATGGTGGGATCGTCAAAATAATGTCCGGAGTGATATAATGTAGTTAGAATAACAATTATTTTTTTAGCATCTTATGTGATACCGTATTTTGTCTTGAGTTTCTATAGAATAGTTTAACGATGGATTGGGTTTATTTTTTGGTAGTAGATTCTTTAGATATTAATATTTATTTTGAACGGTGGGATCATCTAAATAGGGTACGTAATGAGAGATAATAAACTCAGAGTAAGAATTGGATTTTTAGAATCTTAATTATACCTGTAGTAGATTTCCTTTTGAGCGTCTTTGCATTAGTTGAACTGTTGGAGTTGGTTTATCTTTGGATAGTAGTTTCTTAACATATTTACTTTTGTTTAAACAGTAAGATCCTCAGAATATTGTCGGAAGTGAGAGATAATGATGTGACCATGCCTAGCCAAGGACCTATCACTAGGGCCATGGCTAGAAGGATTGAAGAAGACCTAGCCCTTGCAGACAAAGGAAGACTTCACCTCCTATGGAGAGTGAAGATATTAGGTTAGGTACTTTAGTTAATAAAATGTAATTTTCCTTTATTTTAATTTTGAGGAGCATTAAGAATTTAATTTGGGACATGTATTTAGTCCATTTTTTATTTTTAGGAGGTGTCTTAGGAATTTAGAGGGTGGATTTAGCTTTTTGGGTCTTTATGAAGGAAATAAGGGGTAGCCTTGATATCTACACTCTCTTTTCCTACATAAACCCCCTAAGCTAATAAGAAGGAATCTTGGCCCTTGGTTTGAGAAACTTGGGCACCATGTTTGATGATCTAAGGAGGGAATTGTTTCCCAATCCTCCTCCCTTAGATCGCTCCTTTTAATCCTAGCCTTTCTTTTTTTAGGTTATCTTGTTCAAGAGGTTAGCTACCTCTATAAATAGGAGCTCCTCCCTCACTTGTATTTTTTACACTTGAATTTAATCATAGAGACCATATTGGTTGTGAGGTTCTTACCTTTGAGTGTCCCCTTTTTCTCCTTTGTGAGAGCTTCTAAGAGTTATCAAGGGACCCCTCCCTTGTGGCCTCTCCCCTTTGGCTTATCAAACCTAGTATTTGTGGCACCTCACCCCATTCCTTTCCTCTCCATAAATCTATTTTCCTTCCAAGTGACCTTAGAAAAGATCCTTTGGGCACGTGATCATCAAAGATCAAGTTTGAAGAATCCTTAATGAAGAGAATGCTCCCAAGATCCTTGCTCATAGAGGTTCCAAGGTTGAAGAAATGGAGTGGAAGACTAGAAAATGGAGGAGAAGTAGGCGTCACTCTTGTTGAAGGACATAAGCCAAAGGATGAAGCTAGCCACAAGGTAAGGAACCCTTGATAATAGCATGAAGAACTATCACTAAGGAGAGAACATGAACACTCTCAAGAACAAAAGAGCTCTCAATTTAGAGAAGTATAATTTTCATTCAAAATGAGTGTTAAAATCTACATGAAGGAGGGAATGCTATATTTATAGAGCAAAGCATGAACCATGGGTTTAGGAACCTCAAGTTGAATGTCCAACATGCTTAATTAAGGGTTAGTGAGCTTAATTTAGTGTTAATTTAGCATGTGCTCAATTAACACTAATTTAATCCAACTAAAGATCCAAACATGGCCCTAAAAAAATGGATCTATGTTCCCTCTAGTTTGAATTTGAATTTTGGAGGGAAATGACATGGCACTTCCAAAATTCAAATTCAAATAAGAAGCAATAAGAATCAGCCATGTAGGAGAGAGAAAGCACATGTGGAGTAAAACAAGGGGACAAGGGGGCGCACGTGTCTCACACATGCTTCATGTGTTGGTTAGAAGGGTGTGAAGAGGAATTAGGGGTGTGGAAATTAATAACCACACGTCCAAATCCTCTTGGACCAGCCCAAACTAATTAACACACTCCACAAGGAGACTATTTACACCTCCTAAAGAAAATAGAACCTATAGGCCAAAATACAAGGCCGAAAATTAAACTAGCTACACCCCTATAATCCTAATGACTTAAGAGTTCTTATACAAGCCTAAAAATGGTCAAATTAATACAATTAAATGGAACATTTCCTAAAATAAGCTCCTTGAAGCTTTATCCAAGTCATGCTCCTTTCTTATTGGTCCTAGCTCAAGCCCATGCTAGGCGTGCATGCATCACAAAGTATGTTCTCTCCTTGTTGATAGTGGCTCCTATTGTAACTGTTGTACTTCTAGGTTGGTTGAAAAACTAGCCTTGACTACCATGCCCCATCCCAAACCTTACAAATTGCAATGGCTCAATGAGCAAGGGGAGATGGTAGTCAATGAACAAGTTATGGTTCCAATTTCCATAGGATCTTATAATGATGAGATTCTTTGTGACTAGTTCCTATGGAGGCTGGTCATATCCTGTTGGGGAGACCATGGCAATTTGACAAAAAAGCTATTCACCATGGTCACTGCAACCAAATAATTCTCACCCATAATGAAAAGAGCTTCAAATTGTATCCTTTGTCACCTTCTCAAGTGGCTAAGGATCAATTTACGATGAAAAAGAAAAGAGTTGAGGAAAAACAAAAACAAAAAAAAAAGCACAACAAGCTTTACCCTTAAAGCTTGAAAAGGGTAAAGAGAGGGAGTCGAAAGGTGATGCCCCTTCGAAAGGGAATATTAGTAAAAAGAGCCTATTTGCTACTAAACATGATTTAAAAGAAACTCCTTTGACTGACAAGCCCTTTTATCTCCTCTTTTGCAAAGAAGCATCAAATCCTTCTCCCATTTTGCATTCTTCTGCTGAGAGCACTGCCACAGCCCATGCACATGAGCACCTTCCTCAAGGGGTTGAAGATATTTTAAAAGAATTTGATGACATATTCCCTAATGAGGTTTCGAAAGGACTTCCTCCCATTAGGGGTATCGAACATCAAATTGATTTGGTGCCTGGTGCAAGTCTACCTAATAGACCTGCCTATAGGACCAACCCCATGGAGACCCAAGAGATTGAGTCTCAAGTGAATGAGCTGTTGGCGAAGGGTTGGGTTCAAAAGAGCCTAAGCCCTTGTGCTGTGCTAGTTTTGTTGGTGCCCAAGAAGAATGGCCAATGGAGGATGTGTGTTGATTGTCGTGCAATCAACAACATCACCATCAAATATAGGCACCCAATCCCCCATCTTGATGACATGTCGGATGAATTACACGGGGCAAAAATATTTTCAAGAATAGATCTTAGAAGTGGTTACCACCAAATAAGGATCAAAGAGGGTGATGAGTGGAAACTGCTTTCAAGACTAAATTTGGTCTTTATGAGTGGTTGGTTATGCCTTTTGGGATAACTAATGCCCCAAGCACATTTGTGCGCTTAATGAATCATGTACTGAGGGATTGCCTTGGTACATTTTGTCCTAGTTTACTTTGATGACATTTTAGTTTATTCTAGGAACCTAGATGATCATTTAGAGCATCTAAGGCATATTTTTTCTCTTCTTAGGAGTAATCATCTTTTTGGTAACTTAGAAAAATGAACCTTTTGTGTAGATAGTGTAGTTTTCCTAGGTTTTGTAGTTAGCACAAAAGGGGTCCATGTTGACCCCGAAAAGATAAAAGTTATTAAAGAATGGCCCACCCCAAAGAGTGTGATAGAGATCAAAAGCTTTCATGGTCTCGCTGGATTTTATAGGCGCTTTGTGCCTAATTTCTCCATGCTCTTCGCACCAATAAATGATTTGGTGAAAAAGCAAGTTCCTTTCCTTTAGGGTGAGAAACAACAGAAAGTCTTCCAGCTAATTAAGCATAAATTGACCCATGCACCAGTCTTGGCATTACCTGACTTTTCTAAAATATTTAAACTTGAATGTGATGCCTCTGGTGTAGGTGTGGGGGCTGTCTTGTTGCAAGGAGGGCACCCCATTGCGTATTTCAGTGAAAAACTCAATGGTGCCCCCCTCAACTACCCCACCTATGATAAGGAGTTTTATACTCTAATTAGGGCCCTTCAAACTTGGGAGCATTACCTTGCTCCCAAGGAGTTTGTCATTCATAGTGACCATGAGTCACTAAAATATTTGAGGGGTCTAGGTAAATTGAACAAAAGGCATGCAACATGGGTGGAATATCTTGAATCCTTCCCTTATGTCATCAAGTAAAAGAAAGGAAAACAAAATGTGGTGGCTGATGCTCTTTCTAGGTGTCATGCCCTTTATTCATCCTTGAGTGCAAAAATCTTGGGATTTGATGACATTCGGGCTATGTATCCGTTTGATAAGGATTTCGGCCCCATATTTGCTACCTCTGCATCTGCATTCGCATTAAAGGCCCATGATGGGTACTTCATCAGTGAGGGGTATCTTTACAAAGGGAGTAAGCTTTGTATACCCCAAGGATCAATTAGGAACTTACTTACAAAAGAGAGCCATGAAGGTGGGCTCATGAGGCATTTTGGGATTTAAAAAACCCTCATTCTTTTACAAGAGAAATTCTTTTGGCCCCATATGCGTAGAGATGTTCATAGACATTGCTCTAAATGTATAGCTTGCTTGCAAGCAAAGTCTAAAGCAATGCCTCATGGACTATACACACCTTTACCTGCTCCTTTTGCACCTTGGGAGGATATTAGCATGGATTTCATCCTTGGGTTCCCAAGAACCCAAGGAGGTGCAAACTCCATATTTGTGGTGATGGATCGATTTTCAAAAATGGCCCATTTTATTCCCTGCCACAAAGTGGATGATGCAAGCAACATCGCAAGACTTTTCTTTAAAGAGGTTGTCCGATTGCATGGTATACCCTCTTCAATAGTGTCAGATAGGGATGTGAAGTTCCTTAGCCATTTTTGGAAAACTCTTTGGGCTATGCTAGGAACTAAACTTCTTTTTTCCACTACCTGTCACCCTCAAACTGATGGGCAAACAGAAGTGGTGAATAGATCTTTATCCACTATGCTGAGGGCTCTCCTTAAAGGCAACCATAAGTCTTGGGATGAGTACCTTCCCCACATTGAATTTGCTTATAATCGGGTGGTTCATAGAACCACCAAGCATTCTGCATTTGAGGTGGTCTATGGCTTTAATCCTCGTACTCCTCTAGATCTTTTACCTCTTCCTCTTTCTGTTGCTGTGCATAAAGAAGGAAAGGAAAAAGCCATTTTTGTAAAACAATTACATGAGAGGGTTAAAGCTAACATAGAGCGCCAATCCTTGAGAGATGCTACTTTTGCCAACAGGGGGAGGAAAAAGGTCATCTTTGAAAAGGGCGACTGGGTATTGCTTCACTTGAGAAAGGATAGATTTCCTTCTCAAAGGAAGTCCAAACTTAGCCCTAGAGGAGATGGACCTTTCCAAATCCTTGAACGGATCAGTAATAATGCCTATGTTTTAGATCTGCCTGAGGATTATGGGGTAAGCACCAGTTTTAATGTTTCTGATTTGTCTCCATTTGTAGGTGCTGAAAATGATGAAGACCCCATGGATTTGAGGTCAAATCCTCTTCAAGGGGGAGGAGATGATGTGACCATGCCTAGCCAAGGACCTATCACTAGGGCCATGGCTAGAAGGATTGAAGAAGACCTAGCCCTTGTAGACAAAGGAAGACTTCACCTCCTATGGAGAGTGAAGATATTAGGCTAGGGACTTTAGTTAATAAAATGTAATTTTCCTTTATTTTAATTTTGAGGAGCATTAAGAATTTAATTTGGGACATGTATTTAGTCCATTTTTTACTTTTAGGAGGTGTCTTAGGAATTTAGAGGGTGGATTTAGCTTTTTGGGTCTTTATGAAGGAAATAAGGGGTAGCCTTGATATCTACACCCTCTTTTCCTACATAAACCCCCTAAGCTAATAAGAAGGAATCTTGGCCCTTGGTTTGAGAAACTTGGGCACCAAGTTTGATGATCTAAGGAGGGAATTGTATCTCAATCGTCCTCCCTTAGATATCTCCTTTTAATCCTAGCCCTTCTTTTTTTAGGTTATCTTGTTCAAGAGGTTAGCTACCTCTATAAATAGGAGCTCCTCCCTCACTTGTATTTTTTACACTTGAATTTAATCATAGAGACCATATTGGTTGTGAGGTTCTTACCTTTGAGTGTCCCATTTTCTCCTTTATGAGAGCTTCTAAGAGTTATCAAGGGACCCCTCCCTTGTGGCCTCTCCCCTTTGGCTTATCAAACCTAGTATTTGTGGCGCCTCACGCTATTCCTTTCCTCTCCATAAATCCATTTCCTTTCCAAGTGACCTTAGAAAGGATCCCTTGGGCACGTGATCATCAAAGATAACATCAGATAATGGATTAGATGTTCGGTGTGTGATTTATAAAAGTGTGTGATGTATTATTTAACATGAACATTATTTGAGATAGTGTGATTAATGATATAAGTCAACAGTGCCTACCAGGGAGTCAATCTACCTGCAGTTAGGAATGAAATTTAGCACTACCCTATAAAATTGTTCAACCATTTTATTCTTTTTAATTTTTTATAGTACGTTATTAAGATGTTAGTGTCTATTTTCAATGGCGGGATCGTTAAAATAATCTCTGGGTGACATAATGGAGTTAGAATAACTGTTATTTTTTTAGCATCTTATACGCTACTGTATTTTGTCTTGAGTGAGTATAGAATAGTTCCAAGTTGGATCAGGTTTTTTTTTGGGTAGTAGATTCTTTAGATATTAATATTTATTTTCAACGGCAGGATCATCTAAATAACTTATGTACTGAGAGATAATTTAACTCAGAGTAAGAATTGTATTTTAGAATCTTAATTATACCTATAGTAGATTTCGTGTTTAGCATCTTTGCATTAGGTGAACTGTTGGATTTGGTTTACCTTTGGATGGTAGGTTCTTAACATATTTACTTTTTTTTCAAGAGTAAGATCCTCAAAATAATGTCCGAAGTGAGAGATAATGCATTAGATGGTTGCTGTGTGATTTATAAATGATTATGATGTATTATTTAAGAAGAACATTATTCGAGATAGTGTGATTGATGATATGAGTCAACAGTGCCTACGAGGGAGTCATTCTGCTTGTAGTTAGGAATGAAATTTAGCACCACCGCTATACAATTGTTCAACTGTTTGATTTTGTTTCATTTTTTATAGTAGGTTATTAAGATGTTAGTGTCTATTTTAAATGATGGGATTATCAAAATAATCTGAACTAATATAATGGAGTTAGAATAATGGTTATTATTTTAACATCTTATAAGATACCGTATTTTGTCTTGAGTATCTATGGAATAGTTTCACAGTTGAATTGGTTTATTTTTGGGTAGTAGATTCTTTAGATATTAATATTTATTTTCAACGGTGAGATCATCTAAATAATATACGTAGTGAGAGATAATGAACTCAAAGTAAGAGCTGATTTTTAGAATCTTCATTATACCTGTAGTTGATTTCCGTTTGAGCGTCTATGCATTAGTTGAACTGTTGCATTTGGTTTATCTTTAGATAGTAGGTTCTTAACATATTTACATTTGTCTCAACGGTAAGATCCACAAAATAATGTCTGAAGTGAGAGATAATGGATTAGATGTTTGTTGTGTGATTTATAAATGTTTGTGATGTATTATTTAACATGAACATTATTGAGATAGTGTGATTGATGATATGAGTCAACAGTGCCTATAAGGGAGTCATTCTACCTGCAATTAGGAATGAAATTTAGCACCACTGCTATAAAATTGTTCAATCGTTTGATTTTTTTTAATTTTTTATAGTACGTTATTAAGATGTTAGTGTGTATTTTCAATGGCGGGACCGTCAAAATAATGTCTGGAGTGACATAATGGAGTTAGAATAACAGTTATTTTTTTAGCATCTTATACGTTACCGTATTTTGTCTTGAGTGAGTATAGAATAGTTTCACGTTGGATCGGGTTTATTTTTGGGTAGTAGATTCTTTAGACATTAATATTTATTTTCATCAGTGGGGTCATCTAAATAAGGTACGTACTGATAGATAATGAACTCAGAGTTAGAACTGTATTTTTAGAATCTTAATTATATGTGTAGGAGATTTGGTTTTGAGCGTCTTTGCATTAGTTGAACTGTTGGATTTGGTTTATCTTTGGATGGTAGGTTCTTAACATATTTACTTTTTTTTAAGAGTAAGAGCCTCCAAATAATGTCCAAAGTGAGAGATAATGCATTAGATGTTTCTTGTGGGATTTATAAATGTTTGTGATGTATTATTTAACATGAACATTATTTGAGATAGTGTGATTGATGATCTGAGTCAACAATACCTAAGAGGGAGTCATTCTAGCTATAGTTAGGAATGAAATTTAGCACCACTGCTATACAATTGTTCAACCGTTTGATTTTGTTTAATTTTTAATAGTCGGTTATTACGATGTTAATGTCTATTTTCAACGGTGGGATCGTCAAGATATTGTCCGGAGTGACATAATGGAGTTAGAATAACAGTTATATTTTTAGCATCTGATATGATACCGTATTTTGTCTTGTGTGTGTATAGAATAGTTTCACCATTGGATTGGGTTTATTTTTGGGTAGTAGATTCTTTAGAATTAATATTTATTTTCATCGACGGGGTCATCTAAATAAGGTACATAGTGAGAGATAATGAACTCAGAGTAAGAACTGTATTTTTAGAATCTTAATTATATGTGTAGTAGATTTGGTTTTGAGCCTCTTTGCAGTAGTTGAACTGTTGGATTTGGTTTATCTTTGGATGGTAGGTTCTTATCATATTTACTTTTTTTTCTAGAGTAAGATCCTCAAAATAATGTCCAAAGTGAGAGGTAATGGATTAGATGTTTACTGTGTGATTTATAAATGTTTGTGAATTATTATTTAACATAAACATTATTCGAGATAGTGTGATTGATGATATGAGTCAACAGAGCTTAAGAGGGAGTCATTCTAGCTGCAGTTAGGAATGAAATTTAGCACAACTGCTATACAATTGTTTAACCGTTTGATTTTGTTTAATTTTTTATAATAGGCTATTAAGATTTTAATGTCTATTTTCAATGGTGTGATCGTCAAAATATTGTCTGGAGTGACATAATGGTGTTAGAATAACAGTTATACTTTTAGCATCTTATACGATACCGTATTTTGTCTTGTCTATGCATAGAATAGTTTCACCGTTGGATCGGGTTTATTTTTGGGTAGTAGATTCTTTAGACATTAATATTTATTTTCATTGATGCGATCATCTAAATAAGGTGCGTACTGATAGATAATAAACTCAGAGTAAGAACTGTATTTTTAGAATCTTAATTGTACGTGTAGCAGATTTCGTTTTAAGCGTCTTTACATTAGTTGAACTGTTGGATTTGGTTTATCTTTGGATAGTAGGTTCTTAACATATTTACTTTTGTTTCAACGATAAGAGCCTCAAAATAATGTCTGAAGTGAGAGATAATGGATTAGATGTTTGGTGTGTGATTTATAAATGTGTGTGATGTATTATTTAACATGAACATTAGTCGAGATAGTGTAATTGATGATATGAGTCAACAGTGACTAAGAGGGAGTGTTTCTAACTGCAGTTAGGAATAAAATTTGGCACCATCGCTATACAATTGTTATACCGTTTGAATTTTTTTACTTTTTTATAGTAGGTTATTAAGATGTTTGTGTCTATTTTAACCGGTGGATCGTCAAAATAATGTCCAAAGTGACATAATGGAGTTAAAATAACAATTATTTTCTTAGTATCTGATACGATACCGTATTTTTTCTTGTGTGTGTATAGAATAGTTTAGGGTTTAGGGTTTAGGGTTTATTTTTGGGTAGTAGATTCTTTAGACATTAATATTTATTTTCATCGACGGGGTCATCGAAATAAGGTACGTAGTGAGAGATAATGAACTTAGAGTAAGAGCTGTATTTTTAGAATCTTAATTATTCGTGTAGTATATTTCGTTTTGAGCGTCTTTGCATTAGTTGAAACTATTGGATTTGGTTTATCTTTGGATAGTAGGTTCTTAACATATTTACTTTTGTTTCAATGGTAAGATCTTCAAAATAATGTTCGAATGAGAGATAATGGATTAGAGGTTTGGTGTGTGATTTGTAAATGTGTGTCATATATTATTTAACATGAACATTATTCTAGATAGTGTGATTGATGATATGAGTCAACAGTGCCTAAGAGGGAGGCATTCTAGCTGTGGTTAGGAATGAAATTTAGTACCATCGCTATAAAATGTTTCAACCATTTGATTTTCTTTAATTTTTTATAGTACGTTATTAAGATGTTAGTGTCTATTTTTAATGGTGGGATCATCCAAATAATGTCCGAGGTGACATAATGGAGTTAGAATAACAGTAATTTTTTCAGCATCTTATATGCTACCGTATTTTGTCTTGAGTGCCTATAGAATGGTTTAACTGTTTGATTTGGTTTATTTTCGGGTAGAAGAATCTTTAGATATTAATATTTATTTTCAACAGTAGGATCATATAAATAACGTACGTAGTGAGAGATAATGAACTCAGAGAAAGAACTATATTTTTAGAAACTTCATTAAACCTGTAGTTGATTTTGGTTTGAGTGTCTATGCACTATTTGAACTGTTGCATCTGGTTTATCTTTGGATAGTAGGTTCTTAACATATTTACTTTTGTTTCAATGGTAAGATCCTCAAAATAATGTCCGAAGTGAGCGATAATAGATTAGATGTTTGGTGTGTGACTTATAATTGTGTGTGATGTATTATTTAACATGAACATTATTCGAGATAGTGTAATTGATGATATCAGTCAACAAGGTGTAAGAGGGAGTAATTCTAGTTGTAGTTAGGAATGAAATTTATTACCACCGCTATACAATTGTTCAACCGTTTGATTTTGTTTAATTTTTTATAGTAGGTTATTAAGATCTTAGTGTCTATTTTCAATGTGGGATCATTAAAATCATCTCTGGGGTTACATAATGGAGGTAGAATAATAGTTATTTCTTTAGCATCTTATACCATATCGTATTTTGTCTTGAGTGTCTGTAGAATAGTTTAACTGTTGGATTTGGTTTAATTTTGGGTAGTAGAATCTTTAGATATTTATATTTATTTTCAACGGTGGGACCATCTAAATAAAATACGTAGTGAGAGATAATGAACTCAGAGTAAGAACTGTATTTTTAGAATCTTAATTATACCTTTATTAGATTATGTTTTGAACGTCTTTTCATTAGTTGAATGTTGGATTTGGTTTATCTTGGGATAGTAGGTTCTAAAAATATTTACTTTTGTTTCAACAGTAAGATCCTCAAATCAATGTCCGAAGTGAGAGATAATGGATTAGATATTTGGTGTATGATTTATAAATGTATGTGATGTATTATTTAACATGAACATTATTCGAGATAGTGTAATTGATGATATCAGTCACGAAGGTGTAAGAGGGAGTAATTCTAGCTGCAGTTAGGAATAAAATTTATTACCACCGCTATACAATTGTTCAACCGTTTGATTTTGTTTAATTTTTTATAGTAGGTTATTAAGATCTTAGTGTCTATTTTCAATGGTAGGATCATTAAAATCATCTCTGGGGTTACATAATGGAGGTAGAATAATAGTTATTTCTTTAGCATCTTATACCATATCGCATTTTGTCTTGAGTGTCTGTAGAATAGTTTAACTGTTGGATTTGGTTTAATTTTGGGTAGTAGAATCTTTAGATATTTATATTTATTTTCAACAGTGGGACCATCTAAATAACGTACGCAGTGAGAGATAATGAACTCAGAGTAAGAACTGTATTTTGAGAATCTTAATTATACCTTTATTAGATTATGTTTTGAGCGTCTTTTCATTAGTTGAATGTTGGATTTGGTTTATCTTTGGATAGTAGGTTCTAAAAATATTTACTATTGTTTCAACGGTAAGATCCTCAAATCAATGTCCGAAGTGAGAGATAATGGATTAGATATTTGGTGTATGATTTATAAATGTATGTGATGTATTATTTAACATGAACATTATTCGAGATAGTGTGATAGATGATATTAGTCAACAGTGCCTAAGACGGAGTCATTCTAGCTGTAGTTAGCAATGAAATTTAGTACCACGACTATACAATTGTTCAACCGTTTGATTTTGTTTAATTTTTTATAGTAGGTTATTAAGATGTTAGTGTCTATTGTCAATTCTGGGATCGTCAAAATAATGTCCGGACTGACATAATGGAGTTAGAATAACAGTTATATTTCTAGCGACTTATACGATACTGTATTTTGTCTTGAGTATGTATAGAATAGTTTCACCGTTCGATTAGATCCTCAAAATAATGTCCAAAGTAAGAGATAATGGATTAGATGTTTGGTTTGTGATTTATAAATTTGTGTTATGTATTATTTAACATGACCATTATTCGAGATATTGTGATTGATGATATGAGTCCACAGTGCCTAAGAAGGAGTCATTATAGCCGCAGTTAGGAATGAAATTTAGTACCACTGCTATACAATTATTCTAGCGTTTGACTTTGTTTAATTTTTTATAGTAGGTTAGTAAGATGATAATGTCTATTTTCAATGGTGGGATAGTCAAAATAATATCCGGAGTGACATAATGGAGTTAGAATAACAGTTATTTTTTTAGCATCTTATACGATACCATATTTTGTCCTTAGTGTCTACAGAAGTGTCTCATCATTGATTTCGTTTATTTTTCGGTAGTAGATTCTTTACATATTAGTATTTATTTTCAACGGTAGGATCATCTAAATACCGTACGTAGTGAGAGATAATGAACTCAGAGTAAGAACTGTATTTTTAGAATCTTCATTAGACCTGTAGTAGATTTTGTTTTGAGCGTTCTTAACATATTTACTTTTGTTTCAATGGTAAGATCCTCAAAATTATTTCTGAAGTGAGAGATAATGGATTATATGTTTGGTGTGTGATTTATAAATGTGTGTGATGTATTATATAACATGAATATTATTCAAGATAGTGTGATTGATGATATGAGTCAACAGTGCGTAAGAGGGAGTGATTCTAGCTGTAGTTAGGAATGAAATTTAGTACCACCGCTATACAATTGTTCAACCGTTTAATTTTTTGTAATTTTTTATAGTAGGTTATTTAGATGTTAGTGTCTATTTTCAATGGTGGAATTGTCGAAATAATGTCCAGAGTGACATAATGGGGTTAGAATAACAGTTATTTTTATAGCATCTTATACAATACCATATTTTTTCTTGAGTGTCTTTAGAAGAGTTTCACTAATGGATTGGGTTTATTTTTGGGTATTAGATTCTTTAGCTATTAATATTTATTTTCAACAGTGGGATCATCTATGAATTGTATTTTTAGAATCTTTATTATACCTGTAGTAGATTTTGTTTTGAGCCTCTTTGCATTAGTTGAACTGTTCGATTTGATTTATCTTTGGATATTAGGTTCTTCACATATTTACTTTTGCTTCAACGGTAAGATCCTAAAAATCATGTCCGAAGTGAGATGATGCACTTCCTTGGTCTCTTCAACCAAGGTTCCTTCCTCTAAGAAGATGGAGGATGGAGAAGGCTAGGAGGGGGTGGTTTTGACGCCACTTTCTGAGGGAAAGATAAGTCAAAATTTACCTGAGGCTTGCCACAAGGGAAAAGACCCTTGATAAAAGCTTTTAGGGAGAGATTCCTCAAGAGAGAGGATTCTAAAAAATGACACTTAAGAATAAAAACTCAAAGGAGTCTTACTTCATTCAATCAAGTGTGTCCATACAAGAGGGAGTGAAGGAGTATATATAGCCCAATGGGAGAGCTTGGACACACAAACCTAGGCAATATGGGACTAGTTAACCCAAGCTTAAGGCCTAAGTGAGGTGTCTAAGTCCACCCGCCATGGGTGTGGATAGAAACTCTTATTTTAGGGGATGGACAAGCCCAACACACCTAAATAAGGGCCTATTCTATGATTACTCCTTCCTTTTTACTTCCTACACCTATACACCTATTTTAGAAAGGAAAGTGGCCTAAATACATGGCCTTAGGGAATAAAACTATGCACCCTAAATATCTAAGTAATTATAAAATATTTACAAGTAAAAATCCCTAAGACTAAGGCTCCATGTCTTCATGTAAGCATCCATCCAAGCCTAGTCTCCTTCTCTTGAATCCTCCTAGCCATGATGCTAGGTGAGATTGCATCATCTCCTCCCCCGTGGAGAGGATTTGACCTCAAATCCTAAGGCTTTTCTTCCTCCTTTCTAATGTCTGCAAGAAAATAAGGAAAGAAGTAAGAGTATGCAGACAAGTGGGATGTTTAGCGGGAGTGAGAGGCCTTTGAGAAGACCTCTTAGGAATGGGGTAGTGGAGGTGAGTACTTAAGTTTGAAAAAAAGTGGTTGTGCCTCCACACCACAGTTCTTCATTCTACTCCTAATGCACTAAGTGTAAGTCTCATAGGGTTTGAAATTTGGTGTAAGACTATCCTTGGTGCACTGGAGTACTCAACCAAGAAAGCTCGATAAGTCTTACCTTGTTGTTCACCCCAAGACAGGATGCTGGGCCTAAAGGTAGACCATTCTTTTATGGTCTCTTGTTTTTTAACTTGAGATTGACTATGAAAAAGTTTGGGCTCAATCTCATGCTCGAAGAGGGCCTCATCATGAAGTAGGTCTTGTGATTGTGATGCACTTTTCTCAAATGATATGGGCACAACCTCAATTTCCAATTCTTTAAGAGAAGAAGGAGATTCAATAAGATCATCCTTGAGGTTCAAAGGACAATCTTCTTGAAGATCTTCCTCCCTTGTAACTTCTCCCAAATCTTAAACTTGAGGTGCCATGATAAGCTCACTAGTAACGGGTTCAAGCTCAATATATGGGCAAGTGATAGTTGGTGCCTCAATGGGTTGATGGTAGACAGCTTGCTCAAGAAGAAGGCTATGTTTAAAGTCCATTCTTGTTGCAAAATGGCTCTCCTTTTGAACAACAAACTTAGAAGAGGCACTTCCTTCCAACCCATCAACTTTCAATGCATGTTTTTTTCTTCTTTTTTTTTTCTCTTCCTCATCCCTCTTCTTTTTCAAAAGAAGTTGATCCTTTGCCACTTGTGAATGTGAAAGAGGAGTCAACTTAATTTTCTTGTCATTGTGGGTGAGGGTTATCTCATTGGAGTAGCCATGATGAATAACTTTTCTATCAAATTGCCAGGGTCGCCCCAACAAGATATGTGCCGCTTCCATTGGAACTACATCACAAAGGATTTTATCAACATAACCTCCAATGGAAAATGGTACATTTTCTTGTTGGTTGACTACAATTCCTTACTCTCATTGAGCCATTGAAGCTTGTAAGGACGAGGGTGAGGAATTGGAGTCAAAGACAACTTGTCTACCAACCTTATGCTACAACAGTCGCAACATGAGCCACTATCTACAATGATAGAACATGTGACGTGACCATGCCTAGCCAAGGACCTATCACTAGGGCCATGGTTAGAAGGATTGAAGAATACCTAGCCCTTGCAGACAGAGGAAGACTTCACCTCCTATGGAGAGTGAAGATATTAGGCTAGGGACTTTAGTTGATAAAATGTAATTTTCCTTTATTTTAATTTTGAGGAGCATTAGGAATATAATTTGGGACATGTATTTAGTCCATTTTTTATTTTAGGACGTGTCTTAGGAATTTAGAGGGTAGATTTAGCTTTTTGGGTCTTTATGAAGGAAATAAGGGGTAGCCTTGATATCTACACCCCTCTTTTCCTACATAAACCCCCTAAGCTAATAAGAAGGAATCTTGGCCCTTGGTTTGAGAAACTTGGGCACCAAGTTTGATGATCTAAGGAGGGAATTGTTTCTCAATCCTCCTCCCTTAGATCTCTCCTTTTAATCCTAGCCCTTCTTTTTTAGGTTATCTTGTTCAAGATGTTAGCTACCTCTATAAATAGGAGCTCCTCCCTTCACTTGTATTTTTTACACTTGAATTTAATCCTAGAGACCATATTGGTTGTGAGGTTCTTACCTTTGAGTGTCCCTCCTTCTCCTTTGTGAGAGCTTCTAAGAGTTATCAAGGGACCCCTCCCTTGTTGCCTCTCCCCTTTGCTTATCAAACCTAGTATTTGTAGCGCCTCACCCCATTTCTTTCCTCTCCATAAATCCATTTCCCTTCTAAGTGACCTTAGAAAGGATCCTTTGGGCACGTGATCATCAAAGATCACATCAAGTGGTATCTAGAGCCACTTTCTAAAGGTCATGTTCTTTCTCCAAAAATTTTACTTGCTTTTTTGTTTATCTTTTTGCTCTCTTTATTTTAAAGTCCTTCATTTTTTGTCATATTTATTTCCTTTATTGTCTAGTAGTATAGCTTTTTATTCTTGCTATTATGTGCGCTCTTGTTTCCTATCTATGCGCCTATGTTCCATTTCATTTGATACAATTTTATTTGTCCCTTTCTTTGCATCTTATTTCCATGTTCAAGTTGCTTAGTTTTCCCTTGGTTTTTTATGTTAAAGTCTGCCTAAGAAGTTGTGACCATTAAACCCACATGGTTGAGGATTTTTCCACACCATTGTGGTGATCAACTTTGACCACTTTGTTGCGCCTTTTGTTTTGAGTCTCTTGCTGAAATTTTTGCCCTATTTTTAGGTGCATTTTTTTTTCTTAATCTTGTGTTTTGTCAAATACTAGTCATGTTAGTTTCCTATTTTGTCTCATTTAAATTCCTTAGGTTTTAGCCTCTTAAAATTTTTACAAAAAGCCTTAAAAAATATTTATATTTTTTCAAAAAAAAAAATTACTTGAGTAATTTTGTGAGAGCTTCTAAGAGTTATATTTATTTCCTTTGAGTGTCCCTTTCAAAAAATTACTTGAGGCGCCACAAAATTTTTGCTCTATTTATATTTACATTTGATATGAGGAACCATTTGTGATTCAAAAACCAAAATTACTTGAGTAAGCTTTTTAGCTTTTGGTCACTTAAATTTTATTAAGTGTGCAACTATTGGTTTCATTTTTTTTGTTTGAGTCTTTTTTCATCTCCATTCTTAAGAGCTAATCTAGGAAAGTCATTTGTGTTCTACCTTCCTTTATGAGCCTTATGTTTTTTTGCTTGTCTTATTTACTTCTTTGAGTTTGTCATTGTTTAATCTATCCACTTGGATTTGTGAACCTTGTTTTGTTATTCACCTTTATTTTTTGTCTTGTGTTGTATTTGACCTTGGTAAGTAAAGCTTGGGAAAGGTGCCATACACAAGATTTTGGCAAGTCCAAACAAGAGGAAAGAAGGGTAGCATTCTTGGGGTGGGTTGATGCAACTCAAAGGGGCTTGATCAAAAGGAACCAAACACCAACAAGCTTGGAGTTAAGACTTTGTTTTATTTTTTATTCTTTGTATTGTGTAAACTTAATTTTAGATTGGGAGTTTGAGTGCCCTTAAGGCCCTCCTTTGGTTTGTAATAATTTTGGTTAATTTTAGCTTAGTTCCTCGTTAATTAGGTGAAGAAGGAAGAAGTGGTACACTTCCTTCAACACCTTAGGAGCATGATTAGAACCCTTTCTCTTTTACATTCTTCCACTTTTAATTTTTTTTTCCAAAAAACGTGTAGAGGCTAAGAGTTCCAAAGACTCATCAAGCCACCTTAGGTGTGAAAACAAAAAAGAGAGGATTGTTGCTTGCAAAAAAAATTTGGCCTATCCTCTAGTTTTTAGCATCCAAGCACCATGACTTCCTACACACATTCTAGTGCACATAGTTGTTCATCAAGTAAGAGTGTCAACCAAAGAAAACCTTCTAAGGGAGACACTCTTGAAAACCTTAACTTAGAATTTATGGAATGGATGCTAAAGAACAAGAAAGGAGAGAAGAAAAAGAGAGAAAAAAAGAAATAAAAAAAAGGAAAAACAAAAAGAGAAGAAAGAGTTAAAAAAAGAGATGTTGGAAATGAGAAAAGAGAAAAAAGAGTGAGAAAAGAGAAGGCAAAGAGAGAGAAGAGAGGATGAAAAAAGGAGAAGAAGGAAAGAACTAGAAAGAAAAAGAGAAAAAGAGGAAGAAGAGAGAAGGAGAGGAGAAGAGAGTAAGAGGAGAGATGGGAAGGAGAGTGATAGAAAAAAGAAAGGAATTCTCATAAGATCTACATCTGGGAATTTTAGCTCTAGTGAAGAAGAATACTATAGATATCAACATAAGCATCACCTCTATTCATCATACAATCATAATTCTCCTCAAGAGAACACAAATCATGGTAGGGAGCCAAAGGTAGACCTACCCCATTTTCATGGTAGGGAAGATGTTGAGACTTACCTAGATTGGGAAGTCAAAGTGGAACAACTCTTCCGATGCTATGAAATAAGGGAAGAAAGGAAAGTACCTTTGGCCTCCCTTAGTTTTCAAGGTCCCGCTTTGCATTGGTGGGATGCGTTAGTCAAGGATAGAGCACGTAAACAAATGCCTGACATTCGCTACTGGAATGATTTAAAAACTTGTTTGCGAAGAAGGCATATTCCTTCATATTATGAGAGGGATCTTTTGGATAGACTCCAAAGACTTAGGCAATATAACCTAAGTATTGGGGAGTATAGACAAAAGATGGAGCTTCTCATACTAACGGCCAATGTCATTGAGGAACCCAATGCTACCCTTGCTAGGTTTTTGTGTAGATTAAGCTCTAACATTAGAGATAAGGTAGAGCTTCTTTCATACTCAAACCTTGATGAGTTAGTAGAACTTTGTGTAAGAGCTCAGAATCTACTCAAGAGAAAAAAGCTTTAAAAAAGATTCTCTGATGCAATCTCACCTAGCATGCATCACGGCTAGGAGGACTCAAGGAAGGCATGGCACGGACAAAAGCTCATTGAAGATTCCAAGTCATAGTCTTTGTTATTTTTAGCTTGTAAATATTTTATTTTAATTAGATAAATAGGAAAGTATTTTTAATTCCCTTAAGGCCATGTATTTCCGGCCATCTTCTTAGTTTATAAGGTATAGGTGTCTTTAGTTAAAAAGGAGGAGTAAGCTTATAATGGGTGCATAAGTTAAGACATGATTTTGGGCTAGCCCATTCACATTAAGATATGCTAATTGCACCCATAGGTGGTGAACTTAGGTGCCTCACTGAAGGCCTAAGACTTGGGTTAATTAGTTTTAATCCTAATTAAGCCCAAGTCCCACATTGCGTAGAAAAGTGTGCCCAAGCTCTCCCATTGGGGTATATATACTCATTCCCCCTCATTGTAAAATTTGACCTTTGAAGTTGAATGAAAATAGTCTTTTTGTGAGCACATTCTTAGTAAAAGGTCTTGAGGATCCTCTCTCTTGAGGAACCTCTTCCTAGTTGGTTTTTATCAAGGGTTCATTCCCTTGTGGCAAACCTAAACACTTTGGCTTATCTCTCTTTGAGAGTGGCGCCCCACCTCCATTTTCTTTCCCCTCCATCATCCATTTCATGGTGCTTGGAACCTCAAGGAAAAAGATCAAGGGAGGCATGCATCATTTGGCATCAGAGCCAACTCCATGAGGTTCTTTTCTAGTCTTAATTTTCTTTAATTTTTTTCAGCTTTTCTTCTTAGAGTTCTTTCTTTTTCCTTTATTTTTTCCAGCCTTTGATTCTTGTCATTTAATTCCTTTTATGTCTTGTTAGTTTATGTTTTTGTAGTTTTCATTTTATGCAATTTATTTCCTAGTTTTTATTGCTTTCTAGATTCAATTTATCTTGTTCTTTTCCATTGAATCTTTATATGTTTCCTTTAGGATTGTTTCTTTAATTTTCTGCCCAGCTTTTTATTTTTTCCTTATTCTTGTGCAAATCCTAAGAAGATCATTGTAATGACTTCACAAAATTTGTGAAGGAAGCCACACATTGTGGTCTTGATCTTTGGATGCACGTTGTTCTTCTTATTTGAATTTTTAATTCTATTTTCCTGCACCTATTTTTCTGTTTTTCCAGCCCTTTGTTCTCTGTTTTGGGCATATATTTCTGGTTATTTTGAGTCATTTAATTTCAGTTTTTAATCTTCCAAGTTGTGTCTTAGTTGGTCATGTTGTAGCCCTTTTATTGTCTCTTAATTCTACATAGTTTTGCCTTTTTATTTTTACCATAAAAGTGTGTTATTTCTCTATTGGAAATTGAGCATCAAAGAGGCTTACTCTTGATCCCATGTCCTTAGAGTCTCACATGCTATTTAGATCTTAGTATGTTCTTAAAAAAAAATCTTCAAAAAAATTAATGCTCAATTTCTTCCAAATTTCATTAACTTGTTCAATAATTTTAGTATCTTAATTTTGTGCTAGTTTTTGTGGTGATTTTTGTTGATTGGCTTTGAGAGGCATGCTGGGTATGATTGGGCTGATTATTGAGTAATCAAGTTGTCCTCAACTTCCATAAAACTCTCCTTGTGCCATTTATTTTTTATCACCTAAAATTACATATTAGGTTGCTTTGTTTCTTAATTTTGCACTTTTGTATATCAATTATGGTGGCCATTTCCTATCCTTTGTTCAAGCATTTATGATTCTTTGACTCCTCACTATATTTGCTACAAAATGTGTTAAGAGGTGTAGCAAAATTGTTTCAAAAAAAAAAAGAAGAAGAAAAGAAATCAAAAGTGTAAAATAAGTAAAAAAAAAAAAAAGAGTTAGTAAAAAGTGCTAAAAACAAGTAAAAAGAGTACAAAAAAATAAAATAAAAATTAGTGCACCTCAAAATTATTAAAAAATTCAAAGGAGTGTTAAATTTTATTGAAATTTGCTTGAATTTATTTGACTATGATTTAGCCACCTTGCTTTACAATTGTGCAAATCATTGAATTTGTTGAGTCTTTTTTGTTTTAAGTCCAATTCTATTTTAGGCCCATTCTAGGAATTTTTTTTTTTTGTGTGCCAACTTTCTTTCTACACCTTTTATTTCTTGCTTGTCCTTATTGGCTTTCTTTGTGTTTGTCAAATAAATTCTTTCCACTTGGATGTGTTCCTATTCTTGTTAAGTGCTTTTTATTGCTTTTTGCTTTCAAATTCTACTTCCTTTGGTCTCTTGCTTGGGCGCTTGTTTTCTCTTGGTAGGTAGCCAAATTGTTGAAATTTTCACAAGGGTAGCATCCTTAGGAAGTGTTGATTTAAAACCAAGGAAGAGGAGACTTGAAAAGGAGGCCAAGACTAGAGTGATACACTTGGTGAGGAGCATTTGAAGAAAGGAGCTACATTCAACTACTTTTAATTTTCTTTGTTTAATTTGGGTGTATTTTTAAAGGACATTTTAATTATAGGTATTGGATGCCCATAAGGGTCACCTCTTTTGTGTGTAATAAACCTTAGTTTCTCGTTTTAGTGTGGATAAGGAATTGGAACCCCTTATTCATACTTACGAGCACGTTAGAATCCTTTAGCTTTGCTTTAAATTTCTTTATTTGTTTTCAACGTTTTAGAAAGTGTTAGAGTTCCAAAGACTCTTAACACTTTAGGAGAAAACAAAAAAGAGAGGAGTGTTTTGCATATTAGTTCCCTAGGCCTTACACTTTGACATGTTTTCACACACTTCTAGGAGTGTTAGGAGTAGTAATGAAACTAGGGAAAATAAAGGAGAAGAATGTGAGAATAGAATAAAAGAAAAGAATGAGAAGAGTGATAAACCAACCTTGCCCACATATCCATACTCTATTGATTAGGAAATAGTAGAAAAACAACGTAGGGAATTTTGGAAAAATGAGAGAAAACAAAGAGAGATGAGGAAAAGAGAACAAGAGGAACTAGATAGAGAGGAGAGAAGAGAGAAAGAACAAAAAGAAAAGGAGAGACAAGAAAGAAAAGAAAGAAGAGAAAAAGAGAGACAAATAGAGAGTAGGGAAAATGAAAAGAAAGAAAGAGAAGTAAGAGAAAAAGAAAGAGAAGAGAGAAGAGAAAAAGAGAAAAGAGAAAAAGAAAGAGAAAAAGAAGAAAACAAAAGAAAAGAGTTAGAGAGAAAAGAGAGAAGAGAAAGGAGAGAAAAAGAGAAGAAAGAATTGGAAAAGAGAGAAAAGGAACAAAATAAGTTAGAAAGAAGGGAAGAAATGAAGATACAAAAAGAGAGAGATGCCTATAAGAGCTCTTGTGGTAACATTTACACACATTATAGAGACTTAGAGGAGCCTAAAATAATCCATGACATTCATGCTTCTTCTAGTAAGAAGGAAAACCCTAAGAGGCATCCTAAGAAAAAGACAAACCCTTCTATAATTAAACCCAAAAGAGAGTCATCCAAAAGAAAGCATATTGAGAGAAAACCCTTGAGTATGAGTGACACCCCTACCACTAGTTCGAGCACTCATTTTCGAAGTCCTAAATGTTTTAAGTGTTTAGAAAAAGGGCATATTGCTTTGTTTTGCCCCAAAAGAAAAAGGACTTTAAAGGGAACATTAAATGAAAATGGTATTCATTCATGTGATGATCTCTTCAAAGTGAAACAACTTCTTGGAAGCCATCCTTGTAAGGAAACCCAAACACAAAGAGAGAATGTTTTTCAAACAAGATGCAAAATTTTGGGCAAAACTTGTTCTCTTATTGTGGATGGTGGATCATGTTGTAATTTTTGTAGCACGAGGGTGGTGGAAAAGCTATCACTTGCTACTACTCCTCATCCTTCACCTTATTCTTTGCATGGACTTAATTATGAAGATGGTGTAGTAGTAAGAGAGCAAGTGGAGATTAGCTTCTTCATAGGGAAGTATCACGACAAAGTGTTATGTGATGTAGTCCCTATGGAAGCTAGTCACATGTTGCTGGGAAGGCCATGGCAACATGATAAGGAAACTTTGCACAATGGCCTCACTAATAAAATCACTCTCTCTCATAAAGGGAAAAAGATCACCTTACTTCCTCTTACCCCTACCGAGGTTATGGAGGATAGAAGGATCATGAAGCTTAAGAGAGAAAGGGATAAAAATGAAAATAAGGTTGTTGGTAGGAAGACCGAGTCTAAGGAAGATCCGCCTTTGCCTTCAAAGGAGGTTCTCTACATAGAAAAATTTTCCTGCCAACTCTTACAAAAAGAACAAGTTGAATTTGAGGATGTGCCTATATCTTTTGAGCACCTTGATCCACACCCTCAAATCCAACTTGATGAGTGCTCCATTCCACTTAGACTAGTCTCGCCAACTATTTCAAAACCTTTGAGGCTAGTATCTAGTGCAATTGGAGGAGGATGGGGAGCTGTTGTGTGGAGGCACATGCAGACTAAAATATTTTCAAACTTTAGGGCCAACCTCCACTACCCCATTCTTAAAAGGCCTCCTTATAGACCTCTCACTTCCCCCAAAATCACTTGTCTACATATACTTACTGCTTTCCTTATTTTCTTGCAGACTTTGAAAAAGCGGAAGAAAGACTTCAGGATTTGAGGTCAAATCCTCTCCAAGGGAGAGGAGATGATGCAATCTAACCTAGCATGCATCATGGCTAGGAGGACTCAAGGAAGGCATGGCATGGACAAAAGCTCATTGAAGATTCCAAGTCATAGTCTTCGTTATTTTTAGCTTGTAAATATTTTATTTTAATTAGATAAATAGGAAAGTATTTTTAATTCCCTTAAGGCCATGTATTTCCGGCCATCTTCTTAGTTTATAAGGTATAGGTGTCTTTAGTTAAAAAGGAGGAGTAAGCTTATAATGGGTGCATAAGTTAAGACATGATTTTGGGCTAGCCCATTCACATTAAGATATGCTAATTGCACCCATAGGGGGTGAACTTAGGTGCCTCACTTAAGGCCTAAGACTTGGGTTAATTAGTTTTAATCCTAATTAAGCCCAAGTCCCACATTGCCTAGAAAAGTGTGCCCAAGCTCTCCGATTGGGCTATATATACTCATTCCCCCTCATTGTAAAATTTCACCTTTGAAGTTGAATGAAAATAGTCTCGTTGTGAGCACATTCTTAGTAAAAGGTCTTGAGGATCCTCTCTCTTGAGGAACCTCTTCCTAGTTGGTTTTTATCAAGGGTTCCTTCCCTTGTGGCAAACCTAAACACTTTGGCTTATCTCTCTTTGAGAGTGGCGCCCCACCTCCATTTTCTTTCCCCTCCATCATCCATTTCATGGTGCTTGGAACCTCAAGGAAAAAGATCAAGGGAGGCATGCATCATTCTCCCTCTTACCCAAAGAGAGACCGACTTAAGGGGAACTCTTTCAAGGGTTTTCCCAAAGAGGAACCCAACAAGAAAACCATGATCATGAGGGGACAAGACATTTATAATGAGAATAGCTCATCTTCCTCCTCTAGTGGGAGTGAGGAAGAAGGGGGACATACTTTTGAAAAATAGTGTGAGGAAGCTTTTCCTTATGAGGGGGACCTCCTTATGGTTCAAAAGCTTCTTGGAAGCCAACCTCTAGAGCTTGGCCAGTCACAAAGAGAGAACATCTTCCATACAAGATGTAAAGTAAATGACAAAGTATGTTCTCTCCTTGTTGATAGTGGCTCCTATTGTAACTGTTGTAGCTCTAGGTTGGTTGAAAAGCTAGCCTTGACTACCATGCCCCATCCCAAACCTTACAAATTGCAATGGATCAATGAGCAAGGGGAGATGGTAGTCAATGAACAAGTTATGGTTTCAATTTTCGTAGGATCTTATAATGATGAGATTCTTTGTGACATAGTTCCTATGGAGGCTAGCCATATCTTGTTGGGGAGACCATGGCAATTTGACAAGAAAGCCATTCACCATGGTCACTCCAACCAAATAATCCTCACCCATAATGAAAAGCTCTTCAAATTGTATCCTTTGTCACTTTCTCAAGTGGCTGAGGATCAATTTGCGATGAAAAAGAAAAGAGTTGAGGAAAAACCCTAAACAAAAAAAAAACACAACAAGCTTCACCCTTAAAGCTTGAAAAGGGTAAAGAGAGAGATTCGGAAGGTGATGCCCCTTCCAAAGGGAATATTAGTAAAAGGAGCCTATTTGCTACCAAACGTGATTTAAAAGAAGGTCATTTGACTAACAAGCCCTTTTATCTCCTCTTTTGTAAAGAGGCATCAAATCCTTCTCCTATTTTGCATTTTCTTCTGAGAACACTACAACAGCCCATGCACATAAGCACCTTCCTTAAGGGGTTCAAGATATTTTAAAGGAATTTGATGATATATTCCCTAATGAGGTTCCGAAAGGACTTCCTCCCATTTGGGGTATAGAACATCAAATTGATTTGGTGGGTGGCGCAAGTCTACCTAATAGACCTGCCTATTGGAACAATCCCATGGAGACCCAAGAAATTGAGTCTTAAGTGAATGAGTTGTTGGAGAAGGGCTGGGTTCAAAAGAGCCTAATCCCTTGTGCTGTGCCAGTCTTGTTGGTGCCCAAGAAGAATGGCCAATGGAGGAGGTGTGTTGATTGTCATGCTGATGAATCCCTCCCCAAGGCAAGTTTGAAGAATCCTTAATGAAGAGAATGTTCCCAAGATCCTTGCTCATAGAGGTTCCAAGGTTGAAGAAATGGAGGTGGAAGACTAGAAAATAGAGGAGAAGTAGGCGCCACTCTTGTTGAAGGAGATAAGCCAAAGGATGAAGCTAGCCACAAGGGAAGGAACCCTTGATAATAGCATGAAGAACTCTCACTAAGGAGAGAACATGAACACTCTCAAGAACAAAAGAGCTCTCAATTTAGAGAGGTATAATTTTCATTCAAAATGAGTGTTAAAATCTACATTAGGGAGGGAATGCTCTATTTATATAGAGCAAAGCATGAACAATGGGCTTAGGAACCTCAAGTTGAACGTCCAACATGCTTAATTACGAGTTAGTTATCTTAATTTAGTGTTAATTTAGCATGTGCTCAAGTAACACTAATTTAATCCAACTAAAGATCCAAACATGGCCCTAAAAAAATTATCTATGTTTCCTCTACTTTGAATTTGAATTTTGGAGGGAAATGACATGGCACTTCCAAAATTTAAATTCAAATAAGAAGCAACAAGAATCAGCCATGTAGGAGAGAGAAAGCACATGTGGAGTGAAACAAGGGGACAAAGGGGCCCACATGTCTCATACATGCTTCATGTGTTGGTTAGAAGGGTTTGAAGAGAAATTAGGGGTGTGGAAATTAATAACCACACGTCCAAATCCTCTTAGACCAACCCAAACTAATTAACACACTCCACAAGGAGACTAATTACACCTCCTAAAGAAAATAGAACCTATAGGCCAAAATACAAGACCGAAAATTAAACTAGCTACACCCAAAATCCTAATGACTTAAGGGTGCTTATACAAGCCTAAAAATGGTCAAATTAATACAATTAAATGGAACATGTCCTGAACTATGCTCCTTGAAGCTTCATCCAAGTCATGCTCCTTTCTTATTGGTCTTAGCTCAAGCCCATGCTAGGCGTGCATGCATCATATCCTCTCCCTTGAGGAGGATTTGACCTCAAATCCTGTGGTCTTTCTTCATCTTTTTCCAATCCTGCAAAAGCACCCGCATAGGAATGAGTATATGATTATGTATACAAATGTTAAGGGTAGGAGGTCTATAGGGAGACCTCATAGACTTGGGGTGGTGGGGGTATGCACTAAGGTTTAAAAAATGTTTGTTGTGCCTATGCCCCCACACAGCAGTTTCCCAAGTGACTCCAAATTCACTAAAGGCTAATCTCATCCGAGGAGGAAATAAGACAAGTTTAGGTTCCTTGGAGCACTCATCCAAGAAAGCCAAGTAGGCTTTATCTTGTTGTTCATCCCACAAGATGATGATAGGCCTAGGGGTGGACCTTTCTTTCAAGGTCTCTTTGAGTGGGCCTTGAGATTGGCTGTGGATAGAAAATATTCGTTGGCCAATCTCTTGACCAAACTTGGCCATATCCACTAGTGGGTCTTGAGGTTGTGTTTCATTGTGCTCAAAAGTTATGTGCACAACCCCATTTCCTACTTGCAACATGGGAAGGTTGTTTTCAATTAGATTTTCCTTGGATGGCAAGGATAAATCTCCTTGAAGAACAAGTTCCTTTTCTTTCAAGTGTTGAACTTGAGGTTCTTGTTTGAGCTTTATGAATAAATGTTCAAGTTCAAAACTTGGTGAATTTTCTTCTTTATGTGCAACTAGAGGTTTTGGAAAGATGTGTTCAAATGATTGAGACACAACCTCCACTTCACTTGTCCTAAGAGAGAAGTTTCTTTAATAAGATCCTCCTTAGGACTTAAGGAGTAATCTTCTTCAAGACCTTCTTCTCTCTCACTTTTGACCAAGTTTTGAACTTGAGGATTTGATTTGAAACTTAAGGATGTAGGCTCAAGTTCAAAACTTGGTGAAGTGTCAAGTAGGACTTCACATTCACCTTTCTCCATCAAGACCTTTTCCAAGCATTGGACTTCACAATTTTATTTCTCAAAAGGTAAAGATATAAGTCCAACACTTGTTAAAGTGTTTGATGAAGAATCATATTCAAGGTGAATTTGAGATTGTGAGTCAATGTGCTCAAAAGATTTTTGCACAATCTCAAATTCCACTTGTGTTTTAATGGATTGGTTAGAAGATTGACCTAAGCTAGAGTTCAAAACTAGATATTGGCTAGGCTCACTCTTCTCACCAATCTATTTTTCTAATTTTATATTTTTAGAATTTTCAAGGGTGTGTGTGTGTTCTCTATCTCCTTTCTCCTCTTCTCTCCTTTTCTTCTCACTTTCCCTCTTGAGTTTTCTTTCTCTTTCTTTTTCTTCTTTTTCTCTTTTTATTTCACTTTCCAATTTTATCAAACTCTTTTCTAAACGCTCCCAACTTTCTTCTTTTTCCTTTCTCCATTTTTTCTCTTTTTCTTCCCATATCTTATATTTTCCCCTCTTTTCTCTTTCCCATTTTTCTTCTCTCTCTTTTCTCTCTTTTTCATAATTTTCTCTCCTCTCTTTGTCCTCTCTTTCTCTTGTTTCTCTTCTTTCTTTCCTATATCTGTCTTATTTTTAATTTCTTTTGGATGCACCTAATTTTTTTTTCAGATTTGGTTTGCAAATTTAATGAGGAATAAAGAGGTACTAATCGCTTGAAAATTTTCAGCTAGCAAGGCCACACAATTTCCAAACCAAAGATGCAATCTAAGAAAATTTTGGTAACTCAAAGTCCACTAAAATGTGAAGTTTTTTAAGGTATAGTTAAGAGTGCTTGATAAGTGTATGAACTAACTTGTTTTGACACAAGTTTTACTCAATAAATCACAGTCAAAAGCAGCTCCTTATACCACACAAATCTCACTTCAAACAAGCACCCCAAAAGTTACTACAAAACAATCCAAGACACTAAAAGTTAAAGAAGAAATTGGGCTACAATTTTTTTTGGGATTTTTTTAAAGAGAATATGCTTGAACTAAAAGCATAGGAGACTCCTTAAGAGACGTAAAGAAGAGAGATCAAATTCTCTTAGAAGCTCAATTCCAAGAAGTAACCTCACTCTTTTTTTTCAAGACTCAAAACAACACAAAAAATTTAATAAAACCTAAAGAATTTAATGTGAAAAATTAAGGACTAAACATGACATTCTAATGACCTAAAACAGAACCAAAACACAGCACAAAAACTGCACCTAGTCTTGATGCAAAGCTAGCCAAGGAGATGACCATAACGCTGTGGTTTTTTCCACAGCCGTGTTGATTTATTACACAACTCCTCTTAGGCTCTAAGATTAGGAAATCAAGGACTAAAACAAGCACAAATTGGAATGCACAAAACACTCAAAACAAAACTGGAAATAGAGAATTAAAACTGCACAAAAAACACCACATGAAAAGCTAGTTTCAATCCAAAACACTAAACACACATGCGTGGTTCCATCCAAAAAATTATGGAATCACTATTTATTGTTTCTTAGGATTGATCCAAGCATGAACAACACAAGAGAAAGCAAGAATATGCAGCGGAAAAAATCAGATCTAAAACAGAATTATGATTCAATGAAAGAACACAAATTGAATCAAAATTTTTAGAAGATGTAGCACAAAACTTGTGCCTAGAATTTTATTGAAATTTTAGAAGCAAAAATTGAAAACACAACTTCAAGACAATACACATCAAGACAAGTAAAGGGAAATTAACAAACAACACAGATGGACTGAAATTAAAATAGAATTGGAGTAGAAGAGAAGATGACAATGCACAAAATGAACCGAAAATTTAAGCAACATAGGATAGAACAAGAACCTCTATCAGAGCCTAAGCTCTGATACAACTTGATGCATCCCTCCCAAAGGAAAGTTTGAAGAATCCTTAATGACGAGAATGCTCCCAAGATCCTTGCTCATAGAGGTTTCAAGGTTGAAGAAATGGAGGTGGAAGACTAGAAAATGGAGGAGAAGTAGGCGCCACTCTTGTTGAAGGAGATAAGCCAAAGGATGAAGCTAGCCACAAGGGAAGGAACCCTTGATAATAGCATGAAGAACTATCACTAAGGATACAACATGAACACTCTCAAGAACAAAAGAGCTCTCAATTTAGAGAAGTATAATTTTCATTCAAAATGAGTGTTAAAATCTACATGAAGAAGGGAATGCTCTATTTATAGAGGAAAGCATGAACCATGGGCTTAGGAACCTCAAGTTGAACGTCCAACATGCTTAATTAAGGGTTAGTTAGCTTAATTTAGTGTTAATTTATCATGTGCTCAATTAACACTAATTTAATCCAACTAAAGATCCAAACATGGCCCTAAAAAAATGGATCTATGTTCCCTCTAGTTTGAATTTGAATTTTGGAGGGAAATGACATGGCACTTCCAAAATTCAAATTCAAATAAGAAGCAACAACAATCAGCCATGTAGAAGAGAGAAAGCACATGTGGAGTGAAACAAGGGGACAAGGGGACCCACGTGTCTCATACATGCTTCATGTGTTGGTTAGAAGGGTGTGAAGAGGAATTAGGGGTGTGGAAATTAATAACCACACGTCCAAATCCTCTTGGACCAGCCCAAACTAATTAACACACTCCACAAGGAGACTAATTACACCTCCTAAAAACAACATCACCATCAAATATAGGCACAAAATCCCTCATCTTGATGACATGTTGGATGAAGTGCATGGGGCAAAAATATTTTCAAAAATAGATCTTAGAAGTGGTTACCACCAAATAAGGATCAAAGAGGGGATGAGTGGAAAACTGCTTTTAAGACTAAATTTGGTCTTTATGAGTGGTTGGTTATGCCCTTTGGGCTAACCAATGCCCCAAGCACATTCATGCGCTTAATGAATCATGTACTTTTGGGATTGCCTTGGTAAATTTTGTGTAGTTTACTTTCATGACATTTTAGTTTACTTTAGGAACCTATATGATCATTTAGGACATCTAAGGCATGTTTTTTCTCTTCTTAGGAGTAATCATCTTTTTGGTAACTTAGAAAATGCACCTTTTGTGTAGATAGTGTAGTTTTCCTAGGTTTTGTACTTAGCACAAAAGAGGTCCATGTTGACCCCGAAAAAACGAAAGCTAATAAAAAATGGCCAACCCCAAAGAGTGTGACAGAGATCAAAAGCTTACATGGTCTCCCTGGATTTTATAGGTGCTTTGTGCCTAACTTCTCCATGTTCTTCGCACCAATAAATGATTTGGTGAAAAAGGAAGTTTCTTTCCTTTGGGGTGAGAAACAAGAGAAAGCCTTCCGGCTAATTAAGGATAAACTGACCCATGCACCAGTCTTGGCATTACCTGACTTTTCTAAAACATTTGAACTTGAATGTGATGCCTCTGGTGTAGGTGTGAGAGCTGTCTTGTTGCAAGGAGGGCACCCCATTGCGTATTTTAGTGAAAAACTCAATGGTGTATCCCTCAACTACGCCACCTATGATAAGGAGTTTTATGCTCTAATTAGGGCCCTTCAAACTTAGGAGCATTACCTTGCTCCCAAGCAACATGGGTGGAATATCTTGAATCCTTCCCTTATGTCATCAAGTACAAGAAAGGAAAACAAAATGTGGTGGCTGATTCTCTTTCTAGGCGTCATGCCCTTTATTCATCCTTGAGTGCAAAAATCTTGGGATTTGATGACATTCGGGCTATGTATCATTCTGACTAGGATTTTGGCCCCATCTTTGCTGCCTTTGCATCTGCATTCACATTAAAGGCCCATGATGGGTACTTCATTAGTGAGGAGTATCTCTACAAAGGGAGTAAGTTTTGTATACCTCAAGGATCAATTAGGAACTTACTCACAAAAGAGAGCCATAAAGGTGGGCTCATGGTGCATTTTGGGATTTCAAAAACCCTCTTGCTTTTACAAGAGAAATTCTTTTGGCCCCATATGCGTAGAGATGTCCATAGACATTGCTCTAGATGTATAGCTTGCTTGCAAGCAAAGTCTAAAGCAATGCCTCATGGACTATACACACTTTCTGCTCCTTAGCCATTTTTGGAAAACTCTTAGGGCTAAGCTAGGAACTAAACTTCTTTTTTTCACTACCTGTCACCCTCAAACTGATGGCCAAACAGAAGTGGTGAATAGATCTTTATCCACTATGCTGAGGGCTCTCCTTAAAGGAAACCATAAGTCTTGGGATGAGTACCTTCCCCACATTGAATTTTCTTATAACCGGGTGGTTCATAGAACCACTAAGCATTCTCCATTTGAGGTGGTATATGGCTTTAATCCTCATACTCCTCTAGATCTTTTACCTCTTCCTGTTTCTGTTATTGTGCATAAAGAAGGAGAGGCAAAATCCATTTTTGTAAAACAATTACATGAGAGGGTTAAAGCTAACCTAGAGCGCCAATCCTTGAGAGATGCTACTTTCGCCAATAGGGAGAGGAAAGATGTCATCTTTGAAAAGGGCAATTGGGTATGGCTTCACTTTAGAAAGGATAGATTTCCTTCTCAAAGGAAGTCCAAACATAGCCATAGAGGAGATGGACCTTTCCAAATCCTTGAGCGAATTGGTAATAATGCCTATGTTTTAGATCTGCCTGAGGATTATGGGGTAAGCTCCAATTTTAATGTGTCTGATTTGTCTTCATTTGTAGGTGCTGAAAATGATGAAGACCCCATGGATTTAAGGTCAAATCCTCTCCAAAGGGGAGGAGATGATGTGACCATGCTAGAAGGATTGAAGAAGACCTAGCCCTTGCAGACAAAGGAAGACTTTACCTCCTGTGGAGAGTCAAGATATTACGCTAGGGACTTTAGTTAATAAAATGTAATTTTCCTCTTTTTTTTTAATTTTGAGGAGCATTAGGAATTTAATTTGGGACATGTATTTAGTCCATTTTTGTTTTAGGAGGTGTCTTAGGAATTTAGAGGGTGGATTTAGCTTTTTGGGTCTTTATAAAAGAAATAAGGGGTAGCCTTGATATCTACACCCCTCTTTTCCTTCATAAACCCCTAAGCTAATAAGAAGGGATCTTGGCCCTTGGTTTGAGAAACTTGGGTACCAAGTTTGATGATCTAAGGAGGGGATTGTTTCTCAATCCTGCTCCCTTAGATCTCTCCTTTTAATCCTAGCCCTTCTTTTTTAGGTTATCTTGTTTATGAGGTTAGCTACCTCTATAAATAGGAGCTCCTCCCCACACTTGTACTTTTTACACTTGAATTTAATCCTAGAGACCATATTGGTTGTGAGGTTCTTACCTTTGAGTGTCCGCCCTTCTCCTTTGTGACAGCTTCTAAGAGTTATCAAGGGACCCCTCCCTAGTGGCCTCTCCCCTTTGGCTTATCAAATCTAGTATTTGTGGCGCCTCACCCCATTCCTTTCCTCTCCATAAATCTATTTCCCTTCCAAGTGACCTTAGAAAGGATCCTTTGGGAAAGTGATCATCAAAGATCACATCAAGAGAAGAAAAAGAGAGAAAAAATAAAAGAAAAGGAAAAACAAAAAGAGAAGGAAGAGTTAAAAAAAGAGATGTTGGAAATGAGAAAAGAGAAAAAAGAGCGAGAAGAGAGAAGGAAAATAGAGAAAAGAGAGGATGAAGAAAGGAGAAGGAGGAAAGAACTAGAAAGAAAAAGAGGATGAAGAGAGAAGGAGAGGAGAAGATAGTAAGAGGAGAGATTGGAGGGAGAGTAATAGAAAAAATAAAAGAATTCTCATAAGATCCCCGTCTAGGCATCACTCTCATTCATCATACCATCATCATTCTCCTCAAGAAAACACAAATCATGATAGGGAGCCAAAGGTAGACTTGCTTCATTTTCATGGTAGGGAGCCAAAGGTAGACCTACCTCATTTTCATGGGAGGTCAAAGTGGAACATTTCTTCTGATGCTATGAAAAAAGGAAAGAAAGGAAAGTCCCTTTGGCCTCCCTTAGTTTTCAAGGTCCTGCTTTGCATTGGTGGGATGGGTCAGTCAAGGATAGGGCCCGTAAACAAATGCCTAACATTCACTACTAGAATTATTTAAAAACTTTTTGCGAAGAAGGCACATTCCTTCATATTATGAGAGGGATCTTTTGGATAGACTCCAAAGACTTAGGCAATATAACCTAAGTATTGGGGAGTATAGACAAAAGATGGAGCTTCTCATACTAAGGACCAATATCATTGAGGAACATAATACCACCCTTGCTAGGTTTTTGTGTGGATTAAGCTCTGACATTAGAGATAAGGTAGAGCTTCTTTCATACTCAAACCTTGATGAGTTAGTAGAACTTTATGTAAGAGCTGAGAATCAACTCAAGAGAAAAAGCTTTATAAAAGATTCTTCCTCTTACCCAAAGAGAGACCAACTTAAGGGGAACTCTTTCAAGGGTTTTGCTAAAGCGGAACCTAAACACTTTCAAGGTACAAAAGCACCTCATGTAGAGAGGAAACCCCCTACTACTAAGCCTACTGAAAGGCAAAGTAGTATCAAATGCATCAAATGTCTTGGGAGAGGCAAAATTGCGTCTCAATGCCCCAACAAGAAAACCATGATCATGAGGGGACAAGACATTTGTAGTTAGAATAGCTCATCTTCCTCCTTTAGTGAGAGTGAGGATGAAGGAGGACATACTTTTGAAAAAGAATGTGAGGAAGCTTTTCCTTATGAGAGGGACCTCCTTATGGTTCAGAGGCTTCTTGGAAGCCAACCTCTAGAGCTTGGCCAGTGACAAACAGAGAACATCTTCCATACAAGATGTAAAGTAAATGACAAAGTATGTTCTCTCCTTGTTGATAATGGCTCCAGTTGTAACTGTTGTAGCTCTAGGTTGGTTGAAAAGCTAGCCTTGACTACCATGCCCCATCCCAAACCTTACAAATTGCAATGGCTCAATGAGCAAGGGCAGATGGTAGTCAATAAACAAGTTATGGTTCCAATTTCCATAGGATCTTATAATGATGAGATTCTTTGTGACATAGTTCCTATGGAGGCTGGCCATATCCTGTTGGGGAGACCATGGAAATTTGACAACAAAGCTATTCACCATGATCACTCCAACCAAATAATCCTCACCCATAATGAAAAGTGCTTCAAATTGTATCCTTTGTCACTTTCTCAAGTGTTTGAAGATCAATTTGCGATGAAAAAGAAAATAGTTGAGGAAAAAAAAACACAACAAGCTTCACCCTTAAAGCTTGAAAAGGGTAAAGAGAGAGAGTCGGAAGGTGATGCCCCTTCCAAAGGGAATATTAGTAAAAGGAGCCTATTTGCTACCAAACGTGATTTAAAAGAAGCTCCTTTTGACTAACAAGCCCTTTTATCTCCTCTTTTGCAAAGAGGCATCAAATCCTTCTCCCATTTTGCATTCTTACTGCCACAGCCCATTCACATGAGCACCTTCCTCAAGGGGTACAAGATATTTTAAAGGAATTTGATGTAATGAGGTTCCGAAAGGACTTCCTCCCATTAGGGGTATAAAACATCAAATTGATTTGGTGCCTGACGCAACTCTACCTAATAGACCTTCTTATAGGACCAACCCCATGGAGACCCAAGAAATTGAGTCTCAAGTGAATGAGCTGTTGGAGAAGGGCTGGGTTCAAAAGAGCCTAAGCCCTTGTGCTGTGCCAGTCTTGTTGGTGCCCAAGAAGAATGGCCAATGGAGGATGTGTGTTGATTGTCGTGCAATCAACAACATCACCATCAAATATAGGCACCCAATCCTTCATCTTCATGACATGTTGGATGAATTGCATGGGGCAAAAATATTTTCAAAAATAGATCATAGAAGTGGGTTACCACCAAATAAGGATCAAAGATGGTGATGAGTGGAAAACTGCTTTTAAGACTAAATTTGGTCTTTATGAGTGGTTGGTTATGCCCTTTGGGCTAACCAATTCCCCAAACACATTCTTGCACTTAGTGAATCATGTACTTTTGGGATTGCCTTGGTAAATTTTGTGTAGTTTACTTTCATGACATTTTAGTTTACTCTAGGAACCTAGATGATCAGTTAGGACATCTAAGGCATAACCAACCACTCATAAAGACCAAATTTAGTCTTAAAAGCAGTTTTCCACTCATCACCCTCTTTGATCCTTATTTGGTGGTAACCACTTCTAAGATCTATTTTTGAAAATATTTTTGCCCCATGCAATTCATCCAACATGTCATCAAGACGGGGGATTGGGTGCCTATATTTGATGGTGATGTTGTTGATTGCACGACAATCAACACACATCCTCCATTGGCCATTCTTCTTGGGCACCAACAAGACTGGCACAACACAAGGGCTTAGGCTCTTTTGAACCCAACCCTTCTCCAACAGCTCATTCACTTGAGACTCAACCTCTTGGGTCTCCATGGGGTTGGTCCTATAGGCAGGTCTATTAGGTAGACTTGCGCCAGGCACCAAATCAATTTGATGTTCTATACCCCTAATGGGAGGAAGTCCTTTCGGAACCTCATTAGGGAATATGTCATCAAATTCTTTTAAAATATCTTGAACCCCTTGAGGAAGGTGCTCATGTGCATGGGCTGTGGCAGTGCTCTCAGTAGAAGAATGCAAAATGGAAGAAGGATTTGATGCTTCTTTGCAAAAGAGGAGATAAAAGGGCTTGTTAGTCAAAGGAGCTTCTTTTAAATCACGTTTAGTAGCAAATAGGCTCCTTTTACTAATATTCCCTTTCAAAGGGGCATCACCTTCCGACTCTCTCTCTTTACCCTTTTCAAGCTTTAAGGGTAAAGCTTGTTGTGCTTTTTTTTGTTTTTGTTTTTCCTCAACTCTTTTCTTTTTCATCGCAAATTGATCCTCAGCCACTTGATAAGGTGACAAAGGATACAATTTGAAGCGCTTTTCATTATGGGTGAGAATTATTTGGTTGGAGTGGCCATGGTGAATAGCTTTTTTGTCAAATTGCCATGGTCTCCCCAACAGGATATGACCAGCCTCCATAGGAACTATGTCACAAAGAATCTCATCATTATAAGATCCTATGGAAATTGGAACCATAACTTGTTCATTGACTACCATCTCCCCTTGCTCATTGAGCCATTGCAATTTGTAAGGTTTGGGATCGGGCATGGTAGTCAAGGCTAGTTTTTCAACCAACCTAGAGCTACAACAGTTACAACAGGAGCCACTATCAACAAGGAGAGAACATACTTTGTCATTTACTTTACATCTTGTATGGAAGATGTTCTCTCTTTGTGACTGGCCAAGCTCTAGAGGTTGGCTTCCAAGAAGCCTTTGAACCATAAGGAGGTCCCCCTCATAAGGAAAAGCTTCCTCTCACTCTTGTTCAAAAGTATGTCCCCCTTCTTCCTCACTCTCACTAGAGGAGGAAGATGAGCTATTCTCACTACAAATGTCTTGTCCCCTCATGATCATGGTTTTCTTGTTAGGGCATTGAGAGGCAATGTGGCCTCTCCCAAGACATTTGAAGCATTTGATACTACTTTGCCTTTCAGTAGGCTTAGTAGTAGGGGGTTTTCTCTCTACATGAGGTGCTTTTGTATCTTGAAAATGCTTGGGTTCCTCTTTGGGAAAACCCTTGAAAGAGTTTCCCTTAAGTTGGTCTCTCTTTGAGTAAGAGGGAGAATCTTTTTTAAAACTTTTTCTCTTGAGTTGATTCTCAGCTCTTACACAAAGTTCTACCAACTCCTCAAGGTTTGAGTATGAAAGAAGCTCTACCTTATCTCTAATGTCAGAGCTTAATCCACACAAAAACCTAGCAAGGGTGGCATTGGGTTCCTCAATGATATTGGCCCTTAGTATGAGAAGCTCCATCTTTTGTCTATACTCCTCAATACTTAGGTTATGTTGCCTAAGTCTTTGGAGCCTATCCAAAAGATCCCTCTCATAATATGAAGGAATGTGCCTTCTTCGCAAACAAGTTTTTAAATCATTCCAGTAGCGAATGTCAGGCATTTGTTTACGGGCCCTATCCTTGACTAACCCATCCACCAATGCAAAGCAGAACCTTGAAAACTAAGGGAGGCCAAAGGTACTTTCCTTTCTTCCCTAATTTCATAGCATCGAAAGAGTTGTTCCACTTTGATTTCCCAATCTAGGTAAGTCTCAACATCTTCCCTACCATGAAAATGGGGTAGGTCTACCTTTGGTTCCCTAGCATGATTTATGTTCTCTTGAGGAGAATGATGATTGTATGATGAATGAGAGTGATGCTTATGTTGATTTCTATAGTATTCTTCTTCACTAGAGCTAAAATTCCTAGATGGGGATCTTATGAGAATTCCTTTATTTTTTCTATCACTTTCCCTCCCATCTCTCCTCTTACTCTCTTCTCCTCTCCTTCTCTCTTCTTCCTCTTTTTCTCTTTTTCTTTCTAGTTCTTTCCTTCTTCTCCTTTCTTCATCCTCTCTTCTCTCTCTTTGCCTTCTCTCTTCTCGCTCTTTTTTCTCTTTTCTCATTTCCAACATCTCTTTTTTTAACTTTTCATTCTCTTTTTGTTTTTCCTTTTCTTTTATTTCTTTTTTTCTCTCTTTTTCTTCTCTCCTTTCTTGTTCTTTAGCCATCCATTCCCTAAATTCTAAGTTAAGGTTTTCAAGAGTGTCTCCCTTAGAAGGTTTTCTTTGGTTGACACTCTTACTTGATGAACAACTATGTGCACTAGAATGTGTATGTGAAGTCATGGTGCTTGGATGCTAAAAACTAAAGGGTAGGCCAAAAACTTTTTTTTTTCAAGCAACACTCCTCTCTTTTTTTTTCTCACCTAAGGTGGCTTGATGAGTTTTTGGAACTCTTAGCCTCTACACGTTTTTTCAAAATAACAAAATAAAATAAAAATGCAAGAATGTAAAAGAGAAAGGGCTCTAATCGTGCTCCTAAGGTGTTGAAGGAAGTGTACCACTTCTCCCTTCTTCACCTAATTAAGGAGGAACTACGCTAAAATTACCAAAATTATTACAAACCAAGGGAGGGCCTTAAGGGCACTCAAACTCCCAATCTAAAATTAAGTATACACAATACAAAGAATAAAAAAAAATAAAACAAAGTCTTCACTCCAAGCTTTTTTGGTGTTTGTCTCCTTTTGATCAAGCCCCTTTGAGTTGCATCAACTCACCCCAAGAATGCTACCCTTGTTTCCTCTTGTTTGGACTTGCCAAAATTTTATATATGGAACCTTTGCCAACCTTTCCTTACCAAGGCCGAATACAACACAAGACAACAAACAAAGCTGAATAACAAAACAAGGTTCACAAATCCAAGTGGATAGATTAAACAATGACAAACTCAAAGAAGTAAAGAAGACAAGCAAGGAAACATAAGGCTCATAAAGGAAGGTAGCACACAAATAACTTTCCTAGATTAGCTCTAAGAGTAGAGATGAAAAAAGACTCAAACAAAAAAAATGAAACCAATAGTTGCACACTTAATAAAATTTAAGTGACCAAAAACTAAAAAGCTTACTCAAGTAATTTTTTTTTTGAATCACAATTGGTTCCTCATATCAAATGTTTCTACTATTAGGTACACAACTTCAAATTTGTCTTTCTTTTGAGTTCTTTATCTTCTTTTTTTTTTTTTTAACTTGAACTTTTTCTATTTTTTTTTAACTTTTTCTAATCATTTTGCTGCACCTAATAGCTTGTTGAATTGAAATTTTAATGAGGATTCTTGAAATAATAACACTTGAGTGAATAAGCACAAAGTAAGGTCACACAATTTTCAAGCAATGCATGCAACTAAAGGCAAAACAACTTAGTAGTTCCAAATACCACTGAACTAATGGTGCTTAAGGAATGATTTAGGGCTGATTTTGAAGTAAATTGATTGCTCAAATTACTAACACAATTCACCCAAGCTAAAATTCCATAAAGAGGCACCAATAGTGAAGGTAAACCAAGTGGAAAGCTACTAATAATTCAACATAAAACAAGAAACATATAAAGATTGAATTGAGCAAATATTTAAGAGACTTAAGAGACTCAACAAGAGGTTCACCTCTTAGGAGCTCAATTCAAACTGTTTTTGAAGGCTTTTTTGTAAAAAATTTAAGAGGCTAAGACCTATGGAATTTAAATGAGACAAAATAGGAAACTAAATGACTAGTATTTGACACCTAAAAATAGAGCAAAAATTTCAGCAAGAGACTTAAAACAAAAGGCACAACAAAGTGGCCAAAGTTGATCACCACAATGGTGTGGAAAAATCCTCAACCATGTGGGTTTAATGGTCACAACTTCTTAGGCACACTTTAACATAAAAAACCAAGGGAAAATTAAGCAACTTGAACACAAAAATAAGATGCAAAGAAAGGGATAAATAAAATCGCATCAAATTAAATGGAACATAGGCGCGTAGATAGAACACAAAAGCGCATATAATAGCAAGAACAAAAAGCTATACTACTAGACAATAAAGGAAATAGAGATGACAAAAAATTAAGGACTTTAAAATAAAGAGATCAAAGAAATAAACAACAAAGCAAAAAAAAAAATTGAAAGAACGTGACCTTTAGAAAGTGGCTCTGATACCACTTGATGTGATCTTTGATGATCACGTGCCCAAAGGATCCTTTCTAAGGTCACTTGGAAGTGAAATGGATTTATGGAGAGGAAAGGAATGGGGTGAGGCGCCAAAAATACTATGTTTGATAAGCCAAAGGGGAGAGGCCACAAGGGAGGGGTCCCTTGATAACTCTTAGAAGCTCTCACAAAGGAGAAAGGGGGACACTCAAAGGTAAGAACCTCAACCAATATGGTCTCTAGGATTAAATTCAAGTGTAAAAAATACAAGTGAAGGAGGAGCTCCTATTTATAGAGGTAGCTAACCTCTTGAACAAGATAACCTAAAAAAGAAGGGCTAGGATTAAAAGGAGAGATCTAAGGGAGGAGAATTGAGAAACAATTCCCTCCTTAGATCATCAAACTTGGTGCCCAAGTTTCTCAAACCAAGGGCCAAGATTCCTTCTTATTAGCTTAGGGGGTTTATGTAGGAAAGAGGGGTGTAGATATCAAGGCTACCCCTTATTTCATTCATAAAGACCCAAAAAGCTAAATCCACCCTCTAAATTCCTAAGACACCTCCTAAAAATAAAAAATGGACTAAATACATGTCCCAAATTAAATTCTTAATGCTCCTCAAAATTAAAATAAAGGAAAATTACATTTTATTAACTAAAGTCTCTAGCCTAATATCTTCACTCTCCATAGGAGGTGAAGTCTTCCTTTGTCTGCAAGGGCTAGGTCTTCTTCAATCCTTCTAGCCATGGCCCTAGTGATAGGTCCTTGGCTAGGCATGGTCACATCATCAAGGTAACTTGAACAAAAGACATGCAACATGGGTGGAATATCTTGAATCCCTCCCTTATGTCATCAAGTACAAGAAAGGAAAACAAAATGTGGTGGCTGATGCTCTTTCTTGGCGTCGTGCCCTTTATTCATCCTTGAGTGCAAAAATCTTGGGATTTGATGACATTCGGGCTATGTATCCTTCTGATAAGGATTTCGGCCCCATCTTTGCTGCCTTTGCATCTGCATTTGCATTAAAGGCCCATGATGGGTACTTCATCAGTGAGTGGTATCTCTACAAAGGGAGTAAGCTTTGTATACCCCAAGGATCAATTAGGAACTTACTCACAAAAGAGAGCCATGAAGGTGGGCTCATAAGGCATTTTGGGATTTCAAAAACCCTCTTGCTTTTACAAGAGAAATTCTTTTAGCCCCATATGCGTAGAGATGTCCATAGACATTGTTCTAGATGTATAGCTTGCTTGCAAGCAAAGTCTAAAGCAATGCCTCATGGACTATACACACCTTTACCTGTTTCTTCTGCACCTTGGGAGGATATAAGCATGGATTTCATCCTTGGGCTCCCAAGAACCCAACGAGGTGCAGACTCCATATTTGTGGTGGTGGATCGATTTTCAAAAATGGCCCATTTTATTCCTTGGCACAAAGTGGATGATGCAAGCAACATCGCAAGACTTTTCTTTAAAGAGGTTGTCCGATTGCATGGCATACCCTCTTCAATAGTGTCAGATAGGGATGTGAAGTTCCTTATCCATTTTTGGAAAACTCTTTGGGCTAAGCTAGGAACTAAACTTCTTTTTTAAACTACCTGTCACCCTCAAACTGATGGCCAAAAAGAAGTGGTGAATAGATCTTTATCCACTATGCTGAGGGCTCTCCTTAAAGGAAACCATAAGTCTTGGGATGAGTACCTTCCCCACATTGAATTTGCTTATAACCGGGTGGTTCATAGAACAACGAAGCATTCTCCATTTGAGGTGGTCTATGGCTTTAATCCTCATACTCCTCTAGATCTTTTACCTCTTCCTGTTTCTGTTATTGTGCATAAAGAAGGAGAGGCAAAAGCCATTTTTGTAAAACAATTACATGAGAGGGTTAAAGCTCACATAGAGCGCCAATCCTTGAGAGATGCTACTTTTGCCAATAGGGGGAGGAAAGAGGTCATCTTTGAAAAGGGCAACTGGGTATGGCTTCACTTGAGAAAGGATAGATTTCCTTCTCAAAGGAATTCCAAACTTAGGCCTAGAGGAGATGGACCTTTCCAAATCCTTGAGCAGATTGGTAATAATGCCTATGTTTTAGATCTACCTGAGGATTATGGGGTAAGCACCAGTTTTAATGTTTCTGATTTGTCTCCATTTGTAGGTGCTGAAAATTATGAAGACCCCATGGATTTGAGGTCAAATCCTCTCCAAAGAGGAGGAGATGATGTAACCATGCCTACCCAAGGACCTTTCATTAGGGCCATGGCTGGAAGGATCGAAGAAGACCTAGCCCTTGTAGACAAAGGAAAACTTCACCTCCTATGGAGAATGGAGATATTAGGTTAGGCACTTTAGTTAATAAAATGTAATTTTCCTTTATTTTAATTTTGAGGAGCATTAGGAATTTAATTTGGGACATGTATTTAGTCCATTTTTATTTTAGGAGGTGTCTTAGGAATTTAGAGGGTGGATTTAGCTTTTTTGGTCTTTATGAAGGAAATAAGGGGTAGCCTTGATATCTACACCCCTGTTTTCCTACATAAACCCCCTAAGCTAATAAGAAGGAATCTTGGCCCTTGGTTTGAGAAACTTGGGCACCAAGTTTGATGATCTGAGGAGGGAATTATTTCTCAATCCTACTCCGTTAGATCTCTCCTTTTAATACTAGCCCTTCTTTTTTAGGTTATCTTGTTCAATAGGTTAGCTACCTCTATAAATAGGAGCTCCTCCCCTCACTTGTATTTTTTACACTTGAATTTAATCCTAGAGACCATATTGGTTGTGAGGTTCTTACCTTTGAGTGTCCCCCCTTCTCCTTTGTGAGAGCTTCTAAGAGTTATCAAGGGACCCCTTCCTTGTGTCCTCTCCCCTTTGGCTTATCAAATCTAGTATTTGTGGCGCCTCACCCCATTCCTTTCCTCTCCATAAATCCATTTCCCTTCCAAGTGACCTTAGAAAGGATCCTTTGGGCAAGTCATCATCAAAGGTCACGTCATAATCAACTCAGAGTAAGAACTGTATTTGTAGAATCTTAATTATACAGGTAGTAGATTTCATTTTTAGCATCTCTGCATTAGTTGAACTGTCAGATTTTGTTTATCTATTGGATATATTGGATATTTGAGAGAGTTTTCCTCATCATTCCTCTTCCTTAGTCATTTAGGGATCTCTTGGCCCCCTTCCTCTCCTCTCTACCTAAGAAGGAGCTTGGGCCTCCCTAGGATTGGCCTTCACCCTCTCCAAGTGAAGTGAGCTAGCCCAAGAGACACCATCCAACCACCACCACCCAAAACACCATTCTTTTGTCTCCATTTTTTTTCATGAAACACTTTCACCCATCATAAGCTCCATTTTTCACACCTATTTCAGCCCTTGAAGAAGATCCATTTCAACATTTCATCTTGGAGAAGAGTTGGTGACACCATGGAGAAGGAGGAGCCATCATGTGGTATCAGAGCTATGGTGGTCTTCAAGGGTAACTAGTGTTCTTCTCCATTTTTTTTTCTTTGTCTTAAAAAATATGTTTCTTGTCATGTTTATGACTTCTCCTTTATCTTGAGTATTTTGTCTAAATATTGTGTTTAAAAGTTCTCCTTTTTTTTTGTGTGGTTCATCATCATTCATGAGCCTTCTTAGTGTTCTTTGAGTTTTTCTCAAAAGGTTGTTCTTTTAGAGCTTTCCTTTGTTTTTCCATGGCTGCATTTTTTTTTGTGATGAACATGCTATGAACATCATTTTAATCTTGTTTGAATCCTTGTTGTGTCATGTTTGAAGTTTCCCTCCTTAGTTTTCAAAAACTAGTCAAATATATGCATATTTCTCTCACAAGATGCATGAAACTTTGAAAAAAATCTTGTGCTTTTTCTTTCACATTCTTGGCTGGCCAAACCTTTTGTGAGCCTTAGGAGACTCATATTTGCATGTAAAAAATGACTCTTGCATGCTTCATGTCTTATTTGACTTATGTGTGTAATTAATGCCTTACACATTTTTGGCTAGCCTTCCTTTTGCATGACTACATCATTCCTTGTATTTATTGCATGATCCTAAGTCAAACAAAGTGTCATATGGCTGAATATATTCTGAAAAAAACTGAAAAAAAACTGCACCTAAACAAAAGAGCAAAAGACAAGTAACACTTCCCAAGAAGATACCTTTCTTGCACCAAAATAACAACTTTTATTTACCACCTTTTTGTACCCACTTTTAACACACCACAAGTGTAAAATCCATGCAACATATAAGGTTAAAAAAAGAATCAAATCTGATCCTCCTTGGTGGGACACATTTTGAGTGAAAAGAAGTGAAAGTTAAAAAAAAAATTAAAAGGAATTGTTGCTAACTTGTGGACCATTTTACCCTTTGACTTTGGACTTGAACTTTGACCACATGGGACTATTTTGGACTATCATTGGACCCATTTTATGACCAAAACCTTGGCTGGATTTTGGACATTGGACATGAAATTTTAAGGACAAGGAACATTAAACACTTAAATTCTAATCTAGAGTCATTCTAAGTTCCTTTTGAGTGCTTAACTTTCTTATGTGCCTTAATTTTTGCTTGTCTTTATTGACATTCTTTAAGTCTTGTCTCATAATTAATCTCTTGAGTTTAGCCTTCTTAATTTTCCTTTTTTAGTTTTTTTTTCTTGGCCTCTTGGTTCTCTTTCTCTTGGTTGGCTTCTTTGCTTGGTGTAGGTGAATCATCTTGGGTTCACCTTGTGAATCTTGGGAGATTGAGTTGGAGGAAGTTGCCATAAGTCCCAAAGTGCTTTGGAGAAAATCACCAAATAGTGGGAGTGCAAACACTATAAAGAGAGGACTAACAAGTTTGTTACTTGTGAAGGAACTCCAAGTTGGAAGCTTGAAGAATTTCAATTTTGTTTCTTTCTTTTTTATTTTAAATTTGCACCTAGTATCTTTCTATTTTTATTCTTGTTTGATTTTTGTACCAATTTTTCTTCTTTCTTTTGTTCTTTGTTGTTGTTTTTATTGGGGCCATTTGTACTTGGTCCTTTCTTGTTCATTTGGGTTGTAATTTGGACACTTTAAACTCATTTGATTTGTGATAGCTTAGGTGTAATTTGTTTTAGTGGTGGGATTGTTTCCACCTTAGGAATTTCGACTAGTGTACGCCTTTGTTACTTTCCTTACTTACTTTGTTGTAGTTGTATGCTCTATAGGTTGTTGTATGTTCGTTTAGAAGACTTCTAAGTGCTTATTAGGGGTCCGTTGCACATCATACACTTGTAGTGTCAAAATTTTTTTTTAAAGGCTTACAAAGGGGCAAAGGTTGATAAGTTTCCCACTACTAAGAGGCTTGGTTATTAAGTGACTCCTTGTAGTCCACCTCCCTTTTATAGTGCAATTCTAACCGCTCCAAGTAATAAGTCTAGCACCAAAATCTCTTTGTGAAAACCTTTATCACTCACTCTTTGAAAAAACAAATCTTTTCAAGAAAACCTTTTGTGAAAATCTTTCCTAGATCAAAGATGAGTGATCATTCAAGTGTTCGTGGTCAAAACTCACACCCTAGTAATGCTAGCCTTAGAGATGAACTTAGAGAACTTAGGGAGTATATAAGAAAAAAGAAGAAGAAAGTGCAAAAAAAGAGGAAGAATTTAGGAAGAGGGAGAGAGAACATGATAAACAAAATGAGGAAATTAGAGAAATGCTTGCTAAGTTACTTTCGGGGGTAGGAACTAGTGGTTCAAAACATAAAGTCCAACCATCTAGGTCCCAAAAAGGCAAAGGGGTAAGGGTTTCTATGAGTGAAAGTGAGGATAGTGATCATCGTTATACCAAAACCCCAAGTGTTAGACTTTATAGTAGTCATCACAATAATGATTATTATCAAAGGCCCCCAAGAACACATAAGCAAAGAGAATCCTCCAATAAGGAACCTAATGTCAACCTTCCTTCATTTTTTGGAAAGGACAATGTTGATGCATATTTGGATTGGGAAATGAAGGTTGAACAACTTTTTGCTTGCCATGGGGTAAGTGAAGAGAGGAAGGTTTCTTTGGCAACCCTTAGCTTCCAAGGGCATGCCATGTATTGGTGGACTTTTTTAGAAAGAGAAAAGAGAGTGAATCATGAGCCCCCAATTCAATATTGGAATGAACTCTGTAGTGCCTTGAGAAGGAGGCATATTCCTCCATACTATGATCGTGAGCTTATGGATAAGCTTCAAAGGTTGAAACAAGGGTCATTAAGTGTGGAAGAATATAGGCAACAAATGGAGTTACTCATGATGAGGGCGGGTATAAGGGAAGAAGAGAGGACCACCATCTCAAGGTTCCAAAGTGGCCTTAATCTTGAAATAAGAGACAAAGTTGAACTTTTGCCATATAGAGATTTTAATGAACTTGTTCAACTTTGTTCAAGAGTGGAGCACCAACTTAAAAGAAAAAGTTTCAAGAAAGACTTCACTCCATCTTATTCCAAGAATTTTAAGAAGGCGGGTCCCTCTTCCAAACCTCTCTCAGAAGAAGATGAAAAAGAAAAAGATAAAGAAAAATAAAAAGCATATTCTTCTAAAGTACCTTCTAAGGAGTCTAAGTCAAGTGACATCAAGTGCTTTAAGTGTCTTGGAAGGGGTCACATTGCTTCTCAATGCTCCACAAAGAAAACAATGATTTTAAGAGGCCAAGATCACTATAGTAGCCTTGATGAAGCTACTTCTTCTTCTTCTACTTCAAGTAGTGAAGATGAAGCCATGGATTCCATGGAAGAGACCTTACCTTGTGATGGAGACTTACTTATGGTAAGGAGGCTTCTTAACAACCAAACTAGTGAGATTGACCAATCACAAAGAGAGAACTTGTTTCATACAAGATGCAAAATTTTAGAAAGCACTTGTTCTCTCATTGTGGATAGTGGATCTAGTTGTAATTGTTGTAGTACTAGATTGGTTGAAAAGCTAGCCTTATCCACAAAAACACATCCTAGACCTTATCAATTGCAATGGATTCATGAGGATAGAGGTATTATGGTTAACCAACAAGCACTTGTACCAATTTCCATTGGCAAATACAAAGATGAAGTTTTATGTGATGTTGTTCCTTTGGAAGCTAGTCATGTGTTGCTTGGAAGGCCTTGGCAATTTGATAAGAAAACCATGCATGATGGCCTTACCAATAAAATAAGTTTCCAACACTTAGGCAAGAAATTTGTGTTGTGCCCTCTAACACCTTCCCAAGTGTGTGAGGACCAACTCAAAATGAAAGCTAGGAGAGAAAAATACCAAAAAGAAAGAAAACAAAAATAAAAAAAAGATAAAAAGGGTCTTTCTAAGGCCAAAGTAAAGGAAGAAAAGGTATCAAGTTTAGAGGAAGGTGTCTCGTCTAAAGATGTTGTTCACAAGAGTCATTTATCACTTAAGAATGATATCAAGAAAACACTCTTGCTTGAACAACCCTTATACCTTCTATACTTCAAAGAGACACTCATTGCCACTAATCATGAACTTGAGTCTCTACCTCAAGAGGTCCACAATCTTTTGAAAGAATTTGATGATGTATTTTCTCAAGAGGTTTCAAGTGGACTTCCACCTTTAAGAGGGATAGAACATCAAATTGACCTCTTCCCGGGGGCAAGCCTTCCAAATAGGCCCGCCTATAGGTCTAACCCCCAAGAGACCAAAGAAGTAGAAACTCAAGTTCAAGATTTGTTGAAGAAGGGTTGGGTTCAAAAGAGCCTTAGCCCTTGTGTTGTTCTTGTTCTTTTAGTGCCTAAGAAAGATGGAAAATGGAGGATGTGTACTGATTGTAGAGCTATTAATAACATCACCATAAAGTATAGGCACCCAATCCCTAGGCTAGATGACATGTTGATCTTAAGAGTGGTTATCACCAAATAAGGATTAAAAAGGGTGATGAGTGGAAAACCGCTTTTGAAACCAAGTTTGGTTTGTATGAGTGGTTAGTTATGCCATTTGGTCTCACCAATGCCCCTAGCACTTTCATGCGTCTAATGAATCATGTACTTAGGAATTGCATAGGGAAGTTTGTGGTCGTCTATTTTGATGACATCTTGATCTATAGCAAGTCCTTAGATGAGCATCTTGGGCATCTAAGTGAGGTTTTAAAGATTCTTAGGGACAACCACCTCTATGCCAACTTGGAGAAACGTACCTTTTGCAAGGAAAATGTAAATTTGTTAGGTTTCATAGTTGGCAAAGAACGAGTGAAAGTTGACCCCGAGAAAATCAAGGCTATCCAAGATTGGCCTACCCCAAAAAGTGTTGGAGATATTAGAAGTTTTCATTGTTTAGCAAGTTTTTATAGAAGATTTGTGAAAGACTTCTCCACAATTGCATCCCCTCTTAATGAGCTTGTTAAGAAGGATGTACCTTTCATTTGGGGTGAAGCTCACCAATGCACCCATTCTAGCGCTTCCAAATTTTGAACAAACCTTTGAGCTAGAATGTGATGCATCCGGTCTTGGCATAGGTGCCATTTTACTTCAAGGAGGCCACCCCATTTCTTACTTTAGTGAAAAACTTCATGGGGCCACCTTGAATTATCCCACATATGACAAGGAGCTTTATGCCCTTATTAGAGCCCTCCAAGTTTGGGAGCATTACTTAGTGAATAGGGAATTCATCATACATACTGATCATGAGTCACTTAAGTACATTAGAGGGCAAGGGAAGTTAAACAAAAGACATGCTAAGTGTGTTGAATATCTTGAGCAATTCCCTTACATTATCAAATACAAGAAGGGAAAGTGTAATGTGGTGGCAGATGCCTTGTCTAGAAGGCACTCCTTGCTCTTTTCTTTTGGTTCCCAAATTCGTGGATTTGATAATATAAAGGAGTTGTATGAAGTGGATCAAGATTTCCAATCCACTTTCACCAAATGCCTCCAAAAGCCTTTTGATGGGTTCTACATCCTTGAAGGGTACCTTTTTAGAATGGGAAAACTTTGCATACATCAAGGATCCATTAGAAAACTTTTGGTAAAGGAAATTCATGAGGGAGGACTCATGGGCCATTTTGGGGTTGATAAAACCCTTTGATGTGACCATGCCTAGCCAAGGACCTATCACTAGGGCCATGGCTAGAAGGATTGAAGAAGACCTAGCCCTTGCAGACAAAGGAAGACTTCACCTCCTATGGAGAGTGAAGATATTAGGCTAGAGACTTTAGTTAATAAAATGTAATCTTCCTTTATTTTAATTTTGAGGAGCATTAAGAATTTAATTTGGGACATGTATTTAGTCCATTTTTTTATTTTTAGGAGGTGTCTTAGGAATTTAGAGGGTGGATTTAGCTTTTTGGGTCTTTATGAAGGAAATAAGGGGTAGCCTTGATATCTACACCCCTCTTTTCTAGATAAACCCCCTAAGCTAATAAGAAGGAATCTTGGCCCTTGGTTTGAGAAACTTGGGCACCAAGTTTGATGATCTAAGGAGGGAATTGTTTCTCAATTCTCCTCCCTTAGATCTCTCCTTTTAATCCTAGCCCTTCTTTTTTAGGTTATCTTGTTCAAGAGGTTAGCTACCTCTATAAATAGGAGCTCCTCCCTCACTTGTATTTTTTACACTTGAATTTAATTCTAGAGACCATATTGGTTGAGGTTCTTACCTTTGAGTGTCCCCCTTTCTCCTTTGTGAGAGCTTCTAAGAGTTATCAAGGGACCCCTCCCTTGTGGCCTCTCCCCTTTGGCTTATCAAACCTAGTATTTGTGGCGCCTCACCCCATTCCTTTCCTCTCCATAAATCCATTTCCCTTCCAAGTGACCTTAGAAAGGATCCTTTGGGCACATGATCATCAAAGATCACATCAAGTGGTATCAGAGCCACTTTCTAAAGGTCACGTTCTTTCTCAATTTTTTTATTCTTGCTTTGTTGTTTATTTCTTTGATCTCTTTATTTTAAAGTCCTTCATTTTTTGTCATCTCTATTTCCTTTATTGTCTAGTAGTATAGCTTTTTATTCTTGCTATTATATGCGCTTTTGTTTTCTATCTACGCGCCTATGTTCCATTTAATTTGATGAGATTTTATTTGTCCCTTTCTTTGCATCTTATTTTTGTGTTTAAGTTGCTTAATTTTCCCTTGGTTTTTTATGTTAAAGTGTGCCTAAGAAGTTGTGACCATTAAACCCACATGGTTGAGGATTTTTCCACACCATTGTGGTGATCAACTTTGGCCACTTTGTTGTGCCTTTTGTTTTAAGTCTCTTGCTGAAATTTTTGCTCTATTTTTAGGTGTGTTATTTTTTCTTAATCTTGTGTTTTGTCAAATACTAGTCATATTAGTTTCCTATTTTGTCTCATTTAAATTCCATAGGTTTTAGCCTCTTAAATTTTTTACAAAAAAGCCTTCAAAAACAGTTTGAATTGAGCTCCTAAGAGGTGAACCTCTTGTTGAGTCTCTTAAGTCTTTTATGCTTTTAGTTCAAGCATATTAATCTCTTTGTTGTTCTTAAATATTTGCTCAATTCAATCTTTATATGTTTCTTGTTTTATGTTGAATTATTAGTAGCTTTCCACTTGGTTTACCTTCACTATTGGTGCCTCTTTATGGAATTTTAGCTTGGGTGAATTGTGTTAGTAATTTGAGCAATCAATTTACTTCAAAATCAGCCCTAAATCATTCCTTAAGCACCATTAGTTCAGTGGTATTTGGAACTACTAAGTTGTTTTGCCTTTAGTTGCATCCATTGCTTGAAAATTGTGTGACCTTACTTTGTGCTTATTCACTCAAGTGTTATTATTTCAAGAATCCTCATTAAAATTTCAATTCAACAAGCTATTAGGTGCAGCAAAATGATTAGAAAAAGTTAAAAAAAATAGAAAAAGTTCAAGTTAAAAAAAAAAAAAGAAGATAAAGAACTCAAAAGAAAGAAAAATTTGAAGTTGTGTACCTAATAGTAGAAACATTTGATATGAGGAACCAATTGTGATTAAAAAAAAAATTACTTGAGTAAGCTTTTTAGTTTTTGGTCACTTAAATTTTATTAAGTGTGCAACTATTGGTTTCATTTTTTTTGTTTGAGTGTTTTTTCATCTCTACTCTTAGAGCTAATCTAGGAAAGTTATTTATGTGCTACCTTCCTTTGTGAGTCTTATGTTTTCTTGCTTGTCTTCTTTACTTCTTTGAGTTGTTTAATCTATCCACTTGGATTTGTGAACCTTGTTTTGTTATTCACCTTTGTTTATTGTCTTGTGTTGTATTCGGCCTCGGTAAGGAAAGGTTGGGAAAGGTTCCATATATAAAATTTAGGCAAGTCCAAACAAGAGGAAACAAGGGTAGCATTCTTGGGGTGGGTTGATGCAACTCAAAGGGGCTTGATCAAAAGGATACAAACACCAAAAAGCTTGGAGTGAAGACTTTGTTTTCTTTTTTTATTCTTTGTATTTTGTATACTTAATTTTAGATTGGGAGTTTGAGTGCCCTTAAGGCCATCCCTTGGTTTGTAATAATTTTGGTTAATTTTAGTGTAGTTCCTAGTTAATTAGGTGAAGAAGGGAGAAGTGGTACACTTCCTTCAACACCTTAGGAGCACGATTAGAGCCCTTTCTCTTTTACATTCTTGCACTTTTATTTTATTTTATGTTATTTTGAAAAAACGTGTAGAGGCTAAGAGTTCCAAAAACTCATCAAGCCACCTTAGGTGAGAAAAAAAAAGAGAGGAGTGTTGCTTGAAAAAAAAAAGTTTTTGGCCTACCCTTTAGTTTTTAGCATCCAAGCACCATGACTTCCCACACACATTCTAGTGCACATAGTTGTTCATCAAGTAAGAGTGTCAACCAAAGAAAACCTTCTAAGGGAGACACTCTTGAAAACCTTAACTTAGAATTTAGGGAATGGATGGCTAAAGAACAAGAAAGGAGAGAATAAAAAGAGAGAAAAAAAGAAATAAAAGAAAAGTAAAAACAAAAAGAGAAGGAAGAGTTAAAAAAAGAGATGTTGGAAATGAGAAAAGAGAAAAAAGAGCGAGAAGAGAGAAGGCAAAGAGAGAGAAGAGAGGATGAAGAAAGGAGAAGAAGGAAAGAACTAGAAAGAAAAAGAGAAAAAGAGGAAGAAGAGAGAAGGAGAGGAGAAGAGAGTAAGAGGAGAGATGGGAGGGAAAGTGATAGAAAAAATAAAGGAATTCTCATAAGATCCCTATCTAGGCATTTTAGCTCTAGTGAAGAAGAATACTATAGAAATCAACATAAGCATCACTCTCATTCATCATACAATCATCATTCTCCTCAAGAGAACATAAATCATGCTAGGGAACCAAAGGTAGACCTACCCCATTTTCATGGTAGGGAAGATGTTGAGACTTACCTAGATTGGGAAGTCAAAGTGAAACAACTCTTTCGATGCTATGAAATTAGGGAAGAAAGGAAAGTACCTTTGGCCTCCCTTAGTTTTCAAGGTTCTGCTTTGCATTGGTGGATGGGTTAGTGAAGGATAGGGCCCGTAAACAAATGCCTGACATTCGCTATTGGAATGATTTAAAAACTTGTTTGCGAAGAAGGCACATTCCTTCATATTATGAGAGGGATCTTTTGGATAGGCTCCAAAGACTTAGGCAACATAACCTAAGTATTGAGGAGTATAGACAAAAGATGGAGCTTCTCATACTAAGGGCCAATATCATTGAGGAACCCAATGCCACCCTTTCTAGGTTTTTGTGTGGATTAAGCTCTGACATTAGAGATAAGGTAGAGCTTCTTTCATACTCAAACCTTGATGAGTTGGTAGAACTTTGTGTAAGAGCTGAGAATCAACTCAAGAGAAAAAGTTTTAAAAAAATTCTCCCTCTTACTCAAAGAGAGACCAACTTAAGGGAAACTCTTTCAAGGGTTTTCCCAAAGAGGAACCCAAGCATTTTCAAGATACAAAAGCACCTCATGTAGAGAGAAAACCCCCTACTACTAAGCCTACTGAAAGGCAAAGTAGTATCAAATGCTTCAAATGTCTTGGGAGAGGCCACATTGCCTCTCAATGCCCTAACAAGAAAACCATGATCATGAGGGGACAAGACATTTGTAGTGAGAATAGCTCATCTTCCTCCTCTAGTGAGAGTGAGGAAGAAGGGGGACATACTTTTGAACAAGAGTGTGAGGAAGCTTTTCCTTATGAGGGGGACCTCCTTATGGTTCAAAGGCTTCTTGGAAGCCAACCTCTAGAGCTTGGCCAGTCACAAAGAGAGAACATCTTCCATACAAGATGTAAAGTAAATGACAAAGTATGTTCTCTCCTTGTTGATAGTGGCTCCTGTTGTAACTGTTGTAGCTCTAGGTTGGTTGAAAACTAGCCTTGACTACCATGCCCCATCCCAAACCTTACAAATTGCAATGGCTCAATGAGCAAGGGGAGATGGTAGTCAATGAACAAGTTATGGTTCCAATTTCCATAGGATCTTATAATGATGAGATTCTTTGTGACATAGTTCCTATGGAGGCTGGTCATATCCTATTGCGGAGACCATGGCAATTTGACAAAAAGGCTATTCACCATGGCCACTCCAACCAAATAATTCTCACCCATAATGAAAAGCACTTCAAATTGTATCCTTTGTCACCTTCTCAAGTGGCTGAGGATCAATTTGCGATGAAAAAGAAAAGAGTTGAGGAAAAACAAAAGCAAAAAAAAGCACAACAAGCTTTACCCTTAAAGCTTGAAAAGGGTAAAGAGAGAGAGTCGGAAGGTGATGCCCCTTCGAAAGGGAATATTAGTAAAAGGAGCCTATTTGCTACTAAACGTGATTTAAAAGAAGCTCCTTTGACTAACAAGCCCTTTTATCTCCTCTTTTGCAAAGAAGCATCAAATCCTTCTTCCATTTTGCATTCTTCTGCTGAGAGCACTGCCACAGCCCATGCACATGAGCACCTTCCTCAAGGGGTTCAAGATATTTTAAAAGAATTTGATGACATATTCCCTAATGAGGTTCCGAAAGGACTTCCTCCCATTAGGGGTATAGAACATCAAATTGCTTTGGTGCATGGCGCAAGTCTACCTAATACACCTGCCTATAGGACCAACCCCATGGAGACCCAAGAGATTGAGTCTCAAGTGAATGAGCTGTTGGAGAAGGGTTGGGTTCAAAAGAGCCTAAGCCCTTGTGTTATGCCAGTCTTGTTGGTGCCCAAGAAGAATGGCCAATGGAGGATGTGTGTTGATTGTCGTGCAATCAACAACATCACCATCAAATATAGGCACCCAATCCCCCATCTTGATGACATGTTGGATGAATTGCATGGGGCAAAAATATTTTCAAAAATAGATCTTAGAAGTGGTTACCACCAAATAAGGATCAAAGAGGGTGATGAGTGGAAAACTGCTTTTAAGACTAAATTTGGTCTTTATGAGTGGTTGGTTATGCCTTTTGGGCTAACTAATGCCCCAAGCACATTCATGCGCTTAATGAATCATGTACTAAGGGATTGCCTTGGTAAATTTTGTGTAGTTTACTTTGATGACATTTTAGTTTACTCTAGGAACCTAGATGATCATTTAGGACATCTAAGGAATGTGTTTTCTCTTCTTAGGAATAATCATATTTTTGGTAACTTACAAAAATGCACTTTTTGTGTAGATAGTGTAGTTTTCCTAGGTTTTGTAGTTAGCACAAAAGGGGTTCATGTTGACCCCGAAAAGATAAAAGCTATTCAAGAATGGCCCACCCCAAAGAGTGTGACAGAGATCAAAAGCTTTCATGGTCTCGCTGGATTTTATAGGCGCTTTGTGCCTAATTTCTCCACGCTCTTCGCACCAATAAATGATTTGGTGAAAAAGGAAGTTCCTTTCCTTTGGGTGAGAAACAAGAGAAAGCCTTCCAGCTAATTAAGCATAAACTGACCCATGCACCAATCTTGGCATTACCTGACTTTTCTAAAACATTTGAACTTGAATGTGATGCCTCTGGTGTAGGTGTGGGGGCTGTCTTGTTGCAAGGAGGGCACCCCATTGCGTATTTCAGTGAAAAACTCAATGGTGCCCCCCTCAACTACCCCACCTATGATAAGGAGTTTTATGCTCTAATTAGGGCCCTTCAAACTTGGGAGCATTACCTTGCTCCCAAGGAGTTTGTCATTGATAGTGGCCATGAGTCACTAAAATATTTGAGGGGTCAAGGTAAATTGAACAAAAGGCATGCAACGTGGGTGGAATATCTTGAATCCTTCCTTTATGTCATCAAGTACAAGAAAGGAAAACAAAATGTGGTGGCTGATGCTCTTTCTAGGCGTCATGCCCTTTATTCATCCTTGAGTGCAAAAATCTTGGGATTTGATGACATTCGGGCTATGTATCCGTCTGATAAGGATTTCGGCCCCATTTTTGCTACCTCTGCATCTGCATTTGCATTAAAGGCCCATGATGGGTACTTCATCAGTGAGGGGTATCTTTACAAAGGGAGTAAGCTTTGTATACCCCAAGGATCAATTAGGAACTTACTTACAAAAGAGAGTCATGAAGGTGGGCTCACGGGGCATTTTGGGATTTCAAAAACCCTCATGCTTTTACAAGAGAAATTCTTTTGGCCCCATATGCGTAGAGATGTCCATTGACATTGCTCTAAATGTATAGCTTGCTTGCAAGCAAAGTCTAAAGCAATGCCTCATGGACTATACACACCTTTACCTGCTCCTTCTGCACCTTGGGAGGATATTAGCATGGATTTCATCCTTGGGCTCCCAAGAACCCAACGAGGTGCAGACTCCATATTTCTGGTGGTGGACCGATTTTAAAAAATGGCCCATTTTATTCCCTGCCACAAAGTGGATGATGCGATTAACATCGCAAGACTTTTCTTTAAAGAGGTTGTCCGATTGCATGGTATACCCTCTTCAATAGTGTCAGATAGGGATGTTAAGTTCCTTAGCCATTTTTGGAAAACTCTTTGGGCTAAGCTGGGAACTAAACTTCTTTTTTCCACTACCTGTCACCCTCAAACTGATGGGCAAACAGAAGTGGTGAATAGATCTTTATCCACTATTCCGAGGGCTCTCCTTAAAGGCAACCATAAGTCTTGGGATGAGTACCTTCCCCACATTGAATTTGCTTATAACCGGGTGGTTCATAGAACCACCAAGCATTCTCCTTTTGAGGTGGTCTATGGCTTTAATCCTCGTACTCCTCTAGATCTTTTACCTCTTCCTCTTTTCGTTGTTGTGCATAAAGTTAACATAGAGCGCCAATCCTTGAGAGATGCTACTTTCGCCAATAGGGGGAGGAAAGAAGTCATCTTTGAAAAGGGCGACTGGGTATGGCTTCACTTGAGAAAGGATAGATTTCCTTCTCAAAGGAAGTCCAAACTTAGCCCTAGAAGAGATGGACCTTTCCAAATCCTTGAGCGGATCGGTAATAATGCCTATGTTTTAGATCTACCAGAGGATTATGGGGTAAGCACCAATTTTAATGTTTCTGATTTGTCTCCATTTGTAGGTGCTGAAAATGACGAAGACCCCATGGATTTGAGGTCAAATCCTCTTCAAGGGGGAGGAGATGATGTGACCATGCCTAGCCAAGGACCTATCACTAGGGCCATGGCTAGAAGGATTGAAGAAGACCTAGCCCTTGCAGACAAAGGAAGACTTCACCTCCTATGGAGAGTGAAGATATTAGGCTAGAGACTTTAGTTAATAAAATGTAATCTTCCTTTATTTTAATTTTGAGGAGCATTAAGAATTTAATTTGGGACATGTATTTAGTCCATTTTTTATTTTTAGGAGGTGTCTTAGGAATTTAGAGGGTGGATTTAGCTTTTTGGGTCTTTATTAAGGAAATAAGGGGTAGCCTTGATATCTACACCCCTCTTTTCTAAATAAACCCCCTAAGCTAATAAGAAGGAATCTTGACCCTTGGTTTGAGAAACTTGGGCACCAAGTTTGATGATCTAAGGAGGGAATTGTTTCTCAATTCTCCTCCCTTAGATCTCTCCTTTTAATCCTAGCCCTTCTTTTTTAGGTTATCTTGTTCAAGAGGTTAGCTACCTCTATAAATAGGAGCTCCTCCCTCACTTGTATTTTTTACACTTGAATTTAATCCTAGAGACCATATTGGTTGAGGTTCTTACCTTTGAGTGTCCCCCTTTCTCCTTTGTGAGAGCTTCTAAGAGTTATCAAGGGACCCCTCCCTTGTGGCCTCTCTCCTTTGGCTTATCAAACCTAGTATTTGTGGCGCCTCACCCCATTCCTTTCCTCACCATAAATCCATTTCCCTTCCAAGTGACCTTAGAAAGGATCCTTTGGGCACGTGATCATCAAAGATCACATCACCCTTAGTCTTCTAAAATCTAAATTTTATTGGCCTCACATGAGAGTGGATGTTCAACGGCATTGCTCCAAGTGTATCACTTGTAATCAAGCAAAATCAAGAGTGATGCCTCATGGAATCTACACTCCTCTCCCTATAGCTAGCACCCCTTGGGATGATATTAGTATGGATTTTGTGCTTGGTCTTCCAAGGACTCAAAGGGGATTTGATTCTATCTTTGTGGTTGTGGATCGTTTTAGCAAGATGACTCATTTTATACCATGCCACAAAGTGGATGATGCTAGCTATATTGCTAAGCTTTTCTTTAAGGAAGTGGTTTGTTTGCATGGTCTACCCAGGACTATTGTTTCCGATAGGGATGCTAAGTTTCTAAGTAATTTTTGGAAAATTCTTTGGCAAAAACTAGGAACAAAGCTTGTCTATTCTACTACTTGCCACCCACAAACGGATGGGCAAATTGAGGTAGTGAATACGTCCCTATCCACATTGTTAAGGGCAATTTTAAAAAGGAATAAGAAAACTTGGGATGAATGCCTTCCCCACATAGAGTTTGCCTACAATAGGGTGGTCCACAAGGCTACTAGTTTGTCCCTTTTTAAGGTTGTATATGGCTTTAATCCTCTTACTCCTCTGGATTTGCTTCCACTCCCTAATACTACTTCCTTGTATCACAAAGAAGGAGTATCTCAGGCTGACTTTATAAAGAAATATCATGAAAAGGTCAAGAGTCAAATTGAAAATCAAACTAAAAAATATGCCAAGTACAACAACAAAGGAAGAAAAAAGGTAACCTTTGAAGTTGGGGATTGGGTTTGGCTTCACTCGAGGAAGGATAGATTCCCTACTTAAAGGAAGTCCAAACTAAGTCCTAGGGGAGATGGTCCTTTCCAAGTTCTTAAGAAAATTAATGATAATGCCTACATCCTAGACCTTCCCTCCGCTTATGGAGTTAATTCCTCTTTTAATGTTTGTGATCTTACACCTTTCCTAGGAGCTAATGACATGGATGATTGAAGATTTGAGGTCAAATCCTTCTCAAGAAGGAGGGCATGATGGAGGACCATCCTTGGGGCATCAAATAGGACCCATTACAAGGTCCATGGCAATAAGAATAGAAGAAGAGGAAGGTCATACTACACCAAGAGCATTGATGATCACATGTGTGGACTTTGGTGCATCTACCTAGTGTTTTGCTTGTTTTCCTTATTTTCCCCTTCTATTTTGGGGAATCTTAGTCACTTAGGATTTCATTGTGTATTTTTATTTAGCCTTTGTATTATGGGGCAAATTAGTTTAGGATTTATTTTGGGACTTAAACCTTGACTTGCGAGGTCAAAAGTCCATTTCTTTCATTTTCTAGACACAAGGTATTTTAGTCATTTAGGGGGGAGGGACCTACATTTCATTTGAGGTCCATTTAGGGTTCATTTGACAGGCATTTAGCCATCAAATTTTCGTGCAAATGGCCTAGAGGCCTCCCACCCTCTCTTTAAATACCCTAGGTTAGACTACATGTAGTCACTTTTGGATATATTGGATATTAGAGAGAGTTTTCCTCATCATTCCTATTCCTTAGTCATTTAGGGATCTCTTGGTCCCCTTCCTCTCCTCTCTACCTTAGAAGGAGCTTGGGCCTCCCTAGGATTGGCCTTCACTCTCTCCAAGTGAAGTGAGCTAGCCAAAGAGACACCATCCAACCACCACCACCCAAAACACCATTCTTTTGTCTCCATTTTTTTTCATGAACCACTTTCACCCATCATAAGCTCCATTTTTCAGACCTATTTCAGCCCTTGAAGAAGATCCATTTCAACATTTCATCTTGGAGAAGAGTTGGTGACACCATGGAGAAGGTAGAGCCATCAGAATAACAGTTATTTTTTTAGCATCTTATACAATACCATATTTTGTCTTGAGTGTCTATCAATAGTTTAACCGTTGGATTTGGTTTATTTCAGGGTAGTAGATTCTTTAGATATTAATATTTATTTTCAATGGTGGGATCATCTAAATAACGTACGTAGTGAGAGATAATCAACCCAGAGTAAGAACTGTATTTTTAGAATCTTAATTATACCTATAGTAGATTTCGTTTTGAGCGTGTTTGCATTAGTAGAACTGTTGGATTTTGTTTATCTTTGGATAGTAGGTTCTTAACATATTTACTTTTGTTTCAACGGTAAGATCCTCAAAGTAATGCCCGAAGTGAGAGATAATAGATGAGATGTTTGGTGTGTGATTTTTAAATCTGTGTGATGTATTATTTAACATGAACATTATTGGAGATAGTGTGATTGATGACATGAGTCAAGTGTGCCTAAGAGGGAGTCATTCTAGCTGCAGTTAGGAATGAAATTTATTACCACCGCTATACAATTGTTCAACCGTTAGATTCTTTTTAATTTTTTTATAGTAGGTTCTTAGGATGTTAGTCTCTATTTTCAATGGTGGGATCATCAAAAGAATGTCCGGAGTGACATAATGGAGTTAGAATAACATTTATTTTTTTAGCATCTTATAGGATATTGTATTTTGTCTTGACTGTTTATAGAATAGTTTAACCGCTCTATTTGGTTTATTTTGGGGTAGTAGATTCTTTAGATATTAATATTTATTTTCAATGGTGGGATCATCTAAATAACGTATGTAGTGAGAGATAATCCACTCAGAGTAAGAACTGTATTTTTAGAATCTTAATTATACCAGTAATAGATTTTGTTTTGAGCATCTTTGCATTAGTTGAACTGTTGGATTTTGTTTATCTTTGGATAGTAGGTTCTTAACATATTTACTTTTGTTTCAACGGTAAAATCCTCAAAATAATGTCCGAAGTGAGAGATAATGAATGAGATGTTTTGATTCATGCTCCCCAAGCAAGGGCCCTATCACTAGGGCCATGGCTAGGAGAATAGAAGAAGACGTGGCTAGAGTAGAGGGAGGAAGATCTCACCTCTATATGACCATCAAGTTATGCAAGCCATGACTTATTTACTTTAATTTTTTCTTTAAGGAACCTAGGATTTTATTTTGGACATTTATTAGTCCATTTAATTTTCTAGGAGGTGTCTTAGTAATAAGAAGGGGTAAGATTAGCTTTTGGGCCTTTATTTAGGAAATAAAGGGGTACTTTGATAACTACACCCTCTTTTCCTAAATAAAACCCAAAACTAATAAACGAGTAATCTTGGCCCTTGGATGAGGTAGCTTGGGCACCAATTCTCATCTAAAGGAGAGGATTGATTGGACTTTGGGCTTCAATCCTCCTCCCTTGGATGACTCCTTTTAATCCTAGCCCTTCCTTTCCTTCTTGACTTGTCCAAGAGGTTAGCTCCCTCTATAAAAAGGTGCTCCTTCACACTTTTGTATTTTTTACACTTTATTGAATGGAAAAACCTTGAGTTGGCCAAAATTCTCTTAGTGTCCACCCTTCTCTCTTTGAGAATTCCTTAGGTTTTTATCAAGGGTTCCATCCCTTGTGGCAAATTTTCCCTCTTAGGCTTATCTTACCTTAAGTGGCGCCTAAAACCACCTCACTTCTTACCTCTCCACAAACCATTTCACCAAAGAAGAAAACCTCTAGAAAAATATCAAGGGAGGCATGCATCATGTTTGGTGTGTGATTTATAAATGTGTGTGATGTATTATTTAACATGAACATTATTGGAGATAGTGTGATTGATGATATGACTCGACAATGCCTAAGAGGGAGTCATTCTAGCTGCAGTTAGGAATGAAATTTATTGCCACCTCTATAAAATTGTTCAACCGTTAGATTTTTTTTTAATTTTTTTATAGTAGGTTCTTAGGATGTTAGTCTCTATTTTCAAGGGTGGGATTGTCAAAATAATTTCCGGAGTGACATAATGGAGTTAGAATAACAGTTATTTTTTTAGCACTTTATACGATAGCGTATTTTGTCTTCAGTGTCTATAGAATAGTTTCACCAATGGATTTGGTTTATTTTGGGGTAGTAGATTCTTCAGATATTAATATTTATTTTCAACGGTGGGATTATCTAAATAACATACGTAGTGAGACATAACGAACTCAGAGTAAGAACTGTATTTATAGAATCTTAATTATACTGTAGTAGATTTCGTCTTGAGCGTCTTTCCATTGGTTGAACTGTTGGATTTGGTTTATCGTTGGATAGTAGGTTCTTAACATATTTACTTTTGTTTCAATGGTAAGATCCTCACAATAATGTCCGAAGTGATATATAATGGATTACATGTTTAGTGTGTGATTTATAAATGTGTGTGAAGTATTATTTAACATGAATATTATTTGAGCTAGTGTGATTGATGATATGAGTCAAGTGTGCCTAAGAGGGAGTTATTTTAGCTGCAGTTAGCAATGAAATTTAGTATCACCGCTATACCATTTTCAACCGTTATATTTTGTTTAATTTTTTTACAGTGGGTTCTTCAAATGTTAGTCTGTATTTTCATTGGTGGGATCGTGAAAATAATGTCAGGAGTGACATAATGTAGTTAGAATAACAATTATTTTTTTAGCGTCTTATACGATACTGTATTTTGTATTCAATGTCTATATAGAATAGTGTAACCATTGTATTTGCTTTATTTTTCGGTAGTAGATTCTTTAGATATTAATATTTATTTTCAATGGTGGGATAATCTAAATAACATACGTAGTGATAGAAAATGAACTCAGAGTAGGAGCTGTATTTTTAGAATCTTAATTATACCTGTAGTAGAGTTCGTTTTAAGCGTCTTTGCATTAGTTGAACTGTTGGATTTGGTTTATCTTTGGATAGTAGGTTCTTAACATATTTACTTTTCTATCAACGGTAAGATCTTCAAAATAATGTCCGAAGTGAGAGAAAATGGATTAGATGTTTCGTGTTTGATCTATAAATGTGTGTGATGTATTATTTAACATCAACATTATTCGAGATAGTGTGATTGATGATATGAGTCAACAATGCCTAAGAGGGAGTCAGTCTAGCTGCAGTTAGGAATGAAATTTAGCACAACCGCTATAAAGTTGTTCAGCTGTTTGATTTTGTTTAATTTTTTATAGTAACTTATTAAGATGTTAGTGTCCATTTTCAATGGTGGGATCGTCAAAATAATGTTCGGAGTGACATAATGGAGTTAGAATCACAGTTATTTTTTTAGCATCTTATGCGATACCGTATTTATGTCTTCAGTATCTATAGAATAGTTTAACCGTTGGATTTGGTTTCTTTCGGGGTAGTAGATTCTTTAAATATTAATATTTATTTCAACGATGGGATCATCTAAATAATGTATGTAGTGAGAGATAATGAACTCAAAGTAAGAAGTGTATTTTTAGAATGTTAATTATACCTGTAGTAGATTTTGTTTTAAGCGTCTTTGCATTTGTTGAACTATTGGATTTGGTTTATCTTTGGATAGTAGGTTCTTAACATTTTTAGTTTTGTATCAACGGTCTCATCTTAAATCCCAAGAACAATGTACATGTAACTTATGGAGACAACAACAAAGGCAAAATTCTAGGGGTTAGAAAAATTGGTATGAATCTCTCTACCTCAATAGATAATGTTTTGCTAGTTGATGGACTTAAACACAACTTACTTAGTGTAAGTCAATTATGTGACAAAGGTTTCCTAGTATTTTTTTATTCACATAAATGTGTTATTGAAAGTAAAGATGATAAGAAAATTACTTATGAAGCAAAAAAGATTAACAATGTGTATATGATAAATTTAGATAAAATTACAAATCATGCTCAATGTTTTATAAGTAAAGACGATGAATCTTGGTTGTGGTATAGAAGAATTGCTCATATAAACATTTGAATAAACTAATTTCAAAATATTTAGTAATAGGATTACCCAAAATCAAATTTGAAAAAGATAAACTTTGTGATGCATGCCAAAAAGGGAAACAAGTAAGAACTTCATTTAAATCTAAAAATATTATCTCAACTTCTAGACCCTTACAAATTTTACACCTAGACCTTTTTGGTCCTTCAAGAACTATGAGTTTTGGAGGTAGTTATTATGCTCTTGTAATCGTAGATGATTACTCTAGATTCACTTGGACATTATTCCTTGCTCATAAAAATGATGTCTTTCATGCATTTAATAAATTTTCTAAACTTGTTCAAAATAAAAAAGAACTCAAAAATACTTCAATTAGAAGTGACCACGAAAGAGAATTTGAAAATAAAATCTTTCAATTATTCTGTGATGAAAATGGAATTGATCATAACTTTTCCGTACCTAGAACTCCTCAACAAAATGGAGTAGTAGAGAGGAAAAATAGATCATTAGAAGAATTACCAAGAACCATGCTTAATGACATAAAACTTCCAAAATACTTTTGGGCTGAAGCCGTCAATACTGCATGTTATACAATGAATAGAGCACTTATAAGACCTATTTTAAATAAACACCTTATGAACTTTACAATGGAAGAAAACCAAATATTTCCCATCTTCACATATTTGGATGTAAATGCTTCGTGTTAAATAATGAAAAAGATAATTTAGGAAAATTTGATGCTAAATCAGATGAAGGAATATTTCTTGGGTACTCCTTAAATAGTAAAACTTATAGAGTATATAACAAAAGAACTATGTTGATTGAAGAATCAATACATGTTTCTTTTGATGAATCTAACATTTTTTTTGTCAAGAAAAGATATGCTTGATGATGTAACTCTACAAGATACACACATTCATGAAGAAGGTCATAAAAGTAACAAAGAAGAAGGCAGTACAAATTCCATACATCAAATAGATCAAACTAGTTTGGATATTCCAAAGAAGTGGAGAACCTTAAAGAACCATCCTCTTGACACTCTCTTAAAGATGCATGCAATAACATGGCTTTTGTATCTATAATTGAACCTAAAAGCATAAATGAAGCCTTAATTGATGAAAATTGGATCATTGCTATGCAAGAAGAATTAAATCAATTTGAAAGAAGCCAAGTACGGGAACTAGTTCCTAGACCTAAGCACTATCAAATGATTGGAACTAAATGGGTATTTAGAAATAAATTAGATGAACACGGAATATTCATAAGAAACAAGGCAAGATTAGTGGCCAATGGACATAATACCTATAGTGGATTTCGGTTTGAGCGTCTTTGCATTGGTTGAACTTTTGGATTTGGTTTATCTTTGCATAGTAGGTTCTTAACATATTTACTTTTGTTTCAACAGTAAGATACTCAAAATAATGCCCGAAGTGAGAGATAATGGATTAGATATTTTGTGTGTAATTCTTAAATGTGTGTGATATTATTGAACATGAACAATTTTTGAGATAGTGTGATTGATGATATGAGTCAACAATGCTGAAGAGGGAGTCATTCTAGCTGCAGCGAGGAACAAAATTTAGTACCACCGCTATACAACTGTTCAATAATTTGATTTTGTTTAATTTTTTATAGTAGGTTATTAAGATGTTAGTGTCTATTTTCAATGGTGGGATCCTCAAAATAATGTCTGAAGTGACATAATCGAGTCAGAATAACATTTAGTTTTTTAGCATCTTATACGATGCCGTATTTTGTCTTGAGTGCTAAAGAATTGTTTAATCATTGGATTTGGTTTATTTTTTCCTAGTAGATCCTTTAGATATTAATATTTATTTTCAACGGTGGGATCATGCACACAACATACGTAGTGAGAGATAATGAACTCAGAGTAACAACTGTATTTTTAGAATCTTAATTGTACCTGTAGTGGAATTTGGTTTTAGCGTCTTTGCATTAGTTGAACTGTTGGATTCAGTTTATCTTTGCATAGTAGGTTCTTAACATATTTACTTTATTTTCAACGGTAAGATCCTCAAAATAATGCCTGAAGTGAGAGATAATGGATTAGATTTTTGGTGTGTAATTTTTAAATGTGTGTGATATTATTGAACATGAACATTATTCGAGATAGTGTGATTGATGATATGAGTCCAAAGTGCCGAAGAGGGAGTCATTCTAGTTGCAGCGAGGAATGAAATTTAGTACCACTACTATACAATTGTTCAACCGTTTGATTTTGTTTAATTTTTTATAGTAGGTTATTAAGATGTTAGTGTCTATTTTCAACTGTGGGATCCTCAAAATAATGTCCGAAGTGACATAATGGAGTCAGAATAACATTTAGTTTATTAACATCTTAAACGATGTCGTATTTTGTCTTGAGTGCTAAAGAATTGTTTAATCGTTGGATTTGGTTTATTTTTGCCGAGTAGGTCCTTTAGATATTAATATTTATTTTCAACGGTGGGATCATGTACACAACATACGTAGTGAGAGATAATGAACTCAGAGTAACATGTGTATTTTTAGAATCTTCATTATACCTGTAGTGGAATTTGGTTTGAGCGTCTTTGCATTAGTTGAACTGTTGGATTCAGTTTATCTTTGCATAGTAGGTTCTTAACATATTTACTTTATTTTCAACGGTAAGATCCTCAAAATAATGTCTGAAGTGCGAGATAATGGATTAGATTTTGGTGTGTAATTTTTAAATGTGTGTGATATTATTGAACATGAACATTATTCGAGATAGTGTGATTGATGATATGAGTCAAAAGTGTCGAAGAGGGAGTCATTCTAGCTGTAGCGGGGAATGAAATTTAGTACCACCGCTATACAATTGTTCAACCGTTTGATTTTATTTAATTTTTTATAGTGGGTTATTAAGATGTTAGTGTCTATTTTCAATTGTGGGATCCTCAAAATAATGTCCGAAGTGACATAATGGAGTCAGAATAACATTTATTTTTTTAGCATCTTAAACGATGCCGTATTTTGTCTTGAGTGCTAAAGAATTATTTAATCGTTGGATTTGGTTTATTTTTGCCGAGTAGGTCCTTTAGATATTAATATTTATTTTCAACGGTGGGATCATGTACATAACATACGTAGTGAGAGATAATGAACTCAGAGTAACAACTATATTTTAGAATCTTAATTATACCTTTAGTGGAATTTGGTTTGAGCGTCTTTGCATTAGTTGAACTGGTCTATTTGGTTTATCTTTGCATAGTAGGTTCTTAACATATTTACTTTATTTTCAATGGTAAGATCCTCAAAATAATGCCCGAAGTGAGTGATAAGGGATTAGATGTTTGGGTGTGTAATTTTTAAATGTGTGTGATATTATTGAACATGAACATTATTCGAGATAGTGTGATTGATGATATGAGTCAACAGTGCCAAAGAGGGAGTCGTTCTAGCTGCAGCGAGGAACGAAATTTAGTACCATCGCTATACAATTGTTCAACCGTTTGATTTTGTTTAATTTTTTATAGTAGGTTATTAAGATGTTAGTGTCTATATTCAATGGTGGGATCCTCAAAATAATGTCCGAAGTGACATAATGGAATTAGAATAACAGTTATTTTTTTAGCATCTTCTACGATACTGTATTTTGTCTTGAGTGCTATAGAATAGTTTAATCGTTGGATTTGGTTTATTTTTGCCGAGTGGATACTTTAGATATTAATATTTATTTTCAACGGTGGGATCATGTAAACAACATACGTTGTGAGAGATAATGAACTTAGAGTAACAAATGTATTTTTAGAATCTTAACTATACCTGTAGTGGATGTTGGTTTGAGCGTCTTTGCATTAGTTGAACTATTGGATTTGGTTTATCTTTGCATAGTAGGTTCTTAAAATATTTACTTTTGTTTCAATGGTAAGATCCTCAAAATAATGTCTGAAGTGAGACATAATGGATTAGATGTTTGGTGCATGATATTTAAATGTGTGTGATGTATTAGTTAACGTGAACATTATTCGAGATAGTTTGATTGATGATATGAGTCAATAGTGCCGAAGAGGAAGTCATTCTAGCTGCAGTTAGGAACAGAATTTAGTCCCACTGCTATATAATTGTTCAACCGTTTGATTTAGTTTAATTTTCTATATTAGCTCTTAAGATGTTAGTCTCTATTTTCAATCGTGAGATCGTCAAAATAATGTCTGGAGTGACATAATGGATTTAGAATAACAGTTATTTTTTTAGCATCTTATACAATACCGTATTTTGTCTTGAGTGTCTATAGAATAGTTTAACAGTTCGATTTGGTTTATTTTTGGGTAGTAGATTCTTTAGATATTAATATTTATTTTGATCAGTGCGATCATCTAAACAACGTACGCAGTGAGAGATAATGAACTCAAAGTAAGAACTGCATTTTTAGAATCTTAATTATACCTGTAGTGGATTTCAGTTTGAGCGTCTTTGCATTAGTTGAACTGTTGGATTTGGTTTATATTTGGATAGTAGGTTCTTAACATATTTACTTTTGATTCAACGGTAAGATCCTAAAAATAATGTTCGAAGTGAGAGATAATGGATTAGATGTTTGGTGTGTGATTTTTAAATGTGTGTGATGATGTATTAATTAACATAAACATTATTCGAGATAGTGTGATTCTTTATATGAGTCAACAGTGCCGAAGAGGGAGTCATTCTAATTGCAGTTAGGAACGAAATTTAGCAACACTGCTATACAGTTGTTCAACCATTTGATTTTGTTTAATATTTTATAGTAGGTTATTAAGATGTTAGTCTCTATTTTCAATGGTGGGATCATCTGAATAATGTCAGGAGTGGCATAATAGAATTAGAATAACAGTTATTTTTTTAGCATCTTATACGATACTGTATTTTGTTTTCAATGTCATAGGTCAAAGTGTTTCTTAGGCTACTTACTCAAGCAATAATCCACGAAACTCAGATAAATGGAAAAAAATGAAAGAACCTAAACACCACACAAAAATGAAAATATGAATTTCAAAACACTTGGCCGCAACGCCAAGGTTTTTCGCCACAGAGGTGTGGTTTTATGGTAAGGTGTTTCTTAGGACTTCAATATGCACAAAATTCAGCACCAAAAATTGTGTAACAGTGGAATGAAAAAATTAAATTACAAAAATGTGATTCAATGAAGAATTTAAGCACATCTAAAAAAAATGATCACAACAAACATAGGATTCAAGGAATTACAACAAGACAAAAATCACAAGACAATTATGATAAACATGCACAACGTGGATTTTGAGAAAAGAAAATAGAATTGAGATGAAAAAGAACATATAATGAACAAGACAAAAATTAGAAGCTAAGGTAAGGAACAAAAAAGCTCAATGGTTAGGCTCTTGATACCACTTGATGCATCCTTGCTTATAATGGAGGACCATCCTTGAGGCATCAAATAGGACCCATCACAAGGTCCATGGCAAGAAGAATAGAAAAAGAGGAAGGTCATACTACACCAAGAGCATTGATGCTCACATGTGTAGACTTTGGTGCATCTACCTAGTGTTTTGCTTGTTTTCCTTATTTTTCCCTTGTATTTTGGGGAACCTTAATCACTTAGGATTTCATTGTGTATTTTTATTTAGCCCTTGTATTATGGGGAAAATTAGTTTAGGATTTATTTTGGGACTTAAACCTTGACTTGTGAGGTCAAAAGTCCATTTCTTTCATCTTCTGACACAAGGGTATTTTAGTCATTTAGGGGGGAAGGACCTACATTTCATTTGAGGTCCATTTAGGGTTCATTTGAGAGGCATTTAGCTCTCACATTTTCATGCAAATGGCCTAGAGGCCTCCCACACTCTCTTTAAATAACCTAGGTTAGACTACATGTAGTCACTTTGGATATATTGGATATTTCAAAGAGTTTTCCTCATCATTCCTCTTCCTTAGTCATTTAAGGATCTCTTGGCCCCCTTTCTCTCCTCTCTAACTTAGAATGAGCTTGGGTCTTCCTAGGATTGGCCTTCACCCTCTCCAAGTGAAGTGAGCTAGCCAAAGAGTCACCATCCAACCACCACCACCCAAAACACCATTCTTTTGTCTCCATTTTTCATGAACCACTTTCACCCATCATAAGCTCCATTTTCAAACCTATTTCAGCCCTTTAAGAATATCCATTTCAACATTTCATCTTGGAGAAGAGTTGGTGACACCATGGACAAGGTGGAGCCATCAACTTAGGCATGAAGTTTAGTGAGATTCTTCTCCCTTGATCTTTCTCCTTTGAGGTTCCTTAAGAAGAAGTGGAGATGGAAGACTAGGAATGTAAATGAACTCTAGGCGTCACTTCGTGTAGAAATAATCCATGGAGGAAGATGAACCTAGCCATAAGGGAAAGAGCTTTGATAATAGCCATAGAAGCACTCTTTCAAAGATGGAGAGAGCATTAACACTCAAGATAGAAGAGCTCTAAATTTAGAGATAATATTTCTTATCATCAAAGTGTTAAAATGTTACAAGAGGAGGTGGGCTAAATTTATAGAAAATCCTAAGCTTTGGGGCTCACTCTTGGACGTCCAACATAACTCTTAATTAGGGAGGATTAGTTGAATTAACTAAGTATTCATTGGTTAATAGCCAATTAACACTTGGTTAATTTAACTAGATCTAAACATGGCCTTGAGATCATGGATCTATGTTCCTCTAAATTTGAATTTGAATTTTGGAGGGAGATGACATGGCATCCCCAAAATTTAAATTTAAACAAGAAGCAACAAGAAGTGTCATGTAAGAGTGAGAAAAGGAAAATGGTGCCAACTATGGGACACAAGAGGGTCCCATTTGTATCTCATGCTTCATGTGTGCTTTGAAGGGTGTGGGAAGCTCTCTGGGGGGGTTTGGACAGCTAACACATCACGCCCAACAAGCTATCAAGGCCCACTCTTCATGCTCACTGCACATAAAAAACTAGTGACACCTCCTTCCTAAAATAAGGCAAAAAGGGCCAAAATACAAGGTTTAAAATAACACTAACTACACCACCTAATTACTAAAAATAAATGGCTCAATTACAAGCCTAATTAGGCTAATTATTTACAAAATAAAAGACCATGGCCTAGACTATGCCTCCTCATGCTTCATCTAGGTCATGCTCCTCCCTTATTGGTCCTAGCTTAGTTCCTTGCTAGGCAGGCATGAATCAGTATGACTCAACTTCATCAACCCCAACTTTGTACTTTTGCAAGTTTATTTAAAAACAATGAAATTTTGGGATGATGGCTTCTCAAGAGTAGACATATGTCCAATATAGGAAAGGGAGATTGGAAGTTTAATTTTATAAGACTTATACTTTGTATGTTACAAACATGACCCACAAGATTTAGTTTAGCTTAATTGATATGCATGTTTAATAGGATTGTGTATCACATTTATCATCCACAACTAATTCATTGGCCAACAATCATCAACATAATTTTAATGTTATACATAATTGGTTTTGATAAAATCACATGTTTGTTTTGTTCTAAGAAGAAAAGTTGAAAGTTTAAACTATTAATAGAACCACATGAAAGTTACATTGCCAATTCATCCATTTGATATGTAACTTTCCAATTCTTCATGATTACTATGGATAGAAATTGAGTTTAAATGAATGAATCTCGTGTTAAAAATATCTATCATATAATTTCACATTGTTTGTTTGAATTCGTTGTTGGCAAAAAGACTATCTAAGAGAAACACTTAAAAAACTAACTAATTTGAATAAAAAAATAGGGAGGGGGGAATGAAAACCTAAGTTGTCTAATTCTTTATTTAGGAAAATCTATTTATATCTTAAAAGATATAAAACTTAACTTATAATATAAAAAATTCATAACTTATGGTCTCATTAGAAACATCCTAAATTTATGAATATAGAGACTCTAACTTTGTTTATGCTTTTGTTTGCTTCCAAACCTTTTAAGTAACACTTATATTTCATAAGAAATAGTGTATGTAAATAAGTCATCTAGAAAAACTAAAACATTTAACATATTGCTAGGTATAGATATCCTAAATAAAGAACTCAATCTCCTTCTCCCTAAAAAAATGACTTTTGTATAATAACCTAGTAATGACAAAATCAAACTAGAACTACCCCCAACCTTATCCTTTGATAGAAGCTATGGAGGAACTCTCACTCAAAGGAGAAGGAGAACACTCAAGAAAATTATCATTCAAGTGTTAAAATGATACAAAGGGGGGGGGGAAGCATCAATTTATAGAACTAGGAGTGTTTAGGAGAGAGTTGGAGTAAACCTTTAATTCCAAACTTATATACACAAGGTAACACCAAACCACCAAAGCAGCAAAGGAAGAGTGCAAGAATAGAGGAGGCAAAAAAAAAAAAAACAAGCACAAGCTAATCACAAAGAAGCACACTATCCAAGTGGAAGGAGTAAAAAAGAAAAGACTTAAAAGAATTGAAAACAAGACAAACTAAAACCAAAGGTTATAGAAATAGGAAACACACAAAATGAATTCCTAGAAGTGCTATAGAAGTGCACCAAGTTTAACGCTATGGCCGAGAGGTCTACAGTCCTAGGTAAGCAAATTCCCCAAAACTAGGCTCATGTTTGCAATTACTTTAGTTGCCAAATAGGTACATCTAACTTTATATTACTTCGTTTTTTGTTGTTTTCTTTTGTACTTGATTTTTGAAATTATTTTGATCTCTTTTTTTCTATATTTTTTTATTCTTTTTTTATGTACCTAATTAAGTTCTTTTGCAATTATGATGAGCAAGGTAAGGTTCAATTCGCTCCACCAAAGACCAAGGTTAAGGCACACAAAATTGTACTAAGTGCAATTAGAGACAAAACAAGCACAAGTAACTCCTATATACCAAAAGTGAAGGGTGATTCTAGTAGATTTTTAAGACACCTTTGGATGTGTAAGCATTATTACCTGAAATAAGTAAAAATGTGGTCTATAGGCCATGACCAAGGTATTAATCCACTTAAAACAAGATCACTTCAATCACACTAGCACACTAATACTCACTCAACTTGTAAGCAAAATTGAACACAAAATTATATTGAAATTGAGCACTAATTGTAATAACCGAAATCAAAATTAGAAAAACATGCTAGATAGAAGCATGTGACACTACTCAGGAGTCTTAGAACAAGAGAGAAATCTCCCTTAGAATTCTGAATTTCAAGTAGGTGAACAACACACTTTGTAGAAAAATTGAAGAGGTAAAACCTATTGAAATTTAACAAGAGAATTAAAGGACTAAAACATGACTCTAAGACACAACTATAAGAGCATAAAATTCACAAATAAGAGGTCCTAAAATAGAGCAAAAACAAAGTACTAAGGCTCACAAGAAGCAAGGATTTAGGCCAAGGTATGTGACCACAATGTTGTGGTTTTTGCCACAACTGTGTGGATTTAAGGCACACGACCTCTTAGGCAAGCAAAAATCCAAGAAAGAGTACTCAAAATTAGGCACAAGCAGAAATATAAGAGACACAAAATGGATTATATGATTCAAAGGAAAGAATTAAAGTATTTGAACCTAAAACACAATATCATTACAATGATATTGGAATTTAAAAATCACAAACTACTAAAACACAACAACTAGACAATATGGAGATTAAAATGACAACAAGGAAGCTCTAAAAAATTTAAAGAGAATGGAGTAGAAGTAGAAGGAATGGCAAAAACTAAAAAAGGAGAATGAACAAGATAAGTTTCAAGAAGAACCTTCTTAGAAGAGTGGCTCTAGATACAACTTGATGTAACCTCCATTGTTGCTTTCCCTTGATCCTCTTCTAAGACTTGCACCGAAAGAAATGATAATGAAGGAGGTAAGGAATTAAAGGTGGAATGGTGCCACTTTTCTAGAGATAAGCCATGGATAGGAGGCTTCCCACAAAGAAAGGAGCTTTGATAGAAGCTATGGTGGAACTCTCACTCAAAGGAGAAGAAGAACACTCAAGAATTTTTCTCAAGAAAATTATCATTCAAGTGTTAAAATGATACAATGGGGGGGGGGGGGAAGGAAGCATCAATTATAGCTCTAGGAGTGTTTAGGAGAGAGTTGGAGTAAACTCTCTCTAAAGAGTTCCAAAGACTCAAAGGGTAACTTCTAGGAATTCATTTTGTGTGTTTCCTATTTCTATAACCTTTGGTTTTAGTTTGTCTTGTTTTCAATTCTTTAAGTCTTGTCTTTTTTACTCCTTCCACTTGTATAGTGTGCTTCTTTGTGATTAGCTTGTGCTTGTTTTTTTTTTTTTTTTTTGCCTTCTACTCTTGCACTCCTCCTTTGTTGCTTTGGTGGTTTGGTGTTACCTTGTGTATATAAGTTTGGAATTAAAGGTTTACTACAAAGGTAGCATCCTAGGAGGAATTGTTTAAGCTTGGCCAAACTCAAGCAAGAAGGGAAGCAAGGACTTGAGAGCTAAACACTTTTAAGAGCTAGGATGAAGACTTATAGACTTATAATCTTTTACATTTTTGCTTTCATTTGTGTGTATTCAATTTTTTTTAGGATTGTTGACATCCTAAGGGATCACTCCATTTGGTTATAATAGTTTGGTTTTATTTATTAGTTTCTTGCAATTAAGGCGTGGAGGAGGAATTGGTACACCACCTTCCATACCTTTAGGAGCACGTTTAGTCCTTACACTTTTATTTTTCTTGCCTTTACTTTCATTCCCATTTGGGCTTAGTTCAGGCTAAAGAGTTCCAAAGACTCAAAATGCCTCTTAGGGAGAAAACTTCAAAAAAGAGAGGAGTGATATTTGTTCTATCTCAACCTTAACCTTTCACCTTAGGTAACCTTGCACACATCCAACCCTTTACACACTAGTATGTCTAGTAACAAGAGTGTTAACCAAGGAGCTCCCCCAAGGTTACCCCTCTTGATAATTTTGTTATGGAATTTAGGGAATGGAGGCTGGAGGAAAGTAACCTTAGAAGGGAGAGGGAGTTGAGAGAAAAAAATAAAAAGAGAGAAGAGAGAGGAAGTTGAGAGAAGAAAGAAGAAGAGATGAAGAAGAAAAAGAAAGAAGAGAAAGAGAGGAAAGAGAATAGAGAAGAAGAGATGAGAAAGATAAAGAAAGAAGAGAGAGAGAATAAGAAAATAAGAGAAAGAAAAGAGGAGGAAGAAAGAAAAAATTGGGAAATGGAGCAAAAACAAAAAGGGTTTGGGTATAGGTCCCCTTCCTTGGCTAGTGAGAATGACTACTATGAGGGAAGACCAAGAAGGAGATACCATCATACCCCAACCCATGCATGAACATTTGTTCCCCTTAAGAGAGCAAAAGGCTGATGTTCCCCCTGTTCAAGGAAGCCAAGATGTGGAAGCCTACCTTGACTGGGAAGTCAAGGTAGAACAATTATTCTAATGTTTTAATGTGAGAAAGGAGAGAAAAGTCTCCTTAGCAACCCTTATCTTCCAAGGGCATGCCATGCATTGGTGGACGAGTTTGGTCAATAAAAGACTCCAAACTCATAGCCCTCTAATAGAATATTGGAATGATCTAAAAAGTGCTATGAGGAGGAGACACATATCCTCTTATTATTAGAGAGAGCTTCTTGATAATCTCCAAAACTGTAGGCAATACAACCTGAGCATTGAGGAGTATAGACAAAATATGGAGCTCTTCATAATGAGAGTTGGGATCATAGAGGAACCTCGAGCCATCATTGCTAGGTTTCTAGGTGTATTGAGTTCTGACATTAGAACTCTTACCATATAGGGACCTTGATGACTTGTCCAACTATGCATCAAGGTTGAGAATCAACTCAAAAGGAAAGGACCTAAAATAGATTCTCTTCCTTATGCTAAGAAGGACCAAGTCAAAGGGAGTTCATCTAAGAGTTTGCCTAGAGAGAGAGTTCCAAGCACATATAAGTGCATAAAACACCTCTTTGGACCCTTATGTCCTTAGGATTTTAGGGGTATAGTTAGTTTGATTTTCAACCTTGTATATTGACCTATAGGTTTGTCCTTCCTTTACGAGGTTTATTTAGTCTCTTTTGTGTAGTGTGTTAATTATTTGGGCCTTAGTTAGAAGGTTTGGATGTGTGGACCCTCTTTGGACCCTTATGTCCTTAGGATTTTAGGGGTATAGTTAGTTTGATTTTCAACCTTGTATATTGACCTATAGGTTTGTCCTTCCTTTACGAGGTTTATTTAGTCTCTTTTGTGTAGTGTGTTAATTATTTGGGCCTTAGTTAGAAGGTTTGGATGTGTGGACCTGTTAACCACCCCCCTAATTGCTTCTAACACCCTTCTAACCAACACATGAAGCATGTAGGAGACATGGGTCCCCCTTGTCCCCTATAGTTGGATGCCACATAGCTTTCTCTCTCATACATGGCATTAGTTGGTTGCTTCTTGTTTAAATTTGAATTTTGGAGGTGCCATGTCATCTCCCTCCAAAATTCAAATTCAAATTAAGAGGGAACATAGATCCTTAAATCTAGGGCCATGTTTGGATCTTTAGTTGGATTAAATTAGTGTTAATTGAGAACATGCTAAATTAACACTAAATTAAGCCAACTAACCCCTTGATTAGCTACTTGGACGTTCAAGCTTAAGCCTAGGCCCATGGTTCATGAGTTGTTCTATCTAAGTAGCTCATATCCTTCATGTAAGCTCTTAACGCTCATTTGAATAGAAATTGCCTTTTATGAGAATTCTTTTCTCCCTTTGAGTGTCTGAAATTCTCCTCTCCTTGAGAGAGTTTCTTCTAGCTTCTATCAAAGGCTCCTTCCTTTGTGGAAAGCATCCAAGCATGGATCATCTCTAGAAGTGGTGCCATTCCTCAACCATCCTCTTCCTTCCACCACCATTTCTACACCCTTGAAGTTCTTAAAAGAGGATCCTTGGAAGATCACCCATGGAGGTTGTATTAATTGATGCAACCCTGCCTAGCAAGGAACTAAGCTAGAACCAATAAAGGAGGAGCATGACTTGGATGAACCTTTTAGGAGCTTAGTTTAGGCCATGGTCCATTAATTTGTAAATAATTAGACGTTTTTAGGCTCATAGTTTGCATCCTTATGTCCTTAGGATTTTAGGGGTATAGTTAGTTTGATTTTCAGCCATGTATTTTGGCCTATAGGTTTGTCTTTACTTTAGGAGGTGTATTTAGTCTCTTTTGTGGAGTGTGTTAATTAGTTGAGCCTTAGTTAAAAGGTTTGGATGTGTGGACTTGTTAACCACACCCCTAATTGCTTCTAACATGCTTCTAACCAACACATGAATCATGTAGGAGACATGTGGGCCCCTTTATCCCCTATAGTTGGATGGCACATAGCTTTCCCTCTCCTACATGGCATTAGTTGGTTGCTTCTTGTTTAAATTTAAATTTTTGAGGTGCCATGTCATCTCCCTCCAAAATTCAAATTCAAATTAAGAGGGAACATAGATCCTTAAATCTAGGGCCATGTTTGGATCTTTAGTTGGATTAAATTAGTGTTAATTGAGAACATGCTAAATTAACACTAAATTAAGCCAACTCCCCTTGATTAGCTACTTGGACATTCAAGCTTAAGCCTAGGCCCATGGTTCATGAGTTGTGCTATATAAGGAGCTCATCTCCTTCATGTAAGCTCTTAACACTCATTTCAATAGAAATTTCCTTTTGTGAGAATTCTCTTCTCCCTTTGAGTGTCTGAAATTCTCCTCTCCTTGAGAGAGTTTCTTATAGCTTCCATCAAAGGCTCTTGCCTTTGTGGCAAGCATCCAAGCCTGGCTCATCCCTTGAAGTAGCGCCATTCCTCAACCATCTTCTTCCTTCCATCATCGTTTCTACACCCTTGAAGTGCTTAGAAGAGGATCATCGGAAGATCACCAATGGAGGTTGCATCAAGTGGTATCAGAGCTTAGGCTCTGATAGCGGTTCTTCCTATCCTGTCTCTAGCTTTTATTTTTTCGATTCATTTTTTTGAGTTGTCATATTCTCTTCATCTCAATTCTCCATTTATTTTCAGTTCATCCGTGTTGTTTGTTGATGTTCCTTACTTGTCTTGTTAATTGTTTTGTCTTGTTGTTTTGTATCAATTTTTTGCTTCTAAAAATTTCAAAAAAATTCTAGGCACAAATTATGCTAAATCTCCTAAAAGTTTTGGTTCAATTTTTGCTTCCTATCATTGAACCACGTGCTTGTTGTTTAGATATGGAATTTTCCGTTGCTTTATCTTGCTATTTGATGTGTTTTTCACGCTTGGTTTAATCCTAAGAAACACTAAATTGGGATTGCATAATTTTGTGGATGAAGCCACACATGTGGCAAGTGTTTTGGATTTGAACCATTGCATTTTCTTGCTGCGTTTTGCTAATCCAATTGGTTAATTTTTTCCAGCTTCGTGTTAGTGTGTTTGTGTCATCCATTTGTACTTGCTTTGGTCCTTGATTGCTTAAGTTTGGAGCCTAAGAGGTTTTGTGAATTAAATCCACACGACTGTGGCAAAAACCACAGCGCTGTGGTCACATCCTTGGCTAGCTTTGCATCAAGACTAGGTGCAGTTTTTGTGCTCTGTTTTGGTTCTGTTTTAGGTGCTGTATTTTTCAGTTTTTAATCTTCTTGTTATGTCACTAGAATTTCATGTTTAGTCCTTAATTTGTCAATTTAAATTTCCTTAGGTTTTACTAAATTTTTTGTGTTGTTTTTTAGTCTTGAAAAGTGTGAGGTAGCTTCTTGAAATAGAGCTTCTAAGAGAGTTTGATCTCTCTTGTCTAAGTCTCTTTATAAGTCTCCTATGCTTTTAGTTCAAGCATATTTCTCTTACTAAATTTTTCAAAAAAATTATAGCTCAATTTCTTCCTTGATTTTGTAGTGTCTTGATTGATTTTTAGTAGCTTTTGCTATGCTTATTGAAGTGAAACTTGTTTGGTGTGTGGAGCTGGTTTTGGCTGATTGTTTTTTAAGAACAGCTTGTGCAAAACAAGTTAATTCATGCATAAATCAAGCACTCCATTTCATACCTTAAAACAATTCAAATTTTAGTGCACTTTTGAGTTGCTAAAATTTTCCTAGATTGCATCTTTGGTTTGAACTATGTGTGACCTTGCTTGCTGAAAATTTTCAAGCGATTAGTACCACTTGTTTCCTCATTAAATTTGCAAAACCAAATCTGAAAAAAAATTAGGTGCAGCCAAAAGAAATTTAAGAAAAAAAAAGAAGTCAAAAGACAATTTGAAAAGAAAGAACAAACAAAAAGTGATAAAACAAAAGAAGAAAAAAAATATATATAAACAAAGTGTTGTACCTGATTGAAAAATTATTAAGTGCAAGCGAGGACCTAAAATAAATTTAAATTGCTTGAAACTTGATTATATAGCATTTGACCATCACTATTATAATTGGTGCAATTTTTCAAAATTATTTGAGTCATTTTTCAATTTAGTCCTTATTCTTATCTAGAACCTTTCTAGGAAATTCTCTTTATGTGTTTTGCCTTTTTTCTTAGCCTTAAATTTAGTTTGTCTTCTTCTACATCTTGAAGTCATGTCTTTACCACTCTTTCCACTTGGATAGTGACCATCTCAAATTGTGCTTTCTTGCTTTTAGCTTGTTATTCTACCTCTTTGGTCTTGCTTGGTTTGGTACCACTTTTGTGTAGGGAAGCTTTTGAGAAAGGGAGCCTTCCACAAAGGTAGCTTCTTAAGGAGGGGTTGAAATAGCCAAAAGGAGTTGAACAAAAGGAAGAGCAAGGACACAAGAGTGAAACACTTGTAAGGAAATCTTGGAGAGGAGACTTGAAGATTTTAGTTTCATTTTTAGTTGTTTAATTCATTTGTTGTAAATGGCCTTTTATTCTTTTTAGGAAGTGTTGGATGCCCCTGAAGGTCACTTCCTTTTGTGTGTAATTGATTAGTTTTTCTCATTTTAGGTGTGAAGAAGTATTGGTACACTTCTTCATACCTTAGGAGCTCGCTTAGATCCTTTCTCTTTTAGTTTTGCCTTTAGCCTTTACCTTATCTTGTTTAACTTGTCTTTAGTATGTGCAAGAAGTTCCAAAGGCTTTGGGAGCTTGTAGGTTTTCATTTAGGAGTAGCTCTTAAGTGTATTTGTTTTTTTTAGGTGGTGTTGAGTTCCAAAGACTCATACATTTTAGTACAAAAACCAAAACAAAGGGTGAGATAAATGGTTTTAGTTCTAGTTCTTCCACCACCTTGTACTCCAACCTATACTCCTTATCCTACTATGAGTGTGAGAAAAGAGCAAGTGAAGAAAGAAGAGAGAGTAAGAGAGGGACTAGAAAAAGAAGAGAGCAAAGAAAAAGAAAGAAAAGAAAGGCAAAAAGAGAGAAGAGAAAGAAAAGAAAGAGAGGAAAAAGAAAGGAGAGATAGAGAGAAAAAACAAAGAAAAGAGAGGGAAGAAAGATGGGAAAGAGAAGAAAAAGAAAGAAAAGATTATTGGAGAAGGATAGATGAGAGGAGAAAAAGAGAAAAGAGAGAAAGAGAGGAAAGATGGAAGTGGAAAGAAAAAGAAAGAGAGGAGTATTGGAAGAAAAAAGAGGAATATTGGGAGAATGAGAGAAAAAAAGAGTGGGAGAAAAGAGAAAGAGAGCACACACTCACCCTTGAAAACTTTAAAAATAAAATTTTAGAAAATGAGATTGGTCAGAAGAGTGACCTTACCCAAGATTTAAAATTGAATTCTAGCATAGGTCAACCTTCTAACCAATTCTTAAAATCACAAGTTGAATTTGGGATTGTGCCAAAATCTTTGAAGCACATTAACTCACAATCTCAAAGTCATCTTGAAAATGATTCTTCATCCAACACTTGTTCACCTTTTGAGAAACAAGTATCTCAAGTCCAATGCTTGGAAAAAGGGATTTTTGGAGAAAAGTGAATGTGAAGTCCTACTTGACACTTCACCAAGTTTTGAACTTGAGCCTACATCCTTAAGGTTCAAACCAAATCCTCAAGTTCAAAACTTGGTCAAAAGTGAGAGAGAAGAAGGTCTTCAAGAAGATTACTCCTTAAGTCCTAAGGAGGATCTTATTAAAGAAACTTCTCTCTTAGGACAAGTGCAAGTGGAGGTTGTGTTTCAATCATTTGAACACATCTTTCCACAACTTCTAGTTACACATAAAGAAAATTCACCAAGTGCTGAACTTGAGCCTTTACTCATGAAGCTGAAACAAAAACCTCAAGTTCAACACTTGCAAGAAAAAGAAGTTGTCCTTCAAGAAGACTTCTCCTTGCCAACCAAGGAGGATCTTATTGATGACAACTTCCATAATAAACAATGGGAGGTTGTTCTTCTTGAAGATTCTTCTTTAATAAATCCTATTTAAAACAACCCTCCCTCTACACGAGTGGGAGTTGAGGTTGTGCTAAACCCTTTTGAGCACAATGAAAGACAACCTCAAGTTCTACTTGAAGTTACTTTAAATACTTCTCCAAGTATTGAGCTTAATACATTCCTTTTTTAGCTCAAACAAGAGTTTCAAGACTTGGATGAAGTTAAGAAGGAGGAGAATCTTCAAAGGAACTATACCTTGGACCCCAAGGTTGCCATTGATGAAGAGAAGTCTTTCCTTACACAAGTAAGTATGGAGGTTGTGCCCATACCCTTTGAGCATAATGACACATAACCTCAAGTACTACTTGTGGATGAGGCTAAATTTGGTCAAGAGATTGGGCTACAAACCTTTTCTAATCTTAGCCAATCTCAAGTCCAAATTAAAGAGACCATGCAAGAATGGTCCACCCCTAGGCCCATCATCATCTCTTAGGGTGAACAACAAGATAAAGCCTATTTGGCTTTCTTGGAAGAATGCTCCATGGCACCAAGACTAGGCTCACCTCCTACCTAGATGAGTCTAGCACTTAGTGGCTTTGGAGATATTTGGGGAACTGTTGTGTGGGTGACTATGCACAACAAACATTTTTCAAAACTTAGTGCACACCCCCACCACCCCAAGTCTATGAGGTCATCCAATAGACCTCTCGCTCTTATCATGGTTATAAATTTTTACTTACTTATCTATATGCTTGTTCTCTTGCAGGATTGGAAAAAGAGCAAGAAAACCATAAGGATTTGAGGTCAAATCCTCTCCAAGAGAGAGGAGATGATGCAACCTTCCTAGTAAGGAACTAAGTTAAGACCAATAAAGGAGGAGCATGACATGTATGAAGCTTGAAGGAGCTTAGTTTAGGCCATGGTCCAGTAATTTGTAAATAATTAGACATTTTTAGGCTCATAGTTTGCACCCTTATGTCCTTAGGATTTTAAAGGTATAATTAGTTTGATTTTCAGCCTTGTATTTTGGCCTATAGTGTCTTTCCTTTAGGAGGTGTATTTAGTCTCTTTTGTGGTGTAAGTTAATTAGTTGGGCCTTAGTTAAAAGGTTTGGACATGTGGACCTGTTAACTACCCCCCTAATTGCTTCTAACACCCTTCTAACCAACACATGAAGCATGTAGGAGACATGTGGGCGCCCTTGTCCCTATAGTTGAACGCCACATAGCTTTCCCTCTCCTACATGGCATTAGTTGGTTGCTTCTTGTTTAAATTTGAATTTTGGAGGTGCCATGTCATCTCCCTCCAAAATTCAAATTCAAATTAAGAGGGAACATAGATCCTTAAATCTAGGGCCATGTTTGGATCTTTAGTTGGATTAAATTAAGATTAATTGAGCACATGCTAAATTAACACTAAATTAAGCCAACTAACCCCTTGATTAGCTACTTGGACATTCAAGCTTAAGCCTAGGCCCATTTTTCATGAGTTGTTCTATATAAGGAGATCATGATGCATGCCTCCCTTGATCTTTTTCCTTGAGGTTCCAAGCACCATGAAATGGATGATGGAGGGGAAAGAAAATGGAGGTGGGGCGCCACTCTCAAAGAGAGATAAGCCAAAGTGTTTAGGTTTGCCATAAGGGAAAGAACCCTTGATAAAAACCAACTAGGAAGAGGTTCCTCAAGAGAGAGGATCCTCAAGACCTTTTACTAAGAATGTGCTCACAAAGAGACTATTTTCATTCAACTTCAAAGGTCAAATTTTACAATGAGGGGGAATGAGTATATATAGCCCAATGGGAGAGCTTGGGCACACTTTTCTAGGCAATATGGGACTTGGGCTTAATTAGGATTAAAACTAATTAACCCAAGTCTTAGGCCTTAAGTGAGGCACCTAAGTTCACCCCCTATGGGTGCAATTAGCATATCTTAATGTGAATGGGCTAGCCCAAAATCATGTCTTAACTTATGCACCCATTATAAGCTTACTCCTCCTTTTTAACTAAAGACACCTATACCTTATAAACTAAGAAGATGGCCCGAAATACATGGCCTTAAGGGAATTAAAAATACTTTCCTATTTATCTAATTAAAATAAAATATTTACAAGCTAAAAATAACGAAGACTATGGCTTCGAATCTTCAATGAGCTTTTGTCCATGCCATGCCTTCCTTGAGTCCTCCTAGCCATGATGCATGCTAGGTGAGATTGCATCATCTCGTCTCCCTTGGAGAGGATTTGACCTCAAATCCTGAGGTCTTTCTTCCGCTTTTTCAAAGTCTGCAAGAAAATAAGGAAAGCAGTAAGTATATGCAGACAAGTGATTTTGGGGGAAGTGAGAGGTCTATAAGGAGGCCTTTTAAGAATGGGGTAGTGGAGGTTGGCACTAAAGTTTGAAAATATTTTAGTGTGCATGTGCCTCCACACAACAGCTCCCCATCCTCCTCCAATTGCACTAGATACTAGCCTCAAAGGTTTTGAAATAGTTGGCGAGACTAGTCTAAGTGGAATGGAGCACTCATCAAGTTGGATTTGAGGGTGTGGATCAAAGTGCTCAAAAGATATACGCACATCCTCAAATTCAACTTGTTTTTTTTGTAAGAGTTGGCAGGAAAATTTTTCTATGTAGAGAACCTCCTTTGAAGGCAAAGGCGGATCTTCCTTAGACTCGGTCTTCCTACCAACAACCTTATTTTCATTTTTATCCCTTTCTCTCTTAAGCTTCATGATCCTTCTATCCTCCATAACCTCGGTAGGGGTAAGAGGAAGTAAGGTGATCTTTTTCCCTTTATGAGAGAGAGTGATTTTATTAGTGAGGCCATTGTGCAAAGTTTCCTTATCATGTTGCCATGGCCTTCCCAGCAACATGTGACTAGCTTCCATAGGGACTACATCACATAACACTTTGTCGTGATACTTCCCTATGAAGAAGCTAATCTCCACTTGCTCTCTTACTACTACACCATCTTCATAATTAAGTCCATGCAAAGAATAAGGTGAAGGATGAGGAGTAGTAGCAAGTGATAGCTTTTCCACCACCCTCGTGCTACAAAAATTACAACATGATCCACCATCCACAATAAGAGAACAAGTTTTGCCCAAAATTTTGCATCTTGTTTGAAAAACATTCTCTCTTTGTGTTTGGGTTTCCTTACAAGGATGGCTTCCAAGAAGTTGTTTCACTTTGAAGAGATCATCACATAAATGAATACCCTTTTCATTTGATGTTCCCTTTAAAGTCCTTTTTCTTTTGGGGCAAAACAAAGCAATATGCCCTTTTTCTAAACACTTAAAACATTTAGGACTTCGAAAACAAGTGCTCGAACTAGTGGTAGGGGTGTCACTCATACTCAAGGGTTTTCTCTCAATATGCTTTCTTTTGGATGACTCTCTTTTGGGTTTAATTATAGAAGGGTTTGTATTTTTCTTAGGATGCCTCTTAGGGTTTTCCTTCTTACTAGAAGAAGCATGAATGTCATGCATTATTTTAGGCTCCTCTAAGTCTCTATAATGTGTGTAAATGTTACCACAAGAGCTCTTATAGGCATCTCTCTCTTTTTGTATCTTCATTTCTTCCCTTCTTTCTAACTTATTTTGTTCCTTTTCTCTTTTTTCAATTCTTTCTTCTCTTTTTCTCTCCTTTCTCTTCTCTCTTTTCTCTCTAACTCTTTTCTTTTGTTTTCTTCTTTTTCTCTTCTCTCTTCTCTTTCTTTTTCTCTTGCTTCTCTTTCTTTCTTTTGATTTTCCCTACTCTCTATTTGTCTCTCTTTTTCTCTTCTTTCTTTTCTTTCTTGTCTCTCCTTTTCTTTTTGTTCTTTCTCTCTTCTCTCCTCTCTATCTAGTTCCTCTTGTTCTCTTTTCCTCATCTCTCTTTGTTTTCTCTCATTTTTCCAAAATTCCCTACGTTGTTTTTCTACTATTTCCCAATAAATAGAGTATGGATATGTGGGCAAGGTTGGTTTATCACTCTTCTCATTCTTTTCTTTTATTCTATTCTCACATTCTTCTCCTTTATTTTCCCTAGTTTCATTACTACTCCTAACACTCCTAGAAGTGTGTGAAAACATGTCAAAGTGTAAGGCCTAGGGAACTAATATGCAAAACACTCCTCTCTTTTTTGTTTTCTCCTAAAGTGTTAAGAGTCTTTGGAACTCTAACACTTTCTAAAACGTTGAAAGCAAATAAAGAAATTTAAAGCAAAGCTAAAGGATTCTAACGTGCTCCTAAGTATGAATAAGGGGTACCAATTCCTTATCCACACTAAAACGAGAAACTAAGGTTTATTACACACAAAAGAGGTGACCCTTATGGGCATCCAATACCTCTAATTAAAATGTCCTTTAAAAATACACCCAAATTAAACAAAGAAAATTAAAAGTAGTTGAATGTAGCTCTTTTCTTCAAGTGCTCCTCACCAAGTGTATCACTCTAGTCTTGGCCTCCTTTTCAAGTCTCCTCTTCCTTGGTTTTAAATCAACACTTCCTAAGGATGCTACCCTTGTGAAAATTTCAACAATTTGGCTACCTACCAAGAGAAAACAAGCGCCCAAGCAAGAGACCAAGGTAAGTAGAATTTGAAAGCAAAAAGCAATAAAAAGCACTTAACAAGAATAGGAACACATCCAAGTGGAAAGAATTTATTTGACAAACACAAAGAAAGCCAATAAGGACAAGCAAGAAATAAAAGGTGTAGAAAGAAAGTTGGCACACAAAAAAAATTTCCTAGAATGGGCCTAAAATAGAATTGGACTTAAAACAAAAAAGACTCAACAAATTCAATGATTTGCACAATTGTAAAGCAAGGTGGCTAAATCATAGTCAAATAAATTCAAGCAAATTTCAATAAAATTTAACACTCCTTTGAAATTTTTAATAATTTTGAGGTGCACTAATTTTTATTTTATTTTTTTGTACTCTTTTTACTTGTTTTTAGCACTTTTTACTAACTCTTTTTTTTTTTTTTTACTTATTTTACACTTTTGATTTCTTTTCTTCTTCTTTTTTTTTTTTGAAACAATTTTGCTACACCTCTTAACACATTTTGTAGCAAATATAGTGAGGAGTCAAAGAATCATAAATGCTTGAACAAAGGATAGGAAATGGCCACCATAATTGATATACAAAAGTGCAAAATTAAGAAACAAAGCAACCTAATATGAACTAGTAATTTTAGGTGATAAAAAATAAATGGCACAAGGAGAGTTTTATGGAAGTTGAGGACAACTTGATTACTCAATAATCAGCCCAATCATACCCAACATGCCTCTCAAAGCCAATAAACAAAAATCACCACAAAAACTAGCACAAAATTAAGATACTAAAATTATTGAACAAGTGAATGAAATTTGGAAGAAATTGAGCATTAATTTTTTTGAAGATTTTTTTTTTAAGAACATGCTAAGATCTAAATAGCATGTGAGACTCTAAGGATATGGGATCAAGAGTAAGCCTCTTTGATGCTCAATTTCCAATAGAGAAATAACACACTTTTATGGTAAAAATAAAAAGGCAAAACTATGTAGAATTAAGAGACAATAAAAGGGCTACAACATGACCAACTAAGACACAACTTGGAAGATTAAAAACTGAAATTAAATGACTCAAAATAACCAGAAATATATGCCCAAAACAGAGAACAAAGGGCTGGAAAAATAGAAAAATAGGTGCAGGAAAATAGAATTAAAAATTCAAATAAGAAGAACAACGTGCATCCAAAGATCAAGACCACAATGTGTGGCTTCCTTCACACATTTTGTGAAGTCATTACAATGATCTTCTTAGGATTTGCACAAGAATAAGAAAAAAATAAAAAGCTGGGCAGAAAATTAAAGAAACAATCCTAAAGGAAACATATAAAGATTCAATGGAAAAGAACAAGATAAATTGAATCTAGAAAGCAATAAAAACTAGGAAATAAATTGCATAAAATGAAAACTACAAAAACATAAACTAACAAGACATAAAAGGAATTAAATGACAAGAATCAAAGGCTGGAAAAAATAAAGGAAAAAGCAAGAACTCTAAGAAGAAAAGCTGAAAAAAATTAAAGAAAATTAAGACTAGAAAAGAACCTCATGGAGTTGGCTCTGATACCAAATGATGCATGCCTCCCTTGATCTTTTTCCTTGAGGTTCCAAGCATCATGAAATGGATGATGGAGGGGAAAGAAAATGGAGGTGGGGCGCCACTCTCAAAGAGAGATAAGCCAAAGTGTTTAGGTTTGCCATAAGGGAAGGAACCCTTGATAAAAACCAACTAGGAAGAGGTTCCTCAAGAGAGAGGATCCTCAAGACCTTTTACTAATAATGTGCTCACAAAGAGACTATTTTCATTCAACTTCAAAGGTCAAATTTTACAATGAGGGGGAATGAGTATATATAGCCCAATGGGAGAGCTTGGGCACACTTTTCTAGGCAATGTGGGACTTGGGCTTAATTAGGATTAAAACTAATTAACCCAAGTCTTAGGCCTTAAGTGAGGCACCTAAGTTCACCCCCTATGGGTGCAATTAGCATATCTTAATGTGAATGGGCTAGCCCAAAATCATGTCTTAACTTATGCACCCATTATAAGCTTACTCCTCCTTTTTAACTAAAGACACCTATACCTTATAAACTAAGAAGATGGCCGGAAATACATGGCCTTAAGGGAATTAAAAATACTTTCCTATTTATCTAATTAAAATAAAATATTTACAAGCTAAAAATAACGAAGACTATGGCTTCGAATCTTCAATGAGCTTTTGTCCATGCCATGCCTTCCTTGAGTCCTCCTAGCCATGATGCATGCTAGGTGAGATTGCATCAGCTCATCTCCTTCATGTAAGTTCTTAACACTCATTTCAATAGAAATTGCCTTTTGTGAGAACTCTCTTCTCCCTTTGAGTGTCCGAAATTCTCCTCTCCTTGAGAGAGTTTCTTCTAGCACCTATCAAAGGCTCCTTCCTTTGTGGCAAGCACCCAAGCATGGCTTATCTCTAGAAGTGGCACCATTCCTCAACCATCTTCTTCCTTCCACCACCCTTTCTATATACCCTTAAGTGCTTAGAAGAGAATCCTTGAAAGATCACCCATGGAGGTTGCATCACTTCTTCCTCTTCTTCTCGTTCTTCTACTTCTTCTGCTTTCACTTCTTCTTCCCCCTCTCGTTCTCCTTCTTCCACTTTTTCTTCTTCATCTCCTCTCATTCTAGTACTTCTTCCTATTCCTCTTGTTCTCCCTTCTATCACGTCTTCTGCTTCCACTTGTTGCTCTTTTTCTTTTTGTCTCCTTCTTCCACTTCTTGTGCTTTCACTTCTTTTTGTCTCTTTCTTCCAATTCGCCTTCTTCCCTTATTAGCTTGTTTGGCATAACTCTCAATTTTCTTTTCAATTTGAACTTTTACACGCTCATGGAACTTTCTGACATAGTCAGCCTTAGCCTGTGCATCTGTATGCTTAAAAATAGAAATGTTAGGCATAGGCAATATAAGTCAAGTGGTGTTAGAGGTTAAATCTATACACAATTTCAAATGGTGAACAATTAGTTGTACTATGGACAACCCTATTGTATGCAAATGCCACATGAGGTAAACATTCTTCCCAAGACTTAAGATTTTTCTTTAAAATAGTTCTAAGGAAAGTTCCTAAAGTCCTATTTACTACCTCAGTTTGTTCATCAGTTTGTGGTTGACAAGTACTAGAAAAAAGTAACTTAGTACCAAGCTTACCCCACAATTTTTTCCAAAAATGACTTAGGAATTTGGTGTCTCTGTCACTTACAATGCTCCTAGACAACCCATGGAGTCTCACCACTTCCTTGAAAAATAAGTCAGCTACATGGCAAGCATCATCAACCTTTTTACAAGGTATAAAATGTGCCATTTTGGAGAACCTGTCAACAACCACAAAAATAGAATCCTTGCCATTCTTTGTTCTAGGCAAGCCCAAAACAAAGTCCATTGATATATCAATCCAAGGAAAATCAGGAATAGGCAAAGGAGTATATAAACCATGGGGCATCACTCTTGCTTTTGCCCTTTTACAAACAATGCAATGCTCACAATATTTATACACATTACGTTTCATATGGGGCTAATAGAAATGCTCATGCAATGTTTTCAAAGTCTTTTGTACCCCAAAATGTCCCATTAAGCCACCCTCATACGCCTCTCTTACCAACAAATCCCTTACTGAACACTTAGGCACACACAATTGTTTCTCTTTGAACAAATAACCATTATGCCTATAGTATCCATTTTGAGACACTTTGTCACATGCAACATATATCTCAGAAAATTCAGGATCATGCAAATACATTTCTTTCAAAGTTTCTAGTCCAAAAATTTTAGTTTCAAGAGTAGAAAGTAATGCATGTCTTCTAGATAATGCATCTGCAACAATGTTTCCTTTCCCCTTTTTATGTTTTATGACATATGGGAACTGTTCTAGGAACTAAACCCATTTAGCATGCCTTTTGTTCAGCTTGCCTTGACCTTTCAAGTATTTAAGGGATTCATGATTACTGTGAATTACAAACTCTTTAGGAAAAAGATAATGCTGCCAAGCTCGCACCAAGGCATACAATTCCTTATCATAAGTGAGATAGTTTAGGGCAGCCCCATTCAACTTCTCACTAAAATAAGCAATCGGATGTCCTTCTTGCATCAAGACAGCCCCATTCAACTTCTCACTAAAATAAGCAATCGGATATCCTTCTTGCATCAAGACAACCCCAATACCCACATTAAATGCATCACATTCAATTTCAAAAGATTTTTCAAAATTTGGTAATGCAAGAATGGGAGCATTGGTTAATTCATGCTTAAGTGCAGCAAATGTTTTTTCTTGTTCCTTACCCATTTAAACCCAACATGCTTTTTAACTATCTTATTAAGAGGTGCAGCCAAGGTACTAAAGTCCTTAACAAACCTCCTATAGAAACTAGCTAAACCATGAAATCCCCTCACCTCACTCACAGAGTTAGGTGTCGGCCATTCTTGGATGGTCTTAACCTTTCCCTCATCTACTTGTACTCCCTTAGAACTAATAACAAATCCAAGAAATGCCACATGATCAGTACAAAAGGTGCATTTTTCCAAATGGGCATACAATTTTTCTTTTCTAAGCACATTCAAAATAGATTGCAAATGCTTAACATGCAAATCAAGACTAGTGCTATAGATAAGAATCATCAAAGTACACCACAACAAACTTGCCTATAAACTCTCTTAAAACATGGTTCATCAATCTCATGAAAGTACTAGGCGCATTAGTCAAACCCAATGGCATAACCATCCACTCATACAAACCATATTTTGTTTTAAATGCAGTTTTCCATTCATCACCTTCTCTAATCCTAATCTGATTATAGCCACTTTTCAAGTCAATTTTTGAGAACACACATGCACCATACAATTCATCAAGAAGATCATCTAACCTGGGAATAAGATGCTTATACTTGATGGTGATGTTGTTTATGGCTCTACAATCAGAACACATCCTCCATAAGCCATCCTTTTTGGGCCCTAGAATCACTGGTACAGCACACAGACTCATGTTGTGTCTCACCCAACCTTTGCTCATGAGTTCAGCCACTTGCCTTTTAATCTCCTTAGTTTCTTATGGGTTGCTCTTGTATGCTGGCCGATTGGGTAATGATGCTCTTGGAATGAGATCAATGTGATGCTCAATTCCCCTCAAAGGTGGCAATCCACTAGGTACACTTACTGGAAAAACATCTTGGAAATTCTGCAAAAGAGGTTTCAAACAAGAAGGTAGTTCAAAGTTTTCAAATGGGTTAACATGCAAAAGCTGACTTGTACAATACAATAAATAGGGGCTGTCTTGCACAAAGCAGCCTCTTAACTTCCTTCTTTTTTGCTAAACAATTATGTTTTACCTCAACGGCTTCACTCTTTTTCTTCTCAGGTGTTTCACTATTTTTCCTCTCAAGTGTTTCACTCATTGTTTGCTTTTCTTTTCTCTCAAGAGAAATCTTTTCTCTCATTTTAATTTGATCCTCATACACCTCTCTAGGACTCAAAGGCTTTAGTACAACTTTCTTATCATGATACACAAACGAAATTTTATTAGTAAAGCCATCATGGACAACTTTAGTGTCATACTGCCATGACCTCCCCAAAAGAACATGGCTGGCCTCCATTGGAACTACATCACACAATACTTTGCCTTGGTACTTTCCAATGGAAAAAGTCACTTCAGCTTGTTGTCTTACTTGTACTTCTTCTCCTTCACTAAGCCATTGAAGCTTGTATGGCCTAGGATGTGGTTTAGTGTCCAAATTCATTTTTGACACTAATCTTGCACTCACTATATTTGTGCAGCTCCCTCCATCAATAATTACCAAACATATCTTCCTATTGATTGAACATCTTGTATGGAAAATGTTCTCCCTTTGGGATGCATCCATGGCTTTTATTTGACTTCCAAGCATCCTCCTAATCATATACAACTCCCCTTCATTAGCCTTCAATTCTCCATCATTCTCCTCTTCTTCTCCATCACTAGCTTCTTATTGGCTTGTGTATTCCCCATTATCTTTGAGAAGAACAATCTTCTTTGTGGGACACTCATATGCATAATGACCCATGCCCAAGCACTTGAAACACTTCACTTCTCTAGTCTTTTTAGGAGGATGTTCAGGTTGCTTTTGAGGTGTTTTTCAATGCTTAGAAAGTGTTGCATTGCTTGAGGAGGCAACACCTTCTTTCTTAACTCTATCCTTCCAATTTGAAAGATTATACCCAGTAGAACTTCTTCTTGTTGTACTCTTTCGTTTTATTTGCTGTTCAACTTGAATAGCCTTATGTAAAAGGTCCTCCATCTCCACAAACTCCTGCAACTCAACAACATCTCTAATGTCATGATTTAAACCACTAAGGAAGCGAGCCATAGTTAGCTTAGGATCTTCTTCAATTTGGGCTTGCATGATTAGCATCTCTATCTCCTTATAATACTCCTCCACTCCCTTGGTTCCTTGAGACAATTTCTGAAGTTTTAATTTTATATCCCTATGGAAGCTAGAAGGTATATACCGCCTCCTCATGATCCTCTTCATTTCAGCCCAAGTGTCCACCATAGGCTCCTCATCTCTAATCCTCTGCCTTTGCAACTTATTCCACCAAATGAGTGCATAATCAGAAAATTCAGCAGCTGCAAGTCTCACCTTTTGCTTCTCACTATAATTGTTGCAAGAGAACACATGCTCAATTTTTAACTCCCACTCCAAGTATGCCTCAGGATCACTCCTACCCTTGAAAGGAGGCACATTCAACTTCACTCCTTCTATTCTTCCTTCATTTCTATTTGGCCTTCCTCCTCCTCCTTGTTGGGTTCTATTCTCCAATTGGTCCAACCTCTCATGGAATTCATCTTGTTGTTGCTTCATCAACCTCTCCAAGTTTTGAGTAAGGGCTGCGATTTGCAACTGAATTTCATTGTTGGGGTTTCTTTCTGCCATTGACAACAAACAAATCAAAGGTAATAAGAAAACAATATATTTTCTGTTTGAGAAACCTTACCTACTCAAGTGTTTGCAAACAATTAGGCTTTTACTCTAATGAACACTCTTGCCTTTTTCCCCTCTATATTTCTCCTTGAGTTCTTATCAAGCCAAGAAGAGAAAACACAAAGAAATTCACCAATCTGTATGCAGGCAATTTAAACACAAGAAAAGCTAACAAAAATGACTCAATTGATGCTAGAAAGAAAGAATCAAATACTAGGATAGCAAGCAGATTTTTTTTAACACAACAAGGAAATGAAATGGCTTAAAAATGAAATTGATAGGTGCAAGAAAATTATACCAAAGCTGGGTGCACAATTAAATACAATATGTAGCCACAAAGACACTATGTGTTTGCAAAAAATTGATCCAACAAAGTTACAAACAAACTCAGAATTTGGATGCAACAAAGGAAAGGATTTTGACTTGAAATCAAACAAACAAGGTGTAGATAGAAAAAAAAAGAAGAAGTTTCAGGGTTTGAAAATTGCAGCAATTCTTCCTTCAACCAATGACAATATTACCTTAAGAATAAGATTAAAAATTTCTAATAGCATGAACCATTCAGCCAATATAATTTTAATTCATTTTGCATGTTTTCTTTCACTTTATATATATATATATATTTGTTTTTTTCAAACTTTTAGAATTCTTTTTTTTTTTTTTCGTTTTCAAAATTCACAAAGGCCTAACTTTTGCAATGGTTCAACCAAAGAAGACAAATAAGGTAATATCAATGTGTTACAAGAATTAAGGAGGGATATTACCACAAAGTGCAGCCTTGCAATTCCTAGAACCAAAGCTCTGATACCAAATGATGTGATTCCCCTTAGCTTGTTCAGAATCATTTAGGACCCCTAGGAAATAGGCTTTTTGACTCTTAACCAAATTAGATAAGAAGATTATGGAACTAAGCGCACAAAATGCAGAATTGAAACAAAATAAAAAAAATGAAGCAATAATAAAACAAAATGCAGCAAGAACAATTGAACTGAATAGATGCAGATTGGATGAGAAAAAGTAAAATGGAATTTCCAGATTAGTTTAGTTTAGGCATGAGAATTGAGAAAGAAAGGGACGAATTTTGGTGAAAGGCATCACACTTCCAAGGATGGAAGATAAGCCCAGAGATTGCGCACACAAAGGGTGATTAACCTTTGATAAATCTCTAATTCTTAGATTACTATACACCCAGGAGAAAGCTCTCACAGAACTTGGCAAATTGCAAAATAAAAGTCTAATTCCATTCCTCAAGAGTCATGCACAGCCTATAAAAAGACTTTTCCAATCCAGTGAAAGTTACAAAAAAATTCTCCTAATTAAACCAAATTATTGCACTTAAAACAAGAAATGTAACTGCCCAAAATTAAATAACACTCAGCCTAATAATTGTAATTAAGGGGCTGCACTAATAATGTTAATTAAACTTAGCCAATAAAAAAAAAGGCTTTCATTTGCATAATAATTCAGCCACTATCCACCAAGTCTAACTGCCTAAATTCTTGACTTTTATTTGTGACAAACTACCCTTCCATTAAGACCACACACTGAATTAATTTTGGCTCTATGTCCTTCACTTTAGGTGCAGCCTCCATAATACTTGCTACCACTCCTTGTGAAGCCTCTTTTACTTTCCTAGCTCTTGTTTTTGTCATAGGAGCCCCAAGTCCTTCAAGCACCTTGTTGTCTTTGTTTTTAGGTGCATTCTCATCATACTAGGCTTGATAAGCCAAAGGGGAGAGGCCACAAGGGAAGGGTCCCTTGATAACTCTTAGAAGCTCTCACAAAGGAGAAAGGGGGATACTCACAAGGTAAGAACCTCACAACCAATATGGTCTCTAGGATTAAATTCAAGTGTCAAAAATACAAGTGAGGGGAGGAGCTCCTATTTACAGAGGTAGCTAACCTCTTGAACAAGATAACCTAAAAAAGAAGGGCTAGGATTAAAAGAAGAGATCTAAGGCAGGAGGATTGAGAAACAATCCCCTCCTTAGATCATCAAACTTGGTGCCCAAGTTTCTCAAACCAAGGGCCAAGATTACTTCTTATTAGCTTAGGGGGTTTATGTAGGAAAAGAGGGGTGTAGATATCAAGGCTACCCCTTATTTCCTTCATAAAGACCCAAAAAGCTAAATCCACCCTCTAAATTCCTAAGACACCTCCTAAAATAAAAAATGGACTAAATACATGTCCCAAATTAAATTCCTAGTGCACCTCAAAATTAAAATAAATGAAAAGTACATTTATTAAGTAACATCACTAGCCTAATATCTTCACTCTCCACAGGAGGTGAAGTCTTCCTTTGTCTGCAAGGGCTAGGTCTTATTCAATCCTTCTAGCCATGGCCCTAGTGATAGGTCCTTGGCTAGGCATTGTCACATCATCTCCACCCCCTTGGAGAGGATTTGACCTCAAATCCATAGGGTCTTCATCATTTTCAGCACCTACAAATGGAGACAAATCAGAAACATTAAAACTGGTGCTTACCCCATAATCCTCAGGCAGATATAAAACATAGGCATTATTACCAATCCTTTCAAGGATTTGGAAAGGTCCATCTCCTCTAGGGCTAAGTTTGGACTTCCTTTGAGAAGGAAATCTATCCTTTCTCAAGTGAAACCATACCCAGTCGCCATTTTCAAAGATGACGTTTTTCCTCCCCCTATTGGCGAAAGTAGCATCTCTCAAGGATTGGCACTCTATGTTAGCTTTAACCCTGATGCATGCCTCCCTTGATCTTTTCTAGAGGATTTGGAAAGGTCCATCTCCTCTAGGGCTAAGTTTGGACTTCCTTTGAGAAGGAAATCTATTCTTTCTCAAGTGAAACCATACCCAGTCGCCATTTTCAAAGATGACATTTTTCCTCCCCCTATTGGCGAAAGTAGCATCTCTCAAGGATTGGCACTCTATGTTAGCTTTAACCCTGATGCATGCCTCCCTTGATCTTTTCTAGAGGTTTTCTACTTTGGTGAAATGGTTTATCGAAAGGTAAGAAGTGAGGTGGTTTTAGGCGCCACTTAAGGTAAGATAAGCCTAAGAGGGAAAGTTTGCCACAAGGGATGGAACCCTTGATAAAAACTTAAGGAATTCTCAAAGAGAGAAGGGTGGACACTAAGAGAATTTTGGCCAACTCAAGGTTTTTCCATTCAATAAAGTGTAAAAAATACAAGAGTGTGAAGGAACACCTTTTTATAGAGGGAGCTAACCTCTTGGACAAGTCAAGAAGGAAAGGAAGGGCTAGGATTAAAAGGAGTCATCCAAGGGAGGAGGATTGAAGCCCAAAGTACAATCAATCCCCTCCTTTATATGAGAATTGGTGCCCAAGCTACCTCATCCAAGGGCCAAGATTACTCCTTTATTATTTTGGGTTTTATTTAGGAAAAGAGGGTGTAGTTATCAAACTACCCCCTTATTTCCTAAATAAAGGCCCAAAAGCTAATCTTACCCCTTCTTATTACTAAGACACCTCCTCGAAAATTAAATGGACTAATACATGTCCAAAATAAAATCCTAGGTTCCTAAAATAAAAATTACAAGTAAATAAGTCATGACTTGCATGACTTGCATACTCCTTTGAATGATGTTCAATGTTGGCCTTTACCCTTTCATGTAATTTGTTAACAAAATCCGCTCTTACTATTCCTTCTTTGTGAACAAAAGAAGGGAATAGTAAGGGCAAGATATCAAGAGGAGTGAGGGGGTTGAAGCCATAAACAACTTCAAAGGGAGAATGCTTGGTGGTCCTTTGAACCACCCGATTGTATGCAAACTCAATATGGGGTAGGTATTCATCCCAAGACTTGTGATTTTCTCAAAGAAGTGTCCTAAGCATAGTAGATAAAGATCTATTTACTACCTCAGTCTGCCCATCAGTTTGGGGGTGACATGTGGTAGAAAATAAGAGTTTAGTTCCTAGCCTTGCTCACAATGTTTACCAAAAGTGGCTAAGGAACTTCACATCTCTATCAGAGACTATGGATTGGGGAATGCCATGTAAATGGACAACTTCTTTAAAGAAAAGTCTTGCGATGTTGCTCGAATCATTTATCTTGTGGCATGGTATAAAGTGAACCATTTTTGAAAATCTATCTACCATCACAAAGATAGAGTCTGCACCCGTTGGGTTCGAGGCAGGCCAAGGATGAAATCCATACTAATATTCAGCCAAGGTGCAGAATGAGCAGGTAAGGGTGTGTACAATCCATGAGCCATTGTTTTAGACTTAGCTTGCAAGCAAGCAATGCATCTACAACAATGTCTATAGACGTCTTTCTTCATATGGGGCCAAAAGAATTTTTCTTGTAAAAGCAGAAGAGTTTTGTTAATTCCAAAATGCCCCATGAGCCCACCTTCATGGCTATCTTTTGTCAACAAATTTCTCATAGATCCTTGGGGTACATAAAGTCTGCTACCTTTGAAAAGGTACCCTTCACTCACAAAGAACCCATTTTGGGTTTTACATGCAAATGTAGAGGCAGCATAAATGGATCCAAAATCCTTATCAGAAAGATACATTTCTCTAATATTATCAAATGCAAGAATCTTTGCACTTAAGGTGGTGTAAAGGGTATGTCTACGAGACAAAGCATCAGCCACTATATTATATTTTCCTTTCTTGTATTTGATGATATAAGGGAAAGTCTCAAGAAATTCTACCCATTTAGCATGCCTTTTATTAAGCTTGCCTTGACCCTTCAAATACTTAAGTGACTCATGGTCACTATGAATGATGAACTCCCTCGGTACAAGATAATGTTCCCAAGTTTGAAGGGCCCTTATCAAAAAGTAAAACTCTTTATCATAGGTGGGGTAGTTTAAGGCGGCTCCATTTAGTTTTTCACTAAAATAAGCCACGGGATGACCACCTTGTAACAACACATCTCCCACACCCACTCCTGATGCATCACACTCTAGCTCAAAAGTTTTAGAAAAGTCAGGAAGAGCTAAAACTGGTGCATGGGTTAGTTTCTCTTTGATAAGTTCAAAGGCTTTTTGTTGTTTTTCACCCGAAAGGAAAGGAGTATCCTTCTTCACCAAATCATTGATTGGTGAGAAAAGTGTGGAGAAGTTAGGCACAAAGCGCCTGTAAAAGCTCGCGAGACCATGAAAACTCTTGCTCTTAGTCACACTTTTTGGGGTGGGCCATTCTTGGATGGCTTTGATTTTGTCGGGGTCCACTTGAACCCCATTTTTATTAACTATAAAAGCTAAGAACACCACACTCTCCACACAAAAATTACATTTTTCAAGATTTCCATAGAGTTGGTGTGACCTAAGAATGCCAAAGATGCGCCTAAGATGGCCTACATGTTCATCTAGGCTCTTGCTATACACTAAGATGTCATCAAAGTAAACTACACAAAATTTTCCTAAGCAATCCCTAAGGACATGATTCATAAGCCTCATCAAGGTGCTTGGGGCATTGGTAAGCCCAAAGGGCATTACCAACCACTCATAAAGCCCAAACTTGGTCTTAAAAGCGGTTTTCCACTCATCACCTTCCTTGATGCGAATTTGGTGATAACCACTCTTAAGATCAATTTTTGAAAATAATTGGGCCCCATGCAATTCATCAAGCATGTCATCAAGCCTAGGGATAGGGTGCCTGTATTTGATGGTGATGTTATTGATTGCTCGAGAATCAATGCACATCCTCCATTGGCCATCTTCTTAGGCACCAACAAGACTAGCATAGCACAAGGGCTTAGACTCTCTTGAACCCAACCCTTCTCCAATAGTTCTTGGACTTGAGATTCAATCTCCTTGGTCTCCATGGGATTAGTCCTATAAGCAGGCCTATTAGGCAAGCTAGCCCTAGGTACTAAGTCTATTTGGTGTTCTATACCCCTAATTGGAGGAAGTCCTTTGGGAACTTCATTAGGGAATATATCACCAAACTCCTATAAAAGCTCTTGAACCTCTTGAGGTAGGTTCTCATGTCCAAGTTCTATGGCAGTGCTAGAACTAGAAGGGAAAAAACTGGAGGGGGAAGAAATGGGGGATGCCTCTTTGCAAAGAAGGAGATAGAAAGGTCTGTTAGTTAAGGGGGCTTCCTTTAAATCCAATTTTGTCGCAAATAAACTCCCTTTACTAATGACTTTCTTGGAAGGGGCACCAACTTCCAACTCAACCTCCTTACCCCTTTCAACCTTTAGGGGTAAAGCTTTGCTTTTTTTTTCTTCTCATCTCTCTTATGTTTCATGATGAGTTGGTCCTCCGCCACTTGTGAAGGTGTTAGAGGACACAACTTAATGCACTTATCCTTATGAGTGAGGATGATGATATTGGAATGACCATGGTGTATGGCTTTCTTATCAAATTGCCATGCTCTTCCTAGCAAGATATGACCAGCTTCCATTGGGACTATGTCACAATGGAAATTGGAACCTTGACTTGCTCATTGACCTCTATTTCCCCTTGCTCATTGAGCCATTGAAGCTTGTAAGGCTTAGGGTGGGGAAGTGGGGTCAAGGCTAGCTTTTCAACCAACCTTGAGCTACAACAATTGCAGCATGACCCACTATCCACAATCAGAGAACATATTTTGTCATTCACCTTACAGCGAGTGTGGAATATGTTCTCCCTTTGAGATGAGGACACTTTCAAAGGTTGGTGATGTGATCTTTGATGACCACGTGCCCAAAGGATCCTTTCTAAGGTCACTTGGAAGGGAAATGGATTTATGGAGAGGAAAGGAATGGGGTGAGGCGCCACAAATACTAGGTTTGATAAGCCAAAGGGGAGAGGCCACAAGGGAGGGGTCCCTTGATAACTCTTAGAAGCTCTCAATAAGGAGAAAGAGGGACACTCAAAGGTAAGAACCTCAACCAATATGGTCTCTAGGATTAAATTCAAGTGTAAAAAATACAAGTGAGGGAGGAGCTCCTATTTATAGAGGTAGCTAACCTCTTGAACAAGATAACCTAAAAATAAGGGCTAGGATTAAAAGGAGAGATCTAAGGGAGGAGAATTGAGAAACAATTCCCTTCTTAGATCATCAAACTTGGTGCCCAAGTTTCTCAAACCAAGGGCCAAGATTCCTTCTTATAAGCTTAGGGGTTTATGTAGAAAAGAGGGGTGTAGATATCAAGGCTACCCTTATTTCCTTCATAAAGACCCAAAACGCTAAATCCACCCTCTAAATTCCTAAGACACCTCCTAAAAATAAAAAATGGACTAAATACATGTCCCAAATTAAATTCTTAATGCTCCTCAAAATTAAAATAAAGGAAAATTACATTTTATTAACTAAAGTCCCTAGCCTAATATCTTCACTCTCCATAGGAGGTGAAGTCTTCCTTTGTCTGCAAGGGCTAGGTCTTCTTCAATCCTTCTAGCCATGACCCTAGTGATAGGTCCTTGGCTAGGCATGGTCACATCATCTCCTCCCCTTTGAAGAGGATTTGACCTCAAATCCATGGGGTCTTCGTCATTTTCAGCACCTACAAATGGAGACAAATCAGAAACATTAAAACTGGTGCTTACCCCATAATCCTCAGGCAGATGTAAAACATAGGCATTATTACCGATCCGCTCAAGGATTTGGAAAGGTCCATCTCCTCTAAGGCTAAGTTTGGACTTCCTTTGAGAAGGAAATCTATCATTTCTCAAGTGAAGCCATACCCAGTCACCCTTTTCAAAGATGACTTCTTTCCTCCCCCTATTGGCGAAAGTAGTATCTCTCAAGGATTGGCGCTCTATGTTAACTTTAACCCTCTCATGTAATTGTTTTACAAAAATGGCTTTTGCCTCTCCTTCTTTATGCACAGCAACAGAAAGAGGAAGAGGTAAAAGATCTAGAGGAGTACGAGGATTAAAGCCATAGACCACCTCAAAAGGAGAATGCTTGGTGGTTCTATGAACCACCCGGTTATAAGCAAATTCAATGTGGGGAAGGTACTCATCCCAAGACTTATGGTTGCCTTTAAGGAGAGCCCTCAGCATAGTGGATAAAGATCTATTCACCACTTCTGTTTGCCCATCAGTTTGAGGGTGACAGGTAGTGGAAAAACGAAGTTTAGTTCCCAGCTTAGCCCAAAGAGTTTTCCAAAAATGGCTAAGGAACTTCACATCCCTATCTAACACTATTGAAGAGGGTATACCATGCAATCGGACAACCTCTTTAAAGAAAAGTCTTGCGATGTTGCTCGCATCATCCACTTTGTGGCAGGGAATAAAATGGGCCATTTTTGAAAATCGGTCCACCACCACAAATATGGAGTCTGCACCTCGTTGGGTTCTTGGGAGCCCAAGGATGAAATCCATGCTAATATCCTCCCAAGGTGCAGAAGGAGCAGGTAAAGGTGTGTATAGTCCATGAGGCATTGCTTTAGACTTTGCTTGCAAGCAAGCTATACATTTAGAGCAATGTCTATGGACATCTCTATGCATATGGGGCCAAAAGAATTTCTCTTGTAAAAGCATGAGGGTTTTTAAAATCCCAAAATGCCCCATGAGCCCACCTTCATAACTCTCTTTTGTAAGTAAGTTCCTAATTGATCCTTGGGGTATACAAAGCTTACTCCCTTTGTAAAGATACCCCTGACTGATGAAGTACCCCTCATGGGCCTTTAATGAAAATGCAGATGCAAAGGTAGCAAATATGGGGCCGAAATCCTTATCAGACGGATACATAGCCCGAATGTCATCAAATCCCAATATTTTTGCACTCAAGGATGAATAAAGGGCATGGCGCCTAGAAAGAGCATCAGCCACCACATTTTGTTTTTCTTTCTTGTACTTGATGACATAAGGGAAGGATTTAAGATATTCCACCCACGTTGCATGCCTTTTGTTCAATTTACCTTGACCCCTCAAATATTTTAGTCACTCATGGTCACTATGAATGACAAACTCCTTGGGAGCAAGGTAATGCTCCCAAGTTTGAAGGGCCCTAATTAGAGCATAAAACTCCTTATCGTAGGTGGGGTAGTTGAGGGGGGCACCATTGAGTTTTTCACTGAAATACGCAATGGGGTGCACTCCTTGCAACAAGACAGCCCCCACACCTACACCAGAGGCATCACATTCAAGTTCAAATGTTTTAGAAAAGTCAGGTAATGCCAAGACTAGTGCATGGGTCAGTTTATGCTTAATTAGCTGGAAGGCTTTCTCTTGTTTCTCACCCCAAAGGAAAGGAACTTCCTTTTTCACAAAATCATTTATTGGTGCGAAAAGCGTGGAGAAATTAGGCACAAAGCGCCTATAAAATCTAGCGAGACATGAAAGCTTTTGATCTCTGTCACACTCTTTGGGGTGGGCCATTCTTGAATAGCTTTTATCTTTTCGGGGTCAACATGAACCCCTTTTGTGCTAACTACAAAACCTAGGAAAACTACAGTATCTACACAAAAGGTGCATTTTTCTAAGTTACCAAAAAGATGATTACTCCTAAGAAGAGAAAAAACATGCCTTAGATGTCCTAAATGATCATCTAGGTTCCTAGAGTAAACTAAAATGTCATCAAAGTAAACTACACAAAATTTACCAAGGCAATCCCTCAGTACATGATTCATTAAGCGCATGAATGTGCTTGGGGCATTAGTTAGCCCAAAAGGCATAACCAACCACTCATAAAGACCAAATTTAGTCTTAAAAGCAGTTTTCCACTCATCACCCTCTTTGATCCTTATTTGGTGGTAACCACTTCTAAGATCTATTTTTGAAAATATTTTTGCCCTATGCAATTCATCCAACATGTCATCAAGACGGGGGATTGGGTGCCTATATTTGATGGTGATGTTGTTGATTGCACGACAATCAACACACATCCTCCATTGGCCATTCTTCTTGGGCACCAACAAGACTGGCACAACACAAAGGCTTAGGCTCTTTTGAACCCAACCCTTCTCCAACAGCTCATTCACTTGAGACTCAATCTCTTGGGTCTCCATGGGGTTGGTCCTATAGGCAAGTCTATTAGGTAGAGTTGCGCCAGGCACCAAATAAATTTGATGTTCTATACCCCTAATGGGAGGAAGTCCTTTCGGAACCTCATTAGGGAATATGTCATCAAATTCTTTTAAAATATCTTGAACCCCTTGAGGAAGGTGCTCATGTGCATGGGCTGTGGCAGTGCTCTCAGCATAAGAATGCAATATGGGAGAAGGATTTGATGCTTCTTTGCAAAAGAGGAGATAAAAGGGCTTGTTAGTCAAAGGAGATAGGCTCCTTTTACTAATATTCCCTTTCGAAGGGGCATCACCTTCCGACTCTCTCTCTTTACCCTTTTTAAGCTTTAAGGGTAAAGCTTGTTGTATTTTTTTTTTGTTTTTGTTTTTCCTCAACTCTTTTCTTCTTCATCGCAAATTGAAGCGCTTTTCATTATGGGTGAGAATTATTTGGTTGGAGTGACCATGGTGAATAGCTTTTTTGTCAAATTGCCATGGTCTTCCCAACAGGATATGACCAGCCTCCATAGGAACTATGTCACAAAGAATCTCATCATTATAAGATCCTATGGAAATTGGAACCATAACTTGTTCATTGACTACCATCTCCCCTTGCTCATTGAGCCATTGCAATTTGTAAGGTTTGGGATGGGGCATGGTAGTCAAGGCTAGCTTTTCAACCAACCTAGAGCTACAACAGTTACAACAGGAGCCACTATCAACAAGGAGAGAACATACTTTGTCATTTACTTTACATCTTGTATGGAAGATGTTCTCTCTTTGTGACTGGCCAAGCTCTAGAGGTTGGCTTCCAAGAAGCCTTTGAACCATAAGGAGGTCCCCCTCATAAGGAAAAGCTTCCTCACACTATTGTTCAAAAGTATGTCCCCCTTCTTCCTCACTCTCACTAGAGGAGGAAGATGAGCTATTCTCACTACAAATGTCTTGTCCCCTTATGATCATGGTTTTCTTGTTAGGGCATTGAGAGGCAATATGGCCTCTCCCAAGACATTTGAAGCATTTGATACTACTTTGCCTCTCAATAGGCTTAGTAGTAGGGGGTTTTCTCTCTACATGAGGTGCTTTTGTATCTTGAAAATGCTTGGGTTCCTCTTTGGGAAAACCCTTGAAAGAGTTTCCCTTAAGTTGGTCTCTCTTTGAGTAAGAGGGAAAATCTTTTTTAAACCTTTTTCTCTTGAGTTGATTCTCAGCTCTTACACAAAGTTCTACCAACTCATCAACGTTTGAGTATGAAAGAAGCTCTACCTTATCTCTAATGTCAGAGCTTAATCTACACAAAAACCTAGCAAGGGTGGCATTGGGTTCCTCAATGATATTGGCCCTTAGTATGAGAAGCTCCATCTTTTGTCTATACTCCTCAATACTTAGGTTATGTTGCCTAAGTCTTTGGAGCCTATCCAAAAAATCCCTTTCATAATATAAAGGAATGTGCCTTCTTCGCAAACAAGTTTTTAAATCATTCCAGTAGCGAATGTCAGGCATTTGTTTACGGGCCCTATCCTTGACTAACCCATCCCACCAATGCAAAGCAGAACCGTGAAAACTAAGGGAGGCCAAAGGTACTTTTCTTTTTTCCCTAATTTCATAGCATCGAAAGAGTTGTTCCACTTTGACTTCCCAATCTAGGTAAGTCTCAACATCTTCCCTACCATGAAAATGGGGTAGGTCTACCTTTGGTTCCCTAGCATGATTTATGTTCTCTTGAGGAGAATGATGATTGTATGATGAATGTGAGTGATGCTTATGTTGATTTCTATAGTATTCTTCTTCACTAGAGCTAAAATGCCTAGATGGGGATCTTATGAGAATTCCTTTATTTTTTGTATCACTCTCCCTCCCATATCTCCTCTTACTCTCTTCTCCTCTCCTTCTCTCTTCTTCCTCTTTTTCTCTTTTTCTTTCTAGTTCTTTCCTTCTTCTCCTTTCTTCATCCTCTTTTCTCTCTCTTTGCCTTCTCTCTTCTCGCTCTTTTTTCTCTTTTCTCATTTCCAACATCTCTTTTTTTAACTCTTCCTTCTCTTTTTGTTTTTCCTTTTCTTTTATTTCTTTTTTTCTCTCTTTTTCTTCTCTCCTTTCTTGTTCTTTATCCATCCATTCCCTAAATTCTAAGTTAAGGTTTTCAAGAGTGTCTCCCTTAGAAGGTTTTCTTTGGTTGACACTCTTACTTGATGAACAACTATGTGCACTAGAATGTGTGTGGGAAGTCATGGTGCTTGGATGCTAAAAACTAAAGGGTAGGCCAAAAACATTTTTTTTTCAAGCAACACTCCTGTTTTTTTTTTTTCTCACCTAAGGTGGCTTGATGAGTCTTTGGAACTCTTAGCCTCTACATGTTTTTTCAAAATAACATAAAATTAAATAAAAGTGCAAGAATGTAAAAGAGAAAGGGCTCTAATCGTGCTCCTAAGGTGTTGAAGGAAGTGTACCACTTCTCCCTTCTTCACCTAATTAATGAGGAACTACGCTAAAATTAACCAAAATTATTACAAACCAAGGAAGGGCCTTAAGGGCACTCAAACTCCCAATCTAAAATTAAGTATACACAATACAAAGAATAAAAAAAAATAAAACAAAGTCTTCACTCCAAGCTTTTTTGGTGTTTGTCTCCTTTTGATCAAGCCCCTTTGAGTTGCATCAACCCACCCCAAGAATGCTACCCTTGTTTCCTCTTGTTTGAACTTGCCAAAATTTTATATATGGAACCTTTCCCAACCTTTCCTTACCAAGACCGAATACAACACAAGACAACAAACAAAGGTAAATAACAAAACAAGGTTCACAAATCCAAGTGGATAGATTAAACGATGACAAACTCAAAGAAGTAAAGAAGACAAGCAAGAAAACATAAGGCTTACAAAGGAAGGTAGCACACAAATAACTTTCCTGGATTAGCTTTAAGAGTGGAGATGAAAAAAGACTCAAACAAAAAAAATGAAACCAATAGTTGCACACTTAATAAAATTTAAGTGACCAAAAACTAAAAAGTTTACTCAAGTAATTTTTTTTTTTAATCACAATTGGTTCCTCGTATCAAATGTTTCTACTATTAGGTACACAACTTCAAATTTTTCTTTCTTTTGAATTCTTTATCTTCTTTTTTTCTTTTTTAACTTGAACTTTTCTATTTTTTTTTAACTTTTTCTAATCATTTTGCTGCACCTAATAGCTTGTTGAATTGAAATTTTAATGAGGATGCTTGAAATAATAATGCTTGAGTGAATAAGCACAAAGTAAGGTCACATAATTTTCAAGCAATGTATGTAACTAAATGCAAAACAACTTAGTAGTTCCAAATACCACTGAACTAATGGTGCTTAAGGAATGATTTAGGGATGATTTTGAAGTAAATTGATTGCTCAAATTACTAACACAATTCACCCAAGCTAAAATTCCATAAAGAGGCACCAATAGTGAAGGTAAACCAAGTGGAAGGCTACTAATAATTCAACATAAAACAAGAAACATATAAAGATTGAATTGAGCAAATATTTAAGAACAACAAAGAGATTAATATGCTTGAACTAAAAGCATAAAAGACTTAAGAGACTAAACAAGAGGTTCACCTCTTAGGAGCTCAATTCAAACTGTTTTTGAAGGCTTTTTTGTAGAAAATTTAAGAGGCTAAAACCTATGGAATTTAAATGAGACAAAATAGGAAACTAACATGACTAGTATTTGACAAAACACAAGATTAAGAAAAAATAACACACCTAAAAATAGAGCAAAAATTTCAGCAAGAGACTTAAAACAAAAGGCACAACAAAGTGGCCAAAGTTGATCACCAAAATGGTGTGGAAAAATCCTCAACCATGTGGGTTTAATGGTCACAACTTCTTAGGCACACTTTAACATAAAAAACCAAGGGAAAATTAAGCAACTTGAACACAAAAATAAGATGCAAAGAAAGGGACAAATAAAATCGCATCAAATTAAATGGAACATAGGCGCGTAGATAGAAAACAAAAGCGCATATAATAGCAAGAATAAAAAGCTATACTACTAGAAATAAAGGAAATATAGATGACAAAAAATGAAGGACTTTAAAATAAAGAGATCAAAGAAATAAACAACAAAGCAAAAAAAAAAATTGAGAAAGAACGTGACCTTTAGAAAGTGGCTCTAGATACCACTTGATGTGATCTTTGATGATCACGTGCCCAAAGGATCCTTTCTAAGGTCACTTGGAAGGGAAATGGATTTATGGAGAGGAAAGGAATGGGGTGAGGCACCACAAATACTAGGTTTGATAAGCCAAATGGGAGAGGCCACAAGGGAGGGGTCCCTTCATAACTCTTAGAAGCTCTCACAAAGGAGAAAGGGGGACACTCAAAGGTAAGAACCTCAACCAATATGGTCTCTAGGATTAAATTCAAGTGTAAAAAATACAAGTGAGGGAGGAGCTCCTATTTATAGAGGTATCTAACCTCTTGAACAAGATAACCTAAAAAAGAAGGGCTAGGATTAAAAGGAGAGATCTAAGGGAGGAGAATTGAGAAACAATTCCCTCCTTAGATCATCAAACTTGGTGCCCAAGTTTCTCAAACCAAGGGCCAAGATTCCTTCTTATAAGCTTAGGGGGTTTATGTAGAAAAGAGGGTTGTAGATATCAAGGCTACCCCTTATTTCCTTCATACAGACCCAAAATGCTAAATCCACCCTCTAAATTCCTAAGACACCTCCTAAAAATAAAAAATGGACTAAATACATGTCCCAAATTAAATTCTTAATGCTCCTCAAAATTAAAATAAAGGAAAATTACATTTTATTAACTAAAGTCCCTAGCCTAATATCTTCACTCTCCATAGGAGGTGAAGTCTTCCTTTGTCTGCAAGGGCTAGGTCTTCTTCAATCCTTCTAGCCATGACCCTAGTGATAGGTCATTGGCTAGGCATGGTCACATCAGTTGGCTTCCAAGAAGCCTTCTTATCATTAGGAGGTCTCCCTCACATGCATAAGCGGTTTCATCACAATCAGATTGGTATGCATGAACCCCTTCTCCTTCGCTGTCACTAGAGGAGTGTGAGCTAGACTCACTACTATAAATATCTTGGGCCCTCATGATGATGTTTCTCTTAGTAGGGCATTGAGAGGCAATGTGGCCTCTCCCAAGACATTTAAAGCATTTGATACTACTAACTTTCTCATGAGAGTTAGTAGTAGGGGTTTTTCTCTCTACATGTGATGTTTTATGCACTTTGAAGTGCTTGGGATGTTCCTCTTTGGGGTAACTCTTGAAAGAGTTCCCCTTAGGTTGGACCCTCTTTACATAAGGTGGGTTATCCTTTTTAAAAGTTTTCCTTCTAAGTTGTTTTTCCACCTTGATGCAAAGTTGAACTAACTCATCAAGGGAATTGTATGAGAAGAGCTCCACCTTATCACGAATTTTGGGGCTCAACCCACACAAAAACCTTGCCATAGTGGCCTTGGGTTCCTCAATGATACCCGCCCTCAAGATAAGAAGTTCCATCTTTTGTCTATACTCTTCTATACTAAGGTTGGTTTGCCTTAGCCTTTGGAGTCTATCCAAAAGATCTCTTTCATACCAAGAGGGAATATGCCTTTTTCTTAGAGCACTTCTAAGATCATTCCAATATCTTATGGAAGGCATATTGGTGTGGTTTCTCTCATTGGTTAACCCAACCTACCAATGCATGGCATGCCCTTGGAAGCTAAGGGTTGCCATTGGAACCTTTCTTTCTTCTATTACCTCATGGCAAGTGAAGAGTTGTTCTACCTTGATTTCCCAATCAAGGTAGGCTTCCACATGGGGGGAAATCAATTTTGGGCTCCCTTGGAGCGCCCCATTATTATGCATGGATGAATGGGAGTTTCTCCTAGGATGATTGTAGTATTCTTCCTTACTTTCACTCCTATGGGTATGTCTAGATGGGGAACCTAAGACTATCCCTTTCATTTTGTAATTCTCACCATTCCCATGCTTTCTTTTTTCTTCTTCTTTCTCTTTCTTTTCTTTCTCTCCTTTCTTCATCTTCTCTCCTTTCTATTATTCTTCTCTCTTCCTTCTCTCTTTTTTCTCTCTTTTCTTCCTCTCTTTCTTTTATTTTTCTTTTCTCCTTGGACTCTTTTTCTCTCCTTTTTTCTTTTCTTCTCTCTTGTTCTTTTGCCATCCACTCTCTAAAGTCCATGTTTAAGTTTTCTAAAGTGTAATCTTTAGAAAAATTTCTTTGGTTTACACTTTTGTTTGATGAATAACTATGAGCACTAGAGTGGCTGTGTGATGTCATTGTGGTTGAATTTCTAAGAGGAAAAAGGTGGCTAAAAACTTTTGACAAACAAACACTCCTCTCTTTTTGTGTTTTCTTGCCTAAAATGGCTTGATGAGTCTTTGGAACTCTTTAGCCTTCTAAGTGCTTTGAATAAGAAAAATAAAGCAAGAATTTTAAAGCAAAAATTCAAAAGAGAAGGGATCTAAATCGAGCTCCTAAGGTGTTGAACGAAGTGTACCACTTCTTCCTTCTTCACCTAATTTTCGAGAAACTAAAAAATTAACTAAATCTTATTACAACCAAAGGGAGGGCCTTAAGGGCACTCAAACTCCCAACTACAAAATTAATACACCCAAATTAAAGAAAAAGTAAAGTCTTCAAAAATGATTCCCCAAATGCTCCCTCAAATCAAAGTCCTCACGGCTAGGTGTGTTTCCTTTTGAGGCGATCCCTTAGGCTCTTAGTCCAATCTTCCAAAATATGCTACCCTTGTGGTAACATCCTTTTTCAAGCTTTCTCCCAAAAGTGGCACTAACACACAAACCAAAGAAACCAAAAGTAGCAAGGGGAGGTACGAATAGAAACTCAAAAAGCAATAAAAAATAACACAATCAAAAGGACACTTAACCAAATGGTAAGAGTATATAAGACAAACTAGAAAGATGATTTGAAAGACAAGCAACAACTAAAAGGTAAACAAAAGAAAGAGAGCACACAACGGAATGCCTAAGAATGGCACTAGATTAAAGAGTAGAAAGACACAAATATCAAGTTCTAGTGTACCAAAAGTAATAAAATTTCTTTTTAAGGTTCCAAGTTCAAAGTTGAAGCACTTGCTAATTTTAGGTTAGGTACATCAAATGATTTTTTCAAACTTTCTTTTCTTTTGTTTTGTTGTCTTCTTTTTTTTTTTGAATATTTACTAGATGCACCTAAATTGATTGTGAATTTAGTGCTTAATAACAAAGAGTTATGTGCTTGGAACAATAAAGAAAATTAAAAGCAGCAATTTAGGTACTACTAGAAATGACTTCAAAATGCAAAATAGCTTTAGATGTGTTCATGGTTTAGTAGTTTGGTGTGCCACTGGACTGAAGCTTTGTTAAGTTTTTAGTAATTTGTTGAACACAAATACCAAACTTATAGCTTAAGTGAAAGCACTCATAAACAAGAACTACCTTTACCACACAAATGAGCTACTAATTATACGTATAAGGAAAATAAAGACAAAGGGAATTGAGCAACTATTTTCGATTTTTTTTTAAGAATATGCATGAAACTAAAAGCACATGAACCTCTAAAGAGACTTAGACATGAGGTATGACCCTCTATGTTGCTCAATTTAAGAAGTTTCAAAAGCTTTTTTGTAAAAACAAAAGAGGCTAAACTTAAAAGGAATTAATAGACAAAATGGGAAACTATAAACATGACTTATAGACAACTACACAAGAGTATAAAAGTGAAAAATAAAAGCTAAAAATAAAGCAAAAACAAGGCAACTTGGTGCAAGGAAACACAAGAATTTGGTCTAAATTTCTTGACCACAAGGTTGTGGAATTCACCACAACGGCATGGATTTTTAGCAAGAAATTCTCAAAACCAAAATTCAAGCAAGAAAGCACCCAACTCAAACCTTAAGCGTAAATTAATGAATATGGGAGAGACGTAGATTCAAAGAAAAGAACAATATAAATTGCATCAAGCAAAAAATAAATGGCGCAAATAAACTATAACTCAAAACAATAAACTCAAGACATAAATGGAAATGATAAACAACAATGGAAAGCTAGAAAAAATTGCAGAAATTAAAGATAAAATAAAATAGGAAAACAGAAAGAAAAAATAAATGAGGTAGGAAGAGAGTTTAGACCTCTAGAACCAATGCTCTAGATACCAAATGATGCATGCCTCCCTTGATCTTTTCTAGAGGTTTTCTTCTTTGGTGAAATGGTTTATGGAAAGGTAAGAAGTGAGGTGGTTTTAGGCGCCACTTAAGATAAGATAAGCCTAAGAGGGAAAGTTTGCCACAAGGGATGGAATGCTTGATAAAAACCTAAGGAATTCTCAAAGAGAGAAAGGGTGGACACTAAGAAAATTTTGGCCAACTCAAGGTTTTTCCATTCAATAAAGTGTAAAAAATACAAGAGTGTGAAGGAGCACATTTTTATAGAGGGAGCTAACCTCTTGGGCAAGTCAAGAAGGAAAGGAAGGGCTACGATTAAAAGGAGTCATCCAAGGGAGGAGGATTGAAGCCCAAAGTCCAATCAATCCTCTCCTTTAGATGAGAATTGGTGCCCAAGCTACCTCATCCAAGGGCCAAGATTACTCCTTTATTAGTTTTGGGTTTTATTTAGGAAAAGAGGGTGTAGTTATCAAACTACCCCCTTATTTTCTAAATAAAGGCCCAAAACCTAATCTTACCCCTTCTTATTACTAAGAAACCTCCTAGAAAATTAAATGGACTAATACATGTCCAAAATAAAATCCTAGGTTCCTAAAATAAAAATTACAAGTAAATAAGTCATGACTTGCATAACTTGATGGTCATGTGGAGGTGAGATCTTCCTTCTTCTACTCTAGCCATGTCTTCTTCTATTCTCCTAGCCATGGCCCTAGTGATAGGGCCCTTGCTTAGGGAGAATGCATCAAACCCTCTTATGCAATTATTTTACAAAAATGGCTTTTGCCTCTCATTCTTTATGCACAACAACAGAAAGAGGAAGAGGTAAAAGATCTAGAGGAGTATGAGGATTAAAGCCATAGACCACCTCAAGTTGAGAATGCTTGGTGGTTCTATGAACCACCCGGTTATAAGCAAATTCAATGTGGGGAAGGTACTCACCCCAAGAATTATGGTTGCCTTTAAGGAGAGCCCTCATCATAGTGGATAAAGATCTATTCACCACTTCTGTTTGCCCATCAGTTTGAGGGTGACAGGTAGAGGAAAACAGAAGTTTAGTTCCCAACTTAGCCCAAAGAGTTTTCCAAAAATGGTTAAGGAACTTCATATCCCTATCTGACACTACAGAAGAGGGTATGCCATGCAATCGGACAACCTCTTTAAAGAAAAGTCTTGCAATGTTGCTCGCTTCATCCACTTTGTGGCAGGGAATAAAATGGGCCATTTTGAAAATTGGTCCACCACCACAAATATGGAGTCTGCACCTCATTGGGTTCTTGGGAGCCCAAGGATGAAATCCATGCTAATATCCTTCCAAGGTACAGAAGCAGCAGGTAAAGGTGTGTATAGTCCATGAGGCATTGCTCTAGACTTTGCTTGCAAGCAAGCTATACATCTAGAGCAATGTCTATGGACATCTCTATGCATTTGGGGCCAAAAGAATTTCTTTTGTAAAAGCATGAGGGTTTTTGGAATCCCAACATGCCCCATGAGCCCACCTTCTTGGCTCTCTTTTGTAAGTAAGTTCCTAATTGATCCTTGGGGTATACAGAGCTTACTCCCTTTGTAAAGATACCCCTAACTGATGAAGTACCCATCATGGGCCTTTAATGCAAATGCAGATGCAGAGGCAGCAAAGATGGGGCCGAAATCCTTGTCAGAAGGATACATAGCCCAAATGTCATCAAATCCCAATATTTTTGCACTCAAGGATGAATAAAGGGCATGACGCCTAGAAAGAGCATTAGCCACCACATTTTGTTTTCCTTTCTTGTACTTGATGACATAAGGGAAAGATTCAAGATATTCCACCCATGTTGCATTCCTTTTGTCCAATTTACCTTGACCCCTCAAATGTTTTAGTGTCTCATGGTCACTATGAATGACAAACTCCTTGGGAGCAAGGTAATGCTCCCAAGTTTGAAGGGCCCTAATTAGAGCATAAAACTCCTTATCATAGGTGGGGTAGTTGAGGGGGGCACCATTGAATTTTTGACTGAAATACGCAATAGAGTGCCCTTCTTGCAACAAGACAGCTCCTACACCTACACTAAAGGCATCTCATTCAAGTTCAAATATTTTAGAAAAGTCAGGTAATGCCAAAACTGGTGCATGGGTTAGTTTATGCTTAATTAGCTGGAAGGCTTTCTCGTTTCTCACCCCAAGGAAAGGAACTTCCTTTTTCACCAAATCATTTATTGGTGCGAAGAGTGTGGAAAAGTTAGGCACAAAGCACCTATAAAATCCAGCAAGACCATGAAAGCTTTTGATCTCTGTCATACTCTTTGGGGTGGGCTATTCTTGAATAGTTTTTATCTTTTCGGGGTCAACATGGACCCTTTTTGTGCTAACTACAAAACCTAGGAAAACTACACTATCTACACAAAAGGTGCATTATTCTAAGTTACCAAAAAGATGATTACTCCTAAGAAGAGAAAAAACATGCCTTAAATGTCCTAAATGATCATCTAGGTTCCTAGAGTAAACTAAAATGTCATCAAAGTATACTACACAAAATTTACCAAGGCAATCCCTAAATACATGATTCATTAAGCCATGAATGTGCTGGGGGCATTGGTTAGCCCAAAAGGCATAACCAACCACTCATAAAGACCAAATTTAGTCTTAAAAGAAGTTTTCCACTCATCACCCTAATTGATCCTTATTTGGTGGTAACCACTTCTAAGATCTACTTTTGAAAATATTTTTGCCCCATGCAATTCATCTAACATGTCATCAAGACGGGGAATTGGGTGCCTATATTTGATGGTGCTGTTGTAGATTGCACGACAATCAACACACATCCTACATTGGCCATTCTTCTTCGGCACCAGCAAGACTGGCACAGCACAAGGGCTTAGGCTCTTTTGAACCCAGCCCTTCTCCAAAAGCTCATTCACTTGAGACTCAATCTCTTGGGTCTCCATGGGGTTGGTCCTATAGGCAGGTCTATTAGGTAGACTTGCACCAGACACGAAATCAATTTGATGTTCTATACCCCTAATGGGAGGAAGTCCTTTTGAGGAAAGTGTTCATGTGCATGGGCTGTGGTACTGCTCTCAGCAGAAGAATGTAGAATAGGAGAAGGATTTGATGCCTATTTGCAAAAGAGGAGATAAAAGGGATTGTTAGTCAAAGGAGCTTCTTTTAAATCACATTTAGTAGCAATAGGCTCCTTTTGCTAATATTCCCTTTGGAAGGGGCATCACCTTCTGATTCTCTCTCTTTACCCTTTTCAAGCTTTAAGGGTGAAGCTTGTTGTGTTTTTTTTTTTCCTCAACTCTTTTCTTTTTTATCGCAAATTGATTCTCAGCCACTTCAGAAGGTGAAAAAGGATACAATTTGATGCACTTTTCATTATGGATGAGGATTATTTGGTTGGAGTAACCATGGTGAATGGCTTTCTTGTTGAATTGGCATGGTCTCCCCAACAGGATATGGCCAGCCTCCATAGGAACTATGTCATAAAGAATCTCATCATTATAAGATCCTATCGAAATTGAAACCATAACTTGTTCATTGACTACCATATCCCTTTGCTCATTGAGCCATTGCAATTTTTAAGGTTTGGGATGGGGCATGGTAGTTAAGGCTAGCTTTTCAACCAACTTAGAGCTACAATAGTTACAACAGGAGCCACTATCAACAAGGAGAGAACATACTTTGTCATTTACTTTACATCTTGCATGGAAGATGTTCTCTCTTTGTGACTGGCCAAGCTCTAGAGGTTGGCTTCTAAGAAGCCTTTGAACCATAAGGAGGTCCCCCTCATAAGGAAAAGCTTCCTTACACTCTTGTTCAAAAGTATGTCCCCCTTCTTCCTCACTCTCACTAGAGGAGGAAGATAAGCTATTCTGACTACAAATGTCTTGTCCCCTCATGATCATGGTTTTCTTGTTGGGGCATTGAGAGGCAATATGGCCTCTCCCGAGACATTTGAAGCATTTGATACTACTTTGCCTTTCAGTAGGCTTAGTAGTAGGTGTTTTTCTCTCTACATGAGGTGCTTTTGTATCTTGAAAGTGCTTGGGTTCCTCTTTGAGAAAAACCTTGAAAGAGTTTCCCTTAAGTTGGTCTCTCTTTGAGTAAGAGGGAAAATCTTTTTTAAAGCTTTTTCTCTTGAGTTGATTCTCAGCTCTTACACAAAGTTCTACCAACTCATCAAGGTTTGAGTATGAAAGAAGCTCTACCTTATCTCAAATGTCAGAGCTTAATCCACACAAAAACCAAGCAAGGGTGGCATTGGGTTCCTCAATGATATTGGCCCTTAGTATGAGAAGCTCCATCTTTTGTCTATACTCCTCAATACTTAGGTTATGTTGCCTAAGTCTTTGGAGCCTATCCAAAAGATCCCTCTCATAATATGAAGGAATATTCCTTCTTCGCAAGCAAGTTTTTAAATCATTCCAGTAGCGAATGTCAGGCATTGGTTTACAGGCCCTATCCTTGACTAACCCATCCCACCAATGCAAAGCAGGACCTTGAAAACAAAGGGACGCCAAAGGTACTTTCCTTTCTTCCCTTATTTCATCGGAAGAGTTGTTCCACTTTGACTTCCCAATCTAGGTAAGTCTCAACATCTTCCCTACCATAAAAAATAGGGTAGGTCTACCTTTGGCTCCCTAGCATGATTTGTGTTCTCTTGAGGAGAATGATGATTGTATGATGAATGAGAGTGATGCTTATGTTGATTTCTATAGTATTCTTCTTCACTAGTGCTAAAATGCCTAGATGGGGATCTTATGAGAATTCCTTTGTTTTTTCTATCACTCTCCCTCCTATCTCTCCTCTTCTTGTCTCCTTCTCTCTTCTTCCTTTTTTCTTTTTTTCTTTCTAGTTCTTTCCTTCTTCTCCTTTCCTCATCCCCTCTTCTCTCTCTTTGCCTTCTCTTTTCTCGCTTTTTTTCTCTTTTCTCATTTCCAATATCTCTTTTTTTAACTCTTCCTTCTTCATGCATTCTCCCCAAGCAAGGGCCCTATCACTAGGGCCATGGCTAGGAGAATATAAGAAGACATGGCTAGAGTAGAAGGAGGAAGATCTCACCTCCATATGACCATCAAGTTATGCAAGCCATGACTTATTTACTTGTAATTTTTATTTTAGGAACCTAGGATTTTATTTTGGACATGTATTGGTCCATTTAATTTTCTAGGAGGTGTCTTAGTAATAAGAAGGGGTAAGATTAGATTTTGGGCCTTTATTTAGGAAATAAGGGGGTAGTTTGATAACTACACCCTCTTTTCCTAAATAAAACCCAAAATAATAAAGGAGTAATCTTGGCCCTTGGATGAGGTAGCTTGGGCACCAATTCTCATCTAAAGGAGGGGATTGATTAGACTTTGGGCTTCAATCCTCCTCCCTTGGATGACTACTTTTAATCCTAGCCCTTCCTTTCCTTCATGACTTGTCAAAGAGGTTAGCTCCCTCTATAAAAAAGTGCTCCTTCACACTCTTGTATTTTTTACACTTTATTGAATGGAAAAACCTTGAGCTGGCCAAAATTCTCTTAGTGTCCACCCTTCTCTCTTTGAGAATTCCTTAGGCTTTTATCAAGGGTTCCATCCTTTGTGGCAAACTTTCCCTCTTAGGCTTATCTTACCTTAAGTTGCGCCTAAGACCACCTCACTTCAAATCAAACACAATATTACCTTCAAAATGAAGAATTTCAAGCATGAACCATTTAGCCAACTTTATTTTTTTTTAAACTCATTTGCATTCTTTGTTTTGCTTCTTTTTTTTCTCTATATTCCTCTTCTTTTTTTTTTTTTAGAATTTCATATTTTTTTAAGGGCTTAATTTTTGCAATGGTTCAGCCTAATTGATTGACAATAAGGTAATATTATTGATGATAAGAATCAAGGGAAGAAATTACCCAGAGTGCAGCCTTGCAATTCCTAGAAACCAAAGCTTTGATGACCAAATGATATGAATCCTCTTTGTCAGCTTAGGATTCTGAAAGGACCCTAGGAATTTAGCTTGCCACCTTAACAAAATTGATCAAAGTGGAATGCAAACAATTTGCAAAAAATAAATTTGATTAGAATCACTGTCAAACTTCTAGACACAGAATGGAAATTAAAAGTTATTGAAATTCAATTATTAAACGAGTTTTTGAATAGTGTAGAACTATGTAGTTTATTTGAGTATGGATAGAAAAAGAAGAAAATGGAATTGGAATTGATAGACTCAACACTTCCAAGGATGGAAGATATGTCTGCGAGATTGCACACACAAAGGGGTGAATTACCTTTGATAAATCTCAAAAGATTTTGGATTGTCAAGAACCCAAAGGAGAGAAAACTTCAACTAGTTTTTATATTTTCCAAAATATTCTCCCTTACATAAGTCTTGCACAAATATATATGCCTAATAAACTCAAGTTGTGTAGGTTTAGTGGCTTTCTACATTCAGCTGAAGCTACAAAATAATAAAAAAACTAATAATGGGCAACTTAATAACAAAGTATAACTGCCACAGCAAATTAAACATGTACTCTAATTATAATTGATAACCTAGGTGGCTGCAACTTTAATTAGACAATTCTGGTCACCCACCATTAACTAAGTAAACTCCAAGAAAATGAGTTTAATTTATTCCAAACTTCTCTTCTATTAAGGTCAAGCATTGTTCTTTTCAGTCATGAGACAATTAACAATTTTAAACTTTATTTCTTCAATGTTTGGCTCTTTTTGCAAAAGGGCTGCCAATACTTGTTGCATAGCTTCCTTAGCTTTCCTTGTCCTTACCCTTATCTTAGGTCCTCCAAGTCCTTCAAGTGCTTCAAGCTCCTTGCTCTTCATGTCCTCATTAAGAACCAACTGAAGAGAAGGTCTTACTCTAGGAAGGACTACTCTAATAACTCTTTCCACTCTTATACAAATAGGGACCAAGTCAATGGGAGCTCTTCCAAGAGCCACCCCAAGGATGATCAACCCACAAGCATGCATAAAGAAAAACATCATTTGCAGAGAGAAAACCCCCCTACTAGTTTTAGAGCTAGTAGTATTAAATGCTTCAAGTGATTTGGAAGAGGTCATATTGCTTCCCAATGCCCCAACAAAAAAACCATGATCATGAGGGGCCAAGACATTGAGAGTGAGTCATCTTCCTCTTCTAGTGAGAGTGAGGAAGAAGGGGGTAACATGCATGTAGAGGACATATATGCTTATAAGGGAGACTTGTTAATGGTAAGGAGGCTTTTGGGTAGCCAACCTTATAACACTAGCACATCTCAAAGAGAGAACATCTTTCACACAAGATGTCAAGTTTATAATCAAATATGTTCTCTCATTGTAGATAGTGACTCTTGTTGTAATTGTTGCAGCACAAGGTTGGTTGAGAAGCTATCCTTGACTTCCACTCCTCACCCCAAGCCTACAGACTTTAATGGTTGAATGAGAGTAAAGAGGTGGAAGTTAATCAACTAGTAGAGGTGCCATTTTCCATTGGGAACTACAAGGATGCTATCCTTTGTGATGTAGTACCAATGGAAACAACTCATATCTTATTAAGGCAGCCATGGCAATATGATAGAAAAGCTCTTCATGATGGCCACACTAATGAGATTACCCTCTCCCACTTAGGCACAAAGTTCAAGTTGTGTTCTCTTACACCTGCCCAAGTGTTGGAGGACCAACTTATCATGAAAAGAAAAAGGGAAGAGGAAGAGAAAAACAAAAAAATAAAAAATAAGCAAGCATTGCTGGTTGATGGATTGGAAGGAAGTGCCACTTCCAAGAAGGTTGTTCTAAAGGAGAGCCATTTTTCTACAAAAATGGACTTAAAACGTAGCCTCCTTATACAACAACCTCTCTACTTAATGCAATCTCACCTAGCATGCATCATGGCTAGGAGGATTCAAGGAAGGCATGACATGGATGAAAGCTCATTGAAGATTGGAAGCCATAGTCTTCATTTTTAGCTTGTAAATATTTTATTTTAATTAGCTAAATAGGAGCATATTTTTAATTAGCCACAAATACTAGGTTTGATAAGCCAAAGGGGAGAGGCCACAAGGGAGGGGCCTTTGATAACTCTTAGAAGCTCTCACAAAGGAGAAGGGAAGAAACTCAAAGGTAAGAACCTCACAACCAATATGGTCTCTAGGATTAAATTAAAGTGTCAAAAATACAAGTGAGGGGAGGAGCTCCTATTTATAGAGGTAGCTAACCTCTTGAACAAGATAACCTAAAAAATAAAGGCTAGGATTAAAAACAGAGATCTAAGGGAGGAGGATTGAGAAAAAATGGCCTCCTTAGATCATCAAACTTTATCCCCAAGTTTCTCAAACCAAGGGCCAAGATTCCTTCTTATTAGCTTAGGGGGTTTATGTAGTAAAAGAGGGGTGTAGATATCAAGGTTTACCTTATTTCCTTCATAAAGACCCAAAAAGCTAAATCCACCCTCTAAATTTCTAAGACACCTCCTAAAATAAAAAATGGACTAAATACATGTCCCAAATTAAATTCCGAATGCTCCTCAAAATTAAAATAAATGAAAAGTACATTTTATTAAGTAACGTCCCTAGCCTAATATCTTCACTCTCCATAGGAGGTGAAGTCTTCCTTTGTCTACAAGGGCTAGGTCTTCTTCAATCCTTCTAGCCATGGCCCTAGTGATAGGTCCTTGGCTAGGCATGGTTACATCATTTTGTCGAAATATTGTGTTTAAAATTTGTCTCTTTTTTTGTGTGGTTCATCATAATTCATGAGCCTTCTTAATGTTCTTTGAGTTTTTCTCAAAAGGTTGTTATTTTAAAGCTTTCCTTTGTTTTTCCACGGCTGCATTTTTTTGTGATGAACATGCTATGAACATCATTTTAATCTTTTTTTAATCCTTGTTGTGTCATGTTTGAAGTTTCGCTCCTTATTTTTCAAAAACTAGTCAAATATATGCATATTTCTCTCACAAGATGCATGAAACTTTGAAAAAAAATCTAGTGCTTTTTCTTTCACATTCTTGGCTGGCTAAACCTTTTGTGAGTGTTAGGAGACTCATATTTGCATGTAAAAATTTACTCTTGCATGCTCCATGTTTTATTTGACTTATGTGCGTAATTAATGCCTTACACATTTTTTGCTAGCCTTCCTTTTGCATGACTACATCATTCCTTGTCTTTATTGCATGATCCTAAGTCAAAAAAAGTGTCATATGGCTGAATATATTCTGAAAAAACTGAAAAAAAAACTGCACCTAAACAAGAGAGCAAAAGACAAGAAACACTTCCCAAAAAGATACCTTTCTTGCACCAAAATAGCAACTTTTATTTACCACCTTTTTGTACCCACTTTTAACACACGACAAGTGTAAAATCCATGCAACATATAAGGTTAAAAAAAATAATAAAATCTGATCCTCCTTGGTGGGACACATTTTGAGTGAAAAGAAGTGAAAGTTAAAAAAAGCCTTTTGATGGCTAAATGGATCAAGATTTCCAATCCACTTTCACCAAATGCCTCCAAAAGCCTTTTGATGGGTTCCACATCCTTAAGGGGTACCTGTTTAGAATGGGAAAACTTTGCATACCCTAAGGACCCATTAGAAAACTTTTGGTAAAGGAAAGTCATGAGGGAGGACTCATGGTCCATTTTGGGGTTGATAAAACCCTTAGTCTCCGAAAATCTAAATTTTATTGGCCTCACACGAGAGTGGATGTTCAACGACATTGCTCCAAGTGTATCACTTGTCTTCAAGCAAAATCAAGAATGATGCCTCATGGACTCTACACTCCTCTCCCTATAGCTAGCACCCCTTGGGTTGATATTAGTATGGATTTTGTGCTTGGTCTTCCAAGGACGCAAAGGGGATTTAATTCCATCTTTGTGGTTGTGGATCGTTTTAGCAACATGGCTCATTTTATACCATGCCACAAAGTGGATGATGCTAGCTATATTGCTAAGCTTTTCTTTAAGGAAGTGGTCTGTTTGCATGGTCTATCCAAGACTATTGTTTCCGATAGGGATGCTAAGTTCCTAAGTCATTTTTGGAAAATTCTTTGGCAAAACTAGGAACAAAGCTTGTCTATTCTACTACTTGCCACCCACAAACGGATGGGCAAAGTGAGGTAGTGAATAGGTCCCTATCCACATAGTTAAGGGTGATTTTAAAGGGGAATAAGAAAACTTGGGATGAATGCCTTCCCCACATAGAATTTGCCTACAATAGGGTGGTCCACAAGACTACTAATTTATCCCCTTTTGAGGTTATATATGGCTTTAATCATCTTACTCCTCTGGATTTGCTTCCACTCCCTAATACTACTTCCTTGTATCACAAAGAGGGAGTATCTAGGGCTGACTTTATAAAGAAATATTATGAAAAGGTCAAGAGTCAAATTGAAAATCAAACTCAAAAATATGTTAAGTATAACAACAAAGGAAGGAAAAAGGTAACCTTTGAAGTTGGGGATTGGGTTTGGCTTCACTTGAGGAAGGATAGATTCCCCACTCAAAGGAAGTCTAAACTAAGTCCTAGGGGAGATGGTCCTTTCCAAGTTCTTATGAAAATTAATGATAATGCATACATCTGAGACCTTTCCTCTGACTATGGAGTTAGTTCCTTTTTTAATGTTTGTGATCTTACACCTTTCCTAAGAGCTAATGACATGGAGGAGCTTGAAGATTTGAGGTCAAATCCATCTCACGAAGGAGGGCATGATGAAGGACCATCCTTGGGGCATCAAATAGGACCCATCACAAAATCCATGGCAAGAAGAATAAAAGAAAAGGAAGGTCATACCACACCAAGAGCATTAATGATCACATGTGCGGACTTTGGTGCATCTACCTAGTCTTTTGCTTTTTTTTCTTATTTTCCCCTTGTATTTTGGGGAACCTTAATCACTTAGGATTTCATTGTGTATTTTTATTTAGCCTTTGTATTATGGGGAAAATTAGTTTAGGATTTATTTTGGGACTTAAACCTTGACTTGTGAGGTCAAAAGTCCATTTCTTTCATTTTCTAGGCACAAGGGTATTTTAGTTATTTAGGGGGGAGGGACCTACATTTCATTTGAGGTCTATTTAGGGTTCATTTGAGAGGCATTTACCTCTCAAATTTTCGTGCAAATGGCCTAGAGGCCTCCCACCCTCTCTTTAAATACCCTAGGTTAGACTACATGTAGTCACTTTGGATATATTGGATATTTGAGAGAGTTTTCCTCATCATTCCTCTTCCTTAGTCATTTAGGGATCTCTTGGCCCCCTTCCTCTCCTTTCTACCTTAGAAGGAGCTTGGGTCTCCCTAGGATTGGCCTTCACCGTCTCCAAGTGAAGTGAGCTAGCCAAAGAGACACCATCCAACCACCACCACCCAAAACACCATTCTTTTGTCTCCATTTTTTTATGAACCACTTTCACCCTTCATAAGCCCCATTTTCACACCTATTTCAGCCCTTGAAGAAGATCCATTTCAACATCTCATCTTGGAGAAGAGTTGGTGACACCATGGAGAATGATGTGATCTTTGATGATCACTTGCCCAAAGGATCCTTTCTAAGGTCACTTGGAAGGGAAATGGATTTATGGAGAGGAAAGGAATGGGGTGAGGCGCCACAAATACTAGGTTTGATAAGCCAAAGGGGAGAGGCCACAAGGGAGGGGTCACTTGATAACTCTTAGAAGCTCTCACAAAGGAGAAAGGGGGACACTCAAAGGTAAGAACCTCACAACCAACATCGTCTCTAGGAATAAATTCAAGTGTAAAAAATACAAGTGAGGGGAGGAGCTCCTATTTATAGAGGTAGCTAACCTCTTGAACAAGATAACCTAAAAAAGAACAGCTAGGATTAAAAGGAGAGATCTAAGGGAGGAGGATTGAGAAACAATTCCCTCCTTAGATCATCAAACTTGGTGCCCAAGTTTCTCAAACCAGGGGCCAAGATTCCTTCTTATTAGCTTAGGGGGTTTATGTAGGAAAAAAGGGATGTAGATATCCAGGCTACCCCTTATTTCCTTCATAAGGACCCAAAAAGCTAAATCCACCCTCTAAATTCCTAAGACACCTCCTAAAAATAAAAAATGGACTAAATACATGTCCTAAATTAAATTCTTAATGCTCCTCAAAATTAAAATAAAGGAAAATTACATTTTATTAACTAAAGTCCCTAGCCTAATATCTTCAGTTTCCATAGGAGGTGAAGTCTTCCTTTGTCTGTAAGGGCTAGGTCATCTTCATTCCTTCTAGCCGTGACCCTAATGATAGGTCCTTGGTAGGCATGGACACATCATCCCCTCCCCCTTGAAGAGGATTTGACCTCAAATCCATGGGGTCTTCATCATTTTCAGCACCTACAAATGGAGACAAATCAGAAACATTAAAACTGGTGCTTACCCCATAATCCTCAGGCAGATCTAAAACATAGGCATTATTACTAATCCGCTCAAGGATTTGGAAAGGTCCATATCCTCTAGGGCTAAGTTTGGACTTCCTTTGAGAAGGAAATCTATCATTTCTCAAGTGAAGCCATACCCAGTCGCCCTTTTCAAAGATGACCTCTTTCCTCCCCCTACTGGCGAAAGTAGCATCTCTCAAGGATTGGCGCTCTACGTTAGCTTTAACCCTATCATGTAATTGTTTTACAAAAATGGCTTTTTCCTCTCCTTTATGCATAGCAACAGAAAGAGGAAGAGGTAAAAGATCTAGAGGACTACGAAGATTAAAGCCATAGACCACCTCAAAAGGAGAATGCTTGGTGGTTCTATGAACCACCCGGTTATAAGAAAATTCAATGTGGGGAAGGTACTCATCCCAAGACTTATGGTTGCCTTTAAGGAGAGCCCTCAACATAGTGGATAAAGATCTATTCACCACTTCTGTTTGCCCATCAGTTTGAGGGTGCCAGGTAGTGGAAAAAAGAAGTTTAGTTCCCAGCTTAGCCCAAAGAGTTTTCCAAAAATGGCTAAGGAACTTCACATCCCTATCTGACACTATTGAAGAGGGTATACCTTGCAATCAGACACTATTAAAGAAGACCTAGCCCTTGCAGACAAAGGAAGACTTCACCTCCTATGGAGAGTGAAGATATTAGGCTAGGGACTTTAGTTAATAAAATGCAATTTTCCTTTATTTTAATTTTGAGGAGCATTAAGAATTTAATTTGGGAGATGTATTTAGTCCCTTTTGAGGAGCATTCCTAAGACACCTCCTAAAAATAAAAAATGGACTAAATACATGTCCCAAATTAAATTCTTAATGCTCCTCAAAATTAAAATAAAGTAAAATTACATGATGTGATCTTTGATGATCACGTGCCCAAAGGATCCTTTCTAAAGTCACTTGGAAGGGAAATGGATTTATGGAGAGGAAAGGAATTGGGTGAGGCGCCACAAATACTTGGTTTCATAAGCCAAAGGGGAGAGGCCACAAGGGAGGGGTCCCTTGATAACTCTTAGAAGCTCTCACAAAGGAGAAAGGGGGACACTCAGAGGTAACAACCTCAACCAATATGGTCTCTAGGATTAAATTCAAGTGTAAAAAATACAAGTGAGGGAGGAGCTCCTATTTATAGAGGTAGCTAACCTCTTAAACAAGATAACCTAAAAAAGAAGGGCTATGATTAAAAGGAGAGATCTAAGGGAGGAGAATTGAGAAACAATTCCCTCCTTAAATCATCAAACTTGGTGCCCAAGTTTCTCAAACCAAGGGCCAAGATTCCTTCTTATTAGCTTACGGGGTTTATGTAGAAAAGAGGGGTGTAGATATCAAGGCTACCCCTTATTTCCTTCATAAAGACCCAAAAAGCTAAATCCAACCTCTAAATTCCTAAGACACCTCCTAAAAATAAAAAATGGACTAAATACATGTCCCAAATTAAATTCTTAATGCTCCTCAAAATTAAAATAAAGTAAAATTACATGATGTGATCTTTGATGATCACGTGCCCAAAGGATCCTTTCTAAAGTCACTTGGAAGGGAAATGGATTTATGGAGAGGAAACGAATGGGGTGAGGCGCCACAAATACTTGGTTTGATAAGCCAAAGGGGAGAGGCCACAAGGGAGGGGTCCCTTGATAACTCTTAGAAGCTCTCACAAAGGAGAAAGGGGGACACTCAAAGGTAACAACCTCAACCAATATGGTCTCTAGGATTAAATTCAAGTGTAAAAAATACAAGTGAGGGAGGAGCTCCTATTTATAGAGGTAGCTAACCTCTTGAACAAGATAACCTAAAAAAAAAGGGCTAGGATTAAAAAGGGAGATCTAAGGGAGGAGAATTGAGAAACAATTCCCTCCTTAGATCATCAACTTGGTTCCCAAGTTTCTCAAACCAAGGGCCAAGATTCCTTCTTATTAGCTTAGGGCGTTTATGTAGAAAAGAGGGGTGTAGATATCAAGGCTACCCCTTATTTCCTTCATAAAGACCGAAAAAGCTAAATCCACCCTCTAAATTCCTAAGACACCTCCTAAAAATAAAAAATGGACTAAATACATGTCCCAAATTAAATTCTTAATGCTCCTCAAAATTAAAATAAAGTAAAATTACATGATGTGATCTTTGATGATCACGTGCCCAAAGGATCCTTTCTAAAGTCACTTGGAAGGGAAATGGATTTGTGGAGAGGAAAGGAATGGGGTGAGGCGCCACAAATACTATGTTTGGTAAGCCAAAGGGGAGAGGCCACAAGGGAGGGGTCACTTGATAACTCTTAGAAGCTCTCACAAAGGAGAAAGGGGGACACTCAAAGGTAAGAACCTCAACCAATATGGTCTCTAGGATTAAATTCAAGTGTAAAAAATACAAGTGAGGGAGGAGCTCCTATTTATAGAGGTAGCTAACCTCTTGAACAAGATAACCTAAAAAAGAAGGGCTAGGATTAAAAGGAGAGATCTAAGGGAGGAGAATTGAGAAACAATTCCCTCCTTAGATCATCAAACTTGGTGCCCAAGTTTCTCAAACCAAGGGCCAAGATTCCTTCTTATTAGCTTAGGGGGTCTATGTAGAAAAGAGGGGTGTAGATATCAAGGCTATCCCTTATTTCCTTCATAAAGACACAAAAAGCTAAATCCACCCTCTAAATTCCTAAGACACCTCCTAAAAATAAAAAATGGACTAAATACATGTCCCAAATTAAATTCTTAATGCTCTTCAAAATTAAAATAAAGGAAAATTACATTTTATTAACTAAAGTCCCTAGCCTAATATCTTCACTCTCCATAGGAGGTGAAGTCTTCCTTTGTCTGCAAGGGCTAGGTCTTCTTCAATCCTTCTAGCCATGGCCCTAGTGATAGGTCCTTGGCTAGGCATGGTCACATCATCTGGGGTATTCGTCATTTTCAGCACCTACAAATGGAGACAAATCAGAAGCATTAAAACTGGTGCTTACCCCATAATCCTCAGGCAGATCTAAAACATAGGCATTATTACCGATCCTCTCAAGGATTTGGAAAGGTCCATCTCCTCTAGGGCTAAGTTTGGACTTCTTTTGAGAAGAAAATCTATCCTTTCTCAATTGAAGCCATACCCAGTCGCCCTTTTCAAAGATGACTTCTTCTCTCAAGGATTGGCGCTCTATGTTAACTTTAACCCTCTCATGTAATTGTTTTACAAAAATGGCTTTTGCCTCTCCTTCTTTATGCACAGCAACAGAAAGAGGAAGAGGTAAAAGATCTAGAGGAGTACGAGGATTAAAGCCATAGACCACCTCAAAAGGAGAATGCTTGGTGGTTCTATGAACCACCCGGTTATAAGCAAATTCAATGTGGGGAAGGTACTCATCCCAAGACTTATGGTTTCCTTTAAGGAGAGCCCTCAGCATAGTGGATAAAGATCTATTCACCACTTCTGTTTGCCCATCAGTTTGAGGGTGACAGGTAGTGGAAAAAAGAAGTTTAGTTCCCAGCTTAGCCCAAAGAGTTTTCCAAAAATGGCTAAGGAACTTCACATCCCTATCTGAAACTATTGAAGAGGGTATATCATGCAATCGGACAACCTCTTTAAAGAAAAGTCTTGCGATGTTGCTCGCATCATCCACTTTGTGGCAGGGAATAAAATGGGTCATTTTTGAAAATCGGTCCACCACCACAAATATGGAGTCTGCACCTCGTTGGGTTCTTGGGAGCCCAAGGATGAAATCCATGCTAATATCCTCCCAAGGTGCAGAAGGAGCAGGTAAAGGTGTGTATAGTCCATGAGGCATTGCTTTAGACTTTGCTTGCAAGCAAGCTATACATTTAGAGCAATGTCTATGGACATCTCTACGCATATGGGGCCAAAAGAATTTCTCTTGTAAAAGCATGAGGGTTTTTGAAATCCCAAAATGCCCCATGAGCCCACCTTCATCACTCTCTTTTATAAGTAAGTTCCTAATTGACCCTTGGGGTATACAAAGCTTACTCCCTTTGTAAAGATACCCCTCACTGATGAAGTACCCATCATGGGCCTTTAATGCAAATGCAGATGCAGAGGTAGCAAATATGGGGCCGAAATCCTTATCAGACGGATACATAGCCCGAATGTCATCGAATCCCAAGATTTTTGCACTCAAGGATGAATAAAGGGCATGACGCCTAGAAAGAGCATCAGCCAGCATATTTTGTTTTCCTTTCTTGTACTTGATGACATAAGGGAAGGATTCAAGATATTCCACCCACGTTGTATGCCTTTTGTTCAATTTACCTTGACCCCTCAAATATTTTAGTGACTCATGGTCACTATGAATGACAAACTCCTTGGGATCAAGGTAATGCTCCCAAGTTTGAAGGGCCCTAATTAGAGCATAAAACTCCTTATCATAGGTGGGGTAGTTGAGGGGGGCACCATTGAGTTTTTCACTGAAGTACGCAATGGGGTGCCTTCCTTGCAACAAGACAGCCCCCACACCTACACCAGAGGCATCGCATTCAAGTTCAAATGTTTTAGAAAAGTCAGGTAATGCCAAGACTGGTGCATGGGTCAGTTTATGCTTAATTAGCTGGAAGTCTTTCTCTTGTTTCTCACCCCAAAGGAAAGGAACTTCCTTTTTCACCAAATCATTTATTGGTGCGAAGAGCGTGGAGAAATTAGGCACAAAGTGCCTATAAAATCCAGCGAGACCATGAAAGCTTTTGATCTCTATCACACTCTTTGGGGTGGGCCATTCTTGAATAGCTTTTATCTTTTCGGGGTCAACATGAACCCCTTTTGTGCTAACTACAAAACCTAGGAAAACTACACTATCTACACAAAAGGTGCATTTTTCTAAGTTACCAAAAAGATGATTACTCCTAAGAAGAGAAAAAACATGCCTTGGATGTCCTAAATGATCATCTAGGTTCCTAGAGTAAACTAAAATGTCATCAAAGTAAACTACATAAAATTTACCAAGGCAATCCCTCAGTACATGATTCATTAAGCGTATTAATGTGCTTGGGGCATTACTTAGCCCAAAAGGCATAACCAACCACTCATAAAGACCAAATTTAGTCTTAAAAGCAGTTTTCCACTCATCACCCTCTTTGATCCTTATTTGGTGGTAACCACTTCTAAGATCTATTTTTGAAAATATTTTTGCCCCATGCAATTCATCCAACATGTCATCAAGACGGGGGATTGGGTGCCTATATTTTATGGTGATGTTGTTGATTGCACGACAATCAACACACATCCTCCATTGGCCATTCTTCTTGGGCACCAACAAGACTGGTACAGCACAAGGGCTTAGGGTCTTTTGAACCCAACCCTTCTCCAACAGCTCATTCACTTGAGACTCAATCTCTTGGGTCTCCATGGGGTTGGTCCTATAGTCAGGTCTATCAGGTAGACTTGCGCAAGGTACCAAATCAATTTGATGTTCTATACCCCTAATGGGAGGAAGTCCTTTCGGAACCTCATTAGGGAATATGTCATCAAATTCTTTTAAAATATCTTGAACCCCTTGAGGAAGGTGCTCATGTGCATGGGCTGTGGCAGTGCTCTCTGCAGAAGAATGCAAAATGGGAGAAGGATTTGATGCTTCTTTGCAAAAGAGGAGATAAAAGGGGTTGTTAGTCAAAGGAGCTTCTTTTAAATCACGTTTAGTATTGAGAGGGATCTTTTGGATAGGCTCCAAAGACTTAGGCAACATAACCTAAGTATTGAGGAGTATAGACAAAAGATGGAGCTTCTCATACTAAGGGCCAATATCATTGAGGAACCCAATGCCACCCTTGCTAGGTTTTTGTGTGGATTAAGCTCTGACATTAGAGATAAGGTAGAGCTTCTTTCATACTCAAACCTTGATGAGTTGGTAGAACTTTGTGTAAGAGCTGAGAAACAACTCAAGAGAAAAAGCTTTAAAAAGGATTCTCCCTCTTACTCAAAGAGAGACCAACTTAAGAGAAACTCTTTCAAGGGTTTTCCCAAAGAGGAACCCAAGCATTTTCAAGATACAAAAGCACCTCATGTAGAGAGAAAAACCCCTACTACTAAGCCTATTGAGAGGCAAAGTAGTATCAAATGCTTCAAATGTCTTGGGAGAGGCCACATTACCTCTCAATGCCCTAACAAGAAAACCATGATCATAAGGGGACAAGACATTTGTAGTGAGAATAGCTCATCTTCCTCCTCTAGTGAGAGTGAGGAAGAAGGGGGACATACTTTTGAACAACAGTGTGAGGAAGCTTTTCCTTATGAGGGGGACCTCCTTATGGTTCAAAGGCTTCTTGGAAGCTAACCTCTAGAGCTTGGCCAGTCACAAAGAGAGAACATCTTCCATACAAGATGTAAAGTAAATGACAAAGTATGTTCTCTCCTTGTTGATAGTGGCTCCTGTTGTAACTGTTGTAGCTCTAGGTTGGTTGAAAAGCTAGCCTTGACTACCATGCCCCATCCCAAACCTTACAAATTGCAATGGCTCAATGAGCAAGGGGAGATGGTAGTCAATGAACAAGTTATGGTTCCAATTTCCATAGGATCTTATAATGATGAGATTCTTTGTGACATAGTTCCTATGGAGGCTGGTCATATCCTGTTGGGAAGACCATGGCAATTTGACAAAAAAGCTATTCACCATGGTCACTCCAACCAAATAATTCTCACCCATAATGAAAAGCGCTTCAAATTGTATCCTTTGTCACCTTCTCAAGTGGCTGAAGATCAATTTGCGATGAAAAAGAAAAGAGTTGAGGAAAAACAAAAACAAAAAAAAAATACAACAAGCTTTACCCTTAAAGCTTGAAAAGCGTAAAGAGAGAGAGTCGGAAGGTGATGCCCCTTCAAAAGGGAATATTAGTAAAAGGAGCCTATTTGCTACTAAACGTGATTTAAAAGAAGCTGCTTTGACTAACAAGCCCTTTTATCTCCTCTTTTGCAAAGAAGCATCAAATCCTTCTCCCATTTTGCATTCTTCTGCTGAGAGCACTGCCACAGCCCATGCACATGAGCACCTTCCTCAAGGGGTTCAAGATATTTTAAAAGAATTTAATGACATATTCCCTAATGAGGTTCCGAAAGGACTTCCTCCCATTAGGGGTATAGCACATCAAATTGATTTGGTGCCTGGCGCAAGTCTACCTAATAGACCTGCCTATAGGACCAACCCCATAGAGACCCAAGAGATTGAGTCTCAAGTGAATGAGCTGTTGGAGAAAGGTTGGGTTCAAAAGAGCCTAAGCCCTTGTGCTGTGCCAGTCTTGTTGGTGCCCAAGAAGAATGGCCAATGGAGGATGTGTGTTGATTGTCGTGCAATCAACAACATCACCATCAAATATAGGCACCCAATCCCCCGTCTTGATGACATGTTGCATGAATTGCATGGGGCAAAAATATTTTCAAAAATAGATCTTAGAAGTGGTTACCACCAAATAAGGATCAAAGAGGGTGATGAGTGGAAAACTTCTTTTAAGACTAAATTTGGTCTTTAAGAGTGGTTGGTTATGCCTTTTGGGCTAACTAATGCCCCAAGCACATTCATGCGCTTAATGAATCATGTACTAAGGGATTGCCTTGGTAAATTTTGTGTAGTTTACTTTGATGACATTTTAGTTTACTCTAGGAACCTAGAGGATCATTTAGGACATCTAAGGCATGTTTTTTCTCTTCTTAGGAGTAATCATCTTTTTGGTAACTTAGAAAAATGCACTTTTTGTGTAGATACTGTAGTTTTCCTAGGTTTTGTGACAGAGATCAAAAGCTTTCATGGTCTCGCTGGATTTTATAGGTGCTTTGTGCCTAATTTCTCCACGCTCTTCGCACCAATAAATGATTTGGTGAAAAAGGAAGTTCCTTTCCTTTGGGGTGAGAACCAAGAGAAAGCCTTCCAGCTAATTAAGCATAAACTGACCCATGCACCAGTCTTGGCATTACCTGACTTTTCTAAAACATTTGAACTTGAATGTGATGCCTCTGGTGTAGGTGTGGGGGCTGTCTTGTTGCAAGGAGGGCACCCCATTGCGTATTTCAGTGAAAAACTCAATGGTGCCCCCCTCAACTACCCCACCTATGATAAGGAGTTTTATGCTCTAATTAGGGCCCTTCAAACTTGGGAGCATTACCTTGCTCCCAAGGAGTTTGTCCTTCATAGTGACCATGAGTCGCTAAAATATTTGAGGGGTCAAGGTAAATTGAACAAAAGGCATGCAACGTGGGTGGAATATCTTGAATCCTTCCCTTATGTCATCAAGTACAAGAAAGGAAAACAAAATGTGCTGGCTGATGCTCTTTCTAGGCGTCATGCCCTTTATTCATCCTTGAGAGCAAAAATCTTAGGATTTGATGACATTCGGGCTATGTATCCGTCTGATAAGGATTTCGGCCCCATATTTGCTACCTCTGCATCTGCATTTGCATTAAAGGCCCATGATGGGTACTTCATCAGTGAGGGGTATCTTTACAAAGGGAGTAAGCTTTGTATACCCCAAGGGTCAATTAGGAACTTACTTATAAAAGAGAGTGATGAAGGTGGGCTCATGGGGCATTTTGGGATTTCAAAAACCCTCATGCTTTTACAAGAGAAATTCTTTTGGCCCCATATGCGTAGAGATGTCCATAGACATTGCTCTAAATGTATAGCTTGCTTGCAAGCAAAGTCTAAAGCAATGCCTCATGGACTATACACACCTTTACCTGCTCCTTCTGCACCTTGGGAGGATATTAGCATGGATTTCATCCTTGGGCTCCCAAGAACCCAACGAGGTGCAGACTCCATATTTGTGGTGGTGGACCGATTTTCAAAAATGACCCATTTTATTCCCTGCCACAAAGTGGATGATGCGAGCAACATCGCAAGACTTTTCTTTAAAGAGGTTGTCCGATTGCATGGTATACCCTCTTCAATAGTTTCAGATAGGGATGTGAAGTTCCTTAGCCATTTTTGGAAAACTCTTTGGGCTAAGCTGGGAACTAAACTTCTTTTTTCCACTACCTGTCACCCTCAAACTGATGGGCAAACAGAAGTGGTGAATAGATCTTTATCCACTATGCTGAGGGCTCTCCTTAAAGGAAACCATAAGTCTTGGGATGAGTACCTTCCCCACATTGAATTTGCTTATAACCGGGTGGTTCATAGAACCACCAAGCATTCTCCTTTTGAGGTGGTCTATGGCTTTAATCCTCGTACTCCTCTAGATCTTTTACCTCTTCCTCTTTCTGTTGCTGTGCATAAAGAAGGAGAGGCAAAAGCCATTTTTGTAAAACAATTACATGAGAGGGTTAAAGTTAACATAGAGCGCCAATCCTTGAGAGAAGAAGTCATCTTTGAAAAGGGCGACTGGGTATGGCTTCAATTGAGAAAGGATAGATTTTCTTCTCAAAGGAAGTCCAAACTTAGCCCTAGAGGAGATGGACCTTTCCAAATCCTTGAGAAGATCGGTAATAATGCCTATGTTTTAGGTCTGCCTGAGGATTATGGGGTAAGCACCAGTTTTAATGCTTCTGATTTGTCTCCATTTGTAGGTGCTGAAAATGACGAATACCCCAGATGATGTGACCATACCTAGCCAAGGACCTGTCACTAGGGCCATGGCTAGAAGGATTGAAGAAGACCTAGCCCTTGCAGACAAAGGAAGACTTCACCTCCTATGGAGAGTGAAGATATTAGGCTAGGGACTTTAGTTAATAAAATGTAATTTTCCTTTATTTTAATTTTGAAGAGCATTAAGAATTTAATTTGGGACATGTATTTAGTCCATTTTTTATTTTTAGGAGGTGTCTTAGGAATTTAGAGGGTGGATTTAGCTTTTTGTGTCTTTATGAAGGAAATAAGGGATAGCCTTGATATCTACACCCCTCTTTTCTACATAAACCCCCTAAGCTAATAAGAAGGAATCTTGGCCCTTGGTTTGAGAAACTTGGGCACCAAGTTTGATGATCTAAGGAGGGAATTGTTTCTCAATTCTCCTCCCTTAGATCTCTCCTTTTAATCCTAGCCCTTCTTTTTTAGGTTATCTTGTTCAAGAGGTTAGCTACCTCTATAAATAGGAGCTCCTCCCTCACTTGTATTTTTTACACTTGAATTTAATCCTAGAGACCATATTGGTTGAGGTTCTTACCTTTGAGTGTCCCCCTTTCTCCTTTGTGAGAGCTTCTAAGAGTTATCAAGGGACCCCTCCCTTGTGGCCTCTCCCCTTTGGCTTACCAAACATAGTATTTGTGGCGCCTCACCCCATTCCTTTCCTCTCCACAAATCCATTTCCCTTCCAAGTGACTTTAGAAAGGATCCTTTGGGCACGTGATCATCAAAGATCACATCATGTAATTTTACTTTATTTTAATTTTGAGGAGCATTAAGACTGGTGCATGGGTCAGTTTATGCTTAATTAGCTGGAAGGCTTTCTCTTGTTTCTCACCCCAAAGGAAAGGAACTTCCTTTTTCACCAAATCATTTATTGGTGCGAAGAGCATGGAGAAATTAGGCACAAAGGGCTTAATCCACACAAAAACCTAGCAAGGGTGGCATTGGGTTCCTCAATGATATTGGCCCTTAGTATGAGAAGCTCCATCTTTTGTCTATACTCCTCAATACTTAGGTTATGTTGCCTAAGTGTTTGGAGCCTATCCAAAATATCCCTCTTATAATATGAAGGAATGTGCCTTCTTCTCCTTTTTTCATCCTCTCTTCTCTCTCTTTGCCTTCTCTCTTCTCGCTCTTTTTTCTCTTTTCTCATTTCCAACATCTCTTTTTTTAACTTTTCCTTCTCTTTTTGTTTTTCCTTTTCTTTTATTTCTTTTTTTCTCTCTTTTTCTTCTCTCTTTTCTTGTTCTTTAGCCATCCATTCCCTAAATTCTAAGTTAAGGTTTTCAAGAGTGTCTCCCTTAGAAGGTTTTCTTTGGTTGACACTCTTACTTGATGAACAACTATGTGCACTAGAATGTGTGTGGGAAGTCATGGTGCTTGGATGCTAAAAACTAAAGCTTAGCCAAAAACTTTTTTTTTTCAAGCAACACTCCTCTTTTTTTTTTTCTCACCTAAGGTGGCTTGATGAGTCTTTGGAACTCTTAGCCTCTACACGTTTTTTCAAAATAACATAAAATAAAATAAAAGTGCAAGAATGTAAAAGAGAAAGGGCTCTAATCGTGCTCCTAAGGTGTTGAAGGAAGTGTACCACTTCTCCCTTCTTCACCTAATTAACGAGGAACTACGCTAAAATTAACCAAAATTATTACAAACCAAGGGAGGGCCTTAAGGGCACTCAAACTCCCAATATAAAATTAAGTATACACAATACAAAGAATAAAAAAAATAAAACAAAGTCTTCACTCCAAGCTTTTTGGTGTTTGTCTCCTTTTGATCAAGCCCCTTTGAGTTGCATCAACCCACCCCAAGAATGCTACCCTTGTTTCCTCTTGTTTGGACTTGCCAAAATTTTATATATGGAACCTTTCCCAACCTTTCCTTACCAAGGCCGAATACAACACAAGACAACAAACAAAGGTGAATAACAAAACAAGGTTCACAAATCCAAGTGTATAGATTAAACAATGACAAACTCAAAGAAGTAAAGAAGACAAGCAAGAAAACATAAGGCTCACAAAGGAAGGTAGCACACAAATAACATTCCTAGATTAGCTCTAAGAGTAGAGATGAAAAAAGACTCAAACAAAAAAATGAAACCAATAGTTGCACACTTAATAAAATTTAAGTGACCAAAAACTAAAAAGCTTACTCAAGTAATTTTTTTTTGAATCACAATTGGTTCCTCATATCAAATGTTTCTACTATTAGGTACACAACTTCAAATTTGTCTTTCTTTTGAGTTCTTTATCTTCTTTCTTTTTTTAACTTGAACTTTTTCTATTTTTTTTTTAACTTTTTCTAATCATTTTTCTGCACCTAATAGCTTGTTGAATTGAAATTTTAATGAGGATGCTTGAAATAATAACGCTTGAGTGAATAAGCACAAAGTAAGGTCACACAATTTTCAAGCAATGCATGCAACTAAAGGAAAAACAACTTAGTAGTTCCAAATACCACTGAACTAATAGTGCTTAAGGAATGATTTAGGGCTGATTTTGAAGTAAATTGATTGCTCAAATTACTAACACAATTCACCCAAGCTAAAATTCCATAAAGAGGCACCAATAGTTAAGGTAAACCAAGTGGAAAGCTACTAATAATTCAACATAAAACAAGAAACAGATAAAGATTGAATTGAGCAAATATTTAAAAACAACAAAGAGATTAATATGCTTGAACTAAAAGCATAAAAGACTTAAGAGACTCAACAAGAGGTTTACCTCTTAGGAGCTCAATTCAAAATGTTTTTTAAGGATTTTTTGTAAAAACTTTTAAGAGGCTAAAACCTATGGAATTTAAATGAGACAAAATAGGAAACTAACATGACTAGTATTTGACAAAACACAAGATTAAGAAAAAATAATACACCTAAAAATAGAGCAAAAATTTCAGCAAGAGACTCAAAACAAAAGGCGCAACAAAGTGGCCAAAGTTGATCACCACAATGGTGTGGAAAAATCCTCAACCATGTGGGTTTAATGGTCACAACTTCTTAGGCACACTTTAACATAAAAAACCAAGGGAAAATTAAGCAACTTGAACACGGAAATAAGATGCAAAGAGAGGAACAAATAAAACCACATCAAATTAAATGGAACATAAGCGTGTAGATAGAAAACAAATGTGCATATAATAGCAAGAATAAAAAGTTATACTACTAGACAATAAAGGAAATAGATATGACAAAAAATGAATGACTTTAAAATAAAGAGAACAAAGAGATAAACAACAAAGCAAAAAAAATTGAGAAAGAACGTGACCTTTAGAAAGTGGCTCTAGATACCACTTGATGTGATCTTTGATCATCACGTGCCCAAAAGATCCTTTCTAAGGTCACTTGGAAGGGAAATGGATTTGTGGAGAGGAAAGGAATGGGGTGAGGCGCCACAAATGCTAGGTTTGATAAGCCAAAGGGGAGAGGCCACAAGGGAAGGGTCCCTTGATAACTCTTAGAAGCTCTCACAAAGGAGAAAGGGAGACACTCAAAGGTAAGAACCTCACAATCAATATGGTCTCTAGGATTAAATTCAAGTGTAAAAAATACAAGTGAGGGGAGGAGCTCCTATTTATAGAGGTAGCTAACCTCTTGAACCAGATAACCTAAAAAAGAAGGGCCAGGATTAAAAGGAGAGATCTAAGGGAGGAGGATTGAGAAACAATTCCCTCCTTAGATCATCAAACTTGGTGCCCAAGTTTCTCAAACCAAGGGCCAAGATTCCTTCTTATTAGCTTAGGGCGTTTATGTAGGAAAAGAGGGGTGTAGATATCAAGGCTACCCCTTATTTCCTTCATAAAGACCCAAAAAGCTAAATCCACCCTCTAAATTCCTAAGACACCTTCTAAAAATAAAAAAATGGACTAAATATATGTCCCAAATTAAATTCTTAATGCTCCTCAAAATTAAAATAAAGGAAAATTACATTTTATTAACTAAAGTCCCTAGCCTAATATCTTCACTCTCCATAGGAGGTGAAGTCTTCCTTTGTCTACAAGGGCTAGGTCTTCTTCAATCCTTCTAGCCATGGCCCTAATGATAGGTCCTTGGCTAGGCATGGTCACATCCTTAGGCTCCTCGGTAATGCCCACTCTCATCATGAAAAGCTCCATTGCTTTCCTATATTCCTTAACACTTGAATTGTATTGTTTCAATCTTTGTAATTTGCCTAGGAGCTCTCTTTCATAATAGAAGGGGATGTGCCTTTGCCTCATAGCCTCTTGAGATCATTCCAATATTCCATAGGAGGGTTATAAAGGTGGTGCCTCTCATTAATGATGGAGGTCTACCAATACATGACATGCCCTTGGAAGCTAAAGGTTTCCAGGGAGACTTTTCTTTCTTCACTAACATTGAAGCAAGTAAAGAGTTGTTCTACCTTCATTTTCCAATCAAGGTAGGCTTCCACATCGACTTTACCCTCAAAATAGGGTAGGTCTAGTTTTTGTTCCATAGGAGGGATTCGGTTTTGAGTATTATTATTTTGATGCACTCTTCTACTCCTAGGTCTCTCTCATAGGCCTTACTTCCACACATCTCACTTGTGCTAGACCTATACCTTCTTTTCTATTTCTCTCTTTGTTCTCTTTCCTTTCTGTCCCTCTCTTCTATTTCTCTTCTTTCTATATCTCTTCTCTTTCTTTCTTCTCTCTCTTTTCTTTTTTCTCTTTCTTTCTTTTCTCTTTCTTTCTCTTCCCTCTTTCTTTCTCTTTTCTCCTTCTTTCCTCTCTTTCTTTCTCTTCTCTCCTTCTTTCCTCCCTTTCTTTCTCTTCTCTCTTTCTTTCCTCTCTTTCTTTTCTTTGTTTAATTTCTCTTATCTCCCTCTAGTCTCTTTATTTTCTTTCCCTTTCTTTTTCTTCTCTCATTCTCTCTTCTCTTTCATCTCTTTTTTTGTTTTGTTTCTCTTTTTCTTCATGCCTTCTCTCTTCTCTTTCTCCCCTCTCTTATGTTTCCTTTTTCTTTTACTCTCCACTCCCTAAACTCACTCACAAACTTATTGGTCCTTGGGAGGAATCTAGAAGGGGTGGTTGAATAGATTCATCAAAATATTTTTGAAACTTTTCTATTCAAATCAACAATATCAGAGTTTTTCAAAAGTTTTCCCTTAAAAAAAATTTCAAAATCTACCTTGTAATTTTCACAAATGGGTTTTTCCAGAAGCACGACAAGACTCAATCCTTTTAATATGTCTGGCAATAAACTCAATATATAGCAATTCCTTCAAGACTTGTTTACTATTGCAATTAGTCAAAATACAATATGCATTGCACCAACAAGTTTATCAATCACAAAACAAATTGGTAGATAAAGAATTGAATCAAGTTACAAACCCACAATTTTTGTTACAATTACCCAAACCCAATATAAAAATAAAAGTACTGTAAAGTCTAATTCGTTGCAAGTTAATTGTGTCTTTTGACTTTTTAGGAGGAATATCAGTTGTACTTGCATCATCATCATCTACCAAGGAAAATCCCTTTTTCTAGGGGTTAGATTCATCAAATACAACATGAATTAATTTGTCCACACTCAAGCATATTTTATTGAATACTCTATATGCTTCACTACATGTATAATATCCTAATAATACTACTCCGATCGCTTTTGCTTCAAACTTGCCAAGATTATCCTTATTGTTCAAAACAAAACATTTACATCAAAATACCTTATGCATACCTCCCTTGATCTTTTTCTAGAGGTTTCCTTCTTTGGTGAAATGGTTTGTCGAAAGGTAAGAAGTGAGGTGGTTTTAGGCGCCACTTATGGTAAGATAAGCCTAAGAGGGAAAGTTTGCCACAAGGGAAGGAACCCTTGATAAAAACCTAAGGAATTCTCAACGAGAGAAGGGTTGATACTAAGAGAATTTTGGCCAACTCAAGGTTTTTCCATTCAATAAAGTGTAAAAAATACAAGAATGTGAAGGAGCACCTTTTTATAGAGGGAGCTAACCTCTTGGACAAGTCAAGAAGGAAAGGAAGGGCTAGGATTAAAAGGAGTCATCCAAGGGAGGAGGATTGAAGCCCAAAGTCCAATCAATCCCCTCCTTTAGATGAGAATTGGTGCCTAAGCTACCTCATCCAAGGGCCAAGATTACTCCTTTATTAGTTTTGGGTTTTATTTAGAAAAAGAGGGTGTAGTTATCAAATTACCCCCTTATTTCCTAAATAAAGGCCCAAAAGCTAATCTTACCTGTTCATATTACTAAGACACATCCTAGAAAATTAAATGAACTAATACATGTCCAAAATAAAATTCTAGGTTCCTAAAAGAAAAAATTACAAGTAAATAAGTCATGGCTTGCATAACTTGATGCTCATATGGAGGTGAGATTTTCCTCCCTCTACTCTAGCCATGTCTTCTTCTATTCTTCTAGCCATGGCCCTAGTGATAGGGCCCTTGCTTGGGGAGCATGCATCAATACCCTAAGGTGAGAGATATTTGGTTTTCTACCCTTGAATAATTCACATGGTGTTAATTTAAAAAATGGACAGATCAGAATTCTGTTAAGAACATAACATGCAGTGCTCACAACATCAGCCTAGAAGTACTTAGGCATAGAATTTTCATTGAGCATTGATCTAGCTAATTCAATTAGACATCTATTTTTCATTTCCACCACCCCATTCTGTTGTGGTGTTCTGGAAGCAAAAAAGTTATGATCAATGTCATGCTCTTCACAAAATTTCTCAAGCTCATCATTCTTAAATTCACCACCATTGTCGCTTCTTAAGGGCTTAATTTTCAAATCTTTTTCATTTTGGATCCTTTTGGCAATTCTGAAAAAAGCACACAACGCATTATTTTTACAGATAAGAAAGCTATCCATGTAAATCTAGGATAATCATTAATTATAACCAACCCATATAAGTTCCACCTAGACTTACAGTTCTAGAAGGACCAAATAGATCCATATGCAAAAGTTCAAGTAGGCCTACTATAAGATTTCTAGATGCAAGTCTATTTAATTGACCTAAATTGATGTGTGCAATGTGTCTATGCCAAAGTGATGATAAATCATCTCTAGATAATAAGCATGTGATGAATGGTCAATGTCAAGCACATAGATGTTGTTTACTCTCATGCCAACAAACAAAACATGATTCGATGCATCACTAATAGTGCAATACTCATTATCAAACTTGATTTTAAAGTTTTGGTCACATACTTGACTTATGTTGAGCAGATTGAATTTAAGATCATCAACAAGTAAAACTTTATCAATTTGAACAGAGCCTTTGTTACTAATGCTTCCAATACCAAGGATTTGACCTTTATTGTTATCTCCATAAGTGGCAAAACCACCTTTTTTGGTTGAAGAGAAATGGACTTGCTTCTATCTCCTATTATGTGCCTTGAGCATCCACTGTCCAGGTACCACAAGGACTTCTTTGCTTGAAGGCACACCTCTTTCTCTACTTTGGCTTTAATCATCAAGTAGAGATTAGCTTCTCGGTCACTTTCAATTTCACTTGAGGAAGTGGTAGAGGTATTGTCTTCCCGCGTAATGTAAGCCTTCTTCCTCTTATTCTTCTTGAATTTTGGTCTAGGCTCTTCATTGTTCTATTTTCTGGTTAGGGAAGGGCAATCAACTTTCATGTGACCTGTCTTACCACATTTAAAGCAAGTGAACTTTGGAGGAGTTGTATTCCCCTTTCTTTGATTACATTTTTCCACTTGAGAATTTCCTTTTTTTGTTGTTCTTCTTAATAAACTTTTTTAATTTTCTTACCATGAGACTCATGTCCTCAGATTCTGTATATTCACTCTCAGTGCTTTCATCACCACTTGATTGTTCATGTGTTTCCAGTGCTAAGTCTTGGCCTTTCTTTTCTTTCTGTTCTTCTTCTGCCATTCTAGCCATATCCATCTCATACTCCATGAGCTTTCCAAAGTGTTTAGCATTTGTCATGGTAGCCTTTGATTTTGTGATTGCTGTCACGGTGGGTTGCCATTTGTAGTTAAGAGATTTTAGTATCTTCACATTCAACTCTTTTCCCTAAAACAACTTTCCAAGTCCTTTCATATGATTGATTATGTGTGTAAACCTTTTCTGTACATCCATGATTGTTTCACCTTGATTCATGTTGAACATTTCATACTCTTTGATCAAGGTATTCTTTTTAGCCCATCTTACTTCAGGTGTACCTTCATGGGTGACTTGGATTAGATCCCACACTTCCTTAGCTGTATTACATGGTGATACCCTGAAAATATCATCACTATTGAAAGCAAAGTGTATAATATTTAAGGCTTTTGAATCATTCTCAACACATTTTATTTCATTAATGGTCCACAATTCATATGGTTTTTCAACTACTTGATTTTCAACCATATATGTAGGAATTTTATAATTAGTTACAACAGCTTGCCATATGCCTTTATTTATAGACTCCATAAAAATTGTCATTATTACTTTCCAAAAAGCATAATTTTCACCAATGAATAATGATAGTCTGTTAATAGAGACACCCTCACTAAAAGGTAGTTGATTCCCTGCCATTTTCAAAGAAAAAAAATGGATCGATATTTCTTCTACAATAAGAATTCCCTGACAATAATAATGGTAGTTGATTCTTCTACAATAATAATAATCTTGAATATTTCTCAAGACCCCACTCTTGAATATTTTTCAAACCTTTCTTGATGCACTCCCTTGATCTCTTCAACCAAGGTTCCTTCCTCTAAGAAGATTGAGGATGGAAAAGGATAGGGATGGAGGGTAACTTGATGCCACTTCTCTAGGGAAAAGATAAGTCAAGAAAAATTTTACTAAGAGGCTTTTCACAAGGAAGAGAACCCTTGATAAAATCTTAAAGGAAGAGAATCCTAAAGAGAGAGGTTTCTCAATGACATTTTACTATAGAAGAATGCTCTTAAAGGGTCTTAAATCAATTCAAAATTCAAGTGTGATGTTTACAAGAGAGACTAGGTGTGTATATAGCCCAATGAGAAAGCTAGGCACTCAAAACTAGGCAATGTGGGACTTTAGGCCGAATTAGGATTAGAGACACCTACTCTAAACCTAGGAGGGGTGCAAAAACTAATCCAAAGGTGTGGGAAAGAAGCCCAGCACGCCTTGGACAAGAGGCCCCTAACTAAGCTTACCTCATCTCACTAACTAATAACACCTCTTCTTCCTAATTACAAAGTAAATGGCCGAAATACATGGCCCAAAAGGAAATTCAAAGCTAATTAATATTTTACGAAGTGGAATCTATGGACTATGGCCTAATATGTCTATCTCCATCATGAGTTGAGGTCTTGATGAGTATTTTCGGGGCAGGTCTTCCTCTATCCTCCTAGCCATGGCCCTAGTGAGAGGGCCCTTGGTAGGTATGATTGCTTCATCTCCTTGCCCGTCGAAAGGATTTGTCCTCAAATTTGAAGGGTTGTCCTCTTCCATGTTAGCACCTAAAAAAGGTGTAAGGTCACCAACATTAAAAGTGTGCTAGCTCGGTAATCCTCAGGAAGGTCTAACTTATATTCATTATTATTTACCTTCTCAAGGATTTGGAAGGGACCATCTCCTCGAGGGCTAAGTTTGGACTTCCTCTTAGATCTGATACCAAATGATGTCTCTTCTATGTTCCTATATATCTCAAAGGCATCTCTTTCTTTTTCTTTCTTCTATTTTTCCCTTCTTTCTATCTCTCTTTTCTCTTTCTCTCTCTTTTCTATTTCTTTTTCCTTTTCCTCTCTTTCTCTTCTCTTTTTTTCTTTTCTCTTGCTTTTCTTTGTTCTCTTTCTCTCTTTTCTTTTTCTCTTCTTTCATCCCTCTCTTTTTCTCTTTCCTCTCTTTCTATTTTTCTTTTCTTTTTTCCCTCTCCTTTTCTCTTTCTCCTTTCTCTTTTTTCTCTCTCTTTTTCTCTTTCTTTTCTCTCCTTCTCTCTTCTTTTTTCTCTATCTAATTTTTGTTGCTCTCTTTTTCTCCTCTCTTTGTATTTTCTTTCTTTCTCCCAAAATTCTTCTCTTTCTTTTTGTTCTCTCTCCCAATCATAAGAGTCTCCCTAGGATTGGCCTTCACCTTCTCCAAGTGAAGTGAGCTAGCCAAAGAGACACCATCCAACCACCACCACCCAAAACACCATTCTTTTGTCTCCATTTTTCATGAGCCACTTTCACCCTTCATAACCCCCATTTTCACACCTATTTCAGCCCTTGAAGGAGATCTATTTGAACATCTCATCTTGGAGAAGAGTTGGTGACACCATGGAGAAGGTGGAACCATCAGTCCAACTTTGCATAAAAAAAAGTGGAAAATCAATTAAAAAGGAAAGGTGGAGTAAAAAGAGAATTTCCATTCTACAATTATGCAAAGAGGGACCTAGGCAAGGGAAGATCTTCCAAGAGCTCTCCCAAAGAGGAACCATCCAATCATGTGCATAAAGAACATAAACCCATGCATAATAGAGACAACCCCCCTACTAGTTCTAGCAATAGTACTAGTAGTATTAAATGCTTTAAATGTCTTAGGAGAGGCCACATTGCCTCTCAGTGCCCCAATAAGAAAACCATGATCATAAGGAGCCAAGAGATTTTTAGTGAGAGTAATCTTCCTCCTCTAGTGAGAGTGAGGAAGAAGGGGGTCATGAGCATCATGAGCATGACATTGTTAAAAACCCTTGCGATGGAGACCTCTTAATGGTTAGGCGCCTTCTTGGAAGCCAACCCCTTGAGATTAACCACTCCCAAAGAGAGAACATTTTTCATACACATTGTAAAGTTTTAGACAAAACTTGTTCTCTCATTGTGGATAGTGGGTCCTGCTGCAATTGTTGTAGCTCAAGGTTGGTAAAGAAGCTAGCCTTACAACCAATTCCTCATCCTAGACCTTACAAGCTCCAATGGCTTAATTAGGAAGGGGAAATGGTTGTAAAGCAACAAGTGAAGGTGCCATTCTCCATTGGAAAGTATCAAGATGAGATCTTATGTGATATAGTTCCAATGGAGGCCGGCCATATCTTGTTAGGGAGGCTTTGGCAGTTTTACAAACAAGTCATTCACCATGGCTACTCTAATGAGATAATCCTCACTTCTAAGGGCAAAAGAATAAAGTGGATTCCTCTAACACCATCACAAGTGGCTGAGGATCAACTTATCATGAAACATAAAAGAGATGAGGAAAAAAAAAGTTCAAAGTAAAAAAAAAAAGGCTTCCACCCCTAAAGCTTTGAAAGGGCTAAAGAGGGAGAGTTGGAAGGAGGTACCCCTTCCAAAGAGGTAATTAAGAAAGAGAGCCATTTTGCAACAAAAATGGATATTAAAAAAGCTCTCTTGCTTGATCGACCTTTTTATCTCCTTGTTTGTAAAAAGGTACCTTTTAGCACTGGCACAAGTCATGAAATTGAGTCTTTTCCAAAAGGGGTTCAAAATCTTTTAAAAGAATTTGATGATCTCTTTCCTTAAGAGGTTCCAAGGGGATTACCACCTCTAAGGGGAGTAGAACACCAAATTGATCTTATTCCTAGCGCGAGTCTACCCAATAGGCCCACGTATAGGACAAACCCCATTGAGACCAAAGAGATTGAGTCTCAAGTTCAAGACTTGTTGGAGAAGGGTTGGGTTCAAAAGATCTTTAGCCCTTGTGCAGTCCTTGTTTTGTTGGTGCCCCAAAAGGATGGAAAATGGTGGATGTGTATGGACTGTCGTGCCATCAACAACATCACCATTAAGTATAGGTACCCAATCCCTAGGCTAGATGATATGCTTGATGAATTACATGGAGCCAAAATATTTTCAAAAATTGATCTTAGAAGTGGTTACCATCAAATAAGAATCAAAGAAGGAGATGAATGGAAAACCGCTTTTAAGACCAAATTCGGTCTTTATGAATGGTTGGTGATGCCTTTTGGGCTCACCAATGCTCCAAGCACTTTTATGCGCCTCATGAATCATGTACTTAGGGATTGCATTGGTAGGTTTGTAGTTGTTTATTTTGATGATATTTTAGTCTATAGTAGGTCTTTAGAAGAACATATAGGACACCTTAGGGAAGTCTTATCTGTCCTTAGAATAAATAAACTTTTTGCAAACTTAGAAAAATGCACCTTTTGTGTTCCTAGTGTAGTTTTCTTGGGCTTTGTCATTAGTGCCCCCAAAAAATCAAGGCCATTCAAGAGTGACCTACCCCTACCAGTGTGACTGAGATCAAGAGCTTTCATGGCCTCGCGGGATTTTATAGGCACTTGGTGCCTAACTTCTCCACACTAGCTTCACCACTCCATGACTTGGTGAAGAAGGAAGTTCCTTTCTTGTGGGGTGAAAAACAAGAATAAGCTTTTCAACTGCTCAAGGATAAACTCACTAATGCACCCGTTCTAGCCCTCCCCGACTTTTAAAAAACTTTTGAGCTAGAATGTGATGCATCGGGAGTAGGTGTAGGAGTTGCGCTGTTGCAAGGGGGGCACCCCATTACTTATTTTAGTGAAAAACTCAATGGTGCCCACCTCAACTACCGTATCTACGACAAGGAGTTTTATGCCTTGATCCATGCCCTCCAAACTTGGGAAAATTATCTTGTTTCCAAGGAATTTGTCATTCATAGTGACCATGAGTCACTTAAGTATTTAAGGGGGCAAGGAAAGTTGAACAAGACACATGCTAAATGGGTTGAATTTCTTGAAACTTTTCCTTATGTCATCAAATATAAAAAGGGAAAAAAATGTGGTGGTTGATGCTCTTTCAAGGAGGCATTCTCGCCTTCCCACCTTTAATGCTCAAATTTTGCGAGTTGATGACATAAAGGAAATGTATCCTTCTGACCAAGACTTTGGAACCATATATGCTGCCTCATCTTCCAAAGCCAAAGATGGCTTCTACCTGTGTAAGGGGTAGTTATTCAAAGAGGGCAAACTTTGTGTACCCCAAGGATCCATTAGGAAATTGCTGACAAAAGAGAGCCATGAAGGTGGGCTTATGGGGCATTTTGGAATTGATAAAACCTTAATGCTTTTAAAAGAAGAATTCTTTTGGCCCTATATGAAAAAAATGTCCAAAGACATTGCTTACGATGCATAACTTGTTTACTAGCTAAGTCCCGAGTAATGCCCCATGGACTCTACACACCTTTACCCACTCCTTCTACACCTTGGGTAGATATTAGCATGGATTTTATCCTTGGGCTCCCAAGAACCCAACGAGGTGTAGACTCCATCTTTGTGGTAGTAGACCGCTTAGTAAAATGGCACATTTCATTCCCTGCCACAAAGTGGATGACGCGAGTCACATCGCAAGGCTTTTCTTTCGTGAGGTTGTCCGCTTGCACGGAATACCCTCAACCATAGTCTCTGATAGGGATGCTAAGTTCCTTGGCCATTTTTGGAAAACTCTTTGGGCAAGGCTAGGAACCAAGCTCTTATTTTCTACCACCTGTCATCCTCAAACAGATGGACAAACTGAGGTAGTAAATAGATCCCTATCCACTATGTTGAGGGCACTCTTGAAAGGCAACCACAAGTCTTGGGATGAATATCTTCACCACGTTGAATTTGAATATAATAGGTGATCCTTGATCTTTTCTAGAGGTTTAAAGTATTTAGTGAAATAGTGCATGGAGAGGTAAGGGATGAAGTGTTTAGGCACCACTCAAGGGAGATAAGCCTAAGGAAGGTTGACTTGCCACAAAGGATGGAACCCTTGATAAAAGCTAAGGGAACTCTCAAAAGAGAAGGTAGGGGACACTAAGAAAGAATTCAGCCAAAGCAAAATCTCTATTGATCAAAGTGTAAAAAATACAAGAGTGTGAAGGAGCACCTTTTTATAGAGGGAGCTAACCTCTTGGACAAGTCAAGAAGGAAAGGAAGGGCTACGATTAAAAGGAGTCATCCAAGGGAGGAGGACTGAAGCCCAAAGTTCAATCAATCCCCTCCTTTAGATGAGAATTGGTGCCCAAGCTACCTCATCCAAGGGCCAAGATTACTCCTTTATTAGTTTTGGGTTTTATTTAGGAAAAGAGAGTGTAGTTATGAAACTACCCCCTTATTTTGTAAATAAAGGCCCAAGATCTAATCTTACCCCTTCTTATTACTAAGACACCTCCTAGAAAATTAAATGGACTGATACATGTCCAAAATAAAATCCTAGGCTCCTCTAAGTAAAATAAATGAAAAATTACAAATAATAAAAGCATAAAGAAATCCGCCCAAGCTAATAGTGAGTCATGGTTTGCACATCTTGATGGACATATAGAGGTGAGGTCTTGCTCCATCTATTCTAGCCATGTCCTCTTCTATTCTTCTAGCCATGGCCCTTATGATAGGGACCTTGCTTGTGGGGCATGCATCATCCCCTCCCCCTTGGGAAGGATTTGCCCTCAAATCTGATAGGTCCTCCTCTTCTTCATCAGTACCTACAAAAGGAATTAAGTCACACACATTAAAAGTAGTACTGGCGCCATAGTCCTCAAGAATTAAGGGTTTTTGTTGTTTAGCACCCCAAAGTAAGGGAACTTCCTTCTTCACCAAATCATTGATTGGTGAGAAAAGTGTGGAGAAATTAGGCACAAAGCGCTTATAGAAACTCACGAGACCATGAAAGCTTTTGATCTCAGCCACACTTTTTGGGGTGGGCCATTCTTGGATGGCTTTGATTTTGTCGTGGTCCACATGAACCCATCTTTATTGACTACAAAACCTAAAAACACCACACTCTCTACACAAAAATTACACTTTTCAAGGTTTCCATAGAGTTGGTGTGACCTAAGAATGCAAAAGACGCGCCTAAGATGACCTACATGCTCATCTAGGCTCTTGCTATACACTAAAATATCATCAAAATAAACTACATAAAATTTTCCTAAGTAATCCCTAAGGACATGATTCATAAGCCTCATGAAGGTGCTTAGGGCATTGGTAAGCCCAAAGGGCATTACCAACCACTCATAAAGCCTAAACTTGGTCTTAAAAGCAGTTTTCCACTCATCACCTTCCTTGATGCGAATTTTGTGATAACCACTCTTAAGATCAATTTTCGAAAATAATTGGGCCCTATGCAATTCATCAAGCATGTCATCAAGCCTAGGGATAGGATGCCTGTATTTGATTGTGATGTTATTGATTGCTCGACAATCAATGCACATCCTCTATTGGCCATTCTTCTTGGGCACCAACAAGACTGGCACAACACAAAGGCTTAGGCTCTCTTGAACCCAACCCTTCTCCAATAGTTCTTGGACTTGAGACTCAATCTCCTTGGTCTCCATGGGATTAGTCCTATAAGCAGGCCTATTAGGCAGGCTAGCCCCAAGTACCAAGTCAATTTGGTGTTCTATACCCCTAATTGGAGGAAGTCCTTTGGGAACTTCATCAAGGAATATATCACCAAACTCATTTAAAAGCTCTTGAACCTCTTGAGGTAGGTTCTCATGTCCAAGTTCTATGGTAGTGCTAGAACTAGAAGGAAAAGAAGTGGAGGGGGAGAAAATGGGGGATGCCTCTTTGCAAAGGAGGAGATAAATAGGTCTGTTAGATAAGGGGGCTTCCTTTCAATCCAATTTTGTCGCAAATAAACTCCCTTTACTAATGACTTTCTTGGAAAGGGAACCAACTTTCAACTCAACCTCTTTACCCCTTTTAAGCTTTAGGGGTAAAGCTTTGCTCTTTTTTTTCTCCTCATCTGTCTTATGTTTCATGATGAGTTGGTCCTCCGCCACTTGTGAAGGTGTTAGCAGACACTAGAGAAGTGAGAGCTAGACTCACTACTATAAACATCTTGGGCCCTCATGATGATGTTTCTCTTAGTAGGGCATTGAGAAGCAATATGGCCTCTCCCAAGACATTTAAAGCATTTGATACTACTAACTTTCTCATGAGAGTCAGTAGTAGGGGTTTTTCTCTATAGATGTGATGTTTTATGCTCTTTGAAGTGCTTGGGATGTTCCTCTTTGGGGTAACTCTTAAAAGAGTTCCCCTTAGGTTGGTCCCTCTTTACATAAGGTGGGTTATCCTTTTTAAAAGTTTTCCTTCTAAGTTGGTTTTGCACCTTGATGCAAAGTTAGACTAACTCATCAAGGGAATTGTATGAGAAGAGCTCTACCTTATCATGAATTTCGGGGCTCAACCCACACAAAAACCTTGCCATAGTGGCCTTGGGTTCCTCAATGATACCCGCCCTCAAGATAAGAAGTTCCATCTTTTGTCTATACTCTTCTATACTAAGGTTGGTTTGCCTTAGTCTTTGGAGTCTATCCAAAAGATCTCTTTCATACCAAGAGGGAATATGCCTTCTTCTTAGAGCACTTCTAAGATCATTCAAATATCTTATGGAAGGCATATTGGTGTGGATTCTCTCATTGGTTAACCCAACCCACCAATGCATGGCATGCCCTTGGAAGCTAAGGGTTTCCATTGGAACCTTTCTTTCTTCTCTTACCTCATGGCAAGTGAAGAGTTTTTCTACCTTGATTTCCCAATCAAGGTAGGCTTCCACATCTTCCCTCCCATGAAATGGGGGGAGATCAATTTTGGGCTCCCTTGGAGGTGCCCCATTATTATGCATGGATGAATGGGAGTTTCTCCTAGGATGATTGTACTATTCTTCCTCACTTTCACTCCTATGGGTATGTCTAGATGGGGAACCTAAGACTATCCCTTTCATTTTGGAATTCTCACCATTCCCATGCTTTCTTTTTTCTTCTTCTTTCTCTTTTCTTCTTTCTCTTTCTTTTCGTTCTCTCCTTTCTTCATCTTCTTTCCTTTCTCTTATTTTTCTCTCTTTTTTCTCTCTTTTCTTCCTCTCTTTCTTTTATTTTTATTTTCTCCTTGGCCTCTTTTTCTCTCCTTTTTTCTTCTCTTCTCTCTTGTTCTTTTGCCATCCACTCCCTAAAGTCCATGTTTAAGTTTTCTAGAGTGTAATCTTTAGAAATATTTCTTTGGTTTACACTATTGTTTGATGAATAACTATGAGCACTAGAGTGGGTGGTAGCCAAAAACTTTTCACAAAGCACTCTCCCTTTTGTATGTTTCCTCACCTAAAATGGCTTTTATGAGGCTTTGGAACTCTTTAGCCTTCTAAGCGTTTTGACAAGAAATTAAAGAAAGACTTGAAAGGCAAAAAAAAATAAAAAGGTAAGGGATATAAAAACGTGCTCCTAAGGTGTTGAAAGAAGTGTACTAATTCTTCCTTCTTCACCTAATTTTCAAGAAACTAAAGCTAAAAAAAATTAGAACGAATTATTAGAATAAAAAAGGGAGGGCCTTAAGGGCACTCAAACTCCCAATTCTAAAGGAAGAACTAATTACAACCAAATTAAAAATGCAAAATTTAAAGTCTTTAAGTCCTTTGGTCTCCAAATGTGCTCTAAAGCTCACAGCTAGTGTTTTCCCCTTTGAGTTGGTCCCTTAAGCTCTTAGTTCAAGTTTCCAAAGTATGCTACCCTTATGGGAAGTTCTTTCTTGAAGCTTGTTAGAAAGTAGCACTATTACACAAACCAAATAAACCAAAGAAACTAGCAAGGGATATGCAAAATAGAAACTAAAAAGCAATAAAACGATAAACACAACAAAGTACACTAACCAATTGGTAAGATTAATTTGACAAGACTAGAAAGAATTTGAAAAAAGAAGACAAGCAACAATTAAAGGTAAACAATAAAGAAAGCACACAAAGGAATACCTAAGAAAGGCACTAGAGTGGAATGAAAACAAACTAAACAAGACTCCAAAATTTCACAAATTGCAGTAACCTTAAAATTATAGTGGCCGAATTCTTTTAAGAAAGTTCTCAAGCTCTTACAAGTAATTTTAAGTCCTCAAAGTGTCTTAATCAAATAGGTACACAAGTTTTTCTTCATAATAATTTTTTCTTTCTTTCTTTGGAATTCTTTTCCTCTCTTTTTGCTTTTGAACTTCAACTTCTTTGGTTTGTTTTATCCTTTTCTTTTTTTTAAACTTAATGCTTCTGTACCTAGCTTAATGGAAAGAAAAGTTAATAAGGAACAACAATATTATAATCGCTTGAGCTAAAGGTAAAAGGAACAAGCCACCAAAATTGTAAACAAATGCAACTAGTGAACATTAAAATGAAAGAAACAACAAATTTTAGTAGCCCCAATTGCCATTGAACTAATGGTATTTTAGGAGTACTTTAAGGTTTTTAAATGAGTGATTTGGTTTCCCAAGTTCAACTCACAATTGTACTTAAAAGAATAACCAATAGTGAAAGCAAAACAAAAGGGGAAATTACCAAAAGCATGCGCAAACAAGAAAGAATAGAAAGGATTGAATTGAGCAATTATTTAAGAATATTTAGAAACTAGAATGCTTGAATTAAAATCATAAACACAAACAAGAGGATCACCTTTTAGAAGCTCAATCCAAAGATGTTTTATAAGGCTTTTTGTAAAATAAGAAGAGGTTAAACCTAAGGAAGTTTATATGACATGAAAGGAAACTAACATGACCATTTTTTGACAAAACTTAGAGATTATAAAAGTAAAAATAAACCTATAAAGTGAGCAAAAATTTCAGCAAGAAATGTACCAAGGATTAGCCTAAAAGGAGAGCCACAAGGTTGTTCAAAATGCACACTTATGTGGACTTACACTACCTCTTTTGTTTAGGCACCTAAACTCAGCACATTAAACATAAAATAAAGCTATACTAAGGGCAAGAACACTTAAAATGCAACAAAAGATGCAATGAAAAGAACAAAATAAAAATGCATCAATAAAGACAATAGCGAATAGAATAAGGAAAATTAAGAAACTACTAATATTAACTTCAAGACATTAAATCAAATAAATAAACAACAAGGGAAGACAACAATAAAATTGCGGAAGTAAACAATATATAAGAATGCACCAAATTAAAAAGATAGAGAAAAAGAAATTTTGACCTCTAGAACCTATGCTCTAGATACCAAATGATGCATACCCTTGATCTTTTCTAGCGGTTTAAAGTATTTAGTGAAATGGTGTATGGAGAGGTAAGGGATGAAGTGTTTAGGTGCCACTCAAGGGAGACAAGCCTAAGGAAGGTTGACTTGCCACAAGGGATGGAACCCTTGATAAAAGCTAAGGGAACTCTCAAAAGAGAAGGTAGGGGACACTAAGTAAGAATTCTAATAAAGAATTCAGCCAAAGCAAAATTTCTATTGATCAAAGTGTAAAAAATACAAGAGTGTGAAGGAGCACCTTTTTATAGAGGGAGTTAACCTCTTGGACAAGTCAAGAAGGAGAGGAAGGGCTAGGATTAAAAGGAGCCATCCAAGGGAGGAGGATTGAAGCCCAAAGTCCAATCAATCCCCTCCTTTAGATAAGAATTGGTGCCCAAGCTACCTCATCCATGGGCCAAGATTACTCCTTTATTAGTTTTGGGTTTTATTTAGGAAAAGAGGGTGTAGTCATCAAACTATCCCCTTATTTCCTAAATAAAGGCCCAAGAGCTAATCTTACCCCTTCTTATTACTAAGACACCTCCTAGAAAATTAAATGGACTAATACATGTCCAAAATAAAATCCTAGGCTCCTCTAAGTAAAATAAATGAAAAATTACAAATAATAAAAGCATAAAGAAATCTGCCCAAGCTAATAGTGAGTCATGGTTTGCACATCTTGATGGACATATAGAGGTGAGGTCTTCCTCCATCTATTCTAGCCATGTCATCTTCTATTCTTCTAGCCATGACCCTTATGATAGGGCCCTTGCTTGGGGAGCATGCATCAATAGGGTGGTTCATCGAACCACTAAGCACTCCCCTTTTGAGGTTGTATATGGTTTTAATCCTCTCACCCCTTTGGACTTATTGCCACTCCATAACACCCAAATTTTTCATAAATAAGGGGAAGCTAGGGCTAATTTTTTCAAAAAATTACATGAGAGGGTCAAAACTAATATTGAAACCTAATCTAAAGGGTATGCTTCATCTATTAACAAGGGAAAGAAGGAAGTCATCTTCAAAAAGGGTGTTGGGTTTGGCTTCACCTCAGAAAGGATGGTTTCCCTTATAAGTCCAAAATTAGCCCTCAAGGAGATGGTCCCTTCCAAATCCTTGAGAAGGTAAAATAATAATGCATATAAGTTAGACCTTCCCGAAGATTATGGAGTTAGTACCATTTTTAATGTTTGTGATCTTACACCCTTTTTAGGTGCTGACACGGAAGAGGACTACCCTTCAGATTTGAGGACAAATCCTTGTGATGGGGGAGGAGATGATGCAAACCTACCTACCAAGGGCCCTCTCACTAGGGCAATGGCTAGAGGATTGAAGAGGACTTGGCCCGAAAAGACTCATCAAGACCCTAGCTCATGATGGAGATAGACCTTTTTTGGCCATAGTCCTTAGTTTTCCTCTTGTAAATATTAATTAGTTTTTAATTCCCTTTTAGGCCATGTATTTTGGCCATTTATGCTAGTTGCTAAAGTTTAGGGTTTAAATAGCTTAGGAAAGGAGGTGAGGGGAGTAGAGGGCCTAATAACTCAAAGGAGTGTGGATCTCTTTCCACACCCCCTTGATTAGGCCGTGACACTCCCTACCTTAAGGCTAGGTGCCCCTTTTAGTGGGCCTAAGAGGGATTAGTGCTCCTAATCTTGATTAGGCCCAAGTCCCACATTGCCTATTAGGCTATAAATACACCTAGTCTCTATTTGTACAAATTACACTTGATTGAATGAAGTAAGACTCTTTTTGAGCAATTTATTCTTGAGTATCATTGAGAATCCTCTCTCTTGAGGAATCTCTCCCTTAAAGCTTTTATCAAGGGACCTCTCCCTTGTGGCAAGCAACATAAAATTTTTGACTCATCTTTCTCCTAGAAAGTGGCTCAACCTCCCACATTTCTCGCCTCTCCATCCTCCATTTTCTTAGAGGAAGGAACCTTGGTTGAAGGGATTAAGGGAGTGCATCACAAGGGTTAAGGCTCTTTTGAACCCATGCCTTCTCCAATATCTCTTGGATTTGAGATTCTATTACCATAGTCTCAACTGGGTTGGTCCTATAGGTAGGCCTATTGGGTAGGCTCGCCCCGGTAACCAAGTCTACCCATAACAGGAGGAAGTCCTTTGGGAACTTCACTAGGGAATACATCACCAAATTCTTTCAAAAGTTCTTTACCCCTTTAGGTAGAATCTCCTGCCCAATATCTATGGTAATGCTAATAGATACAGATGTTCCTACAGATGATGCCTTTTTACAGAGGAGGAGATAAAAAGGTCTGTTAGTTAAAGAAGCCTCCTTTAAATCCATTTTTGTGGCAAATAGGCTCTCTTTACTTACATCCTCTTTGGAAGAGGCATCACCTTCCTCATCTCTCTCCCTACCTCTTTCAAGCATTAAGGCTCCTTATCTCCGTTGTTTTTCATGCACCGCTGATCCTCAGCTACCTGGGAGGGTGTTAGAGGATACAACTTGATTTTTCTGTCCAAATGAGTGAGGACTATATGGTAGGTATGGCCATTATGAATTGCTTTCTTGTCAAATTGCCATGGCCTACCAAGCAAGATATGGCCAACCTCCATAGGGGCATAAGATCTAATCAGAGTAAGTCCCTATGGTGATTAGAACCTTAACTTGCTCATTAACTACCATTTCCCCTTGCTCATTAAGCCATTGTAATTTGTAAGGTTTTGGGTGGGGAAGTGGAGTCAAAGCTAGCTTTTCCACCAACCGGGAACTGTAATAGTTACAGTAAGACCCACTATCTACAATGAGAGAACATATTTTTTCATTTAATTTGCATCTAGTATGGAATATGTTCTCCCTTTGAGACTCGGATAGCTCCAAGGGTTGGCTTCCAAGAAGCCTTCTTACATTAAGAGGTCCCCCTTATATGCATAGACATCTTCACACTCTGATGATGCATGAACCCCTTCTTCCCCACTCTCACTTTGATGAGGACATAGCTACAAACAAAGATAGCAAGGTGCTTGAAGGACTTGTGAAACCTTTGACAAGGGCAAGAGCTAAGAAATCAAGAGAAGCTTTACAACAAGTGGTAGCAAAAATTCTGGAAGCTGTACCTAATGAAAAGGACAAAGAGGAAAAATTAATTCAATGCATGGTCATCATTGAAGATTCATGAAATAGAGGATGTTGCTGCAAAGTTATTTAATCAAAAGTGGGTTTAATTAAATAAAGTCGTAAAAAGTATTGGTACTGTTGTGTTATATGCCATGCTTTAAAAATAGTTTATTTTAATTTTTCTTTTATTTTAGAGTGTTGAATTTCAGTGGTTGTTTAGTTTTTCTTCAGTGTGGCAACAACCTTTTCATATGCACTAGTAAGGAGGTTATTTAATAAATAAGTCTCAATCAATGTTAGTAAAGGGTGCATTTATTTCTTGGCTTTATAGAGTTCCTATATGTATTATGCATTTCAATGGAAATAGACAGACTTTGCTTTTGATAAAACTTTTCTTCAGATAGTGTATCTCCTAGGTTCTTGGCTGAACGAAACTTGAGACTTATCAAGGGCCTTTCACCCCTTGTGGCGTCTTTGAGAGTTATCTTCCTTCTCGGAAGTGGCATCTCTACCAAAACCACCATCATCCCCAATTCTTACCTTTTTGTTTTTCCATTCTAACAAATAGTCCTAATCGGTCTGTTCTGAATTCGTGGCAAGGGGAATTCACGTCACACTTGAGGAGGAAGGTGAGCTACTCTCACTGTTATAGATGTTTAGGCCCCGCATGATCATGGTTTTTTTATTGGGGTACTGGGAGGCAATGTGTGGCCTCTTCCTAGACACTTAAAGCATTTTATATTGCTTTGTCACCCTTGGAAACTAGCAGTAAGGGGTTTTCTTTATATATGAGATGCCTTTTGTTCTTTATGATGCTTGGGTTCATCTTTGGAGAAACTCTTGGAAGAATTCCCCTTGAGTGGGTCCCTCTTGGTGTAGGGTTGAGAATCTCTTTTCATTCCTTTTCTTTTAATTTGATTCTCACACAAAGTTGGAGTAACTCATCTAGGCTTGAGTATGGGAAGAGTTCTACCTTATCTCTTATCTCAGGGATCAACCCACATAGAAACCTAGCTATGGTGGCATTGGGTTCTTCTTTTATATTCGCTCTTAATAAGAGGAGTTCCATCCTTTGTCTATACTCCTCAATGCTCAGGTTTTTTTGCTTAAAAGCCTTTGGAGTTTATCAAAGAGGTCTCTCTCATAATAAGAGGGAATAGGCCTTCTCCTAATAACTGATGTGATCTTCCCTAGCAAGGGGCCTATCACTAGGGTCATGGCTAGGAGGATAGAGGAGGACTTGGCTGAGTAGATGAAGGAAGACCTTACCTCCTTAAGCACATAGTTTTGGAGCCTTAGTTCTCTCATTTTTACTCTTGTATGTTGTCATAAGTGAAGTGGTCTATAACTTTTCTTTGGCCTTGTATTTGGGCATATTCTTCGTAGATGATAGGAGGTGTGCTTAGCTCTAATGTGAAGTGTATTAGCTAATTGGGCCATTTAGGGGTGTTGGTGGGTTGTTTCATTAACCACACCCCTCTTTTCTAATCAAACCCCAATTAGTTAACACATGAAGCATGGACGAGACAAGGTGGGGCCCTTGTTCCCCCTCTTAGGCATCGAAGTCAACTCTTAGCCTACATGGCATTTAGTTAGTTCTAAGATTCATGAAATTAGGAGCATGGTGTTAATTTTTTGAATTTGAAACCTTTTGAATCTCCCTCCAAATTTCTCACGGCCAAGGCTAGCTTCCGTCATATAAATAGACCCCTCCACTCTTGTAAATGCTACACTTGAGTTTTATAAAATTTTGAGAGCTTTGCTTCTTCTTGAGTGTCCCTTCTTCTCATATTTTGAAAGCATCGTTTAGTGTTTTTATCAAGGGTTCCTTCCCTTGTGGCAAACACCTCCCTTCTAGGCTTATTGATGTGATCTTTGATGATCACGTGCCCAAAGGATTCTTTCTAAGGTCACTTGGAAGGGAAATGGATTTATGGAGAGGGAAGGAATGGGCTGAGGCGCCACAAATACTAGGTTTGATAAGCCAAAGGGGAGAGGCCACAAGGGAGGGGTCCCTTCATAACTCTTAGAAGCTCTCACAAAGGAGAAAGGGGGACACTCAAAGGTAACAACCTCAACCAATATGGTCTATAGGATTAAATTCAAGTGTAAAAAATACAAGTGAGGGAGGAGCTCCTATTTATAGAGGTAGCTAACCTCTTGAACAAGATAACCTAAAAAAGAAGGGCTAGGATTAAAAGGAGAGATCTAAGGGAGGAGAATTGAGAAACAATTCCCTCCTTAGATCATCAAACTTGGTGCCCAAGTTTCTCAAACCAAGGGCCAAGATTCCTTCTTATTAGCTTAGGGGGTTTATGTAGAAAAGAGGGGTGTAGATATCAAGGCTACCCCTTATTTCCTTTATAAAGACCCAAAAAGCTAAATCCACCCTCTAAATTCCTAAGACACCTCCTAAAAATAAAAAATGGACTAAATACATGTCCCAAATTAAATTCTTAATGCTCCTCAAAATTAAAATAAAGGAAAATTACATTTTATTAACTAAAGTCCCTAGCCTAATATCTTCACTCTCCATAGGAGGTGAAGTTTTCCTTTGTCTGCAAGGGCTAGGTCTTCTTCAATCCTTCTAGCCATGGCCTAATGATAGGTCCTTGGCTAGGCATGGTAACATCATCTCCTCCCCCTTGAAGAGGATTTGACCTCAAATCCATGGGGTCTTCGTCATTTTCAGCACCTACAAATGGAGACAAATCAGAAACATTAAAACTGGTGCTTACCCCATAATCCTCAGGCAGATCTAAAACATAGGCATTATTACCGATCCGCTCAAGGATTTGGAAAGGTCCATCTCCTCTAGGGCTAAGTCTGGACTTCCTTTGAGAAGGAAATCTATCCTTTCTCAAGTGAAGCCATACCCAGTCGCCCTTTTCAAAGATGACTTCATTCCTCCCCCTATTGGCGAAAGTAGCATCTCTCAAGGATTGGCGCTCTATGTTAACTTTAACCCTCTCATGTAATTGTTTTACAAAAATGGCTTTTGCCTCTCCTTCTTTATGCACAGCAACAGAAAGAGGAAGAGGTAAAAGATCTAGAGGAGTACGAGGGTTAAAACCATAGACCACCTCAAAAGGAGAATGCTTGGTGGTTCTATGAACCACCCGGTTATAAGCAAATTCAATGTGGGGAAGGTACTCATCCCAAGACTTATGGTTGCCTTTAAGGAGAGCCCTCAGATAGTGGATAAAGATCTATTCACCCCTTCTATTTGCTCATCAGTTTGAGGATGACAGGTAGCGGAAAAAAGAAGTTTAGTTCCCAGCTTAGCCCAAAGAGTTTTCCAAAAATGGCTAAGGAACTTCACATCCCTATCTGACACTATTGAAGAGGGTATACCATGCAATCGGACAACCTCTTTAAAGAAAAGTCTTGCGATGTTGCTCGCATCATCCACTTTGTGGCACGGAATAAAATGGGCCATTTTGGAAAATCGGTCCACCACCACAAATATGGAGTCTGCACCTCGTTGGGTTCTTAGGAGCCCAAGGATGAAATCCATGCTAATATCCTCCCAAGGTGTAGAAGGAGCAGGTAAAGGTGTGTATAGTCCATGAGGCATTGCTTTAGACTTTGCTTGCAAGCAAGCTATACATTTAGAGCAATGTCTATGGACATCTCTACGCATATGGGGCCAAAAGAATTTCTCTTGTAAAAGCATGAGGGTTTTTGAAATCCCAAAATGCCCCATGAGCCCACCTTCATGACTCTCTTTTGTAAGTAAGTTCCTAATTGATCCTTGGGGTATACAAAACTTACTCCCTTTGTAAAGATACCCCTCACTGATGAAGTACCCATCATGGGCCTTTAATACAAATGCAGATGTAGAGGTAGCAAATATGGGGCCGAAATCCTTATCAGACGGATACATAGCCCAAATGTCATCAAATCCCAAGATTTTTGCACTCAAGGATGAATAAAGGGCATGACGCCTAGAAAGAGCATCAGCCACCACATTTTGTTTTCCTTTCTTGTACTTGATGACATAAGGGAAGGATTCAAGATATTCCACCCACGTTGCATGCCTTTTTTTCAATTTACCTTGACCCCTCAAATATTTTAGTGACTCATGGTCACTATGAATGACAAACTCCTTGGGAGCAAGGTAATGCTCCCAAGTTTGAAGGGCCCTAATTAGAGCATAAAACTCCTTATCATAGGTGGGGTAGTTGAGGGGGGCACCATTGAATTTTTCACTAAATTACGCAATGGGGTGCCCTCCTTGCAACAAGACAGCTCCCACACCTACACCAGAGGCATCACATTCAAGTTCAAATGTTTTAGAAAAGTGAGGTAATGCCAAGACTGGTGCATGGGTCAGTTTCTGCTTAATTAGCTGGAAGGCTTTCTCTTGTTTCTCACCCCAAAGGAAAGGAACTTCCTTTTTCACCAAATCATTTATTGGTGCTAAGAGCGTGGAGAAATTAGGCACAAAGCGCCTATAAAATCCAGCGAGACCATGAAAGATTTTGATCTCTGTCACACTCTTTGGAGTGGGCCATTCTTGAATAGCTTTTATCTTTTCGGGGTCAACATGAACCCCTTTTGTGCTAACTACAAAACCTAGGAAAACTACACTATCTACACAAAAGGTGCATTTTTCTAAGTTACCAAAAAGATGATTACTCCTAAGAAGAGAAAAAACATGCCTTAGATGTCCTAAATGATCACCTAGGTTCCTAGAGTAAACTAAAATGTCATCAAAGTAAACTACACAAAATTTACCAAGGCAATCCCTCAGTACATGATTCATTAAGCGCATGAATGTGCTTGGGGCATTAGTTAGCCCAAAAGGCATAACCAACCACTCATAAAGACCAAATTTAGTCTTAAAAGCAGTTTTCCACTCATCACCCTCTTTGATCCTTATTTGGTGGTAACCACTTCTAAGATATATTTTTGAAAATATTTTTGCCCCATGCAATTCATCCAACATGTCATCAAGACGGGGGATTGGGTGCCTATATTTGATGGTGATGTTGTTGATTGCACAACAATCAACACACATCCTACATTGGCCATTCTTCTTGGGCACCAACAAGACTGGCACAGCACAAGGGCTTAGGCTCTTTTGAACCCAACCCTTCTCCAACAGCTCATTCACTTGAGACTCAATCTCTTGAGTCTCCATGGGGTTGGTCCTATAGGCAGGTCTATTAGGTAGACTTGTGCCAGGTACCAAATCAATTTTATGTTCTATACCCCTAATGGGAGGAAGTCCTTTCGGAACCTCATTAGGGAATATGTCGTCAAATTCTTTTAAAATATCTTGAACCCTTTGAGGAAGGTGCTCATGTGCATGGGCTGTGGCAGTGCTCTCAGCAGAAGAATGCAAAATGGGAGAAGGATTTTATGCTTCTTTGCAAAAGAGGAGATAAAAGGGCTTGTTAGTCAAAGGAGCTTCTTTTAAATCACGTTTAGTAGCAAATAGGCTCCTTTTACTAATATTCCCTTTCGAAGGGGCATCACCTTTCGACTCTCTCTCTTTACCCTTTTCAAGCTTTAAGGGTAAAGCTTGTTTTATTTTTTTTTGTTTTTGTTTTTCCTCAAGTCTTTTCTTTTTCATCGCAAATTGATCTTCAGCTACTTGAGAAGGTGACAAAGGATACAATTTGAAGCGCTTTTCATTATGGGTGAGAATTATTTGGTTGAAGTGACCACGGTGAATAGCTTTTTTGTCAAATTGCCATGGTGTTGCCAACAGGATATGACCAGCCTCCATAGGAACTACGTCACAAAGAATCTCATCATTATAAGATCCTATGGAAATTGGAACCATAACTTGTTCATTGACTACCATCTCCCCTTGCTCATTGAGCCATTGCAATTTGTAAGGTTTGTGATGGGGCATGGTAGTCAAGGCTAGCTTTTCAACCAACCTAGAGCTACAAAAGTTACAACAGGAGCCACTATCAACAAGGAGAGAACATACTTTGTCATTTACTTTACATCTTGTATGGAAGATGTTCTCTCTTTGTGACAGGCCAAGCTCTAGAGGTTGGCTTCCAAGAAGCCTTTGAACCATAAAGAGGTCCCCCTCATAAGGAAAAGCTTCCTCACACTGTTGTTCAAAAGTATGTCCCCCTTCTTCCTCACTCTCACTAGAGGAGGAAGATGAGCTACTCTCACTACAAATGTCTTGTCCCCTTATGATCATGGTTTTCTTGTTAGGGCATTGAGAGGCAATATGGCCTCTCCCAAGACATTTGAAGCATTTGATACTACTTTGCCTCTCAGTAGGCTTAGTAGTAGGGGGTTTTCTCTCTACATGAGGTGCTTTTGTATCTTGAAAATGCTTGGGTTCCTCTTTGGGAAAACCCTTGAAAAAGTTTCCCTTAAGTTGATCTCTCTTTGAGTAAGAGGGAAAATCTTTTTTAAAGCTTTTTCTCTTGAGTTGATTCTCAGCTCTTACACAAACTTCTACCAACTCATCAAGGTTTGAGTATGAAAGAAGCTCTACCTTATCTCTAATATCAGAGCTTAATCCACACAAAAACCTAGCAAGGGTGGCATTGGGTTCCTCAATGATATTGGCCCTTAGTATGAGAAGCTCCATCTTTTGTCTATACTCCTCAATACTTAGGTTATGTTGCCTAAGTCTTTGGAGCCTATCCAAAAGATCCCTCTCATAATATGAAGGAATGTGCCTTCTTCGCAAACAAGTTTTTAAATCATTCCAGTAGTGAATGTCAGGCATTTGTTTACGGGCCCTATCCTTGACTAACCCATCCCACCAATGCAAAGCATAACCTTGAAAACTAAGGGAGGCCAAAGGTACTTTTCTTTCTTCCCTAATTTCATAGCATCGAAAGATTTGTTCCACTTTGACTTCCCAATCTAGGTAACTCTCAACATCTTCCCTACCATGAAAATAGGGTAGGTCTACCTTTGGTTCCCTACCATGATTTATGTTCTCTTGAGGAGAATGATGATTGTATGATGAATGTGAGTGATGCTTATGTTGATTTCTATAGTATTCTTCTTCACTAGAGCTAAAATGCCTAGATGGGGATCTTATGAGAATTCCTTTATTTTTTCTATCACTCTCCCTCCCATATCTCCTCTTACTCTCTTCTCCTCTCCTTCTCTCTTCTTCCTCTTTTTCTCTTTTTCTTTCTAGTTCTTTCCTTCTCCTCCTTTCTTCATTCTCTCTTCTCTCTCTTTGCCTTCTCTCTTCTCGCTCTTTTTTCTCTTTTCTCATTTCCAACATCTCTTTTTTTAACTCTTCCTTCTCTTTTTGTTTTTCCTTTTCTTTTATTTATTTTTTTGTCTCTTTTTCTTCTCTCCTTTCTTGTTCTTTAGCCATCCATTCCCTAAATTCTAAGTTAAGGTTTTCAAGAGTGTCTCCCTTGGAAGGTTTTCTTTGGTTGACACTCTTACTTGATGAACAACTATGTGCACTAGAATGTGTGTGGGAAGTCATGGTGCTTGGATGCGAAAAACTAAAGGGTAGGCCAAAAACTTTTTCTTTTTTTTGTTTTCTCACCTAAGGTGGCTTGATGAGTCTTTGGAACTCTTAGCCTGTACACGTTTTTTCAAAACAACATAAAATAAAATAAAATTGCAAGAATGTAAAAGAGAAAGGGCTCTGATCGTGCTCCTAAGGTGTTGAAGGAAATCTACCACTTCTCCCTTCTTCACCTAATTAAAGAGGAACTACGCTAAAATTAACCAAAATTATTACAAACCAAGGGAGGGCCTTAAGGGCACTCAAACTCCCAATCTAAAATTAAGTATACACAATACAAAGAATAAAAACAAAATAAAACAAAGTCTTCACTCCAAGCTTTTTGGTGTTTGTCTCCTGTTGATCAAGCCCCTTTGAGTTGCATCAACTCACCCCAAGAATGCTACCCTTGTTTCCTCTTGTTTGGACTTGCCAAAATTTTATATATGGAACCTTTCCCAACCTTTCCTTACAAGGCCGAATACAACACAAGACAACAAACAAAGGTGAATAACAAAACAAAGTTCACAAATCCAAGTGGATAGATTAAACAATGACAAACTCAAAGAAGTAAAGAAGACAAGCAAGAAAACATAAGGCTCATAAAGGAAGGTAGCACACAAATAACTTTCCTAGATTAGTTCTAAGAGTAGAGATGAAAAAAGACTCAAACAAAAAGTGAAACCAATAGTTGCACACTTAATAAAATTTAAGTGACCAAAAACTAAAAAGCTTACTCAAGTAATTTTTTTTTTGAATCACAATTGGTTCCTCATATCAAATGTTTCTACTATTAGGTACACAACTTCAAATTTGTCTTTCTTTTGAGTTCTTTATCTTCTTTTTTTTTTTTTTTAACTTGAACTTTTTCTATTTTTTTTTAACTTTTTCTAATCATTTTGCTGCACCTAATAGCTTGTTGAATTGAAATTTTAATGAGGATTCTTGAAATAATAACACTTGAGTGAATAAGCACAAAGTAAGGTCACACAATTTTCAAGCAATGCATGCAACTAAAGGCAAAACAACTTAGTAGTTCCAAATACCACTGAACTAATGGTGCTTAAGGAATGATTTAGGGCTGATTTTGAAGTAAATTGATTGCTCAAATTACTAACACAATTCACCCAAGCTAAAATTCCATAAAGAGGCACCAATAGTGAAGGTAAACCAAGTGGAAAGCTACTAATAATTCAACATAAAACAAGAAACATATAAAGATTGAATTGAGCAAATATTTAAGAACAACAAAGAGATTAATATGCTTGAATTAAAAGCATAAAAGACTTAAGAGACTCAACAAGAGGTTCACCTCTTAGGAGCTCAATTCAAACTGTTTTTGAAGGCTTTTTTGTAAAAAATTTAAGAGGCTAAAACCTATGGAATTTAAATGAGACAAAATAGGAAACTAACATGACTAGTATTTGACAAAACACAAGATTAAGAAAAAATAACACACCTAAAAATAGAGCAAACATTTCAGCAAGAGACTTAAAACAAAAGGCACAACAAAGTGGCCAATGTTGATCACCACAATGGTGTGGAAAAATCCTCAACCATGTGGGTTTAATGGTCACAACTTCTTAGGCACACTTTAACATAAAAAACCAAGGGGAAATTAAGCAACTTGGACACAAAAATAAGATGCAAAGAAAGGGACAAATAAAATCGCATCAAATTAAATGGAACATAGGTGATGCATGCCTCCCTTGATCTTTTTCTAGAGGTTTTCTTCTTTGGTGAAATGGTTTGTGGAGAGGTAAGAAGTGAGGTGGTTTTAGGCGCCACTTAAGGTAAGATAAGCCTAAGAGGGAAAGTTTGCCACAAGGGATGGAACCCTTGATAAAAACCTAAGGAATTCTCAAAGAGAGAAGGGTGGACACTAAGAGAATTTTGGCCAACTCAAGGTTTTTCTATTCAATCAAGTGTAAAAAATACAAGAGTGTGAAGGAGCACCTTTTTATAGAGGGAGCTAACCTCTTGGACAAGTCATGAAGGAAATGAAGGGCTAGGATTAAAAGGAGTCATCCAAGGGAGGAGGATTGAAGCCCAAAGTCCAATCAATACCCTCCTTTAGATGAGAATTGGTGCCCAAGCTACCTCATCCAAGGGCCAAGATTACTCCTTTATTAGTTTTGAGTTTTATTTAGCAAAAGAGGGTGTATTTATCAAACTACCCCCTTATTTCCTAAATAAAGGCCCAAAAGCTAATCTTACCCCTTCTTATTACTAAGACACCTCCTAGAAAATTAAATGGACTAATACATGTCGAAAATAAAATCCTAGGTTCCTAAAATAAAAATTACAAGTAAATAAGTCATGGCTTGCATAACTTGATGGTCATATGGAGGTGAGATCTTCCCCCCTCTACTCTAGCCATGTCTTCTTCTATTCTCCTAGCCATGGCCCTAGTGATAGGGCCCTTGCTTGGGGAGAATGCATCAATAGGCGCGTAGAAGAAAACAAAAGCGTATATAATACCAAGAATAAAAAGCTATACTACTAGACAATAAAGGAAATAGAGATGACAAAAAATGAAGGACTTTAAAATAAAGAGATCAAAGAAATAAACAACAAAGCAAAAAAAAAATTGAGAAAGAACGTGACCTTTAGAAAGTGGGTCTAGATACCACTTGATGTGATCTTTGATGATCACGCGCCCAAAGGATCCTTTCTAAGGTCACTTGGAAGGGAAATGGATTTATGGAGAGGAAAGGAATGGGGTGGGGTGCCACAAATACTAGGTTTGATAAGCCAAAGGGGAGAGGCCACAAGGGAGGGGTCCCTTGATAACTCTTAGAAGCTCTCACAAAGGAGAAAGGGGGACACTCAAAGGTAAGAACCTCAACCAATATGGTCTCTAGGATTAAATTCAAGTGTAAAAAATACAAGTGAGGGAGGAGCTCCTATTTATAGAGGTAGCTAACCTCTTGAACAAGATAACCTAAAAAAGAAGGGCTAGGATTAAAAGGAGATATCTAAGGGAGGAGAATTGAGAAACAATTCCCTTCTTAGATCATCAAACTTGGTGCCCAAGTTTCTCAAACCAACGACCAAGATTCCTTGTTATTAGCTTAGGGGGTTTATGTAGAAAAGAGGGGTGTAGATATCAAGGCTACCCCTTATTTCCTTCATAAAGACCCAAAAAACTAAATCCACCCTCTAAATTCCTAAGACACCTCCTAAATATAAAAAATGGACTAAATACATGTCCCAAATTAAATTCTTAATGCTACTCAAAATTAAAATAAAGGGAAATTACATTTTATTAACTAAAGTCCCTAGCCTAACATCTTCACTCTCCATAGGAGGTGAAGTCTTCCTTTGTCTGGAAGGGCTAGGTCTTCTTCAATCCTTCTAGCCATGGCCCTAGTGATAGGTCCTTGGCTAGGCATGGTCACATCACTTATCAAGTTCCTTGTGGTGCCTCCATCTCCATCTCAGTTCTCAACCATCACTCCATTGCTTGTTGACCTTTCAAGGAGAAGATCTTGGGGAGCAAAGCAACCAAGGATGGTTGCATCATGTGGTGATCAGAGCACACTCCTCTTAAGGTCACGTTTCTTGTCTTGCTTTAGTCTAATTTTTTTGTTTAAAATATTCTAGTCTTATTACTCTTTTTTTTGTTCGATGCATTAGTGTTCTTTGAACCATTTCTTTACTTGTCTAGTGTCTTGCAATTGAGCTTCTTAGAGGATCACCTATAGTCTAAGTCTCTTAAGAATACTGTGCTTTTAGTTCAAGCATAGTTAAAAAAATATTTTCCTAAATTTTTAGCTCAGTTTCATCCTTCACTTCTTTTGATTCATATCCCAATTTTAGTAGCCTTTTGATGAATGTGCAACAAGTAGAATTGTGTACAATTGGAGGTTTATTTTAGGTGCATGGTTTGGTGGATGCCTTGATCCCAAATTTGGTTTCGATTTCTGTTTTGAAACACTTTTTGTACACTTCTATTTGCTTAGGCCATGTGAAGGGGCTACTAGACTTGTTGGTTTGCATTTACCTTATCTTGTGTGGTGCTTTATAGTTTGTCTTAAAAAAAAAAGAAACATATCTACTAGCCTTGCCAAAGTTGAAGCTAAAAAGTACATAAAAGTAATTGAACAAGAAGTGTTTTAAAAGAAAAAATTCTACTAAAAAACGTATAGCCAAAAAAAAATTCAAAAGAAGAATAAAAAAGTATAGAACAAAAAAAAAAAGAGAGCAAACAAGGAACTAGTATGGTATGATTGCATTGGAACGTCAATTGTGATAAATGCAAACCATGAGTTGTGTTAAGTTTAGTAGTTGTAATCTTCTCTAGAACTATTCTAAGATTTCTTTTGGTGTGCCTACCTTTCTTCTCTACCTTTAATTTTAGTTTGTATTACTTTTAATCTTTCTAGTCTTGTCATAAAATTATCTTCTATCCACTTGGATAAGTTTCCCTTGATTGTGATCACTTTTCTGGCTTTTACCCTTGGAAGTGATTAACTCAAAGGAGCCCCTTGGAAAGAAAAGCTAGAAGTGGAAGATTTCCCAAAAGGGTGGTGTCTTAGGAAGGGTTGATCTAAAGCACAAAGGATAGGATCAAAAGAGAAGCAAGGGCGTGTGAGAACTTGAGAACAAGAGGACATGAAGAGAAATCATTTTCCATTTCCTTTCTTTGAATTGTATTGATTTTAGGAGTGTTGATATCCTTTAAGGATCACTCTATTTGTTTGTAATAGTTCTTGTTTTTGTGTAGTTTCTCACAAATAAGGTGTGAAGAGGAATTGGCTTGAGTTCCAAGATCCATGAAATTAGGAGCATTTGCTAATTGTTTGAATTTGAAACCTTTTGGATCTCCCTCCAAATTTATCATGGCCAAAGTTAGCTTCCATCCTATAAATAGACCCCTCCACCTCTTGTAAATTCTACACTTGAGTTTTATAAAATTTTGAGGGCTTTGCTTCTTCTTGAGTGTCCATTCTTCTCATCTTTTGAGAGCATCCTTTAGTGTTTTTATCAAGGGTTCCTTCTCTTGTGGCAAATACCTCCCTTCTAGGCTTATCAAGTTCCTTGTTGCGCCTCCATCTTCATCTCAATTCTCAACCATCACTATATTGCTTGTTGACTTTTCAAGGAGAAGATATTGGGGAGCAAAGCAACCAAGGATGGTTGCATCAATAGCACTTATCAAGTCATTCTAATATTTTATCTAGGGCATATGAGTTCGGGCTTTTTCCTTAGTCAAACCATGCTAACAATGGAGGGCATGCCCTTGGAAGCTAAGGGCCGCCAATGGAACCTTTCTCTGTTCTCTTATTTCAAGACATTTGAAGAGTTGTTCAACCTTGACTTACCAGTCAAGGAAGGCTTCCACATATTCTCTCCCATGGAAAGGAGAAAGGTCAACTTTTTGTTTGGAGGGGGAAGTTGATCATGCATGGGATGTATGGGCTTGATGACTCCTTCTAGGCCTCTCCACATAATATTCTTCATACTCACTTTTACCTCTAGAAGTAGAACCTATTACTACTCCTTTGATCTTTCTATCCCACATTCCTTTTTCTTGTTCCTCCATCCTTTTTCTTTCTTCTTCTTCTCTTCTCTCTCATTTTTTCTTCCTCTCTTTATTTTTTTCTCTCCTTTTTTTCTTCCTCTTTTTCTCCTCTCTTCTTTCTCTCTCTTTCTTCTTTCTCTCATTTTGTTTTTTCTTTTCTTCTCTCTTCTCTTCGTATTTCCTCACCTCTCATCCACTCTCTAAACTCCATGGTCAAATTTTCAAGAGAGTTATCCTTAGAATTTCTTCTTTGGTTAACACTCTTGTTTGAAGATAAACTAGTATGTGTGTGTGTGTTGAGACATGGTGAGGAGATCTAAAATCCTAAGGTTGGCCAAGAAAGCAATACTCTCCTCTCTTTATTTTCCTCCCTAGGTGGCTTATATGAGTCTTTGGAACTCAAGCCTAGTCTACACGTTATTGTTTGAAGAAATTAAAAGGCAAGAAAGTAAAGAGGTAGGGATTCTAAAACGTGCTCCTAGAAGGTGTGGAAAGTGGGGTACCAAATCCTCCTTCACACCTTATTTGCGAGAGACTAAGCAAAAACAAGAACTATTATAAGCAAATGTAGTGATCCTTGAAGGATATCAACACTCCTAAAAGTAATACAATGAAATGAAATAAAAATTTTGGTCTTCTCTCCAAGTTCCCTCAATTTTAGTCCTCACATCCTATCTTTTCCTTTTGATCCTATCCTTGTGACTTTTGATCAACTCTTCCTAAAATGCCACCCTTGTAGAAAGCTCCTCCTTTCACATTTTTCTCCACAAATGGCACCTTCACTCCAAGGTAAGTATTCCAAGGGAAGAGTCTGAATTTGAAGCAAGGCAAAAACAAAGAAATAGGTCAACAATAAAGGACACTTTATCCAAATGGATAAAATGATTTTAAGACAAGACTAGAATGATTAAGAAGTAAGACAAACTAAACTTAAAGCACTTGATAAAGGTAAGCACGCAAAGAAGTCTTAGAAAGGCACTAGAGATGATTATAACTATCAAAATTGAAAATCACACAGGTTACTTCAAGATTGCATAGCAAGATGTTGACGCAAATATGTGATAAATTTTTCAAGCAAATTTTCACTTCAACAATTTAAGCACATCTACTAATGGTTCATTCTCTTTTTTTATATCTTCTTTTTTGTACTTTTTTTTTAAAACAAGAGATATTTACTTTTGAATTTTATACTTTTCCATGTATATTTTGTATATGTATTTTATTCTTTTTGTATTCTTTCACCTAGATGTACTTAGCTATAGATTGGACTTACTACTAAAAAAAATACCACACTAATCCGCCAATTTAGTAATCAAGAAGCAAGTCAAGAAGTTTTGTAACCCTTCATAATGGCCTATAATAGAAGTTTTTTTCAAGAGTGCTTGAGAAATGATTTTTAGAACAAGGTCTTGAACCATTGTGAGAACAATAATTGAGCTCCAAACTTTGCGCCAAAATTTTAAACACTACATCACACACTTCACTTAACTAGGTATACATAAAAGGCTACTTCAAATTAGGAGATAATTTGCAAAAAGAAAGGATGGAATTGAGCCATGAATTAAGAGAATTTTTGTTTAAGAAAATGCTTGAACTAAAAGTACCACAACTCCTAAGAGACTTAAATTAGAGGTAAACCTCTAAGAAGCTCAATTCCAAGAGTGTTTAAAGGCTTTTTGGTGCAAGAAAAAAAAGGTTAAACCTAAGGAAAAATAATATGACATATCAAGGATTGAAACATGACTAAATTTGAAAAATGCACAAGATTATAAAAGTAAAATTAGCACCTAAAAACAGAGTAAAAACAGGCAAGACGCATCAAAGGTAGAGTTCAGCCAAGGTTTGTGACCACAGCGCTATGGTTTTTGCCACAATCGTGTGGATTTATCACACCAAACCTCTTAGGCAATGAACTTAAGCAAAAACAAAGGCACACAAGAACAAAATGGAAATTAGAATGAATACTAAACACAAACCATGGATACAAAGGCACAAATAAGTAAATTGCATCACACATCAAAGAAGACTAAATGGAAAAAGAACATTAAGACAAAACTACTCAAGACAAGAAGTAAAACACAACAAGGATTAAGCAATTCAAAAACACCAACAAAATAAGATAAAAAGGCATAGAACCGTGAGCTTTAGAGGACTAGCTCTAATCACCACATGATGTGCTCCTCCCTTGAATCAACCTCCAAAAGACCACACTTGAATTTAAATGAGAATTGAAAGTTTTCTTCATCTTTGAGTGTCCTAATTTTCTCTTCTTTAGAGAGCATCCTTGTGCTTTTATCAAGGGTTCCTTCACTTGTGGCAAGCACCACTACCACTTGGCTTATCTTTCAAAGTGGCGCCAATTACTTCACCTTCTTCTTCTTCCACTCAATCCATTCTTTTCAAAGTGATCTTGGAGGTTGATTCAAGGGAGCAAGCACTCCAAGGGAGGAGAGCATCATGAGGTGTCAACCCAAATGCGGTTGGGGATGGAGTCTGATGACATGATTAGATATTAACATTGTTATTTATGTTGATGATGATGGTCAGAGTGTGCATGACAACATGTCATCCTAGCTACGGTTGAGGGTGGAGTGTGATGACATGATTAAATGTTAGCTTTATGATTATGTTGTAAATGACATGACACATGAATATGACAGTCAAAGAAGTTTGTAAGGATCACCCATTGTGTGGTGCTCTTCACAGGTGATGCATGCCTCCCTTGATCTTTTTCTAGAGGTTTTCTTCTTTGGTGAAATGGTTTGTGGAGAGGTAAGAAGTGAGGTGGGTTTAGGCGCCACTTAAGGTAAGATATGCTTAAGAGGGAAAGTTTGCCACAAGGGATGGAACCCTTGATAAAAACCTAAGGAATTCTCAAAGAGAGAAGGGTGGACACTAAGAGAATTTTGGCCAACTCAAGGTTTTTCCATTCAATAAAGTGTAAAAAATACAAGAATGTGAAGCAGCACCTTTTTATAGAGGGAGCTAACCTCTTGGACAAGTCAAGAAGGAAAGGAAGGGCTAGGATTAAAAGGAGTCATCCAAGGGAGGAGGATTGAAGCCCAAAGTCCATTCAATCCCCTCCTTTAGATGAGAATTGGTGCCCAAGCTACCTCATCCAAGGGCCAAGATTACTCCTTTATTAGTTTTGGGTTTTATTTAGGAAAAGAGGGTGTAGTTATCAAACTACACCCTTATTTCCTAAATAAAGGCCCAAAAGCTTATCTTACCCCTTCTTATTACTAAGACACCTCCTAGAAAACTAAATGGACTAATACATGTCCAAAATAAAATCCTAGGTTCCTAAAATAAAAATTACAAGTAAATAAGTCATGACTTGCATAACTTGATGGTCATATGGAGGTGAGATCTTCCTCCTTCTACTCTAGCCATGTCTTCTTCTATTCTCCTAGCCATGGCCCTAGTGATAGGGCCCTTGCTTGGGGACAATGCATCAACAGGTCTTCTTGAGTTGTTTTGCATTATAGGTTGTACTTACGTGTTACTAGCGTAGAAGAGGATTCACTTTGGGTGTCCCTATGATGAGAGTGACCCTATGATGAGATGGTTGTACCTACATGTTACTAGCGTAAAACTCCTTATCATAGGTGGGGTAGTTGAGGGGGGCACCATTGACTTTTTCACTGAAATACACAACTGGGTGCCTCCTTGCAACAAGACAGCTCCCACACCTACACCAGAGGCATCACATTCAAGTTCAAATGTTTTAGAAAAGTCAGGTAATGCCAAGACTGGTGCATGGGTCAGTTTATGCTTAATTAGCTGGAAGGCTTTCTGTTATCTCACCCTAAAGGAAAGGAACTTCCTTTTTCACTAAATCATTTATGGGTGCGAAAAGCGTGAAGAAATTAGGCATAAAGCGCCTATAAAATCTAGGGAGACCACGACAGCTTTTGATCTCTGTCACACTCTTTGGAGTGGGCCATTCCTGAATAGCTTTGATCTTTTCAGGGTCAACATGAACCCCTTTTGTGCTAACTACAAAACCTAGGAAAACTACACTATCTCCACAAAAGGTGCATTCTTCTAAGTTACCAAAAAGATGATTACTCCTAAGAGGAGAAAAAACATGCCTTAGATGTCCTAAATGATCATCTAGGTTCCTAGAGTAAACTAAAATGTCATCAAAGTGAACTACACAAAATTTAGCAAGGCAATCCCTCAGTACATGATTCATTAAGCGCATGAATGTGCTTGGGGCATTAGTTAGCCCAAAAGGCATAACCAACCACTCATAAAGACCAAATTTAGTCTTAAAAGCAGTTTTCCACTCATCACCCTCTTTGATCCTTATTTGGTGGTAACCACTTCTAAGATCTATTTTTTAAAATATTTTTGCCCCATGCAATTCATCCAACATGTCATCAAGACGGGGGATTGGGTGCCTATATTTGATGGTGATGTTGTTGATTGCACGACAATCAACAGACATCCTCCATTGGCCATTCTTCTTGGGCACCAACAAGATTGGCACAGCACAAGGGCTTAGGCTCTTTTGAACCCAACCCTTCTCCAACAGCTCATTCACTTGAGACTCAATCTCTTGGGTCTCCATGGGGTTGGTCCTATAGGCAGGTCTATTAGGTAGACTTGCGCCAGGTACCAAATCAATTTGATGTTCTATACCCCTAATGGGAGGAAGTCCTTTCGGAACCTCATTAGGGAATATGTCATCAAATTCTTTTAAAATATCTTGAACCCTTGAGGAAGGTGCTCATGTGCATGGGTTGTGGCACTACTCTCAGAAGAAGAATGCAAAATGGGAGAAGGATTTGATGCTTCTTTGCAAAAGAGGAGATAAAAGGGGTTGTTAGTCAAAGGAGCTTCTTTTAAATCACGTTTAGTAGCAAATAGGCTCCTTTTACTAATATTCCCTTTCGAAGGGGCATCACCTTCCGACTCTCTCTCTTTACCCTTTTCAAGCTTTAAGGGTAAAGCTTGTTGTATTTTTTTTTGTTTTTGTTTTTCCTCAAGTCTTTTCTTTTTCATCGCAAATTGATCTTCAACTACTTGAGAAGGTGACAAAGGATGCAATTTGAAGCGCTTTTCATTATGGGTGAGAATTATTTGGTTGGAGTGACCATGGTGAATAGCTTTTTTGTCAAATTGCCATGGTGTTCCCAACAAGATATGACCAACCTCCATAGGAACTATGTCACAAAGAATCTCATCATTATAAGATCCTATGGAAATTGGAACCATAACTTGTTCATTGACTACCATCTCCCCTTGCTCATTGAGCCATTGCAATTTGTAAGGTTTGGGATGGGGCATGGTAGTCAAGGCTAGCTTTTCAACCAACCTAGAGCTACAACAGTTACAACAGGAGCCACTATCAACAAGGAGAGAACATACTTTGTCATTTACTTTACATCTTGTATGGAAGATGTTCTCTCTTTGTGACTGGCCAAGCTCTAGAGGTTGGCTTCCAAGAAGCCTTTGAACCATAAGGAGGTCCCCCTCATAAGGAAAAGCTTCCTCACACTATTGTTCAAAAGTATGTCCCCCTTCTTCCTCACTCTCACTAGAGGAGGAAGATGAGCTATTCTCACTACAAATGTCTTGTCCCCTTATGATCATGGTTTAAGGCATTGAGAGGCAATATGGCCTCTCCCAAGACATTTGAAGCATTTGATACTACTTTGCCTCTCAGTAGGCTTAGTAGAAGGGGGTTTTCTCTCTACATGAGGTGTTTTTGTATCTTGAAAATGCTTGGGTTCCTCTTTGGGAAAACCCTTGAAATAGTTTCCCTTAAGTTGGTCTCTCTTTGAGTAAGAGGGAAAATCTTTTTTAAAGCTTTTTCTCTTGAGTTGATTCTGAGCTCTTACACAAAGTTCTACCAACTCATCAAGGTTTGAGTATGAAAGAAGCTCTACCTTATCTCTAATGTCAGAGCTTAATCCACACAAAAACCTAGCAAGGGTGGCATTGGGTTCCTCAATGATATTGGCCCTTAGTATAAGAAGCTCCATCTTTTGTCTATACTCCTCAATACTTAGCTTATGTTGCCTAAGTCTTTGGAGCCTATCCAAAAGATCCCTCTCATAATATGAAGGAATGTGCCTTCTTCGCAAACAAGTTTTTAAATCATTCCAGTAGCGAATGTCAGGCATTTGTTTACGGGCCCTATCCTTGACTAACCCATCCCACCAATGCAAAGCATAACCTTGAAAACTAAGGGAGGCCAAAGGTACTTTTCTTTCTTCCCTAATTTCATAGCATCGAAAGAGTTGTTCCACTTTGACTTCCCAATCTAGGTAACTCTCAACATCTTCCCTACCATGAAAATGGGGTAGGTCTACCTTTGGTTCCCTAGCATGATTTATGTTCTCTTGAGGAGAATGATGATTGTATGATGAATGTGAGTGATGCTTATGTTGATTTCTATAGTATTCTTCTTCACTAGAGCTAAAATGCCTAGATGGGGATCTTATGAGAATTCCTTTATTTTTTCTATCACTCTCCCTCCCATATCTCCTCTTACTCTCTTCTCCTCTCCTTCTCTCTTCTTCCTCTTTTTCTCTTTTTCTTTCTAGTTCATTCCTTCTTCTCTTTTCTTCATCCTCTCTTCTCTCTCTTTGCCTTCTCTCTTCTCACTCTTTTTTCTCTTTTCTCATTTTCAACATCTCTTTTTTTAACTCTTCCTTCTCTTTTTGTTTTTCCTTTTCTTTTATTTCTTTTTTTCTCTCTTTTTCTTCTCTCCTTTCTTGTTCTTTAGCCATCCATTCCCTAAATTCTAAGTTAAGGTTTTCAAGAGTATCTCCCTTAGAAGGTTTTCTTTGGTTGACACTCTTACTTGATGAACAACTATGTGCACTAGAATGTGTGTGGGAAGTCATGGTGCTTGGATGCTAAAAACTAAAGGGTAGGCCAAAAACTTTTTTTTTTTGTTTTCTCACCTAAGGTGGCTTGATGAGTCTTTGGAACTCTTAGCCTGTACACATTTTTTCAAAACAACATAAAATAAAATAAAAGTGCAAGAATGTAAAGGAGAAAGGGCTCTAATCGTGCTCCTAAGGTGTTGAAGGAAGTGTACCACTTCTCCCTTCTTCACCTACTTAACAAGGAACTACGCTAAAATTAACCAAAATTATTACAAACCAAGGGAGGGCCTTAAGGGCACTCAAACTCCCAATCTAAAATTAAGTATACACAATACAAAGAATAAAAAAATAAAATAAAACAAAGTCTTCACTCCAAGCTTTTTAGTGTTTGTCTCCTTTTGATCAAGCCCCTTTGAGTTGCATCAACTCACCCCAAGAATGCTACCCTTGTTTCCTCTTGTTTGGACTTGCCAAAATTTTATATATGGAACCTTTCCCAACCTTTCCTAACCAAGGCCGAATACAACACAAGACAACAAACAAAGGTGAATAACAAAACAAGGTTCACAAATCCAAGTGGATAGATTAAACAATGACAAACTCAGAAGTAAAGAAGACAAGCAAGAAAACATAAGGCTCATAAAGGAAGGTAGCACACAAATAACTTTCCTAGATTAGCTCTAAGAGTAGAGATGAAAAAAGACTCAAACAAAAAAAATGAAACCAATAGTTGCACACTTAATAAAATTTAAGTGACCAAAAACTAAAAAGCTTACTCAAGTAATTTTTTTTTTTTGAATCACAATTGGTTCCTCATATCAAATGTTTCTACTATTAGGTACACAACTTCAAATTTGTCTTTCTTTTGAGTTCTTTATCTTTTTTTTTTTTAACTTGAACTTTTTCTACCTTTTGTTAACTTTTTCTAATCATTTTGCTGCACCTAATAGCTTGTTGAATTGAAATTTTAATGAGGATGCTTGAAATAATAACGCTTGAGTGAATAAGCACAAAGTAAGGTCACATAATTTTCAAGCAATGCATGTAACTAAAGGCAAAACAACTTAGTAGTTCCAAATACCACTGAACTAATGGTGCTTAAGGAATGATTTAGGGCTGATTTTGAAGTAAATTGATTGCTCAAATTACTAACACAATTCACCCAAGCTAAAATTCCATAAAGAGGCACCAATAGTGAAGGTAAATCAAGTGGAAGGCTACTAATAATTCAACATAAAACAAGAAACGTATAAAGATTGAATTGAGCAAATATTTAAGAACAACAACGAGATTAATATGCTTGAACTAAAAGCATAAAAGACTTAAGAAACTCAACAAGAGGTTCACCTCTTAGGAGCTCAATTCAAACTGTTTTTGAAGGCTTTTTTGTAAAAATTTAAGAGGCTAAAACCTATTAAATGAGACAAAATAGGAAACTAACATGACTAGTATTTGACAAAACACAAGATTAAGAAAAAATAACACACCTAAAAATAGAGCAAAAATTTCAGCAAGAGACTTAAAACAAAAGGCACAACAAAGTGGTCAAAGTTGATCACCACAATGGTGTGGAAAAATCCTCAACCATGTGGTTTTGATGGTCACAACTTCTTAGGCACACTTTAACATAAAAAACCAAGGGAAAATTAACCAACTTGAACACAAAAATAAGATGCAAAGAAAGGGACAAATAAAATTGCATCAAATTAAATGAAACATAGGTACATAGATAGGAAACAAAAGTGCATATAATAGTAAGAATAAAAAGCTATATTGCTAGACAATAAGGGAAATAAAGATGAAAAAAAATAAAGGACTTTAAAATAAAGAGATCAAAGAGATAAGCAACAAAGCAAGTAAAATTTTTTGAGAAAGAGTGTGATCTTTAGAAAGTGGCTCTAGATACCACTTGATGTGATCATTGATGATCACTTGCCCTAAATGATCCTTTCTAAGGTCACGTGGAAGGGAAATGGATTTATGGAGAGTAAAGGAAGGGGGTGAGGCGCCATAAACACTAGGTTTGATAAGCCAAAGGGGAGAGGGCATAAGGGAGGGGTCTCTTGATAACTCTTAGAAGCTCTCACAAAGGAGAAGGGGGGACACTCAAGGTAAGAACCTCACGGCCAATATGGGCTATATGGTTAAATTCAAGTGTAAAAAATACAAGTGAGGGGAGGAGCTCCTATTTATAGAGGCAGCTAACCTCTTGAACAAGATAACCTAAAAAAGAAGGGCTAGGATTAAAAGGAGAGATCTAAGGGAGGAGGACTGAGAAACAATCCCCTCCTTAGATCATCAAACTTGGTGCCCAAGTCTCTCAAACCAAGGGCCAAGATTCCTTCTTATTAGCTTAGGGGGTTTATGTAGGAAAAGAGGGGTGTAGATATCAAGGCTACCCCTTATTTCCTTCATAAAAACCCAAAAAGCTAAATCTACCCTCTAAATTCCTAAGACACCTCCTAAATTAAAAAAATGGACTAAATACATGTCCCAAATTAAATTCCTAATGCTCCTCAAAATTAAAATAAAGGAAAATTACATTTTATTAACTAAAGTCCCTACCCTAATATCTTCCTTTGTCTAGAAGGGCTACTAGGTCTTCTTCAATCCTTCTAGCCATGATCCTAGTGATAGAACCTTGGCTAGGCATGGTCACATCAACATGCATGAGCATCACTAGCATGAATGAATTTATGTATGTCGATGCATAATTTCTGTAATGGGTGTGGGCTGAATTTATAGGTTTATTTGTTGTACTTTAGTTGACTACTTGTTCTCTTTTTATGTGTCTTAACATGCATGAGACGTATTCTCACCCCCTCTACTCCTTATTGTTGCATTTTGTTTAGGCTAAATGTCACTTTAAAGTGACCAAGATCCTGATGATATCATGGGTGATGAAGCTTCAAATTTTCTTTAACTCTTTTTGTTAGGCTTCTTTGATTAGGTGTGACATTAGGCTAGAGAGGATAAATTAATAGTTTTTTTTGTGATGTATACGAATCATTTAAAGTTTTAGTATGAGTTGTATTAATTGAGAATCTTGTAAAGATAACTTTTAAAGTCTAACATGTTTACTTATATGTTTATGTTTTGTTATATCATAGTTTAGAAAATAAGCGTATATTGAGTTATATGAATCCTTTTACCTAAATGTCAACTCTAGGACTTAAATGAAAAAATTTCTATATTATTTTGTAATTAAATAATAAAGTGTTTGGGGTAGCATGGTGTCACAAAAAATGCTTTATAAACTATCATTAATCTATCTTAACAATTTCTTACATATAGAACTATTTTTTTATACATTATCATACTAACCTGATTATGAACTTAAGGGTGTTACAACCTTAGTAAGATCTTGATGAAGAGTGGTGAACAACCTTTGAATCCTAATCTCAACCTTCAAGGAATTTACTTTTCTTCTCTCAATCATCTATGGTTGCCCCTATTTATAGGAAAGTTTTAGGTTTGTTCGTTGTGCAAAATTACACTCGCTAAGCCAAAAATAGGCACAAATAGGTTTTGTTGAGTGCCAAAGTTTTTTCTTAGTGATGGTAAAAAAATTTCATTAATTTTGTCTCTCTTCGCTTAGCCATGGAAGCTTCGCTAAGAGAAATTTTGGTTCTAGTTACTTTCGTTGAGCGACCTAAGTTTCATTGAGCGACTTGTACCTCGCTTAGAGAATTTCTTAAAAAATTGTTGTTGTCCCAAATCCACTAAGTGAATTTTATTCCGCTAAGCAATTTTGATAAATCCACTAAGCAAATTTCTAGAAAAGAGAATTTTCAATTTTAGTAAAAATGCTTTATATGCTAAATTAACTTATTTTACTGAGTTTTTCACATGCAGAACTACTTCTATTATATAATTTCAAATAAATCATATAATAAACTGATTATAAAAATAGAGGCATTACATTCATCCTTATGGGTAGGTCTAATCTTAGTTCTTCAAACCTTTTGCTATTTGTTTTCGATCCTATTGTTCTCTTGGAAAAAGTAATTCCTTTAAAATCTTAATTTATCCTATTTGATTTGGGATTTTTGGTAGGCCTTGAGTGATCCTTGTGAGTGATTTTACTTGGTTCGGAAAAGTTAGCTCTTAAAAGGGAGAAATAGGTAAAGGGTTTCACTTTAAACTTTAACCTATGAAAACCTATTTTGGTTATTGTGAAGTAAATTGATTTTGAAGGAATGAGTTGTTGATTATCATTTAAGTGATATGTGAAATTTTTTATGTTATTAAAATTGATGATTGGTGTGTTGCTTTTATAAATGATAAGCAATTGGTGTTTTGTTCTTGATTTTGGTGATATCTATAATTGTACTGTAATGAATGTTTTTCTGATGCATGATGATTAGATGTTTTATTGAAATTTATGAATGTGAATAGTTAAAGGAGATAAGTTAGCCTTGGATGATGTACATATATTTATATATATGTGAGGTTGATTGAGTTAAGGATACAACTAAGGTTAATGTAATCCTAGTACCAGATATGCGAGTGAGAGTACATTGGTGAATTAGATTGTTATCTTGGTACCAAATATGCAAGTGGGGGTACATGATGCATATACATAAATAATTTTGTATTTGTCACATGGATCAAGTAGATACCAGGCAATAGTTGAATGGTTGTTAGATGAGTATGGCTACACCTAATTGGTTGTCAGATGAGTATGGTAGACCTAATTGGTTGTCAGAATGGGTCACGTAGATGTCATACACCAATTGATGCATTCCTTCCTAGCATGGAACTTAGCTAGGAAGAATAAAAGAAGACATGGCAAGAATGGAGCTTATTGAAGATTTTTCTAAGCCATAGTCTTAGAAATTACTTGTAAATATTGTGTATATTTTTTAGTAATTTTGGTGGGTGCATTTAGCATTTCATGCAACCTTGTATATTCAGTCATTTCCCTTTATTTTAGCCGTTATTTATTTATGTGGAGTGTATGTTAAAAGATGGGCTTTTTTTAGAGCAAGTGGATGTGTGGTTTGATTTCCAGACTCCCTTGTTTGATTACCACACTTCTCTAGCATTCACATGTACATAAGTAAAATGTGGGGCCCTTGTCCCCTCCATGTGGTGCCTAGATGTTCTCTCTCTCCTAGGTGACATCTAGTTTTCTCTTAATTCAAATTTGAATTAAGGGAGCTAGATCCACATTATTAGGATCTATTGTCACATGAGGAAAGATAGATCCACTTTCTTAGAGCGTTGTTTGGATTAGCCTAGTTAATGAGTCCTTAAGCTTAGCTAGCTCATATAGCACGTCCATTTAGCTTAAGATATCTATAAATAGCACCTACCTCTTCATGTAACACTTTAAAACTTTTATGAATGAAAACTAGATTCATATTTTAAGAGTTTCTTCTTAGAGTGTTCATGTTCTGATGCATGCCTCCCTTGATCTTTTTCCTTGAGGTTCCAAGCACCACGAAATGGATGATGGAGGGGAAATAAAATGGAGGTGGGGCGCCACTCTCAAAGAGAGATAAGCTAAAGTGTTTAGGTTTGCCACAAGGGAAGGAACCCTTGATAAAAACCAACTAGGAAGAGGTTCCTCAAGAGAGAGGATCCTCAAGACCTTTTACTAAGAATGTTCTCACAAAGAGACTATTTTCATTCAACTTCAAAGGTGAAATTTTACAATGAGGGGGAATGAGTATATATAGCCCAATGGGAGAGCTTGGGCACACTTTTCTAGGCAATGTGGGACTTAGGCTTAATTAGGATTAAAACTAATTAACCAAAGTCTTAGGCCTTAAGTGAGGCACCTAAGTTCACCCCCTATGGGTGCAATTAGCATATCTTAATGTGAATGGGCTAGCCCAAAATCATGTCTTAACTTATGCACCCATTATAAGCTTACTCCTCCTTTTTAACTAAAGACACCTATACCTTATAAACTAAGAAGATGGCCGGAAATACATGGCCTTAAGGGAATTAAAAATACTTTCCTATTTATCTAATTAAAATAAAATATTTACAAGCTAAAAATAACGAAGACTATGGCTTCGAATCTTCAATGAGCTTTTGTCCATGCCATGCCTTCCTTGAGTCCTCCTAGCCATGATGCATGCTAGGTGAGATTGCATCATCTCCTCTCCCTTGGAGAGGATTTGACCTCAAATCTTGAGGTCTTTCTTCCACTTTTTCAAAGTCTGCAAGAAAATAAGGAAAGCAGTAAGTATATGCAGACAAGTGATTTTGGGGGAAGTGAGAGGTCTATAAGGAGGCCTTTTAAGAATGGGGTAGTGGAGGTTGGCACTAAAGTTTGAAAATATTTTAGTGTGCATGTGCCTCCACATGTTGCTCCCCATCCTCCTCCAATTGCACTAGATACTAGCCTCAAAGGTTTTGAAATAGTTGACGAGACTAGTCTAAGTGGAATGGAGCACTCATCAAGTTGGATTTGAGGGTGTGGATCAAGGTGCTCAAAAGATATAGGCACATCCTCAAATTCAACTTGTTCTTTTTGTAAGAGTTGGCAGGAAAATTTTTCTATGTAGAGAACCTCCTTTGAAGGCAAAGGCGGATCTTCCTTAGACTCGGTCTTCCTACCAACAACCTTATTTTCATTTTTATCCCTTTCTGTCTTAAGCTTCATGATCCTTCTATCCTCCATAACCTCGGTAGGGGTAAGAGGAAGTAAGGTGATCTTTTTCCCTTTATGAGAGAGTGATTTTATTAGTGAGGCCATTGTGCAAAGTTTCCTTATCATGTTGCCATGGCCTTCCCAGCAACATGTGACTAGCTTCCATAGGGACTACATCACATAACACTTTGTCGTGATACTTCCCTATGAAGAAGATAATCTCCACTTGCTCTCTTACTACTACACCATCTTCATAATTAAGTCCATGCAAAGAATAAGGTGAAGATGAGGAGTAGTAGCAAGTGATAGCTTTTCCACCACCCTCGTGCTACAAAAATTACAACATGATCCACCATCCACAATAAGAGAACAAGTTTTGCCCAAAATTTTGCATCTTGTTTGAAAAACATTCTCTCTTTGTGTTTGGGTTTCCTTACAAGGATGGCTTCCAAGAAGTTGTTTCACTTTGAAGAGATCATCACATGAATGAATACCCTTTTCATTTGATGTTCCCTTTAAAGACCTTTTTCTTTTGGGGCAAAACAAAGCAATATGCCCTTTTTCTAAACACTTAAAACATTTAGGACTTCGAAAACGAGTGCTCAAACTAGTGGTAGGGGTGTCACTCATACTCAAGGGTTTTCTCTCAATATGCTTTCTTTTGGATGACTCTCTTTTGGGTTTAATTATAGAAGGGTTTGTCTTTTTCTTAGGATGCCTCTTAGGGTTTTCCTTCTTACTAGAAGAAGCATGAATGTCATGGATTATTTTAGGCTCCTCTAAGTCTCTATAATGTGTGTAAATGTTACCACAAGAGCTCTTATAGGCATCTCTCTCTTTTTGTATCTTCATTTCTTCCCTTCTTTCTAACTTATTTTGTTCCTTTTCTCTTTTTTCCAATTCTTTCTTCTCTTTTTCTCTCCTTTCTCTTCTCTCTTTTCTCTCTAACTCTTTTCTTTTGTTTTCTTCTTTTTCTCTTTCTTTTTCTCTTTTCTCTTTTTCTCTTCTCTCTTCTCTTTCTTTTTCTCTTGCTTCTCTTTCTTTCTTTTCATTTTCCCTACTCTCTATTTGTCTCTCTTTTTCTCTTCTTTCTTTTCTTTCTTGTCTCTCCTTTTCTTTTTGTTCTTTCTCTCTTCTCTCCTCTCTATCTAGTTCCTCTTGTTCTCTTTTCCTCATCTCTCTTTGTTTTCTCTCATTTTTCCAAAATTCCCTACGTTGTTTTTCTACTATTTCCCAATCAATAGAGTATGGATATGTGGGCAAGGTTGGTTTATCACTCTTCTCATTCTTTTCTTTTATTCTATTCTCACATTCTTCTCCTTTATTTTCCCTAGTTTCATTACTACTCCTAACACTCCTAGAAGTGTGTGAAAACATGTCAAAGTGTAAGGCCTAGGGAACTAATATGCAAAACACTCCTCTCTTTTTTGTTTTCTCCTAAAGTGTTAAGAGTCTTTGGAACTCTAACACTTTCTAAATCGTTGAAAGCAAATAAAGAAATTTAAAGCAAAGCTAAAGGATTCTAACGTGCTCCTAAGTATGAATAAGGGGTACCAATTCCTTATCCACACTAAAACGAGAAACTAAGGTTTATTACACACAAAAGAGGTGACCCTTATGGGCATCCAATACCTCTAATTAAAATATCCTTTAAAAATACACCCAAATTAAACAAAGAAAATTAAAAGTAGTTGAATGTAGCTCCTTTCTTCAATTGCTCCTCACCAAGTGTATCACTCTAGTCTTGGCCTCCTTTTCAAGTCTCCTCTTCCTTGGTTTTAAATCAACACTTCCTAAGGATGCTACCCTTGTGAAAATTTCAAAAATTTGGCTACCTACCAAGAGAAAACAAGCGCCCAAGCAAGAGACCAAGGGAAGTAGAATTTGAAAGCAAAAAGCAATAAAAAGCACTTAACAAGAATAGGAACACATCCAAGTGGAAATAATTTATTTGACAAACACAAAGAAAGCCAATAAGGACAAGCAAGAAATAAAAGGTGTAGAAAGAAAGTTGGCACACAAAAAAAAATTCCTAGAATGGGCCTAAAATAGAATTGGACTTAAAACAAAGAAGACTCAACAAATTCAATGATTTGCACAATTGTAAAGCAAGGTGGCTAAATCATAGTCAAATAAATTCAAGCAAATTTCAATAAAATTTAACACTCCTTTGAATTTTTTAATAATTTTGAGGTGCACTAATTTTTATTTTATTTTTGTACTCTTTTTACTTGTTTTTAGCACTTTTTACTAACTCTTTTTTTTTTTTTTTACTTATTTTACACTTTTGATTTCTTTTCTTCTTCTTTTTTTTTTTTGAAACAATTTTGCTACACCTCTTAACACATTTTGTAGCAAATATAGTGAGGAGTCAAAGAATCATAAATGCTTGAACAAAGGATAGGAAATGGCCACCATAATTGATATACAAAAGTGCAAAATTAAGAAACAAAGCAACCTAATATGAACTAGTAATTTTAGGTGATAAAAAATAAATGGCACAAGGAGAGTTTTATGGAAGTTGAGGACAACTTGATTACTCAATAATCAGCCCAATCATACCCAACATGCCTCTCAAAGCCAATCAACAAAAATCACCACAAAAACTAGCACAAAATTAAGATACTAAAATTATTGAACAAGTGAATGAAATTTGGAAGAAATTGAGCATTAATTTTTTTGAAGATTTTTTTTTTAAGAAAATGCTAAGATCTAAATAGCATGTGAGACTCTAAGGACATGGGATCAAGAGTAAGCCTCTTTGATGCTCAATTTCCAATAGAGAAATAACACACTTTTATGGTAAAAATAAAAAGGCAAAACTATGTAGAATTAAGAGACAATAAAAGGGCTACAACATGACCAACTAAGACACAACTTGGAAGATTAAAAACTGAAATTAAATGACTCAAAATAACTAGAAATATATGCCCAAAACAGAGAACAAAGGGCTGGAAAAACAGAAAAATAGGTGCAGGAAAATAGAATTAAAAATTCAAATAAGAAGAACAACGTGCATCCAAAGATCAAGACCACAATGTGTGGCTTCCTTCACAAATTTTGTGAAGTCATTACAATGATCTTCTTAGGATTTGCACAAGAATAAGGAAAAAATAAAAAGCTGGGAAGAAAATTAAAGAAACAATCCTAAAGGAAACATATAAAGATTCAATGGAAAAGAACAAGATAAATTGAATCTAGAAAGCAATAAAAACTAGGAAATAAATTGCATAAAATGAAAACTACAAAAACATAAACTAACAAGACATAAAAGGAATTAAATGACAAGAATCAAAGGCTGGAAAAAATAAAGGAAAAAGCAAGAACTCTAAGAAGAAAAGCTGAAAAAAATTAAAGAAAATTAAGACTAGAAAAGAACCTCATGGAGTTGGCTCTGACACCAAATGATGCATGCCTCCCTTGATCTTTTTCCTTGAGGTTCCAAGCACCATGAAATGGATGATGGAGGGGAAAGAAAATGGGGTGGGGCGCCACTCTCAAAGAGAGATAAGCCAAAGTATTTAGGTTTGCCACAAGGGAAGGAACCCTTGATAAAAACCAACTAGGAAGAGGTTCCTCAAGAGAGAGGATCCTCAAGACCTTTTACTAAGAACGTGCTCACAAAGAGACTATTTTCATTCAAATTCAAAGGTGAAATTTTACAATGAGGGGGAATGAGTATATATAGGCCAATGGGAGAGCTTGAGCACACTTTTCTAGGCAATGTGGGACTTGGGCTTAATTAGGATTAAAACTAATTAACCCAAGTCTTAGGCCTTAAGTGAGGCACCTAAGTTCACCCCCTATGGGTGCAATTAGCATATCTTAATGTGAATGGGCTACCCCAAAATCATGTCTTAACTTATGCACCCATTATAAGCTTACTCCTCCTTTTTAACTAAAGACACCTATACCTTATAAACTAAGAAGATGGCCGGAAATACATGGCCTTAAGGTAATTAAAAATACTTTCCTATTTATCTAATTAAAATAAAATATTTACAAGCTAAAAATAACGAAGACTATGGCTTCGAATCTTCAATGAGCTTTTGTCCATGCCATGCCTTCCTTGAGTCCTCCTAGCCATGATGCATGCTAGGTGAGATTGCATCATGCTCTTTCTTCTTTGTGAAAGTTATATTCTATGGCTTTTATCAATGGTTCCTTCCCTTGTGGCAAGCTTCATCAACTCATGGCTTATCTCATATGAGTGGCACCTAATCACACTCCATTTCTAACCTCTCCATTTTCATCTTCTACATTGGTACTTCTTTGGAGAAAGATCATGGGACGAACAATCTAGGACTGGATCAAGTGGTATCAAGAGTCTACTCCCTAGAGGTTTTTTCTCTTTGCCTTAGCTTCTAAATTCCTTGTTCATGTTCTTGTTATCTTCATTTTATTCTTCATTTTTTAACTTAATTCATGTTGTCATATAATCTCCTTAATTGTCTTGTGGTTTCAAATTTTAAATTTCTATATGCTATGTTCTTATCATTTTATTTCTTGATCCAAATTTTGTTGTTCCTTCATTGAATCATGGTGAAATTCTCTGTTTTAGAATTCCTAGTTTTGTCCTTGCACCTTTTATTTTGTGTAATTCTCTTTTGTGAGCCATAAGGAGCCTAGTTTGATGACTCTACACCACTGTGGACGAGGCCACAACGGTGTGGTCTAGCTCTCTTGGTTCCAAAAGTTGTGTTTATTTTTTTTTTGTGTTTCTCATCTATTTTCCAGGTCTATCATGTCATGTATTAGTCTTGTTTTGTCCTTAATTTTGACACTTAATTTCCTAGTTTAGCCTCTTTTATTTTACACCTAAAAGTGTGTTGTTGATCTCTTTGTGAAACTGAGCATCTAAGAGGCTTTTCCTCTTAAGTAAGTTCAGGTCCAAAGAAGTCTCACATGCTCTTAGATCATAGCATGTTTCTTCAAAAAATTAAGTGCTCAATTTCTTCCTATTTCATCTTATATTGCTTGAATTTTTAGTAAATCATTTTGTGCTAATTTGAAGTGTGTTGTTGTGTACTGTTGAGCTGATTGGGATGTGTACCGTTGAGGAAGGATCTTGTGCAAAACAAAGCTAGCTTATACACAAAACCAACATTCTTGTTCATACCTTAAGTCACTTTCAATTTTACTGCATTTTGAGTTGCTTTTGCATTTTCTTGAGTTGCACTCTTTAATTCAAAATTTTGTGTGCCTTTACTTCTACTTGCGTTCAAGAGTTTCATAGTGTGACATCACTCTCTAAATTTCAATTAAAAAAAAAGTGAATAGGTGCATCCAAAGAAGTAGAAAAGGAAAAAAAAAAAGTAGAAAGCAAAAAGAAAACAAAAGAAGTGCAAAATACAAAAGTAAAATAGCAAAAGTTTAGGTGCACGTAATAGCAAAAAAAAATTTTGCAAAAGAGAGCTAAATTTTGATTGAAATTGCTTGAACTTTCATCTAATAAGTCTCGGCCATTGTTGTTTTAAATTGTGAAATTCTTGAAAATTTTTCAGTCATTTTGCATTTTAGTCCTTATTCTAGTTGTTCTTACTCCTTTGTTAGCCTTAATTTTAGTTTTTCTCCTTCAATAATCTTTGAGTTTGTCTCTACTTTATTCATTCCATTTGGAAAGTATACTCTTCTTTGTTTTGAGCTTTTCTTGCTTTACTTTTGCTTCTATTCTTGCATCTTTGGTTGCTTGTGTTGTGTGCCACTTATTATGGGGAAGTCATTCGATTGGGAGCCTTCCACATGGGTAGCATATTAAGTAAGAGTTGAAATAGCCAAGGAAGAACTTGATCAAAAGGAGGAGCAGCATAATTTCTTGTATTAAAAGGCCTTTTTCCAAGAGGTGTTGGATGCCCCTAACAGACACCTCTTTTTGTCTATAATAAGCATTAGTCTCTCAGTTTAGGTGTAAAAGAGGAAGTGGTATACCACCTTCATACCTTAGGTGCACTTAGGTCCCTAATCTTGTTTTTATTATTTTGCTTTTATTGTTTTTGTGTTTTAGTTTGGTGCATTGAGTTCCAAAGGTTCTTGTACTATATATTAGGTGAGAAAACAAAAACAAAAAAGTGAGATGAGTGATTATAGTTCTAGTTCTTCCCCCACTTTGTACTCAACCATATATTCAATGGCATACTATGATTGGGAGAGAATGGAGACAAAGAGAAGATTTTTAGGAGAAAGAAAGGGAACAAAAAGAGAGACGGAAAAGAGAACAAAAAGAAAGTGATAGAGAAGAGAGAAAGAGAAAAGAGAAAAAGAAAGAAAAGAGAGGGAGGAGAGAAGAGAAAAAGAAAAAAGAGAAAGAGAAGAAAAAGAAAGAAAAGAGAGAGAGGAGAGAAGAGAAAAGAAAAAGAGAAGAAAACAAAAGAAAAAGAGAATTGGAGAGAGAAAGAGAGAAGAAAGAAAGGGTTGGGAGAGTGAAAAGAAAAGGAGAGAAGAATATTGGAAGAAAAGAGAGGAAGAGCAGGAGAAAATAGAGACAAATTAAGCTTACCCTTGAAAATTAAAATAAAAAGAAGAAAAAAGAATAAAGAAAGAAAAAGAGATTGGTAGGAAGAAAGATCTTAGAGAAGATTCAACTTTAACTTCAAAGGAGAATCTTAGCATAGAAAAATCTCTCAACCAATCCTTAAAAGCACAAGTTGAAATTGAGATTGTGCCAAAAATACATTGAACCATAATCTCAAGTTCAACTTGAGCATGATTCTCCATTAAGCACTTTAACAAGAGTTGGACTTGAGTCATTACCTATTGAGATAAAAGAAGAATCTCAAGTCCAAGACTTGAAAGAACTTAAGAGAGAAGTAAACCTTCAAGAAGATTATTCCTTGGATTCCAAGTAGGATCTTATTAAAGAGACTTCTCTTTTGGAGCAAGTAAAAAATGAGGTTCCATTAAACACTTCACCAAGTGTTTCTTGAGCCAATATCCATGCTCCAGCAAGAGTCTCAAGTCCAACACTTAGAAGAAAGTGAAAGAGAAGTGAACCTTCAAGAATATTGCCTGTTGGATTCCAAGGAGGATCTTATTAAAGAAACTTCTCTCTTGGAACAAGTGCAAATTAAGGTTGTGTTAAAAATCTTTGAACATATTATCCAAAACCTCTAACTTTACTTAAAGATGAGATTCCATTGAACACTCCAACAAGTGTTGAACTTGAGCCATCATCCATCAAGCTCAAGCAAGAGTCAAGTTCAACACTGGGATGAACTTAAGAGGGATCAAGAAGATCACCCCTTGACTTCCAAAGAGGATCTTTTTGAAGACAATGCTCCCTTTTGAACAAGTGGAAGTTGAGATTGTGCTTGCATAATTTGAGCACAATAAATCATAAACTCAAGTTCTACTTGATGATGAGACCGAATTTGAGCAAGAGATTGAGCACCAACCTTTGCAAGATCATAGTTTATCTCAAGTTCAAATCCAAGAGACCATGCAAGAATGGTTCACCTTTAGATCCATCAGTCTTTCTTGGGATGAACATGACAAGACTTACTTAGCCTTCTTGAACGAGTACTCCAATGTACCAAGACTAGTCTCAATGCCTACTTCTATCCATATGAGATTAGCACTTAGCACCAAACTAATTTTAATTTAAAAAACACCAAAAATATTTTTTTCCATAATTGTAATAAAATATTTTTTCATTTTTTTATTTTCTATAAAAAATAATAAAAATGAGAATAAAAAATGTCCAAAACTATTTGCTAAAGTAGAATTACTTTAAATTAGGATGCTTGTTTTTTATAAAAGTGTTCCAAAATCCAATGTTTGCTGTTACAGTTTGATTTTAATTCTGAACCAAACAAATTCAGGAAAAAAGAACGGACTTTCCTCCCTTCCTCTCTCCAAAACAATTAAAACAAACCTTATTATAAAAATTTGTTCCCTCCAATAAAGCAACACTATCTTAATGTGACATCATTTCCAAAAACGAGTTTTCTTTAAACAGTAGCAAATCAATCTTAGTAAACAAGTTTTTGCTATATTAACAATGATATTGGTTATAAAATTGGTTTAGTGTCCAAATTCAGACATGAAGTAAAAGGAAGAGAGAGAAATCACAAATTCAAGTACACCTTCTTAACAAAAACTAACACATTAAATACTAACATTTACTTATAAAAATTAAAAAACAATTATGGATACTGTAATATGCAAATACAACTACAATAAAACGGTTGCTACAATAAACATAGAAAATAGTCATCCATGAAACGAACTAAAGTGCTATCGCCCTGGAAGTTAAGGATCATAAGATAAATTACCTAATAAAACAACATATGAATTAAAAAGCGTTGCGTATTTGGTTTCATGGTACATATGCATGCTCTCATAACTGGGATTAAAACACTATTCGATGTCATCAATCCAATCACCATATATCCTACTGATTTTATCTGGACCTTTCCATTTGTTGTGAGTTCTCTGCCCTGGCCTCTGAAGCACAATGGAAGGCCTTTGTGAAGGGACTCCAATATGGTACACATCAGAATGAGCAACAGGGGTAGCTGCTGCAACCACATTGTCTGCAGAAGCTTTTGAAGGTACTCCCTTGTTCGTGTCGCTGGCAACCGTGGATGTGGCTTCTCTGCTTTCTCCCTCCATGAGCCCGCCTCCGTATCTGTGCAGCTCTGTGGTCACAATGTCAAAGAAAGATGTTTATCAAAATGGCTTAAAGTTACTTAGTATGTTCCTGATGGATAAACAAGTCAAGGCAACAAAATGCTGATATGAACCAATATCAGAAAATGTTGTTGGATGTAAATATACACAAGCGCAAGCACTATTCACTGAAAGTAGAAAATGGTATACAAGCATTCCCGGGTAGACATTTGAATAATGGGGATGAACATTTAGAAGTAACAATAAGTAATAAGTATCGTATGATAAAGTTTATATTTCCCACACACATGCATTCTCCAAGAAACATTCCTAACTGTATTTGCTGAAGTGATAAAAAGCGCAATTGTAAGAGTTGCTACGATACCCAAAGAAACCAATGGATTTTGGTACAACTGTCTTTTGGGCATATAGTTGAATGAGTTTGGGCAGAGTAACAGTACCGTAACAGTTAAGTTTATGAGAATACCATTGAATTTCTCTAATTTATAATCTTATATCATGTCATTTATTTAATTGAAAATCAGAAATCAACACAACCAAAATTATTGATTTGGAAGCTAAAAATGTATTTTAGTACAATCTGTATGGTACGGTCCCTATATATGTTGATGCATTTCTGGTGCTAGCATAATTGTATATTGATAGTTGGAGAGACCCCAATGTTTAGTGGTTACCTAAATTAACTTAAGAACCTAATGTGTATCTTTTAACAAAGTTTCATTTCCTTTTGGTGTGGCTTCCACTGTGGCAGTTACCATAAATTGCATCTGCATTAGATTTTATTGCTTCCACTTCGTCTACAACATTATATCTCTCTGAGAACTATAAGGATATAAGCTGTACCGTTTATACATTTTGAACCTGCTACTTAAGAAACTATGCTTTTCTCATCTCTCAGACTCTGTTTTTTTAACAAAAGGGAGAAAAAAAAAAAAGGAAACTTAATACTAAAGCACACAAGGCATAGAAAAAAAATTCGTAGTAATTTACATGGAGATCCCCCATCAACCAGAGAAAGTACCAAAATACACTATAGAAGTAGCGTCCAACCTTCAATCTACAAACTAGCTTTTAAGGTTGAGTACAAAACGTACATCTAACATGGCATGAGAGCCTATGTGTCTAACTTAAGATGCTGTAATGAAACATTGCCAAATATAACTCAAGTTGTCATAACAAACTTAATATGCTAAATGAAACACATGGAAATCAAATTATTAACTGATACATGTAGTCATGCACTTGTGCCATGCTCTTCACAGTAAAAACAGAGGAAATTAAAGCTGAATGACCATAACAAATAAAAAACAAATATCCAAATATTGAACAATACATAAACATAAACCAATCTTAACATCAAGTATCATCAACACAAATTTTGTATCCAACTACCATGAATACACCTTATAATGAGAAATGACAGCCACAACCAAAACTATTTGAGTTTCCAATTCCAGCAGCATTGATACCACACAACAATTCTCAATTATCACTCAAAATCTAAAGGACACAAATTTGTACCTGTGGCACCATGAGCAAAATGGCATTTATTGCCAAAGGGGCAATACCCGGTCATCTCCCACTTATTGCAAATCCTTGTTTTCCAATTAGAGGGCTTTGAATTAGGCCCATTCCCAGCGCCATTAGCTCCACTGCCACAGCTGACACCGCCACCACTACCAGAACCACCACCACCACCATAACCACCAGGGCCTAAACTAATCGCGACACTCTCGCGATTTTTGGATTGCTCATCATGGAGAAAGGTGCAACTATCCCCATAGGGGCAGCCTTCCTCGGTGTAAAACTTCTTACAATGCCTTCCCTTATATGACCTCTGCATCATGTCCCCTGCAAACGTGGAGGACCCCACAGTGGGGATCTGGAACTCCTCCCTGGGCTCCGTCATCACCGCCTTCTCCTCCTCATGGGCCGCCACGATCTCCTGCCAATTCGGCGGCGGCCGGCGGAGCTCCTCAATGCTGTGGGCGAAATTGCAGTTGGTTATGTACGGACAAGTCCCTGCCCTAAATTTGCAACACAATTTCGTCTTGAAGAACATCTTCCCTATTGCCTTCGACCTGTTGTTGTTGTTGCTGCTGCTGCTGTTGCTCTCCTGCGAATTCCGTGACTTCTTGCTCGGTGGCGCCTCATAATTCGAGTTCGACGGCGTCGTTTCGGAGTCCCCATTACTGTTGTTCCAAAAACGGTACTCATCTTCCGTCGCCCAATCCGCCGGATCGCCGGACCAACTGTCACCTCCACCGCCACCAGCACCGGTGATTATTTGCACGACGTTCCCGTCTCGAGGATAATCCATTCAAATCAAACAAAACAAAACAAAACCCTAACAAGATTTTGTTTTTTGCAACTCTTTTGTATGCTTTCTTCAAGATTTTCAAGAATTTGAACAATGTTGAGAATAATTTGGTTAACGAAAACCCAACACCACCTAAAAGTGGGTTTTAACACAACTCATGAACTCAACTCAACATGAGATTTTTGTTTCCTCGTTTTAAGACAAACTTATTCGAAACAGTTTAAAAAAATTACAAATAGATAGATCTCATTGGACGTTGAGGAAAACAAAAACAAGAAATAAGATCGTAAAAAGACACGGATTGAGAGAAAGATTCGTATGGTCTTCTTCTTCACATAAAGAGAAAATTATTGTATGTATGGCGACATGGCACCTGACTGAAACAAGATCTGTCGCAACAATGGCGAAGAAAATCAAAACACAAAATACTTCACTATGGAAAATTTAGTTTAGTATTTGTAAGAGAGGATGAAAAAATTGAAAATTGAGAGAGGATTTGGTTTTCAAAAATGATGTGATGTAAGATTACAGATTTTTTTTCTCTTACCTGGTTAGATTTATTGTGAAGCGAAAGTAGGAGAAAATGTAGTATTTATTTTATTTTTGTTTTATTTTATTCAATTTTTATAAGAGTAAGATTCTGTACGAAACAATGAGTGAGAAACTTGGGAAAATTAGAAAAAATAAATAAATAAAGAGTTGAGAGTTTTTCTCTGTGCTTATTGTTTGTCTTTGTGTTTATGCATTTATAATGCACATTAAATTTCAAATATTAAATAGAGTAATATTTTCTTAGATTGTATATCAATTAATTTTTTCTGGAGTTTAATTAATTCTTCTGTTATGTTTGGATTTAGGGAATAAAAAGAAGAATTCACCAAATAAAAAAAGAAAGAAGTAATTGAAAGAAGAATAAAATAAGGCATTTTTTTATCATTTCTTGAATTTATTGAAATTATAATGTAATTAAGGAAGTAGATGGTTAAAAGGTCATAGGTTTAATCTCGCACGACTAACAAAAACTAATATAATTACTAATAATACTATATTTGGTTTATAATTTTTATTTATTTATTTTTCATTATTTTAAGGGATTATTTGTTTTAAGGCTAGTTTTTTAAAAACTTCAATGTGGGATTGCACAAAGCAATCCAGTTACCCTCATTGATCAGAAAACAATCTTTCCGATGTTTGAGATATTTTCAACTAAAACTTTTTGAATAAAATTATAGTTGGTTTACTAGAAAAACAAAATTATAAGCAAAAAAATAATTTTTAATTAATTATAAATTTATGTATAAAATAATTTGTAATTATTGGTAAGTATTAAAAATTGAGTATAATTGGTATATACTGTCAGTGTAGAGATTTTTACACTGAGAGTAAATCACAATCCTTCATTATGGTAGATTTGTTGACTTTACTCATTACTATTTTAAAAGTCACATAAATAAAAAGTCATAATTGAATGTCAATGTAAAAATTCTTTACACTGACAGTGTATACCAATTAAAATCTTAAAAATTTCATACTAATGATAAACAAAAAATATTTCTTTAAAATATTTTTTAAAATATCTTAAAAAAAAGTAAAAACCAGCTACATCTTTTTAGGTTAAATTGTACTTTTAATTTTTTTTTTAATGTTACATTTGTGATTTTTGTTTCGTAAATCTTTATTATTCGTATTTAGTTTCTCAATATTTTGGTATGTTATTTTTATTATTTATACTATTAATAAAGGACCTACTTCTTTTTATGTTAAAAAAAATACTTTAACTATACTTACATTTGCGTATGGTCTTACTTTGAAACTGTTATTTTCTCCTACCAAAATTAATAAAATAAAAATGAAAACATAAACTTTGGAATCTAATGAAAGAAAGTTGAAGCATAATTCATAGCAAAAGCTGTTAAGAAAACCTACATAAGTGCGACAAAACTTGTGTTTTGGTATTATTAAATTAAACTTATTCGTTATTGTGATTGTGAATAATGTGATGTGACTAAAGGGTTATTTAATTGTTTTTTAAAAGTTTTCTACTTTAACAAGAGCATTTTAACTGAAAACCAAAAATAAAAATGGATTGAATTAAAACAATTGAGAAACATATAAAGAATAATTCAAAGATACCTAATTAAAAAATATGTACCTTCCTCTTTAACCTCTTATATCTTTAAAATGTATCATAGATATATAGTGGAGTTTATTTTAGTGATACTTAGAGAAAATCAAACATGTAACCGAAGGTATAAAGTAGTACATCCAATGGTTGCAAATATTCCAAGTGGTTGAAGAATCATAGATAAAATTAAAACAAATTGATCAATGGATTGAATAAGAGAATTATCATTTTTCGCATAATAATAATAATATAGTAGTACAAATGGATTGAATTAAAAGAATTTGAATATATAAAAAAGTCTTAAAATTCTTATTAGATGAACACACATTTTCCATTTTATCGCTTTGTCTTTAAGACATCCCACGCTTGACGATGCAAAGAATGGAGTTCGTCTTGGTGGTTTGGACTTTGGATAACATCAAATGTATGCGAAAGTGTAGTAAATCCAATGGTTACGAATGTTGTAAATGGTTTAAAAATCATAGGCTTTAGTTTAGATTTGAAGAACATAGTTTCACTAGCAATTTTTTTTTTTTAACACCAAGAGCAGATTCATCTATATAAGAATCCGTATTGTGAAAATCGACTACCCAGTTGATACACTATGGTAATGAATCAATGATGGAACCAGTGACACTGGATCAAATGATTCAACAATATATATATATATATATATTAAAAAATAAAAATATAATATACCTAATTAATATTATTTCGTCAATTCATATTTCAAATTAATGTTAGGATAAAGTATTGCAACTTAATAAAAAAAAATATTATCGTATATAAATCATATTTGACCTAACTTAAGGAGAAAAAAAACTTAAAAATAAGTTTGTCTAAATGAATTTTAAATATATCTTTAAATAGATTAGTAGCTTTTGGTGACTTTTACATTTTTAAAGAATTAGTGTTTAATTTTTAGTCAAGAAATATCTTTGATGTAAATTTGTCATGTTAACTTGTCTTCAAGATCAATAATTGTCTCCATAAATTTATGTAAGACTTTTTATTGTGTTTTATCCTCATTGTCATGATTCTTAGGAAGGAAACAATATACCATGACCAAAGAACTCGTTGTCATGATTCTTACGAAGGAAACAATATACAATGTCCAAAGAAAGAATAACAAAATACTCTTGTGTAGCATCTCTTTTTTTAGAAAAATACAATATTAATAAAAAGGTGTAATTTATATTAATAAGCTTAAATTAATTTAATATTTGTATTTATTAGAATAAATTAAGAATTTATTTTATAAGATAAATAAATAAAATAAATGTCAGTGTAAAATAATAATATAGTTTTGAAGGTTAAGTTTGGGTCTACTATTAGAAAGTTCAATCTACCTATTAACCTAGAGTAATTCAAAGAGGCTAGAGTATGTGCGACAGTTTCATGTTTCCGACTTTGGATGTTTGAGAGAAAGCTATAGAGGGCACATTGTTGGTGGAAGCTTGAGGAGCAACCTTTGCATCTAATATCAACATTCAATGAATATTTTGAATGATGCAGAAATAGAGTCATGGTGTATTGATGTCTTTACGTTTGAGTACGAGAGATCTATTGTGCAAAAGGATTGAATTTCCCAAAACAGTTTTAATCTCATGCAAAGAAATCCTTTGATCCATGGTCCAAATTGTAACATCCCATTTTTTTAGAAAAATGAATTATTAATAAAAATGTATAATTTTATATTAATAGACTTAAATTAATTTAATATTGGTATTTATTAGAATAAATTAAGAATTGATTTTATAAAATAAATAAAAAAAATAAATGTTGGTGTAGATAGTAAAATAATCTAAAGGTTAAATTTGGGTCTAGTGATAAAAAGCTCAATCCAAGTATTAACCTAGGGTAATTTAGAGAGGTTAAGGGGGACACTTCAGTTTTCACGTTTCTGACTCCGAGGTTAAAGAGAAAGTTATTCCCGCATAAACTTTATGTAGTTTTCGTAATCTCTTTATTCTGAATTCGTTAACCATTGGATTGAGCTTGAAATTGGACAGTAGCTTCCAGACGTGGGGATCTCCATTTTGGTCGTTCGGATTTTCATTTGGAGAGCTTTTTTGGAAGAAAGCAGCAACACAATAGAAGCTCTATTTTGGCAAGGGTTCGTCGGATCCGAAAAGGAAAATCTCCGTTTGTCCTTATTTCTTCATCGAGGTAAGGGTGATGTAATCTTTGATGATCACGTGCCCAAAGGATCCTTTCTAAGGTCACTTGGAAGGGAAATGGATTTATGGAGAGGAAAGGAATGGGGTGAGGCACCACAAATAATAGGTTTGATAAGCCAAAGGGGAGAGGCCACAAGGGAGGGGTCCCTTGATAACTCTTAGAAGCTCTCACAAAGGAGAAAGGGGGACACTCAAAGGTAAGAACCTCAACCAATATGGTCTCTAGGATTAAATTCAAGTGTAAAAAATACAAGTGAGGGAGGAGCTCCTATTTATAGAGGTAGCTAACCTCTTGAACAAGATAACCTAAAAAAGAAGGGCTAGGATTAAAAGGAGAGATCTAAGGGAGGAGAATTGAGAAGCAATTCCCTCCTTAGATCATCAAACTTGGTGCCCAAGTTTCTCAAACCAAAGGCCAAGATTCCTTCTTATTAGCTTAGGGGGTTTATGTAGAAAAGAGGGGTGTAGATATCAAGGCTACCCCTTATTTCCTTCATAAAGACCCAAAAAGTTAAATCCACCCTCTAAATTCCTAAGACACCTCCTAAAAATAAAAAATGGACTAAATACATGTCCCAAATTAAATTCTTAATTCTCCTCAAAATTAAAATAAAGGAAAATTACATTTTATTAACTAAAGTCTCTAGCCTAATATCTTCACTCTCCATAGGAGGTGAAGTCTTCCTTTGTCTGCAAGGGCTAGGTCTTCTTCAATCCTTCTAGCCATGGCCCTAGTGATAGGTCCTTGGCTAGGCATTGTCACATCATCTCCTCCCCCTTGAAGAGGATTTGACCTCAAATCCATGGGGTCTTCGTCATTTTCAGCACCTACAAATGGAGACAAATCAGAAACATTAAAACTGGTGCCTACCCCATAATCCTCTGGCAGATCTAAAACATAGGCATTATTACCGATCCGCTCAAGGATTTGGAAAGGTCCATCTCCTCTAGGGCTAAGTTTGGACTTCCTTTGAGAAGGAAATCTATCCTTTCTCAAGTGAAGCCATACCTAGTCGCCCTTTTCAAAGATGACTTCTTTCCTCCCCCTATTGGCGAAAGTAGCATCTCTCAAGGATTGGCGCTCTATGTTAACTTTAACCCTCTCATGTAATTGTTTTACAAAAATGGCTTTTACCTCTCCTTCTTTATGCACAGCAACAGAAAGAGGAAGAGGTAAAAGATCTAGAGGAGTACGAGGATTAAAGCCATAGACCACCTCAAAAGCAGAATGCTTGGTGGTTCTATGAACCACCCGGTTATAAGCAAATTCAATGTGGGGAAGGTACTCATCCCAAGACTTATGGTTGCCTTTAAGGAGAGCCCTCAACATAGTGGATAAAGATCTATTCACCACTTCTGTTTGCCCATCAGTTTGAGGGTGACAGGTAGTGGAAAAAAGAAGTTTAGTTCCCAGCTTAGCCCAAAGAGTTTTCCAAAAATGGCTAAGGAACTTCACATCCCTATCTAACACTATTGAAGAGGGTATACCATGCAATCGGACAACCTCTTTAAAGAAAAGTCTTGCGATGTTGCTCGCATCATCCACTTTGTGGCAGGGAATAAAATGGGTCATTTTTGAAAATCGGTCCACCACCACAAATATGGAGTCTGCACCTCGTTGGGTTCTTGGGAGCCCAAGGATGAAATCCATGCTAATATCCTCCCAAGGTGGAGAAGGAGTAGGTAAAGGTGTGTATAGTCCATGAGGCATTGCTTTAGACTTTGCTTGCAAGCAAGCTATACATTTAGAGCAATGTCTATGGACATCTCTACGCATATGGGGCCAAAAGAATTTCTCTTGTAAAAGCATGAGGGTTTTTGAAATCCCAAAATGCCCCATGAGCCCACCTTCATGACTCTCTTTTGTAAGTAAGTTCCTAATTGATCCTTGGGGTATACAAAGCTTACTCCCTTTGTAAAGATACCCCTCACTGATGAAGTACCCATCATGGGCCTTTAATGCAAATGCAGATGCAGAGGTAGCAAAAATGGGGCCAAAATCCTTATCAGACGGATACATAGCCCGAATGTCATCAAATCCCAAGATTTTTGCACTCAAGGATGAATAAAGGGCATGACGCCTAGAAAGAGCATCAGCCACCACATTTTGTTTTCCTTTCTTGTACTTGATGACATAAGGGAAGGATTCAAGACATTCCACCCACGTTGCATGCCTTTTGTTCAATTTACCTTGACCCCTCAAATATTTTAGTGACTCATGGTCACTATGAATGACAAACTCCTTGGGAGCAAGGTAATGCTCCCAAGTTTGAAGGGCCCTAATTAGAGCATAAAACTCCTTATCATAGGTGGGGTAGTTGAGGGGGGCACCATTGAGTTTTTCACTGAAATACGCAATGGGGTGCCCTCCTTGCAACAAGACAGCCCCCACACCTAAACCAGAGGCATCACATTCAAGTTCAAATGTTTTAGAAAAGTCAGGTAATGCCAAGACTGGTGCGTGGGTTAGTTTATGCTTAATTACCTGGAAGGCTTTCTCTTGTTTCTCACCCCAAAGGAAAGGAACTTCCTTTTTCACCAAATCATTTATTGGTGCGAAGAGCGTGGAGAAATTAGGCACAAAGCGCCTATAAAATCCAGCGAGACCATGAAAGCTTTTGATCTCTGTCACACTCTTTGGGGTGGGCCATTCTTGAATAGCTTTTATCTTTTCGGGGTCAACATGAACCCCTTTTGTGCTAACTACAAAACCTAGGAAAACTACACTATCTACACAAAAAGTGCATTTTTCTAAGTTACCAAAAAGATGATTACTCCTAAGAAGAGAAAAAACATGCCTTAGATGTCCTAAATGATCATCTAGGTTCCTAGAGTAAACTAAAATGTCATCAAAGTAAACTACACAAAATTTACCAAGGCAATCCCTTAGTACATGATTCATTAAGCGCATGAATGAGCTTGGGGCATTAGTTAGCCCAAAAGGCATAACCAACCACTCATAAAGACCAAATTTAGTCTTAAAAGCAGTTTTCCACTCATCACCCTCTTTGATCCTTATTTGGTGGTAACGACTTCTAAGATCTATTTTTGAAAATATTTTTGCCCCATGCAATTCATCCAACATGTCATCAAGACGGGGGATTGGGTGCCTATATTTGATGGTGATGTTGTTGATTACACGACAATCAACACACATCCTCCATTGGCCATTCTTCTTGGGCACCAACAAGACTGGCAAAGCACAAGGGCTTAGGCTCTTTTGAACCCAACCCTTCTCCAACAGCTCATTCACTTGAGACTCAATTTCTTGGGTCTCCATGGGGTTGGTCCTATAGGCAGGTCTATTAGGTAGACTTGCGCCAGGCACCAAATCAATTTGATGTTCTATACCCCTAATGGGAGGAAGTCCTTTCGGAACCTCATTAGGGAATATGTCATCAAATTCTTTTAAAATATCCTGAACCCCTTGAGGAAGGTGCTCATGTGCATGGGCTGTGGCAGTGCTCTCAGCAGAAGAATGCAAAATGGAAGAAGGATTTGATGCTTCTTTGCAAAAGAGGAGATAAAAGGGCTTGTTAGTCAAAGGAGCTTCTTACCTTCCGACTCTCTCTCTTTACCCTTTTCAAGCTTTAAGGGTACAGCTTGTTGTGCTTTTTTTTGTTTTTGTTTTTCCTCAACTCTTTTCTTTTTTCATTGCAAATTGATCCTCAGCCACTTGAGAAGGTGACAAATGATACAATTTGAAGCGCTTTTCATTATGGGTGAGAATTATTTGGTTGGAGTGGCCATGGTGAATAGCTTTTTTGTCAAATTGCCATGGTCTCCCCAACAGGATATGACCAGCCTCCATAGGAACTATGTCACAAAGAATCTCATCATTATAAGATCCTATGAAAATTGGAACCATAACTTGTTCATTGACTACCATCTCCCCTTGCTCATTGAGCCATTGCAATTTGTAAGGTTTGGGATGGGGCATGGTAGTCAAGGCTAGTTTTTCAACCAACCTAGAGCTACAACAGTTACAACAGGAGCCACTATCAACAAGGAGAGAACATACTTTGTCATTTACTTTACATCTTGTATGGAAGATGTTCTCTCTTTGTGACTGGCCAAGCTCTAGAGGTTGGCTTCCAAGAAGCCTTTGAACCATAAGGAGGTGCCCCTCATAACGAAAAGCTTCCTCACACTCTTGTTCAAAAGTATGTCCCCCTTCTTCCTCACTCTCACGAGAGGAGGAAGATGAGTTATTCTCACTACAAATGTCTTGTCCCCTCATGATCATGGTTTTCTTGTTAGGGCATTGAGAGGAAATATGGCCTCTCCCAAGACATTTGAAGCATTTGATACTACTTTGCCTTTCAGTAGGCTTAGTAGTAGGGGGTTTTCTCTCTACATGAGGTGCTTTTGTATCTTGAAAATGCTTGTGTTCCTCTTTGGGAAAACCCTTGAAAGAGTTTCCCTTAAGTTGGTCTCTCTTTGAGTAAGAGGGAGAATCTTTTTTAAAACTTTTTCTCTTGAGTTGATTCTCAGCTCTTACACAAAGTTCTACCAACTCATCAAGGTTTGAGTACGAAAGAAGATCTACCTTATCTCTAATGTCAGAGCTTAATCCACACAAAAACCTAGCAAGGGTGGCATTGGGTTCCTCAATGATATTGGCCCTTAGTATGAGAAGCTCCATCTTTTGTCTATACTCCTCAATACTTAGCTTATGTTGCCTAAGTCTTTGGAGCCTATCCAAAAGATCCCTCTCATAATATGAAGGAATGTGCCTTCTTCGCAAACGAGTTTTTAAATCATTCCAGTAGCGAATGTTAGGCATTTGTTTACGGGCCCTATCCTTGACTAACCCATCCCACCAATGCAAAGTAGAACCTTGAAAACTAAGGGAGGCCAAAGGTACTTTCCTTTCTTCCCTAATTTCATAGCATCGAAAGAGTTATACCACTTTGACTTCCCAATCTAGGTAAGTCTCAACATCTTCCCTACCATGAAAATGGGGTAGGTCTACCTTTGGTTCCCTAGCATGATTTATGTTCTCTTGAGGAGAATGATGATTGTATGATGAATGAGAGTGATGCTTATGTTGATTTCTATAGTATTCTTCTTCACTAGAGCTAAAATGCCTAGATGGGGATCTTATGAGAATTCCTTTATTTTTTCTATCACTTTCCCTCCCATCTCTCCTCTTACTCTCTTCTCCTCTCCTTCTCTCTTCTTCCTTTTTTTCTCTTTTTCTCTTTTTCTTTCTAGTTCTTTCCTTCTTCTCCTTTCTTCATCCTCTCTTCTCTCTCTTTGCCTTCTCTCTTCTCGCTCTTTTTTCTCTTTTCTCATTTCCAACATCTCTTTTTTTAACTCTTCCTTCTCTTTTTGTTTTTCCTTTTCTTTTATTTCTTTTTTTCTCTCTTTTTCTTCTCTCCTTTCTTGTTCTTTAGCCATCCATTCCCTAAATTCTAAGTTAAGGTTTTCAAGAGTATCTCCCTTAGAAGGTTTTCTTTGGTTGACACTCTTACTTGATGAACAACTATGTGCACTAGAATGTGTGTGGGAAGTCATGGTGCTTGGATGCTAAAAACTAAAGGGTAGGCCAAAAACTTTGTTTTTTTACAAGCAACACTCCTCTCTTTTTTTTTTCTCACCTAAGGTGGCTTGATGAGTCTTTGGAACTCCTAGCCTCTACACGTTTTTTCAAAATAACATAAAATAAAATAAAAGTGCAAGAATGTAAAAGAGAAAGGGCTCTAATCGTGCTCCTAAGGTGTTGAAGGAAGTGTACCACTTCTCCCTTCGTCACCTAATTAACGAGGAACTACGCTATAATTAACCAAAATTATTACAAACCAAGAGAGGGCCTTAAGGGCACTCAAACTCCCAATCTAAAATTAAGTATACACAATACAAAGAATAAAAAAAAATAAAACAAAGTCTTCACTCCAAGCTTTTTTGGTGTTTGTCTCCTTTTGATCAAGCCCCTTTGAGTTGCATCAACTCACCCCAAGAATGCTACCCTTGTTTCCTCTTGTTTGGACTTGCCAAAATTTTATATATGGAACCTTTCCCAACCTTTCCTTACCAAGGCCGAATACAACACAAGACAACAAACAAAGGTGAATAACAAAACAAGGTTCACAAATCCAAGTGGATAGATTAAACAATGACAAACTCAGAAGTAAAGAAGACAAGCAAGAAAACATAAGGCTCATAAAGGAAGGTAGCACACAAATAACTTTCCTAGATTAGCTCTAAGAGTAGAGATGAAAAAAGACTCAAACAAAAAAAATGAAACCAATAGTTGCACACTTAATAAAATTTAAGTGACCAAAAACTAAAAAGCTTACTCAAGTAATTTTTTTTTTTGAATCACAATTGGTTCCTCATATCAAATATTTCTAATATTAGGTACACAACTTCAAATTTGTCTTTCTTTTGAGTTCTTTATCTTCTTTTTTTTTTTTTTAACTTGAACTTTTTCTATTTTTTTTTAACTTTTTCTAATCATTTTGCTGCACCTAATAGCTTGTTGAATTGAAATTTTAATGAGGATTCTTGAAATAATAACACTTGAGTGAATAAGCACAAAGTAAGGTCACACAATTTTCAAGCAATTCATGCAACTAAAGGCAAAACAACTTAGTAGTTCCAAATACCACTGAACTAATGGTGCTTAAGGAATGATTTAGGGCTGATTTTGAAGTAAATTGATTTCTCAAATTACTAACACAATTCACCCAAGCTAAAATTCCATAAAGAGGCACCAATAGTGAAGGTAAACCAAGTGGAAAACTACTAATAATTCAACATAAAACAAGAAACATATAAAGATTGAATTGAGCAAATATTTAAGAACAACAAAGAGATTAATATGCTTGAACTAAAATCATAAAAGACTTAAGAGACTCAACCTCTTAGGAGCTCAATTCAAACTGTTTTTGAAGGCTTTTTTGTAAAAAATTAAAGAGGCTAAAACCTATGGAATTTAAATGAGACAAAATAGGAAACTAACATGACTAGTATTTGACAAAACACAAGATTAAGAAAAAATAACACACCTAAAAATAGAGCAAAAATTTCAGCAAGAGACTTCAAACAAAAGGCACAACAAAGTGGCCAAAGTTGATCACCACAATGGTGTGGAAAAATCCTCAACCATGTGGGTTTAATGGTCACAACTTCTTAGGCACACTTTAACATAAAAAACCAAGGGTAAATGAAGCAACTTGAACACAAAAATAAGATGCAAAGAAAGGGACAAATAAAATTGCATCAAATTAAATGGAACATAGGCACGTAGATAGAAAACAAAAGCGCATATAATAGCAAGAATAAAACGCTATACTACTAGACAATAAAGGAAATAGAGATGACAAAAAATGAAGGACTTTAAAATAAAGAGATCAAAGAAATAAACAACAAAGCAAAAAAAAAATTGAGAAAGAACGTGACCTTTAGAAAGTGGCTCTGATACCACTTGATGTGATCTTTGATGATCACGTGCCCAAAGGATCCTTTCTAAGGTCACTTGGAAGGGAAATGGATTTATGGAGAGGAAAGGAATGGGGTGAGGCGCCACAAATACTAGGTTTGATAAGCCAAAGGGGAGAGGCCACAAGGGAGGGGTCCCTTGATAACTCTTAGAAGCTCTCACAAAGGAGAAAGGGGGACACTCAAAGGTAAGAACCTTAACCAATATGGTCTCTAGGATTAAATTCAAGTGTAAAAAATACAAGTGAGGGAGGAGCTCGTATTTATAGAGGTAGCTAACCTCTTGAACAAGATAACCTAAAAAAGAAGGGCTAGGATTAAAAGGAGAGATCTAAGGGAGGAGAATTGAGAAACAATTCCCTCCTTAGATCATCAAACTTGGTGCCCAAGTTTCTCAAACCAAGGGCCAAGATTCCTTCTTATTAGCTTAGGGGGTTTATGTAGAAAAGAGGGGTGTAGATATCAAGGCTACCCCTTATTTCCTTCATAAAGACCCAAAAAGCTAAATCCACCCTCTAAATTCCTAAGACACCTCCTAAAAATAAAAAATGGACTAAATACATGTCCCAAATTAAATTCTTAATGCTCCTCAAAATTAAAATAAAGGAAAATTACATTTTATTAACTAAAGTCTCTAGCCTAATATCTTCACTCTCCATAGGAGGTGAAGTCTTCCTTTGTCTGCAAGGGCTAGGTCTTCTTCAATCCTTCTAACCATGGCCTTAGTGATAGGTCCTTGGCTAGGCATGGTCACATCAAAGGGGGTGAGAAATTATCTCACATGTGGCATGTGTAGGGAGATGGGTAGTGAAACGATCCCTAAACTTCCGTAGGTTTATGTATGTTATTGAAAGGTTATGAAAACCTGCAGTGAGTGCTGATAATATGTATTTGTATTTTGAATAACAAGAATATTTTGGGTTTTCTAACTCTTGGCATTTGGCATTCATAATATAACTAATGAAGGTCTATATTAATTTTTTTCTATTGTTGGCTTTAAGGTTATCATTGATTAATTATGGTTTGGTATGTTGGTTTATCAGAGTATTCAACGTGTTTTCATAGGATTATGAATTATGAGATAAAATAAACTGCGTATAATGATTATGTTGGCATTAATATTTTTCCCTTTTACACCTTAAAGATTAATACCTTGAAAATGGATAGTATTGATTAGTCTTTCAAACTTCGTTCTATATCAGAAATAGGATAGTGGAGATGAACCCTAAACCTTCATAGAGATTAAGTGTTATGCAATTGATTTATTCATTAGTTTCTAGAATGAAGATTATGAATAATTATACATGAGTACTCTATTTATATGATCGATTGATTAATGTGATGATTAGAGAACTCCTATGTTATTTGAATTGTTCTGTATAAAAAGGATTAGGTGTGAGGAGTTGAAGGTTCCTTCCATTGATAATATTGATAATTATCACTACAATTGTAGGTAGAGTGTAGATAATAATTAAGTATTATAGAAAGATAAGTAAAATACTTGAGCGTTCGAAGTAGAATTATATTTTGAACCTTATATAAGTTGAATTTTTGCTATTTGAAAATGTTTGTATGAACATACCTTAGAGTTTCTATCATATCTTTCTGTGTGGTTACCAAATTAATTTACATTTTCTGGTTTAGAAACTAGACATTTGGAGCTACAATTTAGACTCAAGAATCATGTAAATATGTTGAGAGTAGACTGAGTTATGTGAGTTGGAAGTTGATTCTCTTATCCAGTGTGCGGAACAGAATTTGTGTGTTGTGAGTCCTGTGAGATAACCTATATTGCCTTATTAGGATTTGTGTTATTCATAAAAGTTTTAGCCCTAAGTTTTATCTTTCTAACATAGTTGAAATGAATAAAAAAGGATATATATAACTCAAGTTATGATAAAGTTAGTAACTAAAGGCCGAACTGCTAGAATTAGGTGTATTACAATCAATGTTCACAATTTTCCGACAAGAAAAGAGATGGGAAAACAATATAGTTTGAGAAAGTTATATTCATAAAAGTTTTAGCCCTAAATTTTATCTAACTAATTTTATTAGTTTCACCCAAAAAAGATACCTGGAACTCAAGTTATGATAAAATTAGTAACTAAAGGTTAAACTACCAAAATTAGGCGTATTATAATCCACATTCATGATTTTCGGATGAGAAAACCAATAGAAAAGATGTAATTTGAGAAAGTTGTCTTTATCAAAGTTTCATCCCTAGATGTTATATAACTAATGACGTTAGTTTCACCCTAAAATGATACCTAAAGCTCAAGTTATGATCGAATTAGTGATTGAAAGTCAAACTATCATAATTAAGTTGTAGATTCATGTTTCCTCTAATTTTTTTAAAAATAGTAGATGTTTATTTTAGCCCTTGAGGTAAACATAAGAATTTTAGATAAATGTTCTAGCTTCTAAACTGGATAAAAAATAATATCATAAGATTAATAAATCTCTAGATATCGTGTTGATACTCGACAAAGGTATTAGAGACTCATTAGAAAATGAGTGAGAAAATCTTCAAAACTTAGAAAATGTTGTGGTGAGCTATGAATGTAATAATTCTATATGGATATGTGAGAAAATTAATATATTCAGTATTATAAATGATATTATATGCATAAGAATATGTGGTTTAGATAATTTGTGTTGAAAAGCTTATTTGTGCTAAGAGTTAAGTCTAAGTTGTTGCTTATCAGTGTGTGAACTCTGAATTGTTTGATCATTTGTGTAGTCTAGACTTCGTATAACATGCTTAAGTATTTCTTTATAGCCATAGGTTTAGATGTATGATGTATTTTATAATTCAGAGTGTTGTGGACATTTGAATATTTATAAGTTATTGAGGAGTAATATAAGAAGGAATAGTTTGTGAATTGTGATGATTTTAATTATGGTGGTAAGAAATATTGTGATACATCTTATAAATTGTGTTGATGGTGACTAAATGAATTATCATAAGTGAGGGGGTGCATGAATTGGGGGTGTTTTGTGATGATATAATTAATTATTGATGTTGTGAGTTATGTTACATGACATGATGCATGGACATGGCAGTTTAAGAGGCTTGTAAGGATCACCCATTGTGAGGTGCTCTATAGCAAGTGTCTTAGGTTGTGTTGCATTGCACGGTTGTACATACATATTACTAGTGTAAAAGAGGATTGACTTCAGGTGGACCTGTGTGAGATGGTTGTACCTACGTGTTACTGGCGTAGAAGAGGACCACTTCGGACATGTACTTGAGAGAGCATGCATGAACATCATTAGCATGAATGAATTTATGTATGTGGATGGATAATTTCTATCATAGGTGTGGGATGAATTTATATGTTTATTTGTTGTCATTTAGTGGACTGTTCATTCTCTTTATATGTGCCTTAAGATGCATGAAATGTATTTTCACCCCTTTGTTGCTTATTGTTGCATTTTCTTTTGGCTAAACGCCACTTTCAGGTGGGCAAGATCTTAATGATATTGTGGGTGATGAAGCTTCGACTTTTCTTCGCCTTTTTCTGTTGGGTTATTCTGATTAGATGTGACATTGGGCTATAGAGAATAAAGTAATCGTTTTTTGTCATGTATACAAATCATTTAAAATTTTAGTATGAGTTGTATTGATTGAGAATCTTTTAAAGCTTTTTTTAAAAGTCTAAGGTGTCTACTTATATGTTTATGTTTTATAATATCATAGTTTGGAAAATAAGTGTATATTGAGTGATGTGAATCCTTTTACCTAAATGTCAAGTCTAAGATTTAAAAAAAAAAATCTATATTATTTTGTAATTAAAGAATAAAGTGTTTTTGGGTAGAAAGGTGTCACACAAATCGTGTACTTAATCACATACCTGGTTTAACTTCTGCATTTAAGATAGAACCTTGTCAGGGCAGCTTGAAGAGTAGCATTTGGGAACTGGAGGACATCATTCGAGGTAAAGGGGTGGGAAATTATCTCCATATGGCATGTGTAGGGGAAATGTGTAGTGAATATATTGTTTTATTTAATCATAGCTTTGCATTTAAATTATGGGAAAAAATGACAGCCTAAAATCAATGTGTTTGGTGCCTCTGAATAATTAATTGAATGTGTATATTAATTTATTTTGTTGGATTATAGGGGTACATGTGCACTATCAGATTTTTAAGGTGTAATGATTATGTTGGCATAGTACCTGATGCAATCCTGCCTACTAAGGGTCCCATCACTAAGTTCATAGTTAGGAAGACAAAGGAGGACATGGTCAGGAAAGAGCTCACTAAACCTCAGCTCTTGCTAGAAGTAAAGATCATAAGTCATCATCCTTAGATTTATTCATTGTAAATAATAGTTTGGTCGTATTTTTCCTTGGACCATGTAATGTTGAGATTGAAGGTTGGAAAGCAATTACAACTTTGGTGAAGCATCTCAAGTCCTTAGTGTTTTGGTTTTGTAGTTTCATCTTAGTTCACTTTAACTCATTTTATGGCACCAAACACATTTAATAGGTGTGGTATTTGTATTGGTTGTTTAGATAGGCACGAGTATGTGTATGAGTAGTTTGAGTGTTTGTTTCCTATCAATTTCATGATTGATTCTTGATGTTTATGATTGGTTATTGTTTGGATAGCAAAGGAATCAAAATTACTAAGTTAAGAGTTGAATTACCTTATGTGTAATAGATTACTTAAGTTGGTAATAGATTACCTGAACTGGACCAAGTAAGAAACTCATAAATGCTGAATTTTTTGAATATTAATCGATTAGCTATAGATATAATTTGGCATCTCAATTGCAAGCTCTCAGTAATAATCGATTACCTACAGAGTTAATCGATTATCACAGAGAACATGCCTTTCTGGGCCTGTTTTGAAAGAACTACCAGGTAAGTAAGTGGTTGTGAAAGCTAATCAAACCTTGGTCTGTTACTCACATAAAACCATTTTGAAACATTTTTTGCACAAGAGAATGAATGAATTTTAGGTTTTCAAAAAGAGAGAAAATGTGTTTACAAGAGAAAAACCCTTTGAGATCAAAGAAATACCCAAAAATGTATGAAGCGAGATTCAAGAATTGTTGATGGAAGAGAAAGGATTGTAGAACTGAGTTTATTGTATTGGATATTCATAAAAAAGAGGTGATATTGTTTTTTACCCATTTCCTTGTGTTTTTGCACATGTTTTGATAATCTCTTGATGAGTTCTTGAGGTTATTGGGAAATCTTGCAATGGGATGTTGTGAGTGAGACGTTGTGAGTGATGAGGTGTCATGGTATAGCAAACTCTTGTGGGGGGCAAGGGGAAACCTTTTTGTCCTTGCTTTGTGTTGTTTTGAATCTTTCTGTAAAAATATGTATATGTAATGTGCATGTATATGATTTTTAGAGGAAAGCAGATTAGCAGAAGGCTAAGTCTAGATCTGGATGCAGGTCTTGTTGACTAAACTAGTATAAAATAACTTGTGCAAATTCTCTCTATCCTTTAACTCTAGATTTGATTGAATTTTAATCTTGGAAGAATTGTATAGTTTTTACTGCAGGAAAAGTTTAATCTTTGTATTGAAAAGCTGAATCTTGTATTAGTTAAATTCTTGTTGTAAAATTGAATCGTGGAAGTTACATTGTAAATTGGTTAATTTTTTATTTTTAAATCTTTATTGAAGGAATTGTCATTAGTCAAGCTTGGTGTTTTAAATCTTAGAAAGATTTGACTCTCAAACATTGTGATGCATTCTTGGAATACTTTCCCTAGGATCTTGCTTCAAGAGGTTCCAATGATGAAAGAAGGTGTGCATGATTAGGAAGAAGATGGAGATGGAGGCACCACTCTACGTAGAGATAAGCCTAGTTTGTAGAAGCTTGCCACAAAGGAAGGAACCCTTGATAAAAGACATAGAAGCATTCTCAAGGTTTGAGAGAAGAAGACACTCTTAAGAGTCTCACAAAGTATAATTTCATTCAAATGATCAAAGATGATTACAAGAGTGAGTGAGGACCTATTTATAGAGGGGACAATGAGTGTTGGAAGTTCAAATCTAAGGCCAAGGCAAAAAGAGAAAGATCCAAATAAGTCCCTAGAATTTAGGATCTATGTTCCCTTTAGTTTGAATTTGAATTTTGGAGGCAAGTGACATGACACTTCTAAAATTCAAATTTAAATAAGAAGCAACAAGATCAGCCATGTAGGAGAGAGAACATGATGTGGCGCCTCTCATGAGGGAACAAGGGGTCCCAAATGTCTCCTACATGCTTCATGTGTTGGTTAGATGGGTTTTGGAAGCAATTAGGGGTATGGAAAGGAGAACCACACGTCCAAACTCCTCTAGGCCAAGCCCATATGATTAACACAGTCATTTAAAGGGACTAAACACACCTCCTAGAGAAAATAAAACCTATAGGCCAAAATACAAGGCCTAAAATTACGAAATTACACCAACTCAACAAACTACTAAAACTACACAATTTATTTACATAGTTTTGAGACTATGGGCCTAAAGTCTTCATGAAGCTCCTTTCTAACCATGTCATCTCTCTAATCCTCCTAGCCAAGGTCCCTTGCTAGGGAGGAATGCACCATATTGTTTCAAGTTTTATTTGAAATTGGTCCTGGAAATTCTTAAGGTATATTTTGAAAATTTCATTAAGGAGTGATTTTTTAAAACTTTGATATTTGGAAAGGAAATTGGTGAAAATATCTTTTAGAATCTATTCAGTCCCCCTTCTAGATTCCCCCCTGGGATCAACAATTGGTATCAAGAGTGGGATCTTAAGAAATATTCAAGATTGTATCGATTTGTTTTTTAAATATGTTGGGGAATCAATTACCTTTTAGTGAGGGTGCTTCGATTAACAGACCTCCATTATTTATTGGTGAAAATTATCCTTTTGGAAAGTTTGAATGAAAATCTTTATGGAATCTGTAAATCATGGTATATGGCAAGCTGTGATAACTAACTATAAAATTTCTACATATATGGTTGACAATGCAATAGTTGAAAAACCGTATGAACTATGGACTAATGATGAAATAAGACATGCCGAAAATTATTCTAAGGCTTTGAATATGATACACTCTACTTTGAATTGTGATGATTTTTTTAGGGTCTCAACATGCAATAAAGCCAAGGAAGCATGGGATTAAATCCAAGTTACTCATGAAGGAACACTTGAAGTATGACAAGCTAGAAAGAACACATTAATTCAAGAGTATGAAATGTTCTAGATGAATCAAGGTGAAACTATAATGGATGTTCAAAAAAGGTTTACACATATAGTAAACCATTTGAAAGGGCTTGGAAAGCAATTTGAGGAAGAAGAGCTGAATGTGAAGATACTCAAGTCTCTCAACTACAAAGGACAACCTACAGTGACAGCTATAACAGAATCCATGAATCTTGCTGCTATGACTAATGCTGAACTTTTCAAAAAACTTAGAGAATATGAGATGGACATGATTAGGATGGCAAAAGAAGAGCAAAAACAAAGAAGGTCAAAGGCTTAGCATTGAAAACAAATGAAAAATCAAGTGATGAAGAAAAAAAAAGTACAGAAAGTGAATCCTCAAAATCTGAAATTATAAATCTAATGGTTAGAAAATTTTGAAGGTTAATGAAAAAAAAGAATGGCAAAGGAAAGTATTCACATGGCAAAAAGCAATTGAAGAAGGTGAGCGCTACCCCTTCTAAGTTCACTTGTTTTGAGTGTGGCAAGACAGGTCTCATATGAAAGTTGATTGTCCCTCGTTATGAAGAAAGCAAAACAATGAAGAGCTCAAATGTAAGATCAGGAAGAACACGAAGAAGAAGGCCTACATTGCTTGGCAAGCCAATGCTTTCACCACCACCTCGAGTGATAGTGAAAATGACCAAGAGGCCAACCTCTACGTAATGAAAAAAGTTGAATCAAAGAGTGAGGTAAGTGACTTTGACTCTTCTTGTGATTGTGGCTATGATCAACTTCAAGAAGTTTTTATTGAATTGTGTGAAGAGGCTAAGAAAATAAGTTGCTTCAATGGTGTTTACAAAAAGAAGATAAAAGCATATCAAGCTAGCATCGATAATTTACATAAGGAAATAAAATTTTTAAAAGTGAAAATCTCAATTTGAAAAATATTTCCCAATGTAAACAAGCTTCATCTTCTGATTATCAAAATTGTAAAGTGCTTGAAGCTAAGATAGCTTATCTTACAAAATCCTTATCAAAGTTCACAATGGGAAGTGCAAACCTTGACGTTCTCTTAGGTAAACAATAATGAATGTCAAATAAAGCCGGTCTTGGATATAGTTACAACACTAAGAAAAATGTTTTTAAGAGTTCATTAAATTTCAGAAAAAACATTAAATAAACCATACATCTCATGCAATTACTATTTTCTCAAAGGACATACAACCTATAATTGCTTAATTAGAAAGATTGGAGTTCCAAGTAGGAAGTACATATAGATTCCTAAAGGTTCTAAAATTCTTACTAATCCAAATGGACCCAATTCCATTTGGGTACGAAAATGAGTAATAATTTTGTTTTGCAATTGTGCCTTAAAGCAAAGAAGTCCCTGTGGTACTTGGACAACTGATGCTCAAGGCACATGATGAGAGATAGAAGTAAGTTCATCTCTCTGCAAGCAAAAAATAGGTGGTTTTGTTACCTATGGAGACAACAATAAAGGTTGAATTCTTGATATTAAAAGTGTCGGTTATGAAAATTCAATCCAAATTGACGATGTATTATTGGTTGATGATCTAAAGTTCAATTTGCTTAGTATAAGTCAACTGTGTGACAAAAACTATAAGATTGAGTTTGTTAATGAGTATTGCACAATTAGTGATGCATCTAATCATGTTTTATTTGTTGGTAAGATAATGATATCTATGTTCTCGATATTGATAATTATGCATCAAACATTACATGCTTATCATCTAGTGATCATTTTAAGAAGTATTTTAATGACTTCAAACAAACCTTTCAAGGGGTGGTGAATTGAATGGTTAATTTTTTTTTTCATCTTTCTGCCAAAATTTGACAATCTTTATCAAATAATATTGAGACGAAGCTTTCAATAGATTTTGGATTTGCAAAGAATTATGGCTCTTTTTCTTTTACATATAAGATATCAATTAACAAAACAAATTATATCAGATTCAGTTTTATTACAATTTTTAGAATTCGCAATGATAATGAAAGCGGTTTAAGCAATGTAATAAAAGAGAGATAATCACACATGGAGATTTATGTTGGTTCACCCTTAACCTATGCTACATCCAATTGTTCTATCTTCAAGGAAACCTACCTTTAATAGAACCCAACACTAGAATCAACAAGAGTTTACACACAAACTCAAATGCAAATGAAACATATACCTACGCCCATGAATGATCACTAGATACCTTCCTAAATGATTTTCACAATCAATACAACAATAAAAATATAAAAGAAATTATATCACCTGATTTTCTTTGACCAAAATGTAATTTCACAGGTTATATCACCCTATGTTAACCAAATTTATGAATATCTTTTGATCTTGCCAAATCTTTGTTACATCTTGGCCTTATGTTGAAGTTTTAGGTTTAGAGAGCTTTGTTTGTATCTCTGTAATCTCAAGATTTCTTCTCAGATTATTTTTCAAAAGCATGTAATCATTATTTTCAAATTTGAATTGAAAACCTTTTATACCAAATGTTCAAAGCTATATTTTAATAGATTAAAACAAGTTTTAATCGATTAAAATGTTATAAACTCAAGCCTAGATGAAACATGAACCGTTTATGATGCAACCTCCATGGGAGCTCTTCCAAGGATCCTCTTCTAAGCACTTCAATGATGAAGAAACGATGGTGGAAGGTAGAAGATGGTTGAGGAATGGTGCCACTTCTAGAGATGAGCCATGCTTAGATGCTTGCTACAAAGGAAGAAGCCTTTGATACAAGCTAGAAGAAACTTTCTCTATGAAAGGAGAATTTTGGACACTCAAAAAGGAGAAGAGAATCTCACAAAATGCAATTTCTCTTCAAAATGAGTGTTAAGGTGATACAAGAGATGAAGGCACAAATTTATAGAGCTAGGTGTGGGGGGGAGAGGAGTTGGATGTCCAACCTCTTAATCAAAGCCCCAAGACTCTTAAAAGTGTGTTAATTAGGCTAAGCATGATTAGCACATGTTTAAGAATGTAGAAGATCCAAACAAGTCCCTAAGAAGGTGGATCTATGTCCCTTTAATTTGAATTTGAATTTTGGAGGGAATCCACATGGCTCCCCAAAATTCAAATTCAAATTTAGTTGGCATGGCTCATAATAAGCCAACTAGGTGCCTCGTTAGAGGAGAGAGGTGATTGGCGCTCAAAGGAGGGAACAAGTGGTCCCACTTGTCTCCTAGTTGGTTAGATGGGTGTTAAGATGAATTTGAGTGTGTATTTAGCAAAAAAACACACGTTCAAATCCTCCTTAAGGCCCAACTAATCAACTCACTCCTAAAAAATACTAATTAAACCTTCAATTACAAATTAGAAAGAATAAAAGGCCAAAATACACCTCCAATAAGACAAAAGAACAAAGCTAGCAAGACTATGCCTTAACAAGTAGGCCTACCTTAAAAGCTAGCTACCTAGGAGGACTATGATTAATCTTCACTTCAAAAAGGAGTTAAGGTCTTCCTTCCTCCTTCCTAACTAAGTACTCCTCTATCCTCCTAACCACGGGCCTTGTGATAGGGCCCTTGCTAGGGAGGATTGCATCATCCCTTCCCTCTTGAAAAGGATTTGTCCTCAAATTTGGAGTGGCCTCATCATCTTCATCATCAGCACCTATAAAAGGTGATGCATTCCTCCCTAGCAAGGTTCCTATCACAAGGGCCATGGCTAGGAGGATTGAGGAAGGCATGGCAAGAGACGAGGGAAGAAGACCTTACCTTTTCATGGAGATCAGGATGATAGAAAATAGGCCATACTCTTATTTTTAGTCCTTCATGTATGCGTTTTCTCTTTAGGAGTTTGGAGGTGTTTTTATTTTTATTTTTGGCCTTGTATTTTGTCTTTTATGTCCTTTTTAATTTAGGGGGTGTGATTAGTCTCTTTTGTGGCGTGTGTTGAGTAGTTTGGGCTTTTTGGAGAAGCTTAGGAGTGTGGCTTTTGTGAACCACACCCCCTAAGTTAGTTCCACACCCCTCCAACTTACACATGAAGCATGAGAGACACGTGGAACCTCTTGGTTTCCCTCCACTTGGACGGAACTTTCTCTCTCCTCCAAGGTGGCTTCCACATGTTTTTTATGTGCTCTGATTTTTGAATTTGAATTTTGAAGATGCCATGTGGCTTCCCTCCAAAATTGAAATTCAAATTGAGAGGGGACCAAGATCTTAAAGTTAGGGGCATGTTTGGATCTTCCTAGAGATTAATCAAGTGTTAATTGGCTCGCTCTCCTAATCTCCCCTAGCTTGCATGTCACTCTTCTCTCCCCCTTAGCCCATTATTTTTCTTATAAATAGATGCCTCCCTCTCCTATGTTCATTTTACACTTAATATTGAATACAAAACCTCTTGTGAGTTCATTTGAGTGTCTCCTTTCTGTCAGTTTTGAGAGCTTCTATATCAAGGGCTCCTCCCCTTGTGGCAAGCTTCTTCCATGGCTTATCTCACCATGAGTGGCACCTACATCACCATTCCTTCCCTTTCCACCATTCATTTCTCCAAAGAAACCAAGCTAGAAGGTGATCTTGGGAAAGGCATCAACAAGAATGGATCAAAAGAAGTAAGATCACATATGTTTAAGGTAGAGCTGACTTCATAATCCTCAAGAAGTTCTAATCTATATGCATTATCCCTAACTTTCTCAAGGATTTGGAAGGGACCATTTCCTCTGGGGCTTAGTTTGGACTTCCTCTTAGTAAGAAAGCGGTCCTTTCTAAGATGAAGCCAAACCCAATCCCCTTTCTTAAAGATAAGTTCTTTCCTCCCCTTATTCAAGTGCTTAGCATAACCTTGTGACTGTTGTTGTATGTTAGCTTTGAACCTCTCATGAATCTTTTTAATAAAAGCTACCTATGACTCCCCATCCTTGTGAGAATGAGAAGTAGTGGAACAAGGTCCAAAGGTGTGAGAGGGTTGAAGCCATAAACAACCTCAAAAGGTGAATGCTTGGTGGTTCTATGAACCACCCTATTATATGAAAATTCAATATGGGGGAGGCACTCATCCCAAGACTTGTGGTTTCCTATTAAGAGGGCCCTCAACATTGTAGATAGAGATCTATTCACCACCTCAGTTTGGCCATCAGTCTGAGGAAGACAGGTGGTGGAGAAAAGAAGCTTAGTTCCTATCCTAGCCCATAAAGTTCTCCAAAAGTGGCTAAGGAACTTAGTATCTTTATCTGAAACAATGGTTGAAGGTAGCCCATGCAATCTCACAATCTCTTTAAAGAAAAGTCTTGAGATGTGGCTCGCATCATTTACTTGTGGAACAAGGTCCAAAGGTGTGAGAGGGTTGAAGCCATAAACAACCTCAAAAGGTAAATGCTTGGTGGTTCTATGAACCACCCTATTATATGAAAATTCAATATGGGGGAGGTACTCATCCCAAAACTTGTGGTTTCCTCTTAAGAGTGCCCTCAACATTGTAGTTAGAGATCTATTCACCACCTGAATTTGGCCATCAGTCTGAGGAAGACAGGTGGTGGAGAAAAGAAGCTTAGTTCCTATCCTAGCCCATACAGTTCTCCAAAAGTGGCTAAAGAACTTAGTATCTTTATCTGAAACAATGGTTGAAGGTATCCCATGCAATCTCACAATCTCTTTAAAGAAAAGTCTTGAGATGTGGCTTGCATCATCTACTTTGTGGCAGGGTACAAAATGGGCCATTTTACTAAGATAGAGTCTACACCTCTTTGGGTTCTAGGAAGCCCAAGGACAAAGTCCATGCTAATATCTACCCAGGTGTAGAAGGAGCAAGTAAAAGTGTGTATAGTCCATAAGGCATTATTTTATACTTAGCCTGTAGATAAGCTATGCATCTAGAACAATGTCTTTGAACATCTCTCTTCATATGGGGCCAAAATAATTTTTCCTTTAAGATTAAAAATGTTTTGAGAATTCCAAAATACCCCATGAGCCCACCTTCATGGCTCTCTTTTGTGAACATTTTCCTAATAGATCCTTGGGGTATACAAAGTCTACAATCTTTGTAGAGGTACCCCTCACTAACAAAATATCCATCAGTGGGTTTAGATGTAGACGCAGCAAAGATTGAGCTGAATTCCTTATCAGAGGGATATTGGTCCCTGATATCATCAAATCCCAAGATTTGGGAACCCAAGGTGGTTAGCAAAGTATATCTTTGCAATAAAGCATCGTCCACAACATTGTGTTTCCCTTTCTTGTATTTAATGATATAGGGGAAGGATTCCAGGAATTCAACCCACTTGGCATGCCTTTTATTGAGCTTTCCTTGACCCTTCAAATACTTAAGTGACTCATGGTCACTGTGAATGACAAACTCCTTGGAAATAAGATAATGTTCCCAAGTTTGAAGGGCCCTTACTAGGGAGTAAAGTTCTTTGTCATAAGTGGGGTAGTTGAGCACGACACCATTTAGCTTTTCACTAAAATAAGCCATGGGGTGTCCACCCTACAACAAGACAGCTCCCACACCTATACCAGATGCATCACATTTTAGCTCAAAAGCTTTTTGTAAAATCAAGTAGGGCTAGAAAAGGTGTATTGGTGAGTTTCTCCTTAATAAGTGAAAGGTCTTTTTCTTGTTTCATACCTCAAAGGAAGGGAACTCCCCTTTTCACCAAATCATTGAGTTGTGAGACAAGTGTGGAGAAGTTAGGAGGAATAAAGCGCCTATAGAAGCTGGCGAGACCATGAAATCTCTTGATCTCTGTCACACTTGTTGGGGTGGGCCATTCTTGGATGGCTTTGATTTTTTGGGATCCACATGGACCCCTTTTGGAATTACTATAAACCCTAAAAAGATGACACTCTCAACACAAAAGGTGCATTTTTCAAGGTTACCAAAGAGGTGATGATGTGTCCTAAGAATGCCAAAAACATGCCTAAGATGTCCCATGTCTAGGCTCCTACTATATATCAAAATTTCATAAAAATAAACTACAAAAAATTTTCCCAAACAATCCCTAAAGACATGATTCATTAGTCTCATGAAAGTACTAGGGGAATTTGTGAGCCCAAAGGGCATCACCAATCACTCATAAAGTCCAAACTTGTCTTAAAAGCAGTTTTCCATTCATCACCCTTTTTAATCCTGATCTGGTGATAACCACTTCTAAGATCAATCTTGGAGAAAATGTTAGCCCTATGCAATTCATCTAGCATGTCATCAAGCCTAGGGATTGGGTGCATATATTTGATGGTGATGTTGTTGATTGCTCTACAATCCACACACATCCACCATTGGCCATTCTTCTTGGGCACCAACAAGACATGCACAACACAAGGACTGAAGCTCTTTTGAACCCAACCCATCTCCAATAGTTCTTGAACTTGGGACTCTATTTCCTTTGTTTCCATGGGATTAGTTCTATAGGCAAGCCTATTAGGAAGGCTAGCCACAGGAACCAAGTCAATTTGGTGTTCTATACCCCTAACAAGAGGAAGTCCTTTCTGAACTTCACTGGGGAATATATCACGAAAATCTTTCAAAATCTTTTGAACCCCTTGAGGGAGGTTCCCAAGTTGAAACCCTATGGTAGTACTTTCAATAGAAGAAATGGGGGAAGATGAGGATGCCTCAGTGTCAAGGAGGAGGTAGAAAGGTTTGTTAGTTAAGGGAGCCTCTTTTAAATCTTTTTTTGTTGCAAATAGGCTCTCTTTACTTAAAACCTCTTTGGAAGGGGCATCACCTTCTAACTTATCATCCTTACCCCTTTCAAGCTTTAGCAGTGAAGCTTTTTTTATATGCTATCTTTTTTATGCTCTTCCTCTCTCTTATGCTTCATGTAAAGCTAATCCTCTACTACCTGAGTAGGTGTGAGAGGATACAGCTTAATATGCTTATCCATGTGAGTGAGGATGATATAGTTTGAGTGACCATGGTGTATTTTTACCAAATTTCCTTGGCCTTCCAAGTAGGATTGCCCAGCTTCCATAAGAACTATATCACATAAAATTTCATCATTGTAGGTTCCTATGGAAAGTGGGACCCTAACTTGTTCATTGACTACCATTTCCCCCTGCTCATTGAGCCATTGAATTTTATAAGGTTTTGGATGGGGAAGTGGAGTCAAAGCTAGCTTGTCAACCAACCTAGAGCTGCAGCAGTTACAATAGGACCCATTATCTACAATGAGAGAACATATTTTGTTATTCACTTTACATTTAGTATGAAATATGTTCTTCCTTTGAGATTGGGTAAGCTCTGAGGGTTGGCTTCTAAGAAGCCTTCTCACCATGAGGAGGTCCCCCTCATATGCATAAGCCACAATCAGATATGAATGCATGACCCTATTCCTCCTCACTCTCACTAGAGGAGGAAGGTGAGCTACTCTCACTGCTATAAATGTCTTGTCCCCTCGTGATCATGGTTTTCTTAGTGGGGCATTGAGAAGCAATATGGCCTTTACCAAGACACTAAAATCACTTAATACCACTAGTCCTTTCAGTAGAACTAATAGTAAGGGGTTTCCTTTCTAGATGTGATGCTTCTATTCTTCTTTTTCCCTTTTTTCTTTTTCTTTTTCTTCTCTCTTCCCTCTTTTTTCACTCTCTTTCTTTTTCTTCTCTTCTTTTTTCTTCTCAAGCCTCCCTCTCCCTTCTATGGTTACTCTTCTCCATCCTCTATTCTCTAAATTCCATAACAAAATGATCAAGAGGGGTAACCTTGGGGTAGCCCCCTTGGTTAACACTCTTGTTGCTACTAGCACTAGTGTGTGAAGGCATAGACATGTGGAGGGTACCTTAAAAACTAAAGGTGGCCGAAACAAGCAATAGTACACTCTCTCTCTTTTTGGTTTCCCCCTAATAGGAAATGAGTCCTTGGAACTCTTTTAGACCTCAAACTACATGTAAATTGCAAGAAGAAAGCTAAAGGCAAGAAAGTTAAAAAGGTGAGGGACTAAGGCATGCTCCTAAAGGTATGGGAGGTGGTGTACCACTTCCTTCTCCACACCTTAATTAATGAGAATCTAAGAGTAAACCCAAAGTATTACAACCAAAAGGAGATACACTCCTAATTTAAAAATGAATACACACAAATGATTAAACAAAAAAGGTCTTCATGCTTTACTCCTTGCTTCCTCAAGTGTTTGCTCTCAAAATTTTAGGTTCTACCTTGATTGAGTTTAGTCTAGCTTCCATAATTCCTAGAATGCTACCTTTGAGGTGAAGCTCCAAGCGTGTGATCTACAAGAAAATGCACCACCAACCAACCAAGGAAAAGAACAAAGAGGTTGCAAGAGTAGAAGCACAAAAAACAACAAAGTAATCATAAGAAGAGGTAAAACCTTCCAAGTGGAAACGAGAAATTGAAGACATGACTAAAAGATTGGTACAACAATGAAAGGTATGAAAGGAGATAAGCACATAATGAGTTTTCCTAGAAGAGTTCTAGAGTAGGATTATAGAATAAAATAAAAGACACCAAAATATTTCACTAATTGCACCAAGTTAAACAAAATATGGTTGAAGGGCTTATGGTCTTAGGCAAGCACAACTAAACCAAATTTGAGTTCAACTTTGCAATCATATATGAGTTACCATTAGGTACATCTAATTTGCTTCTTCTTTTTTTTAATACTATGCAATTTTCTTACACTTTTGTATTTTTTGTTTTGAGATTGTTTTAATTCTTTTTTCTTTGTACTAAATTTTTTTATACACTTTTTGAGATGTACCTAACTTTGAGTAAGTTGAAAAATGGATGAAAACAAGATTGGTACTACACGCTTAAACCAATGACCAAGAAGGCACATAAATTTGACTAAAATGCCATTAGAGAAAACACAACACAAGCAACTCACTATGCACTAAACTAATGAATGACTTAGTTATGCCTTAGTTCACCTTAAAATGTGTAAGAGCTCTACCTTTTGAATAGGTTTTCATGATCATTTAACATGGCTAAGATGATAGGTAACCAATCAAAGTCACTTCAAAATTTTAGCACACACAAAAGCTACTAATTTTGAGCAATAGATTAACAAAAGTAGGATTGAAATTGAGCTAATGTTTTTGAGCAAAAATTTTAGAAGAACATGCTTGATTCATGAAGCATGTGACACTTCTTATGAGGCTTAGAATAAGAGAAGAGACTTCTCTTAGAGGCTAAATTTCAAGAAGTAGATCAACACACTTTTAGAAAAAAATATAAGAGGTAAAACCTATTGGAATTGAATTAGACAAACATGGACTAACACATGACTCTAAGACATAACTATAGCAACAGAAATTCAAAATAAAATGTCCTAAAAACAGGGCAACAACAGAGCATAAAATGCGCACAAGAAGCAATGGATTCTAGGCAAAGGTATGTGACCACAGCGCTGTGGTTTTTTCGACAGCTGTGTGGATTTAGGCACACTACCTCTTAGGCAACACATATCCAAGAACAACATAATATGACTCAAAGATCAAACGCAGAATTAGGAAAATAATTGGCACACATACAATTCAAGAGCAAGAACAAGAAGCTTGAATCATCCCAAAAAAACCACAAAGTGAAGGAACAAAAAATACAATTACTAAATACAACAATTCTAGACAAAATATGAATTAGCAATTAACAACACGGAAGCATCTTTGAAATTAAGAATTAGAGTAGGAATACAAAAGAAAGGCAAAAACTAAAACAAGACAACAGAGAAGATAAGTAGTAGACAAACCTCTTAGAAGAGTGGCTCTGATACCACTTGATGCAACCTCCATGGGAGCTCTTCCAAGGATCCTTTTCTAAGAACTTCAATGATGAAGAAATGGTGGTGGAAGGTAGAAGATGGTTGAGGAATGACGCTACTTCTAGAGATAAGCCATGCATGGATGCTTGCTACAAAGGAAGGAGCCTTTGATAGAAGCTAGAAGAAACTCTCTCTAGGAGAGGAGAATTTCGGACACTCAAAGAGGAGAAGAGAATGTCACAAAATGCAATTTCTATTCAAAATGAGTGTTAAGGTGATACAAGAGATGGAGACACAAATTTATAGAGCTAGGAGTGGGGGGGGGGGGAGAAGAGTTGGACGTCCAACCTCCTATCTAATCAAAGGCCCAAGACTTTCTTAAAAGTGTGTCAATTAGGCTAAGCATGATTATCACATGTTTAAGACTGTAGAAGATCCAAACAAGGCCATAAGAAGGTGGATCTATGTCCCCTTAATTTGAATTTGAATTTTGGAGGGAATCTACATGGCACCCCAAAATTCAAATTCAAATTTGTTTGGCTCATAATCAGCCAACTAGGCGCCTAATTGGAGGAGAGAGGTGATTGGCGCCCAAAGGAGGGAACAAGGGGTCCCACTTGTCTCTTAGTTAGTTAAATGGGTGTTAAGATGAATTTGAGTGTGTATTTAGCAAACAAACACACGTCCAAATCCTCCTTAAGGCCCAACTAATAAACTCATTCCTAAACATTACTAATTAAACCTCCAATTAAAAATTAGAAAGAATAAAAGGCCAAAATACACGGCCAACAAGACAAAAGACCTAAGCTGGCAAGACTATGCCTTAACAAGTAGGCCTACCCTAAAAATTAGCTACCTAGGATGGCTATGATTAATCTTCACTTCAAAAAGGAGTTGAGGTCTTCCTTCCTCCTTCCTAGCTAAGTCCTCCTCTATCCTCCTAGCCATGATCCTTGTGATAGGACCCTTGCTAGGGAGGATTACATCAACTTAATTGATTATCATTAGTTCTTAATAAAGTAAAATGTTAATCAACAAAAATTATGTCAGCTGGATCAATTTAATCGATTAAAGCAAGTTTTTAATTGATTAAATAGGTTAGATAATCGATTATGAGCTTATTTAACATATTAAAAACAACAACTATGCCATCCAATCCATCAAATAATTTCACAAAACAATTTCTAACTTCTAACATGAACATCAATGAGATTAAGTACTTTTCAAAACTTTTTAGGGACCATCAATCTCATTCATGTTTGAGTTAATCAATGCTCATCATGAATCAAGAACAATGTATATGCTAAGTTAGATTGAATCAAGACAAACTACCTACATGAATGCATGATATCCTTTGTACTCAAACAAGCTATGAACTTTAAGCGTTCATCTTCAAAACTAGAAAACTATATACAAAATTAGATTTTGTCTTCCTTGCATATTTGATAGAATCTCCAAAAAACTCCCCTTTTTTTATGATGACCAAGCATTCACTTTCTACACCTTGTTTCCATGTTGTAGTTTTTCTTGATCTAAACTTTATGAGATCTACAAAAAGAAAACAAGATACCTTTCTCTTCTCCCCCTTTGGGCATTATCAAAAAGAAATTTATTAGAGAAGTAAGGAATATAAAAATTGGTAGATTTCCAATTTTTGGTTAGATGAATGTATGTATGTTTAATGTATAAGAAGAATTAAAATTCAGAGACCAATATAAGCAATCTAAAATTTCATTAATATGATAAAGCATTACATTAATCCGCCAATACATCAACTTAGCACACTTCAAATCAAACTAGAGAACTTGCAGTAGCAATTTCAAACATCTAGATTAATAAAACTTCAAACTAAAATCAGCAAGCAACCTCAAATAGATTTAACATTGAACACACTAGACAAATTTAATTTTTCACACACACACATAGTTCCTAAGTGCCTAAGGATTAGCAGAGGGGCTAGTCATCATTCTCTTCTTCCTCATCTTCATCAAGACTTCTAAGATGACGCTTTAGGATAACTTTAATAACTTTCTCTGTTCACTTATTTTGAATCATTTGGAGAGTTGTTCTACCTTCATCTCCCAATCAAGGTAGGCTTACACATTATCTTTTCCATGAAAAGGTGTGAGATCAATCTTTTGTTCTTTTGAGTTTGATCTTTATTTTGATTGGCTTTCCTCACCCGATGATGTGACCATGCCTAGCCAAGGACCTATCACTAGGGTCATGGCTAGAAGGATTGAAGAAGACCTAGCCCTTGCAGAAAAAGGAAGACTTCACCTCCTATGGAGAGTGAAGATATTAGAGTAGGGACTTTAGTTAATAAAATGTTTCCTTTATTTTAATTTTGAGGAGCATTAGGAATTTAATTTGGGACATGTATTTAGTCCATTTTTTATTTTAAGAGGTGTCTAAGGAAGATATGGTTAGAGAGGAAGGAAGAACACCTAACCTTCTCATGGATATCAAGATGATAGAAAATTAGGCCATAGTCTTCTTTTTAGTCCTTGTATTATACATTTTTTAATTTGGGATTTGGAGGTGTTTTTAGTTTCTTTTTTGGCCTTTATTTCTATTTTAGATTAGGAGGTGTAATTAGTCTCTTTTGTGGAGTGTGTTGAGTAGTTTGGCCTTATATTTGGGCCTTTATTGTTTTTGTGAACCACACCCCCTAAGTTAGTTCCACAGCCCTCTAACTCACACATGAAGCATGAGAGAAATATGGGTCCCCTTGGTTCCATCCTCTTTGGACGTCACCTTCTCTTTCCTCCAAGGTGGAATCCACATGTCTTTTATGTGATCTCATTTTTGAATTTGAGTTTTGAAGTTTCCATGTGGCTTCCCTCCAAAATTCAAATTCAAATTAAGAGGGGACCAAGATCTTAAAATTAGGGGCATGTTTGGATCTTCCTAGAAATTAAATCAAGTGCTAATTGACTCTAGCTCAATTAACACTTGATGAATCTCTCTTAGCATTCCCTAATGGTGGAAGTCCACCTCCTAAGCTTTTAGGCCCATTTTTTTCTTATAAATAAGCACCTCCACCCCTTTTGAACATTTTATACTTGATTTGAATACAAACACATTTGTGAGTTCATTTTTGAGTGTCTTCTTTCTCTCCTAAATTGAGAGCTTCTATGGCTTTTATAGAGGACTCCTTCCCTTGTGGCAAGCTCCTTCCATGGCTTATCTCACCTTGAGTGGCGCCACCACCACCATTCCGCCCTCTTCCATCACTCACTTCTTCAAAGGAACCAAGCTAGAAGGTGATCTTGGGAGAAGCATCAACAAGAATGCTTCAATTGGTATTTAGAGCCTCCTTTTAGAGGTTCACCTTGCTCCTTTGCTCTTTTAATTTTTGAGTTCTCTTCTCTTTATCTCCACTCTATTTTCATTTTAGCACATCCTTGGTTTTTGTTAATTCTAGCATGTCTTGAATGTTTGTCTTGCTTTTGTGTTGTTTGAATTCTGATGCTTACTTTTAAATTTTTGGTTCAAGCTATTAGTTCTATTAATTATTTTTTCTATTTAGGATTCGTTCATTCAACTTTAGATTTGAGTTTGTGTTCATTCTTGTGGTTTTGAGTTGCCGAAGAAGCATTTTACCTAAAAGCCACACGGTTGTTGTGAAATCCACAATGCTATGGGCGAATGCTTTGGTCTCAATCCTACAATCCTTTGGTTCATTTTGTGTGCTATTTTGTTTTTCTATTTTGGGACTTTATTTTAAAATTTTATGCTCTTAATTTTTGTCTTAATAGAATCATGTTTAGTCATTATATGTCATCTCAATTTCTTTAGGTTTCACTTCTTTTATTTTTTGCTCCAAATTTTGCAAGTGTTTGAACCTTCTTTGAAATTGAGCATCTAAGAGGTTCTTACCTCTTGTGTAAGTCTTCCAAAGAAGTATACCATGCTTATAGCCTAAGCATGTTCTCTACAATAAAATCTCAAAAAGTTTTATTGCTTAATTTCAATCATGAGTTGTTTGTTAAAAAAAAAAAATAGTAGCTCTTGTGTGTGCTTTGTTGAGAAGTGAATTTGTTGTTGCATTGTAGAGAAAATTGGCATGTTTTTTGGACCTCCTTGTGCAAACAATTAAGTGTCCAAAACATCAACCAAGTACTCATTAAACACTACCTAAATCACTTCAAAAAATTTAGTACACTAGAGTTACTTGTGTTTTCATCAATTGCATTTTCTTTAGTTCAAATTTTATGTGTCTTAGCCTAAGATTTTGGCCAAGCGTTTAGGACCTCTAACTTCTTCATAAAATTTTCAATCTAACAAGTACTTAGGTACATCTAGGATAAAAAAAGTATTAAAAACAAAAAAAAAAGAGAGAAGAAAACAAGCAAAGAGTATAAAAAAAACAAAGAAAATACTAAAAGTTAAAAAAAAGGAAAATAGGTGTACCTAATTGTATGTCAAGTAAATTGCAAAAAAGGAGTCTAGATTTGGTCTATTAGTGCTTGCCAATATCACTACACTATTCAGCCATAAGTACTAATTTTTTTCCAATTTTTGAAAACATTTTGAGTCATTTTCTCTTTTAGTCCTTATTCTATTTTAGAACCATTCTAGGATTTCTGTTTGTGTACCTACTTCTTTCTTATCCTTAATTTTAGTTTGTCTTTAATTGTTCAATCTGTCAAGTGTCTCTCCTTTACTCTTCCATTTGGAAAGTCTCCTATTGTTTCTTTGTGCTTTATTGCCTTTTTACTTGTACTCTTGCATTCTTGCTTGTGTTTTGGTGTGGTGTTACTCTTGTTGTAGAAAAGCTTGGAAAAGGAGCCAAACTACAAGGGTAGCATTCTAGGAGGTGTTGACAAAGCCAAGGAGACTTGAGCAAGGGACAAAGAAAGCAAGGCATTGAAAGTATACACTTGTGGGAGCCTGGAGGAAGACTTGAAGATTTTAGCCTTTAATTTTACTTTCATTTCTTTGTATTTATTTTAGGAGTGTTGATACCCTAGTGGTCACTCCATTTATGTGTAATAACTTATTGTTTCATTTAGTCTTTCATAATTAAGGTGTGAAGGAGGAAGTGGTACACCACCTTCATCACCTTCTAGGAGCACGTTTTAGAATCCCTACACTTTTACTTTCCTTGCTTTTATTTTCTTTGCAAAAAACCGTGTAGTTCAAGGCTTGAGTTCCAAAGACTTACATTACCTTTTTAGGGAGAAAACCAAAAATGAGAGGAGTGTTTTTCTTATCTTATTGGCCTACCTCTTAGACTTAAAATCCAAGCACAATGTCTAATCACTCACATGCTAGTATCTCTAGCAACAAGAGTGTTAACCAAAGACACTTTTCTAAGATTAACTCTCTTGAGCACCTCACTATGGATTTTCGTGAGTGGATGATGGAGGAGAGAGGATGAGGCATGAGGAAAAAGAAGAGAGAAGAAGAAAGGAAAAAGAATAGGAAAAGAGGAAGAAAGAAGAAAAAGAAGAGAAAAAAGAGGGAAAGGGAATTAGAGAAAAGAGAAAAAGAAGAAAGGAAAAGGAGAGAAAAAAGAAAGTAAGAAGAAAGAAGAAGAGAGGAAGAAAAGAAAAGAAAAGAAGAGAGGAGGAAGAGAGAAGACAAAGAGAGTGGGAGAGAAAAGAAAGGAATATAAAGTATGGCTCTCCTTTTAGGAGATTTAGTGAAAGTGAGAGAGAGTACTATGAGGAAAGACCTAGAAGGAAAGGCTAATCCCATTCTCATGAGCATGAACATATGGCTCCAACAAGGGACCAAGAATTGATCTTCCTCCATTTCATGGAAGAGAAGATGTGGAAGCCTATCTTGATTGGAAAATCAAGGTAGAACAATTATTTCATGAAATAAGAGATGAAAAAAAAGTTTCTTTGGCAACCCTAAGCTTCCAAGGGCATGCCATGCATTGGTGGGTTGGGTTAACAAATGAAAAAGCCTGAATGGTGCAATCCCACCTAGCAAGGAATTAAGCTAGGACAAATAAAAAAGGAGCATGACTTGGATGAAGCTTAAAGGAGCTTAGTTTAGGTCATGGTCCATTAATTTGTAAATAATTAGACATTTTTAGGCTCATAGTTTGCGCCCTTATGTCCTTAGGATTTTAGGGGTATAGTTAGTTTGATTTTCAGCTTTGTATTTTGGCCTATAGGTTTGTTTTTCCTTTAGGAGGTGTATTTACTCTCTTTTGTGGAGGGTGTTAATTAGTTGGGCCTTAGTTATAAGGTTTGGACATGTGGACTTGTTAACCACACCTCTAATTGCTTCTAACACCCTTCTAACCAACAAATGAAGCATGCAGGAGACATGTGGGACCCCTTGTCCCCTTATGATGCATTCTCCCCAAGCAAGGGCCCTATCACTAGGGCCATGGCTAGGAGAATAGAAGAAGAAATGGCTAGAGTAGAAGGAGGAAGATCTCACCTCCATATGACCATCAAGTTATGCAAGTCATGACTTATTTACTTGTAATTTTTATTTTAGGAACCTTGGATTTTATTTGGACATGTATTAGTCCATTTAATTTTCTAGGAGGTTTCTTAGTAATAAGAAGGGGTAAGATTAGCTTTTGGGCCTTTATTTAGGAAATAAGGGGGTACTTTGATAACTACACCCTCTTTTGCTAAATAAAACCCAAAACTAATAAAGGAGTAATCTTGGCCCTTGGATGAGGTAGCTTGGGCAGGCACCAATTCTCATCTAAAGGAGGGTATTGATTGGACTTTGGGCTTCAATCCTCCTCCCTTGGATGACTCCTTTTAATCGTAGCCCTTCATTTCCTTCATGACTTGTCCAAGAAGTTAGCTCCCTCTATAAAAAGGTGCTCCTTCACACTCTTGTATTTTACACACTTTATTGAATGGAAAAACCTTGAGTTGGCCAAAATTCTCTTAGTGTCCACCCTTCTCTCTTTGAGAATTCCTTAGGTTTTTATCAAGGGTTCCATCCCTTGTGGCAAACTTTCCCTCTTAGGCTTATCTTACCTTAAGTGGCGCCTAAGGAGCTCTCCTTTTAATCCTAGCCCTTCTTGTTTAGGTTATCTTGTTCAAGAGGTTAGCTACCTCTATAAATAGGAGCTCCTCCCTCACTTGTATTTTTTACACTTGAATTTAACCCTAGAGACCATATTGGTTGAGGTTCTTACCTTTGAGTGTCCCCCTTTCTCCTTTGTGAGAGCTTCTAAGAGTTATCAAGGGACCCCTCCCTTGTGGCCTCTCCCCTTTGGCTTATCAAACCTAGTATTTGTGGCGCCTCACCCCATTCCTTTCCTCTCCATAAATCCATTTCCCTTCCAAGTGACTTTAGAAAGGATCCTTTGGGCACGTGATCATCAAAGATCACATCATAAAGTGTGCCTAAGAAGTTGTCACCATTAAACCCACATGGTTGAGGATTTTTCCACACCATTGTGGTGAACAACTTTGGCCACTTTGTTATGCCTTTTATTTTGAGTCTCTTGCTGATATTTTTTCTCTATTTTTAGGTGTTTTATTTTTTCTTAATCTTGTGTTTTGTCAAATACTAGTCATGTTAGTTTACTATTTTGTCTCATTTAAATTCCATAGGTTTTAGCCTCTTAAAATTTTTACAAAAAAACCTTCAAAAACATTTTGAATTGAGCTCCTAAGAGGTGAACCTCTTATTGAGTCTCTTAAGTCTTTTATGCTTTTAGTTCAAGCATATTAATCTCTTTGTTTCTTAAATATTTGCTCAATTCAATCTTTATATGTTTCTTGTTTTATGTTGAATTATTAGTAGTTTTCCACTTGGTTTACCTTCACTATTGGTGCCTCTTTATGGAATTTTAGCTTGGGTGAATTGTGTTAGTAATTTGAGCAATCAATTTACTTCAAAATCAGCCGTAAATCATTCCTTAAGCACCATTACTTCAGTGGTATTTGGAACTACTAAGTTGTTTTGCCTTTAGTTGCATGCATTGCTTGAAAATTGTGTGACCTTACTTTGTGCTTATTCACTCAAGCGTTATTATTTCAAGCATCCTCACTAAAATTTCAATTCAACAAGCTATTAGGTGCAGCAAATGATTAGAAAAAGTTAAAAAAAATAGAACAATTTCAAGTTAAAAAAAAAGAAGATAAAGAACTCAAAAGAAAGACAAATTTGAAGTTGTGTACCTAATAGTAGAAACATTTGATACGAGGAACCAATTGTGATTCAAAAAAAAATTTACTTGAGTAAGCTTTTTAGTTTTTGGTCACTTAAATTTTATTAAGTGTGCAACTATTGGTTTCATTTTTTTTGTTTGAGTCTTTTTTCATCTCTAATCTTAGAGCTAATCTAGGAAAGTTATTTGTGTGCTACCTTCATTTGTGAGCCTTATGTTTTCTTGCTTGTCTTCTTTACTTCTTTGAGTTTGTCATTGTTTAATCTATCCACTTGGATTTGTGAACCTTGTTTTGTTATTCACCTTTGTTTATTGTCTTGTGTTGTATTCGGCCTTGGTAAGGAAAGGTTGGGAAAGGTTCCATATATAAAATTTTGGCAAGTCCAAACAAGAGGAAACAAGGGTAGCATTCTTGGGGTGGGTTGATGCAACTCAAAGGGGCTTGATCAAAAGGAGACAAACACCAAAAAGCTTGGAGTGAAGACTTTGTTTTATTTTTTTTATTCTTTGTATTGTGTATTCTTAATTTTAGATTGGGAGTTTGAGTGCCCTTAAGGCCCTCCCTTGGTTTGTAATAATTTTGGTTAATTTTAACGTAGTTCCTCATTAATTAGGTGATGAAGGGAGAAGTGGTACACTTCCTTCAACACCGTAGGAGCACGATTAGAGCCCTTTCTCTTTTACATTCTTGCACTTTTATCTTATTGAAAAAACATGTAGAGGCTAAGAGTTCCAAAGACTCATCAAGCCACCTTAGGTGAGAAAACAAAAAAAAAAGAGAGGAGTGTTGCTTGAAAAAAAAAGTTTTTGGCCTACCCTTTAGTTTTTAGCATCCAAGCACCATGACTTCCCACACACATTCTAGTGCACATAGTTGTTCATCAAGTAAGAGTGTCAACCAAAGAAAACTTTCTAAGGGAGACACTCTTGAAAACCTTAACTTAGAATTTAGGGAATGGATGGCTAAAGAACAAGAAAGGAGAGAAGAAAAAGAGAGAAAAAAAGAAATAAAAGAAAAGGAAAAACAAAAAGAGAAGGAAGAGTTAAAAAAAGAGATGTTGGAAATGAGAAAAGAGAAAAAAGAGCGAGAAGAGAGAAGGCAAAGAGAGAGAAGAGAGGAGGATGAAGAAAGGAGAACAAGGAAAGAACTAGAAAGAAAAAGAGAAAAAGAGGAAGAAGAGAGAAGGAGAGGAGAAGAGAGTAAGAGGAGAGATGGGAGGGAGAGTGATAGAAAAAATAAAGGAATTCTCATAAGATCCCCATCTAGGCATTTTAGCTCTAGTGAAGAAGAATACTATAGAAATCAACATAAGCATCACTCTCATTTATCATACAATCATCATTCTCCTCAAGAGAACATAAATCATGCTAGGGAACCAAAGGTAGACCTACCCCATTTTCATGGTAGGGAAGATGTTGAGACTTACCTAGATTGGGAAGTCAAAGTGGAACAACTCTTTCGATGCTATGAAATTAGGGAAGAAAGGAAAGTACCTTTGGCCTCCCTTAGTTTTCAAGGTTCTGCTTTGCATTGGTAGGATGGGTTAGTCAAGGATATGGCCCGTAAACAAATGCCTGACATTCGCTATTGGAATGATTTAAAAACTTGTTTGCGAAGAAGGCACATTCCTTCATATTATAAGAGGGATCTTTTGGATAGGCTCCAAAGACTTAGGCAACATAACCTAAGTATTGAGGAGTATAGACAAAAGATGCAGCTTCTCATACTAAGGCCCAATATTATTGAGGAACCCAATGCCACCCTTGCTAGGTTTTTGTGTGGATTAAGCTCTGACATTAGAGATAAGGTAGAGCTTCTTTCATACTCAAACCTTGATGAGTTGGTAGAACTTTGTGTAAGAGCTGAGAATCAACTCAAGATAAAAAGCTTTAAAAAAGATTCTCCCTCTTACTCAAGAGAGACCAACTTAAGGGAAACTCTTTCAAGGGTTTTCCCAAAGAGGAACCCAAGCATTTTCAAGATACAAAAGCACCTCATGTAGACAGAAAACCCCCTACTACTAAGCCTACTGAGAGGCAAAGTAGTATCAAATGCTTCAAATGTCTTGGGAGAGGCCACATTGCCTCTCAATGCCCTAACAAGAAAACCATGATCATGAGGGGACATGACATTTGTAGTGAGAATAGCTCCTCTTCCTCCTCTAGTGAGAGTGAGGAAGAAGGGGGACATACTTTTGAACAAGAGTGTGAGGAAGCTTTTCCTTATGAGGGGGACCTCCTTATGGTTCAAAGGCTTCTTGGAAGCCAACCTCTAGAGCTTGGCCAGTCACAAAGAGAGAACATCTTCCATACAAGATGTAAAGTAAATGACAAAGTATGTTCTCTCCTTGTTAATAGTGGCTCCTGTTGTAACTGTTGTAGCTCTAGTTTGGTTGAAAGACTAGCCTTGACTACCATGCCCCATCCCAAACCTTACAAATTGCAATGGCTCAATGAGCAAGGGGAGATGGTAGTCAATGAACAAGTTATGGTTCCAATTTCCGTAGGATCTTATAATGATGAGATTATTTGTGACATAGTTCCTATGGAGGCTGGTCATATCCTGTTAGGGAGACCATGGCAATTTGACAAAAAAACTATTCACCATGGTCACTCCAACCAAATAATTCTCACCTATAATGAAAAGCGCTTCAAATTGTATCCTTTGTCACCTTCTCAAGTGGCTGAGGATCAATTTGCGATGAAAAAGAAAAGAGTTGAGGAAAAACAAAAACAAAAAAAAGCACAACAAGCTTTACCCTTAAAGCTTGAAAAGGGTAAAGAGAGAGAGTCGGAAGGTGATGCCCCTTCGAAATGGAATATTAGTAAAAGGAGCCTATTTGCTACTAAACATGATTTAAAAGAAGCTCCTTTGACTAACAAGCCCTTTTATCTCCTCTTTTGCAAAGAAGCATCAAATCCTTCTCCCATTTTGCATTCTTCTACTGAAAGCACTGCCACAGCCCATGCACATGAGCACCTTCCTCAAGGGGTTCAAGATATTTTAAAAGAATTTGATGACATATTCCCTAATGAGGTTCCAAAAGGACTTCCTCCCATTAGGGGTATAGAACATCAAATTGATTTGGTGCCTGGCGCAAGTCTACCTAATAGACCTGCCTATAGGACCAACCCCATGGAGACCCAAGAGATTGAGTCTCAAGTGAATGAGCTGTTGGAGAAGGGTTGGGTTCAAAAGAGCCTAAGCCCTTGTGCTGTGCCAGTCTTGTTGGTGCCCAAGAAGAATGGCCAATGGAGGATGTGTATTGATTGTCGTGCAATCAACAACATCACCATCAAATATAGGCACCCAATCCCTCGTCTTGATGACATGTTGGATGAATTGCATGGGGCAAAAATATTTTCAAAAATAGATCTTAGAAGTGGTTACCACCAAATAAGGATCAAAGAGGGTGATGAGTGGAAAACTTCTTTTAAGACTAAATTTGGTCTTTATCAGTGGTTGGTTATGCCTTTTGGGCTAACTAATGCCCCAAGCACATTCATGCGCTTAATGAATCATGTACTGAGGGATTGCCTTGGTAAATTTTGTGTAGTTTACTTTGATGACATTTTAGTTTACTCTAGGAACCTAGATGATCATTTAGGACATCTAAGGCATGTTTTCTCTCTTCTTAGGAGTAATAATCTTTTTGGTAACTTAGAAAAATGCACCTTTTGTGTAGATAGTGTAGTTTTCCTAGGTTTTGTAGTTAGCACAAAAGGGGTCCATGTTGACCCCGAAAAGATAAAAGCTATTAAAGAATGGCCCACCCAAAGAGTGTGACAAAGATCAAAAGCTTTCATGGTCTCGCTGGATTTTATAGGCGCTTTGTGCCTAATTTCTCCATGCTCTTTGCACCAATAAATGATTTGGTGAAAAAGGAAGTTCCTTTCCTTTGGGGTGAGAAACAAGAGAAAGCCTTCCAGGTAATTAAGCATAAACTGACCCACGCACCAGTCTTGGCATTACCTGACTTTTCTAAAACATTTGAACTTGAATGTGATGCCTCTGGTTTAGGTGTGGGGGCTGTCTTGTTGCAAAGAGGGCACCCCATTGTGTATTTCAGTGAAAAACTCAATGGTGCCCCCCTCAACAACCCCACCTATGATAAGGAGTTTTATGCTCTAATTAGGGCCCTTCAAACTTGGGAGCATTACCTTGCTCCCAAGGAGTTTGTCATTCATAGTGACCATGAGTCACTAAAATATTTGAGGGGTCAAGGTAAATTGAACAAAAGGCATGCAACGTGGGTGGAATATCTTGAATCCTTCCCTTATGTCATCAAGTACAAGAAAGGAAAACAAAATGTGGTGGCTGATGCTCTTTCTAGGCGTCATGCCCTTTATTCATCCTTGAGTGTAAAAATCTTATGATTTGATGACATTCGAGCTATGTATCCATCTGACAAGGATTTTGGCCCCATATTTGCTACCTTTGCATCTGCATTCGCATTAAAGGCCCATGCTGGGTACTACATCAGTGAGCGGTATCTTTACAAAGGGAGTAAGCTTTGTAAACCCCAAGGATCAATTAGGAACTTACTTACAAAAGAGAGCCATGAAGGTGGGCTCATGGGGCATTTTGGGATTTCAAAAACCCTCATGCTTTTACAAGAGAAATTCTTTTGGCCCCATATGCGTAGAGATGTCCATAAACATTGCTCTAAATGTATAGCTTGCTTGCAAGCAAAGTCTAAAGCAATGCCTCATGGACTATACACACCTTTACCTGCTCCTTCTGCACCTTGGGAGGATATTAGCATGGATTTCATCCTTGGGCTCCCAAAAACCCAACGAGGTGCAGACTCCATATTTGTGGTGGTGGACCGATTTTCAAAAATGGCCCATTTTATTCCCTGCCACAAAGTGGATGATGCGAGCAACATCGCTAGACTTTTCTTTAAAGAGGTTGTCCGATTGCATGGTATACCCTCTTCAATAGTTTCAGATAGGGATGTGAAGTTTCTTAGCCATTTTTGGAAAACTCTTTGGGCTAAGCTGGGAACTAAACTTCTTTTTTCCACTACCTGTCACCCTCAAACTGATGGGCAAACAGAAGTGGTGAATAGATCTTTATCCACTATGCTGAGGGCTCTCCTTAAAGGCAACCATAAGTCTTGGGATGAGTACCTTCCCCACATTGAATTTGCTTATAACCGGGTGGTTCATAGAACCACCAAGCATTCTCCATTTGAGGTGGTCTATGGCTTTAATCCTCGTACTCCTCTAGATCTTTTACCTCTTCCTCTTTCTGTTGCTGTGCATAAAGAAGGAAAGGCAAAACCATTTTTGTAAAACAATTACATGAGAGGGTTAAAGCTAACATAGAGCGCCAATCCTTGAGAGATGCTACTTTCGCCAATAGGGGGAGGAAAGAGGTCATCTTTGAAAAGGGCGACTGGGTATGGCTTCACTTGAGAAAGGATAGATTTCCTTCTCAAAGGAAGTCCAAACTTAGCCCTAGAGGAGATGGACCTTTCCAAATCCTTGAGCGGATCAGTAATAATGCTTATGTTTTAGATCTGCCTGAGGATTATGGGGTAAGCACCAATTTTAATGTTTCTGATTTGTCTCCATTTGTAGGTGCTGAAAATGACGAAGACCCCATCGATTTGAGGTCAAATCCTCTTCAAGGGGGAGGAGATGATGTGACCATGCCTAGCCAAGGACCTATCACTAGGGCCATGGCTAGAAGGATTGAAGAAGACCTAGCTCTGCAGACAAAGGAAGACTTCACCTCCTATGGAGAGTGAAGATATTAGGCTAGGGACTTTAGTTAATAAAATGTAATTAATTTGGGACATGTATTTAGTCCATTTTTTATTTTTAGGAGGTGTCTTAGGAATTTAGAGGGTGGATTTAGCTTTTTTGGTCTTTATGAAGGAAATAAGGGGTAGCCTTGATATCTACACCCTCTTTTCCTACATAAACTCCCTAAGCTAATAAGAAGGAATCTTGGCCCTTGGTTTGAGAAGCTTGGGCACCAAGTTTGATGATCTAAGGAGGGAATTGTTTCTCAATCCTCCTCCCTTAGATCTCTCTTTTTAATCCTAGCCCTTCTTTTTTAGGTCATCTTGTTCCAGAGGTTAGCTACCTCTATAAATAGGAGCTCCTCCCTCACTTGTATTTTTTACACTTGAATTTAATCCTAGAGACCATATTGGTTGTGAGGTTCTTACCTTTGAGTGTCCCCCTTTCTCCTTTGTGAGAGCTTCTAAGAGTTACCAAGGGACCCCTCCCTTGTGGCCTCTCCCCTTTGGCTTATCAAACCTAGTATTTGTGGCGCCTCACCCCATTCCTTTCCTCTCCATAAATCGATTTCCCTTCCAAGTGACCTTAGAAAGGATCCTTTGGGCACGTGATCATCAAATATCACATCAGTAAAGGGAGTTTATTTGCGACAAAATTGGATTTAAAGGAAGCCCCCTTAACTAACAGACCTTTCTATCTCCTCCTTTGCAAAGAGGCATCCCCCATTTCTTCCCCCTCCACTTTTTTCCCTTCTAGTTCTACCACTGCCATAGAACTTGGACATGAGAACCTACCTCAAGAGGTTCAAGAGCTTTTAAAGGAGTTTGGTGATATATTCCCTAATGAAGTTCCCAAAGGACTTCCTCCAATTAGGGGTATAGAACACCAAATAGACTTGGTACCTGGGGCTAGCCTTCCTAATAGGCCTGCTTATAGGACTAATCCCATGGAGACCAAGGAGATTGAATCTCAAGTCCAAGAACTATTGGAGAAGGGTTGGGTTCAAGAGAACCTAAGCCTTTGTGTTGTGCCAGTTTTGTTGGTGCCCAAGAAGAATGGCCAATGGAGGATGTGCATTGATTGTCGAGCAATCAATAACATGACCATCAAATATAGGCACCCTATCCCTAGGCTTGATGACATGCTTGATGAATTGAATGGGGCCCAATTATTTTCGAAAATTGATCTTAAGAGTGGTTATCACCAAATCCGCATCAAGGAAGGTGATGAGTGGAAAACTGCTTTTAAGACCAAGTTTGGGCTGTATGAGTGGTTGGTAATGCCCTTTGGGCTTACCAATGCCCCAAGCACCTTCATGAGGCTTATGAATCATGTCCTTAGGGATTGCATAGGAAAATTTTGTGTTGTTTATTTTGATGACATTTTAGTGTATAGCAAGAGCCTAGATGAGCATGTAGGTCATCTTAGGCGCGTCTTTTGCATTCTTAGGTCACACCAACTCTATGGAAATCTTGAAAAATGTAATTTTTGTGTGGAGAGTGTGGTGTTCTTAGGTTTTATAGTAAATAAAAATGTGGTTCAAGTGGACCTTGACAAAATCAAAGCCATCCAAGAATGGCTCACCCCAAAAAGTGTGACTGAGATCAAGAGTTTTCATGGTCTCGCGAGCTTTTACAGGCGCTTTGTGCCTAACTTCTCCACACTTTTCTCACCAATCAATGATTTGGTGAAAAAGGATACTCCTTTCCTTTGGGGTGAAAAACAACAAAAAGCCTTTGAACTTATCAAAGAGAAACTAACCCATGCACCAGTTTTAGCTCTTCCTGACTTTTCTAAAACTTTTGAGCTAGAGTGTGATGCATCGGGAGTGGGTGTGGGAGCTATGTTGTTACAAGGTGGTCATCCCGTGGCTTATTTTAGTGAAAAACTAAATGGAGCCGCCTTAAACTACCCCACCTATGATAGAGTTTTAATCTTTGATAAGGGCCCTTCAAACTTGGGAACATTATCTTGTACCCAGGGAGTTCATCATTCATAGTGACCATGAGTCACTTAAGTATTTGAAGGGTCAAGGCAAGCTTAATAAAAGGCATGCTAAATGGGTAAAATTTCTTGAGACTTTCCCTTATATCATCAAATACAAGAAAGGAAAACATAATGTGGTGGCTGATGCTTTGTCTCGTAGACATACCCTTTACACCACCTTAAGTGCAAAGATTCTTGGATTTGATAATATTAGAGAAATGTATCTTTCTGATAAGGATTTTGATCCATTTATGCTGCCTCTACATTTGCATTTAAAACCCAAAATGGGTTCTTTGTGAGTGAGGGGTACCTTTTCAAAGGTAGCAGACTTTGTGTACCCCAAGGATCTATGAGAAATCTGTTAACAAAAGAGAGCCATGAGGGTGGGCTCATGGTGCATTTTGGAATTAACAAAACTCTTCTGCTTTTACAAGAAAAATTCTTTTGGCCCCATATGAAGAAAGACGTCTATAGACATTGTCGTAGATGCATTGCTTCCTTGCAAGCTAAGTCTAAGACAACGGCTCATGGATTGTACACACCCTTACCTGCTCCTTCTGTACCTTGGCTGGATATTAGTATGGATTTCATCCTTGGCCTGCCTCGAACCCAACGAGGTGCAGAATCTATCTTTGTAGTGGTAGATAGATTTTCAAAAATGGTTCACTTTATACCATGCCACAAGATAGATGATGCGAGCAACATTGCAAGACTTTTCTTTAAAGAAGTTGTCCGTTTACATGGAATTCCCCAATCCATAGTCTCTGATAGAGATGTGAAGTTCCTTAGCCACTTTTGGAAAACATTGTGGGCAAGGCTAGGAACTAAACTCTTATTTTCTACCACATGTCACCCCCAAACTGATGGGCAGATTGAGGTAGTAAATAGATCTCTATCTACTATGCTTAGGACACTTCTTCGAGGAAATCACAAGTCTTGGGATGAATACCTACCCCATATTGAGTTTGCATACAACCGGGTGGTTCAAAGGACCACCAAGCATTCACCCTTTGAAGTTGTTTATGGCTTCAACCCCCTTACTCCTCTTGATATCTTGCCCTTACCCTTCCCTTCTTCTGTTCACAATGAAGGAATAGTAAGAGAGGATTTTGTTAAAAAATTACATGAAAGGGTAAAGGCCAACATTGAACATCATTCAAAGGAGTATGCTAGTAAAGCCAATAGGGGCAGGAAAGAAATTATCTTCAATGAAGGGGATTGGGTATGGCTTCATTTGAGGAAGGATCGCTTCCCTACTCAAAGGAAGTCCAAGCTTAGCCCCCGAGGAGATGGTCCCTTTCAAGTCCTCAAGAGAGTGAACAACAATGCATACATATTAGATCTCCCTGAGGACTATGGTGTCAGTACTACCTTTAATGTTTGTGATTTGATCCCTTTTGTAGGTACTGATGAAAAAGATGAGGACCTATCAGATTTGAGGTCAAATCCTTCCCAAGGGGGAGGGGATGATGCATTCTCCCCAAGCAAGGGCCCTATCACTAGGGCCATGGCTAGGAGAATAGAAGAAGACATGGCTAGAGTAGAAGGAGGAAGATCTCACCTCCATATGACCATCAAGTTATGCAAGCCATGACTTATTTACTTGTAATTTTTATTTTAGGAACCTAGGATTTTATTTTGGAGGTATCTTAGTAATAAGAAGGGGTAAGATTAGCTTTTGGGCCTTTATTTAGGAAATAAGGGGGTAGTTTGATAAATACACCCTCTTTTGCTAAATAAAACCCAAAACTAATAAAGGAGTAATCTTGGCCCTTGGATGAGGTAGCTTAGGCACCAATTCTCATCTAAAGGAGGGTATTGATTGGACTTTGGGCTTCAATCCTCCTTCCTTGGATGACTCCTTTTAATCCTAGCCCTTCATTTCCTTCATGACTTGTCCAAGAGGTTACCTCCCTCTATAAAAAGGTGCTCCTTCACACTCTTGTATTTTTTACACTTGATTGAATAGAAAAACCTTGAGTTGGCCAAAATTATCTTAGTGTCCACCCTTCTCTCTTTGAGAATTCCTTAGGTTTTTATCAAGGGTTCCATCCCTTGTGGCAAACTTTCCCTCTTAGGCTTATCTTACCGTAAGTGGCTCCTAAAACCACCTCACTTCTTGCCTCTCCACAAACCATTTCACCAAAGAAGAAAACCTCTAGAAAAATATCAAAGGAGGCATGCATCACCACCTCTATTTCTTCAATCTCAAGAAACACTATGAGCAAGATACTAGGATAGTTTCCTTCTACCTCATCATTCTTCACTTATGCTTGAGGGAGGGTTGCACCACTAAACTCATATGCCTTCCATAAAATATTGGAATGACTTAAAAAGTGCTTTAAGGAGAGGACATATACCCTCTTACTATGAGAGAAACCTTTGGGATAGAGTCCAAAGGCTTAGGCAACAAAACCTAAGCATAGAGGATTATATACAAAAGATGGAACTTCTCATCCTAAGGGCGGACATCATTGAGGAATCCAAGGCCACCATGACTATGTTCTTATGTCGGTTGAGGAATGAAATTAGAGATGGTGCATTCCTACCCAGAAAGGGACCTGGGCTAGGAGGATTAGAGAGAGGACATAGTTAGGAAGGAGCTTTATGAAGACTTTAGGGCCACAGTCTCAAAACTATGTAAATAAATGTGTAGTTTATGTAGTATTTTTGATTGGGTGTAATTTCGTAATTTTAGGCCTTGTATTTTGGCCTATAGGTTTTATTTTCTCTAGGAGGTGTGTTTAGTCCCTTTATAGGAGTGTGTTAATTAGTTGGGCTTGGCCTAGAGGAGTTTGGACGTGTGGTTCTCCTTTCCACACCCCTAATTGCTTTTAAAACCCATCTAACCAACACATGAAGCATGCAGGAGACATGCGGGGGCCCCTTGTTCCCTTATGAGTGGCGCCACATCACACTCTCTCTCCTACATGGTTGTTCTTGTTGCTTCTTACTTGAATTTGAATTTTAGAAGGGCCATGTCACTTCCCTCCAAAATTCAAATTCAAACTAGAGGGAACATAGATCCTAAATTCTAGGGACTTGTTTGGTTTTTCTTCTTTTTTCCACTTGGCCTTAACTTGGACGTCCAAGTCCAACCCTCCCCCTATAAATAACCCCCTCACTCACTCTTGTAAGGATCTTTGATCATTTTATACAAATTAGACTTTGTGAAACTCTTAAGAGTGTCTTCTTCTCTCAAACCTTGAGAGTGCTTCTATGGCTTTTATTAAGGGTTCCTTCCCTTGTGGCAAGCTTCTACAAACTAGGTTTATCTCTACCTAGAGCGGCGCCTCCATCTTCATCTTCTTCCTATTCATCCACACCTTCTTGCACCATTGGAACCTCCTGAAGCAAGATCCTAGGGAGAGCATTCCAAGAATGCATCAAGTGGTATCAAGAGCCTTCTTCTAAAGGTTCTTCTCCTTTGCTCAATTTTTTTTTAATTTTCGAATTGTCATCTCCATCTATTCTTCTATTTTTCTTTAATTAATTTCATGTTGTTCATAATTCATTACTTGTCCAGTGTTGTTATGGCTTGTTGTGTTTATTTTTTTCATTTCTAAGCCTTTGTTCTTCAATTTAATCGGTGTATTTTCTTTCTTTGCTCAATTTTTTTTATTTTTTTCATTTTTGTTGATTTTAATTCGTTCAAATTTGTTAAATCCTCCATTGAACCATTGTTTTGTGTATTAGGAATTCATGTTTTATGTTAGCCTTCATTTTGTTATGGTTTGGTGCATGTTGAAGTTCCTAAGAAGCACCTTATACTAAAACCACACCTTTATGGCGAAAACCACAGCGTTGTGGCAAGGTGTTTTGCTTCAATTTTGCATTTCCTTGCATTATTTTTGTTCATTTTTGGATGTTGCTTATTGTAGGTTTTATTTTCAGTTTTAATAATCTCAAGTATTTATCATTAGAAGTCTTGTTTAGTCATTAATTTTGTCATATCAAATTTCTTAGGTTTTACTCTCTTTTATTTTGAATTTTTGCTTCAAAAAGTATGGTCAACTTCTTGAAATTGAGCTTCAAAGAGGTTGTTTCACCTCTTGTCTAAGTCTTATAAGAAGTCCTCATGCTTTTAGTTCAAGTATGTTCTAGTAAAATAAATTTTCTCCAAAAAATTTTATAGCTCAATTTCTTCTGTCATTGTCTTGTTCAAATTTAGTAGCTCTCTTTTGCGCAAAAAAAAAAATAAAATAATTGAAGTGATTGTGTAAGGATTGCTTGAGCAAATTGTTGTGCTAATTTGAGCCAAAACACTTGTTCGAACAAGTAGCTCTAAAACACATCCAAGCTCTTGGTGCATTACCTAAGTCACTTCTAATTTTAGTGCATTTTTTAGTTGCTTGTATTTTCATGGATTGCACTTTGTTTTGAAATTTTTTGAGTGCCATAGCTTACTATTCATCTCAAGCGTTTAGTGCCATTTAATCAATCATAAAATTTGCAAATTAAAATATAGTTAGGTGCATCTAAAGAAAGGATAAAAAAAACATAAAAAAGTTAAAAGAAAATTGCAAGGAAATAGTAAAAGTGCAAAAAGAAATACAAAAAAATAGTGCAAATTAGATGTGCCTATAAACAATTTCAAAATTGCAAAAAAGTGTCTATAATTGGTTGTAATTGCTTGACACCGTCATTAGTAGCTCACGGCCAAAGCTATTTCACTTTGTGAAATTTTTTGAAAATTTTGGTGTCTTTTATTTTTAGTCCCTACTCCTATTCTAGTGCTATTCTTAGGAAGTTCTTTAGTTGTGCTAGTTTTTCCTTCATTGCTTTAACTGTAGTTTTGTCGTTTATTTTACTCCTTCTAGTTTTTCCATTTACTCTTTCCAATTAGATAGTTTCCTTTCCTTGATTTTAGCATTTTCTTGCTTTTATTTTGCTTCTACGCTTTTACTTGGTGTTGTTGCCACTTTTTGTAAAGACATCCTTTGGTTTGGGAGCCTTCCACAAGGGTAGCATATTGAGGAAGAGTTGACTAAGTCAAGAAGGACTCAAAGAGGTGGAGGAAGCAAGAGAAGAGTGCATACACTTAAGGGAGCTAGGAGGAAGACTTAGCATTTTACTTTATTGCTTTTATTTGTGTGTATTCATTTTAGGAGTGTTGATATCTTAAGGGGTCACTCAATTTGATTGTAATAGCTTAGTATTCTTTACTTAGTTTATTGAAATTAAGGTGTGGAGGAGGAAGTGGTACACCATCTCTCATACCTTTAGGTGCACGTTTTAGTCTCTACACTTTTAGTTCTTGCTTTAATTTTCTCTAAAATCGTGTAGAGGTGTCTTGAACTCCAAAGGTTCTTACACCATTAGGAATCCATTTTAGGATAGTTTCCTTGTTTCAATTTGTTTTTAGGACTGAAGACTTGAGTTCCAAAGACTATTGTCTTTATTAGAGAGAAAAAAATTAAAGGGAGAGGAGTGTCGCTTGTTGACTTTGCCTTGCACACCATTATGGAATCACACAACTCTAGCAACAAGAGCGTGAACCAAGGGGGCTCACCCAAGCCCAACACTCTTGACAATTTTCTGCATGAATTTAGAGAGTGGCATGTAGGAGAAAGTGAGGCAAGAAAAGAGAGAGAGGCAAGGGAAGAGAAAATGAGGGAAGAAAAAGAAAAATAAGGAAAGAGAGTTGAGGAGGGAGAAAAGAGAGAGAAAAGAAAGGGAGGAACAAGAGGAAAGAAGGAGAGAAGAGAAAGAAAAAGAAAAGAGAGAAAGGGATGAGAGGGAAAGAAAAGAAAGACTTGAAAGAGAAGAAAGAGAAATAAGAGAAAGACAAGAGAAGGAGTAAAGAGAAAAAAGAGAAATACTAGAAAGAGAAGAGAGGGAAGAGAGAAGAAGGGAAGAAAAAAGAGATGAAAAAGAGAGAGAGAAAAGAGAAAAAGAAGAAGAAATAAGAAGAAGAGGGCATCCATGTAGAAGACATATATGCTTGTGAGGGAGACTTGTTGATGGTAAGGAGGCTTTTGGGTAGCCAACCTTATAAAGTGTCAGATAGGGATGTGAAGTTCCTTAGCCATTTTTGGAAAACTCTTTGGCCTAAGCTGGGAACTAAACTTCTTTTTTCCACTACCTGTCACCCTCAAACTGATGGGCAAACAGAAGTGGTGAATAGATCTTTATCCACTATGCTGAGGGCTCTCCTTAAAGGAAACCATAAGTCTTGGGATGAGTTCCTTCCCCACATTGAATTTGCTTATAACCGGGTGGTTCATAGAACCACCAAGCATTCTCCATTTGAGGTGATCTATGGCTTTAATCCTAGTACTCCTCTAGATCTGTCACCTCTTCCTCTTTTTGTTGTTGTGCATAAAAAAGGAAAGGAAAAAGCCATTTTTGTAAAGCAATTACATGAAAAGGTTAAAGCTAACATAGAGCGCCAATCCTTGAGAGATGCTACTTTCGTCAATAGGGGGAGGAAAGAGGTCATCTTTGAAAAGGGTGACTGGGTATGGCTTCACTTGAGAAAGGATAGATTTCCTTCTCAAAGGAAGTCCAAACTTAGCCCTAGAAGAGATGGATCTTTCCAAATCCTTGAGCGGATCAATAATAATGCCTATGTTTTAGATCTGCCTGAGGATTATGGGGTAAACACCAGTTTTAATGTTTTTTATTTGTCTTCATTTGTAGGTGCTGAAAATGATGAAGACCCCATGGATTTGAGGTCAAATCCTCTCCAAGGGGGAGGAGATGATGTGACCATGCCAAGCGAAGGACCTATCACTAGGGTCATGGCTAGAAGGATTGAAGAAGACCTAGCCCTTGTAGACAAAGGAAGACTTCACCTCCTATGGAGAGTGAAGATATTAGGCTAGGGACGTTACTTAATAAAATGTACTTTTCCTTTATTTTAATTTTGAGGAGAATTAGGAATTTAATTTAGGACATGTATTTAGTCCATTTTTTATTTTAGGAGGTGTCTTAGGAATTTAGAGGGTGAATTTAGCTTTTTGGGTCTTTATGAAGGAAATAAGGGGTAGCCTTGATATCTACACCCCTCTTTTCCTACATAAACCCCCTAAGCTAATAAGAAGGAATCTTGGCCCTTGGTTTGAGAAACTTGGGCACCAAGTTTGATGATCTAAGGAGGGGATTGTTTCTCAATCCTCCTCCCTTAGATCTCTCCTAATCCTAGCCCTTCTTTTTTAGGTTATCTTGTTCAAGAGGTTAGCTACCTCTATAAATAGGAGCTCCTCCCCTCACTTGTATTTTTTACGCTTGAATTTAATCCTAGAGATCATATTGGTTGTTAGGTTCTTACCTTTGAGTGTCCCCCTTCTCCTTTGTGAGAGCTTCTAAGAGTTATCAAGGGACCCCTCCCTTGTGGGCTCTCCCCTTTGGCTTATCAAACTTAGTATTTGTGGCGCCTCACCTCATTCCTTTCCTCTCCATAAATCCATTTCCCTTCCAAGTGACCTTAGAAAGGATCATTTGGGCAAGTGATCATCAAAAGATCACATCACTTTTGCTTCCACTTCTTCCTCTTCTTTACTTTCTTCCACTTCCTTTACTTCAACTTCTTCTTCTTCATCCTCTACTTCTCCTTCTGTACTTCAACTTCCTCTTCCTCTTCCTTTTCTTCTTCTCTTTCTACCACTTCTTCTACTTCCACTTCTTCATTTTCTTCCTCTTCTTCTCCTTCTTCAACTTCTTCTTCTTCCATTTCTTATTCTTCTACCTTTTCTTCTCCTTCTTCCACTTTTTCTTTCCCTTTGCTTCCATAACTTGTTATTGTTCCTTTCTGTCTCTTTCTTCCACTTATTATGCTTCACTTCTTTCCTTCCTTTTCTTCTCCTTCTTCAAAGTTTTCTACTTCAAATTCATCTTCTTCCTCTTCTTCTCCTTCTTCCACTTTTTCTACTCTCACCTTTTCTCCTTCCTCCACTTCTTCTACTTCCACCTCTGCTTCTCCTTCTTCCACTTCTTCTTCTTTAACTTCTTACTCTCATTTTCCTTTCTTACTTCATCAGCTTCCTCTTCCTCTTCTTCTTCTCCTTCTTCAACTTCTTCTTCTTCCTCCCTTATGCTTCCACTCTTTCTTCTTCTTCCCTTCTCTTACCTCCACATCTTCGACTTCCACTTTTTCTTCTTCCTCTTGTTTTTGTTCTTCCACTTCCTCTACGTTCACTTCATCCTCTTCTTAACCTATTTCCACTTCTTCTTCTTCCTCTTTCCTTCCACCTCTTATTGTTCCTCTCCGTCTCCTTCTTTCACTTATTTTTCTTCACTTGCTTTGCTTCCACTTCTTCGTCTTCTTTCCCTCTATTTCCACTGATTCTTCTTCTTCCTCTTCTTCTCCTTCTTCCATTTCTTCTTCTTCTACCTCTTTTTCTCCTTCTTCCACTTCTTCTATTTCCCCTCTACTTCCATACCTTGTTATTGCTCCTTTCCGTCTCTTTCTTCTACTTATTCTGCTTCACTTCTTTTTCTTCCACTTCTTCTTCTTCCCCTCTACTTTCACTCATTCTTTATCTTCCTCTTGTTCTCCTTCTTCCACTTCTTCTTCTTCTCCTTCTACAACTTCTTCTGGTTCCACTTCTACTTGTTCTTCTTCCTCTTCTTCCTCCCTTATCCTTCCACTCTTTCTTCATCTTCCACTTCTTCTCCTACCTCTACTTCTTCTGCTTGCACTTCTTCTTCTTCTTCCTCTTCTTCTCCTTATTCCACTTCCTTTACTAATGAGCCTATTTTTGGATCGATAAATTCAACATCTATAAGAAGAAAATTAAAAGGAAAAATTTGAAGAAGAAAAGATAAAAATGGATTAAGGTTAAAAAATGGAAAGCACAACACCCTAGTGCCTAAGAATTGAAAGTTGAGCAGAATTCGCCACAAAGAATAGGAATTCTTTTATAAGAATTTAAAAAGGTAATACTCAAGAACCCAAAGAGAAAACACTTTCACTTTAGCAAAATCTATATTTGATTTCTTCCAAGTCTCCCTACAAAAGCTATATTTTGCTTCCATATACCTCTACTTTTTCTACTTCCACTTCTTCTTCATCCTTTTCTTCTCCTTCTTCCACGTTTGAAAACGTTCCCCTCACTCACAAAGAACCCATTTTGGGTTTTACATGCAAATGTAGAGGCAGCATAAATGGATCCAAAATCCTTATCAGAAAGATACATTTCTCTAATATTATCAAATCCAAGAATCTTTGCACTTAAGGTGGTGTAAAGGGTATGTCTACGAGACAAAGTATCAACCACCACATTATGTTTTCCTTTCTTGTATTTGATGATATAAGGGAAAGTCTCAAGAAATTCTACCCATTTAGCATTCCTTTTATTAAGCTTGCCTTGAACCTTTAAATACTTAAGTGACTCATGGTCACTATGAATGATGAACTCCCTGGGTACAAGATAATGTTCCCAAGTTTGAAGGGCCCTTATCAAAGAGTAAAACTCTTTATCATAGGTGGGGTAGTTTAAGGCGGCTCCATTTAGTTTTTCACTAAAATAAGCCATGGGATGACCACCTTGTAACAACACAGCTCCCACACTCACTCCCGATGAATCACACTCTAGCTCAAAAGTTTTAGAAAAGTCAGGAAGAGCTAAAACTGGTGCATGGGTTAGTTTCTCTTTGATAAGTTCAAAGGCTTTTTGTTGTTTTTCACCCCAAAGGAAAGGAGTATCCTTTTTCGCCAAATCATTGATTGGTGAGAAAAGTGTGGAGAAGTTAGGCACAAAGCGCTGTAAAAGCTCGCGAGACCATGAAAACTCTTGATCTTAGTCACACTTTTTGGGGTGGGCCATTCTTGAATGGCTTTGATTTTGTCGAGGTCCACTTGAACCCCATTTTTATTAACTATAAGAACACCACACTTTCCACACAAAAATTACATTTTTCAAGATTTCCATAGAGTTGGTGTGACCTAAGAATGCAAAAGACGCGCCTAAGATGGCCTACATGTTCATCTAGGCTCTTGCTATACACTAATATGTCATCAAAATAAACAACACAAAATTTTCCTAAGCAATCCTTAAGGACATGATTCATAAGCCTCATGAAGGTGCTTGGGGCATTGGTAAGCCCAAAGGGCATTACCAACCATTCATACAGCCCAAACTTGGTCTTAAAAGCGGTTTTCCACTCATCACCTTCCTTGATGCGGATTTGGTGATAACCACTCTTAAGATAAATTTTCGAAAAAAATTGGGCCCCATGCAATTCATCAAGCATGTCATCAAGCCTAAGGATAGGGTGCCTTGGAATTCTTGCTTTTTTTTTCTTATTCAAAGCGCTTAGAAGGCTAAAGAGTTCCAAAGACTCATCAAGCCATTTTAGGCAAGAAAACACAAAAAGATAGGAGTGTTTGTTTGTGAAAAGTTTTTAGCCACCTTTTTCCTCTTTTTTTTACACTCTTGTTTGATGAATAACTATGAGCACTAGAGTGGGTGTGTGATGTCATTGTGCTTGAATTTCTAAGAGGAAAAAGGTGGCTAAAAACTTTTCACAAACAAACACTCCTCTCTTTTTGTGTTTTCTTGCCTAAAATGGCTTGATGAGTCTTTGGAACTCTTTAGCCTTCTAAGCGCTTTGAATAAGAAAAATAAAGCAAGAATTTTAAAGCAAAAATTCAAAAGAGAAGGGATCTAAAGCGAGCTCCTAAGGTGTTGAAGGAAGTGTACCACTTCTTCCTTTTCACTTAATTTTCGAGAAACTAAAAAATTGACTAAATCTTATTACAACCAAAGGGAGGGCCTTAAGGGCACCCAAACTCCCAACTACAAAATTAATACACCCAAATTAAAGAAAAAGTAAAGTCTTCAAAAAATGATTCTCCAAATGCTCCCTCAAATCAAAGTCCTTACGGCTAGGTGTGTTTCCTTTTGAGGTGATCCCTTAAGCTCTTAGTCCAACCTTCCAAAATATGCTACCCATGTGGTAAGCTCCTTTTTCAAGCTTTCTCCCAAAAGTGGCACTAACACACAAACCAAAGAAACCAAAAGTAGCAAGGGGAGGTGCGAAAAGAAACTCAAAAAGCAATAAAAGATAACACAATCAAAAGGACACTTAACCAAATGGTAAGAGTGTATAAGACAAACTAAAAAGATGATTTAAAAGACAAGCAACAACTAAAAGGTAAACAAAAGAAAGAGAGCACACAATGGAATACCTAAGAATGACACTAGATTAAAGAGTAGAAAGACACAAATATCAAGTTCTAGTGTACCAAAAGTAATAAAATTTGTTTTAAGGTTCCAAGTTCAAAGTTGAAGCACTTGCTAATTTTAGGTTAGGTACATCAAATGAATTTTTCAAACTTTCTTTTCTTTTGTTTGTTCTCTTTTTTTTTTTTGAATCCTTCGTTGTTGTTTTTTTTGTATTTTATTTTAGACTTTGTTCTCTTGTTTTTTTTTTTTGAATATTTACTAGATGCACCTAAATTGATTGTGAATTTAGTTCTTAATAACAAAGAGTGATGTGATCTTTGATGATCACGTGCCCAAAGGATCCTTTCTAAAGTCACTTGGAAGGGAAATGGATTTATGGAGAGGAAAGGAATGGGGTGAGGCGCCACAAATACTAGGTTTGATAAGCCAAAGGGGAGAGGCCACAAGGGAGGGGTCCCTTGATAACTCTTAGAAGCTCTTACAAAGGAAAAAGGGGGACACTCAAAGGTAAGAACCCCAACCAATATGGTCTCTAGGATTAAATTCAAGTGTAAAAAATACAAGTGAGGGAGGAGCTCCTATTTATAGAGGTAGCTAACCTCTTGAACAAGATAACCTAAAAAAGAAGGGCTAGGATTAAAAGGAGAGATCTAAGGGAAGAGAATTGAGAAACAATTCCCTCCTTAGATCATCAAACTTGGTGCCCAAGATTCCTTCTTATTAGCTTAGAGGGTTTATGTAGAAAAGAGGGGTGTAGATATCAAGGCTACCCCTTATTTCCTTCATAAAGACCCAAAAAGCTAAATCCACCCTCTAAATTCCTAAGACACCTCCTAAAAATAAAAAATGGACTAAATACATGTCCCAAATTAAATTCTTAATGCTCCTCAAAATTAAAATAATGGAAAATTACATTTTATTAACTAAAGTCCCTAGCCTAATATCTTCACTCTCCATAGGAGGTGAAGTCTTCCTTTGTCTGCAAAGGCTAGGTCTTCTTCAATCCTTCTAGCCATGGCCCTAGTGATAGGTCCTTGGCTAGGCATGGTCACATCATCTCCTCCCCCTTGAAGAGGATTTGACCTCAAATCCATGGGGTCTTCGTCATTTTCAGCACCTACAAATGGAGACAAATCATAAACATTAAAACTGGTGCTTACCCCATAATCCTCAGGCAGATCTAAAACATAGGCATTATTACCAATCCGCTCAAGGATTTGGAAAGGTCCATCTCCTCTAGGGCTAAGTTTGGACTTCCTTTGAGAAGGAAATCTATCCTTTCTCAAGTGAAGCCATACCCAGTCGCCCTTTTCAAAGATGACTTCTTTCCTCCCCCTATTGGCGAAAGTAGCATCTCTCAAGGATTGGCGCTCTATGTTAACTTTAACCCTCTCATGTAATTGTTTTACGAAAATGGCTTTTGCCTCCTTCTTTATGCACAGCAACAGAAAGAGGAAGAGGTAAAAGATCTAGAGGAGTACGAGGATTAAAGCCATAGACCACCTCAAAAGGAGAATGCTTGGTGGTTCTATGAACCACCCGGTTATAAGCAAATTCAATGTGGGGAAGGTACTCATCCCAAGACTTATGGTTGCCTTTAAGGAGAGCCCTCAGCATAGTGGATAAAGATCTATTCACCACTTCTGTTTGCCCATCAGTTTGAGGGTGACAGGTAGTGGAAAAAAGAAGTTTAGTTCCCAGCTTAGCCCAAAGAGTTTTCCAAAAATGGCTAAGGAACTTCACATCCCTATCTGACACTATTGAAGAGGGTATACCATGCAATCAGACAACCTCTTTAAAGAAAAGTCTTGCGATGTTGCTCGCGTCATCCACTTTGTGGCAGGGAATAAAATGGGCCATTTTTGAAAATCGGTCCACCACCACAAATATGGAGTCTGCACCTCGTTGGGTTCTTGGGAGCCCAAGGATGAAATCCATGCTAATATCCTCCCAAGGTGCAGAAGGAGCAGGTAAAGGTGTGTATAGTCCATGAGGCATTGCTTTAGACTTTGCTTGCAAGCAAGCTATACATTTAGAGCAATGTCTATGGACATCTCTACGCATATGGGGCCAAAAGAATTTCTCTTGTAAAAGCATGAGGGTTTTTGAAATCCCAAAATGCCCCATGAGCCCACCTTCATGACTCTCTTTTGTAAGTAAGTTCCTAATTGATCCTTGGGGTATACAAAGCTTGCTCCCTTTGTAAAGATACCCCTCACTGATGAAGTACCCATCATGGGCCTTTAATGCAAATGCAGATGCAGAGGTAGCAAATATGGGGCCGAAATCCTTATCAGACTTGCGCACCATTGGCCATTCTTCTTGGGCACCAACAAGACTGGCACAGCACAAGGGCTTAGGCTCTTTTGAACCCAACCCTTCTCCAACAGCTCATTCACTTGAGACTCAATCTCTTGGGTCTCCATGGGGTTGGTCCTATAGGCAGGTCTATTAGGTAGACTTGCGCCAGACACCAAATCAATTTGATGTTCTATACCCCTAATGGGAGGAAGTCCTTTCGGAACCTCATTAGGGAATATGTCATCAAATTCTTTTAAAATATCTTGAACCCCTTGAGGAAGGTGCTCATGTGCATTGGTTGTGGCAGTGCTCTCAGCAGAAGAATGCAAAATGGGAGAAGGATTTGATGCTTCTTTGCAAAAGAGGAGATAAAAGGGCTTGTTAGTCAAAGGAGCTTCTTTTAAATCACGTTTAGTAGCAAATAGGGTCCTTTTACTAATATTCCCTTTTGAAGGGGCATCACCTTCCGACTCTCTCTCTTTACCCTTTTCAAGCTTTAAGGGTAAAGCTTGTTGTATTTTTTTTTGTTTTTGTTTTTCCTCAACTCTTTTCTTTTTCATCGCAAATTGATCTTCAGCCACTTGAGAAGGTGACAAAGGATACAATTTGAAGCACTTTTCATTATGGGTGAGAATTATTTGGTTGGAGTGACCATGGTGAATAGCTTTTTTGTCAAATTGCCATGGTCTTCCCAATAGGATATGACCAGCCTGCATAGGAACTATGTCACAAAGAATCTCATCATTATAAGATCCTATGGAAATTGGAACCATAACTTGTTCATTGACTACCATCTCCCCTTGCTCATTGAGCCATTGCAATTTGTAAGGTTTGGGATGGGGCATGGTAGTCAAGGCTAGCTTTTCAACCAACCTAGAGCTACAACAGTTACAACAGGAGCCACTATCAACAAGGAGAGAACATACTTTGTCATTTACTTTACATCTTGTATGGAAGATGTTCTCTCTTTGTGACTGGCCAAGCTCTAGAGGTTGGCTTCCAAGAAGCCTTTGAACCATAAGGAGGTCCCCCTCATAAGAAAAAGCTTCCTCACACTGTTGTTCAAAAGTATGTCCCCCTTCTTCCTCACTCTCACTAGAGGAGGAAGATGAGCTATTCTCACTACAAATGTCTTGTCCCCTTATGATCATGGTTTTCTTGTTAGGGCATTGAGAGGCAATGTGGCCTCTCCCAAGACATTTGAAGCATTTGATACTACTTTGCCTCTCAGTAGGCTTAGTAGTAGGGGTTTTTCTCTCTACATGAGGTGCTTTTGTATCTTGAAAATGCTTGGGTTCCTCTTTGGGAAAACCCTTGAAAGAGTTTCCCTTAAGTTGGTCTCTCTTTGAGTAAGAGGGAGAATCTTTTTTAAAGCTTTTTCTCTTGAGTTGATTCTCAGCTCTTACACAAAGTTCTACCAACTCATCAAGGTTTGAGTATGAAAGAAGCTCTACCTTATCTCTAATGTCAGAGCTTAATCAACACAAAAACCTAGCAAGGGTGGCATTGGGTTCCTCAATGATATTGGCCCTTAGTATGAGAAGCTCCATCTTTTGTCTATACTCCTCAATACTTAGGTTATGTTGCCTAAGTCTTTGGAGCCTATCCAAAAGATCCCTCTCATAATATGAAGGAATGTGCCTTCTTCGCAAACAAGTTTTTAAATCATTCCAGTAGCGAATGTCAGGCATTTGTTTACGGGCCCTATCCTTGACTAACCCATCCCACCAATGCAAAGCAGAACCTTGAAAACTAAGGGAGGCCAAAGGTACTTTCCTTTCTTCCCTAATTTCATAGCATCGAAAGAGTTGTTCCACTTTGACTTCCCAATCTAGGTAAGTCTCAACATCTTCCCTACCATGAAAATGGGGTAGGTCTACCTTTGGTTCCCTAGCATGATTTATGTTCTCTTGAGGAGAATGATGATTGTATGATGAATGAGAGTGATGCTTATGTTGATTTCTATAGTATTCTTCTTCACTAGAGCTAAAATGCCTAGATGAGGATCTTATGAGAATTCCTTTATTTTTTCTATCACTCTCCCTCCCATCTCTCCTCTTACTCTCTTTTCCTCTCCTTCTCTCTTCTTCCTCTTTTTCTCTTTTTCTTTCTAGTTCTTTCCTTCTTCTCCTTTCTTCATCCTTTCTTCTCTCTCTTTGCCTTCTCTCTTCTCGCTCTTTTTTCTCTTTTCTCATTTCCAACATCTCTTTTTTTAACTCTTCCTTCTCTTTTTGTTTTTCCTTTTCTTTTATTTCTTTTTTTCTCTCTTTTTCTTCTCTCCTTTCTTGTTCTTTAGCCATCCATTCCGTAAATTATAAGTTAAGGTTTTCAAGAGTGTCTCCCTTAGAAGGTTTCTTTGGTCGACACTCTTACTTGATGAACAACTATGTGCACTAGAATGTGTGTGGGAAGTCATGGTGCTTGGATGCTAAAAACTAAAGGGTAGGCCAAAAACTTTTTTTTTTTGTTTTCTCACCTAAGGTGGCTTGATGAGTCTTTGGAACTCTTAGCCTCTACACATTTTTTCAAAATAACATAAAATAAAATAAAAGTGCAAGAATGTAAAAGAGAAAGGGCTCTAATCGTGCTCCTAAGGTGTTGAAGGAAGTGTACCACTTCTCCCTTCTTCACCTAATTAACGAGGAACTACGCTAAAATTAACCAAAATTATTACAAACCAAGGGAGGACCTTAAGGGCACTCAAACTCCCAATCTAAAATTAAGTATACACAATACAAAGAATAAAAAAAATAAAACAAAGTCTTCACTCCAAGCTTTTTGGTGTTTGTCTCCTTTTGATCAAGCCCCTTTCAGTTGCATCAACTCACCCCAAGAATGCTACCCTTGTTTCCTCTTGTTTGGACTTGCCAAAATTTTATATATGGAACCTTTCCCAACCTTTCCTTACCAAGGCCGAATACAACACAAGACAACAAACAAAGGTGAATAACAAAACAAGGTTCACAAATCCAAGTGGATAGATTAAACAATGACAAACTCAAAGAAGTAAAAAAGACAAGCAAGAAAACATAAGGCTCACAAAGGAAGGTAGCACACAAATAACTTTCCTAGATTAGCTCTAAGAGTAGAGATGAAAAAAGACTCAAACAAAAAAAATGAAACCAATAGTTGCACACTTAATAAAATTTAAGTGACCAAAACTAAAAAGCTTACTCAAGTAATTTTTTTTTGAATCACAATTGATTCCTCATATCAAATGTTTCTACTATTAGGTACACAACTTCAAATTTGTCTTTCCTTTGAGTTCTTTATCTTTTTCTTTTTTTTTTTAACTTGAACTTTTTCTATTTTTTTTTTAACTTTTTCTAATCTTTTTGCTGCACCTAATAGCTTGTTGAATTGAAATTTTAATAAGGATGCTTGAAATTATAACGCTTGAGTGAATAAGCACAAAGTAAGGTCACACAATTTTCAAGCAATGCATGCAACTAAAGGCAAAACAACTTAGTAGTTCCAAATACCACTGAACTAATGGTGCTTAAGGATGATTTAGGGCTGATTTTGAAGTAAATTGATTGCTCAAATTACTAACACAATTCACCCAAGCTAAAATTCCATAAAGAGGCACCAATAGTGAAGGTAAACCAAGTGGAAAGCTACTAATAATTCAACATAAAACAAGAAACATATAAAGATTGAATTGAGCAAATATTTAAGAACAACAAAGAGATTAATATGCTTGAACTAAAAGCATAAAAGACTTAAGAGACTCAATAAGAGGTTCACCTCTTAGGAGCTCAATTCAAAATGTTTTTGAAAGCTTTTTTGTAAAAATTTTAAGAGGCTAAAACCTATGGAATTTAAATGAGACAAAATAGGAAACTAACATGACTAGTATTTGACAAAACACAAGATTAAGAAAAATAACACACCTAAAAATAGAGCAAAAATTTCAGCAAGAGACTCAAAACAAAACGCACAACAAAGTGGCCAAAGTTGATTACCACAATGGTGTGGAAAAATCCTCAACCATGTGGGTTTAATAGTCACAACTTCTTAGGCACACTTTAACATAAAAAACCAAGGGAAAATTATGCAACTTGAACACGAAAATAAGATGCAAAGAAAGGGACAAATAAAATCGCATCAAATTAAATGGAAAATAGGCACATAGATAGAAAACAAAAGCACATATAATAGCAAGAATAAAAAACTATACTACTAGACAATAAAGGAAATAGAGATGACAAAAAATGAAGGACTTTAAAATAAAGAGATCAAAGAAATAAACAACAAAGCAAAAAAAAAAATTGAGAAAGAACGTGACCTTTAGAAAGTGGCTCTGATACCACTTGATGTGATCTTTGATGATCACGTGCCCAAAGGATCCTTTCTAAAGTCACTTGGAAGGGAAATGGATTTATGGAGAGGAAAGGAATGGGGTGAGGCACCACAAATACTAGGTTTGATAAGCCAAAGGGGAGAGGCCACAAGGGAGGGGTCCCTTGATAACTCTTAGAAGCTCTCACAAAGGAAAAAGGGGGACACTCAAAGGTAAGAACCTCAACCAATATGGTCTCTAGGATTAAATTCAAGTGTAAAAAATACAAGTGAGGGAGGAGCTCCTATTTATAGAGGTAGCTAACCTCTTGAACAAGATAACCTAAAAAAGAAGGGCTAGGATTAAAAGGAGAGATCGAAGGGAAGAGAATTAAGAAACAATTCCCTCCTTAGATCATCAAACTTGGTGCCCAAGTTTCTCAAACCAAGGGCGAATATTCCTTCTTATTAGCTTAGGGGGTTTATGTAGAAAAGAGGGGTGTAGATATCAAGGCTACCCCTTATTTCCTTCATAAAGACCCAAAAAGCTAAATCCACCCTCTAAATTCCTAAGACACCTCCTAAAAATAAAAAATGGACTAAATACATGTCCCAAATTAAATTCTTAATGCTCCTCAAAATTAAAATAATGGAAAATTACATTTTATTAACTAAAGTCCCTAGCCTAATATCTTCACTCTCCATAGGAGGTGAAGTCTTCCTTTGTCTGCAAGGGCTAGGTCTTCTTCAATCCTTCTAGCCATGGCCCTAGTGATAGGTCCTTGGCTAGGCATGGTCACATCAAAGAGTTATGTGCTTGGAACAATAAATAAAATTAAAAGCAACAATTTAGGTACTACTAGAAATGACTTCAAAATGCAAAGTAGCTATAGATGTGTTAATGGTTTAGTAGTTTGGTGTGCCACTGGACTCAAGCTTTGTTAAGTTTTTAGTAATTTTTTGAACAAAAATACCAAACTTATAGCTTAAGTGAAAGCACCCACAAACAAGAACTACCTTTACCACACAAATGAGCTACTAATTATACGTATAAGGAATTGAACAACTATTTTGGAATTTTTTTTTAAGAATATGCTTGAAACTAAAAGCACATGAACCTCTAAAGAGACTTAGACATGAGGTATGACCCTCTATGTTGCTCAATTTAAGAAGTTTCAAAAGTTGTTTTTGTAAAAACAAAAGATGCTAAACTTAAAAGGAATTAATAGACAAAATGGAAAACTATAAACATGACTTATAGACAACTACACAAGAGTATAAAAGTGAAAAATAAAAGCTAAAAATAAGCCAAGAACAAGGCAACTAGGTGCAAGGAAACACAAGAATTTGGTCTAAATTTCTTGACCACAAGGTTGTTGAATTCACCACAACAGCATGGATTTTTAGCAAGAAATTCTCAAAACTAAAATTCAAGCAAGAAAACACCCAACTCAAAGCTTAAGCGAAAATCAATGAATGTGGGAGAGACATAGTGATGTGACCATGCCTAGCCCTCACTAGGGCCATTGCTAGAAGGATTGAAGAAGACCTAGCCCTTACAGACAAAGGAAGACTTCACCTCCTATGGAGAGTGAAGATATTAGGCTAGGGACTTTAGTTAATAAAATGTAATTTTCCTTTATTTTAATTTTGAGGAGCATTAAGAATTTAATTTGGGACATGTATTTAGTCCATTTTTTATTTTTAGGAGGTGTCTTAGGAATTTAGAGGGTGGATTTAGCTTTTTGGGTCTTTATGAAGGAAATAAGGGGTAGCCTTGATATCTACACCCCTCTTTTCCTACATAAACCCCCTAAGCTAATAAGAAGAAATCTTGGCCCTTGGTTTGAGAAACTTGGGCACCAAGTTTGATGATCTAAGGAGGGAATTGTTTCTCAATTCTCCTCCCTTAGATCTCTCCTTTTAATCCTAGCCCTTCTTTTTTAGGTTATCTTGGTCAAGAGGTTAGCTACCTCTATAAATGGGAGCTCCTCCCTCACTTGTATTTTTTTACACTTGAATTTAATCCTAGAGACCATATTGGTTGAGGTTCTTACCTTTGAGTGTCCCCTTTCTCCTTTGTGAGAGCTTCTAAGAGTTATCAAGGGACCCCTCCCTTGTGGCCTCTCCCCTTTGTCTTATCAAACCTAGTATTTGTGGCGCCTCACCCCATTCCTTTCCTCTCCATAAATCCATTTCCCTTCCAAGTGACCTTAGAAAGGATCCTTTGGGCACGTGATCATCAAAGATCACGTCAAGTGGTATCTAGAGCCACTTTCTAAAGGTCACGTTCTTTCTAAATTTTTTTTGCTTTGTTGTTTATCTCTTTGATCGATTTATTTTAAAGTCCTTCATTTTTTGTCATATCTATTTCCTTTATTGTCTAGTAGTATAGCTTTTTATTCTTGCTATTATATGCGCTTTTGTTTTCTATCTACGCGTCTATGTTCCATTTAATTTGATGCGATTTTATTTGCCCCTTTCTTTGCATCTTATTTTCGTGTTCAAGTTGCTTAATTTTCCCTTGGTTTTTTTATGTTAAAGTGTGCCTAAGAAGTTGTGAGCATTAAACCCACATGGTTGAGGATTTTTCCACACCATTGTGGTGATAAACTTTGGCCACTTTGTTGTGCCTTTTGTTTTGAGTCTCTTGCTGAATTTTTTGCTCTATTTTTAGGTGTGTTATTTTTTCTTAATCTTGTATTTTGTCAAATACTAGCCATGTTAGTTTCTTATTTTGTCTCATTTAAATTCCATAGGTTTTAGCCTCTTAAAATTTTTACAAAAAAGCCTTCAAAAACATTTTGAATTGACCTGCTAAGAGGTGAACCTCTTGTTGAGTCTCTTAAGTTTTTTATGCTTTTAGTTCAAGCATATTAATCTCTTTTTTGTTCTTAAATATTTGCTCAATTCAATCTTTATATGTTTCTTGTTTTATGTTGAATTATTAGTAGCTTTCCACTTGGTTTACCTTCACTATTGGTGCCTCTTTATGGAATTTTAGCTTGGGTGAATTGTGTTAGTAATTTGAGCAATCAATTTACTTCAAAATCAGCCCTAAATCATTCCTTAAGCACCATTAGTTCAGTGGTATTTGGAACTACTAAGTTGTTTTGCCTTTAGTTGCATGCATTGCTTGAAAATTGTGTGACCTTACTTTGTGCTTATTCACTCAAGCGTTATTATTTCAAGCACCCTCATTAAAATTTCAATTCAACAAGCTATTAGGTGCAGCAAAAATATTAGAAAAGGTTAAAAAAAAATAGAAAAAGTTCAAGTTAAAAAAAAAAGATAAAAAACTCAAAAGAAAGACAAATTTGAAGTTGTGTACCTAATAGTAGAAACATTTGATATGAGGAACCAATTGTGATTCAAAAAAAAAAAATTACTTGAGTAAGCTTTTTAGTTTTTGGTCACTTAAATTTTATTAAGTGTGCAACTATTGGTTTCATTTTTTTTGTTTGAGTCTTTTTTCATCTCTACTCTTAGAGCTAATCTAGGAAAGTTATTTGTGTGCTACCTTCCTTTGTGAGCCTTATGTTTTCTTGCTTGTCTTTTTTACTTCTTTGAGTTTGTCATTGTTTAATCTATCCACTTGGATTTGTGAACCTTGTTTTGTTATTCACCTTTGTTTGTTGTCTTGTGTTGTATTCGGCCTTGGTAAGGAAAGGTTGGGAAAGGTTCCATATATAAAATTTTGGCAAGTCCAAACAAGAGGAAAAAAGGGTAGCATTCTTGGGGTGAGTTGATGCAACTCAAAGGGGCTTGATCAAAAGGAGACAAACACCAAAAAGCTTGGAGTTAAGACTTTGTTTTATTTTTTTTATTCTTTGTATTGTGTATACTTAATTTTAGATTGGGAGTTTGAGTGCCCATAAGGCCCTCCCTTTGTTTGTAATAATTTTGGTTAATTTTAGCATAGTTCCTCGTTAATTAGGTGAAGAAGGGAAAAGTGCTACACTTCCTTCAACTCCTTAGGAGCACGATTAGAGCCCTTTCTCTTTTACATTCTTGCACATTTATTTTATTTTATGTTATTTTGAAAAAACGTGTAGAGGCTAAGAGTTCCAAAGACTCATCAAGCCACCTTAGGTGAGAAAAAAAAAAGTTTTTGGCCTACCCTTTAGTTTTTAGCATCGAAGCACCATGACTTCCCACATACATTCTAGTGCACATAGTTGTTCATCAAGTAAGAGTGTCAACCAAAGAAAACCTTCTAAGGGAGACACTCTTGAAAACCTTAACTTAGAATTTAGGGAATGGATGGCTAAAGAACAAGAAAGGAGAGAAGAAAAAGAGAGAAAAAAAGAAATAAAAGAAAAGGAAAAACAAAAAGAGAAGGAAGAGTTAAAAAAAGAGATGTTGGAAATGAGAAAAGAGAAAAAAGAGCGAGAAGAGAGAAGGCAAAGAGAGAAAAGAGAGGATGAAGAAAGGAGAAGAAGGAATGAACTAGAAAGAAAAAGAGAAAAAGAGGAAGAAGAGAGAAGGAGAGGAGAAGTGAGTAAGAGGAGAGATGGGAGGGAGAGCGATAGAAAAAATAAAGGAATTCTCATAAGATTCCCATCTAGGCATTTTAGCTCTAGTGAAGAAGAATACTATAGAAATCAACATAAGCATCACTCTCATTCATCATACAATCATCATTCTCCTCAAGAGAACATAAATCATGCTAGGGAACCAAAGGTAGACCTACCCCATTTTCATGGTAGGGAAGATGTTGAGACTTACCTAGATTGGGAAGTCAAAGTGGAACAACTCTTTCGATGCTATGAAATTAGGCAAGAAAGGAAAGTACCTTTGGCCTCCCTTAGTTTTCAAGGTTCTGCTTTGCATTGGTGGGATGGGTTAGTCAAGGATAGGGCCCGTAAACAAATTCCTAACATTCGCTACTGGAATGATTTAAAAACTTGTTTGCGAAGAAGGCACATTCCTTCATATTATGAGAGGGATCTTTTGGATAGGCTCCAAACACTTAGGCAACATAACCCAAGTATTGAGGAGTATAGACAAAAGATGGAGCTTCTCATACTAAGGGCCAATATCATTGAGGAACCCAATGCCACCCTTGCTAGGTTTTTGTGTGGATTAAGCTCTGACATTAGAGATAAGGTAGAGCTTCTTTCATACTCAAACCTTGATGAGTTGGTAGAACTTTGTGTAAGAGCTGAGAATCAACTCAAGAGAAAAAGCTTTAAAAAGATTCTCCCTCCTACTCAAAGAGAGATCAACTTAAGGGAAACTCTTTCAAGGGTTTTCCCAAAGAGGAACCCAAGCATTTTCAAGATACAAAAGCACCTCATGTAGAGAGAAAACCCCCTACTACTAAGCCTACTGAGAGGCAAAGTAGTATCAAATGCTTCAAATGTCTTGGGAGAGGCCACATTGCCTCTCAATGCCCTAACAAGAAAACCATGATCATGAGGGGACAAGACATTTGTAGTTAGAATAGCTCATCTTCCTCCTCTAGTGACAGTGAGGAAGAAGGGGGACATACTTTTGAACAAGAGTGTGAGGAAGCTTTTCCTTATGAGGGGGACCTCCTTATGGTTCAAAGGCTTCTTGGAACCCAACCTCTGGAGCTTGGCCAGTCACAAAGAGAGAATATCTTCCATACAAGATGTAAAGTAAATGACAAAGTATGTTCTCTCCTTGTTGATAGTGGCTCCTGTTGTAACTGTTGTAGCTCTAGGTTGGTTGAAAAGCTAGCCTTGACTACCATGCCCCATCCCAAACCTTACAAATTGCAATGGCTCAATGAGCAAGGGGAGATGGTAGTCAATGAACAAGTTATGGTTCCAATTTCCATAGGATCTTATAATGATGAGATTCTTTGTGACATAGTTCCTATGGAGGCTGGTCATATCCTGTTGGGAAGACCATGGCAATTTGACAAAAAAGCTATTCACCATGGTCACTCCAACCAAATAATTCTCACCCATAATGAAAAGCGCTTCAAATTGTATCCTTTGTCACCTTCTCAAGTGGCTGAGGATCAATTTGCGATGAAAAAGAAAAGATATGAGGAAAAACAAAAACAAAAAAAAGCACAACAAGCTTTACCCTTAAAGCTTGAAAAGGGTAAAGAGAGAGCGTCGGAAGGTGATGCCCCTTCGAAAGGGAATATTAGTAAAAGGAGCCTATTTGCTACTAAACGTGATTAAAAGGAGCTCCTTTGACTAACAAGCCCTTTTATCTCCTCTTTTGCAAGGAAGCATCAAATCCTTCTCCCATTTTGCATTCTTCTGTTGAGAGCACTATCACAGCCCATGCACATGAGCACCTTCCTCAAGGGGTTCAAGATATTTTAAAATAATTTGATGACATATTCCCTAATGAGGTTCCGAAAGGACTTCCTCCCATTAGGGGTATAGAACATCAAATTGATTTGGTACCTGGAGCAAGTCTACCTAATAGACCTGCCTATAGGAGCAACCCCATGGAGACCCAAGAGATTAAGTCTCAAGTGAATGAGCTATTGGAGAAGGGTTGGGTTCAAAAGAGCCTAAGACAGTCTTGTTAGTGCCCAAGAAGAATTGCCAATGGAGGATGTGTGTTGATTGTCGTGCAATCAACAACATCACCATCAAATATAGGCACTAATCCCCCGTCTTGATGACATGTTGGATGAATTGCATAGGGCAAAAATATTTTAAAAAAATAGATCTTAGAAGTGGTTACCACCAAATAAGGATCAAAGAGGGTGATGAGTGGAAAACTAATTTTAAGACTAAATTTGGTCTTTATGAGTGGTTGGTTATGCCTTTTGGGCTAACTAATGCCCCAAGCACATTCATGCGCTTAATGAATCATGTACTGAGGGATTGCCTTGGTAAATTTTGTGTAGTTTACTTTGATGACATTTTAGTTTACTCTAGGAACCTAAATGATCATTTAGGACATCTAAGACATGTTTTTTCTCTTCTTAGGAGTAATAATCTTTTTGGTAACTTAGAAAAATGCACCTTTTGTGTAGATAGTGTAGTTTTTCTAGGTTTTGTAGTTAGCATAAAAGGGGTTCATGTTGACCCTGAAAAGATAAAAGTTATTAAAGAATAGCCCGCCCCAAAAAGTGTGACAGAGATCAAAAGCTTTCATGGTCTTGCTGGATTTTATAGGCGCTTTGTGCCTAATTTCTCCACGCTCTTCGCACCAATAAATGATTTGGTGAAAAAGGAAGTTCCTTTCCTTTGGGGTGAGAAACAAGAGAAAGCCTTCCAGGTAATTAAGCATAAACTGACCCATGCACCAGACTTGGCATTACCTAACTTTTCTAAAACATTTGAACTTGAATGTGATGCCTCTAGTGTAGGTGTGGGGGCTGCCTGGTTGCAAGGAGGGCACCCTGTTGCGTATTTCAATGAAAAACTCAATGGTGCCCCCCTCAACTACCCCACCTATGATAAGGAGTTTTATGCTCTAATTAGGGCCCTTCAAACTTGGGAGCATTACCTTGCTCCCAAGGAGTTTGTCATTCATAGTGACCATGAGTCACTAAAATATTTGAGGGGTCAAGGTAAATTGAACAAAAGGCATGCAACGTGGGTGGAATATCTTGAATCCTTCCCTTATGTCATCAAGTACAAGAAAGGAAAACAAAATGTGGTGGTTGATGCTCTTTCTAGGTGTCATGCCCTTTCTTCATGCTTGAGTGTAAAAATCTTGGGATTTGATGACATTCGAGCTATGTATCCGTCTGACAAGGATTTTGGCCCCATATTTGCTACCTCTGCATCTGCATTCGCATTAAAGGCCCATGATGGGTACTACATCAGTGAGGGGTATCTTTACAAAGGGAGTAAGCTTTGTATACCCCAAGGATCAATTAGGAACTTACTTACAAAAGAGAGCCATGAATGTGGGCTCATGAAAGGCAACCATAAGTCTTGGGATGAGTAGCTTCCCCACATTGAATTTGCTTATAACCGGGTGGTTCATACCACCAAGCATTCTCCTTTTGAGGTGGTCTATGGCTTTAATCCTCGTACTCCTGTAGATCTTTTACCTCTTCCTCTTTCTGTTGCTGTGCATAAAGAAGGAGAGGCAAAAGCCATTTTTGTGAAACAATTGCATGAGAGGGTTAAAGCTAACATAGAGCGCCAATCCTTGAGAGATGCTACTTTCGCAGGGGGAGGAAAGAGGTCGTCATCTTTGAAAAGGGCGACTGGGTATGGCTTCACTTGAGAAAGGATAGATTTCTTCTCAAAGGAAGTCCAAACTTAGCCCTAGAGGAGATGGACCTTTCCAAATCCTTGAGCGGATCGGTAATAATGCCTGCATTTTAGATCTTCCTAAGGATTATGGGGTAAGCACCAGTTTTAATGTTTCTAATTTGTCTCCATTTGTAGGTGCTGAAAATGACGAAGACCCATGGATTTGAGGTCAAATCCTGATGCAATCTCACCTAGCATGCATCATGGCTAGGAGGACTCAAGGAAGGCATGGCATGGACAAAAGCTCATTGAAGATTCGAAGCCATAGTCTTTGTTATTTTTAGCTTGTAAATGTTTTATTTTAATTAGATAAATAGGAAAGTATTTTTAATTCCCTTAAGGCCATGTATTTCCGGCCATCTTCTTAGTTTATAAGGTATAGGTGTCTTTAGTTAAAAAGGAGGAGTAAGCTTATAATTGGTGCATAAGTTAAGACATGATTTTGTGCTAGCCCATTCACATTAAGATATGCTAATTGCACCCATAGGGGGTGAGCTTAGGTGCCTCACTTAAGGCCTAAGACTTGGGTTAATTAGTTTTAATCCTAATTAAGCCCAAGTCCCACATTGCCTAGAAAAGTGTGCCCAAGCTCTCCCATTGGGCTATATATACTCATTCCCCCTCATTGTAAAATTTCACCTTTGAAGTTGAATGAAAATAGTCTCTTTGTGAGCACATTCTTAGTAAAAGGTCTTGAGGATCCTCTCTTTTGAGGAACCTCTTCCTAGTTGGTTTTTATCAAGGGTTCCTTCCCTTGTGGCAAACCTAAACACTTTGGCTTATCTCTCTTTGAGAGTGGTGCCCCACCTCCATTTTCTTTCCCCTCCATCATCCATTTCATGGTGCTTGGAACCTCAAGGAAAAAGATCAAGAGAGGCATGCATCATTTGGTATCAGAGCCAACTCTATGAGGTTCTTTTCTAGTCTTAATTTTCTTTAATTTTTTTCAGCTTTTCTTCTTAGATTTCTTGCTTTTTCCTTTATTTTTTCCAGCCTTTGATTCTTGTCATTTAATTCCTTTTATGTCTTGTTAGTTTATGTTTTTGTAGTTTTCATTTTATGCAATTTATTTCCTAGTTTTTATTGCTTTCTAGATTCAATTTATCTTGTTCTTTTCCATTGAATCTTTATATGTTTCCTTTAGGATTGTTTCTTTAATTGTCTGCCCAGCTTTTTATTTTTTCCTTATTCTTGTGCAAATCCTAAGAAGATCATTGTATTCACAAAATTTGTGAAGGAAGCCACACATTGTGGTCTTGATCTTTGGATGCACGTTGTTCTTCTTATTTGAATTTTTAATTCTATTTTCCTGCACCTATTTTTCTGTTTTTCCAGCCCTTTGTTCTCTGTTTTGGGCATATATTTCTGGTTATTTTGAGTCATTTAATTTCAGTTTTTAATCTTCCAAGTTGTGTCTTAGTTGGTCATGTTGTAGCCCTTTTATTGTCTCTTAATTCTACATAGTTTTGCCTTTTTATTTTTACCATAAAAGTGTGTTATTTCTCTATTGGAAATTGAGCATCAAAGAGGCTTACTCTTGATCCCATGTCCTTAGAGTCTCACATGCTATTTAGATCTTAGCATGTTCTTAAAAAAAAATCTTCAAAATAATTAATGCTCAATTTCTTCCAAATTTCATTCACTTGTTCAATAATTTTAGTATCTTAATTTTGTGCTAGTTTTTGTGGTGATTTTTGTTGATTGGCTTTGAGAGGCATGTTGGGTATGATTGGGCTGATTATTGAGTAATCAAGTTGTCCTCAACTTCCATAAAACTCTCCTTGTGCCATTTATTTTTTATCACCTAAAATTACTAGTTCATATTAGGTTGCTTTGTTTCTTAATTTTGCACTTTTGTATATCAATTATGGTGGCCATTTCCTATCCTTTATTCGAGCATTTATGATTCTTTGACTCCTCACTATATTTGCTACAAAATGTGTTCAGAGGTGTAGCAAAATTGTTTCAAAAAAAAAAAGAAGAAGAAAAGAAATCAAAAGTGTAAAATAAGTAAAAAAAAAAAAAAGAGTTAGTAAAAAGTGCTAAAAAACAAGTAAAAAGAGTACAAAAAAATAAAATAAAAATTAGTGCACCTCAAAATTATTAAAAAATTCAAAGGAGTGTTAAATTTTATTGAAATTTGCTTGAATTTATTTGACTATGATTTAGCCACCTTGCTTTACAATTGTGCAAATCATTGAATTTGTTGGGTCTTTTTTGTTTTAAGTCCAATTCTATTTTAGGCCCATTCTAGGAATTTTTTTTTGTGTGCCAACTTTCTTTCTACACCTTTTATTTCTTGCTTGTCCTTATTGGCTTTCTTTGTGTTTGTCAAATAAATTCTTTCCACTTGGATGTGTTCCTATTCTTGTTAAGTGCTTTTTATTGCTTTTTGCTTTCAAATTCTACTTCCCTTGGTCTCTTGCTTGGGCGCTTGTTTTCTCTTGGTAGGTAGCCAAATTGTTGAAATTTTCACAAGGGTAGCATCCTTAGGAAGTGTTGATTTAAAACCAAGGAAGAGGAGACTTGAAAAGGAGGCCAAGACTAGAGTGATACACTTGGTGAGGAGCACTTGAAGAAAGGAGCTACATTCAACTACTTTTAATTTTCTTTGTTTAATTTGGGTGTATTTTTTAAAGGACATTTTAATTAGAGGTATTGGATGCCCATAAGGGTAACCTCTTTTGTGTGTAATAAACCTTAGTTTCTCGTTTTTAGTGTGGATAAGGAATTGGTACCCCTTATTCATACTTAGGAGCACGTTAGAATCCTTTAGCTTTGCTTTAAATTTCTTTATTTGCTTTCAACGTTTTAGAAAGTGTTAGAGTTCCAAAGACTCTTAACACTTTAGGAGAAAACAAAAAAGAGAGGAGTGTTTTGCATATTAGTTCCCTAGGCCTTACACTTTGACATGTTTTCACACACTTCTAGGAGTGTTAGGAGTAGTAATGAAACTAGGGAAAATAAAGGAGAAGAATGTGAGAATAGAATAAAAGAAAAGAATGAGAAGAGTGATAAACCAACCTTGCCCACATATCCATACTCTATTGATTGGGAAATAGTAGAAAAACAACGTAGGGAATTTTGGAAAAATGAGAGAAAACAAAGAGAGATGAGGAAAAGAGAACAAGAGGAACTAGATAGAGAGTAGAGAAGAGAGAAAGAACAAAAAGAAAAGGAGAGACAAGAAAGAAAAAAAAGAAGAGAAAAAGAGATACAAATAGAGAGTAGGGAAAATGAAAAGAAAGAAAGAGAAGCAAGAGAAAAAGAAAGAGAAGAGAGAAGAGAAAAAGAGAAAAGAGAAAAAGAAAGAGAAAAAGAAGAAAACAAAAGAAAAGAGTTAGAGAGAAAAGAGAGAAGAGAAAGGAGAGAAAAAGAGAAGAAAGAATTGGAAAAGAGAGAAAAGGAACAAAATAAGTTAGAAAGAAGGGAAGAAATGAAGATACAAAAAGAGAGAGATGCCTATAAGAACTCTTGTGGTAACATTTACACACATTATAGAGACTTAGAGGAGCCTAAAATAATCCATGACATTCATGCTTTTTCTAGTAAGAAGGAAAACCCTAAGAGGCATCCTAAGAAAAAGACAAACCCTTCTATAATTAAACCTAAAAGAGAGTCATCCAAAAGAAAGCATGAGTGACACCCCTACCACTAGTTCGAGCACTCGTTTTCGAAGTCCTAAATGTTTTAAGTGTTTAGAAAATGGGCATATTGCTTTGTTTTGCCCCAAAAGAAAAAGGACTTTAAAGGGAACATCAAATGAAAAGGGTATTCATTCATGTGATGATCTCTTCAAAGTGAAACAACTTCTTGGAAGCCATCCTTGTAAGGAAACCCAAACACAAAGAGAGAATGTTTTTCAAACAAGATGCAAAATTTTGGGCAAAACTTGTTCTCTTATTGTGGATGGTGGATCATGTTGTAATTTTTGTAGCACGAGGGTGGTGGAAAAGCTATCACTTGCTACTACTCCTCATCCTTCACCTTATTCTTTGCATGGACTTAATTATGAAGATGGTGTAGTAGTAAGAGAGCAAGTGGAGATTAGCTTCTTCATAGGGAAGTATCACGACAAAGTGTTATGTGATGTAGTCCCTATGGAAGCTAGTCACATGTTGCTGGGAAGGCCATGGCAACATGATAAGGAAACTTTGCACAATGGCCTCACTAATAAAATCACTCTCTCTCATAAAGGGAAAAATATCACCTTACTTCCTCTTACCCCTACCGAGGTTATGGAGGATAGAAGGATCATGAAGCTTAAGAGAGAAAGGGATAAAAATGAAAATAAGGTTGTTGGTAGGAAGACCGAGTCTAAGGAAGATCCACCTTTGCCTTCAAAGGAGGTTCTCTACATAGAAAAATTTTCCTGCCAACTCTTACAAAAAGAACAAGTTGAATTTGAGGATGTGCCTATATCTTTTGAGCACCTTGATCCACACCCTCAAATCCAACTTGATGAGTGCTCCATTCCACTTAGACTAGTCTCGCCAACTATTTCAAAACCTTTGAGGCTAGTATCTAGTGCAATTGGAGGAGGATGGGGAGCTGTTGTGTGGAGGCACATGCACACTAAAATATTTTCAAACTTTAGTGCCAACCTCCACTACCCCATTCTTAAAAGGCCTCCTTATAGACCTCTCACTTCCCCCAAAATCACTTGTCTGCATATACTTACTGCTTTCCTTATTTTCTTGCAGACTTTGAAAAAGCGGAAGAAAGACCTCAGGATTTGAGGTCAAATCCTCTCCAAGGGAGAGGAGATGATGCAATCTCACCTAGCATGCATCATGGCTAGGAGGACTCAAGGAAGGCATGGCATGGACAAAAGCTCATTGAAGATTCGAAGCCATAGTCTTCGTTATTTTTAGCTTGTAAATATTTTATTTTAATTAGATAAATAGGAAAGTATTTTTAATTCCCTTAAGGCCATGTATTTCCGGCCATCTTCTTAGTTTATAAGGTATAGGTGTCTTTAGTTAAAAAGGAGGAGTAAGCTTATAATGGGTGCATAAGTTAAGACATGATTTTGTGCTAGCCCATTCACATTAAGATATGCTAATTGCACCCATAGGGGTGAGCTTAGGTGCCTCACTTAAGGCCTAAGACTTGGGTTAATTAGTTTTAATCCTAATTAAGTCCAAGTCCCACATTGCCTAGAAAAGTGTGCCCAAGCTCTCCCATTGGGGTATATATACTCATTCCCCCTCATTGTAAAATTTCACCTTTGAAGTTGAATGAAAATAGTCTCTTTGTGAGCACATTCTTAGTAAAAGGTCTTGAGGATCCTCTCTTTTGAGGAACCTCTTCCTAGTTGGTTTTTATCAAGGGTTCCTTCCCTTGTGGCAAACCTAAACACTTTGGCTTATCTCTCTTTGAGAGTGGCGCCCCACCTTCATTTTCTTTCCCCTCCATCATCCATTTCATGGTGCTTGGAACCTCAAGGAAAAAGATCAAGAGAGGCATGCATCAAATCCTCTTCAAGGGGGAGGAGATGATGTGACCATGCCTAGCCAAGGACCTATCACTAGGGCCATGGCTAGAAGGATTGAAGAGACCTAGCCCTTGCAGACAAAGGAAGACTTCACCTCCTATGGAGAGTGAAGATATTAGGCTAGGGACTTTAGTTAATAAAATGTAATTTTCCTTTATTTTAATTTTGAGGAGCATTAAGAATTTAATTTGGGACATGTATTTAGTCCATTTTTTATTTTTAGGAGGTGTCTTAGGAATTTAGAGGGTGGATTTAGCTTTTTGGGTCTTTATGAAGGAAATAAGGGGTAGCCTTGATATCTACACCCCTCTTTTCCTACATAAACCCCCTAAGCTAATAAGAAGGAATCTTGGCCCTTGGTTTCAGAAACTTGGGCACCAAGTTTGATGATCTAAGGAGGGAATTGTTTCTCAATTCTCCTCCCTTAGATCTCTCCTTTTAATCCTAGCCCTTCTTTTTTAGGTTATCTTGTTCAAGAGGTTAGCTACCTCTATAAATAGGAGCTCCTCCCTCACTTGTATTTTTTTACACTTGAATTTAATCCTAGAGACCATATTGGTTGAGGTTCTTACCTTTGAGTGTCCCCCTTTCTCCTTTGTGAGAGCTTCTAAGAGTTATCAAGGGACCCCTCCCTTGTGGCCTCTCCCCTTTGGCTTATCAAACCTAGTATTTGTGGCAGCTCACCCCGTTCCTTTCCTCTCCATAAATCCATTTCCCTTCCATGTGACCTTAGAAAGGATCCTTTGGGCACGTGATCATCAAAGATCACGTCACGTAGATGCAAAGAAAAGAACAATATAAATTGCATCAAGCAAAAAATAAATGGCACAAATAAACTAAAACTCAACAATAAACTCAAGACATAAATGGAAATGATAAACAACAATGGAAAACTAGAAAAAATTGCAGAAATTAAAGATAAAATAGGAAAACGGAAAGAAAAAATAAATGAGGTAGGAAGAGAGTTTAGACCTCTAGAACCAATGCTCTAGATACCAAATGATGCATGCCTCCCTTGATCTTTTTCTAGAGGTTTTCTTCTTTGGTGAAATGGTTTGTGGAGAGGTAAGAAGTGAGGTAGTTTTAGGCGCCACTTAAGGTAAGATAAGCCTAAGAGGGAAAGTTTGCCACAAGGGATGGAACCCTTGATAAAAACCTAAGGAATTCTCAAAGAGAGAAGGGTGGACACTAATAGAATTTTGGCCAACTAAAGGTTTTTCCATTCAATAAAGTGTAAAAAATACAAGAGTGTGAAGGAGCACCTTTTTATAGAGGGAGCTAACCTCTTGGACAAGTCAAGAAGGAAAGGAATGGCTAGGATTAAAAGGAGTCATCCAAGGGAGGAGGATTGAAGCCCAAAGTCCAATCAATCCCTTCCTTTAGATGACAATTGGTGCCCAAACTACCTCATCCAAGGGCCAAGATTACTCCTTTATTAGTTTTGGGTTTTATTTAGGAAAAAAGGGTGTAGTTATCAAACTACCCCCTTATTTCCTAAATAAAGACCCAAAAGCTAATCTTACCCTTTCTTATTACTAAGACACCTCCTAGAAAATTAAATGGACTAATACATGTCGAAAATAAAATCCTAGGTTCCTAAAAGAAAAACTACAAGTAAATAAGTCATGGCTTACATAACTTGATGGTCATATGGAGGTGAGATCTTCCTCCGTCTACTCTAGCCATGTCTTCTTCTATTCTCCTAGCTATGGCCCTAGTGATAGGACCCTTTCTTGGGAAGCATGCATCACTTCATAGTTAATAAAATTATTTATTATAAAAATACTAATAATATAAAATAAAGATTTTATTTGTATTAAATATTTTCTTATAATATATTATATTAATCTACTTTTAGATCTAATTAATCTTGTAGAAACTAGTATAATTTTATTTCTAGAAGTCCTAACGGTTTTAAATGCTTAGAAAAAGGGCACATTGCCTTGTTTTGTCCAAAAGAAAAAGGAGTTTAAGGGGAACATCAAATGAAAAGGGTACTTATTCATGTGATGATCTCTTCAAAGTGAAACGACTTCTTGAAAGCCAGCAAACTCTAACATGATGAACTAAAAGAGTGACCCAAATACAATGGTCAAAAGGAAAAGTTGACTTTAGGAGTCAACCTACTAAAGGTGAAAGTCAAATAAAAAGTCAAAGTCAACAAAATTACAAAAAAGTCCTAAATCTAATTTATACAATGGAAGAAGCTTTCTTCGTGTATCCTTCAAGGGCCTTTGGTCGGATTGAATTATCGGGTGTGCCCTAAACTATCCACTTATGATAAGGAATTGAATGCCTTGGTGAGAGCTTTGAAAACTTGGCAGCACTACCTCTTCCTTAAAGAGTTTGTAATCTGTAGTAATCATGAGTCCTTAAAGTACTTCAAGGGCTAAGGGAAGTTAAATAAAAGACATACAAAATGGGTAGAGTTTCTAGAGCAGTTTCCCTATGTCATAAAACATAAAATGGGGAAAGGTAACATTATAGCTTATGCCTTGTCTAGGAGGCACGTATTGCTTTCTACTCTAGAAACCAAAATGTTTGGATTTGAATCTTTAAAAGAATTGTATAAACATGATGCTGATTTTGCTTAAATCTATGCTTCTTGTGAAACTTTGAGCAAAAATGGTTACTTTAGGCATAGTGGTTATTTGTTCAAAGAGAAAAGATTGTGTGTGCCTAAGTGTTCTCTTAGAAATCTCTTAGTCAAAGAAGCTCATGAGGGAGGGCTAATGGGACACTTTGGGGTCCAAAAGACTTTAGAAACATTGCATGACAATTTTTATTGGCCCCATATGAAACGTGATGTTCATAAATATTGTCAACATTGCATTGTGTGTAAAAAGGCAAAAGCAAAAGTGATGCCACATGGTTTATATACTCCTTTGCCTATTCAAGATTTTCTTTGGATAGATATATCAATGGACTTTGTTTTGGGATTGCCTAGAACAAAGAATGGAAAGGATTTTTTTTGTGGTTGTTGATAGGTTTTCAAAAATGGCACATTTTATACCTTGTAAAAAGGATAATGATGCTTGCCACGTATCTGACTTGTTTTTCAGGGAAGTTGTGAGACTCCATAGACTGCCCAAGAGCATTGTGAGTGACAGGGACACCAAGTTACCTTTCTCTACTACTTGTCATCCACAAACAGATGGATAAATTGAGGTAGTGAATATATGACTTTAGGCACTTTGCTTAGGACTATTTTAAACAAGAATCTTATGTCTTAGGAAGAATTTTTGCCTCATGTAGAATTTGCTTATAATAAGGTTGTCCATAGCACAACTAATTGCTCACCATTTGAAATTGTGTATGGATTTAATCCTTTGACACTACTTAATTTATTGCCTATGCCTAATATTTCTGTTTTTAAGCATAAAGATGCAAAGGATAAGGCTGAATATGTGAAGAAACTTCATGAGTGTGTGAAGGCAACAATTGAAAGGAAAATTGAGAGTTATGCCAAGCAAGATAACAAGGGGAGAAGGAAACTTGATTTTGAACCTGGTGATTGGGTTTGGGTTCATATGAGGAAAGGAAGATTCCCTGGGCAAAGCAAGTCCAAACTCTAAGCAATTGGAGATTGTCCTTTTTCAAGTATTGGAGAGGATCAATGATAATGCTTATAAAATTGATCTTCCAGGTTAGTATGAGGATCAATGAGGATCAAGGTAAATGATGAAGCTTTGGATTTGAGGTCAAAATCCTTCTCAAGAGGAAGGGAATGATGAGGACATCAAAACTTAAGCCCATGAGAAAAATTATCAGCAAGGCCAAGCCTATGATGAGGAGCATCAAGATTAGGACCCATTTCAAAATTTAGTTGGACCCATGACCATAGGCAGACTTAGAAAGCTGAGGAGCCATTACAACACAAGGTGATCAATCTAATGGAGGTCTAATTATTGAAGGCTCAATACATGGAGCAGACAAGGCTAATTATATGCATAGCTTGCATGGAGAGTTAGGAGGTCCAATTGAGAAATTTTATTATTGTTTCCATTTTGTTTAAGTTCTAAATTTTATTATTGTTTCCTGTCATTTAGAGATTTTAATTTTCTATTACTTACACCCAAATCAGGCAAACCCATAAACTAATTTTTTTATTAACCCTTTTGGATTACAGAAGGGGTAATTGCTCATTTTCTAAATTGTGAGCTTTAGCCCTGCTAGGGTTCTTCCTCGCATCTTTTGATCTTATCAAGAATTCTTCAATTCTTGTGGTGATCCTTAGGCTTATCATACGACCTTGTTTGTGGGGACTTCTGTTTCTTCCTTGTTTTCCTCGTTCAATTATTTTTTAGAATTTCCCAAATTCTGATGATTCCAAACCCCCATCCCTAAATTCCTAAGTTGTGTGTTCTTATTTTTTTCCTCCTTGAGGCATATCACTTCTTCTTCTTGTTACCCTTTGCTTCCACTCCTTCTTCTTCCTTGACTTGTTCAGCTTCCCCTTCTTTTTCCCCTCTCCTTCCACTCCTTCTTCTTCTTCCTTTTCTTTTGTTTCTTCCACTTCTTCTGCTTCATATCTTCTTCTTTTTCCTCTTCAACCTCTTATGCTTCAACTTCTTCTTTTCCACACCTTCCACACCTTCCACTCCTTCTTCTTCTTACTTTTCTTCTCCTGCTTCCAGTTCTTCTTCTCCCTCTTCTTCTCCTTCTGCTTCCACTTCTTCTTCCTTCTTCTAGTTCTTTTGCTTCCATTTCTTATTCTTCTTACCATTGTGTTACACTCTTTCTTCTTCCTCCTCTTTTTCTCGTTTTCCACTTCTTCTTCTTCTTCCACTCTCATGTCACTCCTTCTTCTTCTTCCTTTTCTTCTTCTTTTCCATTTCTTCTTCCTTTTTCCTTCTCCTTCCACTCCTTCTTCTTCTTTCTCTTCTTCTCCTTCTTCCACTTACTCAACTACCACTTCTTCTTCTTAATTGTCTTCTTCTTCTTCAACTTTTTGTTTTTCTTCTGCTCATCTTTCACTCTTTCTTCTTCTTCCACTTCTTCTTTGTCTTTCACTTCTTCTACTTCTACGTCTTCTTCCTCTTTTTCTAATTCTTATATTTCTTCTGCTGCCACTTCTTTTTTTTCCTCTCTCGTTCCACCCCTTCCTTTTGTTATTCTTCTTCTCCTTCTTCCACTTCTTCTGCTTCCACTTCTTCTTTTTCTTCTTCCACTTCTTGTTCTTCTACCCCTCTCCTTTCACTTATTCTTTTTCTTCTCCTTCTTCCACCTCATCTGCTTCCACTTTTTCTTCTTCTTCCTTTTCCACTTCTTCTTCTTCCACTTCGTCATCTTCTTCCCCTCTCCTTTCCACTTCTTCTTCTTCCCCTCTCCTTTCACTCCTCCTCCTTCTTCTTCTACTTCTACTTCTTTTTGTCTTCCTCTGCTTGTTCTTCTTCTACTTCTTTTTCTTCTTCCCCTCTTCTTTCACTCCTTCTTCTACTTCCACTTCTACTTCTTCTTCCTCTCCTTTTACTTCTTCCACTTCGTATGCTTTCACTTCTTCTTCTTCTTCTTCTTCTTGTTCTTCTTCTTCTTCTTTCCTATTCCTTCCACTTATTCTTCTTCCTCATTCCTTCCACTCATTCTTCTTCTTCATCTTCTACTCCTTCTATCACATCTTTTGCTTTCACTTTTTTTTCTTCCCATTCTACCCCTTCTTTCACTTCTTCTGCTTCCACTTCTTCTTCTTCCCCTTTACTTTCACTCCTTCTACTTTTTCCTCCTCATGTTCTCCTTTTTCTGCTTCTTCTGCTTCCACTTCTTCTTCTTCTTCCACCCCTGCTTCTTCCCCTCTCATTTCCACTCCTTCTTATTCTTCCTCTTTTTCTCCTTCTTCCACTTATTCTACTTCCACTTTGTCCTCTTCTTCCCCTTCTTCCACTTCTTTTACTTCTATTTCTACTTCTTCCTCTTCTTCTCCTTCCACTTCTTCTAATACCCATTCTTCTTCCTCTTCCTCTTTTTCTCCTTCTTCCACTTCTTCTTCTGCTTCCATCTACTTTCACTCCTTCTTCTTCATCATCTCCATCTCCTTCTTCCAATTCTTCTACTTTCACTTTTTCATCTTGTTACCCTTTATTCCACTACTTCTGCCTCTTCTTCTTATTCTTCCACTTCTACCCATTCTTCCACTTCTACAACTTACACTTTTTCTTCTTCTTGCTCTTCTTCTCCTTTTTTAACTTCTTCTTCTACTTCCACTTCCTCCACTTTCACTTCTTCTTTTTCTTTCCCTTCTTGTCTTTCTTCTACTTCTTCTACTAAGACTTTTTCTCTTTCTTCCCCTCTCCTTTCACTCATTTTACTTCTTCCTGTTCTCCTTTTTCCAGTTCATCTGCTTCCATTTCTTCTTCTTCTTCCTTTTCTAATCATTCTACCTCTACTTCTTCTTCTTCTTCCCCTCTCATTTCCACTTCTTTTTCTTCTTCCTCTCCTTCTCCATCTTCCACTTATTCTTCTCCAATTCTTCTGCTTCCACTTCTTCTTATTCCCTTTTGCTTCCACTTATTCTTTTTCTTCCTCTTCTTCTCCTTCTTCCACCTCTTCTACTTCCACTTTTTCTTCGTCTTCCTATTCCAGTTATTCTCCTTCTTCCACTTCGTCATCTTCTTCCCCTCTCCTTTCACCTCTTCTTCTTGCACTTCTTCTCATTCTTCAACTTGCTCTACTTTTATTTCTTCCTCTTCTTCTCCTCTACTCTTTCTTCCACTTCTTATGCTTCCACATCTTCTTCTTCTTCCCCTCTCACTTTCCACCTATTTTGCATTCTCCTCTTATTCTCCTTTTTCCACTTCTTTTGCTTCTACTTTATCTTCTTTTCCTTGTTGGAACCAAAGAAACTACATTGAAGTTTGGTGAAGTTTTGGTTTTGCTTTTCTCTCCTTGTTTTTGCTCTTAAATCAATTTTATGGTACCAAACACGTTATAGTACTTGTATTGTGTGTTTTAGATAGGCTTGAGAATGTGTTTGGGATGGTTTTGGATAGATTCCATAGGTTGGGTTGTGCTGGAAAAGCTTCAAAAATGGATTTTTAATCAATTACTTAAAAATCGTAATTGATTACCCTACGACAATTTTTTACAACAGGAATTGATGCTCTCTATGGTAATCGATTACTCCCGAGAATAAACACTTTGGACCAGTATAACATATCAAGTAATCAAGTGGGTAATTAATTACCCTGCATCAAAACTGATATAAACAGATTTGACAACTTTTGATTAATGCAATCAAGTGCTTGCTTCTCTTGAATGTTAAGATTTATACCCATTTTTTATGGTTTGAAGGTGCTTCTTTTTCAAGATTCAAGGAACAGACTCTATTGAGCTCTAATCTTTTCGTTTGGGTATTCTTCACTTAAGGTGATATTGTTCTATACCCTTATTTGTGTTTTGAACAAGGTTAACAATCTCTTGAGGTGTTCTTGAGATTGTTGGCAATCTTACTACGGGGTGTTGCAAGTGAGGCGTTGTGAGTGGTGAGGTGTCACGGTGTAGCAAACTCTTGTGGGGTTTAAGAGGAAGCCTCTTCTTTTGTCGTTTAAATCTTTCCCGGGATAAAATATTGTATGTGTGGTAGGTATGTACTGAGATTTTAGTGGAAAATAGATTAGCAGAAGGCTAAGTCTATAAACTAGATGTAGGTCAGTTGGACCGAGCTAGTATAAATCATTGTGCAAATTCTCTCTTCCTTATACTCTTTAATTTTAGCCTTTATTGAATTCTTGGAGCACTAACTACTGGGTTTTTGCAGCTGTATTTAATTCATTAAGTTTTCTTATTGCAGATCATATTCTGGTTATTCATTTGCTTGAGTTTAATGTTGCGTTTTGATCGATATTTTGTGGGTTTGATTTTTGTTCTTTCTACCCTTTCCTTTTGATTCTAAATTACTTGATATATCATTCTTGCTAAATTTCTCTGCTATTTTATTTGAAATCATTATTGAAGGAATTGAATTGATTGGTGTTTTGCCTTAAGGGTTGAATTCTTGAAAACCCATTTTTGTAAAGAAAGGTAGATTTTGAAAATTTCTAAAAGGGGCTATTTTTTAAAATACTCTGATACTGTTGAAAAGAAAAATTTTGAAAAATAATTAGGTGAATCAATTCAACCCCCTTTCTAGATCCCCCCATAGGACCAACAATTTGTATCCGAGCGAGATCTTGAGAAATATTCAAGATTATATTGATCCATATGTTTTTGAAAATTTCAGGAATCAATTCCTTTTAGTGAGGGTGCCTCTATTAATAGACCACAATTATTCATTGGTGAAAATTATGCTTTTTGGAAAGTAAGAATGAGAATTTTTATGGATTCTGTAAACAGAGGCATCTGGTAAGCTATAATAACCGATTTTAAAATTCCTACATATATGGTCGAAAATCAAATAGTTGAAAAACCATATGAATTATGGACCACTGATGAAATAAAACATGTTGAGAATGATTCAAAAGCATTAAATATTATAAATTTTGTCTTGAACAGTGATGATTTTTTTAGGGTATCATCATGCAATACATCTAAGGAAGTGTGAGATCTAATCCAAGCCACCCATGAAGGTACACCTAAAGTAAGATGGGCTAAAAAGAATACCTTGATCCAAGAATATAAGATGTTCTGCATGAATCAAGGTGAAATAATTGTGGATGTACAGAAAATATTTACACATATAATCAATCATCTGAAGGAACTTGGAAAGCAAGATACTAAAATCTCTCAACCGCAAATGGCAACCCACCATGACAGCAATCACTGAATCAAAGAACTTAGCTACCATGAAAAATGCTGAACTATTTGGAAAACTCAAGGAGTATGAGATGGAGATGGCTAGAATGGCAGAAGAAGAACAGAAGGAAAAGAAAGGAAAAGGCTTATAGCACCCAAAGTTCATGATCAGTCAAGTGATGATGAAAACACTAAGAGTGAATCTTTAGAATCTAAGGACATGAGTCACATGGTAAGGAAATTTAAAAGATTCATGAAGAAGAAAAACAACAAAGAAAATTTCTCAAGTGGAAGAAAGAAATCAAAGAAAGGGAATACAACTCTTCCAAAGTTCACTTGCTTTGAATGTGGTAAGACAGGTCACGTGAATGCTGATTGTTTTCCAGAAAACAGAACAATGAAGAGCCTAGATCAAAATTCAGAAAGAATAAGAAGAAGAAGACTTACATTGCTTGGGAAGACAATGCCTCCACCACTTCCTCAAGAGAAAGTGAAAGTGGCTGAGAAGCTAATCTTTTCTTGATGACTAAAGCCAAAGCAGAGAAAGAGGCAAGTGATTCTGATTCTAACTCTTCTTATGATTGTGGTTATGACCAACTCCAAGAAGCTTTTGTTGAATTACATGGTGAGGCTAAAAGAATAAGCCGCCTCAATATTGGTTTCAAAAAGTAGATCAAGCATTATGAAGCTAGTATAAATGACTTGCAAAAAGAAATGGAAGTTTTAAAAGATGAAAATTTGAAATTAAAAATCATTTCTAATCGCAATCATGCTTCATGCTCCACTTGTGCTCACTGTAAAGTGCTTGAAGGTAAAGTGGAATATCTTACAAAAGCGCTTTCTAAGTTTAACATAGGGAGTGCTAACCTTGAAGCTCTTTTGGGAAAACAGCATGGCATATCTTCAAAAGCTAGCCTTGGATATCATAATGCCACCAAGAAAAAGGCTTTTTTAAAAATACTTTCAATTCTAGAAAATCTTATAAACCTTATGTCTCTTGTCATTACTGTTTTCACAAAGGACATACTACCTATAATTGCCTTATCAGGAGTATTGGAGTTCCAAGTGGGAAATACAAATGGATTCCCAAAGGATCCAAACTTGTTACTAATCCAAATGGACCCAACTCCGTTTGGGTACCAAAATAAGCAATTAACTTGTTTTGTAGGTGTGCCTTAAAGTAAAGAAGTATCTGTGGTACCTAGACAGTGGATGCTCAAGGCACATGATAGGAGATAGAAGCAAGTTCATATCCCTACAATAGAAAATAAGTGGTTTTTTCACTTATGGAGACAACAATATGGGAGATAACAAAGACTCTATTCAGATTGATGACGTTTTACTTGTTGATGATCTAAAATTCAATCTGCTTAGTATAAGTCAATTACGTGACAAGAATTTTAAAATCAAGTTTGATAATGAGTTTTGCACTATTAGTAATGCATTAAATCATGTTTTGTTTGTTGGCATGAGAGTAAATAACAAATATATGTTTGGCATTGATCATTCTACATCAAACGTCACATGCTTATCATCTAGAGATGATTTATCATCTAGAGATGATTTATCATCTAGAGATGATTTATCATCAGTTTGGCATAGACGCATTGCACACATCAATGTAGGTTAATTGAATAGGCTTGCATCTAAAAATCTTGTAGTAGGCATACCTAACTTAAAGTTCTCTAGAGATGGCCTTTGTGATGCATGTCAAAAGGGAAAGCAATATAGAAAATCTTTTAAATCCATTAATTTAGTTTCTACCACTAGACCACTTGAACTTTTGCACATTGATCTATTTGGTCCCTCTAGAGTTGTAAGTTTAGGTGGAAACTATATTGGTTGGTTATAACTTATGAATATTCTAGATTCACATGGGTAGCTTTCCTATTTGCCAAAACCAATCCATTTTGTGCTTTTCTTAAAATTGCCAAAAGGATCCAAAATGAAAAAGATTTGAAAATTAAGTCCTTAAGAAGTGAGAATGGTGGTGAATATAAGAATGAGGAGTTTGAGAAATTCTGCGAAGAGCATGGCATTGATCACAACTTTTCTACTTCTAGAACACCACAACATAATGGGGTGGTGGAAAGGAAAAAAAATCTCTGATTGAATTAGCTAGATGAATGCTCAGTGAAAATTCTATGCCTAAGTACTTTTAGGTTAATGCTGTACGCACTGCATGTTGTTGTACTTGGCATATTTTTTTGACTCTTGACCTTTTCATGATATTTCTTTATAAAGTCAGCCCTAGATACTCCCTCTTTGTGATACAAGGAAGTAGTATTAGGGAGTGGAATCAAATCTAGAGGAGTAAGAGGATTAAAGCGATATACAACCTCAAAAGGGGATAAATTAGTAGTCTTGTGGACCACCCTATTGTAGGCAAACTCTATGTGAGGAAGGCATTCATTGCAAGTTTTCTTATTCCCTTTTAAAATCACCTTTAACAATGTGGATAGGGACCTATTCACTACCTCAGTTTGGCCATCCGTTTGTGGGTGGCAAGTAGTAGAATAGACAAGCTTTGTTCCTAGTTTTTACCAAAGAATTTTCCAAAAATGACTTAGGAACTTAGCATCCCTATCAGAAACAATAGTCTTGGATAGACCATGCAAATGGACCACTTCCTTAAAGAAAAGTTTAGCAATCTAGCTAGCATCATCCACTTTCTAGCATGGTATAAAATGAGTCATCTTGCTAAAACGATCCACAACCACAAAGATAAAATCAAAAGGCTTTTGGAGGCATTTGGTGAAAGTGGATTGGAAGTCTTGATCCACTTCATACAACTCCTTTATATTATCAAATCCAAGAATTTGGGAACCCAAAGAAAAGAGCAAGGAGTGCCTTCTAGACAAGGCATCCGCCACCACATTACACTTTCCCTTCTTGTATTTGATAATGTAAGGGAATTGCTCAAGATATTCAACCCACTTAGCATGTCTTTTATTTAACTTCCCTTGCCCTTTAATTTACTTAAGTGACTCATGATCAGTATGTATGATGAATTCCCTAGTCAATAAGAAATGCTTCCAGACTTGGAGGGCTCTAATAAGGGCATAAAGCTCCTTGTCATAGGTCGGATAATTCAAGGTGGCCCCATGAAGTTTTTCACTAAAGTAAGCAATGAGGTGGCCTCCTTGAAGTAAAACGACACCTATGCTAAGACCGGATGCATCACATTCTTTCTCAAAGGTTTGTTCAAAATTTGGAAAGGCTAGAATGGGTGCATTGGTGAGCTTTTCCTTAAGCACATTAAAAGCTTTTCCTTGAGCTTCACCCCAAATGAAAGGTACATCCTTCTTAACAAGCTCATTAAGAGGGGAGAAATCTTTCACAAATCTTGCATAAAAACTTGCTAAACCATGAAAACTTATAATATCTCCAACACTTTTTGGGGTAGGCCAATCTTGGATAGCCTTGATTTTCTTGGGGTCAACTTTCACTCCTTCTTTGCCAACTATGAAACCTAAGAAATTTACATTTTCCTTGCAAAAGGTACATTTCTCCAAGTTGGCACAGAGGTGGTTGTACCTAAGAATCTTTAAAACCTTACTTAGATGCCCAAGATGCTCATCTAAGGACTTGCTATAGATCAAGATGTCATCAAAATAGATGACCACAAACTTCCCTATGCAATTCCTAAGTACATGATTCATTAGACATATAAAAGTGCTAGGGGCATTGGTGAGACCAAATGGCATCACCAACCACTCATACAAACCAAACTTGGTCTTAAAAGCGGTTTTCCATTCATCACCCTTCTTAATCCTTATTTGGTGATAACCACTCTTAAGATCAATCTTGGAAAATATAATGGCCCCATGTAACTCATCCAACATGTCATCTAGCCTAGGGATTGGGTGCCTATACTTTATGGTGATGTTATTAATAGCTCTACAATCAGTACACATCCTCCATTTTCCATATTTCTTAGGCACTAAAAGAACAGGAACAACACAAGGGCTAAGGCTTTTTTGAACCCAATCCTTCTTCAACAAATCTTGAACTTTAGTTTCTATTTCTTTGGTCTCTTGGGGGTTAGTCCTATAGGCGGGCCTATTTGGAAGGCTTACCCCTGGGATGAGGTCAATTTGATGTTCCATCCCTCTTAAAGGTAGAAGTCCACTTGGAACCTCTTGAGGAAATACATCATCAAATTATTTTAAAAGATTGTAGACCTCTTGAGGTAGAGACTCAAGTTAATGATTAGTGGCAATGAGTGTCTCTTTGAAGTATAGAAGTTATAAAGGTTGTTCAAGCAAGATTGTTTTCTTGATATCATTCTTAAGTGATAAATGACTCTTGTGAACAACACCTTTAGATGAGACACCTTCCTCTAAACTTGATACCTTTTATTCCTTTACTTTGGCCTTAGAAAGACCCTTTTTATCCTTTTTTTTATTTTTGTTTTCTTTCTTTTTGGTCTTCTTCTCCCCTAGCTTTCATTTTGAGTTGATCCTCACACACTTGAGAAGGTGTTAGAGGGCACAACACAAATTTCTTGCATAAGTGTTGGAAACTTATTTTATTGGTAAGGCCATCATGCATGGTTTTTTCTTATCAAATTGCCAAGGCCTTCCAAGCAACACATGACTAGCTTCCAAAGGCACAACATCACATAAAACTTCATCTTTGTGTTTGCCAATGGCAATTGGTACAAGTGCTTGTTGGTTAACCACAATACCTCCATCCTCATAAATCCATTGTAATTGATAAGGTCTAAGATGTGGTTTTGTGGACAAGGCTAGCTTTTTAACCAATCTAAAATAATTACAACTAGACCTACTATTCACAATGAGAGAACAAGTGATTTCTAAAATTTTGCATCTTGCATGAAACAAGTTCTCTCTTTGTGATTGGTCAATCTCACTAGTTTGGTTGTTAAGAAGCCTCCTTTCCATAAGTAAGTCTCCATCACAAGGTAGGGTCTCTTCCATGGAATCCATGGCTTCATCTTCACTACTTGAAGTAGAAGAAGAAGAAGTAGCTTCATCAAGGATACTATAGTGATCTTGGCCTCTTAAAATCATTGTTTTCTTTGTGGGGCATTGAGAAGTAATGTAACCCCTTCCAAGACACTTAAAGCACTTGATGTCAATTGACTTAGACTCCTTAGAAGGTACTTTAGAAGAATATGATTTTTCTTTTTCTTTATCTTTTTCTTTTTCATCTTCTTTGGAGAAAGGTTTGGAAGAGGGACCCTCTGTCTTAAAATTCTTGGATAAGATGGAGTGAAGTCTTTTTGAAACATTTCCTTTTAAGTTGGTGCTCCACTCTTGAACAAAGTTGAACAAGTTCATTAAAATCTCTATATGGCAAAAGTTCAACTTGGTCTCTTATTTCAAGATTAAGGCCACTTTAGAACCTTGAGATGGTGGTCCTCTCTTCTTCCCTTATACCCACCCTCATCATGAGTAACTCCATTTGTTGCCTATATTCTTCCACACTTAATGACCCTTGTTTCAACCTTTCAAGCTTATCCATAAGCTCACAATCATAGTATGGAGGAATATGCCTCCTTCTCAAGGCACTACAGAGTTCATTCTAATATTGAATTCGGGGCTCATGATTCACTCTCTTTTCTCTTTCTAAAGAAGTCCACCAATACATGGCATGCCCTTGGAATCTAAGGGTTGCCAAAGAAACCTTCCTCTCTTCACTTCCCCATGGCAAGCAAAAAGTTGTTCAACCTTCATTTCCCAATCCAAATATGCATCAACATTGTCCTTTCCAAAAAATGAAGGAACGTTGACATTAGGTTCCTTATTGGAGGATTCTCTTTGCTTATGTGTTCTTGGGGGCCTTTGATAATAATCATTATTATGATGACTACTATAAAGGCTAACACTTGGGGTTTTGGTATGATGATGATCACTATCCTCACTTTCACTCATAGAAACCCTTACCCTTTTGCCTTTTTGGGACCTAGATGGTTGGACTCTATGTTTTGAAGCACTAGTTCCTACCCCCGACAGTAACTTAGCAAGCATTTCTCTAATTTCCTCATTTTGTTTATCATGTTCTCTCTCCCTCTTCCTAAATTGTTCCTCTTTTTTTGCACTTTCTTCTTCTTTTCTTCTTATATACTCCCTAAGTTCTCTAAGTTCATCTCTAAGGATAGCATTACTAAGGTGTGAGTTTTGACCATGGACACTTGAATGATCACTCATCTTTGATCTAGGAAATATTTTCACAAAAGGTTTTCTTGAAAAGATTTTTACAAAGAGTGAGTAATAAAGGTTTTCACAAAGATATTTTGGTGCTAGACTTATTACTTGGAGCGGTTAGAATTGCACTCTAAAAGGGAGGTGGACTACAAGGAGTCACTTAATAACCAAGCCTCTTAGTAGTGGGAAACTTATCAACCTTTGCCCCTTTGTAAGCCTTACAAAAACAAATTTTGACACTACAAGTGTGTGATATGCAACAGACCCATAATAAGCACTTAGAAGCCTTCTAAACGAACATACAACAACCTAGAGCATACAAGTACAACAAAGTAAGTAAGGAAAGTAATAAAGGCATACGCTAGTCGAAATTCCTAAGGTGGAAACAATCCCACCACTAAAACGAATTACACCTAAGCTATGACAAATCAAATGAGAGTTTAAAGTGTCCAAATTACAACTCAAATGAACAAGAAAGGACCAATTAGAAATGGCCTCAATAAAAACAACAACAAATAACAAAAGAAAGAAGAAAAAGTGGTACAAAAATCAAACAAGAATAAAAATAGAAAGATACTAGGTGCAAATTTAAAATAAAAAGCAAGAAACAAAATTGAAATTCTTCAAGCCTCCAACTTTGGTGTCCCTTCACAAGTGACAAACTTGTTAGTCCTTTCTTTATAGTGTTTGCACTCCCTCTATTTGGTGATTCTCTCTGAAGCACTTTGGGACTTATGGAAACTTCCTCCAACTCAATCTCCCAAGATTCACAAGGTGAACCCAAGGTGATTCACCTACACCAAGCAAAGAAGCCAACCAAGAGAAAGAGAACCAAGAGGCCAAGAAATAAAAACTAAAAAAAGGAAAATTAAGAAGGCTAAACTCAAGAGATTAATTATGAGACAAGACTCAAAGAATGTGAAGAAAGATGATGCACTCCCTTGATCTCTTCAACCAAGGTTCCTTGACAAGCAAAAATTAAGGCACACAAGAAAGTTAAGTACTCAAAAGGAACTTAGAATGAATCTAGATTAGAATTTAAGTGTTTAATGTTCCTTGTCCTTAAAATTTCATGTCCATTGTCCAAAGTCCAGCCAAGGTTTTGGTCATAAAATGGGTCCAATGATAGTCTAAAATAGTCCAATATGGTCAAAGTTCAAGGGTAAAATGGTCCACAAGTTATCAACAATTCCTTTTAATTTTTTTTAACTTTCACTTCTTTTCACTTAAAGTGTGTCCCACCAAGGAGGATTAGATTTGATTCTTTTTTTAACCTTATATGTTGCATGGATTTTACACTTGTGTTGTGTTAAAAATGGGTACAAAAAGGTGGTAAATAAAAGTTTTTATTTTGGTGCAAGAAAGGTATCGTTTTGGGAAGTGTATCTTATATTTTGCTCTCTTGTTTAAGTGCATTTTTTTCAGTTTTTTTTTCAGAATATATTCAGCCAGAGGAAGAGCAGCAATTGGAAGCAAAAGAACTGGGGGATGGAAAAAAAGAGGAAGGAAAAGAAGGAAAGGGAACAAGAAGAAAGTAGTGGAAGGCGAAGAAATGGAAGAAGAGGAAGAAGAAGAAGTGTAAGCAGAAGAAGTGGAAGAAGGAGACGAAAAAGAAGAAGAACAACAATTAGAAGCAGAAGAAGCGGTAGAAGGAGAACAAGGGGAATAGGAGGAAGTTGTGGAATGAGAGGGGATGAAGGAGAAGAAGTGGGAGAAGGAGAACAAGAGGAGGAAGAAGAAGTGGAAGAAGGAAAAAAGAGGAAGAAGAAGTGAAAGAATGAGAAGAAGAGGATGAAGTGCAAGTGGAAGAACGAGAAAAATAGAAAGAAGAAGAAGAAGTGAAAAATGAGAAAAAGGTGAAGAAGAAGAAGCAGTGGAAGGAAAAGGGATGGAGAAGAAGAAGTGGAAGAAAGAGAAGAAGAGGAAGAAGAAGAAGTGGAAGGAGAAGTAGTGGAAGAGGGAGAAGAAGTGGAAGAAGGATGAGAAGAAGAAAGGGAGGAAGAAGAGGTAGTGTAGCTAGAAGAAGTGATACATGCCTCCCTTGATCTTTTTCTAGAGGTTTTCTTCTTTGGTGAAATGGTTTGTGGAGAGGTAAGAAGTGAGGTGGTTTTAGGCGCCACTTAAGGTAAGATAAGCCTAAGAGGGAAAGTTTGCCACAAGGGATGGAACCCTTGATAAAAACCTAAGGAATTCTCAAAGAGAGAAGGGTGGACACTAAGAGAATTTTGGCCAACTCAAGGTTTTTCCATTCAATCAAGTGTAAAAAATACAAGAGTGTGAAGGAGCACTTTTTACAGAGGGAGCTAACCTCTTGGACAGGTCATGAAGGAAATGAAGGGCTAGGATTAAAAGGAGTCATCCAAGGGAGGAGGATTGAAGCCCAAAGTCCAATCAATACCCTTCTTTAGATGAGAATTGGTGCCCAAGCTACCTCATCCAAGGGCCAAGATTACTCCTTTATTAGTTTTGGGTTTTATTTAGCAAAAGAGGGTGTATTTATCAAACTACCCCCTTATTTCCTAAATAAAGGGCCAAAAGCTAATCTTACCCCTTCTTATTACTAAGACACCTCCTAGAAAATTAAATGGACTAATACATGTCCAAAATAAAATCCTAGGTTCCTAAAATAAAAATTACAAGTAAATAAGTCATGGCTTGCATAACTTGATGGTCATATGGAGGTGAGATCTTCCTCCCTCTACTCTAGCCATGTCTTCTTCTATTCTCCTAGCCATGGCCCTAGTGATAGGGCCCTTGCTTGGGGAGAATGCATCATCCCCTCCCCCTTGGGAAGGATTTGACCTCAAATCTGATAGGTCCTCATCTTCTTCATCAGTACCTACAAAAGGGATCAAATCACAAACATTAAAGGTAGTACTGACACCATAGTCCTCAGGGAGATCTAATATGTATGCATTGTTGTTCACTCTCTTGAGGACTTGAAAGGGACCATCTCCTCGGGGGCTAAGCTTGGACTTCCTTTGAGTAGGGAAGCGATCCTTCCTCAAATGAAGCCATACCCAATCCCCTTCATTGAAGATAATTTCTTTCCTGCCCCTATTGGCTTTACTAGCATACTCCTTTGAATGATGTTCAATGTTGGCCTTTACCCTTTCATGTAATTTTTTAACAAAATCCACTCTTACTATTCCTTCATTGTGAATAGAAGAAGGGAAGGGTAAGGGCAAGATATCAAGAGGAGTAAGGGGGTTGAAGCCATAAACAACTTCAAAGGGAGAATGCTTGGTGGTCCTTTGAACCACCCAGTTGTATGCAAACTCAATATGGGGTAGGTATTCATCCCAAGACTTGTGATTTCCTCGAAGAAGTGTCCTAAGCATAGTAGATAGAGATCTATATACTACCTCAGTCTGCCCATCAGTTTGGGGGTGACATGTGGTAGAAAATAAGAGTTTAGTTCCTAGCCTTGCCCACAATGTTTTCCAAAAGTGGATAAGGAACTTCACATCTCTATCAGAGACTATGGATTGGGGAATTCCATGTAAACGGACAACTTCTTTAAAGAAAAGTCTCGCAATGTTGCTCGCATCATCTATCTTGTGGCATGGTATAAAGTGAGCCATTTTTGAAAATCTATCTACCACTACAAAGATAGAGTCTGCACCTCGTTTGGTTCGAGGCAGGCCAAGGATGAAATCCATACTAATATCCAGCCAAGGTGCAGAAGGAGCAGGTAAGGGTGTGTACAATCCATGAGCCATTGTCTTAGACTTAGCTTGCAAGCAAGCAATGCATCTACGACAATGTCTATAGACGTCTTTCTTCATATGGGGCCAAAAGAATTTTTCTTGTAAAAGCAGAAGAGTTTTGTTAATTCCAAAATGCCCCATGAGCCCACCCTCATGGCTCTCTTTGTCAACAGATTTCTCATAGATCCTTGGGGTACACAAAGTCTACTACCTTTGAAAAGGTACCCCTCACTCACAAAGAACCCATTTTGGGTTTTACATGCAAATGTAGAGGCAGCATAAATGGATCCAAAATCCTTATCAGAAAGATACATTTCTCTAATATTATCAAATCCAAGAATCTTTGCACTTAAGGTGGTGTAAAGGGTATGTCTACGAGACAAAGCATCAGCCACCACATTATGTTTTCCTTTCTTGTATTTGATGATATAAGGGAAAGTCTCAAGAAATTCTACCCATTTAGCATGCCTTTTATTAAGCTTGCCTTGACCCTTCAAATACTTAAGTGACTCATGGTCACTATGAATGATGAACTCCTTGGGTACAAGATAATGTTCCCAAGTTTGAAGGGCCCTTATCAAAGAGTAAAACTCTTTATCATAGGTGGGGTAGTTTAAGGCGGCTCCATTTAGTTTTTCACTAAAATAAGCCCCAGGATGACCACCTTGTAACAACACAGCTCCCACACCCACTCCCGATGCATCACACTCTAGCTCAAGTTTTAGAAAAGTCAGGAAGAGCTAAAACTGGTGCATGGGTCAGTTTCTCTTTGATAAGTTCAAAGGCTTTTTGTTGTTTTTCACCCCAAAGGAAAGGAGTATCCTTCTTCACCAAATCATTGATTGGTGAGAAAAGTGTGGAGAAGTTAGGCACAAAGCGCCTGTAAAAGCTCGCGAGACCATGAAAACTCTTGATCTCAGTCACACTTTTTGGGGTGGGCCATTCTTGGATGGCTTTGATTTTGTCGGGGTCTACTTGAACCCCATTTTTATTAACTATAAAACCTAAGAACACCACACTCTCCACACAAAAATTACATTTTTCAAGATTTCCATAGAGTTGGTGTGACCTAAGAATGCAAAAGACGCGCCTAAGATGGCCTACATGTTCATCTAGGCTCTTGCTATACACTAAGATGTCATCAAAATAAACAACACAAAATTTTCCTAAGCAATCCCTAAGGACATCATTCATAAGCCTCATGAAGGTGCTTGGGGCATTGGTAAGCCCAAAGGGCATTACCAACCACTCATACAGCCCAAACTTGGTCTTAAAAGCCGTTTTCCACTCATCACCTTCCTTGATGCAGATTTGGTGATAACCACTCTTAAGATCAATTTTTGAAAATAATTGGGCCCCATGCAATTCATCAAGCATGTCATCAACCCTAGGGATAGGGTGCCGATATTTGATGGTGATGTTATTGATTGCTCGACAATCAATGCACATCCTCCATTGGCCATTCTTCTTAGGCACCAACAAAACTGGCACAGCACAAGGGCTTAGGCTCTCTTGAACCCAACCCTTCTCCAATAGTTCTTGGACTTGAGATTCAATCTCCTTGGTCTCCATGGGATTAGTCCTATAAGCAGGCCTATTAGGCAGGCTAGCCCCAGGTACCAAGTCTATTTGGTGTTCTATACCCCTAATTGGAGGAAGTCCTTTGGGAACTTCATTAGGGAATATATCACCAAACTCCTTTAAAAGCTCTTGAACCTCTTGAGGTAGGTTCTCAGGTCCAAGTTCTATGGCAGTGCTAGAACTAGAAGGGAAAAAAGTGGAGGGGGAAGAAATAGGGGATGCCTCTTTGCAAAGGAGGAGATAGAAATGTCTGTTAGTTAAGGGGGCTTCCTTTAAATCCAATTTTGTCGCAAATAAACTCCCTTTACTAATGACTTTCTTGGAAGGGGCACCAACTTCCAACTCAACCTCTTTACCCCTTTCAAGCTTTAGGGGTAAAGCTTTGCTTTTTTTTTCCTCCTCATCTCTCTTATGTTTCATGATGAGTTGGTCCTTCGCCACTTGTGAAGGTGTTAGAGGACGCAACTTAATGCGCTTATCCTTATGAGTGAGGATGATGTTATTGGAATGACCATGGTGTATGGCTTTCTTATCAAATTGCCATGGTCTTCCTAGCAAGATATGGACAGCTTCCATTGGGACTATGTCACACAGGATCTCATCTTTATAAGACCCAACAGAAATTGGAACCTTGACTTGATCATTGACCTCCATTTCCCCTTGCTCATTGAGCCATTGAAGCTTGTAAGGCTTAGGGTGGGGAAGTGGGGTCAAGGCTAGCTTTTCCACCAACCTTGAGCTACAACAATTGCAGCATGACCCACTATCCACAATGAGAGAACATATTTTGTCATTCACCTTACAACGAGTGTGGAATATGTTCTCCCTTTGAGATGAGGACACTTTCAAAGGTTGGCTTCCAAGAAGTCTTCTTATCATTAAGAGGTCTCCCTCACATGCATAAGCGGTTTCATCACAATCAGATTGGTATGCATGAACCCCTTCTCCTTCGCTCTCACTAGAGGAGTGTGAGCTAGACTCACTACTATAAACATCTTGGGCCCTCATGATGATGTTTCTTTTAAGGTTCCAAGTTCAAAGTTGAAGCACTTGCTAATTTTAGGTTAGGTACATCAAATGAATTTTTTTCAAACTTTCTTTTCTTTTGTTTGTTCTCTTTTTTTTTTTTGAATCCTTCGTTATTTTTTTTGTATTTTATTTTAGACTTTGTTTTCTTGTTTTTTTTTTTAATATTTACTAGATGCACCTAAATTGATTGTGAATTTAGTGCTTGATAAAAAAGAGTTATGCGCTTGGAACAATAAAGAAAATTAAAAGCAACAATTTAGGTACTACTAGAAATGACTTCAAAATGCAAAGTAGCTATAGATGTGTTAATGGTTTAGTAGTTTAGTATGCCACTGGACTCAAGCTTTGTTAAGTTTTTAGTAATTTTTTTAACACAAATACCAAACTTATAGCTTAAGTGAAAGCACCCACAAACAAGAACTACCTTTACCACACAAATGAGCTACAAATTATACGTATGAGGAAAATAAAGACAAAGGAAATTGAGCAACTATTTCTGAATTTTTTTTAAGAATATGCTTGAAACTAAAAACACATGAACTTCTAAAGAGACTTAGACATGAGGTATGACCCTCTATATTGCTCAATTTAAGAAGTTTCAAAACTTTTTTTTTGTAAAAACAAAAGAGGCTAAACTTAAAAGGAATTAATAGACAAAATGGGAAACTATAAACATGACTTATAGACAACTACACATGAGTATAAAAGTGAAAAATAAAAGCTAAAAATAAGGCAAAAACAAGGCAACTAGGTGCAAGAAAACACAAGAATTTGGTCTAAATTTCTTGACCACAAGGTTGTGGAATTCACCACAACGGCATGGATTTTTAGCAAGAAATTCTCAAAACCAAAATTCAAGCAAGAAAGCACCCAACTCAAAGCTTAAGCGGAAATTAATGAATATGGGAGAGACGTAGATGCAAAGAAAAGAACAATATAAATTGCATCAAGCAAAAAATAAATGGTGCAAATAAACTATAACTCAAAACAATAAACTCAAGACATAAATGGAAATGATAAACAACAATGGAAAGCTAGAAAAAATTACGGAAATTAAAGATAAAATAAAATAGGAAAACGGAAAGAAAAAATAAATGAGATAGGAAGAGAGTTTAGACCTCTAGAACCAATGCTCTGATACCAAATGATGCATGCCTCCCTTGATCTTTTTCTAGAGGTTTTCTTCTTTGGTGAAATGGTTTGTGAAGAGGTAAGAAGTGAGGTGGTTTTAGGCGCCACTTAAGGTAAGATAAGCCTAAGAGGGAAAGTTTGCCACAAGGGATGGAACCCTTGATAAAAACCTAAGGAATTCTCAAAGAGAGAAGGGTGGACACTAAGAGAATTTTGGCCAACTCAAGGTTTTTCCATTCAATCAAGTGTAAAAAATACAAGAGTGTGAAGGAGCACCTTTTTATTCTTGGACAGGTCATGAAGGAAATGAAGGGCTAGGATTAAAAGGAGTCATCCAAGGGAGGAGGATTGAAGCCCAAAGTCCAATCAATACCCTCCTTTAGATGAGAATTGGTGCCCAAGCTACCTCATCCAAGGGCCAAGATTACTCCTTTATTAGTTTTGGGTTTTATTTAGCAAAAGAGGGTGTATTTATCAAACTACCCCCTTATTTCCTAAATAAAGGCCCAAAAGCTAATCTTACCCCTTCTTATTACTAAGACACCTCCTAGAAAATTAAATGGACTAATACATGTCCAAAATAAAATCCTAGGTTCCTAAAATAAGAATTACAAGTAAATGAGTCATGGCTTGCATAACTTGATGGTCATATGGAGGTGAGATCTTCCTCCCTCTACTCTAGCCATGTCTTCTTCTATTCTCCTAGCCATGGCCCTAGTGATAGGGCCCTTGCTTGGGGAGAATGCATCAAGAAGTACAAGAAGGAGAAGCGAAGGAAGAAGAAGAACAAGTGAAAGTAGCAAAAGTGGAAGAAGGTGAACAAGAGGAAGAAGAAGAAGTAGTTGAAGGAGTGTGGATGATGAAGAAGAAATGGAAGAAGGAGAGCAAGAGGTAGAAATGCAAGTAGAAGCAGAAGATGGAGAAAAAGAGGGAGGCGACGAAGGAAAGGGAAAATGTAGAAAGAGATGAAGAGGAAGAAAAAGAAGGAAAGGAGAGGATAAAAAGAAATGGAAGAAAGAGAACAAGAGGAAGTAGGAGAAAGGGAAGAAAGGGAAGAAGAGGAAGAAGAAAGAGAGTAAGCAGAAGAAGTGGAAGAAGGAGAAGAAAAGGAAGAAGAAGACGTGGAGAGAGAAGAAGTGGAAGAAGGTGAAGAAGAGGAGGAAGAAGAAGTAGTGGAAGGAGGTGGGATGAAGAAGAAGAACTGGAAAAAGGAGAAAAGGAGGAAATGGAAGAAGAAGGGGAAGGGAAAGGAAGAAGAAGCAAAGAAGTGGAATATGGAGAAGAAGAGGAAGTGTAGAATGAGAAAAAAGGGAAGCAGAAGAAGCAGTGGAAGGAAAGGGGATGGAGAAGAAGAAGTGGAACAAGGAGAAGAAGAGGAAGAAGAAGAAGTGGAAGGAGAAGTAGTGGAAAGAGAAGAAGTGGAAGAAGGTGAACAAGAGGAGGAAGAAGAAGTAGTGGAAGGAGGTGGGATGAAGAAGAAGAACTGGAAAAAGGAGAAGAGGAGGAAATGGAAGAAGGAGGGGAAGGGAAAGGAAGAAGAAGCAAAGAAGTGGAATATAGAGAAGAAAAGGAAGTGAAGAATGAGAAAAAGGGGAAGAAGAAGAAACAGTGGAAGGAAAGGGGATGGACAAGAAGAAGTGGAACAAGGAGAAAAAGAGGAAGAAGAAGAAGTGGAAGGAGAAGTAGTGGAAGAAGGAAGAGAAGAAGAAGGGGAGGAAGAAGAGATAGTGTAGGTAGAAGAAGTTCCAGAAGGAGAAGGGAAGGAAGAAGAAGAACAAGTGGAAGCAGCAGAAGTTGAAGAAGGTGAACAAGAGGAAGAAGAAGTAGTTGAAGGAGTGGGGATGATGAAGAAGAAGTGGAAGAAGGAGAACAAGAGCTAGAAATGCAAGTGGAAGCAGCAGAAGTAGAAAAAGAGGGAGAAGACGAAGGAAAGGAAAGAAGAAGAAGGAGATGAAGATGAAGAAAAAGAAGGAGAGAAGAGGATGAAGAAGAAGTGGAAGAAAGAGAACAAGAGGAGGCAGAAAAAGCGGAAGAAAGAGAAGAAGGTGAGAAAGCAGAAGAAGTGGAAGAAGGAGAAGAAAAGTAAGAAGAAGAAGATGTTGAACGAGAAGAAATGGAAGAAGGCGAACAAGAGGAGGAAGAAAAAGTAGTGGAAAGAGGTAGACCAACAATTGGAAGCAAAAGAAGTGGGGGATGGAGAAAAAGAGGAAGGAGAAGAAGGAAAGGGAAGAAGAAGAAGTAGTGGAAGGAGAAGAAATGGAAGAAGAAGAAGTGTAAGCAGAAGAAGTGGAAGAAGGAGACGAAAAAGAAGAAGAACAACAAGTGGAAGTAGAAGAAGTGGTAGAAGGAGGAGAAGTGGTAGAGGAGTGGAATAGGGGGAAGTAGTCGATTGAGAAGGGATGAAGAAGAAGAAATGGAAGAAATAGAGGAGGAGGAGTAAGAAGAAGTGGAAGAAGAAGAAGAAGAAGAAGTGGAAGAATGAGAAGAATAGGAAAAAGTGAAAGTGGAAGAAGGAGAACAATAGGAAGAAGAAGAAGTGGAAGAATGAGAAAAAAAGGAAGAAGAAGAAGCAGTGGAAGGAAAGGGGATAAAGAAGAAGAAGTGGAAGAAGGAGAAGAACAAGAAGTGAAAGGAGATGTAGTGGAAGAGGGAGAAGACTAAGAAGAAGGAAAGTGAGGCAAGGGAGGAGGAAGAAAAAGTGGAAGAAGAAGGAGAAGAAGAAGGGGAGGAAGAAGAGGTAGTGTAGGCAGAAGAAGGGCGAGAAGGAGAAGAGAAGGAAGAAGAAGACCCAGTGGAAGAAGGTGGACAAGAGAAAGAAGAGGAAGTGGTAGAGGAGTGGGGATGATGAAGAAGAAGTGGAAGAAGGAGAACAAGTGGTAGAAATGCAAGTGGAAGCAGAAGAAGGAGAAAAAGAGGGAGAAGACAAAGGAAAGGGAAGAAGAAGGTGACCAAGAGGAGGAAGAAGAAGTAGTGGAAGAAGGTGGGATGAAGAAGAAGAACTGGAAGAACGAGAAAAGGAGGAAAAGGAACAAGGAGGGGAAGGGAAGGGAAGAAGAAGCAGAAGAAGTGGAATATTGAGGAGAAGAGGAAGAAGAAGAACTGTAAGTAGAAGATTTGCAGGAAGGAGAAGAAGAGGAAGAGCAACAATTGGAAGCAAAAGAAGTGAAGGATGCAGAGAAATAGGAAGGAGAAGAAGGAAAGGGAAGAAGAAGAAGTAGTGGAAGGAAAGGGGATAAAGTGGAAGAAGTGGAAGAAGGAGAAGAAAAGGAGGAAAAAGAAGTGGATGAACGAGAAAAAGAGGAAGATGTCCAAGTGGAAGAAGGAGAACAATAGGGAGAAAAAGAAGAAGTGGAAGAATGAGAAAAAAAGGAAGAAGAAGAAGCAGTGGAAGGAAAGGGATGAAGAAGAAGAAGTGGAAGAAGGAGAAGAAGAGGAAGAAGAAGTTGAAAGAGAAGTAGTGGAAGAGTGAGATGAGTAAGAAGAAAGAAAGCAAGGCAAGCGAGGAGGAAGAAGTTGAAGGAGGAGAAAAAGAAGGGGAAGAAAAAGAGGTAGTGTAGGCAGAAGAAGTGCTAGAAGGAGAAGCGAAGGATGAAGAGGAACAAGTGGAAGCAGTAAAAGTAGAAGAAGGTGAATAAGAGGAAGAAGAAGAAGTAGTTGAAGGAGTGGGGATGATGAAGAAGTGGAAGAAGGAGAACAAGAGGTAGAAATGCAAGTGGAAGCAAAAGAAGGAGAAAAATAGGGAGAAGATGAAGGAAACGGAAGAAGAATAAGTAGATGAAGAGGAAGAAAAAGAAGGATAGATGATGCATTCTCCCCAAGCAAGGGCCCTATCACTAGGGCCATGGCTAGGACAGACATGGCTAGAGTAGAAGGAGGAAGATCTCACCTCCACATGACCATCAAGTTATGCAAGTCATGACTTATTTACTTGTAATTTTTATTTTAGGAACCTAGGATTTTATTTTGGACATGTATTAGTCCATTTAATTTTCTAGGAGGTGTCTTAGTAATAAAAAGGGGTAAGATTAGCTTTTGGGCCTTTATTTAGGAAATAAGGGGGTAGTTTGATAACTACACCCTATTTTCCTAAATAAAACCCAAAACTAATAAAGGAGTAATCTTGGCCCTTGGATGAGGTAGCTTGGGCACCAATTCTCATCTAAAGGAGGGGATTAATTGGACTTCGGGCTTCAATCCTCCTCCCTTGGATGACTCCTTTTAATCCTAGCCCTTCCTTTCCTTCTTGACTTGTCCAAGAGGTTAGCTCCCTCTATAAAAAGGTGCTCCTTCACACTCTTGTATTTTTTACACTTTATTGAATGGAAAAACCTTGAGTTGGCCAAAATTCTCTTAGTGTCCACCCTTCTCTCTTTGAGAATTCCTTAGGTTTTTATCAAGGGTTCCATCCCTTGTGGCAAACTTTCCCTCTTAGGCTTATCTTACCTTAAGTGGCGCCTAAAACCACCTCACTTCTTACCTTTCCACAAACCATTTCACCAAAGAAGAAAACCTCTAGAAAACATCAAGGGAGGCATGCACCAATAGGAGAGGAAGTGGAAAAAAGAGAACCATAGGAGGCACGAGAAGTGGAAGAAAGAGAAGAAGAGGAAGAAGAAGGAGAATAAGCCGAAGAAGGAGAAGAAAAGGAAGAAGAAGAAAATGTGGAAAGAGAAGAAGTGGAAGAAGGTGAACAAGAAGTAGTGGAAGGAGGTAGGATGAAGAAGAAGAACAGGAAGAAGGAGAAAAGTAGGAAAAGGAAGATGAAGGGGAAGGGTAGGGAAGAAGAAGCAGAAGAAGTTAAATATGGAGGAGAAGAGGAAGAAGAAGAATAAGAACTGTAAGCAAGATTTGGGGGAAAGAGAAGAAGAGGAAGAGCAACAATTGGAAGCAAAAGAAGTAGGGGATGTAGAAAAAGAGGAAGGGCAAAAAGGAAAGGGAAGAAGAAGAAGTAGTGGAAGGAGAAGAAATGGAAGAAGAAAAAGTGGAAGGAGACGAAAAAGAAGAACAACAACAAGTAAAAGCAGAATAAGTGGTAGAAGGAGAACAAGAGGAATAGGAGGAAGTAGTGGAATGAGAGGGGATGAAGAAGAAGAAGTAGAAAAAAGAGAACGGGAGGAGGAAGAAGAAGTGGAAGAAGGAGAAGAAGAGGAAGAAGAAGAAGTGGAAGAACAAGAAGAAGAGGAAGAAGCGCAAGTGGAAGAAGAAGATCAATAGAAAGAAGAAGAAGAAGTGGAAGAATGAGAAGAAGAGGAAGAAGAAGAAGCCGTGGAAGGAAAGGGGATAAAGAAGAAGAAATGGAAGAAGGAGAACAAGAGGAAGAAGAAGAAGTTGAGGGAGAAGTAGTGGAAGAGGGAGATGAGTAAGAAGAAAGGAGGAAGAGGAAATGGAAGAAGGAGAACAAGTGGAAGAAGTAGAAAAGGAGGAAAAGGAAGAAGGAGAGGAAGGGAAGGGAAGAAGAAGCAGAAGAAGTGGAAGAAGGAGAAGAAGAGGAAGAAGAAGAAGTGGATGAACGAGAAGAAAAGGAAGAAGTGCAAGAGGAAGAAGAAGTAGTGGAGGGAGAAGAAATGGAAGAAGAGGAAGAAGAAGAACTGTAAGCAGAAGAAATGGAAGAAGGATAAAAAAAAAAGAAGAACAATAAGTGGAAGTAGAAGATTTGGGGGAAGAAGAAGAAGAGGAAGAGCAACAATTGGAAGCAAAAAAAGTGTGGGATGGATAAAAAGAGGAAGGAGAAGAAGGAAAACGAAGAAGAAGAACTAGTTTAAGGAGAAGAAACGGAAGAAGGACAACAAGAGGAAGAAGAAGAAAAGCAAAAAAAGTGGAAGAAGGACACGAAAAAGAAGAACAACAACAAGTGGAAGCAGAAGAAGTGGTAGAAGGAGAACAAGAGGAGTAGGTAGAAGTAGTGGAATGAGAGGGGATGGAGAAGAAGAAGTGGAAGAAGCAGAAGGGAGGAGGAAGAAGAAGTGGAAGAAGGAGAAGAAGAGGAAGAAGAAGAAGTGGAAGAACGAGAAGAGGAAAAGTGCAAGTGGAAGGAGGAGAACAATAGGAAGAAGAAGAAGAAATGGAAGAATGAGAACAAGAGGAAGAAGAAGAAGCAGTGGAAGGAAAGAGGATGAAGAAGAAGAAGTAGAAGGAGAAGTAGTGGAACAGGGAGAAGAGTAAGAGGAAGGAAAGCAAGGAAAGGGAGGAGGAAGTAGAAGCGGAAGAAGGAGGAGAAGAAAAAGGGGAGGAAGAAGAGGTAGTGTAGGCAAAATAAGTGCAAGAAGGAGAAGAGAAGGAAGAAGAAGAACAAGTGGAAGCAACTGAAGTGGAAGAAGGTGAATAAGAGGAAGAAGAAGAAGTAGTTGAAGGAGTGGGGATGATGAAGAAGAAGTGGAAGAAGGAGAGCAAGAGGTAAAAATGCCAGTGGAAAGAGAAAAAGTGGAAGAAGGTGAACAAGAGGAGGAGGAAGAAGTAGTGGAAGGAGGTGGGATAAAGAAGAAGAACTAGAAGAAGGAGAAAGGGAGGGAAAGGAAGAAGGAGGGGAAGGGAAGGGAAGAAGAAGCAGAAGAAGTGGAATATGGAAAAGGGGAAGAAGAAGAAGAGTGTAAGCAAAATATTTGGGGGAAGGAGAAGAAGAGGAAGAGCAACAATTGGAAGCAAAAGAAGTGGTGGATGGAGATAAAAAGGAAGGAGAAGAAAGAAAGGGAAGAAGAAGAAGTCGTGGAAGGAAAAGAAATGGAAGAAGAAGTGTAAGCAGAAGAAGTGGAAGAACGAGACGACAAAGAAGAAGAAGTGGTAGAAGGAGAAGAAGAGGAATAGGAAGAAGTAGTGAGGATGAAGAAAAAGAAGTGGAAGAAGGAGAATGAGGAAGTGGAAGAAGGAGAACAGGAGGACAAAGAAGAAATTGGAAGAAGGAAAAGAAGAGGAAGAAGAAAAAGTGGAAGAACGAGAAGAATAGGAAGAAGTGCAAGTGGAAGAAGGAGAACAACAGGAAGAAGAAAAAGAAGCAGTGGAAGGAAAGGGGATGAAGAAGAAGAAATGGAAGAAGGAGAACGAGAGGAATACGAGGAAGTTGTTGAATGAGAGGGAATGCAGAAGAAATGGAAGAAAGAGAACGGGAAGAGGAAAAATAAGTGGAAGAAGGAAAAAAAGACGAAGAAGAAGTGAAGAACGAGAAAAAGAGGAAGAAATGTAAGTGGAAGAAGGAGAACAATAGGAAGAAGAAGAAGAAGCAGTGGAAGGAAAGGGGATGAAGAAGAGGTAGTGTAGGCAGAAGAAGTGCAAGAAGGAGAAGAGAAAGAAGAAGAAGAACAAGTGGAACAAGCAAAAGTGGAAGAAAGTGAACAAGAGGAAGAAGAGAAAGTAGTTCAAGGAGTGGGGATGCTGAAGAAGAAGTTGAAGAAGGAGAACAAGAGTTAGAAATGCAAGTGGAAGCAAAAGCAGGACAAAGAGAGGGAGAACACGAAGGAAAGGGAAGAAGAAGAAGAAAATGAAGAGGAAGAAAAAGAAGGAGAGGAGATGATTAAAAAGAAGTGGAAGAAAGAGAACAACAGGAGGTAGAAGAAGTGGAAGAAAGGGAAGAAGAGAAAGAAGAAGGAGGGTAAGCAGAAGAAGTGGAAGATGGAGAAGAAAAGGAAGAAGAAGATGTGGAAAGAGAAGATGTCAAAGAAGGTGAACAAAAGGAGGAAGAAGAAGTAGTGAAATGAGGTGGGATGAAGAAAAAGAATTGGAAGAAAGAGAAAAGGAGGAAACACAAGAAGGAGGGGAAGGGAAGGGAAGAAGAAGCAGAAGAAGTGGTAGAAGGAGAAGAAGAGGAAGAAGAAGAAGTGGAAGAACGAGAAGAAGAGGAAGAAGTGCAAGTGGAAGATGGAGAACAATAGGAAGAAGAAGAAGAAGTGGAACAATGAGAAAAAGAGGAAGAAGAAGAAGCAGTTGAAGGAAAGGGGATGAAGAAGAAGAAGTGGAAGAAGGAGAAGAACTGGAAGAAGAAGCAGTTGAAGGAAAGGGGATGAAGAAGAAGAAGTGGAAGAAGGAGAAGAACTGGAAGAAGAAGAAGTTTTAGGAGAAGTAGTGGAAGAGGGAGAAGAAGGAGAAGAGTAAGAAGAAGGAAAGCAAGGCAAGGGAGGAGGAAGAAGAAGTGGAAGAAGGAGGAGAAGAAGAAGGGGAGGAAGAAGAGGTAGTGCAGGCAGAAGAAGTGCAAGAAGGAGAAGAACAGGAAGAAGAAGAAGTGGAAGAACCAGAAGAAGATGAAGAAGTGCAAGTGGAAGATGGAGAACAATAGGAAGAAGAAGAAGAAGTGGAACAATGAGAAAAAGAGGAAGAAGAAGAAGCAGTTGAAGGAAAGGGGATGAAGAAGAAGAAGTGGAAGAAGGAGAAGAACTGGAAGAAGAAGCAGTTGAAGGAAAGGGGATGAAGAAGAAGAAGTGGAAGAAGGAGAAGAACTTGAAGAAGAAGAAGTTTTAGGAGAAGTAGTGGAAGAGGGAGAAGAGTAAGAAGAAGGAAAGCAAGGCAAGGGAGGAGGAAGAAGAAGTGGAAGAAGGAGGAGAAGAAGAAAGGGAGGAAGCAGAGGTAGTGCAGGCAGAAGAAGTGCAAAGAAGGAGAAGGGAAGGAAGAAGAAGAACAAGGGGAAGTAGTAGAAGTGGAAGATGTTGAACAAGAGGAAGAAGAAGAACTAGTTGAAGGAGAACAAAGAGGGAGAAGACGAAGGAAAGGGAAGAAGAAGAATGAGATAAAGAGGAACAAAAAGAAGGAAAAGAAATTATGAAGAAGAAGAAGTGGAGGAAAGAGAACAAGAGGAGGCAGGAGAAGTGGATGAAAGAGAAGAAGAGGAAGAAGAAGGAGAGTAAGCAGAAGAAGTGGAAGAAGGAAAAGAGAAGGAAGAAGAAGAAGATGTGGAAAGAAAAGAAGTGAAAGAAGGTGAACGAGAGGAGGAAGAAGAAGTAATGGAAGGAGTTGTGATGAAGAACAAGAACTGGAAGAAGGAGAAAAGGAGGAAAAGGAAGAAGGAGGGAAAGGGAAGGGAAGAAGAAGCAGAAGAAGTGGAATATGGAGGAGAAGAGGAAGAAGAAGAATAGGTGTAAGCAGAAGATTTGGGGGAAGGAGATGAAGAGGAAGAGCATCAATTGGAAGCAAAAGAAGTGGGGGATGGAGAAAAAGAGGAAGGAGAAGAAGGAAAGGGAAGAAGAAGAAGTAATGGAAGGAGAAGAAATGGAAGAAGAAGAAGTGTAAGTAGAAGAAGTGGAAGAAGGAGATGAAGAAAGAAGAAGAACAACAAGTGGAAGCAAAAGAAGTGGTAGAAGGAGAACAAGAGGAATAGGAGGAAGTAGTGGAATGAGAGGAGATGAAGAAGAAGAAGTTGAAGAAGGAGAACGGGAGGAGGAAGAAGAAATAGAAGAAGGAGAAGAAGAGGAAGAAGAAGAAGTGGAAGAACGAGAAGAAAAGGAAGAAGTGCAAGTGGAAAAAGGAGAATTTAAGAAGAAGAAGAAGAAGTGGAAGAATGAGAAAAAGGTGAAGAAGAAGAAGCAGTGGAAGGAAAGGCAAAACAAGAAGTGGAAAAAGGAGAAGAAGACGAAGAAGAAGAAGAGGAAGGAGAAGTAGTGGAAGAGGGAGAAGAGTAAGAAGAAGGAAAGCAAGCCAAGGGAGGAGGAAGAAGAAGTGGAAGAAGGAGGAGACGAAGAAAGGGAGGAAGAAGAGGTAGTGTAGGCAAAAAAAGTGAAACAATGAGAAAGGAAGGAAAAAGAAGAACAGGTGGAAGCAGCAGAAGTGGAAGGAGGTTAAGAATAGGAAGAAGAAGGAGTAGTTAAAGTAGTGGGGATGATGAAGAAGAAGTGGAAGAAGGAGACAAAAAAGAAGAAGAAGAATAGGAAGAACAACAATTGGAAACAGAAGAAGTGGTAGAAGGAGAACAAGAGGAATAAGAGGAAGTAGTGGAATGAGAGGGGATGAATAAGAAGAAGTGAAAGAAGACGAACGGGAGGAGGAAGAAGAAGTGAAACAAGGCGAACGGGAGGAGGAAGAAGAAGTGGAAGATGGAGAAGAAGAGGAAGAGGAAGAAGTGGAAGAACGGGAAGAAGAGGAATAAGAAGAAGTGGAAGAATGAGAAGAAGCGGATGAAGTGCAAGTGGAAGAAGGAGAACAATAGGAACAAGAAGTAGAAGTGGAAGAATGAGAAAAAGGGGAAGAAGAAGATGCAGTGGAAGGAAAGAGGATGAAGAAGAAGAAGTGGAAGAAGGAGAACGAGAGGAGGAAGAAGAAGTGGAAAAAGGAGAAGAAGAGGAAGAAGAAGAAGTGGAATACGAGAAGAAGAGGAAGAAGTGCAAATGGAAGAAGGAGAACAATACGAAGAAGAAGAAGAAGTGGAAGAATGAGAAAAAAGGGAAGAAGAAGAAGCAGTGGAAGGAAAGGGGATGAAAAAGAAGAAGTGGAAGAAGGAGAAGAAGAAGAAGTGGAAGGAGAAGTAGTGGAAGAGGGAGAAGAGTAAGAAGAGGGAAAGCAAGGCAAGGGAGGAGGAAGAAGAAGTGGAAGAAGGAGGCAAAGAAGAAAGGGATGAAGAAGAGTAAGTGTAGCCAGAAGAAGTGCAAGAAGGAGAAGGGAAGGAATAAGAAGAACAAGTGAAAGCAGCAGAAGTGGAAGAAGGTGAACAAGAGGAAAAAGAAGAAGTAGCTGAAGGAGTAGGGATGATGAAGAAGAAGTGAAAGAAGGAGAACAAGAGGTAGAAATGCAAGTGGAAGCAAAAGAAAGAGAAAAAGAAGCAGGTAAGGAAGGAAAGGGAAGAAGAAGAAGGAGATGAAGAGGAGGAAAAAGAAGGAAAGGAGAGGATAAAAAGAAGTGGAAGAAAGAGAACAAGAGGAGGTAGGAGAAGTGGAAGAAAGGGAATAAGAGGAAGAAGAAGGAAGTAGAAGAAGTGGAAGAAGGAGAAGAAAAGGAAGAAGAAGAAGATCTGGAAAGAGAAGAAGTGGAAGAAGGTGAACAAGAGGAGGAAGAAGAAGTAGTAGAAGGAGGTGGGATGAAGAAGAAGAACTGGAAGAAGGAGGAAAAGGAGGAAAAGGAAGAAGGAGGGGAAGGGAAGGGAAGAAGAAGCAGAAGAAGTGTAATATGGAGGAGAAGAGGAAGAAGAAGAAGAAGTGTAGGTAGAAGATTTGGCGGTAGGAGAAGAAGAGGAAGAGCAACAATTGGAAGCAAAAGAAGTGGGGGGTGGAGAAAAAGAGGAAGGAGAAGAAGGAAAGGGAAGAAGAAGAAAAAGTGGAAGGGGAAGAAATGGAAGAAGAGGAAGAAGAAGAAGTGTAAGCAGAAGAAGTGGAAGAAGGAGACGAAAAAGAAGAAGAACAACAAGTGGAAGCAGAAGAAATGGTAGAAGGAGAACAAGAGGAATATGAGGAAGTAGTGGAATGAGGGGGGATGAAGAAGAAGAAGTGGAAGAAGGAGAATGGGAGGAGGAGGAAGAAGTGGAAGAAGGAGAAGAAGAGGAAGAAGAAGAAGTGGAGAACGTGAAGAAGACAAAGAAATGCAAGTGGAAGAAGGAGAACAGTAGAAAGAAGAAGAAGAATGGGAAGAATGAGAAAAAGAGGAAGAAGAAAGAGCAGTGGAAGGAAAGGGGTTGAAGAAGAAGAAGAGGAAGAAGAAGAAGTGGAAGAACGAAAACAAGAGGAAGAAGTGCAAGTGGAAGAAGGAGAACAATAGTAAGAAGAAGAAGAAGTGGAAGAACGAGAAGAAGGGGAAGAAGAAGAAATGGAAGAACGAGAAAAAGACGAAGAAGAAGAAGTGGAAGAACGAGAAAAAGAGGAAGAAGAAGAAGAAGCAGTGGAAGGAAAGGGGATGAAAAATAAGAAATGGAACAAGGAGAAGAAGAGGAAGTGGAAGGAGAAGTAGTGGAAGAGGGAGAAGACTAAGAAGAAGGAAACCAAAGCAAGGGAGGACGAAGAAGAAGTGGAAGAAGGAGGAGAAGAAGAAGGGGAGGAAGAAGAGGTGGTGTAGGCAAAAGAAGTGCAAGAAGGAGAAGAGAAGGAAGAAGAAGAACAAATGGAAAAAGGTGAACAAGAGGAAGAAGAAAAAGTGGTAGAGGAGTGGGGATGATGAAGAAGAAGTAGAAGAAGGAGAACAAGACGTAGAAATGCAAGTGGAAGCAGAAGAAGGAGAAAAAGAGGGAAAAGACAAAGGAAAGGGAAAAAAAAGGTGACCAAGAGGAGGAAGAAGAAATAGTGGAAGGAGGTGGGATGAAGAAGAAGAACTGGAAGAAGGAGAAACAGAGGAAAAGGAAGAACGAAGGGAAGGGAAGGGAAGAAGAAGCAGAAGAAGTGGAATATGGAGGAGAAGAGGAAGAAGAAGAAGAACTGTAAGTAGAAGATTTAGGGGAAGGAGAAAAAGAGGAAGAACAACAATTGGAAGCAAAAGAAGTGCGGGAAGCAGAAAAAAAGGAAGGAGAAGAAGGAAAGCGAAGAAGAAAAAGTAGTGGAAAGAGAAGAAATGGAAGAAGAAGAAGAAGAACAACGAGAAGAAGATGAAAAAGTGCAAGTACAGTAGGAAGAAGAAGAAGAAGAACTGGAAGACTGAGAAAAAGATGAAGAAGAGCGAGCAGTGGAAGGAAAGAGGATGAAGAAGAAGAAGAGGAACAAGAAGAAGTGGACGAAGGAAAAGAAGAGGAAGAAGTGTAAGTGGAAGAAGGAGAACAATACGTAGAAGAAGAAGAAATGGAAGAACGAGAAGAAGAGGAAGAAGAAGAAGCAGTGGAAGGAAAGAGGATGAAGAAGAAGAAGTGGAAGAAGGAGAAGAAGAGGAAGAAGAAGAAGTGGAACGAGAAGTAGTGGAAGAAGGAGGAGAGTAAGAAGAAGGAAAGCTAGGCAAAGGAGGAGAAGAAGAAGTGGAAGAAGGAGGAGAAGAGGAAGGGGAGGAAAAAGAGGTAGTGTAGGCAAAAGAAGTGCAAGAAGGAGAAGGGAACGAAGAATAAGAGCAAGTGGAAGCAGCAGAAGTGGATGAAGGTGAACAAGAGGAAGAAGAAGAAGTAGTCGAAGGAGTGGGGATGATGAAGAAGAAGTGGAAGAAGGAGAAATAGAGGTAGAAATGCAAGTGAAAGCAGAAGAAAGAGAAAAAGAGGGAGCAGACGAAGGAAAGGGAAGAAGAAGAAGGAGGTGAAAAGAAGAAAAAGAAGGAGAAGAGAAGATGAAGAAGAAGTGGAAGAAAGAGAACAAAAGGAGGCAGGAGAACTGGAAGAAAGAAAAGAAGAGGAAGAAGAAGGAGTGATGTGACCATGCCTAGCCAAGGACCTATCACTAGGGCCATGGCTAGAAGGATTGAAGAAGACCTAGCCCTTGCAGACAAAGGAAGACTTCACCTCCTATGGAGAGTGAAAATATTAGGCTAGGGACTTTAGTTAATAAAATCTAATTTTCCTTTATTTTAATTTTGAGGAGCATTAAGAATTTAATTTGGGACATGTATTTAGTCCATTTTTTATATTTAGGAGGTGTCTTAGGAATTTAGAGGGTGGATTTAGCTTGTTGGGTCTTTATGAAGGAAATAAGGGGTAGCCTTGATATCTACACCTTCTTTTCCTACATAAAACCCCTAAGCTAATAAGAAGGAATCTTGACCCTTGGTTTGACAAACTTGGGCACCAAGTTTGATGATCTAAGGAGGGAATTGTTTCTCAATCCTCCTCCCTTAGATCTCTCCTTTTAATCCTAGCCCTTCTTTTTTAGGTTATCTTGTTCAAGAGGTTAGCTACCTCTATAAATAGGAGCTCCTCCCTCACTTGTATTTTTTACACTTGAATTTAATCCTAGAGACCATATTGGTTGAGGTTCTTACCTTTGAGTGTCCCCCTTTCTCCTTTGTGAGAGCTTCTAAGAGTTATCAAGGGACCCCTCCCTTGTGGCCTCTCCCCTTTGGCTTATCAAACCTAGTATTTGTGGCGCCTCACCCCATTCCTTTCCTCTCCATAAATCCATTTCCCTTCCAAGTGACCTTAGAAAGGATCCTTTGGGCACGTGATCATCAAAGATCATATCAAGAGGTATCAGAGCCACTTTCTAAAGGTCACGTTCTTTCTCAATTTTTTTTGCTTTGTTGTTTATCTCTTTGATCTCTTTATTTTAAAGTCCTTCATTTTTTGTCATCTCTATTTCCTTTATTGTCTAGTAGTATAGCTTTTTATTCTTGCTATTATATGCGCTTTTGTTTCCTATCTACGCGTCTATGTTCCATTTAATTTGATGCGATTTTATTTGCCCCTTTCTTTGCATCTTATTTTTGTGTACAAGTTACTTAATATTCCCTTGGTTTTTTTATGTTAAAGTGTGCCTAAGAAGTTGTGACCATTAAACCCACATGGTTGAGGATTTTTCCATACCATTGTGGTGATCAACTTTGGCCACTTTGTTGTGCCTTTTGTTGAGTCTCTTGTTGAAATTTTTGCTCTATTTTTAGGTGTGTTATTTTTTCTTAATCTTGTGTTTTGTCAAATACTAGTCATGTTAGTTTCCTATTTTGTCTCATTTAAATTCCATAGGTTTTAGCCTCTTAAAATTTTTACAAAAAAAGCCTTAAAAAACATTTTGAATTGAGCTCCTAAGAGGTGAACCTCTTGTTGAGTCTCTTAAGTCTTTTATGCTTTTAGTTCAAGCATATTAATCTCTTTGTTGTTCTTAAATATTTGCTCAATTCAATCTTTATATGTTTCTTGTTTTATGTTGAATTATTAGTAGCTTTCCACTTGGTTTACCTTCACTATTGGTGTCTCGTTATGGAATTTTAGCTTGGGTGAATTGTGTTAGTAATTTGAGCAATCAATTTACTTCAAAATCAGCCCTAAATCATTCCTTAAGCACCATTAGTTCAGTGGTATTTGGAACTACTAAGTTGTTTTGCCTTTAGTTGCATGCATTGCTTGAAAATTGTGTGACCTTACTTTGTGCTTATTCACTCAAGTGTTATTATTTCAAGCATCCTCATTAAAATTTCAATTCAACAAGCTATTAGGTGCAGCAAAATAATTAGAAAAAGTTAAAAAAAAATAGAAAAAGTTCAAGTTAAAAAAAAAAGAAGATAAAGAACTCAAAAGAAAGACAAATTTGAGGTTGTGTACCTAATAGTAGAAACATTTGATATAAGGAACCAATTGTGATTCAAAAAAAAAAATTACTTGAGTAAGCTTTTAGTTTTTGGTCACTTAAATTTTATTAAGTGTGCAACTATTGGTTTCATTTTTTTTTTGTTTGAGTCTTTTTTCATCTCTACTCTTAGAGCTAATCTAGGAAAGTTATTTGTGTACTACCTTCCTTTGTGAGCCTTATGTTTTCTTGCTTGTCTTCTTTACTTCTTTGAGTTTGTCATTGTTTAATCTATCCACTTGGATTTGTGAACCTTGTTTTGTTATTCACCTTTGTTTGTTGTCTTGTGTTGTATTCGGCCTTGGTAAGGAAAGGTTGGGAAAGGTTCCATATATAAAATTTTGGCAAGTCCAAACAAGAGGAAACAAGGGTAGCATTCTTGGGGTGGGTTGATGCAACTCAAAGGGGCTTGATCAAAAGGAGACAAACACCAAAAAATCTTGGAGTGAAGACTTTGTTTTATTTTTTTTATTCTTTGTATTGTGTATACTTAATTTTAGATTGGGAGTTTGAGTTCCCTTAAGGCCTTCCCTTGGTTTGGAATAATTTTAGTTAATTTTAGCGTAGTTCCTCGTTAATTAGGTGAAGAAGGGAGAAGTGGTACACTTCCTTCAACACCTTAGGAACACGATTAGAGCCCTTTCTCTTTTACATTCTTGCACTTTTATTTTATTTTATGTTATTTTGAAAAAACGTGTAGAGACTAAGAGTTCCAAAGACTCATCAAGCCACCTTAGGTGAGAAAACAAAAAAAAAAAGAAAGGAGTGTTGCTTGAAAAAAAAAAAGTTTTTGGCCTACCCTTTAGTTTTTAGCATCCAAGCACCATGACTTCCCACACACATTCTAGTGCACATAGTTGTTCATCAAGTAACAGTGTCAACCAAAGAAAACCTTATAAGGGAGACAATCTTGAAAACTTTAACTTAGAATTTAGGGAATGGATGGCTAAAGAACAAGAAAGGAGAGAAAAAAAATAGAGAAAAAAAGAAATAAAAGAAAAGGAAAAACAAAAAGAGAAGGAAGAGTTAAAAAAGAGACGTTGGAAATGAGAAAAGAGAAAAAAGAGCGAGAAGAGAGAAGACAAAGAGAAAAAAGAGAGGATGAAGAAAGGAGAAGAAGGAAAGAACTAGAAAGAAAAAGAGAAAAAGAGGAAGAAGAGAGAAGGAGAGGAGAAGAGAGTAAGAGGAGAGATGGGAGGGAGAGCGATAGAAAAAATAAAGGAATTCTCATAAGATCCCCATCTAAGCATTTTAGCTCTAGTGAAGAAGAATACTATAGAAATCAACATAAGCATCACTCTCATTCATCATACAATCATCATTCTCCTCAAGAGAACATAAATCATGCTAGGGAACCAAAGGTAGACCTACCCCATTTTCATGGTAGGGAAGATGTTGAGACTTACCTAGATTGGGAAGTCAAAGTGGAACAACTCTTTCGATGCTATGAAATTAGGGAAGAAAGGAAAGTACCTTTGGCCTCCCTTAGTTTTCAAGGTTCTGCTTTGCATTGGTGGGATGGGTTAGTCAAGGATAGGGCCCGTAAACAAATGCCTGACATTCGCTACTGGAATGATTTAAAAACTTGTTTGCGAAGAAGGCACATTCCTTCATATTATGAGAGGGATCTTTTGGATAGGCTCCAAAGATTTAGGCAACATAACCTAAGTATTGAGGAGTATAGACAAAAGATGGAGCTTCTCATACTAAGGGCCAATATCATTGAGGAACCCAATGCCACCCTTGCTAGGTTTTTGTGTGGATTAAGCTTTGATATTAGAGATAAGGTAGAGCTTCTTTCATACTCAAACCTTGATGAGTTGGTAGAACTTTGTGTAAGAGCTGAGAATCAACTCAAGAGAAAAAGTTTTAAAAAAGATTCTCCCTCTTACTCAAAGAGAGACCAACTTAAGGGAAACTCTTTCAAGGGTTTTCCCAAAGAGGAACCCAAGCATTTTCAAGATACAAAAGCACCTCATGTAGAGAGAAAACCCCTTACTACTAAGCCTACTGAAAGGCAAAGTAGTATCAAATGCTTCAAATGTCTTGGGAGAGGCCACATTGCCTCTCAATGCCCTAACAAGAAAACCATGATCATGAGGGGACAAGACATTTGTAGTGAGAATAGCTCATCTTCCTCCTCTAGTGAGAGTGAGGAAGAAGGGGGACATACTTTTGAACAAGAGTGTGAGGAAGCTTTTCCTTATGAGGGGGACCTCCTTATGGTTCAAAGGCTTCTTGGAAGCCAACTTCTAGAGCTTGGCCAGTCACAAAGAGATAACATCTTCCATACAAGATGTAAAGTAAATGACAAAGTATGTTCTCTCCTTGTTGACAGTGGCTCCTGTTGTAACTGTTGTAGCTCTAGGTTGGTTGAAAAACTAGCCTTGACTACCATGTCCCATCCCAAACCTTACAAATTGCAATGGCTCAATGAGCAAGGGGAGATGGTAGTCAATGAACAAGTTATGGTTCCAATTTCCATAGGATCTTATAATGATGAGATTCTTTGTGACATAGTTCCTATGGAGGCTGGTCATATCCTGTTGGGGAGACCATGGCAATTTGACAAAAAAGCTATTCACCATGGTCACTCCAACCAAATAATTCTCACCCATAATGAAAAGCGCTTCAAATTGTATCCTTTGTCACCTTCTCAAGTGGCTGAGGATCAATTTGCGATGAAAAAGAAAAGAGTTGAGGAAAAACAAAAACAAAAAAAAAACACAACAAGCTTTACCCTTAAAGCTTGAAAAGGGTAAAGAGAGAGAGTCGGAAGGTGATGCCCCTTCGAAAGGGAATATTAGTAAAAGGAGCCTATTTGCTACTAAACGTGATTTAAAAGAAGCTCCTTTGACTAACAAGCCCTTTTATCTCCTCTTTTGCAAAGAAGCATCAAATCCTTCTCCCATTTTGCATTCTTCTGCTGAGAGCACTGCCACAGCCCATGCACATGAGCACCTTCCTCAAGGGGTTCAAGATATTTTAAAAGAATTTGATGACATATTCCCTAATGAGGTTCCGAAAGGACTTCCTCCCATTAGGGGTATAGAACATCAAATTGATTTGGTGCCTGGCGCAAGTCTACCTAATAGACCTGCCTACAGGACCAACCCCATGAAGACCCAAGAGATTGAGTCTCAAGTGAATGAGCTGTTGGAGAAGGGTTGGGTTCAAAAGAGCCTAAGCCCTTGTGCTATGCCAGTCTTGTTGGTGCCCAAGAAGAATGGCCAATGGAGGATGTGTGTTGATTGTCGTGCAATCAACAACATCACCATCAAATATAGGCACCCAATCCCCCGTCTTGATGACATGTTGGATGAATTGCATGGGGCAAAAATATTTTCAAAAATAGATCTTAGAAGTGGTTACCACCAAATAAGGATCAAAAAGGGTGATGAGTGGAAAACTGCTTTTAAGACTAAATTTGGTCTTTATGAGTGGTTGGTTATGCCTTTTGGGCTAACTAAAGCCCCAAGCACATTCATGCGCTTAATGAATCATGTACTGAGGGATTGCCTTGGTAAATTTTGTGTAGTTTACTTTGATGACATTTTAGTTTACTCTAGGAACCTAGATGATCATTTAGGACATCTAAGGCATGTTTTTTCTCTTCTTAGGAGTAACCATCTTTTTTGTAACTTAGAAAAATGCACCTTTTGTGTAGATAGTGTAGTTTTCCTAGGTTTTGTAGTTAGCACAAAAGGGGTCCATGTTGACCCCGAAAAGATAAAAGCTATTAAAGAATGGCCCACCCCAAAGAGTGTGACAGAGATCAAAAGCTTTCATGGTCTCGCTGGATTTTATAGGCGCTTTGTGCCTAATTTCTCCACGCTCTTCGCACCAATAAATGATTTGGTGAAAAAGGAAGTTCCTTTCCTTTGGGGTGAGAAACAAGAGAAAGCTTTCCAGGTAATTAAGCATAAACTGACCCATGCACCAGTCTTGGCATTACCTGACTTTTCTAAAACATTTGAACTTGAATGTGATGCCTCTGGTGTAGGTGTGGGGGTTGTCTTGTTGCAAGGAGGGCACCTCGTTGCTTATTTTAGTGAAAAACTCAACGGTGCCCCCCTCAACTACCCCACCTATGATAAGGAGTTTTATGCTCTAATTAGGGCCCTTCAAACTTGGGAGCATTACCTTGCTCCCAAGGAGTTTGTCATTCATAGTGACCATGAGTCACTAAAATATTTGAGGGGTCAAGGTAAATTGAACAAAAGGCATACAATGTGGGTGGAATATCTTGAATCCTTCCCTTATGTCATCAAGTACAAGAAAGGAAAACAAAATGTGGTGGCTGATGCTCTTTCTAGGCGTCATGCCCTTTATTCATCCTTGAGTGCAAAAATCTTGGGATTTGATGACATTCGGGCTATGTATCCGTCTGATAAGGATTTTGGCCCCATATTTGCTACCTCTGCATCTGCATTCGCATTAAAGGCCCATGATGGGTACTTCATCAGTGAGGGGTATCTTTACAAAGGGAGTAAGCTTTGTATACCCCAAGGATCAATTAGGAACTTACTTACAAAAGAGAGCCATGAAGGTGGGCTCATGGGGCATTTTGGGATTTCAAAAACCCTCATGCTTTTACAAGAGAAATTCTTTTGGCCCCATATGCGTAGAGATGTTCATAGACATTGCTCTAAATGTATAGCTTGCTTGCAAGCAAAGTCTAAAGCAATGCCTCATGGACTATACACACCTTTACCTGCTCCTTCTGCACCTTGGGAGGATATTAGCATGGATTTCATCCTTGGGCTCCCAAGAACCCAACGAGGTGCAGACTCCATATTTTTTGTGGTGGACCGATTTTAAAAAACGGCCCATTTTATTCCCTGCCACAAAGTGGATGATGCGAGCAACATCGCAAGACTTTTCTTTAAAGAGGTTGTCCGATTGCATGGTATACCCTCTTCAATAGTGTCAGATAGGGATGTGAAGTTCCTTAGCCATTTTTGGAAAACTCTTTGGGCTAAGCTGGGAACTAAACTTCTTTTTTCCACTACCTGTCACCCTCAAACTGATGGGCAAACAGAAGTGGTGATAAGTACCTTCCCCACATTGAATTTGCTTATAACCGGGTGGTTCATAGAACCACCAAGCATTCTCTATTTGAGGTGGTCTATGGCTTTAATCCTCGTACTCCTCTAGATCTTTTACCTCTTCCTCTTTCTGTTGCTGTGCATAAAGAAGGAAAGGCAAAAGCCATTTTTGTAAAACAATTACATGAGAGGGTTAAAGCTAACATAGAGCGCCAATCCTTGAGAGATGCTACTTTCGCCAATAGGGGGAGGAAAGAGGTCATCTTTGAAAAGGGCGACTGGGTATGGCTTCACTTGAGAAAGGATAGATTTCCTTCTCAAACAAAGTCCAAACTTAGCCCTAGAGGAGATGGACCTTTCCAAATCCTTGAGCGGATCAGTAATAATGCTTATGTTTTAGATCTACCTGAGGATTATGGGGTAAGCACCAGTTTTAATGTTTCTGATTTGTCTCCATTTGTAGGTGCTGAAAATGATTAAGACCCCATGGATTTGAGGTCAAATCCTCTTCAAGGGGGAGGAGATGATGTGACCATGCCTAGCCAAGGACCTATCACTAGGGCCATGGCTAGAAAGATTGAAGAAGACCTAGCCCTTGCAGACAAAGGAAGACTTCACCTCCTATGGAGAGTAAAGATATTAGGCTAGGGACTTTAGTTAATAAAATCTAATTTTCCTTTATTTTAATTTTGAGGAGCATTAAGAATTTAATTTAGGACATGTATTTAGTCCATTTTTTATTTTTAGGAGGCGTCTTAGGAATTTAGAGGGTGGATTTAGCTTTTTGGGTCTTTATGAAGGAAATAAGGGGTAGCCTTGATATCTACACCCTCTTTTCCTACATAAAACCCCTAAGCTAATAAGAAGGAATCTTGGCCCTTGGTTTGAGAAACTTGGGCACCAAGTTTGATGATCTAAGGAGGGAATTGTTTCTCAATCCTCCTCCCTTAGATCTCTTCTTTTAATCCTAGCCCTTCTTTTTTAGGTTATCTTGTTCAAGAGGTTAGCTACCTCTATAAATAGGAGCTCCTCCCTCACTTGTATTTTTTACACTTGAATTTAATCCTAGAGACCATATTGGTTGAGGTTTTTACCTTTGAGTGTCCCCCTTTCTCCTTTGTGAGAGCTTCTAAGAGTTATCAAGGGACCCCTCCCTTGTGGCCTCTCCCCTTTGGCTTATCAAACCTAGTATTTGTGGCGCGTCACCCTATTCCTTTCCTCTCCATAAATCCATTTCCCTTCCAAGTGACCTTAGAAAGGATCCTTTGGGCACGTGATCATCAAAGATCACATCAAGGAGAGTAAGCAGAAGAAGTGGAAAAAGGAGAAGAAAAGGAAGAAGAAGAAGATGTGGAAAGAGAAGAAGCGAAAAAGGTTAACAAGAAGAAGAAGAAGAAGTAGTGGAAGGAGGTGGGATGAAGCAAAAGAACTGGAAGAAGGAGAAGAGGAGGAAAAGGAAGAAGGACGGGAAGGGAAGGGAAGAAGAAGTAGAAGAAGTGGAATATGGAGGAGAAAAAAAAAGAAGAAGAAGTGTAAGCAGAAGATTTGGGGGAAGGAGAAGAAAAGGAAGAGCAACAATTGGAAGCAAAAGATGCGGGGGATGGAGAAAAAGAGGAAAGGGAAGAACGAAAGGGAAGAAGAAGAAGTAGTGGAAGGAGAAGAAATGGAAGAAGAAAAGTGGAAGAAGGAGGGGAAGAAGAAGAAGGAGATGAAGAGGAAGAAAGAGAACAAGAAGAAGAAGAAGAAGAAGGAGATAAAGAGGAGGAAAAAGAAGGAGAGGAGAGGATGAAGAAGTGGAAGAAAGAGACCAAGAGGAGGCATGAGAAGTGGAAGAAAGAGAAGAAGAGGAAGAAGATGGAGAGTAAGCAGAAGAAGTGGAACAAGAAGAAGATGTGGAAAGAGAAGAAACAAGGGAGGAAGAAGAATTAGTGGAAGGAGGTGGAATAAATAAGAACAACTAGAAGAAGGAGGAAAGGAGGAAGAGGAATAAGGAGGGGAAGGGAAAGGAAGAATAAGCAGAAGAAGTGGAATATGAAGGAGAATAGGAACGAGAAGAAGATCTGTAAGCAGAAGATTTGGGGGAAGGAGAAGAAAAGGAAGAAATAATTGGAAGCAAAAGAAGTGGGGGATGGAGAAAAAGAGGAGGGAGAAGAAGGAAAGTGATGCATGCTCCCCAAGCAAGGGCCCTATCACTAGGGCCATGGCTAGGAGAATAGAAGAAGACACGGCTAGAGTAGAGGGAGGAAGATCACCACCATATGACCATCAAGTTATGCAAGCCATGACTTATTTACTTGTAATTTTTTCTTTTAGGAACCTAGGATTTTATTTTGGACATGTATTAGTCCATTTAATTTTCTAGGAGGTGTCTTAGTAATAAAAAGGGGTAAGATTAGCTTTTGAAACTTCTTAAATTGAGTAACATAGAGGGTCATATCTCATGTCTAAGTCTCTTTAGAGGTTCATGTGCTTTTAGTTTCAAGCATATTCTTAAAAAAAATAATTCCAAAATAGTTGCTCAATTCCCTTTGTCTTTATTTTCCTTATACGCATAATTAGTAGCTCATTTGTGTGGTAAAAGTAGTTCTTGTTTGTGGGTGCTTTCACTTAACCTATAAGTTTGGTATTTGTGTTGAACAAATTACTAAAAACTTAACAAAGCTGGAGTCCAGTGGCACACCAAACTACTAAACCATTAACACATCTATAGCTACCTTGCATTTTGAAGTCATTTCTAGTAGTACCTAAATTGTTGCTTTTAATTTTCTTTATTGTTTCAAGCACATAACTCTTTGTTATTAAGAACTAAATTCACAATCAAGTTAGGTGCATCTAGTAAATATTCAAAAAAAAAAAAAGAGAACAAAGTCTAAAATAAAATACAAAAAAAAAAACATGAAGGATTCAAAAAAAAAAAAAGAAGAAGAGAACAAACAAAAGAAAAGAAAGTTTGAAAAATTCATTTGATGTACCTAACCTAAAATTAGCAAGTGCTTCAACTTTGAACTTGAAACCTTAAAAGAAATTTTATTACTTTTGGTACACTAGAACTTGATATTTGTGTCTTTCTACTCTTTAATCTAGTGTCATTTTTAGGTATTCCATTGTGTGCTCTATTTCTTTTGCTTACCTTTTAGTTGTTGCTTGTCTTTTAAATCATCTTTCTAGTTTGTCTTATATACTCTTACCATTTGGTTAAGTGTCCTTTTGATTGTGTTATCTTTTATTGCTTTTTGAGTTTCTATTCGCACCTCCCCTTGCTACTTTTGGTTTCTTTTGTTTGTGTGTTAGTGCTACTTTTGGGGGAAAGCTTGAAGAAGGAGCTTACCACAAGGGTAGCATATTTTGGAAGGTTGGACTCAGACCCTAAGGGATCACCTCAAAAGGAAACAACCTAACCGTGAGGACTTTGATTTGAGGGAGCATTTAGAGAATCATTTTTTGAAGACTTTACTTTTTCTTTAATTTGGGTGTATGAATTTTGTAGTTGGGAGTTTGAGTGCCCTTAAGGGCCCCTCTTTGGTTGTAATAAGATTTAGTCAATTTTTTAGTTTCTCGAAAATTAGGTGAAGAAGGAAGAAGTGGTAGACTTCCTGCAACACCTTAGGAGCTCACTTTCGATCCCTTCTCTTTTGAATTTTTGCTTTAAAATTCTTGCTTTATTTTTCTTATTCAATGCGCATAGAAGGCTAAAAAGTTCCAAAGATTCATCAAGCCATTTTAGGCAAGAAAACACAAAAAGAGAGGAGTGTTTGTTTGTGAAAGTTTTTGGCCACCTTTTTCCTCTTAGAAATTCAAGCACAATGGCATCACACACCTACTCTAGTGCTCATAGTTATTCATCAAACAAGAGTGTAAACCAAAGAAATATTTCTAAAGATTACACTCTAGAAAACTTAAACATGGACTTTTTAGGGAGTGGATGGCAAAAGAACAAGAGAGAACAGAAGAAAAAAGGAGAGAAAAAGAGTCCAAGGAGAAAAGAAAAATAAAAGAAAGAAAGGAAGAAAATAGAGAAAAAAGAGAGAAGGAAGAGAGAAGAATAAGAGAAAGGAAAAAGGAGAGAAAGAAAAGAAAGAGAAAGAAGAAGAAAAAAGAAAGCATGGGAATGGTGAGAATTACAAAATGAAAGGGATAGTCTTAGGTTCCCCATCTAGACATACCCATAGGAGTGAAAGTGAGGAAGAATACTATAATCATCCTAGGAGAAATTCCCATTCATCCATCCATAATAATGGGGCCCCTCCAAGGGAGCCTAAAATTGATCTCCCCCCATTTCATGGGAGGGAAGATGTGGAAGCCTACCTTGATTGGGAAATCAAGGTAGAACAACTCTTCACTTGCCATGAGGTAAGAGAAGAAAGAAAGGTTCCAATGGCAACCCTTAGCTTCCAAGGGCATGCCATGCATTGGTGGGTTGGGTTAACCAATGAGAGAATCCGCACCAATATGCCTTCCATCAGATATATGGAATGATATTAGAAGTCCTCTAAGAAGAAGGCATATTCCCTCTTAGTATGAAAGAGATCTTTTGGATAGACTCCAAAGACTAAGGCAAACCAACCTTAGTATAGAAGAGTATAGACAAAAGATGTAACTTCTTATCTTGAGGGCGGGTATCATTGAGGAACCCAAGGCCACTATGGCAAGGTTTTATGTGGGTTGAGCCTCGAAATTCGTGATAAGGTGGAGCTCTTCTCATACAATTCCCTTGATGAGTTAGTTCAACTTTGCATCAAGGTGGAAAATCAACTTAGAAGGAAAACTTTTAAAAAGGATAACCCACCTTATGTAAAGAGGGACCAACCTAAGGGGAACTCTTTCAAGAGTTACCCCAAAGAGGAACATCCCAAGCACTTCAAAGAGCATAAAACATCATATGTAGAGACAAAAACCCCTACTACTAACTCTCATGAGAAAGTTAGTAGTATCAAATGCTTTAAATGTCTTGGGAGAGGCCACATTGCCTCTCAATGCCCTACTAAGAGAAACATCATCATGAGGGCCCAAGATGTTTATAGTAGTGAGTCTAGCTCACACTCCTCTAGTGAGAGCGAAGGAGAAGGGATTCATGCATACCAATCTGATTTTGATGAAACTGCTTATGCATGTGAGGGAGACCTCTTGATGATAAGAAGGATTCTTGGAAGCCAACCTTTGAAAGTGTCCTCATCTCAAAGGGAGAACATATTCCACACTTGCTATAAGGTGAATGACAAAATATGTTCTCTCATTGTGGATAGTGGGTCATGCTGCAATTGTTGTAGCTCAAGGTTGGAGGAAAAGCTAGCCTTGACCCCACTTCCCCACCCTAAGCCTTACAAGCTTCAATGGCTCAATGAGCAAGGGGAAATGGAGGTCAATGAGCAAGTCAAGGTTCCAATTTCCATTGGGTCTTATAAAGATAAGATCCTATATGACATAGTCCCAATGGAAGCTGGCCATATCTTGCTAGGAAGACCATGGCAATTTGATAAGAAAGCCATACACCATGGTCATTCCAATAACATCATCCTCACTCATAAGGATAAACGCATTAAGTTGTGTCCTCTAACACCTTCACAAGTGGCGGAGGGCCAACTCATCATGAAACATAAGAGAGATGAGGAGAAAGAAAAAAGCAAAGCTTTACCCCTAAAGCTTGAAAGGGGTAAGGAGGTTGAGTTGGAAATTGGTGCTGTTTCCAAGATAGTCATTAGTAAAGGGAGTTTATTTGCGACAAAATTGGATTTAAAGGAAACCCCCTTGACTAACAGACCTTTCTATCTCCTCCTTTGCAAAGAGGCATCCCCTATTTCTTTCCCCTCCACTTTTTTCCCTTATAGTTCTAGCACTGCCATAGAACTTGGACATGAGAACCTACCTCAAGAGGTTCAAGAGCTTTTAAAGGAGTTTGGTGATATACTCCCTAATGAAGTTCCCAAAGGACTTCCTCCAATTAGGGGTATAGAACACCAAATAGACTTGGTACCTGGGGCTAGCCTGCCGAGTAGGCCTGCTTATAGGACTAATCCCATGGAGACCAAGGAGATTGAATTTCAAGTCCAAGAACTATTGGAGAAGGGTTGGGTTCAAGAGAGCCTAAGCCCTTGTGCTGTGCTAGTCTTATTGGTGCCTAAGAAGAATAGCTAATGGAGAATGTGCATTGATTGTCAAGCAATCAATAACATCACCATCAAATATAGGCACCCTATCCCTAGGCTTGATGACATGCTTGATGAATTGCATGGGGCCCAATTATTTTTGAGAATTGATCTTAAGAGTGGTTATCACCAAATCCGCATCAAGGAAGGTGATGAGTGGAAAACTACTTTTAAGACCAAGTTTGGGCTTTATGAGTGGTTGGTAATGCCCTTTGGGCTTACCAATGCCCCAACAAACTTCATGAGGCTTAAAATTTCATTGGCCCCATATGAAAAGAGATGTCCAAAGACATTGCTCTAGATGCATAGCTTGTTTACAAGCTAAATCTAAAGTAATGCCTGTGGACTTTACACACCTTTACCGGATCCCTCCGCTCCTTGGGTAGACATAAGCATGGATTTCATCCTTGGACTTCCTAGAACCCAAAGGGGAGCGGACTCTATCTTTGTGGTGGTAGATAAATTTTCAAAAATGGCTCACTTTATACCATGCCACAAGATAGATGATGCGAGCAACATCGCGAGACTTTTCTTTAAAGAGGTTGTCCATTTACATGGAATTCCCCAGTCCATAGTCTCTGACAGAGATGTGAAGTTCCTTAGCCACTTCTGGAAAACATTGTGGGCAAGGCTAGGAACTAAACAGTTATTTTCTACCACATGTCACCCCCAAACTGATGGGCAGACTAAGGTAGTAAATAGATCTCTATCTACTATGCTTAGGGCACTTCTTCGAGGAAATCACAAGTCTTGGGATGAATACCTACCCCATATTGAGTTTGCGTACAACCGGGTGGTTCAAAGGACCACCAAGCTTTCTCCCTTTGAAGTTGTTTATGGCTTCAACCCCCTCATCCCTCTTGATATCTTGCCCTTACCATTCCCTTCTTCTGTTCACAAAGAAGGAATAGCAAGAGCGGATTTTGTTAAAAAATTACATGAGAGGGTAAAGGCCAACATTGAACATCATTCAAAGCAGTATGCTAGTAAAGCTAATAGGGGTAGGAAAGAAATTATCTTCAATGAAGGGGATTGGGTATTGCTTCATTTGAGGAAGGATCACTTTCCTACTCAAAGGAAGTCCAAGCTTAACCCCTGAGGACTATGGTCCCTTTCAGGTCCTCAAGAGAGTAAACAACAATGCATACATATTAGATCTCCCTGAGGACTATGGTGTCATTACTACCTTTAATATTTGTGATTTGATCCCTTTTGTAGGTACTGATGAAGAAGAGGAGGACCTATCAGATTTGAGGTCAAGTCCTTACCAAGGGGGAAGACATGATGCATGCTCCCCAAGCAAGGGCCCTATCATTAGGACCACGGCTAGTAGAATAGAAGAAGACATGGATAAAGTAGAGGGAGGAGATCTCACCTCCATATGACCATCAAGTTATGCAAGCCATGACTTATTTACTTGTATTTTTTTCTTTTAAGAACCTAGGATTTTATTTTGGACATGTATTAGTCCATTTAATTTTCTAGGAGGTGTCTTAGTAATAAGAAGGGGTAAGATTAGCTTTTGGGCCTTTATTTAGGAAATAAGGGGGTAGTTTGATAACTACACCCTCTTTTGCTAAATAAAACCCAAAACTAATAAAGGAGTAATCTTGGCCCTTGGATGAGGTAGCTTGGGCACCAATTCTCATCTAAAGGAGGGTATTGATTGGACTTTGGGCTTCAATCCTCCTCCCTTGGATGACTCCTTTTAATCCTAGCCCTTCATTTCCTTCATGACTTGTCCAAGAGGTTAGCTCCCTCTATAAAAAGGTGCTCCTTCATACTCTTGTATTTTTTACACTTGATTGAATGGAAAAACCTTGAGTTGGCCAAAGTTCTCTTAGTGTCCACCCTTCTCTCTTTGAGAATTCCTTAGGTTTTTATCAAGGGTTCCATCCCTTGTGGCAAACTTTCCCTCTTAGGCTTATCTTACCTTAAGTGGCACCTAAAACCACCTCACTTCTTACCTCTCCACAAACCATTTCACCAAAGAAGAAAACCTCTAGAAAAAGATCAAGGGAGGCATGCATCATTTGGTATCTAGAGCATTGGTTCTAGAGGTCTAAACTCTCTTCCTATCTCATTTATTTTTTCTTTCCATTTTCCTATTTTATTTTATCTTTAATTTCCGCAATTTTTTCTAGCTTTCCATTGTTGTTTATCATTTCCATTTATGTCTTGAGTTTATTGTTTTGAGTTATAGTTTATTTGCACCATTTATTTTTTGCTTGATGCAATTTATATTGTTCTTTTCTTTGCATCTACGTCTCTCCCATATTCATTAATTTCCGCTTAAGCTTTGAGTTGGGTGCTTTCTTGCTTGAATTTTGGTTTTGAGAATTTCTTGCTAAAAATCCATGCCGTTATGGTGAATTCCACAACCTTGTGGTCAAGAAATTTAGACCAAATTCTTGTGTTTCCTTGCACCTAGTTCCCTTGTTTTTGCTTTATTTTTAGCTTTTATTTTTCACTTTTATACTCTTGTGTAGTTGTCTATAAGTCATGTTTATAGTTTCCCATTTTGTCTATTAATTCCTTTTAAGTTTAGCCTCTTTTGTTTTTACAAAAAAAAATTTTGAAACTTCTTAAATTGAGCAACATCGAGGGTCATACCTCATGTTTAAGTCTCTTTAGAAGTTCATGTGCTTTTAGTTTCAAGCATATTCTTAAAAAAAAATTCAAAAATAGTTGCTCAATTTCCTTTGTCTTTATTTTCCTTCTACGTATAATTAGTAGCTCATTTGTGTGGTAAAGGTAGTTCTTGTTTGTGGGTGCTTTCACTTAAGCTATAAGTTTGGTATTTGTGTTGAACAAATTACTAAAAACTTAACAAAGCTTGAGTCCAGTGGCATACCAAACTACTAAACCATTAACACATCTATAGCTACTTTGCATTTTGAAGTCATTTCTAGTAGTACCTAAATTGTTGCTTTTAATTTTCTTTATTGTTCCAAGCGCATAACTCTTTGTTATCAAGCACTAAATTCATAATCAATTTAGGTGCATCTAGTAAATATTCAAAAAAAAAAACAAGAAAACAATGTCTAAAATAAAATACAAAAAAAACAACGAAGGATTCAAAAAAAAAAAAAGAGAACAAACAAAAGAAAAGAAAGTTTGAAAAAAATGCATTTGATGTACCTAACCTAAAATTAGCAAGTGCTTCAACTTTGAACTTGGAACCTTAAAAGAAATTTTATTACTTTTGGTACACTAGAACTTGATATTTGTGTTCTTCTACGCTTTAATCTAGTGCCATTCTTAGGTATTCCATTGTGTGCTCTCTTTCTTTTGTTTACCTTTTAGTTGTTGCTTGTCTTTTAAATCATCTTTCTAGTTTGTCTTATATACTCTTACCATTTGGTTAAGTGTCCTTTTGACTGTGTTATCTTTTATTTCTTTTTGAGTTTCTATTCGCACCTCCCCTTGCTACTTTTGGTTTCTTTGGTTTGTGTGTTAGTGTCACTTTTGGGAGAAAGCTTGAAAAAGGAGCTTACCACAAGGATAGCATGTTTTGGAAGGTTGGACTAAGAGCCTAAGTGATCACCTCAAAAGGAAATACACCTAGCCGTGAGGACTTTGATTTGAGGGAGCATTTGGAGAATAATTTTTTGAAGACTTTATTTTTTCTTTAATTTGGGTGTATTAATTTTGTAGTTGGGAGTTTGAGTGCCCTTAAGTCCCTCCCTTTGGTTGTAATAAAATTTAATCAATTTTTTAGTTTCTCGAAAATTAGGTGAAGAAGGAAGAAGTGGTACACTTCCTTCAACACCTTAGGAGCTCGCTTTAGATCCCTTCTCTTTTGAATTTTTGCTTTAAAATTCTTGCTTTATTTTTCTTATTCAAAGCGCTTAGAAGGCTAAAGAGTTCCAAAGACTCATCAAGCCATTTTAGGCAAGAAAACACAAAAAGAGAGGAGTGTTTGTTTGTGAAAATTTTTTAGCCACCTTTTTCCTCTAGAAATTCAAGCACAATGACATCACACACCCACTCTAGTGCTCATAGTTATTCATCAAACAAGAGTGTAAACCAAAGAAATATTTCTAAAGATTACACTCTAGAAAACTTAAACATGGACTTTAGGGAGTGGATGGAAAAAGAACAAGAGAGAAGAGAAGAAAAAAGGAGAGAAAAAGAGTCCAAGGAGAAAAGAAAAATAAAAGAAAGAGAGGAAGAAAAAAGAGAAAAAAGAGAGAAGGAAGAGAGAAGAATAAGAGAAAGGAGAGAAGATGAAGAAAGGAGAGAAAGAAAAGAAAGAGAAAGAAGAAAAGAGAAAGAAGAAGAAAAAAGAAAGCATGGGAATGGTGAGAATTACAAAATGAAAGGGATAGTTTTAGGTTCCCCATCTAGACATACCCATAGGAGTGAAAGTGAGGAAGAATACTACAATCATCCTAGGAGAAACTCGCATTCATCCATGCATAATAATAGGGCCCCTCCAAGGGAGCCCAAAATTGATCTCCCCCCATTTCATGGGAGGGAAGATGTGGAACCCTACCTTGGTTGGGAAATCAAGGTAGAACAACTCTTCACTTGCCATGAGGTAAGAGAAGAAAGAAAGGTTCCAATGGAAACCCTTAGCTTCCAAGGGCATGCCATGCATTGGTGGGTTGGGTTAACCAATGAGAGAATCCGCACCAATATGCCTTCCATCAGATATATGGAATGATATTAGAAGTCCTCTAAGAAGAAGGCATATTCCCTCTTAGTATGAAAGAGATCTTTTGGATAGACTCCAAAGGCTAAGGCAAACCAACCTTAGTATAGAAGAGTATAGACAAAAGATGGAACTTCTTATCTTGAGGGCGGGTATCATTGAGGAACCTAAGGCCACTATGGCAAGGTTTTTGTGTGGGTTGAGCCCCGAAATTCGTGATAAGGTGGAGCTCTTCTCATACAATTCCCTTGATGAGTTAGTTCAACTTTGCATCAAGGTGGAAAATCAACTTAGAAGGAAAACTTTTAAAAAGGATAACCCACCTTATGTAAAGAGGGACCAACCTACGGGGAACTCTTTCAAGAGTTACCCCAAAGAGGAACATCCCAAGCACTTCAAAGAGCATAAAACATCACATATAGAGAGAAAAACCCCTACTACTAACTCTCACGAGAAAGTTAGTAGTATCAAATGCTTTAAATGTCTTGGGAGAGGCCACATTGCCTCTCAATGCCCTACTAAGAGAAACATCATCATGAGGGCCCAAGATGTTTATAGTAGTGAGTCTAGCCCACACTCCTCTAGTGAGAGCGAAGGAGAAGGGGTTCATGCATACCAATCTGATTGTGATGAAACCGCTTATGCATGTGAGGGAGACCTCTTAATGATAAGAAGACTTCTTGGAAGCCAACCTTTGAAAGTGTCCTCATCTCAAAGGGAGAACATATTCCACACTCGCTGTAAGGTGAATGACAAAATATGTTCTCTCATTGTGGATAGTGGGTCATGCTGCAATTGTTGTAGCTCAAGGTTGGTGGAAAAGCTAGCCTTGACCCCACTTCCCCACCCTAAGCCTTACAAGCTTCAATGGCTCAATGAGCAAGGGGAAATGGAGGTCAATGAGCAAGTCAAGGTTCCAATTTTCGTTGGGTCTTATAAATATGAGATCCTGTGTGACATAGTCCCAATGGAAGCTGGCCATATCTTGCTAGGAAGACCATGGCAATTTGATAATAAAGCCATACACCATGGTGAGTCCAATAACATCATCCTCACTCATAAGGATAAGCGCATTAAGTTATGTCCTCTAACACCTTCATAAGTGGCGGAGGACCAACTCATCATGAAACATAAGAGAGATGAGGAGAAAAAAAAAGCAAAGCTTTACCCCTAAAGCTTGAAAGGGGTAAAGAGGTTGAGTTGGAAGTTGGTGCCCCTTCCAAGAAAGTCATTAGTAAAGGGAGTTTATTTGCGACAAAATTGGATTTAAAGGAAGCCCCCTTAACTAACAGACCTTTCTATCTCCTCCTTTGCAAAGAGGCATCCCCCATTTCTTCCCCCTCCACTTTTTCCCTTCTAGTTCTAGCACTGCCATAGAACTTGGACCTGAGAACCTACCTCAAGAGGTTCAAGAGCTTTTAAAGGAGTTTGGTGATATATTCCCTAATGAAGTTCCCAAAGGACTTCCTCCAATCTGTATAGAACACCAAATAGACTTGGTACCTGGGGCTAGCCTGCCTAATAGGCCTGCTTATAGGACTAATCCCATGGAGACCAAGGAGATTGAATCTCAAGTCCAAGAACTATTGGAGAAGGGTTGGGTTTAAGAGAGCCTAAGCCCTTGTGCTGTGCCAGTTTTGTTGGTGCCTAGCCTAAGAAGAATGGCCAATGGAGGATGTGCATTGATTATCGAGCAATGAATAACATCACCATCAAATATAGGCACCCTATCCCTAGGGTTGATGACATGCTTGATGAATTGCATGGGGCCCAATTATTTTCAAAAATTGATCTTAAGAGTGGTTATCACCAAATCTACATCAAGGAAGGTGATGAGTGGAAAACCGCTTTTAAGACCAAGTTTGGGCTGTATGAGTGGTTGGTAATGCCCTTTGGGCTTACCAATGCCCCAAGCACCTTCATGAGGCTTATGAATCATGTCCTTAGGGATTGCTTAGGAAAATTTTGTGTTGTTTATTTTGATGACATCTTAGTGTATAGCAAGAGCCTAGATGAACATGTAGGCCATCTTAGGCGCGTCTTTTGCATTCTTAGGTCACACCAACTCTATGGAAATCTTGAAAAATGTAATTTTTGTGTGGAGAGTGTGGTGTTCTTAGGTTTTATAGTTAATAAAAATGGGGTTCAAGTAGACCCCGACAAAATCAAAGCCATCCAAGAATGGCCCACCCCAAAAAGTGTGACTGAGATAAAGAGTTTTCATGGTCTCGCGAGCTTTTACATGCGCTTTGTGCCTAACTTCTCCACACTTTTCTCACCAATCAATGATTTGGTGAAGAAGGATACTCCTTTCCTTTGGGGTGAAAAACAACAAAAAGCCTTTAAACTTATCAAAGAGAAACTGACCCATACACCAGTTTTAGCTCTTCCTGACTTTTCTAAAACTTTTGAGCTAGAGTGTGATGCATCGGGAGTGGGTGTGGGAGCTGTGTTGTTACAAGGTGGTCATCCCGTGGCTTATTTTAGTGAAAAACTAAATGGAGCCGCCTTAAACTACCCCACCTATGATAAAGAGTTTTACTCTTTGATAAGGGCCCTTCAAACTTGGGAACATTATCTTGTACCCAAGGAGTTCATCATTCATAGTGACCATGAGTCACTTAAGTATTTGAAGGGTCAAGGCAAGCTTAATAAAAGGCATGCTAAATAGGTAGAATTTCTTGAGACTTTCCCTTATATCATCAAATACAAGAAAGGAAAACATAATATGGTGGCTGATGCTTTGTCTCATAGACATACCCTTTACACCACCTTAAGTGCAAAGATTCTTGGATTTGATAATATTAGAGAAATGTATCTTTCTGATAAAGATTTTGGATCCATTTATCCTGCCTCTACATTTGCATGTAAAACCCAAAATGGGTTCTTTGTGAGTGAGGGGTACCTTTTCAGAGGTAGCAGACTTTGTGTACCCCAAGGATCTATGAGAAATCTGTTGACAAAAGAGAGCCATGAGGGTGGGCTCATGGGGCATTTTGGAGTTAACAAAACTCTTCTGCTTTTACAAGAAAAATTCTTTTGGCCCCATATGAAGAAAGACGTCTATAGACATTGTCGTAGATGCATTGCTTGCTTGCAAGCTAAGTCTAAGACAATGGCTCATGGATTGTACACACCCTTACCTGCTCCTTCTGCACCTTGGCTGGATATTAGTATGGATTTCATCCTTGGCCTACCTCGAACCCAACGAGGTACTGATGAAGAAGAGGAGGACCTATCAGATTTGAGGTCAAATCCTTCCCAAGGGGGAGGGGATGATGCATTCTCCCCAAGCAAGGGCCCTATCACTAGGGCCATGGCTAGGAGAATAGAAGAAGACATGGCTAGAGTAGAGGGAGGAAGATCTCACCTCCATATGACCATCAAGTTATGCAAGCCATGACTTATTTACTTGTAATTTTTATTTTAGGAACCTAGGATTTTATTTTGGACATGTATTAGTCCATTTAATTTTCTAGGAGGTGTCTTAGTAATAAGAAGGGGTAAGATTAGCTTTTGGACCTTTATTTAGGAAATAAGGGGGTAGTTTGATAACTACACCCTTTTTTCTAAATAAAACCCAAAACTAATAAAGGAGTAATCTTGGCCCTTGGATGAGGTAGCTTGGGCACCAATTCTCATCTAAAGGAGGGTATTGATTGGACTTTGGGCTTCAATCCTCCTCCCTTGGATGACTCCTTTTAATCCTAGCCCTTCATTTCCTTCATGACTTGTCCAAGAGGTTAGCTCCCTCTATAAAAAGGTGCTCCTTCACACTCTTGTATTTTTTACACTTGATTGAATCGAAAACCCTTGAGTTGGCCAAAATTCTCTTAGTGTCCACCCCTCTCTCTTTGAGAATTCCTTAGGTTTTTATCAAGGGTTCCATCCCTTGTGGCAAACTTTCCCTCTTAGGCTTATCTTACCTTAAGTGGCGCCTAAAACCACCTCACTTCTTACCTTTCCACAAACCATTTCACCAAAGAAGAAAACCTCTAGAAAAAGATCAAGGGAGGCATGCATCACTCCTTCTTCTTCCTCTTCTTATCTTTCTTCCACTTCTCCTGCCTCCTCTTGTTCTCTTTCTTCCACTTCTTCTTCATCCTCTCCTTTCCTTTCTTTTCTTCCTCTTCATCTCCTTCTTCTTCTTCCTTTCCTTCGTCATATCCCTCTTTTTCTCCTTCTTCTGCTTCTACTTGCATTTCTACCTCTTGTTCTCCTTCTTCCACTTCTTCCCCATCATCCCCACTCCTTCAACTACTTCTTCTTCTTCCTCTTGTTCACCTTCTTCCATTTCTACTACATCCACTTGTTCTTCTTCTTCCCTCTCTTCTCCTTCTTGCCCTTCTTCTGCCTATGCTACTTCTTCTTCCTGCCGTTCTTCTCCTCCTCCTTGTTCCACTTCTTCTTCATCCCCTTTCCTTCCATTGCTTCTTCTTCCTCCTCTTTTTCTCATTCTTCCACTTCTTCTTCTTCTTCCTATTGTTCTCCTTCTTCCACTTGCACTTCTTCCTTTTCTTCTCGTTCTTCCACTTCTTCTTCTTCCTCTTCTTCTCCTTCTGCCAGCTCTTCTTCATCTCCTTTCATTTCACTACTTCCTCCTATTCCTCTTATTCTCTCCTTCTACCACTTCTTCTACTTCTACTTGTTGTTCTTCTTCATTTTCGTCTCCTTCTTCCGCTTCTTCTGCTTACACTTCTTCTTCTTCCTCTTCTTCCATTTCTTCTCCTTCCACAACTTCTTCTTCTTTCCTTTCCATCTTCTCTTTTCTCTTTTTCGCCATTCCCCACTTTTGTTGCTTCTCATTGTTGCTCTTCCTCTTCTTCTCCTTCCCCCAAATCTTATGCTTACACTTCTTCTTCTTGTTCCTCTTCTCCTCCAGATTCCACTTCTTCTGCTTCTTCTTCCCTTCCCTTCCCCTCTTTCTTCCTTTTCCTCCTTTTCTCCTTTTTCCAATTCTTCTTCTTCATCTCACCTCCTTCCACTACTTCTTCTTCCTCCTCTTCTTCACCTTCTTCAACTTCTTCACTTTCCACATCTTCTTCTTCTTCCTTTCCTTCTCATTCTTCCACTTCTTCTAGTTACTCTCCTTCTTCTTCCTCTTCTTACCTTTCTTCCACTTTTCCTGCCTCCTCTTGTTCTCTTTGTTCCACTTCTTCTTCATCCTCTCCTTTCCTTTCTTTTCTTCCTCTTCATCTCATTCTTCTTCTTCCTTTCCTTCGTTATATCCCTCTTTTTCTCCTTCTTCATCTTCCAATTGCATTTCTGCCTCTTGTTCTCCTTCTTCCACTTGTTCTCCATCATCCGCACTCATTCAACTACTTCTTCTTCTTCCTCTTGTTCACCTTCTTCCACTTCTACTACCTCCACTTGTTCTTCTTCTTCCCTCTCTTCTCCTTCTTGCCCTTCTTCTGCCTACACTACTTCTTCTTCCTCCCCTTCTTCTTCTCCTCCTAGTTCCACTTCTTCTTCATCCCCTTTCGTTCCATTGGTTCTTCTTCCTCCTCTTTTTCTCATTCTTCCACTTCTTCTTCTTCTTCTTCCTATTGTTCTCCTTCTTCCACTTGCACTTCTTCCTTTTCTTTTCGTTCTTCCACTTCTTCTTGTTCTTCCTCTTCTTCTCCTTCTGCCACCTCTTCTCCCTCCTCCTGTTATCCTTCTTCCACTTCTTCTTCTTCATCTCCTTTCATTCCACTACTTCCTCCTATTCCTCTTATTCTTTCTTTCTACCATTTCTTCCACTTCTACTTGTTGTTCTTCTTCATTTTCGTCTCCTTCTTCCGCTTCTAATACTTACACTTCTTCTTCTTCCTCTTCTTCCATTTCTACTCCTTCCACAACTTCTTCTTCTTTCGTTTCCGTCTTCACCTTCCTCTTTTTCTCCATCCCCCACTTCTGTTGCTTCCCATTGTTGCTCTTCCTCTTCTTCTCCTTCCCCCAAATCTTATGCTTACACTTCTTCTTCTTCTTCCTCTTCTGCTCCAGATTCCACCTCTTCTGCTTCTTCTTCCCTTCCCTTCCCTTCCCCTCCTTCTTCCTTTTCCTCCTTTTCTCCTTGTTCCAATTCTTCTTCTTCATCTCACCTCCTTCCCCTACTTCTTCTTCCTCCTCTTGTTCACCTTCTTCACTTTCCACATCTTCTTCTTCTTCCTTTTCTTCTCCTTCTTCAACTTCTTCTACTTACACTCCTTCTTCCTCTTCTTATCTTTCTTCCACTTCTCCTGCCTCCTATTGTTCTCTTTCTTCCACTTCTTCCTCATCCTCTCTTTTCCTTTCTTTTCTTCCTCTTCATCTCCTTCTTCTTCTTCCTCTTCTTCGTCATATCCCTCTTTTTCTCCTTCTTCTGCTTCCACTTGCATTTCTACCTCTTGTTCTCCTTCTTCCACTTCTTCTCCATCATCCCCATTCCTTCAACTACTTCTTCTTTTTCCTCTTGTGCACCTTCTTCCACTTCTACTACATCCACTTGTTCTTCTTCTTCCCTCTCTTCCCCTTCTTGCCCTTGTTCTGCCTACACTACTCTTCTTCCTCCCCTTCTTCTTCTCCTCCTTGTTCCACTTCTTCTTCATCCCCTTTCCTTCCATTGCTTCTTCTTCCTCCTGTTTTTCTCATTCTTCCACTTCTTCTTCTTCTTCCTATTGTTGTCTTTCTTCCACTTGCACTTCTTGCTTTTCTTCTCTTTCTTCCACTTCTTCTTCTTCCTCTTCTTCTCCTTCTGCCACCTTTTCTCCCTCCTCCCGTTCTCCTTCTTCCACTTCTTCTCCTTTATCTCCTTTCATTCCACTACTTCTACCACTTCTTCTACTTCTACTTGTTGTTCTTCTTCATTTTCGTCTCCTTCTTCTGCTTCTTCTGCTTACACTTCTTCTTCTTCCTCTTCTTCCTTTTCTTCTCCTTCCACAACTTCTTCTTCTTTCCTTTCCGTCTTCACCTTCCTCTTTTTCTCCATCCCCCACTTCTGTTGCTTGCCATTGTTGCTCTTCCTCTTCTTCTCCTTCCCCCAAATCTTATGCATACACTTCTTCTTCTTCTTCCTCTTCTCCTCCAGATTCCACCTCTTCTTTTTCTTCTTCCCTTCTCTTCCCTTCCCCTCCTTCTTCCTTTTCCTCCTTTTCTCCTTATTCCAATTCTTCTTCTTCATCTCACCTTCTTCCCCTACTTCTTCTTCCTTTTCTTCTCCTTCTTCCACTTCTTCCAGTTACACTCCTTCTTCTTCCTCTACTTATCTTTCTTCCACTTCTTCCTCATCCTCTCTTTTCCTTTCTTTTCTTCCTCTTCATCTCCTTCTTCTTCTTCCTTTCCTTCGTCATATCCCTCTTTTTCTCCTTCTTCTACTTCCACTTGCATTTCTACCTCTTTCTCCTTCTTCCACTTCTTCTCCATCATCCCCACTTCTTCAACTACTTCTTCTTCTTCCTCTTGTTCACCTTCTTCCACTTCTACTACATCACCTGTTCTGCTTCTTCCCTCTCTTTTCCTTCTTGCCCTTCTTCTGCCTAGACTACTTCTTCTTCCTCCCCTTCTTCTTCTCCTCCTTGTTCCACTTCTTCTTCATCCCCTTTCATTCCATTGCTTCTTCTTCCTCCTCTATTTTTGATTCTTCCACTTCTTCTTCTTCTTCCTATTGTTCTCCTTCTTCCACTTGCACTTCTTCCTTTTCTTCTCGTTCTTCCACTTCTTCTTCTTCCTCTTCTTCTCCTTCTGCCACCTCTTCTCCCTCCTCCCGTTCTCCTTCTTCCAGTTTTTCTTCTTCATGTCCTTTCATTGCACTATTTCCTCCTATTCCTCTTATTCTCTCCTTCTACCACTTCTTCTACTTCTACTTGTTGTTCTTCTTCATTTTCGTCTCCTTCTTCTGCTTCTTCTACTTACACTTCTTCTTCTTCCTCTTCTTCTATTTCTTCTCCTTCCACAACTTCTTCTTTCCTTTCCGTCTTCTCCTTCCTCTTTTTCTCCATCTCCCACTTCTGTTGCTTCCCATTGTTGCTCTTCCTTCTCTTCTCCTTCCCCTAAATCTTATGCTTACACTTCTTCTTCTTCTTCCTCTTCTCCCTTAGATTCCACTTCTTCTGCTTGTTCTTCCCTTCGCTTCCCTTCCGGCCCTTCTTCCTTTTCCTCCTTTTCTCTTTGTTCCAATTCTTCTTCTTCATCTCACCTCCTTCCACTACTTCTTCTTCGTCCTCTTGTTCACCTTCTTCAACTTCTTCACTTTCCACATCTTCTTCTTCTTCCTTTTCTTCTCCTTCTTCCACTTCTTCTAGTTACTCTCCTTCATCTTCCTCTTCTTATCTTTCTTCCACTTCTCCTGCCTCCTCTTGTTCTCTTTCTTCCACTTCTTCTTCATCCTCTCCCTAACTTTCTTTTCTTCCCCTTTATCTCCTTCTTCTTTTTCCTTTCCTTCGTCATCATCCTCACTTCTTCAACTACTTCTTCTTCTTCCTCTTGTTCACCTTCTTCCACTTCTACTACATCACTTGTTCTGCTTCTTCCCTCTCTTCTACTTCTTGCCCTTCTTCTGCCTAGACTACTTCTTCTTCCTCCCCTTCTTCTTCTCCTCCTTGTTCAACTTCTTCTTCATCCCCTTTCATTCCATTGCTTCTTCTTCCTCCTCTATTTTTGATTCTTCCACTTCTTCTTCTTCTTCCTATTGTTCTCCTTCTTCCACTTGCACTTCTTCCTTTTCTTCTCGTTCTTCCACTTCTTCTTCTTCCTCTTCTTCTCCTTCTGCCACCTCTTCTCCCTCCTCCCGTTCTCCTTCTTCCAGTTTTTCTTCTTCATCTCCTTTCATTGCACTATTTCCTCCTATTCCTCTTATTCTCTCCTTCTACCACTTCTTCTACTTCTACTTGTTGTTCTTCTTCATTTTCGTCTCCTTCTTCCGCTTCTTCTACTTACACTTCTTCTTCTTCCTCTTCTTTTATTTCTTCTCCTTCCACAACTTCTTCTTTCCTTTTCGTCTTCTCCTTCCTCTTTTTCTCCATCCCCCACTTCTGTTGCTTCCCATTGTTGCTCTTCCTCTTCTTCTCCTTCCCCTAAATCTTATGCTTACACTTCTTCTTCTTCTTCCTCTTCTCCTCCAGATTCCACTTCTTCTGCTTGTTCTTCCCTTCGCTTCCCTTCCGGCCCTTCTTCCTTTTCCTCCTTTTCTCCACGTTCCAATTCTTCTTCTTCATCTCACCTACTTCCACTACTTCTTCTTCGTCCTCTTGTTCACCTTCTTCAACTTCTTCACTTTCCACATCTTCTTCTTCTTCCTTTTCTTCTCCTTCTTCCACTTCTTCTAGTTACTCTCCTTCTTCTTCCTCTTCTTATCTTTCATCCACTTCTCCTGCCTCCTCTTGTTCTCTTTCTTCCACTTCTTCTTCATCCTCTCCCTTCCTTTCTTTTCTTCCTCTTTATCTCCTTCTTCTTTTTCCTTTCCTTCGTCATATCCCTCTTTTTCTCCTTCTTTTGCTTCCACTTGCATTTCTACCTCTTGTTCTCCTTCTTCCACTTCTTCTCCATCATCGCGAATCCTTCAACTACTTCTTCTTCTTCCTCTTGTTCACCTTCTTCCACTTCTACTACATCACCTGTTCTGCTTCTTCCCTCTCTTCTCCTTCTTGCCCTTCTTCTGCCTAGACTACTTCTTCTTCCTCCCCTTCTTCTTCTCCTCCTTGTTCCACTTCTTCTTCATCCCCTTTCATTCCATTGCTTCTTCTTCCTCCTCTATTTTTGATTCTTCCACTTCTTCTTCTTCTTCCTATTGTTCTCCTTCTTCCACTTGCACTTCTTCCTTTTCTTCTCGTTCTTCCACTTCTTCTTCTTCCTCTTCTTCTCCTTCTGCCACCTCTTCTCCCTCCTCCCGTTCTCCTTCTTCCAGTTTTTCTTCTTCATGTCCTTTCATTGCACTATTTCGTCCTATTCCTTTTATTCTCTCCTTCTACCACTTCTTCTACTTCTACTTGTTGTTCTTCTTCATTTTCGTCTCCTTCTTCCGCTTCTTCTACTTACACTTCTTCTTCTTCCTCTTCTTCTATTTCTTCTCCTTCCACAACTTCTTCTTTCCTTTCCGTCTTCTCCTTCCTCTTTTTCTCCATCCCCCACTTCTGTTGCTTCCCATTGTTGCTCTTCCTTCTCTTCTCCTTCCCCTAAATCTTATGCTTAAACTTCTTCTTCTTCTTCCTCTTCTCCTCCAGATTCCACTTCTTCTGCTTGTTCTTCCCTTCGCTTCCCTTCCGGCCCTTCTTCCTTTTCCTCCTCTTCTCCTTGTTCCAATTCTTCTTCTTCATCTCACCTCCTTCCACTTCTTCTTCTTCGTCCTCTTGTTCACCTTCTTCAACTTCTTCACTTTCCACATCTTCTTCTTCTTCCTTTTCTTCTCCTTCTTCCACTTCTTCTAGTTACTCTCCTTCTTCTTCCTCTTCTTATCTTTCTTCCACTTCTCCTGCCTCCTCTTGTTCTCTTTCTTCCACTTCTTCTTCATCCTCTCCCTTCCTTTCTTTTCTTCCTCTTTATCTCCTTCTTCTTTTTCCTTTCCTTCGTCATCATCCCCACTTCTTCAACTACTTCTTCTTCTTCCTCTTGTTCACCTTCTTCCACTTCTACTACATCACTTGTTCTGCTTCTTCCCTCTCTTCTCCTTCTTGCCCTTCTTCTGCCTAGACTACTTCTTCTTCCTCCCCTTCTTCTTCTCCTCCTTGTTCCACTTCTTCTTCATCCCCTTTCATTCCATTGCTTCTTCTTCCTCCTCTATTTTTGATTCTTCCACTTCTTCTTCTTCTTCCTATTGTTCTCCTTCTTCCACTTGCACTTCTTCCTTTTCTTCTCGTTCTTCCACTTCTTCTTCTTCCTCTTCTTCTCCTTCTGCCACCTCTTCTCCCTCCTCCCGTTCTCCTTCTTCCAGTTTTTCTTCTTCATCTCCTTTCATTGCACTATTTCCTCCTATTCCTCTTATTCTCTCCTTCTACCACTTCTTCTACTTCTACTTGTTGTTCTTCTTCATTTTCGTCTCCTTCTTCCGCTTCTTCTACTTACACTTCTTCTTCTTCCTCTTCTTTTATTTCTTCTCCTTCCACAACTTCTTCTTTCCTTTTCGTCTTCTCCTTCCTCTTTTTCTCCATCCCCCACTTCTGTTGCTTCCCATTGTTGCTCTTCCTCTTCTTCTCCTTCCCCTAAATCTTATGCTTACACTTCTTCTTCTTCTTCCTCTTCTCCTCCAGATTCCACTTCTTCTGCTTGTTCTTCCCTTCGCTTCCCTTCCGGCCCTTCTTCCTTTTCCTCCTTTTCTCCTTGTTCCAATTCTTCTTCTTCATCTCACCTCCTTCCACTACTTCTTCTTCGTCCTCTTGTTCACCTTCTTCAACTTCTTCACTTTCCACATCTTCTTCTTCTTCCTTTTCTTCTCCTTCTTCCACTTCTTCTAGTTACTCTCCTTCTTCTTCCTCTTCTTATCTTTCTTCCACTTCTCCTGCCTCCTCTTGTTCTCTTTCTTCCACTTCTTCTTCATCCTCTCCCCTCCTTTCTTTTCTTCCTCTTTATCTCCTTCTTCTTTTTCCTTTCCTTCGTCATATCCCTCTTTTTCTCCTTCTTCTGCTTCCACTTGCATTTCTACCTCTTGTTCTCCTTCTTCCACTTCTTCTCCATCATCGCGAATCCTTCAACTACTTCTTCTTCTTCCTCTTGTTCAACTTCTTCCACTTCTACTACATCACTTGTTCTGCTTCTTCCCTCTCTTCTCCTTCTTGCCCTTCTTCTGCCTAGACTACTTCTTCTTCCTCCCCTTCTTCTTCTCCTCCTTGTTCCACTTCTTCTTCATCCCCTTTCATTCCATTGCTTCTTCTTCCTCCTCTTTTTTTGATTCTTCCACTTCTTCTTCTTCTTCCTATTGTTCTCCTTCTTCCACTTGCACTTCTTCCTTTTCTTCTCGTTCTTCCACTTCTTCTTCTTTGTCTTCTTCTCCTTCTACCACCTCTTCTCCTTCCTCCCGTTCTATTTCTTCCACTTCTTCTTCTTCATCTCCTTTCATTCCACTACTTCCACTTCTTCTACTTCTACTTGTTGTTCTTCTTCATTTTCGTCTCCCTATTCCGCTTGTGATGCTTACCCTTCTTCTTGTTCCTCTTCTTCCATTTCTTCTCCTACCACAAATTCTTCTTCTTTCCTTTCCATCTTACACTTCTTCTTCTTTTTCCTCTTCTCCTCCAGATTCCAGTTCTTCTGCTTCTTCTTCCCTTCCCTTGCTTTCCTTCTTCCTTTTCCTCCTTTTCTCCTTGTTCCAATTCTTTTTCTTCATCTCACCTCCTTCCACTACTTCTTCTTCCTCCTCTTGTTCACCTTCTTCAATTTCTTCACTTTCCACATCTTCTTCTTATTCCTTTTCTTCTCCTTCTTCCAGTTCTTCTAGTTACTCTCCTTCTTCTTCCTCTTCTTATCTTTCTTCCACTTCTCCTGCCTCCTCTTGTTCTCTTTCTTCCACTTCTTCTTCATCCTCTCCTTTCCTTTCTTTTCTTCCTCTTTATCTCCTTCTTCTACTTCCTTTTCTTCGTCATATCCCTCTTTTTCTCCTTCTTCTGCTTCCACTTGCATTTCTACCTCTTGTTCTCCTTCTTCCACTTCTTCTCCATCATCCCCACTCCTTCAACTACTTCTTCTTCTTCCCGTTGTTCAGCTTCTTCCACTTCTACTACATCACTTTTTCTTCTTCTTCCCTCTCTTCTCCTTCTTGCCCTTCTTCTGCCTACACTACCTTTTCTTCCTCCCCTTCTTCTTCTCCTCCTTGTTCCACTTCTTCTTCATCCCCTTTGATTCCATTGCCTTTTCTTTCACCGCTTTTTCTGATTCTTCCACTTCTTCTTCTTCTTCCTATTGTTCTCCTTCTTCCACTTGCACTTCTTCCTTTTCTTCTCGTTCTTCCACTTCTTCTTCTTTCTCTTCTTCTCCTTCTGCCACCTCTTCTCCCTCCTCTCGTTCTCTTTCTTCCACTTCTTCTTCTTCATCGCCTTTCATTCCACTACTTCCACTTCTTCTACTTCTCCTTGTTGTTCTTCTTCATTTTTGTCTCCTTCTTCCGCTTCTTCGGCTTACACTTCTTCTTCTTCCTCTTCTTCCATTTCTTCTCCTTCCACAACTTCTTCTTCTTTGCTTTCCGTCTTACAATTCTTCTTCTTTTTCCTCTTCTCCTCCAGATTCCACTTCTTCTGCTTCTTTTTCCCTTCCCTTGCCCTCCTTCTTCCTTTTCCTCCTTTTGTTCTTGTTCCAATTCTTCTTCTTTATCTCACCTCCTGATATGAATCCGCTGTGAGTTTAGGATTCTGAAAGGACCCTAGGAATCTAGCTTGCCGCGTTAACAAAATTCATCAACGTGGAATGCAAACAATTGCAAAAAACAAACTGAATAGAATTAAGATCATACTTTTAGACACAGAATGGAAATTAAAATTTATTGAAATTCAACGATTAAAGGAGTTTTCGAATAGTATAGGACTTTCATGTCATAGAGTTTGCTGGGCAGAATTGAGTATGAATGGAAAAGACAGAAAATGGAATTGGAATTGATAGACTCCACACTTCCAAGGATGGAAGATATGTCTACGAGATTGCACACACAAAGGGGTGAATTACCTTTGATAAATCTCAAAAGATTTGGGATTGTCAAGAACCCAAAGGAGAGAAAACTCACCTAGTTTTTTATTTTCAAAATATTCTGCCTTACATATCAGTCTTGCCCAAATTTATATGCCTAATAAACTCAGCTTGTGTAGGTTTAGTGGCTTTCTAAATTCAACTGAAGTTACAAAATAATAAAAACTAATAATGGGCAGCTTAATAACAAAGTGTAATTGCCAAAGTAAATTAAACATGTATACTAATTAGAATTGATAACCTAGGTGGCTGCAACTTTAATTAGACAATTCTGGTGTTCCACCATTAACTAAGTAAACTCCAAGAAAATGAGTTTAATTTATTCCAAGCTTCTCTTCCATTAAGGTCAAGTATTGCTCTCTTCAGTCCTGAGACAATTAACAATTTTAAACTTTATTTCTTCAATGTTTGGCTCTTTTTGCAAAAGGGCTTCCAATACTTGTTGAATAGCTTCCTTAGCTCTTCTTGTCCTTGCCCTTGTCATAGGTCCTCCAAGTCCTTCAAGCTTCATGTCCTCATCACTCCCCCCCTCTTGAAGAGGATTTGTCCCCAAATCAATAGCATCTTGATCTGCATCAAAGAGAGTTAAATTAGACACATTAAAAGTAGCACTAACATTATACTCATCTGGAAGATCAATCTTATAGGCATTGTCATTGATCTTTTCTAGAACTTGGAAAGGACCATCTCCCCTTGGTTGGAGTTTTGACTTTCTTTGTTTAGGGAACCTTTCCTTTCTCATGTGTACCCAAACCCAATCACCAGGTTGGAACAGGATCTTCTTCCTACCCTTGTTAGCTTGCCTTGCATAACTCTTATTTTTCTTTTCAATTTGAGCCTTCACTTTCTCATGCAGCTTCTTCACATACTCAGCTTTAGCATGTGCTTCATTATGCTTAAACATAGAAATGTTAGGCATGGACAACAAATCAAGAGGAGTCAAAGGATTAAACCCATACACAATTTCAAACAGGGAACAATTAGTCGTGCTATGGACAACCCTATTATAAGCAAATTCAACATGAGGCAAACATGCTTCCCAAGACTTAAGATTTTTCTTTAAAATAGTCCTAAGCAATGTGCCTAAAGTCCTATTGACTACCTCAGTCTGACCATCAGTTTGTGGGTGGCAAGTAGTAGAAGACAACAATTTAGTACCAATTTTACCCCACAAGGTCCTCCAAAAGTGACTAAGGAATTTTGCATCCCTATCACTCACAATGCTCATTGGCAGTCCATGACGTCTAACTATTTCCTTGAAAAATAAATCAGCCACATGGCTAGCATCATCCACCTTTTTGCAAGGAATGAAATGTGCCATCTTGGAAAACCTATCAATAACAACAAACACAGAATCCTTTCCATTCTTTGTTTTAGGCAACCCCAAAACAAAGTCCATAGAAATGTCAGTCTAAGGATATTCAGGAACAAGCAAAGGAGTATACAATCCATGAGGCTTGACCTTAGATTTGGCCTTTTTACACACAATGCAGTGGTCACAAAACTTATGCACATATCGTTTCATATGAGGCCAAAAGAAATGCTCTTGCAAAATCTCCAAAGTCTTTTGCACCTATCACTAGGGCCATGGCTAGAAGGATTGAAGAATACCTAGCCCTTGCAGGCAAAGGAAGACTTCGCCTCCTATGGAGAGTGAAGATATTAGGCTAGGGACTTTAGTTAATAAAATGTAATTTTCCTTTATTTTAATTTTGAGGAGCATTAAGAATTTAATTTGGGACATGTATTTAGTCCATTTTTTATTTTTAGGTGGTGTCCTTGGAATTTAGAGGGTGGATTTAGCTTTTTGGGTCTTTATGAAGGAAATAAGGGGTAGCCTTGATATCTACACCCCTCTTTTCTACATAAACCCCCTAAGCTAATAAGAAGGAATCTTGGCCCTTGGTTTGAGAAACTTGGGCACCAAGTTTGATGATCTAAGGAGGGAATTGTTTCTCAATTCTCCTCCCTTAGATCTCTCCTTTTAATCCTAGCCCTTCTTTTTTAGGTTTTCTTGTTCAAGAGGTTAGCTACTTCTATAAATAGGAGCTCCTCCCTCACTTGTATTTTTTACACTTGAATTTAATCCTAGAGACCATATTGGTTGAGGTTCTTACCTTTGAGTGTCCCCCTTTCTCCTTTGTGAGAGCTTCTAAGAGTTATCAAGGGACCCCTCCCTTGTGGCCTCTCCCCTTTGGCTTATCAAACCTAGTATTTGTGGCGCCTCACCCCATTCCTTTCCTCTCCATAAATCCATTTCCCTTCCAAGTGACCTTAGAAAGGATCCTTTGGTCACGTGATCATCAAAGATCACATCAAAGTGGAACAAGGAGGAGAAAAAGAAGGGGAGGAAGAATACTATAGAAATCAACATAAGCATCACTCACATTCATCATACAATCATCATTCTCCTCAAGAGAACATAAATCATGCTAGGGAACCAAAGGTAGACCTACCCCATTTTCATGGTAGGGAAGATGTTGAGACTTACCTAAATTGGGAAGTCAAAGTGGAACAACTCTTTCGATGCTATGAAATTAGGGAAGAAAGAAAAGTACCTTTGGCCTCCCTGAGTTTTCAAGGTTCTGCTTTGCATTGGTGGGATGGGTTAGTCAAGGATAGGGCCCGTAAACAAATGCCTGACATTCGCTACTGGAATGATTTAAAACCTTGTTTGGGAAGAAGGCACATTCCTTCATATTATGAAAGGGATCTTTTGGATAGGCTTCAAAGACTTAGGCAACATAACCTAAGTATTGAGGAGTATAGACAAAAGATGGAGCTTCTCATACTAAGGGCCAATATCATTGAGGAACCCAATGCCACCCTTGCTAGGTTTTTGTGTGGATTAAGCTCTGACATTAGAGATAAGGTAGAGCTTCTTTAATACTCAAACCTTGATGAGTTGGTAGAACTTTGCGTAAGAGCTGAGAATCAACTCAAGAGAAAAAGCTTTAAAAAAGATTTTCCCTCTTACTCAAAGAGAGACCAACTTAAGGGAAACTCATTCAAGGGTTTTCCCAAAGAGGAACCCAGGCATTTTCAAGATACAAAAGCGCCTCATGTAGAGAGAAAACCCCATACTACTAAGCCTACTGAGAGGCAAAGTAGTATCAAATGCTTCAAATGTCTTGGGAGAGGCCATATTGCCTCTCAATGCCCTAGCAAGAAAACCATGATCATAAGGGGACAAGACATTTGTAGTGAGAATAGCTCATCTTCCTCCTCTAGTGAGAGTGAGGAAGAAGGGGGACATACTTTTGAACAACAGTGTGAGGAAGCTTTTCCTTATGTGGGGGACCTCCTTATGGTTCAAAGGATTCTTGGAAGCCAACCTCTAGAGCTTGGCCAGTCACAAAGAGAGAACATCTTCCATACAAGATGTAAAGTAAATGACAAAGTATGTTCTCTCCTTGTTGATAATGGCTCTTGTTGTAACTGTTGTAGCTCTAGGTTGGTTGAAAAGCTAGCCTTGACTACCATACCCCATCCCAAACCTTACAAATTGCAATGGCTCAATGAGCAAGGGGAGATGGTAGTCAATGAACAAGTTATGGTTCCAATTTCCATAGGATCTTATAATGATGAGATTCTTTGTGACATAGTTCCTATGGAGGCTGGTCATATCCTGTTGGGAAGACCATGGCAATTTGACAAAAAAGCTATTGACCATGGTCATTCCAACCAAATAATTCTCACCCATAATGAAAATCGCTTCAAATTGTATCCTTTGTCACCTTCTCGAGTAGCTGAAGATCAATTTGCGATGAAAAAGAAAAGAGTTGAGGAAAAACAAAAACAAAAAAAATACAACAAGCTTTACCCTTAAAGCTTGAAAAGGGTAAAGAGAGAGAGTCGGAAGGTGATGCCCCTTCGAAAGGGAATATTAGTAAAAAGAGCCTATTTGCTACTAAACGCGATTTAAAAGAAGCTCCTTTGACTAACAAGCCCTTTTATCTCCTCTTTTGCAAAGAAGCATCAAATCCTTCTCCCATTTTGCATTCTTCTGCTGAGAGCACTGCCACAGCCCATGCACATGAGCACCTTCCTCAAGGGGTTCAAGATATTTTAAAAGAATTTGATGAAATATTCCCTAATGAGGTTCTGAAAGGACTTCCTCCCATTAGGGGTATAGAACATCAAATTGATTTGGTACCTGGCGCAAGTCTACCTAATAGACCTGCCTATAGGACCAACCCCATGAAGACCCAAGAGATTGAGTCTCAAGTGAATGAGCTATTGGATAAGGGTTGGGTTCAAAAGAGCCTAAGCCCTTGTGCTGTGCCAGTCTTATTGGTGCCCAAGAAGAATGGCCAATGGAGGATGTGTGTTGATTGTCGTGCAATTAACAACATCACCATCAAATATAGGCACCCAATCCCCCGTGTTGATGGCATGTTGGATGAATTGCATGGGGCAAACATATTTTCAAAAATAGATCTTAGAAGTGGTTACCACCAAATAAGGATCAAAGATGGTGATGAGTGGAAAACTGCTTTTAAGACTAAATTTGGTCTTTATGAGTGGTTGGTTATGCCTTTTGGGCTAACTAATGCCCCAAGCACATTCATGCACTTAATGAATATGTACTTAGGGATTGCCTTGGTAAATTTTGTATAGTTTACTTTGATGACATTTTAGTTTACTCTAGGAACCTAGATGATCATTTAGGACATCTAAGGCATGTTTTTTCTCTTCTTAGGAGTAATCATCTTTTTGGTAACTTAGAAAAATGCACTTTTTGTGTAGATAGTGTAGTTTTCCTAGGTTTTGTAGTTAGCACAAAAGGGGTTCATGTTGACCCCGAAAAGATAAAAGCTATTCAAGAATGGCCCACCCCAAAGAGAGTGATAGAGATCAAAAGCTTTCATGGTCTCGCTGGATTTTATAGGCGCTTTGTGCCTAATTTCTCCACGCTCTTCGCACCAATAAATGATTTGGTGAAAAAGGAAGTTCCTTTCCTTTGGGGTGAGAAACAAGAGAAAGCCTTCCAGCTAATTAAGCATAAACTGACCCATGCACCAGTCTTGGCATTACCTGACTTTCCTAAAACATTTGAACTTCAATGTGATGCCTCTGGTGTAGGTGTAGGGGCTGTCTTGTTGCAAGGAGGGCACCCCATTGCGTATTTCAGTGAAAAACTCAATGGTGCCCCCCTCAACTACCCCACCTATGATAAGGAGTTTTATGCTCTAATTAGGGTCCTTCAAACTTGGGAGCATTACCTTGCTCCCAAGGAGTTTGTCATTCATAGTGACCATGAGTCACTAAAATATTTGAGGGGTCAAGGTAAATTGAACAAAAGGCATGCAACATGGGTGGAATATCTTGAATCCTTCCCTTATGTCATCAAGTACAAGAAAGGAAAACAAAATGTGGTGGCTGATGCTCTTTCTAGGCGTCATGCCCTTTATTCATCCTTGAGTGCAAAAATCTTGGGATTTGATGACATTCGGGCTATGTATCTATCTGATAAGGATTTCGGCCCCATATTTGCTACCTCTGCATCTGCATTTGCATTAAAGGCCCATGATGGGTACTTCATCAACGAGGGGTATCTTTACAAAGGGAGTAAGCTTTGTATACCCCAAGGATCAATTAGGAACTTACTTACAAAAGAGAGCCATGAAGGTGGGCTCATGGGGCATTTTGGGATTTCAAAAACCCTCATGCTTTTACAAGAGAAATTCTTTTGGCCCCATATGCGTAGAGATGTCCACAGACATTGCTCTAAATGTATAGCTTGCTTGCAAGCAAAGTCTAAAGCAATGCCTCATGGACTTCTGCACCTTGGGAGGATATTAGCATGGATTTCATCCTTGGGCTCCCAAAAACCCAACGAGGTGCAGACTCCATATTTGTGGTGGTGGACCGATTTTCAAAAATGGCCCATTTTATTCCCTGCCACAAAGTGGATGATGCGAGCAACATCGTAAGACTTTTCTTTAAAGAGGTTGTCCGATTGCATGGTATACCCTCTTCAATAGTTTCAGATAGGGATGTGAAGTTCCTTAGCCATTTTTGGAAAACTCTTTGGGCTAAGCTGGGAACTAAACTTCTTTTTTCCACTAGCTGTCACCCTCAAACTGATGGGCAAACAGAAGTGGTGAATAGATCTTTATCCACTATGCTAAGGGCTCTCCTTAAAGGCAAGCATAAGTCTTGGGATGAGTACCTTCCCCACATTGAATTTGCTTATAACCGGGTGGTTCATAGAACCACCAAGCATTCTCCTTTTGAGGTGATCTATGGCTTTAATCCTCGTACTCCTCTAGATCTTTTACCTCTTCCTCTTTCTGTTGTTGTGCATAAAGAAGGAGAGGCAAAAGCTATTTTGGTAAAACAATTACATGAGAGGGTTAAAGTTAACATAGAGCGCCAATCCTTGAGAGATGCTACTTTCACCAATAGGGGGAGGAAAGAAGTCATCTTTGAAAAGGGCGACTGGGTATGGCTTCACTTGAGAAAGGATAGATTTCCTTCTCAAAGGAAGTCCAAACTTAGCCCTAGAGGAGATGGACCTTTCCAAATCCTTGAGTGGATCGGTAATAATGCCTATGTTTTAGATCTGCCTGAGGGTTATGGGGTAGGCACCAGTTTTAATGTTTCTGATTTCTCTCTATTTGTAGGTGCTGAAAATGACGAAGACCCCATGGATTTGAGGTCAAATCCTCTTCAAGGGGGAGGAGATGATGTGACCATGCCTAGCCAAGGACCTATCACTAGGGCCATGGCTAGAAGGATTGAAGAAGACCTAGCCCTTGCAGACAAAGGAAGACTTCACCTCCTATGGAGAGTGAAGATATTAGGCTAGGGACTTTAGTTAATAAAATGTAATTTTCCTTTATTTTAATTTTGAGGAGCATTAAGAATTTAATTTGGGACATGTATTTAGTCCATTTTTTATTTTTAGGAGGTGTCTTAGGAATTTAGAGGGTGGATTTAGCTTTTTGGGTCTTTATGAAGGAAATAAGGGGTAGCCTTGATATCTACACCCCTCTTTTCTACATAAACCCCCTAAGCTAATAAGAAGGAATCTTGGCCCTTGGTTTGAGAAACTTGGGCACCAAGTTTGATGATCTAAGGAGGGAATTGTTTCTCAATTCTCCTCCCTTAGATCTCTCCTTTTAATCCTAGCCTTTCTTTTTTAGGTTATCTTGTTCAAGAGGTTAACTACCTCTATAAATAGGAGCTCCTCCCTCACTTGTATTTTTTACATTTGAATTTAATCCTAGAGACCATATTGGTTGAGGTTCTTACCTTTGAGTGTCCCCCTTTCTCCTTTGTGAGAGCTTCTAAGAGTTATCAAGGGACCCCTCCCTTGTGGCCTCTCCCCTTTGGCTTACCAAACCTAGTATTTGTGGCGCCTCACCCCATTCCTTTCCTCTCCATAAATCCATTTCCCTTCCAAGTACCTTAGAAAGGATCCTTTGGGCACGTGATCATCAAAGATCACATCAGGAGGAAGAAGAAGCAATGGATGGAAAGGGGATGAAGAAGAAGTGGCACAAGGAGGAGAAGAAGAAGGGGAGGAAGAAGAAGAAGTGTAGGCAGAAGAAGGGCAAGAAGGAGAAGAGAGGGAAGAAGAAGAGCAAGTGGATGTAGTAGAAGTGGAAGAAGGTGAACAAGAGGAACAAGAAGAAGTAGTTGAAGGAGTGGGGATGATGGAGAAGAAGTGGAAGAAGGAGAACAAGAGGTAGAAATGCAAGTGGAAGCAGAAGAAGGAGAAAAAGAGAGATATGACGAAGAAAAGAAGAAGAAGAAGGAGATGAAGATGAAGAAAAGAAAGGAAAGGAGAGGATGAAGAAGAAGTGGAAGAAAGAGAACAAAAGGAGGCAGGAGAAGTGGAAGAAAGATAAGAAGAGGAAGAAGAAGGAGAGTAACTAGAAGAAGTGGAAGAAGTAGAAGAAAAGGAAGACAAAGAAAATATGGAAAGTGAAGAAGGTGAACAAGAGGAGGAAGAAGAAGTAGTGCAAGGAGGTGAGGTGAAGAAGAAGAATATGAACAAGGAGAAAAGGAGGAAAAGGAAGAAGGAGGGGAAGGGAAGGGAAGAAGAAGCAGAAGAAGTGGAATCTGGAAGAGAAAAGGAAGAAGAAGAAGAAGTGTAAGCATAAGATTTGGGGGAAGGAGAAGAAGAGGAAAAGCAACTATGGGAAGCAACAGAAATGGGGGATGGAGAAAAAGAGGAAGGAGAAGACGGAAAGGAAAGAAGGAGAGGTTGTCGAAGGAGAGGAAATGGAAGAAGAGGAAGAAAAGAAGGGTAAGTAGAAGAAGCAGAAGAAGGAGACGAAAATGAAGAAGAACAACAAGTAGAAGTAGAAGAAGTGGTAGAAGGAGAGAATAAGAGGAATAGGAGGAAGTAGTGGAATGAAAGGAGATGAAGAAGAAGAAGTGGTAGAAGAAGAACGGGAGGAGGCAGAAGAGGTGGCAGAAGGAGAAGAAGCGGAAGAAGAAAAAGTGGAAGAACGAGAAGAAAAGGAAGAAGTGCAGGTGGAAGAAGGAGAACAATAAGAAGAAGAAGAAGAAGAAGTGGAAGAATGAGAAAAAGAAGAGGAAGAAGAAGCAATGGAAGGAAAAGCGATGAAGAAGAAGTGGAATAAGGAGGAGAAGAAGAAGGGGAGGAAGAAGAAGTAGTGCAGGCAGAAGAAGAGCAAGAAGGAGAAGAGAGGGAACAAGAAGAACAAGTGGATGTAGTAGAAGTGGAAGAATGTGAACAAGAGGAAGAAGAAGTAGTAGTTGAAGGAGTGGGGATAATGGAGAAGAAGTGGAAGAAGGAGAACAAGAGGTAGAAATGCAAGTGGAATCAGAATAAGGAGAAAAAGAGGGATATGACAAAGGAAAGGAAGAAGAAGAAGGAGATGAAGAGGAAGAAAAGAAAGGAAAGGAGAGGATGAAGAAGAAGTGCAAGAAAGAGAACAAGAGGAGGCAGGAGAAGTGGAAGAAAGATAAGAAGAGGAAGAAGAAGGAGACTAACTGGAAGACGTGGAAGAAGGAGAAGAAAAGGAAGAAGAAGAAGATGTGGAAAGTGAAGAAGGTGAACAAGAGGAGGTAGAAGAAGTAGTGGAAGGAGGTGGGATGAAGAAGAAGAATTGGAACAAGAAGAAAAGTAGGAAAAGGAAGAAGGAGGGGAAGGGAAAAGAAGAAGAAGAAAAAGAAGTGGAATCTGGAGGAGAAGAGGAAGAAGACGAAGAAGTGTAAGCATAATATTTGGGGGAAGGAGAAGAAGAGGAAGAGCAACAATGGGAAGCAACATAAGTGGGGATGGAGAAAAAGAGGAAGGAGAAGACAGAAAGGAAAGAAGAAGAAGTTGTGGAAGGAGAAGAATTGGAAGAAGAAATGGAAGAAAAGGAAGAAGAAGAAGTGTAAGCAGAAGAAGTGGAAGAAGGAGACGAAAATGAAGAAGAACAACAAGTAGAAGTAGAAGAAGTTGTAGAAGGAGAGAATAAGAGGAATAGGAGGAAGTAGTGGAATGAAAGGAGATGAAGAAGAAGAAGTTGAAGAAGGAGAACGGGAGGAGGGAAAAGAGGTGGCAGAAGGAGAAGAAGAGGAAGAAGAAGTGGAAGAACGAGAAGAAAAGGAAGAAGTGCAAGTGGAAGAAGGAGAACAATAGGAAGAAGAAGAAGAAGTGGAAGAATGAGAAGAAAAGGAGGAAGAAGAAGCAATGGAAGGAAAGGGGATGAAGAAGAAGTGGAACAAGGAGGAGAACAAGAAGGGGATGAAGAAGAAGTAGTGTAGGTAGAAGAATGGCAAGAAGGAGAAAAGAGGGAAGAAGAAGAACAAGTGGATGTAGTAGAAGTGGAACAAGGTGAACAAGAGGAAGAAGAAGTAGTAGTTGAAGGAGTGGGGATGATGGAGAAGAAGTGGAAGAAGGAGAACAAGAGGTAGAAATGCAAGTGGAAGCAGAAGAAAGAGAAAAAGAGGGATATGACGAAGGAAAGGAAGAAGAACAAGGAGATGAAGAGGAAGAAAAGAAAGGAAAGGAGAGGATGAAGAAGAAGTGGAAGAAAGAGAACAAGAGGAGGCAGGAGAAGTGGAAGAAAGATAAGAAGAGGAAGAAGAAGGAGAGTAACTAGAAGGAGTGGAAGAAGGAGAAGAAAAGGAAGAAGAAGAAGATGTGGAAAGTGAAGAAGGTGAACAAGAAGAGGAAGAAGAAGTAGTGGAAGGAGGTGAGATGAAGAAGAAGAATTGGAACAAGGAGAAAAGGAGGAAAAGGAAGAAGGAAGGGAATGGAAGGGAAGAAGAAGCAGAAGAAATGGAATCTGGAGGAGAAGAGGAAGAAGAAGAAGAAGTGTAAGCATAAGATTTGGGGGAAGGAAAAGAAGAGGAAGAGCAACAATGGGAAGCAACAGAAGTGGGGGATGGAGAAAAAGAGGAAGGAGAAGACGGAAAGGAAAGAAGAAGAAGTTGTGGAAGGAGAAGAAATGGAAGAAGAGGAAGAAGAAGAAGTGTGATGAGGACACAGCTACAAACAAAGACAGTAAGGTGCTTGAAGGACTTGGGACACCTATGACAAGGGCAAGAGCTAGGAAAGCAAAAAAAGCTTTACAACAAGTGGTAGCAACAATTTTGGAAGCTGCACCTAATGAAAGGACATAGAGGCAAAATTAATTCAATGCATGGTCATCATTGAAGATTCATGAAATAGAGGATGTTGCTGCAAAGTTATTTTAATCAAAGTGGGTTTAATTAACTAAAGTTGTAAAAAGTATTGGTACTGTTGTGTTATTTGCCATGCTTTAAAAACAGTTTATTTTAATTTTTCTTTTATTTTGGAGTGTTGAATTTTAGTGGTTGTCTAGTTTTCCTTCAGTGTGGCTGTTGCCTTTTCATATGCACCAGTTGGGAGGTTATTTAATAAATAAGCCTCAATCAATGTTAGTAAATGGTGCATTTATTTCTTGGCTTTATGGAATTCCTATATGTATTGCATTTCAATGGAAATAGACAGACTTTGCTTTGGATAAAACTTTTCTTGAGAGAGTGTATCTCCTAGGTTCTTGGCTGAACCAAGCTCGAGACTTATCAAGGGCCTTCCACCCCTTGTGGCATCTTTGAGACTTATCTTCCTTCCCGGAAGTGGCGTCTCCCCCAAAATCACCATCATCCCCAATTCTTACCTTTTTGTTTTTCCATTCTAACAAATAGTCCTAATCGGTCCGTTCTGAATTTGTGGCAAGGGGAATTCACATCATTTGGTATCAGAGCTAGTTGTTAGGACTAGGTTTTGGACACTGCTTCAAGGTTCTAGGGCGCAGTACTTGGCTGTCTGAGACGCAATTTCCTTTCACTCATAACTCACATTTTATAGAGTCAATTTCGGTGATTCGTGAGTGGAAATTGCTCCTCAGAACGTGAACTTTCACCTGGATGTTGAATCGTTCACTTCGGAGTTATGCAGCGTGAGATACAGTGGCGTGACATTGGCTGGCTTGGAGAATTTGGTAACATCTTTCCTTTTGTTCTTAGTGTCGATAACATCATCTGATATTGATAATCACCCTGCCTAAGTCATTGCAAAAGTTAAGCCTATAAAAAAAACACAAAAGAAAGCAAAGAAAAAAAAAAGAGAAGAAAAAAAAAACAAAAGAAAAGGTTATGGCTGAATGATCCATCTATTTAGGACAGAAACTTAACCAATTGTAAGGTGATATATTGGCTGTTTTTGTGAAGGATTGTTTCTGCAACTGTTTAGGGCATTAAATTGTATTAGAGTTTTCTTTTTGTCTGGCCTTTTGCGTTCGCTATTTTGTGAGGTAGTGGTGTTTAAAGTCTCATACATTAGGGTAAATTGGAGCCTTTTGTTGGTAAATTTTGTTGTTCAACTGTTTTCCAAACTGCACCTGATACGTACCAAAATTTTGCTACATTGTGCGGACTGTTCTTGAAAAAAAAAAAAGAAGAAAAATAGTCCTATTTGATTTTGTTAAGAACCCAAGTAGAGTACAAGAGAGGTAAAAGGCTGTGTGCACATTAGAGAAAAAGCCAAAAAAGAGAGCATTAAACACGAGTGTACATTCTTGAGTGTAAACACGTGAGAAGAGTGGTGAGGGCCTATTACTTCAATTTTATTTTTTTCTGATTAAATGGTAGGTACAAGAGGTGAAGAAACCCCTCCTAATGGAGGAGGTAATAGACTCATGATTGAAGCAATTACAAACCAAGTACAAAGAATGTTGAGAGAACATACAAAGGAGTTATATGGGAGGATTGAGGTACTTGAGAATCGTGGAAATAATGAGGATAATAGGAGAAGAAGAGACAATGATGGTGAACCTAGGCGAAACTGGATTGAAGGAGTGAAGCTGAATATTCCCTCATTCAAAGGAAGGAGTGATCCAGAAGCCTATTTGGGGTGGGAACTGAAAATTGAACATGTATTCTCTTGTAACAACTATACAGAGGAGCAAAAAGTTAAAATGGCAGCTGCTGAATTTTCTGATTATGCGCTTATTTGGTGGAACAAGTATCAAAGGGAGAGGGTGAGAAATGAAGAACCAATAGTAGATACATGGGCTGAAATGAGGACCATCATGAGGAAGAGATATGTGCCAGCTAGATACAATAGAGATTTGAAGCTTAAACTTCAGAAATTATCTCAAGGAAATAGGAGTGTTGAAGAGTATTTTAAAGACTTGGAAATGACTATGATGCGGGCTAAAGTCAATAAAGATAGTGAGGACATTATGGCTCGATTTTTGAGTGGATTAAATAATGAAATCAGAGATGTTGTTGAATTGCAGGAATATATTGAGTTAGAAGATTTGTTGCACAAAGCTATACAGGTAGAACAACAACTCAAAAGGAAGTGAACTATGAGAAAGGGTTCTTCCAATTTTAACAACACAAATTGGAGGGACAAGTCCAAGAAGGAGGGATCTTCCTTACCTAGGGAACAAGGTTCAAAGTCTTCAAGTGGTAAACACGTTCCTAACCCTTGCACTTCTTCTACTTCCAAGATTAATACAATTAAATGTTTTAAATGTTTGGGTAAAGGTCATATTGCTTTAAATTGTCCAAACTAGAAAAGAAAAATTTTGGGGGACAATGAGATTGCAACTATTGAGGTTAAGGGTAAGGTTGAGATTCAAAAAGGAAGCTTATTTCAAACTAGATGTTCAATTGAAGGAAAGATTTGCTCAATCATTATTTATGGAGCAAATTGTACCAATCTGGCTAGTTCAAGCAAATTGAATTTAGCGACTACACCACACCCACAACCTTACAAACTTCAAAGTCTTGGTGAAAATGGTGGCATATCTGTGAATAAGCAAGTTGAAGGGAAGTTTTCCATTGGAAAATATGAAGATCTTGTGTTGTGTGATGTGGTGCCCATGGATGCTTGCCACTTACTTCTTGGTAAATCATGGCAAGTTGAAAGAAATGTGAATTACAATGAGAAAACAAATAAAATTTCTTTTATGCACCAAGGATGAAAATTGAGAATTGCATTACTTTCACCTAAAGAAGCAATTGAGGATTTAATCAGGTTGAAAACAAAAATAGGACAAGAGAGAAAAGAGGAAAAAGAAAAAGAAATAAAAGAAAAATATTTGAGAGAAAAAGAAATGAGAGAAAAGGAGTTAAGGGAAAAAGAAAAAGAAATAAAAGAGAACGAGTTGCAAGAAAAAGGAGAGATGAGTGAAACACATAAAAAGAGTGGAAATAAAAAGAGTGAAACACATAAGGGGAATAAAAGTGAAACACTTGAAAGAAAAAAGAGTTGTTTAGCAAAAAAGAGTGAGGTGAAGAGGGTGATGCTTGCAAAAAAACCACTTTACGTGTTGTATTGCAAAAATAATGTTTATGCTAACTCTAAAAAACTTGGCCTTGTTGGTGTTGAATTTCTCTTGCAGGAATATAAGGATGTGTTTCCAAAGGAGGTTCCTAACGGATTACCACCTTTAAGGGGAATTAAGCATCACATTGATCTCATTCCTGGAGCTTCATTACCTAATCGACCAGCATATAGAAGCAACCCCCAAGAGACCCAAGAAATACAAAGGCAAGTTGATGAAGTAATAAGCAAAAAGTGGGTGCAAGAGAGCTATGCCAAGCAAGCTAATAAGGGAAGAAGGAGAATTGTATTCGATCCTGGTGATTGGGTTTGGGTACACGTGAGACAAGAGAGATTCCTTAAACAAAGGAAGTCCAAACTACAACCAAGGGGGGACGGTCCTTTCCAAGTGTTGGAGAGGATCAATGACAATGCATACAAAATTGATTGGTCAGGTGAGTATAATACAAGTGCAACTTTTAATGTATCTGATTTGTCTCCTTTTAATGCAGAATAAGAAGCCTTAGATTTGAGGACAAATCCTCTTCAAGAGGGAGGGAATGATGAGGACATAGCTACAAACAAAGACAGTAAGGTGCTTGAAGGACTTGGGACACCTATGACAAGGGCAAGAGCTAGGAAAGCAAGAGAAGCTTTACAACAAGTGGTAGCAACAATTTTGGAAGCTGCACCTAATGAAAAGGACATAGAGGCAAAATTAATTCAATGCATGGTCATCATTGAAGATTCATGAAATAGAGGATGTTCCTGCAAAGTTATTTTAATCAAAGTGGGTTTAATTAACTAAAGTTGTAAAAAGTATTGGTACTGTTGTGTTATTTGCCATGCTTTAAAAACAGTTTATTTTAATTTTTCTTTTATTTTGGAGTGTTGAATTTTAGTGGTTGTCTAGTTTTCCTTCAGTGTGGCTGTTGCCTTTTCATATGCACCAGTAGGGAGGTTATTTAATAAATAAGCCTCAATCAATGTTAGTAAATGGTGCATTTATTTCTTGCTTTATAGAATTCCTATATGTATTGCATTTCAATGGAAATAGACAGACTTTGCTTTGGATAAAACTTTTCTTGAGAGAGTGTATCTCCTACGTTCTTGGCTGAACCACGCTTGAGACTTATCAAGGGCCTTCCACCCCTTGTGGCATCTTTGAGACTTATCTTCCTTCCCGGAAGTGGCGTCTCCCCCAAAATCACCATCATCCCCAATTCTTACCTTTTTGTTTTTCCATTCTAACAAATAGTCCTAATCGGTCCGTTCTGAATTTGTGGCAAGGGGAATTCACATCAAAGTGTAAGCAGAAGAAGCGGAAGAAGGAGACGAAAATGAAGAAGAACAAGAAGTAGAAGTAGAAGAAGTTGTAGAAGGAGAGAATAAGAGGAATAGGACGAAGTAGTGCAATGAAAGGAGATGAAGAAGAAGAAGTGGAAGAAGGAGAACGGGAGGAGGGAGAACAGGTGGCAGAAGGAGAAGAAGAAGAAGTGTAAGCATAATATTTGGGGGAAGGAGAAGAAAAGGAAGAGCAACAATGGGGAGCAACATAAGTGGGGGATGGAGAAAAAAAGGAAGGAGAAGACGGAAAGGAAAGAAGAAAAAGTTGTGGAAGGAGAAGAAATGAAAGAATAGGAAGAAGAAGAAGTGGAAGAAGGAGACGAAAATGAAGAAGAACAACAGTAGAAGTGGAAGCAGTGGTAGAAGGAGAGAATAAGAGGAATAGGAGGAAGTAGTGGAATGAAAGGAGATGAAGAAGAAGAAGTGGAAGAAGGAGAACGGGAGGAGGGAGAAGAGGTGGCAGAAGAAGAAGAAGAGGAAGAAGAAGAAGTGGAAGAACGAGAAGAATAGGAAGAAGTGCAAGTGGAAGAAGGAGAACAATAGGAAGAAGAAGAAGAAGTGGAAGAATGAGAAGAAAAGGAGGAAGAAGAAGCAATGGAAGGAAAGGGGATGAAGAAGAAGTGGAACAAGGAGGAGAACAAGAAGGGGAGGAAGAAGAAGTAGTGTAGGCAGAAGAAGGGCAAGAAGGAGAAGAGAGGGAAGAAGAAGAAGTGGTTGAAGGAGTAGGGATGATGGAGAAGAAGTGCAAGAAGGAGAACAAGAGGTAGAAATGCAAGTGGAAGCAGAAGAAGGAGAAAAAGAGGGATATGACGAAGGAAAGGAAGAAGAAGAAGGAGATGAAGAGGAAGAAAAGAAAGGAAAGGAGAGGATGAAGAAGAAGTGGAAGAAAGAGAACAAGAGGAGGCAGGAGAAGTGGAAGAAAGATAAGAAGAGGAAGAAGAAGGAGAGTAACTGGAAGAAGTGGAAGAAGGAGAAGAAAAGGAAGAAGAAGAAGATGTGGAAAGTGAAGAAGGTGAACAAGAGGAGGAAGAAGAAGTAGTGGAAAGAGGTGAGATGAAGAAGAAGAATTGGAACAAGGAGAAAAGTAGGAAAAGAAAGAAGGAGGGCAAGGGAAGGGAAGAAGAAGTGGAATCTGGTGGAGAAGAGGAAGAAGAAGAAGAAGTGTAAGCACAATATTTTGGGGAAGGAGAAGAAAAGGAAAAGCAACAATGGGAAGCAACATAAGTGGGGGATGGAGAAAAAGAGGAAGGAGAAGACGGAAAGGAAAGAAGAAGAACTTGTGGAAGGAGAAGAAATGGAAGAAGAGGGAGACCTAGCCCTTGCAGACAAAGGAAGACTTCACCTCCTATGGAGAGTGAAGATATTAGGCTAGAGACTTTAGTTAATAAAATGTAATTTTCCTTTATTTTAATTTTGAGGAGCATTAAGAATTTAATTTGGGACATGTATTTAGTCCATTTTTTATTTTTAGGAGGTGTCTTAGGAATTTAGAGGGTGGATTTAGCTTTTTGGGTCTTTATGAAGGAAATAAGGGGTAGCCTTGATATCTACACCCCTCTTTTCTACATAAACCCCCTAAGCTAATAAGAAGGTATCTTGGCCCTTGGTTTGAGAAACTTGGGCACCAAGTTTGATGATCTAAGGAGGGAATTGTTTCTCAATTCTCCTCCCTTAGATCTCTCCTTTTAATCCTAGCCCTTCTTTTTTAGGTTATCTTGTTCAAGAGGTTAGCTACCTCTATAAATAGGAGCTCCTCCCTCACTTGTATTTTTTACACTTGAATTTAATCCTAGAGACCATATTGGTTGAGGTTCTTACCTTTGAGTGTCCCCCTTTCTCCTTTGTGAGAGCTTCTAAGAGTTATCAAGGGACCCCTCCCTTGTGGCCTCTCCCCTTTGGCTTATCAAACCTAGTATTTGTAGCACCTCACCCCATTCCTTTCCTCTCCATAAATCCATTTCCCTTCCAAGAGACTTTAGAAAGGATCCTTTGGGCACGTGATCATCAAAGATCACATCAAGTGGTATCTAGAGCCACTTTCTAAAGGTCACGTTCTTTCTCAATTTTTTTTTTTGCTTTGTTGTTTATTTCTTTGATCTCTTTATTTGAAAGTCCTTCATTTTTTGTCATCTCTATTTCCTTTATTGTCTAGTAGTATAGTTTTTTATTCTTGCTATTATATGCGCTTTTGTTTTCTATCTACGCGCCTATTTTCCATTTAATTTTATGCGATTTTATTTGTCCCTTTTTTGCATCTTATTTTCGTGTTCAAGTTGCTTAATTTTCCCTTGGTTTTTTATGTTAAAGTGTGCCTAAGAAGTTGTGACCATTAAACCCACATGGTTGAGGATTTTTCCACACCATTGTGGTAATCAACTTTGGCCACTTTGTTGTGCCTTTTGTTTTGAGTCTCTTGCTGAAATTTTTGCTCTATTTTTAGGTGTGTTATTTTTTCTTAATCTTGTGTTTTGTCAAATACTAGTCATGTTAGTTTCCTATTTTGTCTCATTTAAATTCCATAGGTTTTAGCCTCTTAAAATTTTTACAAAAAAGCTTTCAAAAACATTTTGAATTGAGCTCCTAAGAGGTGAACCTCTTATTGAGTCTCTTAAATCTTTTATGCTTTTAGTTCAAGCATATTAATCTCTTTGTTGTTCTTAAATATTTGCTCAATTCAATCTTTATATTTTTCTTGTTTTATGTTGAATTATTAGTAGCTTTGCACTTGGTTTACCTTCACTATTGGTGCCTCTTTATGGAATTTTAGCTTGGGTGAATTGTGTTAGTAATTTGAGCAATCAATTTACTTCAAAATCAGCCGTAAATCATTCCTTAAGCACCATTAGTTCAGTGGTATTTGGAACTACTAAGTTGTTTTGCCTTTAGTTGCATGCATTGCTTGAAAATTGTGTGACCTTACTTTGTGCTTATTCACTCAAGCGTTATTATTTCAAGCATCCTCATTAAAATTTCAATTCAACAAGCTATTAGGTGCAGCAAAAAGATTAGAAAAAGTTAAAAAAAAAAAAGAAAAGTTCAAGTTAAAAAAAAAAGAAGAAGATAAAGAACTCAAAGGAAAGACAAATTTGAAGTTGTGTACCTAATAGTAGAAACATTTGCTATGAGGAACCAATTGTGATTCAAAAAAAAATTACTTGAGTAAGCTTTTTAGTTTTTGGTCACTTAAATTTTATTAAGTGTGCAACTATTGGTTTCATTTTTTTTGTTTGAGTCTTTTTTCATCTCTACTCTTACAGCTAATCTAGGAAAGTTATTTGTGTGCTACCTTCCTTTGTGAGCCTTATGTTTTCTTGCTTGTCTTTTTTACTTCTTTGAGTTTGTCATTGTTTAATCTATCCACTTGGATTTGTGAACCTTGTTTTGTTATTCACCTTTGTTTGTTGTCTTGTGTTGTATTCGGCCTTGGTAAGGAAAGGTTGGGAAAGGTTCCATATATAAAATTTTGGCAAGTCCAAACAAGAGGAAACAAGGGTAGCATTCTTGGGGTGAGTTGATGCAACTCAAAGGGGCTTGATCAAAAGGAGACAAACACCAAAAAGCTTGGAGTGAAGACTTTGTTTTATTTTTTTTTATTCTTTGTATTGTGTATACTTAATTTTAGATTGGGAGTTTGAGTGCCCTTAAGGCCCTCCCTTGGTTTGTAATAATTTTGGTTAATTTTAGCGTAGTTCCTCGTTAATTAGGTGAAGAAGGGAGAAGTGGTACACTTCCTTCAACACCTTAGGAGCACGATTAGAGCCCTTTCTCTTTTACATTCTTGCACTTTTATTTTATTTTATGTTATTTTGAAAAAACGTGTAGAGGCTAAGAGTTCCAAAGACTCATCAAGCCACCTTAGGTGAGAAAAAAAAAAAGAGAGGAGTGTTGCTTGAAAAAAAAAATTTTTTGGCCTACCCTTTAGTTTTTAGCATCCAAGCACCATGACTTCCCACACACATTCTAGTGCACATAGTTGTTCATCAAGTAAGAGTGTCAACCAAAGAAGACCTTCTAAGGGAGACACTCTTGAAAACCTTAACTTAGAATTTAGGGAATGGATGGCTAAAGAACAAGAAAGGAGAGAAGAAAAAGAGAGAAAAAAAGAAATAAAAGAAAAGGAAAAACAAAAAGAGAAGGAAGAGTTAAAAAAAGAGATGTTGGAAATGAGAAAAGAGAAAAAAGAGCAAGATGAGAGAAGGCAAAGAGAGAGAAGAGAGGATGAAGAAAGGAGAAGAAGGAAAGAACTAGAAAGAAAAAGAGAAAAAGAGGAAGAAGAGAGAAGGAGAGGAGAAGAGAGTAAGAGGAGAGATGGGAGGGAAAGTGATAGAAAAAATAAAGGAATTCTCATAAGATCCCCATCTAGGCATTTTAGCTCTAGTGAAGAAGAATACTATAGAAATCAACATAAGCATCACTCTCATTCATCATACAATCATCATTCTCCTCAAGAGAACATAAATCATGCTAGGGAACCAAAGGTAGACCTACCCCATTTTCATGGTAGGGAAGATGTTGAGACTTACCTAGATTGGGAAGTCAAAGCGGAACAACTCTTTCGATGCTATGAAATTAGGGAAGAAAGGAAAGTACCTTTGGCCTCCCTTAGTTTTCAAGGTTCTGCTTTGCATTGGTGGGATGGGTTAGTCAAGGATAGGGCCCGTAAACAAATGCCTGACATTCGCTACTGGAATGATTTAAAAACTTGTTTGCGAAGAAGGCACATTCCTTCATATTATGAGAGGGATCTTTTGGATAGGCTCCAAAGACTTAGGCAACATAACCTAAGTATTGAGGAGTATAGACAAAAGATGGAGCTTCTCATACTAAGGGCCAATATCATTGAGGAACCCAATGCCACCCTTGCTAGGTTTTTGTGTGGATTAAGCTCTGACATTAGAGATAAGGTAGAGCTTCTTTCATACTCAAACCTTGATGAGTTGGTAGAACTTTGTGTAAGAGCTGAGAATCAACTCAAGAGAAAAAGTTTTAAAAAAGATTCTCCCTCTTACTCAAAGAGAGACCAACTTAAGGGAAACTCTTTCAAGGGTTTTCCTAAAGAGGAACCCAAGCATTTTCAAGATACAAAAGCACCTCATGTAGAGAGAAAACCCCCTACTACTAAGCCTACTGAAAGGCAAAGTAGTATCAAATGCTTCAAATGTCTTGGGAGAGGCCACATTGCTTCTCAATGCCCTAACAAGAAAACCATGATCATGAGGGAACAAGACATTTGTAGTCAGAATAGCTCATCTTCTTCCTCTAGTGAGAGTGAGGAAGAAGGGGGACATACTTTTGAACAAGAGTGTGAGGAAGCTTTTCCTTATGAGGGGGACCTCCTTATGGTTCAAAGGCTTCTTGGAAGCCAACCTCTAGAGCTTGGCCAGTCACAAAGAGAGAACATCTTCCATACAAGATGTAAAGTAAATGACAAAGTATGTTCTCTCCTTGTTGATAGTGGCTCCTGTTGTAACTGTTGTAGCTCTAGGTTGGTTGAAAAACTAGCCTTGACTACCGTGCCCCATCCCAAACCTTACAAATTGCAATGGCTCAATGAGCAAGGGGAGATGGTAGTCAATGAACAAGTTATGGTTCCAATTTCCATAGGATCTTATAATGATGAGATTCTTTGTGACATAGTTCCTATGGAGGCTGGTCATATCCTGTTGGGGAGACCATGGAAATTTGACAAAAAAGCTATTCACCATGGCCACTCCAACCAAATAATTCTCACCCATAATGAAAAGCGCTTCAAATTGTATCCTTTGTCACCTTCTCAAGTGGCTGAGGATCAATTTGCGATGAAAAAGAAAAGAGTTGAGGAAAAACAAAAACAAAAAAAAGCACAACAAGCTTTACCCTTAAAGCTTGAAAAGGGTAAAGAGAAAGAGTCGGAAGGTGATGCCCCTTCGAAAGGGAATATTAGTAAAAGGAGCCTATTTGCTACTAAACATGATTTAAAAGAAGCTCCTTTGACTAACAAACCCTTTTATCTCCTCTTTTGCAAAGAAGCATCAAATCCTTCTTCCATTTTGCATTCTTCTGCTGAGAGCACTGCCACAACCCATGCACATGAGGACCTTCCTCAAGGGGTTCAAGATATTTTAAAAGAATTTGATGACATATTCCCTAATGAGGTTCCGAAAGGACTTCCTCCCATTAGGGGTATAGAACATCAAATTGATTTGGTGCCTGGCGCAAGTCTACCTAATAGACCTGCCTATAGGACCAACCCCATGGAGACCCAAGAGATTGAGTCTCAAGTGAATGAGCTGTTGGAGAAGGGTTGGGTTCAAAAGAGCCTAAGCCCTTGTGCTGTGCCAGTCTTGTTGGTGCCCAAGAAGAATGGCCAATGGAGGATGTGTGTTGATTGTCGTGCAATTAACAACATCACCATCAAATATAGGCACCCAATCCCCCGTCTTGATGACATGTTGGATGAATTGCATGGGGCAAACATATTTTCAAAAATAGATCTTAGAAGTGGTTACCACCAAATAAGGATCAAAGAGGGTGATGAGTGGAAAACTGCTTTTAAGACTAAATTTGGTCTTTATGAGTGGTTGGTTATGCCTTTTGGGCTAACTAATGCCCCAAGCACATTCATGCACTTAATGAATATGTACTTAGGGATTGCCTTGGTAAATTTTGTATAGTTTACTTTGATGACATTTTAGTTTACTCTAGGAACCTAGATGATCATTTAGGACATCTAAGGCATGTTTTTTCTCTTCTTAGGAGTAATCATCTTTTTGGTAACTTAGAAAAATGCACTTTTTGTGTAGATAGTGTAGTTTTCCTAGGTTTTGTAGTTAGCACAAAAGGGGTTCATGTTGACCCCGAAAAGATAAAAGCTATTCAAGAATGGCCCACCCCAAAGAGAGTGATAGAGATCAAAAGCTTTCATGGTCTCGCTGGATTTTATAGGCGCTTTGTGCCTAATTTCTCCACGCTCTTCGCACCAATAAATGATTTCGTGAAAAAGGAAGTTCCTTTCCTTTGGGGTGAGAAACAAGAGAAAGCCTTCTAGCTAATTAAGCATAAACTGACCCATGCACCAGTCTTGGCATTACCTGACTTTTCTAAAACATTTGAACTTCAATGTGATGCCTCTGGTGTAGGTGTGGGGGCTGTCTTGTTGCAAGAAGGGCACCCCATTGCGTATTTCAGTGAAAAACTCAATGGTGCCCCCCTTAACTACCCCACCTATGATAAAGAGTTTTATGCTCTAATTAGGGCCCTTCAAACTTGGGAGCATTACCTTGCTCCCAAGGAGTTTGTCATTCATAGTGACCATGAGTCACTAAAATATTTGAGGGGTCAAGGTAAATTGAACAAAAGGCATGCAACGTGGGTGGAATATCTTGAATCCTTCCCTTATGTCATCAAGTACAAGAAAGGAAAACAAAATGTGGTGGCTGATGCTCTTTCTAGGCGTCATGCCCTTTATTCATCCTTGAGTGCAAAAATCTTGGGATTTGATGACATTCGGGCTATGTATCCGTCTGATAAGGATTTCGGCCCCATATTTGCTACCTCTGCATCTGCATTTGCATTAAAGGCCCATGATGGGTACTTCATCAGTGAGGGGTATCTTTACAAAAGGAGTAAGCTTTGTATACCCCAAGGATCAATTAGGAACTTACTTACAAAAGGGAGTCATGAAGGTGGGCTCATGGGGCATTTTGGGATTTCAAAAACCCTCATGCTTTTACAAGAGAAATTCTTTTGGCCCCATATGCGTAGAGATGTTCGTAGACATTGCTCTAAATGTATAGCTTGCTTGCAAGCAAAGTCTAAAGTAATGCCTCATGGACTATACACACCTTTACCTGCTCCTTCTGCACCTTGGGAGGATATTAGCATGGATTTCATCCTTGGGCTCCCACGAACCCAACGAGGTGCAGACTCCATATTTGTGGTGGTGGACCGATTTTCAAAAATGGCCCATTTTATTCCCTGCCACAAAGTGGATGATGCGAGCAATATCGCAAGACTTTTTTTTAAAGAGGTTGTCCGATTGCATGGTATACCCTCTTCAATAGTGTCAGATAGGGATGTGAAGTTCCTTAGCCATTTTTGGAAAACTCTTTGGGCTAAGCTGGGAACTAAACTTCTTTTTTCCACTACCTGTCACCCTCAAACTGATGGGCAAACAGAAGTGGTGAATAGATCTTTATCCACTATGCTGAGGGCTCTCCTTAAAGGCAACCATAAGTCTTGGGATGAGTACCTTCCCCACATTGAATTTGCTTATAACCGGGTGGTTCATAGAACCACCAAGCATTCTCCTTTTGAGGTGGTCTATGGCTTTAATCCTCGTACTCCTCTAGATCTTTTACCTCTTCCTCTTTCTGTTGCTGTGCATAAAGAAGGAGAGGAAAAAGCCATTTTTGTAAAACAATTACATGAGAGGGTTAAAGTTAACATAGAGCGCCAATCCTTGAGAGATGCTACTTTCGCCAATAGGGGGAGGAAAGAAGTCATCTTTGAAAAGGGCGACTGTGTATGGCTTCACTTGAGAAAGGATAGATTTCCTTCTCAAAGGAAGTCTAAACTTAGCCCTAGAGGAGATGGACCTTTCCAAATCCTTGAGCGGATCGGTAATAATGCCTATGTTTTAGATCTACCAGAGGATTACGGGGTAAGCACCAGTTTTAATGTTTCTGATTTGTCTCCATTTGTAGGTGCTGAAAATGACGAAGACCCCATGGATTTGAGGTCAAATCCTCTTCAAGGGGGAGGAGATGATGTGACCATGCCTAGCCAAGGACCTATCACTAGGGCCATGGCTAGAAGGATTGAAGAAGACCTAGCCCTTGTAGACAAAGAAAGACTTCACCTCCTATGGAGAGTGAAGATATTAGGCTAGAGACTTTAGTTAATAACATGTAATTTTACTTTATTTTAATTTTGAGGAGCATTAAGAATTTAATTTGGGACATGTATTTAGTCCATTTTTTATTTTTAGGAGGTGTCTTAGGAATTTAGAGGGTGGATTTAGCTTTTTGGGTCTTTATGAAGGAAATAAGGGGTAGCCTTGATATCTACACCCGTCTTTTCTACATAAACCCCCTAAGCTAATAAGAAGGAATCTTGGCCCTTGGTTTGAGAAACTTGGGCACCAAGTTTGATGATCTAAGGAGGGAATTGTTTCTCAATTCTCCTCCCTTAGATCTCTCCTTTTAATCCTAGCCCTTCTTTTTTAGGTTATCTTGTTCAAGAGGTTAGCTACCTCTATAAATAGGAGCTCCTCCCTCACTTGTATTTTTTACACTTGAATTTAATCCTAGAGACCATATTGGTTGAGGTTCTTACCTTTGAGTGTCCCACTTTCTCCTTTGTGAGAGCTTCTAAGAGTTATCAAGGGACCCTTCCCTTGTGGCCTCTCCCCTTTGGCTTATCAAACCTAGTATTTGTAGCACCTCACCCCATTCCTTTCCTCTCCATAAATCCATTTCCCTTCCAAATGACTTTAGAAAGGATCCTTTGGGCACGTGATCATCAAAGATCACATCAGAAGAAGAGGAAGAAGAAGAGGTGTAAGCAGAAGAAGTGGAAGATGGAGACGAAAATGAAGAAGAACAACAAGTAGAAGTAGAAGCAGTGGTATAAGGAGAGAATAAGAGGAATAGGAGGAAGTAGTGGAATGAAAGGAGATGAAGAAGAAGAAGTGGAAGAAGGAGAACGGGAGGAGGAAGAAGAGGTGGCAGAAGGAGAAGAAGAGGAAGAAGAAGAAGTGGAAGAATGAGAAGAAAAGGAAGAAGTACAAGTGGAAGAAGGAGAACAATAGTAAGAAGAAGAAGAAGTGGAAGAATGAGAAGAAAAGGAGGAAGAAGAAGCAATGGAAGGAAAGGGGATGAAGAAGAAGTGGAACAAGGGGGAGAACAAGAAGGGGAGGAAGAAGAAGTAGTATAGGCAGAAGAAGGGCAAGAAGGAGAAGAAAGGGAAGAAGAAGAACAAGTGGATGTAGTATAAGTGGAAGAAGGTGAAGAAGAGGAAGAAGAAGAAGTGGTTGAAGGAGTAGGGATGATGGAGAAGAAGTGGAAGAAGGAGAACAAGAGGCAGAAATGCAAGTGGAAGCAGAAGAAGGAGAAAAAAAGGGATATGACAAAGGAAAGGAAGAAGAACAAGGAGATGAAGAGGAAGAAAAGAAAGGAAAGGAGAGGATGAAGAAGAAGTGGAAGAAAGAGAACAAGAGGAGGCAGGAGAAGTGGAAGAAAGATAAGAAAGGGAAGAAGAAGGAGAGTAACTAGAAGAAGTGGAAGAAGAAGAAGAAAAGGAAGAAGAACAAGATGTGGAAAGTGAAGAAGTTGAAGAAGGTGAACAAGAGGAGGAAGAAGAAGTAGTGGAAGGAGGTGAGATGAAGAAGAAGAATTTTAACAAGGAGAAAAGGAGGAAAAGGAACAAGGAGGGGAAGCGAAGGGAAGAAGAAGCAGAAGAAGTGGAATCTGGAGCAGGAAAGGAAGAAGAAGAGGAAGTGTAAGCATAAGATTTGGGGGAAGAAGAAGGAGAGGAAGAGCAACAATGGGAAGCAACAAAAGTGGGGGATGGAGAAAAAGAGGAAGAAGAAGACGGAAAGGAAAGAAGAAGGAGTTGTGGAAGGAGAAGAAATGGAAGAAGAGGAAGAAGAAGAAGTGTAAGCAGAAGAAGCGGAAGAAGGAGACGAAAATGAAGAACAACAACAAGTAGAAGTAGAAGAAGTGGTAGAAGGAGAGAATAAGAGGAATAGGAGGAAGTAGTGGAATGAAAGGAGATAAAGAAGAAGAAGTGGAAGAAGGAGAACGGGAGGAGGGAGAAGAGGTGGCAGAAGGAGAAGAAGAGGAAGAAGAAGAAGTGGAAGAACGAGAAGAAAAGGAAGAAGTGCAAGTGGAAGAAGGAGAACAATAGGAAGAAGAAGAAGAAGTGGAAGAATGAGAAAAAGAGGAGGAAGAAGAAGCAATGGAAGGAAAGGGGATGAAGAAGAAGTGGAACAAGGAGGAGAAGAAGAAGGGGAAGAAAGAGAACAAGAGGAGGCAGGAGAAGCGGAAGAAAGATAAGAAGACGAAGAAGAAGGAGAGTAACTAGAAGAAGTGGAAGAAGAAGAAGGTTAAGCCTCATGGATTGTATACTCCTTTGCCTATTCCTGAATATCCTTGGACTGACATTTCTATGGACTTTGTTTTGGGGTTGCCTAAAACAAAGAATGGAAAGGATTGTGTGTTTGTTATTGTTTATAGGTTTTCCAAGATGGCACATTTCATTCCTTGCAAAAAGGTGGATGATGCTAGCCATGTGGCTGATTTATTTTTCAAGGAAATAGTGAGACTTCATGGACTGCCAAGGAGCATTGTGAGTGATAGGGATGCAAAATTCCTTAGTCACTTGGAGGACCTTGTGGGGTAAAATTGGTACTAAATTGCTGTTTTCTACTACTTGCCACCCACAAACTGATGGTCAGACTGAGGTAGTCAATAGGACTTTAGGCACATTGCTTAGGACTGTTTTAAAGAAAAATCTTAAGTCTTGGGAAGCATGTTTGCCTCATATTGAGTTTGCTTATAATAGGGTTGTCCATAGCACGACTAATTGTTCTCCGTTTGAAATTGTGTATGGGTTCAATCCTTTGACTCCTCTTGATTTGTTGTCCATGCCTAACATTTCTATGTTTAAGCATAATGAAGCACAAGCTAAATCTGAGTATGTGAAGAAACTGCATGAGCAAGTGAAGGCTCAAATTGAAAAGAAAAATGAGAGTTATGCAAGGCAAGCTAACAAGGGTAGGAAGAAGATCGTATTCCAACCTGGTGATTGGGTTTGGGTACACATGAGAAAGGAAAGGTTCCCTAAACAAAGAAAGTCAAAACTCCAACCAAGGGGAGATGGTCCTTTCCAAGTTCTAGAAAAGATCAATGACAATGCCTATAAGATTGATCTTCCAGATGAGTATAATGTTAGTGCTACTTTTAATGTGTCTGATTTAACTCTCTTTGATGCAGATGAAGATGCTATTGATTTGGGGAAAAATCCTCTTCAAGAGGGGGGGAGTGATAAGGACATGAAGCTTGAAGGACTTGGAGGACCTATGACAAGGGCAAGCACAAGAAGAGTTGAGGAAGCTATTCAACAAGTATTGGCAGCCCTTTTGCAAAAAGAGCCAAACATTGAAGAAATAAAGTTTAAAATTGTTAATTGTCTCAGGACTGAAGAGGGCAATACTTGACCTTAATGGGAGAGAAGTTTGGAATAAATTAAACTCATTTTCTTGGAGTTTACTTAGTTAATGGTGGGTAACCAGAATTATCTAATTAAAGTTGCAGCCACCTAGGTTATCAATTCTAATTAGTATACGTGTTTAATTTACTTTGGCAGTTACACTTTGTTATTAAGCTGCCCATTATTAGTTTTTATTATTTTGTAACTTCAGCTGAATTTAGAAAGCCACTAAACCTACACAAGCTGAGTTTATTAGGCATATAAATTTGGGTAAGACTGAGATGTAAGGCAGAATATTTTAGAAATAAAAAAACTAGTTGAGTTTTCTCTCCTTTGGGTTCTTGACAATCCAAAATCTTTTGAGATTTATTAAAGGTAATTCACCCCTTTGTGTGTGTAATCTCGTAGACATATCTTCCATCCTTGGAAGTATGGAGTCTATCAATTCCAATTCCATTTTCTGTCTTTTCCATTCATACTCAATTCTGCCCAGCAAACTCTATGACAGGAAAGTCCTACACTATTCGAAAACTCGTTTAATTGTTGAATTTCAATAACTTTTAATTTCCATTCTGTGTCTAAAAGTTTGATAGTAATTCTATTCAGTTTATTTTTTTGCAATTGTTTGCATTCCACATTGATTAATTTTGTTACCGCGTCAAACTAAATTCCTAGGGTCCTTTCAGAATCCTAAATTGACAGTGGATTCATATCATTTGGTATCAGAGCTTTGGTTTCTAGGAATTGCAAGGTTGCACTCAGGGTAATTTCTTTCCTTGATTCTTATCATCAATAATATTACCTTAATTGTCAATCAGTTAGGCTGAACCATTGCAAAAGTTAAGCCCTTAAAAAAATCTGAGATTCTAAAAAGAAAAAAGAAAGAGGAATTTTGAAAATCTGAAGAAAAAAAAATATAGAGAAAAAAAAAGAAGCAAAACAAAGAATGCAAATGTGTTTAAAATATATATATATATATATATATATATAAAATTGGCTAAATGGTTCATGCTAGAAATTCTTCATTTTGAAGGTAATATTGTGTTTGATTTGAAGGAAAAATTACTGCACCTTGTTAGTTTACATTTCTGAAATTTTGGGCGGCACTTCTTGGTTACAAATTGTGTCAATTCCACTCTGTTTTGGCTTCACATATACTGCACATTCTTGCTAGATTTTGCTGCACTTGTTAGTTTCATTTTAAGCCAAAATTTTATCCTCTGTTTGTGTCTTTACCTGTTAAAATTGGCTGCACAATTTTCTACTCAAAATTCTGGTTGTGGCTGTTTGTACCTTTGTTTTTGTGTGCCTAGTTTTTGTCCATTTCTTTTTGTACTTCCTTTGTTTTCATTTTGAGACAAATTTCTTTTGTCTTGTTGGTGTCAAAAAAAAATTCCAGTTGCTGTCCTAGTATTTGTTGCTTTCGTTGGGTTTCATTTTAGTCATTTTTGTTAGTTTTCTTGTGTCTTATTTGCCTGCACACAAGTTGGTGTTTGTCTTTGAGTTTTTCTCTTTTGGTTTGTTAAGAACTTAAGGAGGAATAAAGAGGAAAAAGGCAAGAGAGTTTCATTATAGTAAAAGCCAATATTTTTTAGCACAAACACTTGAGTGGGTGAGACCATTTTCAAACACCACATACATACTTTTTCTTGTGACATTTGACCTGTTTGTTTATCATGGCGGAAAGAAATAATAACAATGATCTTCAGCTTCAAATTGTTGCACTATCTCAACATTTAGAGAGATTGATGAAGCAACAACAAGATGAGTTCCATGAGAGGTTGGATAAGTTGGAGAATAGAACCCCACCAGCAGGAGGAGGAGGAAGGCCAAATAGAAATGAAGGAAGAATAGAAGGAGTGAAGTTGAATGTGCCTCCCTTCAAGGGTAGGAGTGATCCTGAGGCATACTTGGAGTAGGAGTTAAAAATTGAGCATGTGTTCTCTTGCAACAATTATAGTGAGGAGCAAAAGGTGAGACTTGCAGCTGCTGAATTTTCTGATTATGCACTCATTTGGTGGAATAAGTTGCAAAGGGAGAGGACTAGATATGAGGAGCCTAGGGTAGACACTTGGGCTGAAATGAAGAGGATCATGAGGAGGCGGTATATACCTTCTAGCATCCATAGGGATATAAAATGAAAACTTCAGAAATTGTCTCAAGGAAGCAAGGGAGTGGAAGAGTATTATAAGGAGATGGAGATGCTAATCATCCAAGCCCAAATTGAAGAAGATCCTGAGCTAACTATGGCTCGCTTCCTTAGTGGTTTAAATCATGACATTAGAGATGTTGTTGAGTTGCAGGAGTTTGTGGAGATGGAGGACCTTTTACATAAGGCTATTCAAGTTGAACAGCAAATAAAACGAAAGACTACAACAAGAAGAAGTTCTACCGGGTATAATGCTTCAAATTGGAAGGATAGAGTTAAGAAAGAGGGTGCTGCCTCCTCAAGCAATGCATCACTTTCTAACCATGGAAAAGCACCTCAAAAGCAACCTGAACATCCTCCTAAAAAGACTAGAGAAGTGAAGTGTTTCAAGTGCTTGGGCATGGGTCATTATGCCTATGAGTGTCCCATAAAGAAGATTGTTCTTCTCAAAGATAATGGGGAATACACAAGCCAATCAGAAGCTAGTGGTGGAGAAGAAGAGGAGAGTGATGGAGAATTAAAGGCTAATAAAGGAGAGTTGTATATGATTAGGAGGATGCTTGGAAGTCAAGTCAAGGCCGAGGATGCATCTCAAAGGGAAAACATCTTTCACACAAGATGTTCAGTCAATGGTAATGTTTGTTTGGTAATTATTGATGGAGGGAGTTGTACCAATGTGGTGAGTTCAAGATTAGTGTCAAAGATGAACATGGACACTACACCGCATCCTAGACCATATAAACTTCAATGGCTTAGTGAAGGAGAAGAAGTCCAAGTGAAACAACAAGCAATAGTTTCGTTCTCCATTGGAAAATATCAAGATAAAGTCATATGTGATGTGGTTCCCATGGAGGCCAGCCATATCCTTTTGGGAAGGCCGTGGCAGTATGATACCAAAGCCATTCATGACGGCTTCACTAACAAATTTTCTTTCATGTATCAGGATAAAAAGTTGGTTCTCAAGCCTTTGTCTCCTAAAGAGGTGTGTGAGGATCAAATCAAAATGAGAGCAAAGTTAGCAAATGAAAGAAAGAGTAAAACACTTGAGAGGAAGAGCGAAACACTTGAGAGGAAAAATAGAGAAAAGAAAGATATTGAAACACTTGAGGAAAAACACACTTGTTTAGCAAAAAAAGAGGAAGTTAAGAGGCTGCTTTGTGCAAGACAACCCCTATATTTGTTGTATTGTACAAGTCAGTTTTTGCATGCTAACCAATTTGAAAATTTTGAATTGCCTCCTTGTGTTAAACCTCTTTTGCAGAATTTCCAAGATGTTTTTCCAGAGAGTGTACCTAGTGGATTGCCACCTTTGAGGGGAATTGAGCATCACATTGATCTCATTCCAGGAGCATCATTACCCAATCGGCCAGCATCTAGGAGCAACCCACAAGAAACTAAGGAGATTGAAAGGCAAGTGGCTGAACTCATGAGCAAAGGTTGGGTGAGAGATAGCATGAGCCCGTGTGCTGTACCTGTGATTCTGGTGCCAAAGAAAGATGCTCATGGAAGATGTGTTCTGATTGTAGAGCCATAAACAACATCACCATCAAGTATAGGCATCCAATTCCCAGGTTAGATGATCTTCTCGATGAACTTTATGGTGCATGTGTGTTCTCAAAAATAGACTTGAAAAGTGGCTATAATCAGATTCGGATTAGAGAAGGTGATGAATGGAAAACTGCCTTTAAAACTAAATATGGATTGTATGAGTGGTTGGTTATGCCATTTGGTTTGACTAATGCACCTAGTACTTTCATGAGATTAATGAATCATGTTTTAAGGGAGTTTATTGGAAAATTTGTTGTAGTGTACTTTGATGATATTCAGATCTATAGCACTAGTCTTGAGTTGCATGTTGAGCATTTGCAATCTGTTTTGAATGTGCTTAGAAAAGAACAATTGTATGCCAATCTGGAAAAATGCATTTTTGTACTGATCATGTGGTATTTTTGGGCTTTGTTATTAGTGCTAAAGGTGTATTAGTTGATGAGGAAAAGGTTAAGGCCATCCAAGAATGGCCAACACCTAAGTCTGTGAATGAGGTGAAGGGATTTCATGGTTTAGCAAGTTTCTATAGGAGATTTGTTAAAGATTTCAGTACATTAGCTGCACCTCTAAATGAAATTGTTAAAAAGAATGTGGTTTTTAAATGGGGAAAGAAACAAGAGGAGGCTTTTGCTGCCCTTAAGCATAGGCTAACTAATGCTCCTATTCTTTCCATGCCTAATTTTGCAAAATCATTTGAAATAGAGTGTAATGCATCAAATGTTGGTATTGGGGCTGTTTTGTTGCAAGATGGGCATCCAATTGCTTATTTTAGTCAAAAGTTAAGTGGGGTTGTCCTTAACTATTCTACTTATGATAAGGAATTGTATGCATTGGTTAGAGCTTTAAAAACTTGGCAGCATTATTTGTTACCCAAAGAGTTTGTCATTCATAGTGATCATGAGTCATTGAAATATTTGAAAGGACAAGGTAAGCTTAACAAGAGGCATGCTAAGTGGGTAGAGTTTTTAGAGCAATTTCCATATGTCATCAAACATAAAAAGGGGAAAGGAAATATAGTGGCTGATGCGCTTTCTAGGAGGCATGCATTGCTTTCTATGCTTGAAACTAAATTTTTTGGTCTTGAGTCTTTGAAAGGCATGTATAAGCATGATGTTGATTTTGCTGAAATATTTGCTGCATGTGAAAGGTTTTCTGAAAATGGATACTATAGGCATAATGGATTCTTGTTTAAAACAAATAAATTGTGTGTACCTAAGTGTTCCATCAGGGAGTTGCTTGTGAGTGAATCACATGAAGGGGGTTTGATGGGCCACTTTGGGGTTCAAAAGACTTTGGAGATTTTGCAAGAGCATTTCTTTTGGCCTCATATGAAACGATATGTGCATAAGTTTTGTGACCACTGCATTGTGTGTAAAAAGGCCAAATCTAAGGTTAAGCCTCATGGATTGTATAATCCTTTGCCTATTCCTGAATATCCTTGGACTGACATTTCTATGGACTTTGTTTTGGGGTTGCCTAAAACAAAGAATGGAAAGGATTGTGTGTTTGTTATTGTTTATAGGTTTTCCAAGATGGCACATTTCATTCCTTGCAAAAAGGTGGATGATGCTAGCCATGTGGCTGATTTATTTTTCAAGGAAATAGTGAGACTTCATGGACTGCCAAGGAGCATTGTGATTGATAGGGATGCAAAATTCCTTAGTCACTTTTGGAGGACCTTGTGGGGTAAAATTGGTACTAAATTGCTGTTTTCTACTACTTGCCACCCACAAACTGATGGTCAGACTAAGGTAGTCAATAGGACTTTAGGCACATTGCTTAGGACTATTTTAAAGAAAAATCTTAAGTCTTGGGAAGCATGTTTGCCTCATGTTGAATTTGCTTATAATAGGGTTGTCTATAGCACGACTAATTGTTCTCCGTTTGAAATTGTGTATGGGTTCAATCCTTTGACTCCTCTTGATTTGTTGTCCATGCCTAACATTTCTATGTTTAAGCATAATGAAGCACAAGCTAAATCTGAGTATGTGAAGAAACTGCATGAGCAAGTGAAGGCTCAAATTGAAAAGAAAAATGAGAGTTATGCAAGGCAAGCTAACAAGGGTAGGAAGAAGATCGTGTTCCAACCTGGTGATTGGGTTTGGGTACACATGAGAAAGGAAAGGTTCCCTAAACAAAGAAAGTCAAAACTCCAACCAAGGGGAGATGGTCCTTTCCAAGTTCTAGAAAAGATCAATGACAATGCCTATAAGATTGATCTTCCAGATGAGTATAATGTTAGTGCTACTTTAAATGTGTCTGATTTAACTCTCTTTGATGCAGATGAAGATGCTATTGATTTGGGGACAAATCCTCTTCAAGAGGGGGGGAGTGATAAGGACATGAAGCTTGAAGGACTTGGAGGAACTATGACAAGGGCAAGGACAAGAAGAGCTAAGGAAGCTATTCAACAAGCATTGGCAGCCCTTTTGCAAAAAGAGCCAAACATTGAAGAAATAAAGTTTAAAATTGTTAATTGTCTCATGACTGAAGAGAGCAATACTTGACCTTAATGGAAGAGAAGTTTGGAATAAATTAAACTCATTTTCTTGGAGTTTACTTAGTTAATGGTGGGCAACCAGAATTGTCTAATTAAAGTTGCAGCCACCTAGGTTATCAATTCTAATTAGTATACGTGTTTAATTTACTTTGGCAGTTACACTTTGTTATTAAGTTGCCCATTATTAGTTTTTATTATTTTGTAACTTCAGCTGAATTTAGAAAGCCACTAAACCTACACAAGCTAAGTTTATTAGGCATATAAATTTGGGTAAGACTGAGATGTAAGGCAGAATATTTTGGAAATAAAAAAACTAGTTGAGTTTTCTCTCCTTTGGGTTCTTGACAATCCAAAATCTTTTGAGATTTATCAAAGGTAATTCACTCCTTTGTGTGTGTAATCTCGTAGATATATTTTCCATCCTTGGAAGTGTGGAGTCTATCAATTCCAATTTCATTTTCTGTCTTTTCTATTCATACTCAATTCTGCCCAACAAACTCTATGACAGGAAAGTCCTACACTATTTGAAAACTCGTTTAATTGTTGAATTTCAATAACTTTTAATTTCCATTCTGTGTCTAAAAGTTTGATAGTAATTCTATTCAGTTTATTTTTTTGCAATTGTTCGCATTCCACGTTGATTAATTTTGTTAACACGGCAAACTAAATTCCTAGGGTCCTTTCAGAATCCTAAACTGACAGCGGATTCATATCAGAAGGTGAACAAGAGGAAGAAGAAGAAGAAGTTGAAGGAGTGGGGATGATGGAGAAGAAGTGAAAGAAGGAGAACAAGAGGTAGAAATGCAAGTGGAAGCAGAAGAAGGAGAACAAGAGGGATATGACGAAGGAAAGGAAGAAGAAGAAGGAGATGAAGAGGAAGAAAAGAAAGGAAAGGAGAGGATGAAGAAGAAGTGGAAGAAAGAGAACAAGAGGAGGCAGGAGAAGTGGAAGAAAGATAAGAAGAGGAAGAAGAAGGAGAGTAACTGGAAGAAGTGGAAGAAGGAGAAGAAAAGAAAGAAGAAGAAGATGTGGAAAGTGAAGAAGGTGAACAAGAGGAGGAAGAAGAAGTGGTGGAAGGAGGTGAGATGAAGAAGAAGAATTGGAACAAGGAGAAAAGGAGGAAAAGGAAGAAGGAGGGGAAGGGAAGGGAAGAGGAAGCAGAAGAAGTGGAATCTGGAGGAGAAGAGGAAGAAGAAGAAGAAGTGTAAGCATAAGACTTGGGGAAAGGAGAAGAAGAGGAAGAGCAACAATGGGAAGCAACCGAAGTGGGGGATGGAGAAAAAGAGGAAGGAGAAGACGGAAAGGAAAGAAGAAGAAGTTGTGGAAGGAGAAGAAGTGTAAGCAGAAGAAGCAGAAGAAGGAGACGAAAATGAAGAAGAACAACAACTAGAAGTAGAAGAAGTGGTAGAAGGAGAGAGTAAGAGGAATAGGAGGAAGTAGTGAATGAAAGGAGATAAAGAAGAAGAAGTGGAAGAAGGAGAACGGGATGAGGAAGAAGAGGTGGCAGAAGGAGAAGAAGAGGCAGAAGAAGAAATGGAAGAACGAGAAGAAAAGGAAGAAGTGCAAGTGAAAGAAGGAGAACAATAGGAAGAAGAAGAAGAAGTGGAAGAATGAGAAAAAGAGGCGGAAGAAGAAGCACTGGAACGAAAAGGGATGAAGAAGAAGTGGAACAAGGAGGAGAAGAAGAAGGGGAGGAAGAAGAAGTAGTGTAGGTAGAAGAACGGCAAGAAGGCGAAGAGAGGGAAGAAGAAGAACAAGTGGATGTAGTAGAAGTAGAAGAAGGTGAACAAGAGGAAGAAGAAGAAGTAGTTGAAGGAGTGGGCATGATGGAGAAGAAGTGGAAGAAGGAGAACAAGAGGTAGAAATGCAAGTGGAAGCAGAAGAAGGAGAAAAAGAGGGATATGACGAAGGAAAGGGTAAAGAAGAAGGAGATGAAGAGGAAGAAAAGAAATAAAAGGAGAGGATGAAGAAGAAGTGGAAGAAAGAGAACAAGAGGAGGCAGGAGAAGTGGAAGAAAGATAAGAAGAGGAAGAAGAAAGAGAGTAACTGGAAGAAGTGGAAGAAGGAGGAGAAAAGGAAGGAGAAGAAGATGTGGAAAGTGAAGAAGGTGAACAAGATGAGGAAGAAGAAGTGGTGGAAGGAGGTGAGATGAAGAAGAAGAATTGGAACAAGGAGAAAAAGAGGAAAAGGAAGAAGGAGGGGAAGGGAAGGGAAGAGGAAGCAGAAGAAGTGGAATCTGGAGGAGAAGAGGAAGAAGAAGTAGAAGTGTAAGCATAAGATTTGGGGGAAGGAGAAGAAGAGGAAGAGCAACAATGGGAAGCAACAGAAGTGGCGGATGGAGAAAAAGAGGAAGGAGAAGACGGAAAGGAAAGAAGAAGAAGTTATGGAAGGAGAACAAATAGAAGAAGAGGAAGAAGAAGAAGTTTAAGCAGAAGAAGTGGAACGAGAGGAGGGAGAAGAGGTGGCAGAAGGAGAAGAAGAGGAAGAAGAAGAAGTGGAAGAACTAGAAGAAAAGGAAGAAGTGCAAGTGGAAGAAGGAGAACAATAGGAAGAAGAAGAAGAAGTGGAAGAATGAGAACAAGAGGAGGTAGGAGAAGTGGAAGAAAGATAAGAAGAGGAAGAAGAAGGAGAGTAACTAGAAGAAGTGGAAGAAGGAGAAGAAAAGGAAGAAGAAGATGTTGTGGAAAGTGAAGAAGGTGAACAAGAGGAGGAAAAAGAAGCAATGGAAGGAAAGAGGATGAAGAAGAAGTGGAACAAGGAGGAGAAGAAGAAGGGGAGGAAGAAGAAGTAGTGTGATGAAGAACAAGAGGAGGAAGACGAAGAAGTGGAAGAAAGAGAACAAGAAGAGGCAGGAGAAGTGGAAGAAAGAATACAAGAGGAAGAAGAAGGAGAGTAACTAGAACAAGTGGAAGAGGGAGAAGAAAAGGAAGAAGAAGAAGATGTGGAAAGTGAAGAAGTTGAAGGTGAACAAGAGGAGAAGAAGACGTAGTGGAAGAAGGTGAGATGAAGAAGAAAAAGAATTGGAACAAGGAGAAAAGGAGGAAAAGGAAGAAGGAGGGGAAAGGAAGGGAAGGGAAGAAGAAGCAGAAGAAGTAGAATCTTGAGGAGAAGAGGAAGAAGAAGAAGAACTGTAAGCATAGGATTTGGGGGAAGGAGAAGAAGAGGAAGAGCAATGGAAGAATGAGAAAAAGAGGAGGAAGAAGAAGCAATGGAAGGAAAGGGGAAGAAGAGGTAGTGGAACAAGTAGGAGAAGAAGAAGGGGAGGAAGAAGAAATAGTGTAGGCAGAAAAAAGGCAAGAAGGAGAAGAGAGGGAAGAAGAAGAACAAGTGAATGTTGTAGAAGTGGAAGAAGGTGAACAAGAGGAAGAAGAAGAAGTAGTTGAAGGAGTCGGGATGACGGATAAGAAGTGGAAGAAGCAGAACAAGAGGTAGAAATGAAAGTGGAAGCAGAAGAAGGAGGAAAAGAGGGATATGAAGAAGGAAAGGAAGAAGAAGAAGGAGATGAAGAGGAAGAAAAGAAAGGAAAGGAGAGAATGAAGAAGAAGTGGAAGAAAGAGAACAAGAGGAGGCAGGAGAAGTGGAAGAAAGAATACAAGAGGAAGAAGAAAGAGAGTAACTAGAACAAGTGGAAGAAGGAGAAGAAAAGGAAGAAGAAGAAGATGTGGAAAGTGAAGAAGTTGAAGAAGGTGAACAAGAGGAGAAGAAGACGTAGTGGAAGGAGGTGAGATGAAGAAGAAGAAGAATTGGAACAAGGAGAAAAGGAGGAAAAGGAAGAAGGAGGGGAAAGGAAGGGAAGGGAAGAAGAAGCAGAAGAAGTAGAATCTTGAGGAGAAGAGGAAGAAGAAGAAGAACTGTAAGCATAGGATTTGGGGGAAGGAGAAGAAGAGGAAGAGCAATGGAAGAATGAGAAAAAGAGGAGGAAGAAGAAGGAATGGAAGGAAAGGGGAAGAAGAGGTAGTGGAACAAGTAGGAGAAGAAGAAGGGGAGGAAGAAGAAATAGTGTAGGCAGAAAAAAGGCAAGAAGGAGAAGAGAGGGAAGAAGAAGAACAAGTGAATGTTGTAGAAGTGGAAGAAGGTGAACAAGAGGAAGAAGAAGAAGAATTGGAACAAGGAGAAAAGGAGGAAAAGGAAGAAGGAGGGGAAAGGAAGGGAAGGGAAGAAGAAGCAGAAGAAGTAGAATCTTGAGGAGAAGAGGAAGAAGAAGAAGAACTGTAAGCATAAGATTTGGGGGAAGGAGAAGAAGAGGAAGAACAACAATGGGAAACAACAGAAATGGGGGATGGTGAAAAAGAGGAAGGAGAAGACGGAAAGGAAAGAGAAAAAGTTGTGGATGGTGAAGAAATGGAAGAAGAGGAAGAAGAAGAAGTGTAAGCAGAAGAAGCGGAAGAAGAGACGAAAATGAAGAAGAACAACAAGTAGAAGTAGAAGAAGTGGTAGAAAGAGAGAATAAGAGGAATAGGAGGATGTAGGGGAATGAAAGGGGATGAAGAAGAAGAAGTGGAAGAAGGAGAACGGGACGAGGGAGAACAGGTGGCAAAAGGAGAAGAAGAGGAAGAAGAAGAAGTGGAAGAACGAGAAGAAAAGGAAGAAGTGCAAGTGGAAGAAGGAGAACAATAGGAAGAAGAAGAAGAAGTGTGATGAGGACATGAAGGACAAAAAGCTTGAAGCACTTGAAGGGCTTAGAGGACCCATGACAAGGGCAAGGACAAAGAGAGCTAAGGAAGCTTTGCAACAAGTGTTGACAGGCATTTTTCAAAGAGAGCCAAATCTTGCAGACTGTGGGGATAAAATTGTCAATTGCATCCTGTTTGAAGAGGGAGTTGAGCGGCCAACATCTCTATAATAATTTGGGCTGATTTTATTAGTAAATTATTTCAAATAAATTATATAAGTGGCTGTTACAAATTCTTAAAAATGTGCGGCCAGCTTGGGCAAATAGGGACCAGATTTTTTTTAATTATTTGGGCTGTTATGTTAGTATTTTTATTGGACAATTATTTAGCTTTAATTAAGTTAGGGGTTGCATCAAATTTGGGGAAGCAAACAGCCATATAAGGGTGGCGCTCAGCTGGGCAAGAGGGGACGACTGATTCAGAAAAATAGACTCTTGAGAGTGCTTCTTCCTGGGTTCTAAACAGCCAAGGATTTTTCTTTGAGAATTATCAAAGCCCATCCATACCTTTGTGTGTGTATTCTCAGGCTTATCTTCCTCCTGGAAGTGTGACGCCTCCTTTCACCATTTTCTGTCTTGTTTCTTCAATTTTCTGCTTTGTTCATTGTTCCAATTGAAGTCGATTCTCACGCAGAATTTCTGACCCGGCACGCTGTGTTTTTGTTTTGAATTTCTGCATCTATTTTGGGTTTCCAATTAAGTGCTAAAATTGTGATTTAAATCTGCCCCAATTTTTCTTGATTTGTGCGTAACCTTTTATTGTGATAATTCTTAGTAATGAGCCAACGTTCTGCACATTTTCAATCAATTTAACTTTGAAGCGTTTCTTGCAATTATTTCTATCAAGCGCTGATTGCCCTTTTCTGGTCAGAATTATATTCTTTTCAATTAGCAAACTGGGCGTCATTTGTCTTTTAACCTGTGCTGGAATATTTAATCAAAATTCTGCATTTGTTTGAAGCTGTCATTTCACGCTAAGTCTTTGATTCACTTTCCAATCGATTCCATGCTTCGTTGCTCAATGAATTCTTCCTTTCTTTGGTTCAAATTTTCATAAGGCAGCCAATACAATGCTTGGAGGTCCTTGTCAAGAATTCTAATTCCGCAAGAGGATTCACGTCAAAGTGGAAGAATGAGAAACAGAGGAGGAAGAAGAAGCAATGGAAGGAAAGGGGATGAAGAAGAAGTGGAACAAGGAGGAGAAGAAGAAGGGGAGGAAGAAGAAGAAGTGTAGGCAGAAGAAGGGCAAGAAGGAGAAAAGAGGGAAGAAGAAGAACAAGTGGATGTAGTAGAAGTGGAAGAAGGTGAACAATATGAAGAAGAAGAAGTAGTGTAAGCATAAGATTTGGGGGAAGGAGAAGAAGAGGAATAGCAACAATGGGAAGCAAGAGAAGTGGGGGATGGAGAAAAAGAGGAAGGAGAAGATGGAAAGGAAAGAAGAAGTTGTGGAAGGAGAAGAAATGGAAGAAGAGGAAGAAGAAGAAGTGTAAAAAGAAGAAAAGGAAGAAGGAGACGAAAATGAAGAAGAACAACAAGTACAAGTAGAAGAAGTGGTAGAAGGAGAGAATAAGAGGAATAGGAGGAAGTAGTGGATTGAAAGGAGATGAAGAAGAAGAAGTGGAAGAAGGAGAACGGGAGAAGGCAGAAGAGGTGGCAGAAGGAGAAGAAGAGGAATAGGTAGAAGTGGAAGAATGAGAAAAAAAGGAAGAAGTGCAAGTGGAAGAAGGAGAACAATAGGAAGAACAAGAAGAAGTGGAAGAATGAGAAAAAGAGGAGGAAGAAGAAGCAATGGAAGGAAACGGGATGAAGAAGAAGTACAACAAGGAGGAGAAGAAGAAGGGGAGGAAGAAGGAGTAGTGTAGGCAGAAGAAGGGCAAGAAGGAGAAGAGAGGGAAGAAGAAGAACAAGTGGATGTAGTAAAAGTGGAAGAAGATGAACAAGAGGAAGAAGAAGAAGTAGTTGAAGAGGAAGAAAAGAAAGCAAAGGAGAGGATGAAAAAGAAGTGGAAGAAAGAGAAGAAGAGGAGGCAGGAGAAGTGGAAGAAAGATCAGAAGAGGAAGAAGAAGGAGAGTAACTAGAAGTAGTGGAAGAAGGAGAAGAAAAGGAAGAAGAAGGAGAGGCGGAAAGTGAAGAAGTTGAAGAAGGTGAACAAGAGGAGGAAGAAGAAGTAGTGGAAGGAGGTGAGACAAAGAAGAAGAATTGGAACAAGGAGAAAAGGAGGAAAAGGAAGAAGGAGGGGAAGGGAAGGGAAGAAGAAGCAGAAGAAGTGGAATCTGGAGGAGAAGAGGAAGAAGAAGAAGAAGTGTAAGCATAAGATTTGGGGGAAGGAGAAGAAGAGGAAGAGCAACAATGGGAAGCAACAGAAGTGGGGGATGGAGAAAAAGAGGAAGGAGAAGACGGAAAGGAAAGAAGAAGAAGTTGTGGAAGGAGAAGTAATGGAAGAAGAGGAAGAAGAAGAAGTCTATGCAGAAGAAGCGAAAGAAGGAGACGAAAATGAAGTAGAACAACAAGTAGAAGTAGAAGAAGTGGTCGAAGGAGAGAACAAGAGGAATAGGAGGAAGTAATGGAATGAAAGGACATGAAGAAGAAGAAGGGGAAGATGGAGAACTGGAGGAGGTAGAAGCAGAAGAAGAGGCAGAAGAAGAAATGGAAGAACAAGAAGAAAAGGAAGAAGTGCAAGTGGAAGAACGAGAACAATAGGAAGAAGAAGAAGAAATGGAAGAATGCGAAAAAGAGGAGGAAGAATACGCGATGGAAGGAAAGGGGAATGAAGAAGAAGTGGAACAAGGAGGAGAAGAAGTAGTATAGGCACAAGAAGGGCAAGAAGGAGAAGAGAGGGAAGAAGAAGAACAAGTGGATGTAGTAGACGTGGAAGAAGGTGAATAAGAGGAAGAAGAAGAAGTAGTTGAAGGAGTGGGGTTGATGGAGAAGAAATGGAAGAAGGAGAACAAGATGTCGAAATGCAAGTGGAAGCAGAAGATGGAGAAAAATAGGGATATGACGAAGGAAAGGAAGAAGAAGAAGGAGATGAAGAGGAAGAAAAGAAAGCAAAGGAGAGGATGAAAAAGAAGTGGAAGAAAGAGAAGAAGAGGAGGCACGAGAAGTGGAAGAAAGATCAGAAGAGGAAGAAGAAGGAGAGTAACTAGAAGTAGTGGAAGAAGGAGAAGAAAAGGAAGAAGAAGAAGATGTGGAAAGTGAAGAAGGTGAACAAGAGGAGGAAGAAGAAGTAGTGGAACGAGGTGAGATGAAGAAGAAGAATTGGAACAAGAAGAAAAGGAGGAAAAGGAAGAAAGAGGGGTAGGGAAGAGAAGAAGAAGCAGAAGAAGTGGAATCTAGAGGAGAAGAGGAAAAAGAAGAAGAAGTGTAACCATGAGATTTGGGGAAGGAGAAGAAGAGGAAGAGCAACAATGGGAAGCAACAGAAGTGGGCGATGTAGAAAAAGAGGAAGGAGAAGACGGAAAGGAAAGAAGAAGAAGTTGTGGAAGGAGAAGAAATGGAAATAGAGGAAGAAGAAGAAGTGTAAACAAAAGAAGCGGAAGAAGGAGACAAATATGAAGAAGAACAACAAGTAGAGGTAGAAGAAGTGGTAGAAGGAGAGAATAAAACGAATAGGAGGAAGTAGTGGAATAAAAGGAGATGAAGAAGAAGAAGTGGAAGAATGAGAACGGGAGGAGGGAGAAGAGGTGGCAGAAGGAGAAGAAGAGGAAGAAGAAGAAGTGGAAGAACGAGAAGAAAAGGAAAAAGTGCAAGTGGAAGAAGGAGAACAATAGGAAGAAGAAGAAGAAGTTGAAGAATGTGAAAAAGAGGAGGAAAAAGAAGCAATGGAAGGAAAGGGGATGAAGTAGAAGTGGAACAAGGAGGAGAAGAAGAAGGGGAGGAAGAAGAAGTGGTGTAGGCAGAAGAAGCGCAAGAAGGAGAAGAGAGGGAAGAAGAAGAACAAGTGGATGTAGTAGAAGTGGAAGAAGGTGAACAAGAGGAAGAAGAAGAAGTAGTTGAAGGAGTGGGGATGATGGAGAAGAAGTGGAAGAAGGAGAACAAGAGGTAGAAATGCAAGTGGAAGCAGAAGAAGGAGAAAAAGAGGGATATGATGAAGGAAAGGAAGAAGAAGAAGGAGATGAAAAGGAAGAAAAGAAAGGAAAGGAGAGGATGAAGAAGAAGTGGATGAAAGAGGAAGAGGAGGCAGGAGAAGTGGAAGAAAGATAAGAAGAGGAAGAAGAAGGAGAGTAACTAGAAGAAGTGGAAGAAGGAGAAGAAAAGGAAGAAGAAGAAGATGTGGAAAGTGAAGAAGTTGAAGAAGGTGAACAAGAGGAGGAAGAAGAAGTAGTGGAAGGAGGTGAGATGAAGAAGAAGAATTGGAACAAGGAGAAAAGGAGGAAAAGGAAGAAAAAGGGGAAGGGAAGGGAAGAAGAAGCAGAAGAAGTGGAATCTAGAGGAGAAGAGGAAAAAGAAGAAGAAGTGTAACCATGAGATTTGGGGAAGGAGAAGAAGAGGAAGAGCAACAATGGGAAGCAACAGAAGTGGGCGATGTAGAAAAAGAGGAAGGAGAAGACGGAAAGGAAAGAAGAAGAAGTTGTGGAAGGAGAAGAAATGGAAGAAGAGGAAGAAGAAGAAGTGTAAGCAGAAGAAGGAGACGAAAATGAAGAAGAACAACAAGGAGGTGAGATGAAGTAGAAGTGGAACAAGGAGGAGAAGAAGAATGGGAGGAAGAAGAAGTAGTGTAGGCAGAAGAAGCGCAAGAAGGAGAAGAGAGGAAATAAGAAGAACAAGTGGATGTAGTAGAAGTGGAAGAAGGTGAACAAGAGGAAGAAGAAGAAGTAGTTGAAGGAGTGGGGATGATGGAAAAGAACTGGAAGAAGGAGAACAAGAGGTAGAAATGCAAGTGGAAGCAGAAGAAGGAGAAAAAGAGGGATATGACGAAGGAAAGGAAGAAGAAGGAGATGAAGAGGAAGAAAAGAAAGGAAAGGAGAGGATGAAGAAGAAGTGGAAGATAGAGAACAAGAGGAGGCAAAAGAAGTGGAAGAAAGATAAGAAGAGGAAGAAGAAGGAGAGTAACTAGAAGAAGTGGAAGAAGGAGAAGAAAAGTAACAAGAAGTAGATGTGGAAAGTGAAGAAGGTGAACAAGAGGAGGAAGAAGAAGTAGTGGAACGAGGTGAGATGAAGAAGAAGAATTGGAACAAGGAGAAAAGGAGGAAAAGGAAGAAAGAGGGGTAGGGAAGAGAAGAAGAAGCAGAAGAAGTGGAATCTAGAGGAGAAGAGGAAGAAGAAGAAGAAGTGTAAGCATAAGATTTGGGGGAAGGAGAAGAAGAGGAAGAGCAACAATGGGAAGCAACAGAAGTGGGGGATGGAGAAAAAGAGGAAGGAGAAGACAGAAAGGAAAGAAGAAGAAGTTGTGGAAGGAGAAGAAATGGAAGAAGAGGAAGAAGAACAAGTGTAAGCAGAAGAAGCAGAAGAAGGAGACGAAAATGAAGAAGAACAACAAGTAGAAGTAGAAGAAGTGGTAGAAGGAGAGAATAAGAGGAATAGGAGGAAGTAGTGGAATGAAACGAGATGAAGAAGAAGAAGTGGAAGAGCGAGAAGAAAAGGAAGAAGTGCAAGTGGAAGAAGGAGAACGATAGGAAGAAGAAGAAGAAGAAGTGGAAGAATGAGAAAAAGAGGAGGAAGAAGAAGCAATGGAAGGAAAGGGGATGAAGAAGAAGTGGAACAAGGAGGAGAAGAAGAAGGAGAGGAAGAAGAACTAGTGTAGGAAGAAGAAGGGCAAGAAGGAGAAAAGAGGGAATAAGAAGAACAAGTGGATGTAGTAGAAGTGGAAGAACGTGAACAAGAGGAAGAAGAAAAAGTAGTTGAAGGAGTGGGGATGATGGAGAAGAAGTGGAAGAAGGAGAACAAGAGGTAGAAATGCAAGTGGAAGCAGAAGAAGGAGAAAAAGAGGGATATGATGAAGGAAAGGAAGAAGAAGAAGGAGATGAAAAGGAAGAAAAGAAAGGAAAGGAGAGGATGAAGAAGAAGTGGATGAAAGGGAACAAGAGGAAGCAGGAGAAGTGGAAGAAAGATAAGAAGAGGAAGAAGAGGGAGAGTAACTAGAAGAAGTGGAAGAAGGAGAAGAAAAGGAAGAACAAGAAGATGTGGAAAGTCAAGAAGGTAAACAAGAGGAGGAAGAAGAAGTAGTGGAAGGAGGTGAGATGAAGAAGAAGAATTGGAACAAGGAGAACAGGAGGAAAAGAAAGAAGGAGGGGAAGGGAAGGAAAGAAGAAGAAGAAGAAGTGAAATCTGGAGGAGAAGAGGAAGAAGAAGAAGAAGTGTAAGCATAAGATTTGGGGGAAGGAGAAGAAGAGGAAGAGCAACAATGGGAAACAACAGAAGTGGGGGATGGAGAAAAAGAGGAAGGAGAAGACGGAAAGGAAAGAAGAAGAAGTTGTGGAAGGAGAAGTAATGGAAGAAGAGAAAGAAGAAGAAGTCTAAGCAGAAGAAGCGGAAGAAGGAGACGAAAATGAAGAAGAACAACAAGTAGAAGTAGAAGAAGTGGTAGAAGGAGAGAACAAGAGGAATAGGACGAAGTAGTGGAATGAAAGGAGATGAAGAAGAAGAAGTGGAAGATGGAGAACTAGAGGAGATAGAAGAGGTGGTAGAAGCAGAAGAAGAAATGGAAGGACGGGAAGAATAAGAAGAACTGCAAGTGGAAGAACGAGAACAATAGGAAGAAGAAGAAGAAGTGGAAGAATGTGAAAAAGAGGAGGAAGAAGAAGCGATGGAAGGAAAGGGGAATGAAGAAGAAGTGGAACAAGGAGGAGAAGAAGTAGTGTAGGCAGAAGAAGGGCAAGAAGGAGAAGAGAGGAAAGAAGAAGAACAAGTGGATGTAGTAAAAGTGGATGAAGGTGAACAAGAGGAAGAAGAAGAAAAGAAAGGAAAGGAGAGGATGAAGAAGAAGTGGAAGAAAGAGAACAAGAAGAGGCAGGAGAAGTGGAAGAAAGATAAGAAGAGGAAGAAGAGGGATAGTAACTAGAAGAAGTGGAAGAAGGAGAAGAAAAGGAAGAAAAAGAATATGTGGAAAGTGGAGAAGGTGAACAAGAAGAGGAAGAAGAAGTGGTGGAAGGAGGTGAGATGAAGAAGAAAAATTGGAACAAGGAGAAAAGGAGGAAAAGGAAGAAGGAGGGGAAGGGAAGGGGACAAGAAGCAGAAGAAGTGGAATCTGGAGGAGAAGAGGAAGAAGAAGAAGAAGTGTAAGCATAAGACTTGGGGAAAGGAGAAGAAGAGGAAGAGCAGCAATGGGAAGCAACCGAAGTGGGGGATGGAGAAAAAGAGGAAGGAGAAGACGGAAAAGAAAGAAGAAGAAGTTATGGAAGGAGAAGAAGTGTAAGCAAAAGAAGTGGAAGAAGGAGACGAAAATGAAGAAGAACAACAAGTAGAAGTAGAAGAAGTGGTAGAAAGAGAGAATAAGAGGAATAGGAGGATGTAGGGGAATGAAAGGGGATGAAGAAGAATAAGTGGAAGAAGGAGAACGGGACGAGGGAGAACAGGTGGCAAAAGGAGAAGAAGAGGAACAAGAAGAAGTGGAAGAACGAGAAGAAAAGGAAGAAGTGCAAGTGGAAGAAGGAGAACAATAGGAAGAAGAAGAAGAAGTGGAAGAATGAGAAAAAGAGAAGGAAGAAGAAGCAATGGAACGAAAGGGGATGAAGAAGAAGTGGAACAAGGAGGAGAAGAAGAAGCGGAGGAAGAAGAAGTAGCGTAGGCAGAAGAAGGGCAAGAAGGAGAAGAGAGGGAAGAAGAAGAACAAGTGGATGTAGTAGAAGTGGAAGAAGGTGAACAAGAGGAAGAAGAAGAAGTAGTTGAAGGAGTGGGGATGATGGAGAATAAGTGGAAGAAGGAGAACAAGAGGTAGAAATGCAAGTGGAAGCAGAAGAAGGAGAAAAAGAGGGATATGATGAAGGAAAGGAAGAAGAAGAAGGAGATGAAGAGGAAGAACAGAAAGGAAAGGAGAGGATGAAGAAGAAGTGGAAGAAAGAGAACAAGAGGAGGGAGGAGAAGTTGAAGAAAGATAAGAAGAGGAAGAAGAAGGAGAGTAACTGGAAGAAGTGGAAGAAGGAGAAGAAAAGGAAGAAGAAGAAGATGTGGAAAGTGAAGAAGGTGAACAAGAGGAGGAAGAAGAAGTGGTGGAAGGAGGTGAGATGAAGTAGAAGAATTGGAACAAGTAGAAAAGGAGGAAAAGGAAGAAGGAGGGGAAGGGAAGGGAAGAGGAAGTAGAAGAAGTGGAATTTGGAGGAGAAGAGGAAGAAGAAGAAGTGTAATCATAAGACTTGGGGAAAGGAGAAGAAGAGGAAGAGCAACAATGGGAAGCAACTGAAGTGGGGGATTAAGAAAAAGAGGAAGGAGAAGACAGAAAGGAAAGAAGAAGAAGTTGTGGAAGGAGAAGAAGTGTAAGCAGAAGAAGCGGAAGAAGGAGACGAAAATGAAGAAGAACAACAAGTAGAAGTAGAAGAAGTGGTAGAAGGAAAGAATAAGAGGAATAGGAGGAAGTAGTGAATGAAAGGAGATGAAGAAGAAGAAGTGGAACAAGGAGAACGGGAGGAGGAAGAAGAGGTGGTACAAGGAGAAGAAGAGGCAGAAGAAGAAATGGAAGAACGAGAAGAAAAGGAAGAAGTGTAAGTGGAAGAAGGAGAACAATAGGAAGAAGAAGAAGAAGTGGAAGAATGAGAAAAAGAGGAGGAAGAAGAAGCAATGGAAGGAAAGCGGATGAAGAAGAAGTAGAACAAGGAGGAGAAGAAGAAGGGGAGGAAGAAGAAGTAGTGTAGGCAGAAGAAGGGCAAGAAGGAGAAGAGAGGGAAGAAGAAGAACAAGTGGATGTAGTAGAAGTGGAAGAAGGTGAACAAGAGGAAGAAGAAGAAGTGGTTGAAGGAGTAGGGATGATGGAGAAGAAGTGGAAGAAGGAGAACAAGAGGTAGAAATGCAAGTGGAAGCAAAAGAAGGAGAAAGAGAGGGATATGACGAAGGAAAGGAAGAAGAAGATGGAGATCAAGAGGAAGAAAAGAAAGGAAAGGAGAGGATGAAGAAGAAGTGGAAGAAAGAGAACAAGAGGAGGCAGGAGAAGGGGAGGAAGGAGAAGAAAAGAAAGAAGAAGAAGATGTGGAAAGTGAAGAAGTTGAAGAAGGAGAACAAGAGGAGGAAGAAGAAGTAGTGGAAGGAGGTGAGATGAAGAAGAAGAATTGGAACAAGGAGAAAAGGAGGAAAAGGAAGAAGGAGGGGAACGGAAGGGAAGAAGAAGCAGCAGAAGTGGAATCTGGAGGAGACAAGGAGGAAGAAGAAGAAGTGTAAGCATAAGATTTGGGGGAAGGAGAAGAAGAGGAAGAGCAGCAATGGGAAGCAACAGAAGTGGGGGATGGAGAAAAAGAGGAAGGAGAAGACGGAAAGGAAAGAAGAAGAAGTTGTGGATGGAGAAGAAATGGAAGAAGAAGAAGTGTAAGCAGAAGAAGCGTAAGAAGGAGACGAAAATGAAGAAGAACAACAAGTAGAAGCAGAAGAAGTGGTAGAAGGGGAGAATAAGAGGAATAGGAGGAAGTAGTGGAATGAAAGGAGATGAATTAGAAGAAGTGGAAGAAGGAGAACGGGAGGAGGCAAAAGAGGTGGCAGAAGGAGAAGAAGAGGAAGAAGAAGAAGTGGAAGAACGAGAAGAAAAGGAAGAAGTGCAAGTCGAAGAAGGAGAACAATAGGAAGAAGAAGAAGAAGTGGATGAATGAGAAAAAGAGGAGGCAGAAGAAGCAATGGAAGGAAAGGGGATGAAGAAGAAGTGGAACAAGGAGGAGAAGAAGAATGGGAGGAAGAAGAACTAGTGTAGGCAGAAGAAGGGCAAGAAGGAGAAGAGAGGGAAGAAGAAATACAATTGGATGTAGTAGAAGTGGAAGAAGGTGAACAAGAGGAAGAAGAAGAAGTAGTTGAATGAGTCGGGATGATGAAGAAGAAGTGGAAGAAGGAGAACAAGAGGTAGAAATGCAAGTGGAAGCAGAAGAAGAAGAAAAAGAGCGATATGACAAAGGAAAGGAAGAAGAAGAAGGAGATGAAGAGGAAAAAAGAAAGGAAAGGAGAGGATGAAGAAGAAGTGGAAGAAAAAGAACAAGAGGAGGGAGGAGAAGTGGAAGAAATATAAGAAGAGGAAGAAGAAGGAGAGTAACTAGAAGAAGTGGAAGAAGGAGAAGTGGAAGAAGGAGAAGAAAAGGAACAAGAAGAAGATGTGGAAAGTGAAGAAGTTGAAGAAGGTGAACAAAAGGAGGAAGAAGAAGTAGTGGAAGGAAGTGAGATGAAGAACAAGAATTGGAACAAGGAGAAAAGGAGGACAAGGAAGAAGGAGGGGAAGAGGAAGAAGAACAAGAAGAAGTGTAAGCATAACATTTGAGGGAAGGAGAACAAGAGGAAGAGCAACAATGGGAAGCAACAGAAGTGAGGGATGGAGAAAAAGAGGAAGGAGAAGACGGAAAGGAAAGAAGAAGAAGTTGGGGAAGGAGAAGAAATGGAAGAAGAGGAAGAAGAAGACGAAGTGTAAGCAGAAGAAGCGGAAGAAGGAAACGAAAATGAAGAAGAACAACAAGTAGAAGTAGAAGAAGTGGTAGAAGTAGTGAAATGAAAGGATATGAAGAAGAAGAAGTGGAAGAACGAGAACGGCAGAAGGGAGAATAGGTGGAAGAATGAGAAGAAAAGGAAGAAGTGCAAGTGGAAGAAGGAGAACAATAGGAAGAAGAAGAAGAAGTGGAAGAATGAGAAAAAGAGGAGGAAGAAGAAGCAATGGAAGGAAAGGGGATGAAGAAGAAGTGGAACAAGGAGGAGAAGAAGAAGGGGAGGAAGAAGAAGTAGTGTGGGCAGAAGAAGGGCAAGAAGGAGAAGAGAGGGAAGAAGAAGAACAAGTGGATGTAGTAGAAGTGGAAGAAGGTGATAAGGAGATGAAGCTTGAAGGACTTAGAGAACCTATGACAAGGGCAAGGACAAGAAGAGCTAAGGAAGCTATTCAATAAGTATTGGCAGCGCTTTTGCAAAAAGAGCCAAACATTGAAGAAATAAAGTTTAAAATTGTTAATTGTCTCAGGACTGAAGGGAGCAATACTTGACCTTAATGGAAGAGAAGTTTGGAATAAATTAAACTCATTTTCTTTAAGTTTACTTAGTTAAAGATGGGCAACCAGAATTGTCTAATTAAAGTTGCAGCTACCTAGGTTATCAATTCTAATTAGTATACGTGTTTAATTTACTTTGGTAGTTACACTTTGTTATTAAGCTGCCCATTATTAGTTTTTAGCTGAATTTAGAAAGCCCCTAAACCTACACAAGCTGAGTTTATTAGGCATATAAATTTGGGCAAGACTGAGATGTAAGGCAGAATATTTTGGAAATAAAAAAACTAGTTGATTTTTCTCTCCTTTGGGTTCTTGACAATCCAAAATCTTTTGAGATTTATCAAAGGTAATTCACCCCTTTGTGTGTGTAATCTCGTAGACATATCTTCCATCCTTGGAAGTGTGGAGTCTATCAATTCCAATTCCATTTTCTATCTTTTCCATTTATACTCAATTCTGCCCAGCAAACTCTATGACAGGAAAGTCCTACACTATTCAAAAACTCGTTTAATTGTTGAATTTCAATAACTTTTAATTTCCATTATGTGTCTAAAAGTTTGATAGTAACTCTATTCAGTTTATTTTTTTGCAATTGTTTGCATTCCACGTTGATTAATTTTGTTAACGCGGCAAGCTAAATTCCTAGGGCCCTTTCAGAATCCTAAACTGACAGCGGATTCATATCATATGGTATCAGAGCTTTGGTTTCTAGGAATTGCAAGGCTGCACTCCAGGTAATTTCTTTCCTTGATTCTTATCATCAATAATATTACCTTAATTGTCAATCAGTTAGGCTGAACCATTGCAAAAGTTAAGCCCTTAAAAAAAATCTGAGATTCTAAAAAAAAAAAAAGAAGAGGAATTTTGAAAATCTGAAGAAAAAAAATATAGAGAAAAAAAAAGCAAAACAAAGAATGCAAATGTGTTTAAAATATATATATATATATATATATATATATATATATATATATATATATATATATAAAATTGGCTGAATGGTTCATGCTAGAAATTCTTCATTTTGAAGGTAATATTGTGTTTGATTTGAAGGAAAAATTACTGCACCTTGTTAGTTTACATTTCTGAAATTTTGGGCTGCACTTCTTGGTTACAAATTGTGTCAATTCCACTCTGTTTTGGCTTCACATATACTGCACATTCTTGCTAGATTTTGCTGCACTTGTTAGTTTCATTTTAAGCCAAAATTTTATCCTCTGTTTGTGTCTTCACCTGTTAAAATTGGCTGCACAATTTTCTACTCAAAATTCTGGTTGTGGCTGTTTGTACCTTTGTTTTTGTGTGCCTAGTTTTTGTCCATTTCTTTTCGTACTTCCTTTGTTTTCATTTTGAGACAAATTTCTTCTGTCTTGTTGGTGTCAAAAAAAAATTCCAGTTGCTGTCCTAGTATTTGTTGCTTTCGTTGGGTTTCATTTTAGTCATTTTTGTTAGTTTTCTTGTGTCTTATTTGCCTGCACACAAGTTGGTGTTTGTCTTTGATTTTTTCTCTTTTGGTTTGTTAAGAACTTAAGGAGGAATAAAGAGGAAAAAAGGCAAGAGAGTTTCATTATAGTAAAAGCCAATATTTTTTAGCGCAAACACTTGAGTGGGTGAGAACATTTTCAAACACCACATACATACTTTTTCTTGTGACATTTGACCCGTTTGTTTATCATGGCGGAAAGAAATAATAACAATGATCTTCAGCTTCAAATTGTTGCACTATCTCAGCATTTAGAGAGATTGATGAAGCAACAACAAGATGAGTTCCATGAGAGGTTGGATAAGTTGGAGAATAGAACCCCACCAGTAGGAGGAGGAGGAAGGCCAAATAGAAATGAAGGAAGAATAGAAGGAGTGAAGTTGAATGTGCCTTCTTTCAAGGGTAGGAGTGATCCTGAGGCATACTTGGAGTGGGAGTTAAAAATTGAGCATGTGTTCTCTTCCAAAAATTATAGTGAGGAGCAAAAGGTGAGACTTGCAGCTGCTAAATTTTCTGATTATGCACTCATTTGGTGGAATAAGTTGCAAAGGGAGAGGACTAGATATGAGGAGCCTAGGGTAGACACTTGGGCTGAAATGAAGAGGATCATGAGGAGGCAGTATATACCTTCTAGCTTCCATAGGGATATAAAATTAAAACTTCAGAAATTGTCTCAAGGAAGCAAGGGAGTGGAGGAGTATTATAAGGAGATGGAGATGCTAATCATCCAAGCCCAAATTGAAGAAGATCTTGAGCTAACTATGGCTCGCTTCCTTAGTGGTTTAAATCATGACATTAGAGATGTTGTTGAGTTGCAGGAGTTTGTGGAGATGGAGGACCTTTTACATAAGGCTATTCAAGTTGAACAGCAAATAAAACGAAAGAGTACAACAAGAAGAAGTTCTACCAGGTATAATGCTTCAAATTGGAAGGATAGAGTTAAGAAAGAGGGTGCTGCCTCCTCAAGCAATGCATCATTTTCTAACCATGGAAAAGCACCTCAAAAGCAACCTGAACATCCTCCTAAAAAGACTAGAGAAGTGAAGTGTTTCAAGTGCTTGGGCATGGGTCATTATGCCTATGAGTATCCCACAAAGAAGATTGTTCTTCTCAAAGATAATGGGGAATACACAAGCCAATCAGAAGCTAGTGGTGGAGAAGAATAGGAGAGTGATGGAGAATTGAAGGCTAATGAAGGAGAGTTGTATATGATTAGGAGGATGCTTGGAAGTCAAGTCAAGGCCGAGGATGCATCTCAAAGGGAGAACATCTTTCACACAAGATATTCAGTCAATGGTAATGTTTGTTTGGTAATTATTGATGGAGGGAGTTGTACCAATGTGGTGAGTTCAAGATTAGTGTCAAAGATGAACATGGACACTACACCGCATCCTAGACCATATAAACTTCAATGGCTTAGTGAAGGAGAAGAAGTTCAAGTGAAACAACAAGCAATAGTTTCGTTCACCATTGGAAAATATCAAGATAAAGTCATATGTGATGTGGTTCCCATGGAGGCCAGCCATATCCTTTTGGGAAGGCCGTGGCAGTATGATACCAAAGCCATTCATGACGGCTTCACTAACAAATTTTCTTTCATGTATCAGGATAAGAAGTTGGTTCTCAAGCCTTTGTCTCCTAAAGAGGTGTGTGAGGATCAAATCAAAATGAGAGCAAAGTTAGCAAATGAAAGAAAGAGTGAAACACTTGAGAGGAAGAGCAAAACACTTGAGAGGAAAAATAGAGAAAAGAAAGATATTGAAACACTTAAGGAAAAACACACTTGTTTAGCAAAAAAAGAGGAAGTTAAGAGGCTGCTTTGTGCAAGACAACCCCTATATTTGTTGTATTGTACAAGCCAGTTTTTGCATGCTAACCAATTTGAAAATTTTGAATTGCCTTCTTGTGTTAAATCTCTTTTGCAGAATTTCCAAGATGTTTTTCCAGAGAGTGTACCTAGTGGATTGCCACCTTTGAGGGGAATTGAGCATCACATTGATCTCATTCCAGGAGCATCATTACCCAATCGGCCAGTATATAGGAGCAACCCACAAGAAACTAAGGAGATTGAAAGGCAAGTGGCTGAACTCATGAGCAAAGGTTAGGTGATGCATGCCTCCCTTGATCTTTTTCCTTGAGGTTCCAAGCACCATGAAATGGATGATGGAGGGGAAAGAAAATGGAGGTGGGGCGCCACTCTCAAAGAGATATAAGCCAAAGTGTTTAGGTTTGCCACAAGGGAAGGAACCCTTGATAAAAACCAACTAGGAAGAGGTTCCTCAAGAGAGAGGATCCTCAAGACCTTTTACTAAGAATGTGCTCACAAAGAGACTATTTTCATTCAACTTCAAAGGTGAAATTTTACAATGAGGGGGGATGAGTATATATAGCCCAATGGGAGAGCTTGGGCACACTTTTCTAGGCAATGTGGGACTTGGGCTTAATTAGGATTAAAACTAATTAACCCAAGTCTTAGGCCTTAAGTGAGGCACCTAAGTTCACCCCCTATGGGTGCAATTAGCATATCTTAATGTGAATGGGCTAGCCCAAAATCATGTCTTAACTTATTCACCCATTATAAGCTTACTCCTCCTTTTTAACTAAAGACACCTATACCTTATAAACTAATAAGATGGCCGGAAATACATGGCCTTAAGGGAATTAAAAATACTTTCCTATTTATCTAATTAAAATAAAATATTTACAAGCTAAAAATAACGAAGACTATGGCTTCGAATCTTCAATGAGCTTTTGTCCATGCCATGCCTTCCTTGAGTCCTCCTAGCCATGATGCATGCTAGGTGAGATTGCATCATTAGGTGACAGATAGCATGAGCCCGTGTGTTGTACCTATGATTCTGGTGCCAAAGAAAGATGCTCATGGAGGATGTGTTCTGATTGTAGAGCCATAAACAACATCACCATCAAGTATAGGCATCCAATTCCCAGGTTAGATGATCTTCTTAATGAACTTTATGGTGCATGTGAGTTCTCAAAAATAGACTTGAAAAGTGGCTATAATCAGATTAGGATTATAGAAGGTGATGAATGGAAAACTGCCTTTAAAACTAAATATGGATTGTATGAGTGGTTGGTTATGCCATTTGGTTTGACTAATGCACCTAGTACTTTCATGAGATTAATGAATCATGTTTTAAGGGAGTTTATTGGAAAATTTGTTGTAGTGTACTTTGATGATATTCAGATCTATAGCACTAGTCTTGAGTTGCATGTTGAGCATTTGCAATCTGTTTTGAATGTGCTTAGAAAAGAATAATTGTATGCCAATCTGGAAAAATACATTTTTTGTACTGATCATGTGGTATTTTTGGGCTTTGTTATTAGTGCTAAAGGTGTATTAGTTGATGAGGGAAAGGTTAAGGCCATCCAAGAATGGCCAACACCTAAGTCTGTGAGTGAGGTGAAGGGATTTCATGGTTTAGCAAGTTTCTATAAGAGATTTATTAAAGATTTCAGTACATTAGCTACACCTCTAAATGAAATTGTTAAAAAGAATGTGGTTTTTAAATGGGGAAAGAAACAAGAGGAGGCCTTTGCTGCCCTTAAGCATAGGCTAACTAATGCTCCTATTCTTTCCATGCCTAATTTTGCAAAATCATTTGAAATAGAGTGTGATGCATCAAATGTTGGTATTGGGGTTGTTTTGTTGCAAGATGGGCATCCGATTGCTTATTTTAGTCAAAAGTTAAGTGGGGTTGCCCTTAACTATTCTAATTATGATAAGGAATTGTATGCATTGGTTAGAGCTTTAAAAACTTGGCAGCATTATTTGTTACCCAAAGAGTTTGTCATTCATAGTGATCATGAGTCATTGAAATATTTGAAAGGACAAGGTAAGCTTAACAAGAGGCATACTAAGTGGGTAGAGTTTTTAGATCAATTTCCATATGTCATCAAACATAAAAAGGGGAAAGGAAATATAGTGGCTGATGCGCTGTCTAGGAGGCATGCATTGCTTTCTATGCTTGAAACTAAATTGTTTGGTCTTGAGTCTTTGAAAGGCATGTATAAGCACGATGTTGATTTTGCTGAAATATTTGCTGCATGTGAAAGGTTTTCTGAAAATGGATACTATAGGCATAATGGATTCTTGTTTAAAACAAATAAATTGTGTGTACCTAGGTGTTCCATTAGGGAGTTGCTTGTGAGTGAATCACATGAAGGGGGTTTGATGGGCCACTTTGGGGTTCAAAAGACTTTGGAGATTTTGCAAGAGCATTTCTTTTGGCCTCATATGAAACGATATGTGCATAAGTTTTGTGACCACTGCATTGTGTGTAAAAAGGCCAAATCTAAGGTTAAGCCTCATGGATTGTATACTCGTTTGCCTGTTCCTGAATATCCTTGGACTGACATTTCTATGGACTTTGTTTTGGGGTTGCCTAAAACAAAGAATGGAAAGGATTGTGTGTTTGTTGTTGTTGATAGGTTTTCCAAGATGGCACATTTCATTCCTTGCAAAAAGGTGGATGATGCTAGCCATGTGGCTGATTTATTTTTCAAGGAAATAGTGAGACTTCATGGACTGCCAAGGAGCATTGTGAGTGATAGGGATGCAAAATTCCTTAGTCACTTTTGGAGGACCTTGTGGGGTAAAATTGGTACTAAATTGCTGTTTTCTACTACTTGCCACCCACAAACTGATGGTCAAACTGAGGTAGTCAATAGGACTTTAGGCACATTGCTTAGGACTGTTTTAAAGAAAAATCTTAAGTCTTGGGAAGCATGTTTGCCTCATGTTGAGTTTGCTTATAATAGGGTTGTCCATAGCACGACTAATTGTTCTCCGTTTGAAATTGTGTATGGGTTCAATCCTTTGACTCCTCTTGATTTGTTGTCCATGCCTAACATTTCTATGTTTAAGCATAATGAAGCACAAGCTGATGCATGCCTCCCTTTCTTCATCTTCTCTCCTTTCTCTTATTCTTCTCTCTTCCTTCTCTCTTTTTTCTCTCTTTTCTTCCTCTATTTCTTTTATTTTTCTTTTCTCCTTGGACTCTTTTTCTCTCCTTTTTTCTTCTCTTCTCTCTTGTTCTTTTGCCATCCACTCCCTAAAGTCCATGTTTAAGTTTTCTAGAGTGTAATCTTTAGAAATATTTCTTTGGTTTACACTCTTGTTTGATGAATAACTATGAGCACTAGAGTGGGTGTCTGATGTCATTGTGCTTGAATTTCTAAGAGGAAAAAGGTGGCTAAAAAATTTTCACAAACAAACATTCCTCTCTTTTTGTGTTTTCTTGCCTAAAATGGCTTGATGAGTCTTTGGAACTCTTTAGCCTTCTAAGCGCTTTGAATAAGAAAAATAAAGCAAGAATTTTAAAGCAAAAATTCAAAAGAGAAGGGATCTAAAGCGAGCTCCTAAGGTGTTGAAGGAAGTGTACCACTTCTTCCTTCTTCACCTAATTTTCGAGAAACTAAAAAATTGATTAAATTTTATTACAACCAAAGGGAGGGCCTTAAGGGCACTCAAACTCCCAACTAAAAAATTAATACACCCAAATTAAAGAAAAACTAAAGTCTTCAAAAAATAATTCTCCAAATGCTCCCTCAAATCAAAGTCTTCACGGCTAGGTGTATTTCCTTTTGAGGTGATCCCTTAGGCTCTTAGTCCAACCTTCCAAAATATGCTACCCTTGTGGTAAGCTCCTTTTTCAAGCTTTCTCCCAAAAGTGACACTAACACACAAACCAAAGAAACCAAAAGTAGCAACGGGAGGTGCGAATAGAAACTCAAAAAACAATAAAAGATAACACAATCAAAAGGACACTTAACCAAATGGTAAGAGTATATAAGACAAACTAGAAAGATGATTTAAAAGACAAGCAACAACTAAAAGGTAAACAAAAGAAAGAGAGCACACAATGGAATACCTAAGAATGGCACTAGATTAAAGAGTAGAAGAACACAAATATCAAGTTCTAGTGTACCAAAAGTAATAAAATTTCTTTTAAGGTTCCAAGTTCAAAGTTGAAGCACTTGCTAATTTTAGGTTAGGTACATCAAATGAATTTTTTTTCAAACTTTCTTTTCTTTTGTTTGTTCTCTTTTTTTTTTTTTTTGAATCCTTCGTTGTTTTTTTTTTTATTTTATTTTAGACTTTGTTTTCTTGTTTTTTTTTTTGAATATTTACTAGATGCACCTAAATTGATTGTGAATTTAGTGCTTGATAAAAAAGAGTTATGTGCTTGGAACAATAAAGAAAATTAAAAGCAACAATTTAGGTACTACTAGAAATGACTTCAAAATGCAAAGTACTATAGATGTGTTAATGGTTTAGTAGTTTGGTGTGCCACTGGACTCGAGCTTTGTTAAGATTTTAGTAATTTGTTGAACACAAATACCAAACTTATATCTTAAGTGAAAGCACCCACAAACAAGAACTACCTTTACCACACAAATGAGCTACAAATTATACGTATAAGGAAAATAAAGACAAAGGAAATTGAGCAACTATTTTTGAATTTTTTTTTTTTAAGAATATGCTTGAAACTAAAAGCACATGAAGTTCTAAAGAGACTTAGACATGAGGTATAACCCTCTATGTTGCTCAATTTAAGAAGTTTCAAATTTTTTTTTGTAAAAACAAAAGAGGCTAAACTTAAAAGGAATTAATAGACAAAATGGGAAACTATAAACATGACTTATAGACAACTACGCAAGAGTATAAAAGTGAAAAATAAAAGCTAAAAATAAAGCAAAAACAAGGCAACTAGGTGGAAGGAAACACAAGAATTTGGTCTAAATTTCTTGACCACAAGGTTGTGGAATTCACCACAACGGCATGGATTTTTAGCAAGAAATTCTCAAAACCAAAATTCAAGCAAGAAAGCACCCAACTCAAAGCTTAAGCGGAAATTAATGAATATGGGAGAGACGTAGATGCAAAGAAAAGAACAATATAAATTGCATCAAGAAAAAAATAAATGGTGCAAATAAACTATAACTCAAAACAATAAACTCAAGACAAGACATAAATGGAAATGATAAACAATAATGGAAAGCTAGAAAAAATTTCTGAAATTAAAGATAAAATAAAATAGGAAAACGGAAAGAAAAAATAAATGAGATAGGAAGAGAGTTTAGACCTCTAGAACCAATGCTCTAGATACCAAATGATGCATGCCTCCCTTGATCTTTTTCTAGAGGTTTTCTGCTTTGGTGAAATGGTTTGTGGAGAGGTAAGAAGTGAGGTGGTTTTAGGCGCCACTTAAGGTAAGATAAGCCTAAGAGGGAAAGTTTTCCACAAGGGATGGAACCCTTGATAAAAACCTAAGGAATTCTCAAAGAGAGAAGGGTGGACACTAAGAATTTTGGCCAACTCAAGGTTTTTCCATTCAATCAAGTGTAAAAAATACAAGAGTGTGAAGGAGCACCTTTTTATAGAGGGAGCTAACCTCTTGGACAAGTCATGAAGGAAATAAAGGGCTAGGATTAAAAGGAGTCATCCAAGGGAGGAGGATTGAAGCCCAAAGTCCAATCAATACCCTCCTTTAGATGAGAATTGGTGCCCAAGCTACCTCATCCAAGGGCCAAGATTACTCCTTTATTAGTTTTGGGTTTTATTTAGCAAAAGAGGGTGTAGTTATCAAACTACCCCCTTATTTCCTAAATAAAGGCCCAAAAGCTAATCTTACCCCTTCTTATTACTAAGACACCTCCTAGAAAATTAAATGGACTAATACATGTCCAAAATAAAATCCTAGGTTCCTAAAATAAAAATTACAAGTAAATAAGTCATGGCTTGCATAACTTGATGGTCATATGGAGGTGAGATCTTCCTCCCTCTACTCTAGCCATGTCTTCTTCTATTCTTCTAGCCATGGCCCTAGTGATAGGGCCCTTGCTTGGGGAGAATGCATCATGAAGCTTGAAGGACTTGGAGGACCTATGACAAGGGCAAGGGCAAGACGAGCTAAGGAAGCTATTCAACAAGTATTGGCAGCCCTTTTGCAAAAAGAGCCAAACATTGAAGAAATAAAGTTTAAAATTGTTAATTGTCTCAGGACTGAAGAGACCAATACTTGACCTTAATGGAACAGAAGTTTGGAATAAATTAAACTCATTTTCTTGGAGTTTACTTAGTTAATGGTGGGCAACCAGAATTGTCTAATTAAAGTTGCAGCCACCTAGGTTATCAATTCTAATTAGTATATGTGTTTAATTTACTTTGGCAGTTACACTTTGTTATTAAGCTGCCCATTATTAGTTTTTATATTATTTTGTAACTTCAGCTGAATTTAGAAAGCCACTAAACCTACAAAAGCTGCCCAAAATCTTTTGAGATTTATCAAAGGTAATTCACCCCTTTGTGTGTGTAATCTCGTAGACATATCTTCCATCCTTGGAAGTGTGGAGTCTATCAATTCCAATTCCATTTTCTGTCTTTTCCATTCATACTCAATTCTGCCCAGCAAACTCTATGACAGGAAAGTCCTACACTATTCGAAAACTCGTTTAATTGTTGAATTTCAATAACTTTTAGTTTCCATTCTGTGTCTAAAATTTTGATAGTAATTTTATTCAGTTTATTTTTTTTGCAATTGTTTGCATTCCACGTTGATTAATTTTGTTAACGCGGCAAGCTAAATTCCTAGGGTCCTTTCAGAATCCTAAACTGACAGTGGATTCATATCAGAAGGTGAACAAGAGGAAGAAGAAGAAGTAGTTGAAGGAGTGGGGATGATGGACAAGAAGTGGGAGAAGGAGAACAAGAGGTAGAACTGCAAGTGGAAGCAGAAGAAGGAGAAAAAGAGGGATATGACGAAGGAAAGGAAAAAGAACAAGGAGATGAAGAGGAAGAAAAGAAAGGAAAGGAGAGGATGAAGAAGAAGTGTAAGAAAGAGAACAAGAGGAGGCAGGAGCAGTGGAAGAAAGATAAGAAAAGGAAGAAGAGGGAGAGTAACTAGAAGAAGTGGAAGAAGGAGAAGAAAAGGAAGAAGAAGAAGATGTGGAAAGTGAAGAAGTTGAAGAAGGTGAACCAGAGGAGGAAGAAGAAGTAGTGGAAGGAGGTGAGATGAAGAAGAAGAATTGGAACAACGAGAAAAGGAGGAAAAGGAAGAAGGAGGGGAAGAGAAGGGAAGAAGAAGCAGAAGAAGTGGAATCTGGAGGAGAAGAGCAAGAAGAAGAAGAAGTGTAAGCATCAGATTTGGGGGAAGGAGAAGAAGAGGAAGAGCAACAATGGAAAGCAACAGAAGTGGGGGATGGAGAAAAAGAGGAAGGAGAAGACGAAATGGAAAGAAGAAGAAGTTGTGGAAGGAGAAGAAATGGAAGAAGAGGAAAAAGAACAAGTGTAAGCAGAAGAAGCGAAAGAAGGAGACAAAAATGAAGAAGAACAACAAGTAGAAGTAGAAGAAGTGGTAAAAGGAGAGAATAAGAGAAATAGGAGGAAGTAGTGGAATGAAAGGGGGTGAAGAAGCAAAAGTGGAAGAAGGAGAAAAAGAGAAGGAAGAAGAGGTGGCAGAAGGAGAAGAAGTGGAAGAACGAGAAGAATAGGAAGAAGTACAACAGGAAGAAGGAGAACAATAGGAAGAAGAAGAAAAAGTGGAAGAATGAGAGAAAGAGGAGGAAGAAGAAGCAATGGAAGGAAAGGGGATGAAGAAGAAGTGGAACAAGGAGGAGAACAAGAAGGGGAGGAAGAAGAAGTAGTGTAGGCAAAAGAAGGGCAGGAAGGAGAAGAGAGGGAAGAAGAAGAACAAGTGGATGTAGTAGAAGTGGAAGAAGGTGAACAAGAGGAAGAAGAAGTAGTTGAAGGAGTGAGGATGAAGTGGAAGAAGGAGAACAAGAGGTAGAAATGCAAGTGGAAGCAGAAGAAGGAGAAAAAGAGGGATATGACGAAGGAAATGAAGAAGAAGAAGGAGATGAAGAGGAAGAAAAGAAAGGAAAGGAGAGGATGAAGAAGAAGTGGAAGAAAGAGAACAAGAGGAGGTAGGAGAAGTGGAAGAAAGATAAGAAGAGGAAGAAGAAGGAGAGTAACTAGAAGAAGTGGAAGAAGGAGAAGAAAAGGAAGAAGAAGAAGATGTGGAAAGTGAAGAAGGTGAACAAGAGGAGGAAGAAGAATAGTGGAAAGAGGTGAGATGAAGAAGAAGAAATGGAACAAGGAGAAAAGGAGGAAAAGGAGAAGGAAGGGAAGGGAAGGGAAGGGAAGAAGAAGCAGAAGAAGTGGAATCTGGAGGAGAAGAGGAAGAAGAAGAAGAAGTGTAAGCGTAAGATTTGGGGGAAGGAGAAGAAGAGGAAGAGCAGCAATGGGAAGCAACAGAAGTGGGGGATGGTGAAAAAGAGGAAGGAGAAGACGAAAAGGAAAGAAGAAGAAGTTGTGGAAGGAGAAGAAATGGAAGAAGAGGAAGAAGAAGAAATGTAAGCAGAAGAAGCGGAAGAAAGAGACGAAAATGAAGAAGAACAACAAGTAGAAGTAGAAGAAGTGGTAGAAGGAGAGAACAAGAGGAATAGGAGGAAGTAGTGGAATGAGAGGAGATGAAGAAGAAGAAGTGGAAGAAGGAGAACGGGAGGAGGGACAAGCGGTGGCAGAAGGAGAAGAAGTGGAAGAACGAGAAGAAAAGGAAGAAGTGCAAGTGGAAGAAGGAGAACAGTAGGAAGAAGAAGAAAAAGAAGTGGAAGAATGAGAAAAAGAGGAGGAAGAAGAAGCAATGGAAGGAAAGGGGATGAAGAAGAAGTGGAAGAAGGAGGAGAAGAAGAAAGGGAGGAAGAAGAAGTAGTGTAGGCAGAAGAAGGGCAAGAAGGAGAAGAGAGGGAAGAAGAAGAACAAGTGGATGTAGTAGAAGTGGAAGAAGGTGAACAAGAGGAAGAAGAAGAAGTAGTTGAAGGAATGGGGATGATGGAGAAGAAGTGGAAGAAGGAGAACAAGAGGTATAAATGAAAATGGAAGCAGAAGAAGTAGAAAAAAAGGGATATGACGAAGGAAAGGAAGAAGAACAAGGAGATGAAGAGGAAAAAAAGAAAGGAAAGGAGAGGATGAAGAAGAAGTGGAAGAAAGAGAACAAGAGGAGGCAGGAGAAGTGGAAGAAAGATAGCAAGAGGAAGAAGAAGGAGAGTTACTAGAAGAATTGGAAGAAGGAGAAGAAAAGGAAGAAGAAGAACATGTGGAAAGTGAAGAAGTTGAAGAAGGTCAATAAGAGGAGGAAGAAGAAGTAGTGGAAGGAGGTGAGATGAAGAAGAAGAATTGGAACAAGGAGAAAAGGAGGAAAAGGAAGAACCAGGGGAAGGGAAGGGAAGAAGAAGCAGAAGAAGTGAATCTGGAGGAGAACAGGAAGAAGAAGAAGAAAAAGTATTTGGGGGAAGGAGAAGAAGAGGAAGAGCAGCAATGGGAAGCAACAGAAGTGGGGGATGGTGAAAAAGAATAAGGAGAAGACGGAAAGGAAAGAAGAAGAAGTTGTGGAAGGAGAAGAAATGGAAGAAGAGGAAGAAGAAGAAATGTAAGCAGAAGAAGCGGAAGAAAGAGACGAAAATGAAGAAGAACAACAAGTAGAAGTAGAAGAAGTGGTAGAAGGAGAGAACAAGAGGAATAGGAGGAAGTAGTGGAATGAAAGGAGATGAAGAAGAAGAAGTGGAAGAAGGAGAACGGGAGGAGGGAGAAGAGGTGGCAGAAGGAAAAGAAGAGGAAGAAGAAGAAGTGGAAGAACGAGAAGAAAAGGAAGAAGTGCAAGTGGAAGAAGGAGAACAATAGGAAGAAGAAGAAGAAATGGAAGAATGAGAAAAAGAGGAGGAAGAAGAAGCAATGGAAGGAAAGGGGATGAAGAAGAAATGGAACAACGAGGAGAAGAAGAAGGGGAGGAAAAAGAAGTAGTGTAGGCAGAAGAAGGGCAAGAAGGAGAAGAGAGGGAATAAGAAGAACAAGTGGATGTAGTAGAAGTGGAAGAAGGTGAACCAGAGGAAGAAGAAGAAGTAGTTGAAGGAGTAGGGATGATGGAGAAGAAGTGGAAGAAGGAGAACAAGAGGTAGAGATGCAAGTTGAAGCAGAAGAAGGAGAAAAAGAGGGATATGACGAAGGTAATGAAGAATAAGAAGGAGATGAAGAGGAAGAAAAGAAAGGAAAGGAGAGGATGAAGAAGACGTGGAAGAAAGAGAACAAGAGGAGGCAGGAGAAGTGGAAGAAAGATTAGAAGAGGAAGAAGAAGGAGAGTAAGTAGAAGAAGTGGAAGAAGGAGAAGAAAAGGAAGAAGAAGAAGATGTGGAAAGTGAAGAAGGTGAACAAGTGGAGGAAGAAGAAGTAGTGGAAGGAGGTGAGATGAAGAAGAAGAATTGGAATAAGGAGAAAAGGAGGAAAAGGAAGAAGGAGGGGAAGGGAAGGGAAGAAGAAGCAGAAGAAGTGAATCTGGAGGAGAACAGGAAGAAGAAGAAGAAGAAGTGTAAGCATAAGATTTGTGGGAAGGAGAAGAAGAGGAAGAGCAGCAATGGGAAGCAACAGAAGTGGGGGATGGTGAAAAAGAGGAAGGAGATGACGGAAAGGAAAGAAGAAGAAGTTGTGGAAGGAGAAGAAATGGAAGAAGAGGAAGAAGAAGAAGTGTAAGCAGAAGAAGTGAAAGTAGGAGACGAAAATGAAGAAGAACAACAAGTAGAAGTAGAAGAAGTGGTAGAACGAGAGAACAAGAGGAATACGAGGAAGTAGTGGAATGAAAGGAGATGAAGAAGAAGAAGTGGAAGAAGGAGAACAGGAGGAGGGAGAAGAGGTGGCAGAAGGAGAAGAAGAGGAAGAAGAAGAAGTGGAAGAACGAGAAGAAAAGGAAGAAGTGCAAGTGGAAGAAGGAGAACAATAGGAAGAAGAAGAAGAAGTGGAAGAATGAGAAAAAGAGGAGGAAGAAGAAGCAATGGAAGGAAAGGGGATGAAGAAGAAATGGAACAAGGAGGAGAAGAAGAAGGGGAGGAAGAAGAAGTAGTGTAGGCAAAAGAAGGGCAAGAAGGAGAAGAGAGGGAATAAGAAGAACAAGTGGATGTAGTAGAAGTAGAAGAAGGTGAACAAGAGGAAGAAGAAGAAGTAGTTGAAGGAGTAGGGATGATGGAGAAGAAGTGGAAGAAGGAGAACAAGAGGTAGAAATGCAAGTGGAAGCAGAAGAAGGAGAAAAAGAGGGATATGACGAAGGAAAGGAAGAAGAAGAAGGAGATGAAGAGGAAGAAAAGAAAGGAAAGGAGAGGATAAAGAAGAAGTGGAAGAAAGATAAGAAGATGAAGAAGAAGAAGAAGAAAAGGAAGAAGAAGAAGATGTGGAAAGTGAAGAAGTTGAAGAAGGTGAATAAGAGGAGGAAGAAGAAGTAGTGGAAGAAGGTGAGATGAAGAAGAAGAATTAGACAAGGAGAAAAGGAGGAAAAGGGAGAAGGAGGGGAAGGGAAGGGAAGAAGAAGCAGAAGAAGTGGAATCTGGAGGAGAAGAGGAAGAAGAAGAAGAAGTGTAAGCAGAAGAAGTGTAAGTGGAAGAAGGAGAACAATAGGAAGAAGAAGAAGAAGAAGAAGAAGAAGAAGTAGTAGAAGAATGAGAAAAAGAGGAGGAAGATGAAGCAATGGAAAGAAAGGGGATGAAGAAAAAATGGAATAAGGAGGAGAAGAAGAAGGGGAGGAAGAAGAAGTAGTGTAGGCAGAAGAAGGGCAAGAAGGAGAACAGAGGGAATGATGCATGCCTCCCTTGATCTTTTTCTAGAGGTTTTCTTCTTTGGTGAAATGGTTTGTGAAGAGGTAAGAAGTGACGTGGTTTTAGGCGCCACTTAAGGTAAGATAAGCCTGAGAGGGAATGTTTGCCACAAGGGATGGAACCCTTGATAAAAACCTAAGGAATTCTCAAAGAGAGAAGGGTGGACACTAAGAGAATTTTGGGCAACTCAAGGTTTTTCCATTCAATCAAGTGTAAAAAATACAAGAGTGTGAAGGAGCACGTTTTTATAGAGGGAGCTAACCTCTTGGACAAGTCATGAAGGAAATGAAGGGCTAGGATTAAAAGGAGTCATTCCAGGGAGGAGGATTGAAGCCCAAAGTCCAATCAATACCCTCCTTTAGATGAGAATTGGTGCCCAAGCTACCTCATCCAAGGGCCAAGATTACTCCTTTATTAGTTTTGGGTTTTATTTAGCAAAAGAGGGTGTAGTTATCAAACTACACCCTTATTTCCTAAATAAAGGCCCAAAAGCTAATCTTACCCCTTCTTATTATTAAGACACCTCCTAGAAAATTAAATGGACTAATAATACATGTCCAAAATAAAATCCTAGGTTCCTAAAATAAAAATTACAAGTAAATAAGTCATGGCTTGCATAACTTGATGGTCATATGGAGGTGAGATCTTCCTCCCTGTACTCTAGCCTTCTTCTATTCTCCTAGCCATGGCCCTAGTGATAGGGCCCTTGCTTGGGGAGAATGCATCATCCCCTCCCCTTTGGGAAGGATTTGACCTCAAATCTGATAGGTCCTCCTCTTCTTCATCAATACCTCGTTGGGTTCGAGGCAGGCCAAGGATGAAATCCATACTAATATCCAGCCAAGGTGCAGAAGGAGCAGGTAAGGGTGTGTACAATCCATGAGTCATTGTCTTAGACTTAGCTTGCAAGCAAGCAATGCATCTACGACAATGTCTATAGACGTCTTTCTTCATATGGGGCCAAAAGAATTTTTCTTGTAAAAGCAGAAGAGTTTTGTTAATTCCAAAATGCCCCATGAGCCCACCCTCATGGCTCTCTTTTGTCAACAGATTTCTCATAGATCCTTGGGGTACACAAAGTCTGCTACCTTTGAAAAGGTACCCCTCACTCACAAAGAACCCATTTTGGGTTTTACATGCAAATGTAGAGGCAGCATAAATGGATCCAAAATCCTTATCAGAAAGATACATTTCTCTAATATTATCAAATCCAAGAATCTTTGCACTTAAGGTGGTGTAAAGGGTATGTCTACGAGACAAAGCATCAGCCACCACATTATGTTTTCCTTTCTTGTATTTGATGATATAAGGGAAAGTCTCAAGAAATTCTACCCATTTAGCATGCCTTTTATTAAGCTTGCCTTGACCCTTCAAATACTTAAGTGACTCATGGTCACTATGAATGATGAACTCCTTGGGTACAAGATAATGTTCCCAAGTTTGAAGGGCCCTTATCAAAGAGTAAAACTCTTTATCATAGGTGGGGTAGTTTAAGGCGGCTCCATTTAATTTTTCACTAAAATAAGCCACGGGATGACCACCTTATAACAACACAGCTCCCACACCCACTCCCGATGCATAACACTCTAGCTCAAAAGTTTTAGAAAAGTCAGGAAGAGCTAAAACTGGTGCATGGGTCAGTTTCTCTTTGATAAGTTCAAAGGCTTTTTGTTGTTTTTCACCCCAAAGTAAAGGAGTATCCTTCTTCACCAAATCATTGATTGGTGAGAAAAATGTGGAGAAGTTAGGCACAAAGCGCATGTAAAAGCTCGCGAGACCATGAAAACTCTTGATCTCAGTCACACTTTTTGCGGTGGGCCATTCTTGGATGGCTTTGATTTTGTCGGGGTCTACTTGAACCCCATTTTTATTAACTATAAAACCTAAGAACACCACACTCTCCACACAAAAATTACATTTTTCAAGATTTCCATAGAGTTGGTGTGACCTAAGAATGCAAAAGACGCGCCTAAGATGGCCTACATGTTCATCTAGGCTCTTGCTATACACTAAGATGTCATCAAAATAAACAACACAAAATTTTCCTAAGCAATTCCTAAGGACATGATTCATAAGCCTCATGAAGGTGCTTGGGGCATTCGTAAGCCCAAAGGGCATTACCAACCACTCATACAGCCCAAACTTGGTCTTAAAAGCCGTTTTCCACTCATCACCTTCCTTGATGCGGATTTGGTGATAACCACTCTTAAGATCAATTTTTGAAAATAATTGGGCCCCATGCAATTCATCAAGCATGTCATAAAGCCTAGGGATAGCGTGCCTATATTTGATGGTGATATTATTGATTGCTCGACAATCAATGCACATCCTCCATTGGCCATTCTTCTTAGGCACCAACAAAACTGGCACAGCACAAGGGCTTAGGCTCTCTTGAACCCAACCATTCTCCAATAGTTCTTGGACTTGAGATTCAGTCTCCTTGGTCTCCATGGGATTAGTCCTATAAGCAGGCCTATTAGGCAGGCTAGCCCCAGGTACCAAGTCTATCTGGTGTTCTATACCCCTAATTGGAGGAAGTCCTTTGGGAACTTCATTAGGGAATATATCACCAAACTCCTTTAAAAGCTCTTGAACCTCTTGAGGTAGGTTCTCAGGTCCAAGTTCTATGGCAGTGCTAGAAATAGAAGGGAAAAAAGAGGAGGGGGAAGAAATGGGGGATGCCTCTTTGCAAAGGAGGAGATAGAAAGGTCTGTTAGTTAAGGGGGCTTCCTTTAAATCCAATTTTGTCGCAAATAAAATCCCTTTAATAATGACTTTCTTGGAAGGGGCACCAACTTCCAACTCAACCTCTTTACCCCATTCAAGCTTTAGGGGTAAAGCTTTGCTTTTTTTTTTCTCCTCATCTCTCTTATGTTTCATGATGAGTTGGTCCTCCGCCACTTGTGAAGGTGTTAGAGGACACAACTTAATGCGCTTATCCTTGTGAGTGAGGATGATGTTATTGGAATGACCATGGTGTATGACTTTCTTATCAAATTGCCATGGTCTTCCTAGCAAGATATGGCCAACTTCCATTGGGACTATGTCACACAGGATCTCATCTTTATAAGACCCAATGGAAATTGGAACCTTGACTTGCTCATTGACCTCCATTTCCCCTTGCTCATTGAGCCATTGAAGCTTGTAAGGCTTAGGGTGGGGAAGTGGGGTCAAGGCTAGCTTTTCCACCAACCTTGAGCTACAACAATTGCAGCATGAGAGAACATATTTTGTCATTCACCTTACAGCGAGTGTGGAATATGTTCTCCCTTTGAGATGAGGACACTTTCAAAGGTTGGCTTCCAAGAAGTCTTCTTATCATTAAGAGGTCTCCCTCACATGCATAAGCGGTTTCATCACAATCAGATTGGTATGCATGAACCCCTTCTCCTTCGCTCTCACTAGAGGAGTGTGAGCTGGACTCACTACTATAAACATCTTGAGCCCTCATGATGATGTTTCTCTTAGTAGGGCATTGAGAGGCAATGTGGCCTCTCCCAAGACATTTAAAGCATTTGATACTACTAACTTTCTCGTGAGAGTTAGTAGTAGGGGTTTTTCTCTCTATATGTGATGTTTTATGCTCTTTGAAGTGCTTGGGATGTTCCTCTTTGGGGTAACTCTTGAAAGAGTTCACCGTAGGTTGGTCCATCTTTACATAAGGTGGGTTATCCTTTTTAAAAGTTTTCCTTCTAAGTTGATTTTCCACCTTGATGCAAAGTTGAACTAACTCATCAAGGGAATTGTATGAGAAGAGCTCCACCTTATCACGAATTTCGGGGCTCAACCCACACAAAAACCTTGCCATAGTGGCCTTGGGTTCCTCAGTGATACCCGCCCTCAAGATAAGAAGTTCCATCTTTTGTCTATACTCTTCTATACTAAGGTTGGTTTGCCTTAGCCTTTGGAGTCTATCCAAAAGATCTCTTTCATACCAAGAGGGAATATGCCTTCTTCTTAGAGCACTTCTAAGATCATTCCAATATCTTATGGAAGGCATATTGGTGCAGATTCTCTCATTGGTTAACCCAACCCACCAATGCATGGCCTGCCCTTGGAAGCTAAGGGTTGCCATTGGAACCTTTCTTTCTTCTCTTACCTCATGGCAAGTGAAGAGTTGTTCTACCTTGATTTCCCAATCAAGGTAGGCTTCCACATCTTCCCTCCCATGAAATGGGGGGAGATCAATTTTGGGCTCCCTTGGAGGGGCCCCATTATTATGCATGGATGAATAGGAGTTTCTCCTAGGATGATTGTAGTATTCTTCCTCACTTTCACTCCTATGGGTATGTCTAGATAGGGAACCTAAAACTATCCCTTTCATTTTGTAATTCTCACCATTCCCATGCTTTCTTTTTTCTTCTTCTTTCTCTTTTCTTCTTTCTCTTTCTTTTCTTTCTCTCCTTTCTTCATCTTCTCTCCTTTCTCTTATTCTTCTTTCTTCCTTCTCTCTTTTTTGTCTCTTTTCTTCCTCTCTTTCTTTTATTTTTCTTTTCTCCTTGGACTCTTTTTCTCTCCTTTTTTCTTCTCTTCTCTCTTGTTCTTTTGCCATCCACTCCCTAAAGTCCATGTTTAAGTTTTCTAGAGTGTAATCTTTAGAAATATTTCTTTGGTTTACACTCTTGTTTGATGAATAACTATGAGCACTAGAGTGGGTGTGTGAGGTCATTGTGCTTGAATTTCTAAGAGGAAAAAGGTGGCTAAAAAATTTTCACAAACAAACACTCCTCTCTTTTTGTGTTTTCTTGCCTAAAATGGCTTGATGAGTCTTTGAAACTCTTTAGCCTTCTAAGCGCTTTGAATAAGAAAAATAAAGCAAGAATTTTAAAGCAAAAATTCAAAAGAGAAGGGATCTAAAGCGAGCTCCTAAGGTGTTGAAGGAAGTGTACCACTTCTTCCTTCTTCACCTAATTTTCGAGAAACTAAAAAATTGATTAAATTTTATTACAACCAAAGGGAGGGCCTTAAGGGCACTCAAACTCCCAACTACAAAATAAATACACCCAAATTAAAGAAAAAGTAAAGTCTTAAAAAAATTATTCTCCAAATGCTCCCTCAAATCAAAGTCCTCACGGCTAGGTGTATTTCCTTTTGAGGTGATCTCTTAGGCTCTTAGTCCAACCTTCCAAAATATGCTACCCTTGTGGTAAGCTCCTTTTTCAAGCTTTCTCCCAAAAGTGACACTAACACACAAACCAAAGAAACCAAAAGTAGCAAGGGGAGGTGCGAATAGAAACTCAAAAAGCAATAAAAGATAACACAATCAAAAGGACACTTAACCAAATGGTAAGAGTATCTAAGACAAACTAGAAAGATGATTTAAAAGACAAGCAACAACTAAAAGGTAAACAAAAGAAAGAGAGCACACAATGGAATACCTAAGAATGGCACTAGATTAAAGAGTAGAAGAACACAAATATCAAGTTCTAGTGTACCAAAAGTAATAAAATTTCTTTTAAAGTTCCAAGTTCAAAGTTGAAGCACTTGCTAATTTTAGATTAGGTACATCAAATGAATTTTTTTTTCAAACTTTCTTTTCTTTTGTTTGTTCTCTTTTTTTTTTTGAATCCTTCGTTGTTTTTTTTTTTGTATTTTATTTTAGACTTTGTTTTCTTTTTTCTTTTTTTTGAATATTTACTAGATGCACCTAAATTGATTGTGAATTTAGTGCTTGATAACAAAGAGTTATGCGCTTGGAACAATAAAGAAAATTAAAAGCAACAATTTAGGTACTACTAGAAATGACTTCAAAATGCAAAGTAGCTATAGATGTGTTAATGGTTTAGTAGTTTGGTGTGCCACTGGACTCAAGCTTTGTTAAGTTTTTAGTAATTTGTTGAACACAAATACCAAACTTATAGCTTAAGTGAAAGCACCCACAAACAAGAACTATCTTTACCACACAAATGAGCTACTAATTATACATATAAAGAAAATAAAGACAAAGGAAATTGAGCAACTATTTTTGAATTTTTTTTTAAGAATATGCTTGAAACTAAAAGCACATGAACTTCTAAAGAGACTTAGACATAAGGTATGACCCTCTATGTTGCTCAATTTAAGAAGTTTCAAATTTTTTTATGTAAAAACAAAAGAGGCTAAACTTAAAAGGAATTAATAGACAAAATGGGAAACTATAAACATGACTTATAGACAACTACACAAGAGTATAAAAGTGAAAAATAAAAGCTAAAAATAAAGCAAAAACAAGGCAACTAGGTGCAAGGAAACACAAGAATTTGGTCTAAATTTCTTGACCACAAGGTTGTGGAATTCACCACAACGGCATGGATTTTTAGCAAGAAATTCTCAAAACCAAAATTCAAGCAAGAAAGCACCCAACTCAAAGCTTAAGCGGAAATTAATGAATATGGGAGAGACGTAGATGCAAAGAAAAGAACAATATAAATTGCATCAAGCAAAAAATAAATGGTGCTAATAAACTATAACTCAAAACAATAAACTCAAGACATAAATGGAAATGATAAACAACAATGGAAAGCTAGAAAAAATTACGGAAATTAAAGATAAAATAAAATAGGAAAACGGAAAGAAAAAATAAATGAGATAGGAAGAGAGTTTAGACCTCTAGAACCAATGCTCTAGATACCAAATGATGCATGCCTCCCTTGATCTTTTTCTAGAGGTTTTCTTCTTTGGTGAAATGGTTTGTGGAGAGGTAAGAAGTGAGGTGGTTTTAGGTGCTACTTAAGGTAAGATAAGCCTAAGAGGGAAAGTTTGCCACAAGGGATGGAACCCTTGATAAAAACCTAAGGAATTCTCAAAGAGAGAAGGGTGGACATTAAGAGAATTTTGGCCAACTCAAGGTTTTTTCATTCAATCAAGTGTAAAAAATAAAAGAGTGTGAATGAGCACCTTTTTATAGAGGGAGCTAACCTCTTGGACAAGTCATCAAGGAAATGAAGGGCTAGGATTAAAAGGAGTCATCCAAGGGAGGAGGATTGAAGCCCAAAGTCCAATCAATACCCTCCTTTAGATGAGAATTGGTGCCCAAGCTACATCATCCAAGGGCCAAGATTACTCCTTTATTAGTTTTTGGTTTTATTTAGCAAAAGAGGGTGTAGTTATCAAACTACCCCCTTATTTCCTAAATAAAGACCCAAAAGCTAATCTACCCCTTCTTATTACTAAGACACCTCCTAGAAAATTAAATGGACTAATACATGTCCAAAATAAAATCCTAGGTTCCTAAAATAAAAATTACAAGTAAATAAGTCATGGCTTGCATAACTTGATGGTTATATGGAGGTGAGATCTTCCTCCCTCTACTCTAGCCATGTCTTCTTCTATTCTCCTAGCCATGGCCCTAGTGATAGGGCCCTTGCTTGGGGAGAATGCATCAGGGAAGAAGAAGAACAAGTGGATGTAGTAGAAGTGGAAGAAGGTGAACAAGAGGAAGAAGAAGAAGAAGTTGAAGGAGCGGGGATGACGTGGAAGAAGGAGAACAAAAGGTCGAAATGCAAGTGGAAGGAGAAGAAGGAGAAAAAGAGGGATATGATGAAGCAAAGGAAGAAGAAGAAGGAGATGATGAGGAAGAAAAGAAAGGAAAGGAGAGGATGAAGAAGAAGTGGAAGAAAGAGAACAAGAGGAGGCAGGAGAAGTGGAAGAAAGATAAGAAGAGGAAGAAGAAGGAGAGTAACTAGAAGAAGTGGAAGAAGGAGAAGAAAAGGAACAAGAAGAAGATGTGGAAAGTGAAGAAGGTGAACAAAAGGAGGACGAAGAAGTAGTGGAAGGACGTGAGATGAAGAAGAAGAATTGGAACAAGGAGAAAAGAAGGGAAGGAAGAAGGAGGGGAAAGGAAGGGAAGGGAAGAAGAAGCAGAAGAGGTGGAATCTGGAGGAGAAGAGGAAGAAGAAGAATAAGTGTAAGCATAAGATTTGGGGGAAGGAGAAGAAGAGGAAGAGCAACAATGGGAAGCAACAGAAGTGGGGGATGGAGAAAAAGAGGAAGGAGAAGACGGAAAGGAAAAAAGAAGAAGTTGTGGAAGGAGAAGAAATGGAACAAGAGGAAGAAGAAGAAGTGTATGCAGAAGAAGCAGAAGAAGGAGACGAAAATTAAGAACAACAACAAGTAAAAGTAGAAGAAGTGGTAGAAGGAGAGAATAAGAGGAATAGGAGGAATTAGTGGAATGAAAGGAGATGGAGAAGAAGAAGTGGAAGAAGGAGAACAATTGGAAGAAGAAGAAGAAGTGGAAGAATGAGAAAAACAGGAGGAAGAAGCAATGGAAGGAAAGGGGATGAAGAAGAAGTGGAACAAGGAAGAGAAGAAGAAGGGGAGGAATAAGAAGTAGTGTTGGTAGAAGAAGGGCAAGAAGGAGAAGAGAGGGAAGAAGAAGAACAAGTGGATGTAGTAGAAGTGGAAGAAGGTGAACAAGAGGAGGAAGAAGAAGTGGTGGAAGGAGGTGAGATGAAGAAGAAGAAGAAGAAGTGGAAGAACTAGAAGAAAAGGAAGAAGTGCAAGTGGAAGAAGGAGAACAACAGGAAGAAGAAGAAGAAGTTGAAGAATGAGAAAAAGAGGAGGAAGAAGAAGCAATGGAAGAAAAGCGGATGAAGAAGAAGTGGAACAAGGAAGAGAAGAAGAAGGGGAGGAAGAAGAAGTAGTGTAGGCAGAAGAAGGGCAAAAAGGAGAAGAGAGGGAAGAAGAAGAACAAGTGGATGTAGTAGAAGTGGAAGAAGGTGAACAAGAGGAAGAAGAAGTAGTAGTTGAAGGAGTGGGGATGATGGAGAAGAAGTGGAAGAAGGACAACAAGAGGTAGAAATGCAAGTGGAAGCAGAAGAAGGAGAAAAAGAGGGATATGACGAAGGAAAGGAAGAAGAAGAAGGAGATGAAGAGGAAGAAAAGAAAGGAAAGGAGAGGATGAAGAAGAAGTGGAAGAAAGAGAACAAGAGGAGGCAGGAGAAGTGGAAGAAAGATAAGAAGAGGAAGAAGAAGGAGAGTAACTAGAAGAAGTGGAAGAAGGAGAAGAAAAGGAAGAAGAAGAAGATGTGGAAAGTGAAGAAGGTGAACAAGAGGAGGAAGAAGAAGTGGTGTGATGTGACCATGCCTAGCCAACGACCTATCACTAGGGCCATGGCTAGAAGGATTGAAGAAGACCTAGCCCTTGCAGACAAAGGAAGACTTCACCTCCTATGGAGAGTGAAGATATTAGGCTAGGTACTTTAGTTAATAAAATGTAATTTTACTTTATTTTAATTTTGAGGAGCATTAAGAATTTAATTTGGGACATGTATTTAGTCCATTTTTTTATTTTTAGGAGGTGTCTTAGGAATTTAGAGGGTGGATTTAGCTTTTTGGGTCTTTATGAAGGAAATAAGGGGTAGCCTTGATATCTACACCCCTCTTTTCTACATAAACCCCCTAAGCTAATAAGAAGGAATCTTGGCCCTTGGTTTGAGAAACTTGGGCTCCAAGTTTGATGATCTAAGGAGGGAATTGTTTCTCAATTCTCCTCCCTTAGGTCTCTCCTTTTAATCCTAGCCCCTCTTTTTTAGGTTATCTTGTTCAAGAGGTTAGCTACCTCTATAAATAGGAGATCCTCCCTCACTTGTATTTTTTACACTTGAATTTAATCCTAGAGACCATATTGGTTGAGGTTCTTACCTTTGAGTGTCCCCCTTTCTCCTTTGTGAGAGCTTCTAAGAGTTATCAAGGGACGCCTCCCTTGTGGCCTCTCCCCTTTGGCTTATCAAACCTAGTATTTGTGGCGCCTCACCCCATTCCTTTCCTCTCCATAAATCCATTTCCCTTCCAAGTGACCTTAGAAAGGATCCTTTGGGCACGTGATCATCAAAGATCACATCAAGTGGTATCAGAGCCACTTTCTAAAGGTCACGTTCTTTCTCAAAAGGAGACAAACATCAAAAGGGGCTTGATGCAACTAAAGTGAAGACTTTGTTTTATTTTTTTTATTCTTTGTATTGTATATACTTAATTTTAGATTGGGAGTTTGAGTGCCCTTAAGGCCCTCCCTTGGTTTGTAATAATTTTGGTTAATTTTAGCGTAGTTCCTCGTTAATTAGGTGAAGAAGGGAGAAGTGGTACACTTCCTTCAACACCTTAGGAGCACGATTAGAGCCCTTTCTCTTTTACATTCTTGCACTTTTAGTTTTTGGCCTACCCTTTAGTTTTTAGCATCCAAGCACCATGACTTCCCACACACATTCTAGTGCACATAGTTGTTCATCAAGTAAGAGTGTCAACCAAAGAAAACCTTCTAAGGGAGACACTCTTGAAAACCTTAACTTAGAATTTAGGGAATGGATGGCTAAAGAACAAGAAAGGAGAGAAGAAAAAGAGAGAAAAAAAGAAATAAAAGAAAAGGAAAAACAAAAAGAGAAGGAAGAGTTAAAAAAAGAGATGTTGGAAATGAGAAAAGAGAAAAAAGAGCGAGAAGAGAGAAGGCAAAGAGAGAGAAGAGAGGATGAAGAAAGGAGAAGAAGGAAAGAACTAGAAAGAAAAAGAGAAAAAGAGGAAGAAGAGAGAAGGAGAGGAGAAGAGAGTAAGAGGAGAGATGGGAGGGAAAGTGATAGAAAAAATAAAGGAATTCTCATAAGATCCCCATCTAGGCATTTTAGCTCTAGTGAAGAAGAATACTATAGAAATCAACATAAGCATCACTCTCATTCATCATACAATCATCATTCTCCTCAAGAGAACATAAATCATGCTAGGGAACCAAAGGTTGACCTACCCCATTTTCATGGTAGGGAAGATGTTGAGACTTACCTAGATTGGGAAGTCAAAGTGGAACAACTCTTTCGATGCTATGAAATTAGGGAAGAAAGGAAAGTACCTTTGGCCTCCCTTAGTTTTCAAGGTTCTGCTTTGCATTGGTGGGATGGGTTAGTCAAGGATAGGGCCCGTAAACAAATGCCTGACATTCGCTACTGGAATGATTTAAAAACTTGTTTGCCAAGAAGGCACATTCCTTCATATTATGAGAGGGATCTTTTGGATAGGCTCCAAAGACTTAGGCAACATAACCTAAGTATTGAGGAGTATAGACAAAAGATGGAGCTTCTCATACTAAGGGCCAATATCATTGAGGAACCCATGCCACCCTTGCTAGGTTTTTGTGTGGATTAAGCTCTGACATTAGAGATAAGGTAGAGCTTCTTTCATACTCAAACCTTGATGAGTTGGTAGAACTTTGTGTAAGAGCTGAGAATCAACTCAAGAGAAAAAGTTTTAAAAAAGGTTCTCCCTCTTACTCAAAGAGAGACCAACTTAAGGGAAACTCTTTCAAGGGTTTTCCCAAAGAGGAACCCAAGCATTTTCAAGATACAAAAGCACCTCATGTAGAGAGAAAACCCCTACTACTAAGCCTACTGAAAGGCAAAGTAGTATCAAATGCTTCAAATGTCTTGGGAGAGGCCACATTGCCTCTCAACGCCCTAACAAGAAAACCATGATCATGAGGGGACAAGACATTTGTAGTGAGAATAGCTCATCTTCCTCCTCTAGTGAGAGTGAGGAAGAAGGGGGACATACTTTTGAACAAGAGTGTGAGGAAGCTTTTCCTTATGAGGGGGACCTCCTTATGGTTAAAAGGCTTCTTGGAAGCCAACCTCTAGAGCTTGGCCAGTCACAAACAGACAACATCTTCCATACAAGATGTAAAGTAAATGACAAAGTATGTTCTCTCCTTGTTGATAGTGGCTCCTGTTGTAATTGTTGTAGCTCTAGGTTGGTTGAAAAACTAGCCTTGACTACCATGCCCCATCCCAAACCTTACAAATTGCAATGGCTCAATGAGCAAGGGGAGATGGTAGTCAATGAACAAGTTATGGTTCCAATTTCCATAGGATCTTATAATGATGAGATTCTTTGTGACATAGTTCCTATGGAGGCTGGTCATATCCTGTTGGGGAGACCATGGCAATTTGACAAAAAAGCTATTCACCATGGTCACTCCAACCAAATAATTCTCATCCATAATGAAAAGCGCTTCAAATTGTATCCTTTGTCACCTTCTCAAGTGGCTGAGGATCAATTTGCGATGAAAAAGAAAAGAGTTGAGGAAAAACAAAAACAAAAAAAAAGCACAACAAGTTTTACCCTTAAAGCTTGAAAAGGGTAAAGAGAGAGAGTCGGAAGGTGATGCCCCTTCGAAAGGGAATATTAGTAAAAGGAGCCTATTTGCTACTAAACATGATTTAAAAGAAGCTCCTTTGACTAACAAGCCCTTTTATCTCCTCTTTTGCAAAGAAACATCAAATCCTTCTCCCATTTTGCATTCTTCTGCTGAGAGCACTGCCACAACCCATGCACATGAGCACCTTCCTCAAGGGGTTCAAGATATTTTAAAAGAATTTGATGACATATTCCCTAATGAGGTTCCGAAAAGACTTCCTCCCATTAGGGGTATAGAACATCAAATTGATTTGGTGCCTGGCGCAAGTCTACCTAATAGACCTGCCTATAGGACCAACCCCATGGAGACCTAAGAGATTGAGTCTCAAGTGAATGAGCTGTTGGAGAAGGGTTGGGTTCAAAAGAGCCTAAGCCCTTGTGCTGTGCCAGTCTTGTTGGTGCCTAAGAAGAATGGCCAATGGAGGATGTGTGTTGATTGTCGTGCAATCAACAACATCACCATCAAATATAGGCACCCAATCCCCCGTCTTGATGACATGTTGGATGAATTGCATGGGGCAAAAATATTTTCAAAAATAGATCTTAGAAGTGGTTACCACCAAATAAGGATCAAAGAGGGTGATGAGTGGAAAACTCCTTTTAAGACTAAATTTGGTCTTTATGAGTGGTTGGTTATGCCTTTTGGGCTAACTAATGCCCCAAGCACATTCATGCGCTTAATGAATCATGTACTAAGGGATTGCCTTGGTAAATTTTGTGTAGTTTACTTTGATGACATTTTAGTTTACTCTAGGAACCTAGATGATCATTTAGGACATCTAAGGCATGTTTTTTCTCTTCTTAGGAGTAATCATCTTTTTTGGTAATTTAGAAAAATGCACTTTTTGTGTAGATAGTGTAGTTTTCCTAGGTTTTGTAGTTAGCACAAAAGGGGTTCATGTTGACCCCGAAAAGATAAAAGCTATTCAAGAATGGCCCACCCCAAAGAGTGTGACAGAGATCAAAAGCTTTCATGGTCTCGCTGGATTTTATAGGCGCTTTGTGCCTAATTTCTCCACGCTCTTTGCACCAATAAATGATTTGGTGAAAAAGGAAGTTCCTTTCCTTTGGGGTGAGAAACAAGAGAAAGCCTTCCAGCTAATTAAGCATAAACTGACCCATGCACCAATCTTGGCATTACCTGACTTTTCTAAAACATTTGAACTTGAATGTGATGCCTCTGGTGTAGGTGTGGGGGCTGTCTTGTTGCAAGGAGGGCACCCCATTGCGTATTTCAGTGAAAAACTCAATGGTGCCCCCCTCAACTACCCCACCTATGATAAGGAGTTTTATGCTCTAATTAGGGCCCTTCAAACTTGGGAGCATTACCTTGCTCCCAAGGAGTTTGTCATTCATAGTGACCATGAGTCACTAAAATATTGGAGGGGTCAAGGTAAACTGAACAAAAGGCATGCAACGTGGGTGGAATATCTTGAATCCTTCCCTTATGTCATCAAGTACAAGAAAGGAAAACAAAATGTGGTGGCTGATGCTCTTTCTAGGCGTCATGCCCTTTATTCATCCTTGAGTGCAAAAATCTTGGGATTTGATGACATTCAGGCTATGTATCCGTCTGATAAGGATTTCGGCCCCATATTTGCTACCTCTGCATCTGCATTTGCATTAAAGGCCCATGATGGGTACTTCATCAGTGAGGGTATCTTTACAAAGGGAGTAAGCTTTGTATACCCCAAGGATCAATTAGGAACTTACTTACAAAAGAGAGTCATGAAGGTGGGCTCATGGGGCATTTTGGGATTTCAAAAACCCTCATGCTTTTACAAGAGAAATTCTTTTGGCCCCATATGCGTAGAGATGTCCATAGACATTGCTCTAAATGTATAGCTTGCTTGCAAGCAAAGTCTAAAGCAATGCCTCATGGACTATACACACCTTTACCTGCTCCTTCTGCACCTTGGGAGGATATTAGCATGGATTTCATCCTTGGGCTCCCAAGAATCCAACGAGGTGCAGACTCCATATTTGTGGTGGTGGACCGATTTTCAAAAATGGCCCATTTTATTCCCTGCCACAAAGTGGATGATGCGAGCAACATCGCAAGACTTTTCTTTAAAGAGGTTGTCCGATTGCATGGTATACCCTCTTCAATAGTGTCAGATAGGGATGTGAAGTTCCTTAGCCATTTTTGGAAAACTGTTTGGGCTAAGCTGGGAACTAAACTTCTTTTTTCCACTACCTGTCACCCTCAAACTGATGGGCAAACAGAAGTGGTGAATAGATCTTTATCCACTATGTTGAGGGCTCTCCTTAAAGGCAACCATAAGTCTTGGGATGAGTACCTTCCCCACTTTAATTTGCTTATAACCGGGTGGTTCATAGAACCACCAAGCATTCTCCTTTTGAGGTGGTCTATGGCTTTAATCCTCGTACTCCTCTAGATCTTTTACCTCTTCCTCTTTCTGTTGCTGTGCATAAAGAAGGAGAGGCAAAAGCCATTTTTGTAAAACAATTACATGAGAGGGTTAAAGTTAACATAGAGCGCCAATCCTTGAGAGATGCTACTTTCGCCAATAGGGGGAGGAAAGAAGTCATCTTTGAAAAGGGCGACTGGGTATGGCTTCACTTGAGAAAGGATAGATTTCCTTCTCAAAGGAAGTCCAAACTTAGCCCTAGAGGAGATGGACCTTTCCAAATCCTTGAGCGGATCGGTAATAATGCCTATGTTTTAGATCTGCCAGAGGATTATGGGGTAACCACCAATTTTAATGTTCCTGATTTGTCTCCATTTGTAGGTGCTGAAAATGACGAAGACCCCATGGATTTGAGATCAAATCCTCTTCAAGGGGGAGGAGATGATGTGACCATGCCTAGCCAAGGACCTATCACTGGGGCCATGGCTAGAAGGATTGAAGAAGACCTAGCCTTTGCAGACAAAGGAAGACTTCACCTCCTATGGAGAGTGAAGATATTAGGCTAGGGACTTTAGTTAATAAAATGTAATTTTCCTTTATTTTAATTTTGAGGAGCATTAAGAATTTAATTTGGGACATGTATTTAGTCCATTTTTTATTTTTAGGAGGTGTCTTAGGAATTTAGAGGGTGGATTTAGCCCTTGATGTGATCTTTGATGATCACGTGCCCAAAGGATCCTTTCTAAGGTCACTTGGGAGGGAAATGGATTTATGGAGAGGAAAGGAATGGGGTGAGGCGCCACAAATACTAGGTTTGATAAGCCAAAGGGGAGAGGCCACAAGGGAGGGGTCCCTTGATAACTCTTAGAAGCTCTCACAAAGGAGAAAGGGGGACACTCAAAGGTAAGAACCTCAACCAATATGGTCTCTAGGATTAAATTCAAGTGTAAAAAATACAAGTGAGGGAGGAGCTCCTGTTTATAGAGGTAGCTAACCTCTTGAACAAGATAACCTAAAAAAGAAGGGCTAGGATTAAAAGGAGAGATCTAAGGGAGGAGAATTGAGAAACAATTCCCTCCTTAGATCATCAAACTTGGTGCCCAAGTTTCTCAAACCAAGGGCCAAGATTCCTTCTTATTAGCTTAGGGGGTTTATGTAGAAAAGAGGGGTGTAGATATCAAGGCTACCCCTTATTTCCTTCATAAAGACCGAAAAAGCTAAATCCACCCTCTAAATTCCTAAGACACCTCCTAAAAATAAAAAATGGACTAAATACATGTCCCAAATTAAATTCTTAATGTTCCTCAAAATTAAAATAAAGGAAAATTACATTTTATTAACTAAAGTCTCTAGCCTAATATCTTCACTCTCCATAGGAGGTAAAGTCTTCCTTTGTCTGCAAGGGCTAGGTCTTCTTCAATCCTTCTAGCCATGGCCCTAGTGATAGGTCTTTGGCTAGGCATGGTCACATCACACCTCTTCTCCATCCTCCCGTTCTCCTTCTTCCACTTCTTCTTCTTCATCTCCTTTCATTCCACTACCTCTACCACTTGTTCTACTTCTACTTGTTGTTCTTCTTCATTTTCGTCTCCTTCTTCCGCTTTTTCTGCTTACACTTCTTCTTCTTTCCTTTCCGTCTTTTCCTTCCTCTTTTTCTCCATCCCCCACTTCTGTTGCTTCCCATTATTGCTCTTCCTCTTCTTATCCTTCCCCCAAATCTTATGCTTACACTTCTTCTTCTTCCTCTTTCCTCCAGATTCCACTTCTTCTGCTTCTTCTTCCCTTCCCTTCCCCACCTTCTTCCTTTTCCTCCTTTTCTCCTTCTTCCACGTCTTCTAGTTACTCTCCTTCTTCTTCCTCTTCTTATCTTTCTTCCACTTCTCCTGCCTCCTCTTGTTCTCTTTCTTCCACTTCTACTTCATCCTCTCCTTTCCTTTGTTTTCTTCCTCTTCATCTCCTTGTTCTTCTTCCTTTCCTTCATCATATCCCTCTTTTTCTCCTTCTTCTGCTTCCACTTGCATTTCTACCACTTGTTCTCCTTCTTCCACTTCTTCTCCATCATCCCCACTTCTTCAACTACTTCTTCTTCTTCCTCTTGTGCACCTTCTTCCACTTCTACTACATCCACTTGTTCTTCTTCTTCCCTCTCTTCTCCTTCTTGCCCTTCTTCTGCCTACACTACTTCTTCTTCCTCCCCTTCTTCTTCTCTTCCTTGTTCCACTTCTTCTTCATCCCCTTTCCTTCCATTGCTTCTTCTTCGTCCTCTTTTTCTCATTCTTCCACTTCCTCTTCTTCTTCCCATGGTTCTCCTTCTTCCACTTCACTTGTTCCTTTTCTTCTCGTTTACCACTTCTTCTTCTTCCTATTCTTCTCCTTCTGCCACCTCTTCTCCCTCCTCCCGTTCTGCTTCTTCCACTTCTTCTTCTTCATTTCCTTTCATTCCACTACTTCTACCACTTCTTCTACTTCTACTTGTTGTTCTTCTTTATTTTATCTCCTTCTTCCGCTTCTTCTGCTTACACTTCTTCTTCTTCCTCTTCTTTCATTTCTTCTCCTTCCACAACTTCTTCTTCTTTCCTTTCCGTCTTCTCCTTCCTGTTTTTCTCCATCCCCAACTTTTGTTGCTTCCCATTGTTGCTCTTCCTCTTCTTCTCCTTTCCCCAAATCTTATGCTTACACTTCTTCTTCTTCTTCCTCTTCTCCTCCAGATTCCACTTCTTCTGCTTCTTCTTCCCTTCGCTTCCCCTCCTTCTTCCTTTTCCTCCTTTTCTCCTTGTTCCAATTCTTCTTCTTCATCTCACCCCCTTCCACTACTTCTTTTTCCTTGATGAGGACATGAAGGACAAAAAGCTTGAAGCACTTGAAGGGCTTGGAGGACCCATGACAAGGGCAAGGACAAAGAGAGCTAATGAAGCTTTGCAACAAGTGTTGACAGGCATTTTTCAAAGAGAGCCAAATCTTGCAGACTATGGGGATAAAATTGTCAATTGCATCCTGTTTGAAGAGGGAGCTGAGCGGCCAACATCTCTATAATAATTTGGGCTTATTTTATTAGTAAATTATTTCAAATAAATTTTATAAGTGGCTGTTACAAATTCTTAAAAATGTACGGCAAGCTTGGGCAAATAGGGACCAGATTTTTGTTAATTATTTTGGCTGTTATGTTAGTATTTTTATTGGACAATTATTTAGCTTTAATTAAGTTAGGGGTTGCATCAAATTTGGGGAAGCAAACAGCCATGTAAGGGGGGCGCTCAGCTGGGCAAGATGGGACGACTGATTCAGAAAAATAGACTCTTGAGAGTGCTTCTTCCTGGGTTCTAAAGAACCAAGGATTTTTCTTTGAGAATTATCAAAGGTCATCCATTCCTTTGTGTGTGTATTCTCAGGCTTATCTTCCTCCTGGAAGTGTGATGCCTCCTTTCACCATTTTCTGTCTTGTTTCTTCAATTTTCTGTTTTGTTCATTGTTCCAATTGAAGTCGATTCTCACGCAGAATTTCTGACCCGGCATGCTGTGTTTTTGTTTTGAATTTCTGCATCTATTTTGGGTTTCCAATTAAGTGCTAAATTTGTGATTTAAATCTGCCCCAATTTTGCTTGATTTGTGCGTAACCTTTTATTGTGATAATTCTTAGTAATGAGCCAATGTTCTGCACATTTTCAATCAATTTAACTTTGAAGCATTTGTTGCAATTATTTCTATCAAGCGCTGATTGCCCTTTTCTGGTAAGAATTATATTCTTTTCAATTAGCAAACTGGGCATCATTGGTCTTTTAACCTGTGCTGGAATATTTAATCAAAATTCTGCATTTGTTTGAAGCCGTCATTTCATGCTAAGTCTTTGATTCACTTTCCAATCGATTCCATGCTTCGTTGCTCAATGAATTCTTCCTTTCTTTGGTTCAAATTTTCATAAGGCAGCCAATACAATTCTTGGAGGTCCTTTGTCCAGAATTCTAATTCCGCAAGAGGATTCACGTCATTTGGTATCAGAGCTCCGGTTTCTAAGAATTGCAAGGCTGCTGTTCTGGGTAATTTCTGTCCTTAATTTTCATCATATCATAATATTACCTTATTGTTATTTCTTTGACTGAACCATTGCAAAAGTTAGGTCCTTAAAACAATTCTAATTTTTTTTTTTAAAAAAAAACAAAAATAGAAGTGAAAGAAAGCATGCAAAAATTGAGTTAAAAAAAAAAATGGGTTGAATGGTTCATGTTATTAGAAAAATTTTAAGCTCATTCTTAAGGTAATATTGTGTTTGAATTGAGGAAGAAAATACTACACCTTGTTAGTATACAATTCTGAATTTTGCTGCACCTATTGGCTTCATTTTAAGCCAAAATTTCAACCCTTTGTTGCTGTCAAAATTCTGGTTGCTGTCCTATTTGTTTGTGGTCTTCTTTGTGTTTCATTTGAGTCATTTTTGTTAGCTTTTCTTGAGTTATTTGGGCTGCAAACAGGTTGGTGTTGTCTTTGAATTTATTCTCTTTTTGGTCTGTTAAGAACTTAAGGAGGAATAGAGAGGAAAAAGGCAAGAGAGTTTCATTATAGTAAAAGCCAATACTTTTTTAGCGCAAACACTTGAGTGGGTGAGAACATTTTCAAACACCACATACATACTTTTTCTTGAGACATTTGACCTGTTTGTTTATCATGGCGGAAAGAAATAATAACAATGATCTTCAGCTTCAAATTGTTGCACTATCTCAGCATTTAGAGAGATTGATGAAGCAACAACAAGATGAGTTCCATGAGAGGTTGGATCAGTTGGAGAATAGAACCCCACCAGCAGGAGGAGGAGGAAGGCCAAATAGAAATGAAGGAAGAATAGAAGGAGTGAAGTTGAATGTGCCTCCTTTCAAGGGTAGGAGTGATCCTGAGGCATACTTGGAGTGGGAGTTAAAAATTGAGCATGTGTTCTCTTGCAACAATTATAGTGAGGAGCAAAGGGTGAGACTTGCAGCTGCTGAATTTTCAGATTATGCTTTGATTTAGTGGAACAAGTTGCAAAGGGAGTGGATTAGAGATGAAGAGCCTATGGTGGACACTTGGACTGAAATGAAGAGGCTCATGAGGAAGCGGTATGTACCTTCTAGCTTCCATAGAGATTTAAAATTAAAACTTCAAAAATTGTCTCAAGGAAGCAAGGGAGTGGAGGAGTACTATAAGGAGATGGAGGTGCTTATCATCCAAGCAAAAATTGAAGAAGATCCTGAGGTAACTATGGCTCGCTTCCTTAGTGGTTTAAATCATGATATTAGAGATGTTGTTGAGTTGCAGGAATTTGTAGAAATGGAGGATCTGTTGCATAAGGCCATTCAGGTAGAACAACAGTTAAAAAGAAAAAGTGCAACAAGAAGGAGTTCTACCAATTTTAATAATTAATTCCAATTGGAAGGATAGGAGGAAAGAAGGAGCTGCCTCATCTAGTAATACAACACCTTCTAGCCATGGAAAAGCCCCTCAAAAGAAAGATGATAATCCACCTAAAAAGACTAGAGAAGTGAAGTGTTTCAAGTGCTTGGGCATGGGTCATTATGCCTATGAGTGTCCCATAAAGAAGATTGTTCTTCTCAAAGATAATGGGGAATACACAAGCCAATCAGAAGCGAGTAGTGGAGAAGAAGAGGAGAGTGATGGAGAATTGGCGGCTAATGAAGGAGAGTTGTACATGATTAGGAGACTGTTGGGAAGTCAAGTCAAGGCCGAAGATGCATCTCAAAGGGAGAACATCTTTCACACAAGATGTTCAGTCAATGGTAATGTTTGTTTGGTAATTATTGATGGAGGGAGTTGTACCAATGTGGTGAGTTCAAGATTAGTGTCAAAGATGAACATGGACACTACACCGCATCCTAGACCATATAAACTCCAATGGCTTAGTGAAGGAGAAGAAGTTAAAGTGAAACAGCAAGCAGAGGTTCCTTTCTCCATTGGGAAGTATCAAGATAAGGTTTTATGTGATGTGGTTCCCATGGAGGCCAGCCATATCCTTTTAGGGAGGCCGTGTCAGTATGATACCAAAGCCATTCATGATGGTTTCACTAATAAAATTTCCTTTATGTTTCAGGATAAAAAGGTGGTTCTCAAGCCTTTGTCTCCTAAAGAGGTATGTGAGGATCAATTAAAAATGAGAGAAAAGTTAGCAAATGAGAGAAAGAGTGAAACACCTGAGAGGAAAAAGAGTGAAACACCTGAAAGAAAAAAGAGAGAAAAGAATAAGAGTGAAACACTTGAGGGAAAGCAACTGTGTTTAGCAAGAGAAAGGGAGGTAAGGAGGGTGCTTTGCACAAGACAACCCCTCTACTTATTGCTTTGTCAAAATCAAATTTTGTATGCTAACCAGTTTGACAAGTTTGAATTGCCTTCTTGTATTGAGTCTCTTTTGCAGGATTTTGAGGATGTGTTTCCAGCAAATGTACCTGATGGCTTGCCACCTGTGAGGGGAATTGAGCATCACATTGATCTCATTCCAGGAGCTTCTTTGCCCAATCATCCAGCTTATAGGAGCAATCCACAGGAGACCAAAGAGATTGAAAGGCAAGTTACTGAGCTCATGAGCAAAGGGTGGGTAAGAGACAGCATGAGTCCATGTGATGTGACCATGCCTAGCCAAGGACCTATCACTAGGGCCATGGCTAGAAGGATTGAAGAAGACCTAGCCCTTGTAGACAAAGAAAGACTTCACCTCCTATGGAGAGTGAAGATATTAGGCTAGAGACTTTAGTTAATAAAATGTAATTTTCCTTTATTTTAATTTTGAGGAGCATTAAGAATTTAATTTGGGACATTATTTAGTCCATTTTTTATTTTTAGGAGGTGTCTTAGGAATTTAGAGGGTGGATTTAGCTTTTTGGGTCTTTATGAAGGAAATAAGGGGTAGCCTTGATATCTACACCCCTCTTTTCTACATAAACCCCCTAAGCTAATAAGAAGGAATCTTGGCCCTTGGTTTGAGAAACTTGGGCACCAAGTTTGATGATCTAAGGAGGGAATTGTTTCTCAATTCTCCTCCCTTAGATCTCTCCTTTTAAGCCTAGCCCCTCTTTTTTAGGTTATCTTGTTCAAGAGGTTAGCTACCTCTATAAATAGGAGATCCTCCCTCACTTGTATTTTTTACACTTGAATTTAATCCTAGAGACCATATTGGTTGAGGTTCTTACCTTTGAGTGTCCCCCTTTCTCCTTTGTGAGAGCTTCTAAGAGTTATCAAGGGACCTCTCCCTTGTGGCCTCTCCCCTTTGGCTTATCAAACCTAGTATTTGTGGCGCCTCACCCCATTCCTTTCCTCTCCATAAATCCATTTCCCTTCCAAGTGACCTTAGAAAGGATCCTTTGGGCACGTGATCATCAAAGATCACATCAAGTGGTATCAGAGCCACTTTCTAAAGGTCACATTCTTTCTTAATTTTTTTTTGCTTTGTTGTTTATTTCTTTGATCTCTTTATTTTAAAGTCCTTCATTTTTTGTCATCTCTATTTCCTTTATTGTCTAGTAGTATAGCTTTTTATTCTTGCTATTATATGCGCTTTTGTTTTCTATCTACGCGCCTATGTTCCATTTAATTTGATGCGATTTTATTTGTCCCTTTCTTTGCATCTTATTTTTGTGTTCAAGTTGCTTAATTTTCCCTTGGTTTTTTATGTTAAAGTGTGCCTAAGAAGTTGTGACCATTAAACCCACATGGTTGAGGATTTTTCCACACCATTGTGGTGATCAACTTTGGCCACTTTGTTGTGCCTTTTGTTTTAAGTCTCTTGCTGAATTTTTTGCTCTATTTTTAGGTGTGTTATTTTTTCTTAATCTTGTGTTTTGTCAAATACTAGTCATGTTAGTTTCCTATTTTTTCTCATTTAAATTCCATAGGTTTTAGCCTCTTAAATTTTTTACAAAAAAGCTTTCAAAAACAGTTTGAATTGAGCTCCTAAGAGGTGAACCTCTTGTTGAATCTCTTAAGTCTTTTATGCTTTTAGTTCAAGCATATTAATCTCTTTGTTGTTCTTAAATATTTGCTCAATTCAATCTTTATATGTTTCTTGTTTTATGTTGAATTATTAGTAGCTTTCCACTTGGTTTACCTTCACTATTGGTGCCTCTTTATGGAATTTTAGCTTGGGTGAATTGTGTTAGTAATTTGAGCAATCAATTTACTTCAAAATCAGCCCTAAATCATTCCTTAAGCACCATTAGTTCAGTGGTATTTGGAACTACTAAGTTGTTTTGCCTTTAGTTGCATGCATTGCTTGAAAATTGTGTGACCTTACTTTGTGCTTATTCACTCAAGTGTTATTATTTCAAGAATCCTCATTAAAATTTCAATTCAACAAGCTATTAGGTGCAGCAAAATGATTAGAAAAAGTTAAAGAAAAATAGAAAAAGTTCAAGTTAAAAAAAAAAAAAGATAAAGAACTCAAAAGAAAGACAAATTTGAAGTTGTGTACCTAATTGATGCATTCTCCCCAAGAAAGGGCCCTATCACTAGGGCCATGGCTAGAAGAATAGAAGAAGACATGGCTAGAGTAGAGGGAGGAAGATCTCACCTACATATGACCATCAAGTTATGCAAGCCATGACTTATTTACTTGTAATTTTTATTTTAGGAGCCTAGGATTTTATTTTGGACATGTATTAGTCCATTTAATTTTCTAGGAGGTGTCTTAGTAATAAGAAGGGGTAAGATTAGCTTTTGGGCCTTTATTTAGGAAATAAGGGGGTAGTTTGATAACTACACCCTCTTTTGCTAAATAAAACCCAAAACTAATAAAGGAGTAATCTTGGCCCTTGGATGAGGTAGCTTGGGCACCAATTCTCATCTAAAGGAGGGTATTGATTGGACTTTGGGCTTCAATCCTCCTCCCTTGGATGACTCCTTTTAATCCTAGCCCTTCATTTCCTTCATGACTTGTCCAAGAGGTTAGCTCCCTCTATAAAAAGGTGCTCCTTCACACTCTTGTATTTTTTACACTTGATTGAATGGAAAAACCTTGAGTTGGCCAAAATTCTCTTAGTGTCCACCCTTCTCTCTTTGAGAATTCCTTAGGTTTTTATCAAGGGTTCCATCCCTTGTGGCAAACTTTCCCTCTTAGGCTTATCTTACCTTAAGTGGCGCCTAAAACCACCTCACTTCTTACCTCTCCACAAACCATTTCACCAAATAAGAAAACCTCTAGAAAAATATCAAGGGAGGCATGCATCACTAATAGTGGAAACATTTGATATGAGGAACCAATTGTGATTCAAAAAAAAAATTACTTGAGTAAGCTTTTTAGTTTTTGGTCACTTAAATTTTATTAAGTGTGCAACTATTGGTTTCATTTTTTTTGTTTGAGTCTTTTTTCATCTCTACTCTTAGAGCTACTCTAGGAAAGTTATTTGTGTGCTACCTTCCTTTATGAGCCTTATGTTTTCTTGCTTGTCTGCTTTACTTCTTTGAGTTTGTCATTGTTTAATCTATCCACTTGGATTTGTGAACCTTGTTTTGTTATTCAGCTTTGTTTGTTGTCTTGTGTTGTATTCGGCCTTGGTAAGGAAAGGTTGGCAAAGGTTCCATATATAAAATTTTGGCAAGTCCAAACAAGAGGAAACAAGGGTAGCATTCTTGGGGTGAGTTGATGCAACTCAAAGGGGCTTGATCAAAAGGAGACAAACACCAAAAAATCTTGGAGTGAAGACTTTGTTTTATTTTTTTTTATTCTTTGTATTGTGTATACTTAATTTTAGATTGGGAGTTTGAGTGCCCATAAGGCCCTCCCTTGGTTTGTAATAATTTTGGTTAATTTTAGCGTAGTTCCTCGTTAATTAGGTGAAGAAGGGAGAAGTGGTACACTTCCTTCAACACCTTAGGAGCACGATTAGAGCCCTTTCTCTTTTACATTCTTGCACTTTTATTTTATTTTATGTTATTTTGAAAAAACGTGTAGAGGCTAAGAGTTCCAAAGACTCATCAAGCCACCTTGTGAGAAAAAAAAAAAAAAGAGAGGAGTGTTGCTTGAAAAAAAAAAAAGTTTTTGGCCTACCCTTTAGTTTTTAGCATCCAAGCACCATGACTTCCCACACACATTCTAGTGCACATAGTTGTTCATCAAGCAAGAGTGTCAACCAAAGAAAACCTTCTAAGGGAGACACCCTTGAAAACCTTAACTGAGAATTTAGGGAATGGAAGGCTAAAGAACAAGAAAGGAGAGAAGAAAAAGAGAGAAAAAAAGAAATAAAAGAAAAGGAAAAACAAAAAGAGAAGGAAGAGTTAAAAAAAGAGATGTTGGAAATGAGAAAAGAGAAAAAAGAGCGAGAAGAGAGAAGGCAAAGAGAGAGAAGAGAGGATGAAGAAAGGAGAAGAAGGAAAGAACTAGAAAGAAAAAGAGGAAGAAGAGAGAAGGAGAGGAGAAGAGAGTAAGAGGAGAGATGGGAGGGAAAGTGATAGAAAAAATAAAGGAATTCTCATAAGATCCCCATCTAGGCATTTTAGCTCTAGTGAAGAAGAATACTATAGAAATCAACATAAGCATCACTCTCATTCATCATACAATCATCATTCTCCTCAAGAGAACATAAATCATGCTAGGGAACCAAAGGTAGACCTACCCCATTTTCATGGTAGGGAAGATGTTGAGACTTACCTAGATTGGGAAGTCAAAGTGGAACAACTCTTTCGATGCTATGAAATTAGGGAAGAAAGGAAAGTACCTTTGGCCTCCCTTAGTTTTCAAGGTTCTGCTTTGCATTGGTGGGATGGGTTAGTCAAGGATAGGGCCCGTAAACAAATGCCTGACATTCGCTACTGGAATGATTTAAAAACTTGTTTGCCAAGAAGGCACATTCCTTCATATTATGAGAGGGATCTTTTGGATAGGCTCCAAAGACTTAGGCAACATAACCTAAGTATTGAGGAGTATAGACAAAAGATGGAGCTTCTCATACTAAGGGCCAATATCATTGAGGAACCCATGCCACCCTTGCTAGGTTTTTGTGTGGATTAAGCTCTGACATTAGAGATAAGGTAGAGCTTCTTTCATACTCAAACCTTGATGAGTTGGTAGAACTTTATGTAAGAGCTGAGAATCAACTCAAGAGAAAAAGTTTGAAAAAAGATTCTCCCTCTTACTCAAAGAGATACCAACTTAAGGGAAACTCTTTCAAGGGTTTTCCCAAAGAGGAACCCAAGCATTTTCAAGATACAAAAGCACCTCATGTAGAGAGAGAACCCCCTACTACTAAGCCTACTGAAAGGCAAAGTAGTATCAAATGCTTCAAATGTCTTGGGAGAGGCCACATTGCCTCTCAATGCCCTAACAAGAAAACCATGATCATGAGGGGACAAGACATTTGTAGTGAGAATAGCTCATCTTCCTCCTCTAGTGAGAGTGAGGAAGAAGGGGGACATACTTTTGAACAAGAGTGTGAGGAAGCTTTTCCTTATGAGGGGGACCTCCTTATGGTTCAAAGGCTTCTTGGAAGCCAACCTCTAGAGCTTGGTCAGTCACAAAGAGAGAACATCTTCCATACAAGATGTAAAGTAAATGACAAAGTATGTTCTCTCCTTGTTGATAGTGGCTCCTGTTGTAACTGTTGCAGCTCTAGGTTGGTTGAAAAACTAGCCTTGACTACCATGCCCCATCCCAAACCTTACAAATTGCAATGGCTCAATGAGCAAGGGGAGATGGTAGTCAATGAACAAGTTATGGTTCCAATTTCCATAGGATCTTATAATGATGAGATTCTTTGTGACATAGTTCCTATGGAGGCTGGTCATATCCTGTTCGGGAGACCATGGCAATTTGACAAAAAAGCTATTCACCATGGCCACTCCAACCAAATAATTCTCACCCATAATGAAAAGCGCTTCAAATTGTATCCTTTGTCACCTTCTCAAGTGGTTGAGGATCAATTTGCAATGAAAAAGAAAAGAGTTGAGGAAAAAAAAAACAAAAAAAAGCACAACAAGCTTTACCCTTAAAGCTTGAAAAGGGTAAAGAGAGAGAGTCGGAAGGTGATGCCCCTTCGAAAGGGAATATTAGTAAAAGGAGCCTATTTGCTACTAAACGTGATTTAAAAGAAGCTCCTTTGACTAACAAGCCCTTTTATCTCCTCTTTTGCAAAGAAGCATCAAATCCTTCTTCCATTTTGCATTCTTCTGCTGAGAGCACTGCCACAACCCATGCACATGAGCACCTTCCTCAAGGGGTTCAAGATATTTTAAAAGAATTTGATGACATATTCCCTAATGAGGTTCCGAAAGGACTTCCTCCCATTAGGGGTATAGAACATCAAATTGATTTGGTGCCTGGCGCAAGTCTACCTAATAGACCTGCCTATAGGACCAACCCCATGGAGACCCAAGAGATTGAGTCTCAAGTGAATGAGCTGTTGGAGAAGGGTTGGGTTCAAAAAAGCCTAAGCCCTTGTGCTGTGCCAGTCTTGTTGGTGCCCAAGAAGAATGGCCAATGGAGGATGTGTGTTGATTTTCGTGCAATTAACAACATCACCATCAAATATAGGCACCCAATCCCCCGTCTTGATGACATGTTGGATGAATTGCATGGGGAAAAAATATTTTCAAAAATAGATCTTAGAAGTGGTTACCACCAAATAAGGATCAAAGAGGGTGATGAGTGGAAAACTACTTTTAAGACTAAATTTGGTCTTTATGAGTGGTTGGTTATGCCTTTTGGGCTACCTAATGCCCCAAGCACATTCATGCGCTTAATGAATCATGTACTAAGGGATTGCCTTGGTAAATTTTGTGTAGTTTACTTTGATGACATTTTAGTTTACTCTAGGAACCTAGATGATCATTTAGGACATCTAAGGCATGTTTTTTCTCTTATTAGGAGTAATCATCTTTTTGGTAACTTAGAAAAATGCACTTTTTGTGTAGATAGTGTAGTTTTCCTAGGTTTTGTAGTTAGCACAAAAGGGGTTCATGTTGATCCCGAAAAGATAAAAGCTATTCAAGAATGGCCCACCCCAAAGAGTGTGACAGAGATCAAAAGCTTTCATGGTCTCGCTGGATTTTATAGGCGCTTTGTGCCTAATTTCTCCATGCTCTTCGCACCAATAAATGATTTGGTGAAAAAGGAAGTTCCTTTCCTTTGGGGTGAGAAACAAGAGAAAGCCTTCCAGCTAATTAAGCATAAACTGACCCATGCACCAGTCTTGGCATTACCTGACTTTTCTAAAACATTTGAACTTGAATGTGATGCCTCTGGTGTAGGTGGGAGCTGTCTTGTTGCAAGGAGGGCACCCCATTGCGTATTTCAGTGAAAAACTCAATGGTGCACCCCTCAACTACCCCACCTATGATAAGGAGTTTTATGCTCTAATTAGGGCCCTTCAAACTTGGGAGCATTACCTTGCTCCCAAGGAGTTTGTCATTCATAGTGACCATGAGTCACTAAAATATTTGAGGGGTCAAGGTAAATTGAAGAAAAGGCATGCAACGTGGGTGGAATATCTTGAATCCTTCCCTTATGTCATCAAGTACAAGAAAGGAAAACAAAATGTGGTGGCTGATGCTCTTTCTAGGCATCATGCCCTTTATTCATCCTTGAGTGCAAAAATCTTGGGATTTGATGACATTCGGGCTATGTATCCGTCTGATAAGGATTTCGGCCCCATATTTGCTACCTCTGCATCTGCATTTGCATTAAAGGCCCATGATGGGTACTTCATCAGTGAGGGGTATCTTTACAAAGGGAGTAAGCTTTGTATACCCCAAGGATCAATTAGGAACTTACTTACAAAAGAGAGTCATGAAGGTGGGCTCATGGGGCATTTTGGGATTTCAAAAACCCTCATGCTTTTACAAGAAAAATTCTTTTGGCCCTATATGCGTAGAGATGTCCATAGACATTGCTCTAAATGTATAGCTTGCTTGCAAGCAAAGTCTAAAGCAATGCCTCATGGACTATACACACCTTTACCTACTCCTTCTGCACCTTGGGAGGATATTAGCATGGATTTCATCCTTGGGCTCCCAAGAACCCAACGAGGTGCAGACTCCATATTTGTGGTGGTGGACCGATTTTCAAAAATGGCCCATTTTATTCCCTGCCACAAAGTGGATGATGCGAGCAACATCGCAAGACTTTTCTTTAAAGAGGTTGTCCGATTGCATGGTATACCCTCTTCAATAGTGTCAGATAGGGATGTGAAGTTCCTTAGCCATTTTTGGAAAACTCTTTGGGCTAAGCTGGGAACTAAACTTCTTTTTTCCACTACCTGTCACCCTCAAACTGATGGGCAAACAGAAGTCGTGAATAGATCTTTATCCACTATGCTGAGGGGTCCACTTAAAGGCAACCATAAGTCTTGGGATGAGTACCTTCCCCACATTGAATTTGCTTATAACCAGGTGGTTCATAGAACCACCAAGCATTCTCCTTTTGAGGTGGTCTATGGCTTTAATCCTCGTACTCCTCTAGATCTTTTACCTCTTCCTCTTTCTGTTGCTGTGCATAAAGAAGGAGAGGCAAAAGCCATTTTTGTAAAACAATTACATGAGAGGGTTAAAGTTAACATAGAGCGCCAATCCTTGAGAGATGCTACTTTCGCCAATAGGGGGAGGAAAGAAGTCATCTTTGAAAAGGGCGACTGGGTATGGCTTCACTTGAGAAAGGATAGATTTCCTTCTCAAAGGAAGTCCAAACTTAGCCCTAGAGGAGATGGACCTTTCCAAATCCTTGAGCGGATCGGTAATAATGCCTATGTTTTAGATCTGCCAGAGGATTATGGGGTAAGCACCAGTTTTAATGTTTCTGATTTGTCTCCATTTGTAGGTGATGAAAATGACGAAGACCCTATGGATTTGAGGTCAAATCCTCTTCAAGGGGGAGGAGATGATGTGACCATGCCTAGCCAAGGACTTATCACTAGGGCCATGGCTAAAAGGATTGAAGAAGACCTAGCCCTTGCAGACAAAGGAAGACTTCACCTCCTATGGAGAGTGAAGATATTAGGCTAGAGACTTTAGTTAATAAAATGTAATTTTCCTTTATTTTAATTTTGAGGAGCATTAAGAATTTAATTTGGGACATGTATTTAGTCCATTTTTTATTTGTAGGAGGTGTCTTAGGAATTTAGAGGGTGGATTTAGCTTTTTGGGTCTTTATGAAGGAAATAAGGGGTAGCCTTGATATCTACACCCCTCTTTTCTACATAAACCGCCTAAGCTAATAAGAAGGAATCTTGGCCCTTGGTTTGAGAAATTTGGGCACCAAGTTTGATGATCTAAGGAGGGAATTGTTTCTCAATTCTCCTCCCTTAGATCTCTCCTTTTAATCCTAGCCCTTCTTTTTTAGGTTATCTTGTTCAAGAGGTTAGCTACCTCTATAAATAGGAGCTTCTCCCTCACTTGTATTTTTTACACTTGAATTTAATCCTAGAGACCATATTGGTTGAGGTTCTTACCTTTGAGTGTCCCCCTTTCTCCTTTGTGAGAGCTTCTAAGAGTTATCAAGGGACCCCTCCCTTGTGGCCTCTACCCTTTGGCTTATCAAACCTAGTATTTGTGGCGCCTCACCCCATTCCTTTCCTCTCCATAAATCCATTTCCCTTCCAAGTGACCTTAGAAAGGATCCTTGGGGCACGTGATCATCAAAGATCACATCACCATGTGTTGTACCTGTGATTCTAGTACCCAAGAAGGATGGCTCATGGATGATGTGTTCTGATTGTAGAGCCATAAACAACATCACCATCAAATATAGACATCCAATTCCCAGGTTAGATGATCTTCTTGATGAACTATATGGTGCATGTGTGTTTTCTAAAATTGATCTGAAAAGTGGCTATAATCAGATTAGGATTAGAGAAGGAGATGAATGGAAAACTGCTTTTAAGACTAAATATGGATTGTATGAGTGGCTGGTTATGCCCTTTGGTTTGATAAATGCACCTAGTACTTTGATGAGATTAATGAATCATGTCTTAAGAGAGTTTATTGGAAAATTTGTTGTGGTGTACTTTGATGATATTCTGATCTATAGCACTAGTCTTGAATTGCATGTTGAACATTTGCAGGTTGTTATGAATGTGCTTAGAAAAGAACAATTGTATGCCAATTTGGACAAATGCATTTTTTGTACTGATCATGTAGTATTCCTAGGCTTTGTTGTTAATGCTAAAGGGGTACAGGTTGATGTGGAAAAGGTTAAGGCCATCCAAGAATGGACTACACCTAAAACCGTGAGTAAGGTGAGGGGATTTCATGGTTTAGCAAGTTTCTACAGGAGATTTGTTAAAGATTTTAGTACTGTGGCTGCACCTCTAAATGAAATTGTTAAAAAAAATGTGGGTTTTAAATAGGGAGAGAAACAAGAAGAGGCCTTTGCGGCCCTTAAGCATAAGCTTGTTAATGCACCTATTCTTGCCATGCCTAATTTTGCAAAATCATTTGAAATTGAATGTGATGCATCAAATGTGGGTATTGGGGCTGTTTTATTGCAAGATAGTCATCCAATTGCTTATTTCAGTGAAAAGTTAAGTGGGGCTGCCCTTAACTATTCTACTTATGATAAGGAATTATATGCGTTGGTGAGGGCTTTAAAAACATGGCAGCATTATCTGTTACCCAAGGAATTTGTCATTCATAGCGACCATGAGTCTTTAAAATATTTAAAGGGTCAAGGTAAGCTTAATAAGAGGCATGCTAAGTGGGTAGAATTTTTAGAACAATTTCCATATGTTATCAAGCATAAAAAGGGAAAAGGGAACGTAGTGGCTGATGCGCTTTCTAGGAGGCATGCATTACTTTCTATGCTTGAGACTAAATTGTTTGGTCTTGAATCTTTGAAAGATATGTATAAACATGATGTGGATTTTGCTGAAATATTTGCTGCATGTGAAAAGCTTTCTGAAAATGGATATTATAGGCATAATGGATTTTTGTTTAAAGCCAATAAATTGTGTGTGCCTAAATGTTCCATTAGAGAGTTGCTTGTAAGTGAATCACATGAGGGGGGTTTGATGGGTCATTTTGGGGTTCAAAAGACTTTGGAAATTTTGCAAGAGCATTTCTTTTGGCCTCATATGAAGCGTGATGTGCATAAGTATTGTGATCACTGCATTGTTTGTAAAAAGGCTAAATCTAAGGTTAAGCCTCAAGGGTTGTATACTCCTTTGCCTGTTCCAGAATATCCTTGGACTGACATTTCTATGGATTTTGTTTTAAGGCTGCCTAGAACAAAGAATGGAAAGGATTCTGTATTTGTTGTTGTTGACAGGTTTTCCAAGATGGCACACTTTGTACCTTGCAAGAAGATAGATGATGCTTGTCATGTGGCTGATTTGTTTTTCAAGGAAATAGTAAGACTTCATGGTTTACCAAGAAGCATTGTAAGTGATAGGGATGCAAAATTCCTTAGTCACTTTTGGAGGAGCTTGTGGGGTAAGATTGGTACTAAATTGTTGTTTTCTACTACTTGTCACCCACAAACTGATGGGCAAACTGAGGTAGTTAATAGGACTTTAGGCACCTTGCTTAGGACTGTTTTGAAAACAAATCTTAAATCTTGGGAAGCATGTCTACCTCACGTTGAGTTTGCTTATAATAGGGCTATCCATAGTACAACCAATTGTTCACCATTTGAGATTGTATATGGATTTAATCCTTTAACTCCTCTTGATTTATTGCCTATGCCTAACATTTCTTTGTTTAAGCATAAAGAAGCACAGGCTAAAGCTGAATTTGTGAAGAAGTTGCATGAGCAAGTGAGAGCTCAAATTGAAAAGAAAAATGAAAGCTATGCAAGGCATGCTAACAAAGGTAGAAAGAAGGTGGTATTCCAACCTGGTGATTGGGTTTGGGTACACATGAGAAAGGAGAGGTTTCCTGAGCAGAGAAAGTCAAAACTCCAACCAAGGGGAGATGGCCCTTTCCAAGTCATAGAAAAGATCAATGACAATGCCTATAAAATTGATCTACCTGGTGAGTACAATGTTAGTGCTACTTTTAATGTGTCTGATTTAACTCTCTTTGATGCAGATGGAGATGGTTCTGATTTGAGGAAAAATCCTCTTCAAGAGGGGGGGAGTGATGAGGACATGAAGGACAAAAAGCTTGAAGCACTTGAAGGGGTTGGAGGACCCATGACAAGGGCAAGGACAAAGAGAGCTAAGGAAGCCTTGCAACAAGTGTTGACAGGCATTTTTCAAAGAGAGCCAAATCTTGCAGACTGTGGGGATAAAATTCTCAATTGCATCCTGTTTGAAGAGGGAGTTGAGCGGCCAACATCTCTATAATAATTTGGGCTGATTTTATTAGTAAATTATTTCAAATAAATTGTATAAGTGGCTGTTACAAATTCTTAAAAATGTGCGGCCAGCTTGGGCAAATAGGGACCAGATTTTTGTTAATTATTTGGGCTGTTATGTTAGTATTTTTATTGGACAATTATTTAGCTTTAATTAAGTTAGGGGTTGCATCAAAGTTGGGGAAGCAAACAGCCATATAAGGGGGGCGCTCAGCTGGGCAAGAGGGGACGACTGATTCAGAAAAATAGACTCTTGAGAGTGCTTCTTCCTGGGTTCTAAACAACCAAGGATTTTTCTTTGAGAATTATCACAGGCCATCCATACCTTTGTGTGTGTATTCTCAGGCTTATCTTCCTCCTGGAAGTGTGACGCCTCCTTTCACCATTTTCTGTCTTGTTTCTTCAATTTTCTGTTTTGTTCATTGTTCCAATTGAAGTCGATTCTCACGCAGAATTTCCGACCCGGCACGCTGTGTTTTTGTTTTGAATTTCTGCATCTATTTTGGGTTTCCAATTAAGTACTAAATTTGTGATTTAAATCTGCCCCAATTTTGCTTGATTTGTGTGTAACCTTTTATTGTGATAATTCTTAGTAATGAGCCAACGTTCTGCACATTTTCAATCAATTTAACTTTGAAGTGTTTGTTGCAATTATTTCTATCAAGCGCTGATTGCCCTTTTCTGGTCATAATTATATTCTTTTCAATTAGCAAACTGGGCGTCATTTGTCTTTTAACCTGTGCTGGAATATTTAATCAAAATTCTGCATTTGTTTGAAGCCGTCATTTCACGCTAAGTCTTTGATTCACTTTCCAATCGATTCCATGCTTCGTTGCTCAATGAATTCTTCCTTTCTTTGGTTCAAATTTTCATAAGGCAGCCAATACAATTCTTGGAGGTCCTTTGTCCAGAATTCTAATTCCGCAAGAGGATTCTCGTCTTTCCTCCTCTTGTTCACCTTCTTCACTTTCCACATCTTCCTTTTCTTCTCCTTCTTCCACTTCTTCTAGTTACTCTCCTTCTTCTTCCTCTTCTTATATTTCTTCCACTTCTCATGCCTCCTCTTGTTCTCTTTCTTCCCCTTCTTCTTCTCCTCCTTGTTCCACTTCTTCTTCATCCCCTTTCCTTCCATTGCTTCTTCTTCCTCCTCTTTTTCTCATTCTTCCCCTTCTTCTTCTTCTTCCTATTGTTCTCCTTCTTCCACTTGCACTTCTTCCTTTTCGTCTCGTTCTTCCTCTTCTTCTCCTTCTGCCACCCCTTCTCCCTCCCGTTCTCCTTCTTCGACTTCTTCTTCTTCATCTCCTTTCATTCCACTACTTCCTCCTATTCCTCTTATTCTCTCCTTCTACCACTTCTTCTACTTCTACTTGTTGTTCTTCTTCATTTTCGTCTCCTTCTTCCGCTTCTTCTGCTTACACTTGTTCTTCTTCCTCTTCTTCCATTTCTTCTCCTTCCACAACTTCTTCTTCTTTCCTTTCCATCTTCTCCTTCCTCTTTTTCTCCATCCCCCACTTCTGTTTCTTCCCATTGTTGCTCTTCCTCTTCTTCTCCTTCCCCCAAATCTTATGCTTACACTTCTGCTTCTTCTTCCTCTTCTCCTCCAGATTCCACTTCTTCTACTTCTTCTTCCCTTCCCTTCCCCTCCTTCTTCCTTTTCCTCCTTGTTCCAATTCTTCTTCTTCATCTCACCTTCTTCCACTAATTCTTCTTCCTCCTCTTGTTCACCTTCTTCAACTTCTTCACTTTCCACATCTTCTTCTTCTTCCTTTTCTTCTCCTTGTTCTTCTTCCTCTTCTTATCTTTCTTCCACTTCTCCTGCCTCCTCTTGTTCTCTTTCTTCCACTTCTTCTTCATCCTCTCCTTTCCTTTCTTTTCTTCCTCTTCTTCTTCCTTTCCTTCGTCATATCCCTTTTTTTCTCCTTCTTCTGATTCCACTTGCATTTCTACCTCTTGGTCTCCTTCTTCCACTTCTTCTCCATCATCCCCACTCCTTCAACTACTTCTTCTTCTTCCTCTTGCTCACCTTCTTCCACCTCTACTACACCCACTTGTTCTTCTTCTTCCCTCTCTTTTCCTTCTTGCCCTTCTTCTTCCTACACTACTTCTTCTTCCTCCCCTTCTTCTTCTCCACCTTGTTCCACTTGTTCATCCCCTTACCTTCCATTGCTTCTTCTTCCTCCTTTTTTTCTCATTCTTCCACTTCTTCTTCTTCTTCTTATATCCTTCTTCCACTTGCACTTCTTCCTTTTCTTCTCATTCTTCCACCTCTTCTTCTTCCTCTTTTTCTCCTTCTGCCACCTCTTCTCCCTCTGCCCGTTCTCCTTCTTCCACTTATTCTTCTTCATCTCCTTTCATTCCACTACTTCCTCCTATTCCTCTTATTCTCTCCCGCTACCACTTCTTCTACTTCTACTTGTTGTTCTTCTTCATTTTCGTCTCCTTCTTCTGCTTCTTCTGCTTACACTTCTTCTTCTTCCCTTCCCTTCCCCTCCTTCTTTCTTTTCCTCCTTTTCTCCTTGTTCCAATTCCTCTTCTTTATCTCACGTCCTTCCACTACTTCTTCTTCCTCCTCTTGTTCATCTTCTTCACTTTCCACATCTTCTTCTTCTTCCTTTTCTTCTCCTTCTTCCACTTCTTCTAGTTACTCTCCTTCTTCTTCCTCTTCTTATCTTTCTTCCACTTCTCCTGCCTACTCTTGTTCTCTTTCTTCCACTTCTTCTTCATCCCCTCCTTTCCATTCTTTCCTTCCTCTTCATCTCTTTCTTCTTCTTCCTTTCCTTCGTCATATCCCTCTTTTTCTCCTTCTTCTGCTTCCACTTGCATTTCTACCTCTTGTTCTCCTTCTTCCACTTCTTCTCCATCATCCCCACTCCTTCAACTACTTCTTATTATTCCTCTTGTTCACCTTCTTCCACTTCTACTACATCCACTTGTTCTTCTTCATTTTCGTAGTAGTGTATGCAGAAGAAAGGCAAGAAGGAGAAGAGAGGGAAGAAGAAGAACTAGTGGATGTAGTAGAAGTGGAAGAAGGTCCACAAGAGGAAGAAGAAGAAGTAGTTGAAGGAGTGGGGATGATTGAGAAGAAGTGTAAGAAGGAGAACAAGAGGTAGAAATGCAAGTGGAAGCAGAAGAAGGACAAAAAGAGGGATATGACGAAGGAAAGGAAGAAGAAGAAGGAGATGAAGAGGAAGAAAAGAAAGGAAAGAAGAGGATGAAGAAGAAGTGGAAGAAAGAGAACAAGAGGAGGCAGGAGAAGTGGAAGAAGGACAAGAAAAGAAAGAAGAAGAAGATGTGGAAAGTGAAGAAGTTGAAGAAGGCGAACAAGAGGAGGAAGAAGAAGTAGTCGAAGGAGGTGAGATGAAGAAGAAGAATTGGAACAAGGAGAAAAGGAGGAAAAGGAAGAAGGAGGGGAAGGGAAGGGAAGAAGAAGCAGAAGAAGTGGAATCTGGAGGAGAAGAGGAAGAAGAAGAAGAAGAAGTGTAAGCATAAGATTTGGGGGAAGGAGAAGAAGAGGAAGAGCAACAATGGGAAGCAACAGAAGTGGGGGATGGAGAAAAAGAGGAAGGAGAAGACGGAAAGGAAAGAAGAAGAAGTTGTGGAAGGAGAAGAAATGGAAGATGAGGAAGCAGAAGAAGTGCAAGCAGAAGAAGCAGAAGAAGGAGACGAAAATGAAGAAGAACAACAAGTAGAAGTAGAAGAAGTATTAGAAGGAGAGAATAAGAGGAATATGAGGAAGTAGTAGAATGAAAGGAGATGAAGGAGAACAATAGGAAGAAGAAGAAGAAGTGGAAGAATGAGAAAAAGGGGAGGAAGAAGAAGCAATGGAAGGAAAGGGGATGAAGAAGAAGTGGAACAAGGAGGAGAAAAAGAAGAGGAGGAAGAAGAAGTAGTCTGGGCAGAAGAAGGGCAAGAAGGAGAAGAGAGGGAAGAAGAAGAACAAGTGGATGTAGTAGAAGTGGAAGAAGGTTATATGGACATGAAGCTTGAAGGACTTGGAGGACCTATGACAAGGGCAAGGACAAGAAGAGCTAAGGAAGCTATTCAACAAGTATTGGCAGCTCTTTTGCAAAAAGAGCCAAACATTGAAGAAATAAAGTTTAAAATTTTTAATTGTCTCAGGACTGAAGAGAGCAATACTTGACCTTAATGGAAGAGAAGTTTGGAATAAATTAAACTCATTTTCTTGGAGTTTACTTAGTTAATGGTGGGCAACCAGAATTGTCTAATTAAAGTTGCAGCCACCTAGGTTATCAATTCTAATTAGTATACGTGTTTAATTTACTTTGGCAGTTACACTTTGTTATTAAGCTGCCCATTATTAGTTTTTATTATTTTGTAACTTCAGCTGAATTTAGAAAGCCGCTAAACCTACACAAGCTGAGTTTATTAGGCATATAAATTTGGGCAAGACTGAGATGTAAGGCAGAATATTTTGGAAATAAAAAAACTAGTTGAGTTTTCTCTCCTTTGGGTTCTTGACAATCCAAAATCTTTTGAGATTTATCAAAGGTAATTCACCCCTTTGTGTGTGTAATCTCGTAGACATATCTTCCATCCTTGGAAGTGTGGAGTCTATCAATTCCAATTCCATTTTCTGTCTTTTCCATTCATACTCAATTCTGCCCAGCAAACTCTATGACAGGAAAGTCCTACACTATTCGAAAACTCGTTTAATTGTTGAATTTCAATAACTTTTAATTTCCATTCTGTGTCTAAAAGTTTGATAGTAATTCTATTCAGTTTATTTTTTTGAAATTGTTTGCATTCCACATTGATTAATTTTGTTAACGCGGCAAGCTAAATTCCTAGGGTCCTTTCAGAATCCTAAACTGACAGCGGATTCGTATCATTTGGTATCAGAGCTTTGGTTTCTAGGAATTGCAAGGCTGCACTACGGGTAATTTCTTTCCTTGATTCTTATCATCAATAATATTACCTTAATTGTCAATCAGTTAGGCTGAACCATTGCAAAAGTTAAGCCCTTAAAAGAAATCTGAGATTCTAAAAAAAAAAAAAGGAAGAGGAATTTTGAAAATCTGAAGAAAAAAAAATATAGAGAAAAAAAAAGCAAAACAAAGAATGCAAATGTGTTTAAAAAATATATATATATATAAAATTGGCTGAATGGTTCATGCTAGAAATTCTTCATTTTGAAGGTAATATTGTGTTTGATTTGAAGGAAAAATTACTGCACCTTGTTAGTTTACATTTCTGAAACTTTGGGTTGCACTTCTTGGCTACAAATTGTGTCAATTCCACTCTGTTTTGGCTTCACATATACTGCACATTCTTGCTAGATTTTGATGCACTTGTTAGTTTCATTTTAAGCCAAGATTTTATCCTCTGTTTGTGTCTTTACCTATTAAAATTGGCTGCACAATTTTCTACTCAAAATTCTGGTTGTGGCTGTTTGTTCCTTTGTTTTTGTGTGCCTAGTTTTTGTCCATTTCTTTTCGTACTTCCTTTGTTTTCATTTTGAGACAAATTTCTTCTGTCTTGTTGGTGTCAAAAAAAAATTCCAGGTGCTGTCCTAGTATTTGTTGCTTTCATTGGGTTTCATTTTAGTCATTTTTGTTAGTTTTCTTGTGTCTTATTTTCCTGCACACAAGTTGGTGTTTGTCTTTGAGTTTTTCTCTTCTGGTTTGTTAAGAACTTAAGGAGGAATAAAGAGGAAAAAGGCAAGAGAGTTTCATTATAGTAAAAGCCAATATTTTTTAGCGCAAACACTTGAGTGGGTGAGAACATTTTCAAACACCACATACATACTTTTTCTTGTGACATTTGACCTGTTTGTTTATCATGGCGGAAAGAAATAATAACAATGATCTTCAGCTTCAAATTGTTGCACTATCTCAGCATTTAGAGAGATTGATGAAGCAACAACAAGATGAGTTCCATGAGAGTTGGATAAGTTGGAGAATAGAACCCCACTAGCAGGAGGAGGAGGAAGGCCAAACAGAAATGAAGGAAGAATAGAAAGAGTGAAGTTGAATGTGCCTCCTTTCAAGGGTAGGAGTGATCCTGAGGCATACTTGGAGTGGGAGTTAAAAATTGAGCATGTGTTCTCTTTCAACAATTATAGTGAGGAGCAAAAGGTGAGACTTGCAGCTGCTGAATTTTCTGATTATGCACTCATTTGGTGGAATAAGTTGCAAAGGGAGAGGACTAGATATGAGGAGCCTAGGGTAGACACTTGGTCTGAAATGAAGAGGATCATGAGGAGGCGGTATATACCTTCTAGCTTCCATAGGGATATAAAATTAAAACTTCAGAAATTGTATCAAGGAAGCAAAGGAGTGGAGGAGTATTATAAGGAGATGGAGATGTTAATCATCCAAGCCCAAATTGAAGAAGATCCTGAGCTAACTATGGCTCGCTTCCTTAGTGGTTTAAATCATGACATTAGAGATGTTGTTGAGTTGCAGGAGTTTGTGGAGATGGAGGACCTTTTACACAAGGCTATTCAAGTTGAACAGCAAATAAAATGAAAGAGTACAACAAGAAGAAGTTCTACCGGGTATAATGCTTCAATTGGAAGGATAGAGTTAAGAAAGAGGGTGCTGCCTCCTCAAGAAATGCATCACTTTCTAACCATGGAAAAGCACCTCAAAAGCAACCTAAACATCCTCCTAAAAAGACTAGAGAAGTGAAGTGTTTCAAGTGCTTGGGCATGGGTCATTATGCCTATGAGTGTCCCACAAAGAAGATTGGTCTTCTCAAAGATAATGGGGAATACACAAGCCAATCAGAAGCTAGTGGTGGAGAAGAAGAGGAGAGTGATGGAGAATTAAAGGCTAATGAAGGAGAGTTGTATATGATTAGGAGGATGCTTGGAAGTCAAGTCAAGGCCGAGGATGCATCTCAAAGGGAGAACATCTTTCACACAAGATGCTCAGTCAATGGTAATGTTTGTTTGGTAATTATCGATGGAGGGAGTTGTACCAATGTGGTGAGTTCATGCCTTAGATGATTACTCCTAAGAAGAGAAAAAACATGCCTTAGATGTCCTAAATGATCATCTAGGTTCCTAGAGTAAACTAAAATGTCATCAAAGTAAACTACACAAAATTTACCAAGGCAATCCCTTAGTACATGATTCATTAAGCGCATGAATGTGCTTGGAGCATTAGTTAGCCCAAAAGGCATAACCAACCACTCATAAAGACCAAATTTAGTCTTAAAAGCAGTTTTCCACTCATCACCTTCTTTGATCCTTATTTGGTGCTAACCACTTCTAAGATCTATTTTTGAAAATATTTTTGCCCCATGCAATTCATCCAACATGTCATCAAGATGGGGGATTGGGTGCCTATATTTGATGGTGATGTTGTTGATTGCACGACAATCAACACACATCCTCCATTGGCCATTCTTCTTGGGCACCAACAAGACTGGCACAGCACAAGGGCTTAGGCTCTTTTGAACCCAACCCTTCTCCAACAGCTCATTCACTTGAGACTCAATCTCTTGGGTCTCCATGGGGTTGGTCCTATAGGCAGGTCTATTAGGTAGACTTGCGCCAGGCACCAAATCAATTTGATGTTCTATACCCCTAATGGGAGGAAGTCCTTTCGGAACCTCATTAGGGAATATGTAATCAAATTCTTTTAAAATATCTTGAACCCCTTGAGGAAGGTGCTCATGTGCATGGGTTGTGGCAGTGCTCTCAGCAGAAGAATGCAAAATGGGAGAAGGATTTGATGATTCTTTGCAAAAGAGGAGATAGAAGGGCTTGTTAGTCAAAGGAGCTTCTTTTAAATTACTTTTAGTAGCAAATAGGCTCGTTTTACTAATATTCCCTTTCGAAGGGGCATCACCTTCCGACTCTCTCTCTTTACCCTTTTCAAGCTTTAAGGGTAAAGCTTGTTGTGCTTTTTTTTGTGTTTGTTTTTCCTCAACTCTTTTCTTTTTCATCGCAAATTGATCCTCGGCCACTTGAAAAGGTGACAAAGGATACAATTTGAAGTGCTTTTCATTATGGGTGAGAATTATTTGATTGGAGTGACCATGGTGAATAGCTTTTTTGTCAAATTGCCATGGTCTCCCCAACAGGATATGACCAGCCTCCATAGGAACTATGTCACAAAGAATCTCATCATTATAAGATCCTATAGAAATTGGAACCATAACTTGTTCATTGACTACCATCTCCCCTTGCTCATTGAGCCATTGCAATTTGTAAGGTTTGGGATGGGGCATGGTAGTCAAGGCTAGTTTTTCAACCAACCTAGAGCTACAACAGGAGTCACTATCAACAAGGAGAGAACATACTTTGTCATCTACTTTACATCTTGTATGGAAGATGTTCTCTCTTTGTGACTGGCCAAGCTCTAGAGGTTGGCTTCCAAGAAGCCTTTGAACCATAAGGAGGTCCCCCTCATAAGAAAAAGCTTCCTCACACTCTTGTTCAAAAGTATGTCCCCCTTCTTCCTCACTCTCACTAGAGGAGGAAGATGAGCTATTCTCACTACAAATGTCTTGTCCCCTCATGATCATGGTTTTCTTGTTAGGGCATTGAGAGGCAATGTGGCCTCTCCCAAGACATTTGAAGCATTTGATACTACTTTTCCTTTCAGTAGGCTTAGTAGTAGGGGGTTTTCTCTCTACATGAGGTGCTTTTGTATCTTGAAAATGCTTGGGTTCCTCTTTGGGAAAACCCTTGAAAGAGTTTCCCTTAAGTTGGTCTCTCTTTGAGTAAGAGGGAGAATCTTTTTTAAAACTTTTTCTCTTGAGTTGATTCTCAGCTCTTACACAAAGTTCTACCAACTCATCAAGGTTTGAGTATGAAAGAAGCTCTACCTTATCTCTAATGTCAGAGCTTAATCCACACAAAAACCTAGCAAGGGTGGCATTGGGTTCCTCAATGATATTGGCCCTTAGTATGAGAAGCTCCATCTTTTGTCTATACTCCTCAATACTTAGGTTATGTTGCCTAAGTCTTTGGAGCCTATCCAAAAGATCCCTCTCATAATATGAAGGAATGTGCCTTCTTCGCAAACAAGTTTTTAAATCATTCCAGTAGTGAATGTCAGGCATTTGTTTACGGGCCCTATCCTTGACTGACCCATCCCACCAATGCAAAGCAGAACCTTGAAAACTAAGGGAGGCCAAAGGGACTTTCCTTTCTTCCCTAATTTCATAGCATCGAAAAGGTTGTTCCACTTTGACTTCCCAATCTAGGTAAGTCTCAACATCTTCCCTACCATGAAAATGGGGTAGGTCTACCTTTGGTTCCCTAGCATGATTTATGTTCTCTTGAGGAGAATGATGATTGTATGATGAATGAGAGTGATACTTATGTTGATTTCTATAGTATTCTTCTTCACTAGAGCTAAAATGCCTAGATATGGATCTTATGAGAATTCCTTTATTTTTTCTATCACTCTCCCTCCCATCTCTCCTCTTACTCACTTCTCCTCTCCTTCTCTCTTCTTCCTCTTTTTCTTTCTAGTTCTTTCCTTGTTCTCCTTTCTTCATCCTCTCTTCTCTCTCTTTGCCTTCTCTCTTCTCGCTCTTTTTTCTCTTTTCTCATTTCCAACATCTCTTTTTTTAACTCTTCCTTCTCTTTTTGTTTTTCCTTTTCTTTTATTTCTTTTTTTCTCTCTTTTTCTTCTCTCCTTTCTTGTTCTTTAGCCATCCATTCCCTAAATTCTAAGTTAAGGTTTTCAAGAGTGTCTCCCTTAGAAGGTTTTCTTTGGTTGACACTCTTACTTGATGAACAACTATGTGCACTAGAATGTGTGTGGGAAGTCATGGTGCTTGGATGCTAAAAACTAAAGGGTAGGCCAAAAACTTTTTTTTTTTTTCAAGCAACACTCCTCTCTTTTTTTTTCTCACCTAAAATGGCTTGATGAGTCTTTGGAACTCTTAGCCTCTACACGTTTTTTCAAAATAACATAAAATAAAATAAAAGTGCAAGAATGTAAAAGAAAAAGGGCTCTAATCGTGCTCCTAAGGTGTTGAAGGAAGTGTACCACTTCTCCCTTCTTCACCTAATTAACGAGGAACTAAGGGCACTCAAACTCCCAATCTAAAATTAAGTATACACAATACAAAGAATAAAAAAAATAAAACAAAGTCTTCACTCCAAGCTTTTTTGGTGTTTGTCTCCTTTTGATCAAGCCCCTTTGAGTTGCATCAACTCACCCCAAGAATGCTACCCTTGTTTCCTCTTGTTTGGACTTGCCAAAATTTTATATATGGAACCTTTCCCAACCTTTCCTTACCAAGGCCGAATACAACACAAGACAACAAACAAAGGTGAATAACAAAACAAGGTTCACAAATCCAAGTGGATAGATTAAACAATGACAAACTCAAAGAAGTAAAGAAGATAAGCAAGAAAAGATAAGGCTCATAAAGGAAGGTAGCACACAAATAACTTTTCTAGATTAGCTCTAAGAGTAGATATGAAAAAAGACTCAAACAAAAAAAATGAAACCAATAGTTTCACACTTAATAAAATTTAAGTGACCAAAAACTAAAAAGCTTACTCAAGTAATTTTTTTTTTGAATCACAATTGGTTCCTCATATCAAATGTTTCTATTATTAGGTACACAACTTCAAATTTGTCTTTCTTTTGAGTTCTTTATCTTTTTTTTTTTTTAACTTGAACTTTTTCTATTTTTTTTTAACTTTTTCTAATCATTTTGCTGCACCTAATAGCTTGTTGAATTGAAATTTTAATGAGGATTCTTGAAATAATAACACTTGAGTGAATAACCACAAAGTAAGGTCACACAATTTTCAAGCAATGCATGCAACTAAAGGCAAAACAACTTAGTAGTTCCAAATACCACTGAACTAATGGTGCTTAAGGAATGATTTAGGGCTGATTTTGAAGTAAATTGATTGCTCAAATTACTAACACAATTCACCCAAGCTAAAATTCCATAAAGAGGCACCAATAGTGAAGGTAAACCAAGTGGAAAGCTACTAATAATTCAACATAAAACAAGAAACATATAAAGATTGAATTGAGCAAATATTTAAGAACAACAAAGAGATTAATATGCTTGAACTAAAAGCATAAAAGACTTAAGAGACTCAACAAGAGGTTCACCTCTTAGGAGCTCAATTCAAACTGTTTTTGAAAGCTTTTTTGTAAAAAATTTAAGAGGCTTAAAACCTATGGAATTTAAATGAGACAAAATAGGAAACTAACATGACTAGTATTTGACAAAACACAAGATTAAGAAAAAATAACACACCTAAAAATAGAGCAAAAATTTCAGCAAGAGACTTAAAACAAAAGGCACAACAAAGTGGCCAAAGTTGATCACCACAATGGTGTGGAAAAATCCTCAACCATGTGGGTTTAATGGTCACAACTTCTTAGGCACACTTTAACATAAAAAACCAAGGGAAAATTAAGCAACTTGAACACAAAAATAAGATGCAAAGAAAGGGACAAATAAAATCGCATCAAATTAAATGGAACATAGGCGCGTAGATAGAAAACAAAAGTGCGTATAATAGCAAGAATAAAAAGCTATACTACTAGACAATAAAGGAAATAGAGATGACAAAAAAATCAAGGACTTTAAAATAAAGAGATCAAAGAAATAAACAACAAAGCAAAAAAAATTGAGAAAGAACGTGACCTTTAGAAAGTGGCTCTAGATACCACTTGATGTGATCTTTGATGATCACGTGCCCAAAGGATCCTTTCTAAGGTCACTTGGAAGGGAAATGGATTTATGGAGAGGAAAGAAATGGGGTGAGGCGCCACAAATACTATGTTTGATAAGCCAAAGGGGAGAGGCCACAAGGGAGGGGTCCCTTGATAACTCTTAGAAGCTCTCACAAAGGAGAAAGGGGGACACTCAAAGGTAAGAACCTCAACCAATATGGTCTCTAGGATTAAATTCAAGTGTAAAAAATACAAGTGAGGGAGGAGCTCCTATTTATAGAGGTAGCTGACCTCTTGAACAAGATAACCTAAAAAAGAAGGGCTAGGATTAAAAGGAGAGATCTAAGGGAGGAGAATTGAGAAACAATTCCCTCCTTAGATCATCAAACTTGGTGCCCAAGTTTCTCAAACCAAGGGCCAAGATTCCTTCTTATTAGCTTAGGGGGTTTATGTAGAAAAGAGGGGTGTAGATATCAAGGCTACCCCTTATTTCCTTCATAAAGACCCAAAAAGCTAAATCGACCCTCTAAATTCCTAAGACACCTCCTAAAAATAAAAAATGGACTAAATACATGTCCCAAATTAAATTCTTAATGCTCCTCAAAATTAAAATAAAGGAAAATTACATTTTATTAACTAAAGTCCCTAGCCTAATATCTTCACTCTCCATAGGAGGTGAAGTCTTCCTTTGTCTGCAAGGGTTAGGTCTTCTTCAATCCTTCTATCCATGGCCCTAGTGATAGGTCCTTGGCTAGGCATGGTCACATCAATGTGGCTGATTTATTTTTCAAGGAAATAGTGAGATTTCATGGACTGCCAAGGAGCATTGTGAGTGATAGGGATGCAAAATTCCTTAGTCACTTTTGGAGGACCTTGTGGGGTAAAATTGGTACTAAATTGCTGTTTTCTACTACTTGCCACCCACAAACTGATGGTCAGACTGAGGTAGTCAATAGGACTTTAGGCACATTGCTTAGGACTGTTTTAAAGAAAAATCTTAAGTCTTGGGAAGCATGTTTGCCTCAAGTTGAGTTTTCTTATAATAGGGTTGTCCATAGCAAAATGAGAGTTATGCAAGGCAAGCTAACAAGGGTAGGAAGAAGATCGTGTTCCAACCTGGTGATTGGGTTTGGGTACACATGAGAAAGGAAAGGTTCCCTAAACAAAGAAAGTCAAAACTCCAACCAAGGGGAGATGGTCCTTTCCAAGTTCTAGAAAAGATCAATGACAATGCCTATAAGATTGATCTTCCAGATGAGTATAATGTTTAGTGCTACTTTTAATGTGTCTGATTTAACTCTCTTTGATGCAGATGAAGATGCTATTGATTTGGGGAAAAATCCTCTTCAAGTGGGGGGGGGGGGAGTGATAAGGACATGAAGCTTGAAGGACTTGGAGGACCTATGACAAGGGCAAGGACAAGAAGAGCTAAGGAAGCTATTCAAGAAGTATTGGTAGCCCTTTTGCAAAAAGAGCCAAACATTGAAGAAATAAAGTTTAAAATTGTTAATTGTCTCAGGACTGAAGAGAGCCATACTTGACCTTAATGGAAGAGAAGTTTGGAATAAATTAAACTCATTTTCTTGGAGTTTACTTAGTTAATGGTGGGCAACCAGAATTGTCTAATTAAAGTTGCAGCCACCTAGGTTATCAATTCTAATTAGTATACGTGTTTAATTTACTTTGGCAGTTACACTTTGTTGTTAAGCTGCCCATTATTAGTTTTTATTATTTTGTAACTTCACCTGAATTTAGAAAGCCACTAAACCTACACAAGCTGAGTTTATTAGGCATATAAATTTGGGCAAGACTGAGATGTAAGGCAGAATATTTTGGAAATAAAAAAACTAGTTGAGTTTTCTCTCCTTTGGGTTCTTGACAATCCAAAATCTTTTGAGATTTATCAAAGGTAATTCACCCCTTTGTGTGTGTAATCTCGTAGATATATCTTCCATCCTTGGAAGTGTGGAGTCTATCAATTCCAATTCCATTTTCTATCTTTTCCATTCATACTCAATTCTGCCCAGCAAACTCTATGACAGGAAAGTCCTACACTATTCGAAAACTCGTTTAATTGTTGAATTTCAATAACTTTTAATTTCCATTCTGTGTCTAAAAGTTTGATAGTAATTCTGCTTACACTTCTTCTTCTTCCTCTTCTTCCATTTCTTCTCCTTCCACAACTTCTTCTTCTTTCCTTTCCGTCTTCTCCTTCCTCTTTTTCTCCATCCCCCACTTCTGTTGCTTCCCATTGTTGCTCTTCCTCTTCTTCTCCTTTCCCTAAATCTTATGCTTACACTTCTTCTTCTTCTTCCTCTTCTACTCCACATTCCACTTCTTCTTCCCTTCCCATCCCTTTCCCTCCTTCTTCCTTTTCCTCCTTTTCTCCTTGTTCCAAATGTTCTTCTTCATCTCACCTCCTTCCACTACTTCTTCTTCCTCCTCTTGTTCACCTTTGATGCATGCCTCCCTTGATCTTTTTCTAGAGGTTTCCTTCTTTGGTGAAATGGTTTGTGGAGAGGTAAGAAGTGAGGTGGTTTTAGGCGCCACTTAAGGTAAGACAAGCCTAAGAGGGAAAGTTTGCCACAAGGGATGGAACCCTTGATAAAAACCTAAGGAATTCTCAAAGAGAGAAGGGTGGACACTAAGAGAATTTTGGCCAACTCAAGGTTTTTCCATTCAATCAAGTGTAAAAAATACAAGAGTGTGAAGGAGCACCTTTTTATAGAGGGAGCTAACCTCTTGGACAAGTCATGAAGGAAATGAAGGGCTAGGATTAAAAGGAGTCATCCAAGGGAGGAGGATTGAAGCCCAAAGTCCAATCAATACCCTCCTTTAGATGAGAATTGGTGCCCAAGCTACCTCATCCAAGGGCCAAGATTACTCCTTTATTAGTTTTGGGTTTTATTTAGCAAAAGAGGGTGTAGTTATCAAACTACCCCCTTATTTCCTAAATAAAGGCCCAAAAGCTAGTCTTACCCCTTCTTATTACTAAGACACCTCCTAGAAAATTAAATGGACTAATACATGTCCAAAATAAAATCCTAGGTTCCTAAAATAAAAATTACAAGTAAATAAGTCATGGCTTGCATAACTTGATGGTCATATGGAGGTGAGATCTTCCTCCCTCTACTCTAGCCATGTCTTCTTCTATTCTCCTAGCCATGGCCCTAGTGATAGGGCCCTTGCTTGGGGAGAATGCATCATCCCCTCCCCCTTGGGAAGGATTTGACCTCAAATCTGATAGGTCATCCTCTTCTTCATCAGTACCTACAAAAAGGATCAAATCACAAACATTAAAGGTAGTACTGACACCATAGTGCTCAAGGAGATCTAATATGTATGCATTGTTGTTCACTCTCTTGAGGACTTGAAAGGGACCATCTCCTCGGGGGCTAAGCTTGGACTTCCTTTGAGTAGGGAAGCGATCCTTCCTCAAATGAAGCCATACCCAATCCCCTTCATTGAAGATAATTTCTTTCCTGCCCCTATTGGCTTTACTAGCATACTCCTTTGAATGATGTTCAATGTTGGCCTTTACCCTTTCATGTAATTTTTTAACAAAATCCGCTCTTCCTATTCCTTCTTTGTGAACAGAAGAAGGGAAGGGTAAGGGCAAGATATCAAGAGGAGTAAGGGGGTTGAAGCCATAAACAACTTCAAAGGGAGAATGCTTGGTGGTCCTTTGAACCACCCGATTGTATGCAAACTCAATATGGGGTAGGTATTCATCCCAAGCTTGTGATTTCCTCGAAGAAGTGTCCTAAGCATAGTAGATAGAGTTCTATTTACTACCTCAGTCTGCCCATCAGTTTGGGGGTGACATGTGGTAGAAAATAAGAGTTTAGTTCCTAGCCTTGCCCACAATGTTTTCCAAAAGTGGCTAAGGAACTTCACATCTCTATCAGAGACTATGGATTGGGGAATTCCATGTAAACGGACAACTTCTTTAAAGAAAAGTCTCGCAATGTTGCTCGCATCATCTATCTTGTGGCATGGTATAAAGTGAGCCATTTTTGAAAATCTATCTACCACTACAAAGATAGAGTCTGCACCTCGTTGGGTTCGAGGTAGGCCAAGGATGAAATCCATATTAATATCCAGCCAAGGTGCAGAAGGAGCAGGTAAGGGTGTGTACAATCCATGAGCCATTGTCTTAGACTTAGCTTGCAAGCAAGAAATGCATCTATGAAAATGTCTATAGACATCTTTCTTCATATGGGGCCAAAAGAATTTTTCTTGTAAAAGCAGAAGAGTTTTGTTAATTCCAAAATGCCCCATGAGCCCACCCTCATGGCTCTCTTTTGTCAATAGATTTCTCATAGATCCTTGGGGTACACAAAGTCTGCTACCTTTGAAAAGGTACCCCTCACTCACAAAGAACCCATTTTGGGTTTTACATGCAAATGTAGAGGCAGCATAAATGGATCCACAATCCTTATCAGAAAGATACATTTCTCTAATATTATCAAATCCAAGAATCTTTGCACTTAAGGTGGTGTAAAGGGTATGTCTACGAGACAAAGCATCAGCCACCACATTATGTTTTCCTTTCTTGTATTTGATGATATAAGGGAAAGTCTCAAGAAATTCTACCCATTTAGCATGCCTTTTATTAAGCTTGCCTTGACCCTTCAAATACTTAAGTGACTCATGGTCACTATGAATGATGAACTCCTTGGGTACAAGATAATGTTCCCAAGTTTGAAGGGCCCTTATCAAAGAGTAAAACTCTTTATCATAGGTGGGGTAGTTTAAGGCGGCTCCATTTAGTTTTTCACTAAAATAAGCCACGGGATGACCACCTTGTAACAACACAGCTCCCACACCCACTCCCGATGCATCACACTCTAGCTCAAAAGTTTTAGAAAAGTCAGGAAGAGCTAAAACTGGTGCATGGGTTAGTTTCTCTTTGATAAGTTCAAAGGCTTTTTGTTGTTTTTCACCCAAAGGAAAGGAGTATCCTTTTTCACCAAATCATTGATTGGTGAGAAAAGTGTGGTGAAGTTAGGCACAAAGCGCCTGTAAAAGCTCGCGAGACCATGAAAACTCTTGATCTCAGTCACACTTTTTGGGGTGGGCCATTCTTGGATGGCTTTGATTTTGTCGGGGTCTACTTGAACCCCATTTTTATTAAATATAAAACCTAAGAACACCATACTCTCCACACAAAAATTACATTTTTCAAGATTTCCATAGAGTTGGTGTGACCTAAGAATGCAAAAGACGCGCCTAAGATGGCCTACATGTTCATCTAGGCTCTTGCTATACACTAAGATGTCGTCAAAATAAACAACACAAAATTTTACTAAGCAATCCCTAAGGACATGATTCATAAGCCTCATGAAGGTGCTTGGGACATTGGTAAGCCCAAAGGGCATTACCAACCACTCATACAGCCCAAACTTGGTCTTAAAAGCGGTTTTCCACTCATCACCTTCCTTGATGCGGATTTGGTGATAACCACTCTTAAGATCAATTTTTGAAAATAATTGGGCCCCATGCAATTCATCAAGCATGTCATCAAGCCTAGGGATAGGGTGCCTATATTTGATGGTGATGTTATTGATTGCTCGACAATCAATGCACATCCTCCATTGGTCATTCTTCTTAGGCACCAACAAAACTGGCACAGCACAAGGGCTTAGGCTCTCTTGAACCCAACCCTTCTCCAATAGTTCTTGGACTTGAGATTCAATCTCCTTGGTCTCCATGGGATTAGTCTTATAAGCAGGCCTATTAGGCAGGCTAGCCCCAGGTACCAAGTCTATTTGGTGTTCTATACCCCTAATTGGAGGAAGTCCTTTGGGAACTTCATTAGGGAATATATCACCAAACTCCTTTAAAAGCTCTTGAACCTCTTGAGGTAGGTTCTCAGGTCCAAGTTCTATTGTAGTGCTAGAACTAGAAGGGAAAAAAGTGGACGGGGAAGAAATGGGGGATGCCTCTTTGCAAAAGAGGAGATAGAAAGGTATGTTAGTTAAGGGGGCTTCCTTTAAATCCAATTTTGTCGCAAATAAACTCCCTTTACTAATGACTTTCTTGGAAGGGGCACCAACTTCCAACTCAACCTCTTTACCCCTTTCAAGATTTAGGGGTAAAGCTTTGCTCTTTTTTTTCTCCTCATCTCTCTTATATTTCATGATGAGTTGGTCCTCCGCCACTTGTGAAGGTGTTAGAGGACACAACTTAATTCGCTTATTGATGCATTCTCCCCAAGCAAGGGCCCTATCACTAGGGCCATGGCTAGGAGAATAGAAGAAGACATGGATAGAGTAGAGGGAGGAAGATCTCACCTCCATATGACCATCAAGTTATGCAAGCCATGACTTATTTACTTGTAATTTTTATTTTAGGAACCTAGGATTTTATTTTGGACATGTATTAGTCCATTTAATTTTCTAGGAGGTGTCTTAGTAATAAGAAGGGGTAAGATTAGCTTTTGGGCCTTTATTTAGGAAATAAGGGGGTAGTTTGATAAATACACCCTCTTTTGCTAAATAAAACCCAAAACTAATAAAGGAGTAATCTTGGCCCTTGGATGAGGTAGCTTGGGCACCAATTCTCATCTAAAGGAGGGTATTGATTGGACTTTGGGCTTCAATCCTCCTCCCTTGGATGACTCCTTTTAATCCTAGCCCTTCATTTCCTTCATGACTTGTCCAAGAGGTTAGCTCCCTCTATAAAAAGGTGCTCCTTCACACTCTTGTATTTTTTACACTTGATTGAATAGAAAAACCTTGAGTTGGCCAAAATTCTCTTAGTGTCAACCCTTCTCTCTTTGAGAATTCCTTAGGTTTTTATCAAGGGTTCCATCCCTTGTGGCAAACTTTCCCTCTTAGGCTTATCTTACCTTAAGTGGCGCCTAAAACCACCTCACTTCTTACCTCTCCACAAACCATTTCACCGAAGAAGAAAACCTCTAGAAAAAGATCAAGGGAGGCATGCATCACTTATCCTTATGAGTGAGGATGATGTTATTGGAATGACCATGGTGTATGGCTTTCTTATCAAATTGCCATGGTCTTCCTAGCAAGATATGGCCAGCTTCCATTGGGACTATGTCACACAGGATCTCATCTTTATAAGACCCAATGGAAATTGGAACCTTGACTTGCTCATTGACCACCATTTCCCTTTGCTCATTGAGCCATTGAAGCTTGTAAGGCTTAGGGTGGGGAAGTGGGGTCAAGGCTAGCTTTTCCACCAACCTTGAGCTACAACAATTGCAGCATGGCCCACTATCCATAATGAGAGAACATATTTTGTCATTCACCTTACAGCGAGTGTGGAATATGTTCTCCCTTTGAGATGAGGACACTTTCAAAGGTTGGCTTCCAAGAAGTCTTCTTATCATTAAGAGGTCTCCCTCACATGCATAAGCGGTTTCATCACAATCAGATTGGTATGCATGAACCCCTTCTCCTTCGCTCTCACTAGAGGAGTGTGAGCTGGACTCACTACTATAAACATCTTGGGCCCTCATGATGATGTTTCTCTTAGTAGGCCATTGAGAGGCAATGTGGCCTCTCCCAAGACATTTAAAGCATTTGATACTACTAACTTTCTCGTGAGAGTTAGTAGTAGGGGTTTTTCTCTCTATATGTGATGTTTTATGCTCTTTGAAGTGCTTGGGATGTTCCTCTTTGGGGTAACTCTTGAAAGAGTTCCCCGTAGGTTGGTCCCTCTTTACATAAGGTGGGTTATCCTTTTTAAAAGTTTTCCTTCTAAGTTGATTTTCCACCTTGATGCAAAGTTGAACTAACTCATCAAGGGAATTGTATGAGAAGAGCTCCACCTTATCACGAATTTTGGGGCTCAACCCACACAAAAACCTTGCCATAGTGGCCTTGGGTTCCTCAATGATACCCGCCCTCAAGATAAGAAGTTCCATCTTTTGTCTATACTCTTCTATACTAAGGTTGGTTTGCCTTAGCCTTTGGAGTCTATCCAAAAGATCTCTTTCATACCAAGAGGGAATATGCCTTCTTCTTAGAGCACTTCTAAGATAATTCCAATATCTTATGGAAGGCATATTGGTGCGGATTCTCTCATTGGTTAACCCAACCCACCAATGCATGGCATACCCTTGGAAGCTAAGGGTTGCCATTGGAACCTTTCTTTCTTCTCTTACCTTATGGCAAGTGAAGATTTGTTCTACCTTGATTTCCCAATCAAGGTAGGCTTCCACATCTTCCCTCCCATGAAATGGGGGGAGATCAATTTTGGGCTCCCTTGGAGGGGCCCCATTATTATGCATGGATGAATGGGAGTTTCTCCTAGGATGATAGTAGTATTCTTCCTCACTTTCACTCCTATGGGTATGTCTAGATGGGGAACCTAAGACGATCCCTTTCATTTTGTAATTCTCACCATTCCCATGCTTTCTTTTTTCTTCTTCTTTCTCTTTTCTTCTTTCTCTTTCTTTTCTTTCTCTCCTTTCTCTTATTCTTCTCTCTTCCTTCTCTCTTTTTTCTCTCTTTTCTTCCTCTCTTTATTTTATTTTTCTTTTCTCCTTGGACTCTTTTTCTCTCCTTTTTTCTTCTCTTCTCTCTTGTTCTTTTGCCATCCACTCCCTAAAGTCCATGTTTAAGTTTTCTAGAGTGTAATCTTTAGAAATATTTCTTTGGTTTACACTCTTGTTTGATGGATAACTATGAGCACTAGAGTGGGTGTGTGATGTCATTGTGCTTGAATTTCTAAGAGGAAAAAGGTGGCTAAAAAATTTTCACAAACAAACACTCCTCTCTTTTTTGTGTTTTCTTGCCTAAAATGGCTTGATGAGCCTTTGGAACTCTTTAGCCTTCTAAGCGCTTTGAATAAGAAAAATAATGCAAGAATTTTAAAGCAAAAATTCAAAAGAGAAGGGATCTAAAGCGAGCTCCTAAGGTGTTGAAGGAAGTGTACCACTTCTTCCTTCTTCACCTAATTTTCGAGAAACTAAAAAATTGATTAAATTTTATTACAACCAAAGGGAGGGCCTTAAGGGCACTCAAACTCCCAACTACAAAATTAATACACCCAAATTAAAGAAAAAGTAATGTCTTCAAAAAATGATTCTCCAAATGCTCCCTGAAATCAAAGTCCTCACGGCTAGGTGTATTTCCTTTTGAGGTGATCCCTTAGGCTCTTAGTCCAACCTTCCAAAATATGCTACCCTTGTGGTAAGCTCCTTTTTCAAGCTTTCTCCCAAAAGTGACACTAACACACAAACCAAAGAAACCAAAAGTAGCAAGGGGAGGTGCGAATAGAAACTCAAAAAGCAATAAAAGATAACACAATCAAAAGGACACTTAACCAAATGCTAAGAGTATATAAGACAAACTAGAAAGATGATTTAAAAGACAAGCAACAACTAAAAGGTAAACAAAAGAAAGAGAGCACACAATGGAATACCTAAGAATGGCACTAGATTAAAGAGTAGAAGAACACAAATATCAAGTTCTAGTGTACCAAAAGTAATAAAATTTCTTTTAAGGTTCCAAGTTCAAAGTTGAAGCACTTGCTAATTTTAGGTTAGGTACATCAAATGAATTTTTTTCAAACTTTCTTTTCTTTTGTTTGTTCTCTTTTTTTTTTTTGAATCCTTCGTTGTTTTTTCAAAGTTGAAGCACCCACAAACAAGAACTACCTTTACCACACAAATGAGCTACTAATTATACGTATAAGGAAAATAAAGACAAAGGAAATTAAGCAACTATTTTTGAATTTTTTTTAAGAATATGCTTGAAACTAAAAGCACATGAACTTCTAAAGAGACTTAGACATGAGGTATGACCTTCTATGTTGCTCAATTTAAGAAGTTTCAAATTTTTTTTTGTAAAAACAAAAGAGGCTAAACTTAAAAGGAATTAATAGACAAAATGGGAAACTATAAACATGACTTATAGACAACTACACAAGAGTATAAAAGTGAAAAATAAAAGCTAAAAATAAAGCAAAAACAAGGCAACTAGGTGCAAGGAAACACAAGAATTTGGTCTAAATTTCTTGACCACAAGGTTGTGGAATTCACCACAACGGCATGTATTTTTAGCAAGAAATTCTCAAAACCAAAATTCAAGCAAGAAAGCACCCAACTCAAAGCTTAAGCGGAAATTAATGAATATGGGAGAGACATAGATGCAAAGAAAAGAATAATATAAATTGCATCAAGCAAAAAATAAATGGTGCAAATAAACTATAACTCAAAAAAATAAACTCAAGACATAAATGGAAATGATAAACAACAATGGAAAGCTAGAAAAAATTGCGTAAATTAAAGATAAAATAAAATAGGAAAACGGAAAGAAAAAATAAATGAGATAGGAAGAGAGTTTAGACCTCTAGAACCAATGCTCTAGATACCAAATGATGCATGCCTCCCTTGATCTTTTTCTAGAGGTTTTCTTCTTTGGTGAAATGGTTTGTGGAGAGGTAAGAAGTGAGGTGGTTTTAGGCGCCACTTAAGGTAAGATAAGCCTAAGAGGGAAAGTTTGCCACAAGGGATGGAACCCTTGATAAAAACCTAAGGAATTCTCAAAGAGAGAAGGGTGGACACTAAGAGAATTTTGGCCAACTCAAGGTTTTTCCATTCAATCAAGTGTAAAAAATACAAGAGTGTGAAGGAGCACCTTTTTATAGAGGGAGCTAACCTCTTGGACAAGTCATGAAGGAAATGAAGGGCTAGGATTAAAAGGAGTCATCCAAGGGAGGAGGATTGAAGCCCAAAGTCCAATCAATACCCTCCTTTAGATGAGAATTGGTGCCCAAGCTACCTCATCCAAGGGCCAAGATTACTCCTTTATTAGTTTTGGGTTTTATTTAGCAAAAGAGGGTGTAGTTATCAAACTACCCCCTTATTTCCTAAATAAAGGCCCAAAAGCTAATCTTACCCCTTCTTATTACTAAGACACCTCCTAGAAAATTAAATGGACTAATATATGTCCAAAATAAAATCCTAGGTTCCTAAAATAAAAATTACAAGTAAATAAGTCATGGCTTGCATAACTTGATGGTCATATGGAGGTGAGATCTTCCTCCCTCTACTCTAGCCATGTCTTCTTCTATTCTCCTAGCCATGGCCCTAGTGATAGGGCCCTTGCTTGGGGAGAATGCATCAGGAAGAATGAGAAAAAGAGGAGGAAGAAGAAGCAATGGAAGGAAAGGGTATGAAGAACACGGGGAACAAGGAGGAGAAGAAGAAGGGGAGGAAGAAGGGGAGGAAGAAGAGGTAGTGTAGGCAGAAGAAGGGCAAGAAGGAGAAGAGGGGGAAGAAGAAGAACAAGTGGATGTAGTAGAAGTGGAAGAAGGTGAACAAGAGGAAGAAGAAGAAATAGTTGAAGGAGTGGGGATGATGGAGAAAAAGTGGAAGAAGGAGAACAAGAGGTAGAAATGTAAGTAGAAGCAGAAGAAGGAGAAAAAGAGGGATATGACGAAGGAAAGGACGAAGAAGATGCGGATGAAGAGAAAGAAAAGAAAGGAAAGGAGAGGATGAAGAAGAAGTGGAAGAAAGAGAACAAAAAGAGGCAGGAGAAGTGGGAGAAAGATAAGAAGAAGAAGAAGAAGAAGGAGAGTAACTAGAAGAAGTGGAAGAAGGAGAAGAAAAGGAAGAAGAAGAAGATGTGGAAAGTGAAGAAGGTGAACAAGAGGAGCAAGAAGAAGTAGTGGAAGGAGGTGAGATGAAGAAGAAGAATTGGAACAAGGAGAAAAGGAGGAAAGGACGAAGGAGGGGAAGGGAAGGGAAGAAGAAGCAGAAGAAGTGGAATTTGGAGGAGAAGAGGAAGAAGAAGAATAAGTGTAAGCATAAGATTTGGGGGAAGGAGAAGAAGAGGAAGAGCAACAATGGGAAGCAATAGAAGTGGGGGATGGAGAAAAAGAGGAAGGAGATGACGGAAAGGAAAGAAGAAGAAGTTGTGGAAGGAGAAGAAATGGAACAAGAGGAAGAAGAAGAAGTGTATGCAGAAGAAGCAGAAGAGGGAGACGAAAAGGAAGAAGAACAACAAGTAGAAGTAGAAGAAGTGGTAGAAGGAGAGAATAGGAGGAATAGGAGGAAGTAGTGGAATGAAAGGAGATGATGAACAAGAGGAAGAAGAAAAAGAGGGATATGACGAAGAAGAAGAAGTGGTAGAAGTAGTGGAATGAAAGGAGATGAAGAAGAAGAAGTAGAAGAAGGAGAACGGGAGGAGGGAGAAGAGGTGGCAGAACTAGAAGAAGAGGAAGAAGAAGAAGTGGAAGAACGAGAAGAAAAGGAAGAAATGCAAGTGGAAGAAGGAGAACAGTAGGAAGAAGAATAAGAAGTGGAAGAATGAGAAAAAAAGGAGGAAGAAGAAGCAATGGAAGGAAAGGATATGAAGAACATGTGGAACAAGGAGGAGAAGAAGAAGGGGAGGAAGAAGAGGTAGTGTACGCGGAAGAAGGGCAAGAAGGAGAAAAAGGGGAAGAAGAAGAACAAGTGGATGCAGTAGAAGTGGAAGAAGGTGAACAAGAGGAAGAAGAAGAAGTAGTTGAAGGAGTGGGGATGATGGAGAAGAAGTGAAAGAAGGAGAACAAGAGGTAGAAATGCAAGTGGAAGCAGAAGAGGAAGAAGGTGAGATGAAGAAGAAGAATTGGAACAAGGAAGAAAGGAGGAAAGGAAGAAGGAGGGGAAAGGAAGGGAAGAAGAAGCAGAAGAAGTGGAATCTGGAGGAGAAGAGGAAGAAGAAGAATAAGTGTAAGCATAAGATTTGGGGGAAGGAGAAGAAGAGGAAGAGCAATAATGGGAAGCAACAGAACTGGGGGATGGAGAAAAAGAGGAAGGAGATGATGAAAAGGAAAGAAAAAGAAGTTGTGGAAGGAGGAGAAATGGCACAAGAGGAAGAAGAAGAAGTGTATGCAGAAGAAGGAGACAAAAATGAAGAAGAACAACAAGTACAAGTAGAAGAAGTGGTAAAAGGAGAGAATAAGAGGAATAGGAAGAAGTAGTCGAATGAAAGGAGATGAAGAAGTAGAAGTGGAAGAAGGTGAACGGGAGGAGGGAGAAGAGGTAGCAGAAGGAGAAGAAGTGGAAGAACGAGAAGAAAAGGAAGAAGTGCAAGAGGAAGAAGGTGAACAATAGGAAGAAGAAGAAGAAGTGGAAGAATGAGAAAAAGATGAGGAAGAAGACGCAATAGAAGGAAATGGGATGAAGAAGAAGTGGATGTAGTAGAAGTGGAAGAAGGTGATCAAGAGGAAGAAGAAGAAGTAGTTGAAGGAGTGGGGATGATAGAGAAGAAGTGGAAGAACGACAACAAGAGGTAGAAATGCAAGTAGAAGCATAAGAAGGAGAAAAAGAGGGATATGACGAAGGAAAGGAAGAAGAAGAAGAAGGAGATGAAGAGGAAGAAAAGAAAGGAAAGGAAAGGATGAAGAAGAAGTGGAAGAAAGAGAACAAGTGGAGGCAGGAGAAGTGGAAGAAATAAAAGAAGAGGAAGAAGAAGGAGATGTGGAAAGTGAAGAAGGTGAACAAGAGGAGAAAGAAGAATTAGTGGAAGGAGGTGAGATGAAGAAGAAGATTTGGAAGAAGGAGAAACGGAGGCAAGGAAGAAGGAGGGGAATGGAAGGGAAGAAGAAGCAGAAGAAGTGGAATCTGGAGGAGAAGAGGAAGAAGAAGAAGAAGAAGTGTAAGCATAAGATTTGGGGGAAGGAGAAGAAGAGGAAGAGCAACAATGGGAAGCAACAGAAGTGGGGGATGGAGAAAAAGAGGAAGGAGAAGACAGAAAGGAAAGAAGAAGAAGTTGTGGAAGGAGAAGAAATGGAAGAAGAGGAAGAAGAAGAAGTTTAAGCAGAAGAAGCGAAAGAGGGAGACGAAAATGAAGCAGAACAATAAGTAGAAGTAGAAGAAGTGGTAGAAGGAGAGAATAAGAGGAATAGGAGGAAGTAGTGGAATGAAAGGAGATGAAGAAGAAGAAGTGAAAGAAGGAGAACGGGAGGAGGGAGAAGAGGTGGCAGAAGGAGAAGAAGAGGAAGAAGAAGAAGTGGAAGAACGAGAAGAAAAGGAAGAAGTCCTAGTGGAATAAGGAGAACAATAGGAAGAAGAAGAAGAAGTGGAAGAATGAGAAAAAGAGGGGGAAGAAGAAGCAATGGAAGGAAAGGGGAATGAAGAAGAAGTGGAGCAAGGAGGAGTAGAAGAATGGGAGGAAGAAGAAGTAGTGTAGGCAGAAGAAGGGCAAAAAGGGGAAGAGAAGGAACAAGAAGAACAAGTGCATGTAGTAGAAGTGGAAGAAGGTGAACAAGAGGAAGAAGAAGAAGTAGTTGAAGGAGTGGGGATGATGGAGAAGAAATGGAAGAAGGAGAACAAGAGGTAGAAATGCAAATGGAAGCAGAAGAAGGAGAAAAAGGGGGATATGACGAAGGAAAGGAAGAAGAAGAAGGAGATGAAGAGGAAGAAAAGAAAATAAAGGAGAGGATGAAGAAGAAGTGGAAGAAAGAGAACAAGAGGAGGCAAGAGAAGCGGAAGAAAGATAAGAAGAGGAAGAAGAAGGAGAGTAACTAGAATAAGTGGAAGAAGGAGAAGAAAAGGAAGAAGAAGAAGTAGTGGAATGAAAGGAGATGAAGAAGAAAAAGTGGAAGAAGGAGAACGGGAGGAGGGAGAAGAGGTGGCAGAAGGAGAATAAGAGGAAGAAGAAGAAGTGGAAGAACGAGAAGAAAAGGAAGAACTGCAAGTGGAAGAAGGAGAACAATAGGAAGGAGAAGAAGAAGTGGAAGAATGAGAAAAAGAGGAGGAAGAAGAAGCAACGGAAGGAAAGGGGATGAAGAAGAAGTGGAATAAGGAGGAGAAGAAGAAGGGGAGGAAGAAGAAGTACTGTAGGCAGAAGAAGGGAAAGAAGGAGAAGAGGGGGAAGAAGAAGAACAAGTGGATGCAGTAGAAGTGGAAGAAGGTGAACAAGAGGAAGAAGAAGAAGTAGTTGAAGGAGTGGGGATGATGGAGAAGAAGTGGAAGAAGGAGAACAAGAGGTAGAAATGCAAGTGGAAGCAGAAGAAGGAGAAAAAGAGGGATATGACGAAGGAAAGGAAGAAGAAGAAGGAGATGAAGAGGAAGAAAAGAAAGGAAAGGAGAGGATGAAAAAGAAGTGGAAGAAAGAGAACAAGAGGAGGCAGGAGAAGTGGAAGAAGGAGAAGAAAAGGAAGAAGAAGAAGATGTGGAAAGTTTCCTTCTTATTAGCTTAGGGGGTTTATGTAGAAAGAGGGGTGTAGATATCAAGGCTACCCCTTATTTCCTTCATAAAGACCCAAAAAGCTAAATCCACCCTCTAAATTCCTAAGACACCTCCTAAAAATAAAAAATGGACTAAATACATGTCCCAAATTAAATTCTTAATGCTCCTCAAAATTAAAATAAAGGAAAATTACATTTTATTAACTAAAGTCTCTAGCCTAATATCTTCACTCTCCATAGGAGGTGAAGTCTTCCTTTGTCTGCAAGGGCTAGGTCTTCTTCAATCCTTCTAGCCATGGCCCTAGTGATAGGTCCTTGGCTAGGCATGGTCACATCATCTCCTCCCCCTTGAAGAGGATTTGACCTCAAATCCATGGGGTCTTCGTCATTTTCAGCACCTACAAATGGAGATAAATCAGAAACATTAAAACTGGTGCTTACCCCATAATCCTCTGGCAGATCTAAAACATAGGCATTATTACCGATCCGCTCAAGGATTTGGAAAGGTCCATCTCCTCTAGGGCTAAGTTTGAACTTCCTTTGAGAAGGAAATCTATCCTTTCTCAAGTGAAGCCATACCCAGTCGCCCTTTTCAAAGATGACTTCTTTCCTCCCCCTATTGGCGAAAGTAGCATCTTTCAAGGATTGACGCTCTATGTTAACTTTAACCCTCTCATGTAATTGTTTTACAAAAATGGCTTTTGCCTCTCCTTCTTTATGCACATCAACAGAAAGAGGAAGAGGTAAAAGATCTAGAGGAGTACGAGGATTAAAGCCATAGACCACCTCAAAAGGAGAATGCTTGGTGGTTATGAACCACCCGGTTATAAGCAAATTCAATGTGGGGAAGGTACTCATCCCAAGACTTATGTTGCCTTTAAGGAGAGCCCTCAGCATAGTGGATAAAGATCTATTCACCACTTCTGTTTGCCCATTAGTTTGAGGGTGACAGGTAGTGGAAAAAAGAAGTTTAGTTCCCAGCTTAGGCCAAAGAGTTTTCCAAAAATGGCTAAGGAACTTCACATCCCTATCTGACACTATTGAAGAGGATATACCATGCAATCGGACAACCTCTTTAAAGAAAAGTCTTGCGATGTTGCTCGCATCATCCACTTTGTGGCAGGGAACAAAATGGGCCATTTTTGAAAATCGGTCCACCACCACAAATATGGAGTCTGCACCTCGTTGGGTTCTTGGGAGCCCAAGGATGAAATCCATGCTAATATCCTCCCAAGGTGCAGAAGGAGCAGGTAAAGGTGTGTATAGTCCATGAGGCATTGCTTTAGACTTTGCTTGCAAGTAAGCAATGCCTATAGACATCTCTACGCATATGGGGCCAAAAGAATTTCTCTTGTAAAAGCATGAGGGTTTTTGAAATCCCAAAATGCCCCATGAGCCCACCTTCATGACTTTCTTTTGTAAGTAAGTTCCTAATTGATCCTTGGGGTATACAAAGCTTACTCCCTTTGTAAAGATACCCCTCACTGATGAAGTACCCATCATGGGCCTTTAATGCAAATGCAGATGCAGAGGTAGCAAAAATGGGGCCGAAATCCTTATCAGACGGATACATAGCCCGAATGTCATCAAATCCCAAGATTTTTGCACTCAAGGATGAATAAAGGGCATGACGCCTAGAAAGAGCATCAGCCACCACATTTTGTTTTCCTTTCTTGTACTTGATGACAGAAGGGAAGGATTCAAGATATTCCACCCACGTTGCATGCTTTTTGTTCAATTTACCTTGACCCCTCAAATATTTTAGTGACTCATGGTCACTATGAATGACAAACTCCTTGGGAGCAAGGTAATGCTCCCAAGTTTGAAGGGCCCTAATTAGAGCATAAAACTCCTTATCATAGGTGGGGTAGTTGAGGGGGGCACCATTGAGTTTTTCACTGAAATACGCAATGGGGTGCCCTCCTTGCAATAAGACAGCCCCCACACCTACACCAGAGGCATCACATTCAAGTTCAAATGTTTTAGAAAAGTTAGGTAATGCCAAGACTGGTGCATGGGTCAGTTTATGCTTAATTAGCTAGAAGGCTTTCTCTTGTTTCTCACCCCAAAGGAAAGGAACTTCCTTTTTCACCAAATCATTTATTGGTGCGAAGAGCATGGAGAAATTAGGCATAAAGCGCCTATAAAATCCAGCGAGACCATGAAAGCTTTTGATTTCTGTCACACTCTTTGGGGTGGGCCATTCTTGAATAGCTTTTATCTTTTCGGGGTCAACATGAACCCCTTTTGTGCTAACTACAAAACCTAGGAAAACTACACTATCTACACAAAAAGTGCATTTTTCTAAGTTACCAAAAAGATGATTACTCCTAAGAAGAGAAAAAGCATGCCTTAGATGTCCTAAATGATCATCTAGGTTCCTAGAGTAAACTAAAATGTCATCAAAGTAAACTACACAAAATTTACCAAGGCAATCCCTTAGTACATGATTCATTAAGCGCATGAATGTGCTTGGGGCATTAGTTAGCCCAAAAGGCATAACCAACCACTCATAAAGACCAAATTTAGTCTCAAAAGCAGTTTTCCACTCATCACCCTCTTTGATGCTTATTTGGTGGTAACCACTTCTAAGATCTATTTTTGAAAATATTTTTGCCCCATGCAATTCATCCAACATGTCATCAAGACGGGGGATTGGGTGCCTATATTTGATGGTGATGTTGTTGATTGCATGACAATCAACACACATCCTCCATTGGCCATTCTTCTTGGGCACCAACAAGACTGGCACAGCACAAGGGCTTATAGGCTCTTTTGAACCTAACCCTTCTCCAACAGCTCATTCACTTGAGACTCAATCTCTTGGGTCTCCATGGGGTTGGTCCTATAGGAAGGTCTATTAGGTAGACTTGCGCCAGGCACCAAATCAATTTGATGTTCTATACCCCTAATGGGAGGAAGTCCTTTAGGAACCTCATTAGGGAATATGTCATCAAATTATTTTAAAATATCTTGAACCCCTTGAGAAAGGTGCTCATGTGCATGGGTTGTGGCAGTGCTCTCAGCAGAAGAATGCAAAATGGAAGAAGGATTTGATGCTTCTTTGCAAAAGAGGAGATAAAAGGGCTTGTTAGTCAAAGGAGCTTCTTTTAAATCACGTTTAGTAGCAAATAGGCTCCTTTTACTAATATTCCCTTTCGAAGGGGCATCACCTTCCGACTCTCTCTCTTTACCCTTTTCAAGCTTTAAGGGTAAAGCTTGTTGTGCTTTTTTTTGTTTTTGTTTTTCCTCAACTCTTTTCTTTTTCATCGCAAATTGATCCTCAACCACTTGAGAAGGTGACAAAGGATACAATTTGAAGCGCTTTTCATTATGGGTGAGAATTATTTGGTTGGAGTGGCCATGGTGAATAGCTTTTTTGTCAAATTGCCATGGTCTTCCCAACAGGATATGACCAGCCTCCATAGGAACTATGTCACAAAGAATCTCATCATTATAAGATCCTATGGAAATTGGAACCATAACTTGTTCATTGACTACCATCTCCCCTTGCTCATTGAGCCATTGCAATTTGTAAGGTTTGGGATGGGGCATGTAGTCAAGGCTAGTTTTTCAACCAACCTAGTGCTACAACAGTTACAACAGGAGCCACTATCAACAAGGAGAGAACATACTTTGTCATTTACTTTACATCTTGTATGGAAGATGTTCTCTCTTTGTGACTGGCCAAGCTCTAGAGGTTGGCTTCCAAGAAGCCTTTGAACCATAAGGAGGTCCCCCTCATATGGAAAAGCTTCCTCACACTCTTGTTCAAAAGTATGTTCCCCTTCTTCCTCACTCTCACTAGAGGAGGAAGATGAGCTATTCTCACTACAAATGTCTTGTCCCCTCATGATCATGGTTTTCTTGTTAGGGCATTGAGAGGCTTTGCCTTTCAGTAGGCTTAGTAGTAGGGGGTTTTCTCTCTACATGAGGTGCTTTTGTATCTTGAAAATGCTTGGGTACCTCTTTGGGAAAACCCTTGAAAGAGTTTCCCTTAAGTTGGTCTCTCTTTGAGTAAGAGGGAGAATCTTTTTTAAAACTTTTTCTCTTGAGTTGATTCTCAGCTCTTACACAAAGTTCTACCAACTCATCAAGGTTTGAGTATGAAAGAAGCTCTACCTTATCTCTAATGTCAGAGCTTAATCCACACAAAAACCTAGCAAGGGTGGCATTGGGTTCCTCAATGATATTGGCCCTTAGTATGAGAAGCTCCATCTTTTGTCTATACTCCTCAATACTTAGGTTATGTTGCCTAAGTCTTTGGAGCCTATCCAAAAGATCCCTCTCATAATATGAAGGAATGTGCCTTCTTCGCAAACAAGTTTTTAAATCATTCCAGTAGCGAATGTCAGGCATTTGTTTACGGGCCCTATCCTTGACTAACCCATCCCACCAATGCAAAGCAGAACCTTGAAAACTAAGGGAGGCCAAAGACACTTTCCTTTCTTCCCTAATTTCATAGCATCGAAAGAGTTGTTCCACTTTGACTTCCCAATCTAGGTAAGTCTCAACATCTTCCCTACCATGAAAATGGGGTAGGTCTACCTTTGGTTCCCTAGCATGATTTATGTTCTCTTGAGGAGAATGATGATTGCATGATGAATGAGAGTGATGCTTATGTTGATTTCTATAGTATTCTTCTTCACTAGAGCTAAAATGCCTAGATGGGGATCTTATGAGAATTCCTTTATTTTTTCTATCACTTTCCCTCCCATCTCTCCTCTTACTATCTTCTCCTCTCCTTCTCTCTACTTCCTCTTTTTCTCTTTTTCTTTCTAGTTCTTTCCTTCTTCTCCTTTCTTCATCCTCTCTTCTCTCTCTTTGCCTTCTCTCTTCTCGCTCTTTTTTCTCTTTTCTCATTTCCAACATTTGTTTTTTTAACTCTTCCTTCTCTTTTTGTTTTTCCTTTTCTTTTATTTCTTTTTTTCTCTCTTTTTCTTCTCTCCTTTCTTGTTCTTTAGCCATCCATTCCCTAAATTCTAAGTTAAGGTTTTCAAGAGTGTCTCCCTTAGAAGGTTTTCTTTGGTTGACACTCTTACTTGATGAACAACTATGTGCACTAGAATGTGTGTGGGAAGTCATGGTGCTTGGATGCTAAAAACTAAAGGGTAGGCCAAAAACTTTTTTTTTTTCAAGCAACACTCCTCTCTTTTTTTTTTCTCACCTAAGGTGGCTTTATGAGTCTTTGGAACTCTTAGCCTCTACACGTTTTTTCAAAATAACATAAAATAAAATAAAAGTGGAAGAATGTAAAAGAGAAAGGGCTCTAATCGTCTCCTAAGGTGTTGAAGGAAGTTTACCACTTCTCCCTACTTCACCTAATTAACGAGGAACTACGCTAAAATTAACCAAAATTATTACAAACCAAGGGAGGGCCTTAAGGGCACTCAAACTCCCAATCTAAAATTAAGTATACATAATCCAAAGAATAAAAAAAAATAAAACAAAGTCTTCACTCCAAGCTTTTTTGGTGTTTGTCTCCTTTTGATCAAGCCCTTTTGAGTTGCATCAACTCACCCCAAGAATGCTACCCTTGTTTCCTCTTGTTTGGACTTGCCAAAATTTTATATATGGAACCTTTGCCAACCTTTCCTTACCAAGGCCGAATACAACACAAGACAACAAACAAAGCTGAATAACAAAACAAGGTTCACAAATCCAAGTGGATAGATTAAACAATGACAAACCCAAAGAAGTAAAGAAGACAAGCAACAAAACATAAGGCTCATAAAGGAAGGTTGATGTGACCATGCCTAGCCAAGGACCTATCACTAGGGCCATGGCTAGAAGGATTGAAGAAGACCTAGCCCTTGCAGACAAAGGAAGACTTCACCTCCTATGGAGAGTGAAGATATTAGGCTAGAGACTTTAGTTAATAAAATGTAATTTTCCTTTATTTTAATTTTGAGGAGCATTAAGAATTTAATTCCGGACATGTATTTAGTCCATTTTTTATTTTTAGGAGGTGTCTTAGGAATTTAGAGGGTGGATTTAGCTTTTTGGGTCTTTATGAAGGAAATAAGGGGTAGCCTTGATATCTACACCCCTCTTTTCTACATAAACCCCCTAAGCTAATAAGAAGGAATCTTGGCCCTTGGTTTGAGAAACTTGGGCACCAAGTTTGATGATCTAAGGAGGGAATTGTTTCTCAATTCTCCTCCCTTAGATCTCTCCTTTTAATCCTAGCCCTTCTTTTTTAGGTTATCTTGTTCAAGAGGTTAGCTACCTCTATAAATAGGAGCTCCTCCCTCACTTGTATTTTTTACACTTGAATTTAATCCTAGAGACCATATTGGTTGAGGTTCTTACCTTTGAGTATCCCCCTTTCTCCTTTGTGAGAGCTTCTAAGAGTTATCAACGGACCCCTCCTGATGTGACCATGCCTAGCCAAGGACCTATCACTAGGGTCATGGCTAGACGGATTGAAGAAGACCTAGCCCTTGCAGACAAAGGAAGACTTCACCTCCTATGGAGAGTGAAGATATTAGGCTAGAGACTTTAGTTAATAAAATGTAATTTTCCTTTATTTTAATTTTGAGGAGCATTAAGAATTTAATTTGGGACATGTATTTAGTCCATTTTTTATTTTTAGGAGGTGTCTTAGGAATTTAGAGGGTGGATTTAGCTTTTTGGGTCTTTATGAAGTAAATAAGGGGTAGCCTTGATATCTACACCCCTTTTTTCTACATAAACCCCCTAAGCTAATAAGAAGGAATCTTGACCCTTGGTTTGAGAAACTTGGGCACCAAGTTTGATGATCTAAGGAGGGAATTGTTTCTCAATTCTCCTCCCTTAGATCTCTCCTTTTAATCCTAGCCCTTCTTTTTTAGGTTATCTTGTTCAAGAGGTTAGCTACCTCTATAAATAGGAGCTCCTCCCTCACTTGTATTTTTTACACTTGAATTTAATCCTAGAGACCATATTGGTTGAGGTTCTTACCTTTGAGTGTCCCCCTTTCTCCTTTGTGAGAGCTTCTAAGAGTTATCAAGGGACCCCTCCCTTGTGGCCTCTCCCCTTTGGCTTATCAAACATAGTATTTGTGGTGCCTCACCCCATTCCTTTCCTCTCCATAAATCCATTTCCCTTCCAAGTGACCTTAGAAAGGATCCTTTGGGCACGTGATCATCAAAGATCACATCAAGTGGTATCAGAGCCACTTTCTAAAGGTCACGTTCTTTCTCAATTTTTTTTTGCTTGGTTGTTTATTTCTTTGATCTCTTTATTTTAAAGTCCTTCATTTTTTGTCATCTCTATTTCCTTTATTGTCTAGTAGTATAGCTTTTTATTCTTGCTATTATATGCGCTTTTGTTTTCTATCTACGCGCCTATGTTCCATTTAGTTTGATGCGATTTTATTTGTCCCTTTCTTTGCATCTTATTTTTGTGTTCAAGTTGCTTAATTTTCCCTTGGTTTTTTATGTTAAAGTGTGCCTAAGAAGTTGTGACCATTAAACCCACATGGTTGAGGATTTTTCCACACCATTGTGGTGATCAACTTTGGCCACTTTGTTGTGCCTTTTGTTTTAAGTCTCTTGCTGAAATTTTTGCTCTATTTTTAGGTGTGTTATTTTTTCTTAATCTTGTGTTTTGTCAAATACTAGTCATGTTAGTTTCCTATTTTGTCTCATTTAAATTCCATAGGTTTTAGCCTCTTAATTTTTTTACAAAAAAGCCTTCAAAAACAGTTTGAATTGAGCTCCTAAGAGGTGAACCTCTTGTTGAGTCTCTTAAGTCTTTTATGCTTTTAGTTCAAGCATATTAATCTCTTTGTTGTTCTTAAATATTTGCTCAATTCAATCTTTATATGTTTCTTGTTTTATGTTGAATTATTAGTAGCTTTCCACTTGGTTTACCTTCACTATTGGTGCCTCTTTATGGAATTTTAGCTTGGGTGAATTGTGTTAGTAATTTGAGCAATCAATTTACTTCAAAATCAGCCCTAAATCATTCCTTAAGCACCATTAGTTCAGTGGTATTTGGAACTACTAAGTTGTTTTGCCTTTAGTTGCATGCATTGCTTGAAAATTGTGTGACCTTACTTTGTGCTTATTCACTCAAGTGTTATTATTTCAAGAATCCTAATTAAAATTTCAATTCAACGAGCTATTAGGTGCAGCAAAATGATTAGAAAAAGTTAAAAAAAAATAGAAAAAGTTCAAGTTAAAAAAAAAAAGAAGATAAAGAACTCAAAAGAAAGACAAATTTGAAGTTGTGTACCTAATAGTGGAAACATTTGATATGAGGAACCAATTGTGATTAAAAAAAAAAATTACTTGAGTAAGCTTTTTAGTTTTTGGTCACTTAAATTTTATTAAGTGTGCAACTATTGGTTTCATTTTTTTTGTTTGAGTCTTTTTTCATCTCTACTCTTAGAGCTAATCTAGGAAAGTTATTTGTGTGCTACCTTCCTTTATGAGCCTTATGTTTTCTTGCTTGTCTTCTTTACTTCTTTGAGTTTGTCATTGTTTAATCTATCCACTTGGATTTGTGAACCTTGTTTTGTTATTCAGCTTTGTTTGTTGTCTTGTGTTGTATTCGACCTTGGTAAGGAAAGGTTGGCAAAGGTTCCATATATAAAATTTTGGCAAGTCCAAACAAGAGGAAACAAGGGTAGCATTCTTGGGGTGAGTTGATGCAACTCAAAGGGGCTTGATCAAAAGGAGACAAACACCAAAAAATCTTGGAGTGAAGACTTTGTTTTATTTTTTTTTATTCTTTGTATTGTGTATACTTAATTTTAGATTGGGAGTTTGAGTGCCCTTAAGGCCCTCCCTTGGTTTGTAATAATTTTGGTTAATTTTAGGGTAGTTCCTCGTTAATTAGGTGAAGAAGGGAGAAGTGGTACACTTCCTTCAACACCTTAGGAGCACGATTAGAGCCCTTTCTATTTTACATTCTTGCACTTTTATTTTATTTTATGTTATTTTGAAAAAACGTGTAGAGGCTAAGAGTTCCAAAGACTCATCAAGCCACCTTAGGTGAGAAAAAAAAAAGGGAGGAGTGTTGCTTGAAAAAAAAAAAAGTTTTTGGCCTACCCTTTAGTTTTTAGCATCCAAGCACCATGACTTCCCACACACATTCTAGTGCACATAGTTGTTCATCAAGCAAGAGTGTCAACCAAAGAAAACCTTCTAAGGGAGACACTCTTGAAAACCTTAACTGAGAATTTAGGGAATGGATGGCTAAAGAACAAGAAAGGAGAGAAGAAAAAGAGAGAAAAAAAGAAATAAAAGAAAAGGAAAAACAAAAAGAGAAGGAAGAGTTAAAAAAAGAGATGTCGGAAATGAGAAAAGAGAAAAAAGAGCGAGAAGAGAGAAGGCAAAGAGAGAGAAGAGAGGATGAAGAAAGGAGAAGAAGGAAAGAACTAGAAAGAAAAAGAGAAAAAGAGGAAGAAGAGAGAAGGAGAGGAGAAGAGAGTAAGAGGAGAGATGAGAGGGAAAGTGATAGAAAAAATAAAGGAATTCTCATAAGATCCCCATCTAGGCATTTTAGCTCTAGTGAAGAAGAATACTATAGAAATCAACATAAGCATCACTCTCATTCATCATACAATCATCATTCTCCTCAAGAGAACATAAATCATGCTAGGGAACCAAAGGTAGACCTACCCCATTTTCATGGTAGGGAAGATGTTGAGACTTACCTAGATTGGGAAGTCAAAGTGGAACAACTTTTTCGATGCTATGAAATTAGGGAACAAAGGAAAGTACCTTTGGCCTCCCTTAGTTTTCAAGGTTCTGCTTTGCATTGGTGGGATGGGTTAGTCAAGGATAGGGCCCGTAAACAAATGCCTGACATTCGCTACTGGAATGATTTAAAAACTTGTTTGCGAAGAAGGCACATTCCTTCATATTATGAGAGGGATCTTTTGGATAGGCTCCAAAGACTTAGGCAACATAACCTAAGTATTGAGGAGTATAGACAAAAGATGGAGCTTCTCATACTAAGGGCCAATATCATTGAGGAACCCAATGCCACCCTTGCTAGGTTTTTGTGTGGATTAAGCTCTGACATTAGAGATAAGGTAGAGCTTCTTTCATACTCAAACCTTGATGAGTTGGTAGAACTTTGTGTAAGAGCTGAGAATCAACTCAAGAGAAAAAGTTTTAAAAAAGATTCTCCCTCTTACTCAAAGAGAGACCAACATAAGGGAAACTCTTTCAAGGGTTTTCCCAAAGAGGAACCCAAGCATTTTCAAGATACAAAAGCACCTCATGTAGAGAGAAAACCCCCTACTACTAAGCCTACTGAAAGGCAAAGTAGTATCAAATGCTTCAAATGTCTTGGCTAGAAGGATTGAAGAAGACCATGCCTAGCCAAGGACCTATCACTAGGGCCATGGCTAGAAGGATTGAAGAAGACCTAGCCCTTGCAGACAAAGGAAGACTTGACCTCCTATGGAGAGTGAAGATATTAGGCTAGGGACTTTAGTTAATAAAATGTAATTTTCCTTTATTTTAATTTTGAGGAGGATTAAGAATTTAATTTGGGACATGTATTTAGTCCATTTTTTATTTTTAGGAGGTGTCTTAGGAATTTAGAGGGTGGATTTAGCTTTTTGGGTCTTTATGAAGGAAATAAGGGGTAGCCTTGATATCTACACCCCTCTTTTCTACATAAACCCCCTAAGCTAATAAGAAGGAATCTTGGCCCTTGGTTTGAGAAACTTGGGCACCAAGTTTGATGATCTAAGGAGGGAATTGTTTCTCAATTCTCCTCCCTTAGATATCTCCTTTTAATCCTAGCCCTTCTTTTTTTAGGTTATCTTGTTCAAGAGGTTATCTACCTCTATAAATAGGAGCTCCTCCCTCACTTGTATTTTTTACACTTGAATTTAATCCTAGAGACCATATTGGTTGAGGTTTTTACCTTTGAGTGTCCCCCTTTCTCCCTTGTGAGAGCTTCTAAGAGTTATCAAGGGACCCCTCCCTTGTGGCCTCTCCCCTTTGGCTTATCAAACATAGTATTTGTGGCGCCTCACCCCATTCCTTTCCTCTCCATAAATCCATTTCCCTTCCAAGTGACCTTAGAAAGGATCCTTTGGGCACGTGATCATCAAAGATCACATCACCTCCCTTGTGGCCTCTCCCCTTTGGTTTATCAAAGCTAGTATTTGTGGCGCCTCACCCCATTCCTTTCCTCTCCATAAATCCATTTCCCTTCCAAGTGACCTTAGAAAGGATCCTTTGGGCACGTGATCATCAAAGATCACATCAAGTGGTATCAGAGCCACTTTCTAAAGGTCACGTTCTTTCTCAATTTTTTTTTTTGCTTTGTTGTTTATTTCTTTGATCTCTTTATTTTAAAGTCCTTCATTTTTTGTCATCTCTATTTCCTTTATTGTCTAGTAGTATAACTTTTTATTCTTGCTATTATATGCGCTTTTGTTTTCTATCTACGCGCCTATGTTCCATTTAATTTGATGCGATTTTATTTGTCCCTTTCTTTGCATCTTATTTTTGTGTTCAAGTTGCTTAATTTTCCCTTGGTTTTTTATGTTAAAGTGTGCCTAAGAAGTTGTGACCATTAAACCCACATGGTTGAGGATTTTTCCACACCATTGTGGTGATCAACTTTGGCCACTTTGTTGTGCCTTTTGTTTTAAGTCTCTTGCTGAAATTTTTGCTCTATTTCTAGGTGTGTTATTTTTTCTTAATCTTGTGTTTTGTCAAATACTAGTCATGTTAGTTTCCTATTTTGTCTCATTTAAATTCCATAGGTTTTAGCCTCTTAAATTTTTTACAAAAAAGCCTTCAAAAACAGTTTGAATTGAGCTCCTAAGAGGTGAACCTCTTGTTGAGTCTCTTCTTCTGCCTACACTACTTCTTCTTCCTTCCCTTCTTCTTCTCCTCCTTGTTCCACTTCTTCTTCATCCCCTTTCCTTCCATTGCTTCTTCTTCCTCCTCTTTTTCTCACTCTTCCACTTCTTCTTCTTCTTCCTATTGTTCTCGTTGTTCCACTTGCACTTCTTCCTTTTCTTCTCGTTCTTGCACTTCTTCTTCTTCCTCTTCTTCTGCTTCTGCCACCTCTTCTTCCTCCTCTCATTCTCCTTCTTCCGCTTCTTCTTCTTCATCTCCTTTCATTCCACTACTTCCTCCTATTCCTCTTATTCTCTATTTCTACCACTTCTTCTACTTCTACTTGTTGTTCTTCTTCATTTTCGTCTCCTTCTTCCGCTTCTTCTGCTTACACTTCTTCTTCTTCCACTTCTTCCATTTCTACTCTTTCCACAACTTCTTCTTCTTTCCTTTCCGTCTTCTCCTTCCTCTTTTTCTCCATCCCCCACTTCTGTTGCTTCCCATTCTTGCTCTTTCTCTTCTTCTCCTTCCCCCAAATCTTATGCTTACACTTCTTCTTCTTCTTCCTCTTCTCCTCTAGATTCCACTTCTTCTGCTTCTTCTTCCCTTCCCTTACCCTCCTTCTTCCTTTACCTCCTTTTCTCCTTGTTCCAATTCTTCTTCTTCATCTCACCTCCTGCCACTACTTCTTCTTCCTCCTCTTGTTCACCTTCTAAACTTTCCACATCTTCTTCTTCTTCCTTTTCTTCTCCTTCTTCCACTTCTTGTAGTTACTCTCCTTCTTCTTCCTCTTCTTATCTTTCTTCCACTTCTCCTGCCTCCTCTTGTTCTCTTTCTTCCACTTCTTCTTCATCCTCTCCTTTCCTTTGTTTTCTTCCTCTTGATCTCCTTCTTCTTCTTCCTTTCCTTCGTCATATCCCTCTTTTTCTCCTTCTTCTGCTTCCACTTGCATTTCTACCTCTTATTCTCCTTCTTCCACTTCTTCTCCATCATCCCCACTCCTTCAACTACTTCTTCTTCTTCCTCTTGTTCACCTTCTTCCACTTCTACTACATCCACTTGTTCTTCTTCTTCCCTCTCTTCTCCTTCTTGCCCTTCTTCTCCCTACACTACTTCTTCTTCCTCCCCTTCTTCTACTCCTGCTTGTTCCATTTCGTTTTCATCCCCTTTCCTTCCATTGCTTCTTCTTCCTCCTCTTTTTCTCATTCTTCCACTTGTTCTTCTCCCTCCTCTTTTTCTCATTCTTCAACTTCTTCTTCTTCCTATTGTTCTCCTTCTCCCACTTGCACTTCTTCCTTTTCTTCTCGTTCTTCCACTTCTTCTTCTTCCTCTTTTTCTCCTTCTGCCACCTCTTTTTCCTCCTCCCGTTCTCCTTCTTCCACTTCTTCTTCTTAATCTCCTTTCTTTCCATTACTTCCTCCTATTCCTCTTATTCTCTCTTTCTACCTCTTCTTCTACTTCTACTTGTTGTTCGTCTTCATTTTCGTCTCCTTCTTCCGCTTCTTCTGCTTACACTTCTTCTTCTTCCTCTTCTTCCATTTCTTCTCTTTCCACAACTTCTTCTTCTTTCCTTTCTGTCTTCTCCTTCCTCTTTTTCTCCATCCCCCACTTCTGTTGCTTCCCATTGTTGCTCTTCCTCTTCTTCTCGTTCCCCCAAATCTTATGCTTACACTTCTTCTTCTTCTTCTTCTCCTCCAGATTCCACTTCTTCTGCTTCTTCTTCCCTTCCCTTCCCCTCCTTCTTCCTTTCCCTCCTTTTCTCCATGTTCCAATTCTTCTTCTTCATCTCACCTCCTTCCACTACTTCTTCTTCCTCCTCTTATTCACCTTCTTCAACTTCTTCACTTTCCACATTTTCTTGTTCTTCCTTTTCTTCTCCTTCTTCCACTTCTTCTAGGTACTCTCCTTCTTCTTCCTCTTCTTATCTTTCTTCCACTTCTCCTGCCTCCTCTTGTTCTTTTTCTTCCAATTCTTCTTCATCCTCTCCTTTCGTTTCTTTTCTTCGTCTTCATCTCCTTCTTCTTCTTCCTTTCCTTGGTCATATCCCTCTTTTTCTCCTTCTTCTGCTCCCACTTGCATTTCTACCTCTTGTTCTCCTTCTTCCACTTCTTCTTCTTCTTCCTATTGTTCTCCTTCTTCCACTTGCACTTCTTCGTTTTCTTCTCGTTCTTCCACTTCTTCTTCTTCTTCTTCTCCTCCTTCTGCCACCTCTTCTCCCTCCTCCCGTTCTCCTTCTTCCACTTCTTATTCTTCATCTCCTTTCATTCGACTACTTCTACCACTTCTTCTACTTCTACTTGTTGTTCTTCTTCATTTTCGTCTCCTTCTTCTGCTTCTTCTGCTCACACTTCTTCTTCTTCCTCTTCTTCCATTTCTTCTCCTTCCACAACTTCTTCTTCTTTCCTTTCTGTCTTCTCCTTCCTCTTTTTCTCCATCCCCCGCTTCTATTGCTTCCCATTTGTTGCTCTTCCTCTTCTTCTCCTTCCCCCAAATCTTATGCTTACACTTCTTATTTTTCTTCCTCTTCTCCTCCGGATTCCGCTTCTTCTGCTTCTTCTTCCCCTCCTTCTTCCTTTTCCTGCTTTTCTCCTTGTTCCAATTCTTCTTCTTCATCTCACCTCCTTCCACTACTTCTTCTTCCCCCTCTTGTTCACCTTTTTCAACTTCTTCACTTTCCACATCTTATTCTTCTTCCTTTTCTTCTCTTTCTTCCACTTCTTCTAGTTACTGTCCTTCTTCTTCCTCTTCTTATCTTTCATCCACTTCTCCTGTCTCCTCTTGTTCTCTTTCTTCGACTTTTCTTCATCCCCTCCTTTCCTTTCTTTTCTTCCTCTTCATCTTCTTATTCTTCTTCCTTTCCTCTTCATATCCCCCTTTTTCTCCTTCTTCTGCTTCCACTTGCATTTCTACCTGTTGTTCTCCTTCTTCCACTTCTTTTGCATCATCCCCACTCCTTCAACTAGTTCTTCTTCTTACTCTTGTTCACTTCTTCCACCTCTACTACATCCCTTTCCTTCCATTGCTTTTTCTTCCTCCTCTTTTTCTCATTCTTCTGCTTCTTCTTCCTATTGTTCTCCTTCTTCCACTTGCACTTCTTCCTTCTCTTCTTGCTCTTCTACTTTGATGCAATCTCACTTAGCATGCATCATGGCTAGGAGGACTCAAGGAAGGCATGGCATGGACAAAAGCTCATTGAAGATTCGAAGCCATAGTCTTCGTTATTTTTAGCTTGTAAATATTTTATTTTAATTAGATAAATAGGAAAGTATTTTTAATTCCCTTAAGCCCATGTATTTCCGGCCATCTTCTTAGTTTATAAGGTATAGGTGTCTTTAGTTAAAAAGGAGGAGTAAGCTTATAATGGGTGCATAAGTTAAGACATGATTTTGGGCTAGCCCATTCACATTAAGATATGCTAATTGCACCCATAGGGGGTGAACTTAGGTGCCTCACTTAAGGCCTAAGACTTGGGTTAATTAGTTTTAATCCTAATTAAGCCCAAGTCCCACATTGCCTAGAAAAGTGTGTCCAAGCTCTCCCATTGGGCTATATATACTCATTCCCCCTCATTGTAAAATTTCACCTTTGAAGTTGAATGAAAATAGTCTCTTTGTGAGCACATTCTTAGTAAAAGGTCTTGAGGATCCTCTCTCTTGAGGAACCTCTTCCTAGTTGGTTTTTATCAAGGGTTCCTTCCCTTGTGGCAAACCTAAACACTTTGGCTTATCTCTCTTTGAGATTGGCGCCCCACCTCCATTTTCTTTCCCCTCCATCATCCATTTCATGGTGCTTGGAACCTCAAGGAAAAAGATCAAGGGAGGCATGCATCATTTGGTATCAGAGCCTCCTCTTGTTCACCTTCTTCACTTTCAATATCTTCTTCTTCTTCCTTTTCTTCTCCTTCTTCCACTTCTTCTAGTTACTCTCCTTCTTCTTCCTCTTCTTATCTTTCTTCTACTTCTCCTGCCTCCTCTTGTTCTCTTTCTTGCACTTCTTCTTCATCCTCTCCTTTCCTTTCTTTTCTTCCTCTTCATCTCCTTCTTCTTCTTCCTTTCTTTCGTCATATCCCTCTTTTTCTCCTTCTTCTGCTTCCACTTGCATTTCTACCTCTTGTTCTCCTTCTTCCACTTCTCCATCATCCCCACTCCTTCAACTACTTTTTCTTCTTCCTCTTGTTCACCTTCTTCCACTTCTACTACATCCACTTGTTCTTCTTCTTCACTCTCTTCTCCTTCTTGCCCTTCTTCTGCCTACACTACTTTCTCTTCCTCCCCTTCTTCTTCTCCTCCTTGTTCCACTTCTTCTTCATCCCCTTTCCTTCCATTGCTTCTTCTTCCTCCTCTTTTTCTCATTCTTCCACTTCTTCATCTTCTTCATATTGTTCTCCTTCTTCCACTTGCACTTCTTCCTTTTCTTCTCGTTCTTCCACTTCTTCTTCTTCCTCTTCGTCTCCTTCTGCCACCTCTTCTCCCTCCTCCCGTTCTCTTTCTACCACTTCTTCTACTTCTACTTGTTGTTCTTCTTCATTTTCGTCTCCTTCTTCCACTTCTTCTACTTACACTTCTTCTTCTTCCATTTCTTCTCCTTCCACAACTTCTTCTTCCTCCTCCTCTTCTTCTTCCTCTTGTTGACCTTCTTCACTTTCCACAACTTCTTCTTCTTCCTTTTCTTCTCCTTCTTCGACTTCTTCTAGTTACTCTCCTTAATCTTCCTCTTCTTATCTTTCTTCTCGTTCCACAACTTCTTCTTCTTTCCTTTCTGTCTTCTCCTTCCTCTTTTTCTCCATCCCTCACTTTTGTTGCTTCCCATTGTTGCTCTTCCTCTTCTTCTCTATCCCCCAAATCTTATGCTTACACTTCTTCTTCTTCTTCCTCTTCTCCTCTAGATTCCACTTCTTCTCCTTCTTCTTCCCTTCCCTTCCCCTCCTTCTTCCTTTTCCTCCTTTTCTCCTTGTTCCAATTCTTCTTCTTCATCTCACCTCCTTCCACTACTTCTTCTTCCTCCTCTTGTTCACCTTCTTCAACTTCTTCACTTTCCACATCTTCTTCTTCTTCCTTTTCTTCTCCTTCTTCCACTTGTTCTAGTTACTCTCCTTCTTTTTCCTCTTCTTACCTTTCTTCCACTTCTAATATGAATCCTCTTGCGGAATTAGAATTCTGGACAAGGACCTCCAAGAATTGTATTGGCTGCCTTATGAAAATTTGAACCAAAGAAAGGAAGAATTCATTGAGCAACGAAGCATGGAATCGATTGGAAAAGTGAATCAAAGACTTAGCGTGAAATGACGGCTTCAAACAAATGCAGAATTTTGATTAAATATTCCAGCACAGGTTAAAAGACAAATGACGCCCAGTTTGCTACTTGAAAAGAATATAATTCTGACCAGAAAGGGCAATCAGCGCTTGATAGAAATAATTGCAACAAATGCTTCAAAGTTAAATTGATTGAAAATGTGCAGAACGTTGGCTCATTACTAAGAATTATCACAATAAAAGGTTACGCACAAATCAAGCAAAATTGGGGCAGATTTAAATCACAATTTTAGCACTTAATTGGAAACCCAAAATAGATGCAGAAATTCAAAGCAAAAACACAGCGTGCCGGGTCAGAAATTCTGCGTGAGAATCGACTTCAATTGGAACAATGAACAAAACAGAAAATTGAAGAAACAAGACAGAAAATGGTGAAAGGAGGCGTCACACTTCCAGGAGGAAGATAAGCCTGAGAATACACACACAAAGGTATGGATGGCCTTTGATAATTCTCAAAGAAAAATCCTTGGCTGTTTAGAACCCAGGAAGAAGCACTCTCAAGAGTCTATTTTTCTGAATCAATCGTCCCCTCTTGCCCAGCTGAACGCCCCCCTTATATGGCTGTTTGCTTCCCCAAATTTGATGCAACCCCTAACTTAATTAAAAGCTAAATAATTGTCCAATAAAAATACTAACATAACAACCCAAATAATTAACAAAAATCTGGTCCCTATTTGCCCAAGCTGGCCGCACATTTCTAAGACTTTGTAACAGCCACTTATACAATTTATTTGAAATAATTTACTAATAAAATCGCCCAAATTATTATAGAGATGTTGGCCGCTTAGCTCCCTCTTCAAACAGGATGCAATTGACAATTTTATCCCCACAGTCTGCAAGATTTGGCTCTCTTTGAAAAATACCTGTCAACACTTGTTGCAAAGCTTCCTTAGCTCTCTTTGTCCTTGCCCTTGTCATGGGTCCTCCAAGCCCGTCAAGTGCTTCGAGCTTTTTGTCCTTCATGTCCTCATCACTCTCCCCCTCTTGAAGAGGATTTGTCCTCAAATCAGAACCATCTCCATCTGCATCAAAGAGAGTTAAATCAGACACATTAAAAGTAGCACTAACATTGTACTCACCAGGTAGATCAATTTTATACGCATTGTCATTCATCTTTTCTATGACTTGGAAAGGGCCATCTCCCCTTGGTTGGAGTTTTGACTTTCTCTGCTCAGGAAACCTCTCCTTTCTCATGTGTACCCAAACCCAATCACCAGGTTGGAATACCACCTTCTTTCTACCTTTGTTAGCATGCCTTGCATAGCTTTCATTTTTCTTTTCAATTTGAGCTCTCACTTGCTCATGCAACTTCTTCACAAATTCAGCTTTAACCTATGCTTCTTTATGCTTAAACAAAGAAATGTTAGGCATAGGCAACAAATCAAGAGGAGTTAAAGGATTAAATCCATATACAATCTCAAATGGTGAACAATTGGTTGTACTATGGATAGCCCTATTATAAGCAAACTCAACGTGAGGTAGACATGCTTCCCAAGAGTTAAGATTTGTTTTCAAAACAGTCCTAAGCAAGGTGCCTAAAGTCCTATTAACTACCTCAGTTTGCCCATCAGTTTGTGGGTGACAAGTAGTAGAAAACAACAATTTAGTACCAATCTTACCCCACAAGCTCCTCCAAAAGTGACTAAGGAATTTTGCATCCTATCACTTACAATGCTTCTTGGTAAACCATGAAGTCTTACTATTTCCTTGAAAAACAAATCAGCCACATGAGAAGCATCATCTGTCTTTTTGCAAGGTACAAAGTGTGCCATCTTGGAAAACCTGTCAACAACAACAAACACAAAATCCTTTCCATTCTTTGTTCTAGGCAGCCCTAAAACAAAATCCATAGAAATGTCAGTCCAAGGATATTCTGGAACAGGCAAAGGAGTATACAACCCTTGAGGCTTAACCTTAGATTTAGCCTTTTTACAAACAATGCAGTGATCACAATACTTATGCACATCACGCTTCATATGAGGCCAAAAGAAATGCTCTTGCAAAATTTCCAAAGTCTTTTGAACCCCAAAATGACCCATCAAACCCCCCTCATGTGATTCACTTATAAGCAACTCTCTAATGGAACATTTAGGCACACACAATTTATTGTCTTTAAACAAAAATCCATTATGCCTATAATATCCATTTTCAGAAAGCTTTTCACATGCAGCAAATATTTCAGCAAAATCCACATCATGTTTATACATATCTTTCAAAGATTCAAGACCAAACAATTTAGTCTCAAGCATAGAAAGTAATGCATGCCTCCTAGAAAGCGCATCAGCCACTACGTTCCCTTTTCCCTTTTTATGCTTGATAACATATGGAAATTGTTCTAAAAATTCTACCCATTTAGCATGCCTCTTATTAAGCTTACCTTGACCCTTTAAATATTTTAAAGACTCATGGTCGCTATGAATGACAAATTCCTTGGGTAACAGATAATGCTGCCATGTTTTTAAAGCCCTCACCAACGCATATAATTCCTTATCATAAGTAGAATAGTTAAGGGCAGCCCCACTTAACTTTTCACTGAAATAAGCAATTGGATGACCATCTTGCAATAAAACAGCCCCAATACCCACATTTGATGCATCACATTCAATTTCAAATGATTTTGCAAAATTAGGCATGGCAAGAATAGGTGCATTAACAAGCTTATGCTTAAGGGCAGCAAAGGCCTCTTCTTGTTTCTCTCCCCATTTAAAACCCACATTTTTTTTAACAATTTCATTTAGAGGTGCAGCCACAGTACTAAAATCTTTAACAAATCTCCTGTAGAAACTTGCTAAACCATGAAATCCCCTCACCTCACTCACGGTTTTAGGTGTAGGCCATTCTTGGATGGCCTTAACCTTTTCCACATCAACCTGTACCCCTTTAGCATTAACAACAAAGCCTAGGCATACTACATGATCAGTACAAAAAATGCATTTGTCCAAATTGGCATACAATTGTTCTTTTCTAAGCACATTCATAACAGCCCGCAAATGTTCTGCAATTCAAGACTAGTGCTATAGATCAGAATATCATCAAAGTACACCGTAACAAATTTTCCAATAAACTCTCTTAAGACATGATTCATTAATCTCATGAAAGTACTAGGTGCATTTGTCAAACCAAAAGGCATAACCAGCCACTCATACAATCCATATTTAGTCTTAAAAGTAGTTTTCCATTCATCTCCTTCTCTAATCCTAATCTGATTATAGCCACTTTTCAGATCAATTTTAGAAAACACACATGCACCATATAGTTCATCAAGAAGATCAGCTAACCTGGGAATTGGATGTCTATATTTGATGGTGATGTTGTTTATGGCTCTACAATCAGAACACATCCTCTATGAGCCATCCTTCTTGGGTACTAGAATCATAGGTACAGCACATGGACTCATGCTGTCTCTTACCCACCCTTTGCTCATGAACTCAGTAACTTGCCTTTCGATCTCTTTGGTCTCCTGTATAAGCTGGACGATTAGGCAAAGAAGCTCCTGGAATGAGATCAATGTGATGCTTAATTCCCCTCACAGGTGGCAAGCCATCAGGTACATTTGCTGGAAACACATCCTCAAAATCCTGCAAAAGAGACTCAATACAAGAAGGCAATTCAAACTTGTCAAACTGGTTAGCATACAAAATTTGATTTTGAGAAAGCAATAAGTAGAGGGGCTGTCTTGCGCAAAGCACCCTTCTTACCTCCCTTTCTCTTACTAAACACAGCTGCTTGCCCTCAAGTGTTTCACTCTTATTCTTTTCTCTCTTTTTTCTTTCAAGTGTTTCACTCTTTTTCCTCTTAGGTGTTTCACTCTTTCTCTCATTTGCTAACTTTTCTCTCATTTTTAATTGATCCTCACATACCTCTTTAGGAGACAAAGGCTTGAGAACCACCTTTTTATCCAGATACATAAAGGAAATTTTATTAGTGAAACCATCATGAATGGCTTTGGTATCATACTGCCACACCCTCCCTAAAAGGATATGGCTGGCCTCCATGGGAACCACATCACATAAAACCTTATCTTGATACTTCCCAATGGAGAAAGGAACCTCTGCTTGCTGTTTCACTTCTTCTCCTTCACTAAGCCATTGGAGTTTATATGGTCTAGGATGCAGTGTAGTGTCCATGTTCATCTTTGACACTAATCTTGAACTCACCACATTGGTACAACTCCCTCCATCAATAATTACCAAACAAACATTACCATTGACTGAACATCTTGTGTGAAAGATGTTCTCCCTTTGAGATGCATCTTCGGCCTTGACTTGACTTCCTAACAGTCTCCTAATCATGTAAAACTCTCCTTCATTAGCCGCCAATTCTCCATCACTCTCCTCTTCTTCTCCACCACTAGCTTCTGATTGGCTTGTGTATTCCCCATTATCTTTGAGAAGAACAATCTTCTTTGTGGGACACTCATAGGCATAATGACCCATGCCCAAGCACTTGAAACACTTCACTTCTCTAGTCTTTTTAGGTGGATTATCATCTTTCTTTTGAGGGGCTTTTCCATGGCTAGAAGGTGTTGTATTACTAGATGAGGCAGCTCCTTCTTTCCTCCTATCCTTCCAATTGGAATTATTAAAATTGGTAGAACTCCTTATTGTTGCACTTTTTCTTTTTAACTATTGTTCTACCTGAATGGCCTTATGCAACAGATCCTCCATTTCTACAAATTCCTGCAACTCAACAACATCTCTAATATCATGATTTAAACCACTAAGGAAGCGAGCCATAGTTACCTCAGGATCTTCTTCAATTTTGGTTGGATGATAAGCACCTCCATCTCCTTATAGTACTCCTCCACTCCCTTGCTTCCTTGAGACAATTTTTGAAGTTTCAATTTTAAGTCTCTATGGAAGCTAGAAGGTACATACCGTTTCCTTATGAGCGTTTTCATTTCAGTCCAAGTGTCCACCATAGGCTCTTCATCTCTAATCCTCTCCCTTTGCAACTTGTTCCACCAAATCAAAGCATAATCTGAAAATTCAGCAGCTGCAAGTCTCACCTTTTGCTCCTCACTATAATTGTTGCAAGAGAACACATGCTCAATTTTTAACTCCCACTCCAAGTATGCCTCAGGATCACTCCTACCCTTGAAAGGAGGCACATTCAACTTCACTCCTTCTATTCTTCCTTCATTTCTATTTGGCCTTCCTCCTCCTCCTGCTGGTGGGGTTCTATTCTCCAACTGATCCAACCTCTCGTGGAACTCATCTTGTTGTTGCTTCATCAATCTCTGTAAATGCTGAGATAGTGCAACAATTGGAAGCTGAAGATCATTGTTATTATTTCTTTCCGCCATGATAAACAAACAGGTCAAATGTCACAAGAAAAAGTATGTATGTGGTGTTTGAAAATGTTCTCACCCACTCAAGTGTTTGCGCTAAAAAATATTGGCTTTTTCTATAATGAAACTCTCTTGCCTTTTTCCTCTCTATTCCTCCTTAAGTTCTTAACAGACCAAAAAGAGAATAAATTCAAAGACAACACCAACCTGTGTGCAGCCCAAATAACTCAAGAAAAAACTAACAAAAATGAAACACAAAGAAGACCACAAACAAATAGGACAGCAACCAGAATTTTGACACCAACAAAGGGTTGAAATTTTGGCTTAAAATGAAGCCAATAGGTGCAGCAAAATTCAGAATTGTATACTAACAAGGTGCAATATTTTCTTTCAGCCCAATTTTTCTAATAACCTGAACCATTCAGCCCAATTTTTTTTTTAACTCAATTTTTGCATGCTTTCTTTCACTTCTATTTTTTTTTTAAAAAAAAATTCAGAATTGTTTTAAGGACCTAACTTTTGCAATGGTTCAGTCAAAGAAATAACAATAAGGTAATATTATGATATGATGAAAATTAAGGACAGAAATTACCCAGAACAGCAGCCTTGCAATTCCTAGAAACCGGAGCTCTGATACCAAATGACGTGAATCCTCTTGCGGAATTAGAATTCTGGACAAGGACCTCCAAGAATTGTATTGGCTGCCTTATGAAAATTTGAACCAAAGAAAGGAAGAATTCATTGAGCAACGAAGCATGGAATTGATTGGAAAGTGAATCAAAGACTTAGCGTGAAATGACGGCTTCAAACAAATCAGAATTTTGATTAAATATTCCAGCACAGGTTAAAAGACAAATGACGCCTAGTTTGCTAATTGAAAAGAATATAATTCTGACCAGAAAAAGGCAATCAGCGCTTGATAGAAATAATTGCAACAAACGCTTCAAAGTTAAATTGATTGAAAATGTGCAGAACGTTGGCTCATTACTAAGAATTATCACAATAAAAGGTTACGCACAAATCAAGCAAAATTGGGGCAGATTTAAATCATAATTTTAGCACTTAATTGGAAACCCAAAATAGATGCAGAAATTCAAAACAAAAACACCGCGTGCCGGATCAGAAATTCTGCGTGAGAATCGACTTCAATTGGAACAATGAACAAAACAAAAAATTGAAGAAGGTGAAGAAAAGGAAGAAGAAGAAGATGCGGAAAGTGAAGAAGTTGAAGAAGGTGAACAAGAGGAGGAAGAAGAAGTAGTGGAAGGAGGTGAGATAAAGAAGAAGAATTGCAACAAGGAGAAAAGGAGGAAAAGGAAGAAGGAGGGGAAGGGAAGGAAAGAAGAAGTAGAACAAGTGGAATCTGGAAAAGAAGACGAAGAAGAAGAAGAAGTGTAAGAATAAGATTTGTGGGAAAGAGAAGAAGAGGAAGAGCAACAATGGGAAGCAACAGAAGTAGGGGATGGCGAAAAAGAGGAAGGAGAAGACGGAAAGGAAAGAAGAAGAAGTTGTGGTGGGAGAAGAAATGGAAGAAGAGGAAGAACAAGAAGTGTAAGCAGAAGAAGCGGAAGAAGGAGACAAAAATGAAGAACAACAACAAGTAGAAGTAGAAGAAGTGGTAGAAATAGAGAATAAGAGGAATAGGAGGAAGTAGTGGAATGAAAGGAGATGAAGAAGAAGTGGAAGAAGGAGAACGGGAGGAGGGAGAAGAGGTGGCAGAAGGAGAAGAAGAGGAAGAAGAAGAAGTGGAAGAACAAGAAGAAAAGGAAGAAGTGCAAGTTGAAGAAGGAGAACAATAGAAAGAAGAAGAAGAAGTTGAAGAATGAGAAAAAGAGGAGGAAGATGAAGCAATGGAAGGAAAGGGGATGAAGAAGAAGTGGAACAAGGAGGAGAAGAAGGGGACGAAGAAGAAGTAGTGTAGGCAGAAGAAGGGCAAGAAGGACAAGAGAGGGAAGAATAAGAACAAGTGGATGTAGTAGAAGTGGAAAAAGGTGAATGAGAGGAAGAAGAAGAAGTAGTTGAATTAGTGGGGATGATGGAAAAGAAGTGGAAGAAGGAGAAGAAGAGGTAGAAACGCAAGTGGAACCAGAAGAAGGAGAAAAAGAGGGATATGACAAAGGAAAGGAAGAAGAAGAAGAAGATGAAGAGGAAGAAAATAAAGGAAAGGAGAGGATGAAGAAGAGGTGGAAGTGATGTGACCATGCCTAGCCAAGGACCTATCACTAGGGCCATGGCTAGAAGGATTGAAGAAGACCTAGCCCTTGCAGACGAAGGAAGACTTCACCTCCTATCGAGAGTGAAAATATTAGGCTAGGGACTTTAGTTAATAAAATGTAATTTTCCTTTATTTTAATTTTGAGGAGCATTAAGAATTTAATTTGGGACATGTATTTAGTCCATTTTTTATTTTTAGGAGGTGTCTTAGGAATTTAGAGGGTGGATTTAGCTTTTTGGGTCTTTATGAAGGAAATAAGGGGTAGCCTTGATATCTACACCCCTCTTTTCTACATAAACCCCCTAAGCTAATAAGAAGGAATCTTGGCCCTTGGTTTGAGAAACTTGGGCACCAAGTTTGATGATCTAAGGAGGGAATTGTTTCTCAATTCTCTTCCCTTAGATCTCTCCTTTTAATCCTAGCCCTTCTTTTTTAGGTTATCTTGTTCAAGAGGTTAGCTACCTCTATAAATAGGAGCTCCTCCCTCACTTGTATTTTTTACACTTGAATTTAATCCTAGAGACCATATTGGTTAAGGTTCTTACCTTTGAGTGTCCCCCTTTCTCCTTTGTGAGAGCTTCTAAGAGTTATCAAGGGACCCCTCCCTTGTGGCCTCTCCCCTTTGGCTTATCAAACCTAGTATTTGTGGCGCCTCACCCCATTCTTTCCTCTCCATAAATCCATTTCCCTTCCAAGTGACTTTAGAAAGGATCCTTTGGGCACGTGATCATCAAAGATCACATCAAGTGGTATCTAGAGCCACTTTCTAAAGGTCACGTTCTTTCTCAATTTTTTTTTCTTTGTTGTTTATTTCTTTGATCTCTTTATTTTAAAGTCCTTCATTTTTTGTCATCTCTATTTCCTTTATTGTCTAGTAGTATAGTTTTTTATTCTTGCTATTATATGCGCTTTTGTTTTCTATCTACGCGCCTATTTTCCATTTAATTTGATGCGATTTTATTTGTCCCTTTCTTTGCATCTTATTTTCGTGTTCAAGTTGCATAATTTTCCCTTGGTTTTTTATGTTAAAGTGTGCCTAAGAAGTTGTGACCATTAAACCCACATGGTTGAGGATTTTTCCACACCATTGTGGTAATCAACTTTGGCCACTTTGTTGTGCGTTTTGTTTTGAGTCTCTTGCTGAAATTTTTGCTCTATTTTTAGGTGTGTTATTTTTTCTTAATCTTGTTTTTTGTCAAATACTAGTCATGTTAGTTTCCTATTTTGTCTCATTTAAATTCCATAGGTTTTAGCCTCTTAAAACTTTTACAAAAAAGCTTTCAAAAACATTTTGAATTGAGCTCCTAAGAGGTGAACCTCTTATTGAGTCTCTTAAGTCTTTTATGTTGTTAGTTCAAGCATATTAATCTCTTTGTTGTTCTTAAATATTTGCTCAATTCAATCTTTATATGTTTCTTGTTTTATGTTGAATTATTAGTAGCTTTCCACTTGGTTTACCTTCACTATTGGTGCCTCTTTATGGAATTTTAGCTTGGGTGAATTGTGTTAGTAATTTGAGCAATCAATTTACTTCAAAATCAGCCCTAAATCATTCCTTAAGCACCATTAGTTCAGTGGTATTTTGGAACTACTAAGTTGTTTTGCCTTTAGTTGCATGCATTGCTTGAAAATTGTGTGACCTTACTTTGTGCTTATTCACTCAAGCGTTATAATTTCAAGCATCCTCATTAAAATTTCAATTCAACAAGCTATTAGGTGCAGCAAAAAGATTAGAAAAAGTTAAAAAAAAAATAGAAAAAGTTCAAGTTAAAAAAAAAGAGAAGAAGATAAAGAACTCAAAGGAAAGACAAATTTGAAGTTGTGTACCTAATAGTAGAAACATTTGATATGAGGAATCAATTGTGATTAAAAAAAAAATTACTTGAGTAAGCTTTTTAGTTTTGGTCACTTAAATTTTATTAAGTGTGCAACTATTGGTTTTATTTTTTTTGTTTGAGTCTTTTTTCATCTCTACTCTTAGAGCTAATTTAGGAAAGTTATTTGTGTGCTACCTTCCTTTGTGAGCCTTATGTTTTCTTGCTTGTCTTTTTTACTTCTTTGAGTTTGTCATTGTTTAATCTATCCACTTGGATTTGTGAACCTTGTTTTGTTATTCACCTTTGTTTGTTGTCTTGTGTTGTATTCGGCCTTGGTAAGGAAAGGTTGGGAAAGGTTCCATATATAAAATTTTGGCAAGTCCAAACAAGAGGAAACAAGGGTAGCATTCTTGGGGTGAGTTGATGCAACTCAAAGGGGCTTGATCAAAAGGAGACAAACACCAAAAAGCTTGGAGTGAAGACTTTGTTTTATTTTTTTTATTCTTTGTATTGTGTATACTTAATTTTAGATTGGGATTTTGAGTGCCCTTAAGGCCCTCCCTTGGTTTGTAATAATTTTGGTTAATTTTAGCGTAGTTCCTCGTTAATTAGGTGAAGAAGGGAGAAGTGGTACACTTCCTTCAACACCTTAGGAGCACGATTAGAGCCCTTTCTCTTTTACATTCTTGTAATTTTATTTTATTTTATGTTATTTTGAAAAAACATGTAGAGGCTAAGAGTTCCAAAGACTCATCAAGCCACCTTAGGTGAGAAAACAAAAAAAAAAAAAGTTTTTGGCCTACCCTTTAGTTTTTAGCATCCAAGCACCATGACGTCCCACACACATTCTAGTGCACATAGTTGTTCATCAAGTAAGAGTGTCAACCAAAGAAAACCTTCTAAGGGAGACACTCTTGAAAACCTTAACTTAGAATTTAGGGAATGGATGGCTAAAGAACAAGAAAGGAGAGAAGAAAAAGAGAGAAAAAAAGAAATAAAAGAAAAGGAAAAACAAAAAGAGAAGGAAGAGTTAAAAAAAGAGATGTTGGAAATGAGAAAAGAGAAAAAAGAGCAAGAAGAGAGAAGGCAAAGAGAGAGAAGAGAGGATAAAGAAAGGAGAAGAAGGAAAGAACTAGAAAGAAAAAGAGAAAAAGAGGAAGAAGAGAGAAGAAGAAGAGAAGAGAGTAAGAGGAGAGATGGGAGGGAGAGTGATAGAAAAAATAAAGGAATTCTCATAAGATCCCCATCTAGGCATTTTAGCTCTAGTGAAGAAGAATACTATAGAAATCAACATAAGCATCACTCTCATTCATCATACAATCATCATTCTCCTCAAGAGAACATAAATCATGCTAGGGAACCAAAGGTAGACCTACCCCATTTTCATGGTAGGGAAGATGTTGAGACTTACCTAGATTGGGAAGTCAAAGTGGAACAACTCTTTCGATGCTATGAAATTAGGGAAGAAAGGAAAGTACCTTTGGCCTCCCTTAGTTTTCAAGGTTCTGCTTTGCATTGGTGGGATGGGTTAGTCAAGGATAGGGCCCGTAAACAAATGTCTGACATTCGCTACTGGAATGATTTAAAAACTTGTTTGCGAAGAAGGCACATTCCTTCATATTATGAGAGGGATCTTTTGGATAGACTCCAAAGACTTAGGCAACATAACCTAAGTATTGAGGAGTATAGACAAAAGATGGAGCTTCTCATACTAAGGGCCAATATCATTGAGGAACCCAATGCCACCCTTGCTAGGTTTTTATGTGGATTAAGCTCTGACATTAGAGATAAGGTAGAGCTTCTTTCATACTCAAACGTTGATGAGTTGGTGGAACTTTGTGTAAGAGCTGAGAATCAACTCAAGAGAAAAAGCTTTAAAAAAGATTCTCCCTCTTACTCAAAGAGAGACCAACTTAAGGGAAACTCTTTCAAGGGTTTTCCCAAAGAGGAACCCAAGCATTTTCAAGATACAAAAGCACCTCATGTAGAGAGAAAAACCCCTACTACTAAGCCTACTGAGAGGCAAAGTAGTATCAAATGCTTCAAATGTCTTGGGAGAGGCCACATTGCCTCTCAATGCCCTAACAAGAAAACCATGATCATAAGGGGACAAGACATTTGTAGTGAGAATAACTCATCTTCCTCCTCTAGTGAGAGTGAGGAAGAAGGGGGATATACTTTTGAAAAACAGTGTCAGGAAGCTTTTCCTTATGAGGGGGACCTCCTTATGGTTCAAAGGCTTCTTGGAAGCCAACCTCTAGAGCTTGGCCAGTCACAAAGAGAGAACATCTTCCATACAAGATGTAAAGTAAATGACAAAGTATGTTCTCTCCTTGTTGATAGTGGCTCCTGTTGTAACTGTTGTCGCTCTAGGTTGGTTGAAAAGCTAGCCTTGACTACCATGCCCCATCCCAAACCTTACAAATTGCAATGGCTCAATGAGCAAGGGGAGATGGTAGTCAATGAACAAGTTACGGTTCCAATTTCCATAGGATCTTATAATGATGAGATTATTTGTGACATAGTTCCTATGGAGGCTGGTCATATCCTGTTGGGAAGACCATGGCTATTTGACAAAAAAGCTATTCACCATGGTCACTCCAACCAAATAATTCTCACCCATAATGAAAAGCGCTTCAATTTGTATCCTTTGTCACCTTCTCAAGTGGCTGAAGATCAATTTGCGATGAAAAAGAAAAGAGTTGAGGAAAAACAAAAACAAAAAAAAAATACAACAAGCTTTACTTAAAGCTTGAAAAGGGTAAAGAGAGAGAGTCGAAAGGTGATGCCCCTTCGAAAAGGAATATTAGTAAAAGGAGCCTATTTGCTACTAAACGTGATTTAAAAGAAGCTCCTTTGACTAACAAGCCCTTTTATCTCCTCTTTTGCAAAGAAGCATCAAATCCTTCTCCCATTTTGCATTCTTCTGCTGAGAGCACTGCCACAGCCCATGCACATGAGCACCTTCCTCAAGGGGTTCAAGATATTTTAAAAGAATTTGATGACATATTCCCTAATGAGGTTCCGAAAGGACTTCCTCCCATTAGGGGTATAGAACATCAAATTGATTTGGTATCTGGCGCAAGTCTACCTAATAGACCTGCCTATAGGACCAACCCCATGGAGACCCAAGAGATTGAGTCTCAAGTGAATGAGCTGTTGGAGAAGGGTTAGGTTCAAAAGAGCCTATAAGCCCTTGTGCTGTGCCAGTCTTATTGGTGCCCAAGAAGAATGGCCAATGGAGGATGTGTGTTGATTGTCGTGCAATCAACAACATCACCATCAAATATAGGCACCCAATCCCCCGTCTTGATGACATGTTGGATGAATTGCATGGGGCAAAAATATTTTCAAAAATAGATCTTAGAAGTGGTTACCACCAAATAAGGATCAAAGAGGGTGATGAGTGGAAAACTGCTTTTAAGACTAAATTTGGTCTTTATGAGTGGTTGGTTATGCCTTTTGGGCTAACTAATGCCCCAAGCACATTCATGCGCTTAATGAATCATGTACTAAGGGATTGCCTTGGTAAATTTTGTGTAGTTTACTTTGATGATATTTTAGTTTACTCTAGGAACCTAGATGATCATTTAGGACATCTAAGGCATGTTTTTTCTCTTCTTAGGAGTAATCATCTTTTTGGTAACTTAGAAAAATGCACTTTTTGTGTAGATAGTGTAGTTTTCCTAGGTTTTGTAGTTAGCACAAAAGGGGTTCATGTTGACCCCGAAAAGATAAAAGCTATTCAAGAATGGCCCACCCCAAAGAGTGTGACAGAGATCAAAAGCTTTCATGGTCTCGCTGGATTTTATAGGCGCTTTGTGCCTAATTTCTCCACGCTCTTCGCACCAATAAATGATTTGGTGAAAAAGGAAGTTCCTTTCCTTTGGGGTGAGAAATAAGAGAAAGCCTTCCAGCTAATTAAGCATAAACTGACCCATGCACCAGTCTTGGCATTACCTGACTTTTCTAAAACATTTGAACTTGAATGTGATGCCTCTGGTGTAGGTGTGGGGGCTGTCTTGTTGCAAGGAGGGCACCCCATTGCGTATTTCAGTGAAAAACTCAATGGTGCCCCCCTCAACTACCCCACCTATGATAAGGAGTTTTATGCTCTAATTAGGGCCCTTCAAACTTGGGAGCATTACCTTGCTCCCAAGGAGTTTGTCATTCATAGTGACCAAGAGTCACTAAAATATTTGAGGGGTCAAGGTAAATTGAACAAAAGGCATGCAACGTGGGTGGAATATCTTGAATCCTTCCCTTATGTCATCAAGTACAAGAAAGGAAAACAAAATGTGGTGGCTGATGCTCTTTCTAGGCGTCATGCCCTTTATTCATCCTTGAGTGCAAAAATCTTGGGATTTGATGACATTCGGGCTATGTATCCGTCTGATAAGGATTTCGGCCCCATATTTGCTACCTCTGCATTTGCATTTGCATTAAAGGCCCATGATGGGTACTTCATCAGTGAGGGGTATCTTTACAAAGGGAGTAAGCTTTGTATACCCCAAGGATCAATTAGGAACTTACTTACAAAAGAGAGTCATGAAGGTGGGCTCATGGGGCATTTTGGGATTTCAAAAACCCTCATGCTTTTACAAGAGAAATTCTTTTGGCCCCATATGCGTAGAGATGTCCATAGACATTGCTCTAAATGTATAGCTTGCTTGCAAGCAAAGTCTAAAGCAATGCCTCATGGACTATACACACCTTTACCTGCTCCTTCTGCACCTTGGGAGGATATTAGCATGGATTTCATCCTTGGGCTCCCAAGAACCCAACGAGGTGCAGACTCCATATTTGTGGTGGTGGACCGATTTTCAAAAATGGCCCATTTTATTCCCTGCCACAAAGTGGATGATGCGAGCAACATCGCAAGACTTTTCTTTAAAGAGGTTGTCCGATTGCATGGTATACCCTCTTCAATAATGTCAGATAGGGATGTGAAGTTCCTTAGCCATTTTTGGAAAACTCTTTGGGCTAAGCTAGGAACTAAACTTCTTTTTTCCACTACCTGTCACCCTCAAACTGATGGGCAAACAGAAGTGGTGAATAGATCTTTATCCACTATGCTGAGGGCTCTCCTTAAAGGCAACCATAAGTCTTGGGATGAGTACCTTCCCCACATTGAATTTGCTTATAACCGGGTGGTTCATAGAACCACCAAGCATTCTCCTTTTGAGGTGGTATATGGCTTTAATCCTCGTACTCCTCTAGATCTTTTACCTCTTCCTCTTTCTGTTGCTGTGCATAAAGAAGGAGAGGCAAAAGCCATTTTTGTAAAACAATTACATGAGAGGGTTAAAGTTAACATAGAGCGCCAATCCTTGAGAGATGCTACTTTCGCCAATAGGGGGAGGAAAGAAGTCATCTTTGAAAAGGGCGACTGGGTATGGCTTCACTTGAGAAAGGATAGATTTCCTTCTCAAAGGAAGTCCAAACTTAGCCCTAGAGGAGATGGACCTTTCCAAATCCTTGAGCGGATCGGTAATAATGCCTATGTTTTAGATCTGCCTGAGGATTATGGGGTAAGCACCAGTTTTAATGTTTCTGATTTGTCTCCATTTGTAGGTACTGAAAATGACGAAGACCCCATGGATTTGAGGTCAAATCCTCTTCAAGGGGTAGGAGATGATGTGACCATGCCTAGCCAAGGACCTATCACTAGGGCCATGGCTAGAAGGATTGAAGAAGACCTAGCCCTTGCAGACAAAGGAAGACTTCACCTCCTATGGAGAGTGAAAATATTAGGCTAGGGACTTTAGTTAATAAAATGTAATTTTCCTTTATTTTAATTTTGAGGAGCATTAAGAATTTAATTTGGGACATGTATTTAGTCCATTTTTTATTTTTAGGAGGTGTCTTAGGAATTTAGAGGGTGGATTTAGCTTTTTGGGTCTTTATGAAGGAAATAAGGGGTAGCCTTGATATCTACACCCCTCTTTTCTACATAAACCCCCTAAGCTAATAAGAAGGAATCTTGGACCTTGGTTTGAGAAACTTGGGCACCAAGTTTGATGATCTAAAGAGGGAATTGTTTCTCAATTCTCTTCCCTTAGATCTCTCCTTTTAATCCTAGCCCTTCTTTTTTAGGTTATCTTGTTCAAGAGGTTAGCTACCTCTATAAATAGGAGCTCCTCCCTCACTTGTATTTTTACACTTGAATTTAATCCTAGAGACCATATTGGTTGAGGTTCTTACCTTTGAGTGTCCCCCTTTCTCCTTTGTGAGAGCTTCTAAGAGTTATCAAGGGACCCCTCCCTTGTGGCCTCTCCCCTTTGGCTTATCAAACCTAGTATTTGTGGCGCCTCACCCCATTCCTTTCCTCTCCATAAATCCATTTCCCTTCCAAGTGACTTTAGAAAGGATCCTTTGGGCACGTGATCATCAAAGATCACATCAGGAAGAAACAGAACAAGAGGAGGCAAGAGGAGGCAAGAGAAGTGGAAGAAAGATAAGAAGAGGAAGAACAAGGAGAGTAACTAGAAGAAGTGGAAGAAGGAGTAGAAAAGGAAGAAGAAGAAGATCTGGAAAGTGAAGAACGTAAACAAGAGGAGGAAGAAGAAGTAGTGGAAGGAGGTGAGATGAAGAAGAAGAATTGGAACAAGGAGAAAAGGAGGAAAAGGAAGAAGGAGGGGAAGGGAAGGGAAAAAGAAGCAGAAGAAGTGGAATCTAGAGGAGAAGAGGAAGAAGAAAAAGAAGTGTAAGCATAAGATTTGGGGGAAGGAGAAGAAGAGGAAGAGCAACAATGGGACGCAACAGAAGTGGGGGTTGGAGAAAAAGAGGAAGGAGAAGACGGAAAGGAAAGAAGAAGAAGTTGTGGAAGGAGAAGAAATGGAAGAAGAGGAAGAAGAAGAACTATAAGTAGAAGAAGTGGAAGAAGGAGACAAAAATGAAGAAGAACAACAAGTAGAAGTAGAAGAAGTGGTAGAAGGAGAGAATAAGAGGAATAGGAGGAAGTAGTGGAATGAAAGGAGATGAAGAAGAAGAAGTGGAAGACGGAGAACGGGAGGAGGGAGAAGAGGTGGCAGAAGGAGAAGAAGAGGAAGAAGAAGAAGTGAAAAAACGAGAAGAAAAGGAAGAAGTGCAAGTGGAAGAAGGAGAACAACAGGAAGAAGAAGAAGAAGTGGAAGAATGAGAAAAAGAGGAGGAAGAAGAAGCAATGGAAGGAAAGGGGATGAAGAAGAAGTGGAAAAAGGAGGAGAAGAAGAAGGGGAGGAAGAAGAAGTAGTGTAGGCAGAAGAAGGGCAAAAAGGAGAAGAGAGGGTAGAAGAAGAACAAGTGGATGTAGTAGAAGTGGAAGAAGGTTAACAAGAGGAAGAAGAAAAAGTAGTTGAAGGAATGGGGATGATGGAGAAGAACTGGAAGAAGGAGAACAAGAGGTAGAAATGCAAGTGGAAGCAGAAGAAGGAGAAAAAGAGGGATATGACGAAGGAAAGGAAGAAGATGAAGGAGATGAACAGGAAGAAAAGAAAGGAAAGGAGAGGATGAAGAAGAAGTGGAAGAAAGAGAACAAGAGGAATCAGGAGAAGTGGAAGAAAGATAAGAAGAGGAAGAAGAAGGAGAGTAACTAGAATAAGTGGAAGAAGGAGATGAAAAGGAAGAAGAAGAAGATGTGGAAGGTGAAGAAGTTGAAGAAGGTGAACAAGAGGAGGAAGAAGAAGTAGTGGAAGGAGGTGAGATGAACAAGAAGAATTGGAACAAGGAGAAAAGGAGGAAAAGGAAGAAGGAGGGGAAGGGAAGGGAAGAAGCAGCAGAAGAAGTGGAATCTGGAGGAGAAGAAGAAGAAGAGGAAGAAGTGTAAGCATAAGATATGGGGGAAGGGGAAGAAGCAGAAGAGCAACAATGGGAAGCAACAGAAGTGGGGGATGTAGAAAAAGAGGAAGGAAAAGACGAAAAGGAAAGAAGAAGAAGTTGTGGAAGGAGAAGAAATGGAAGAAGAGGAAGAAGAATAAGTGTAAGCAGAAGAAGCGAAAGAAGGAGACGAAAATGAAGAAGAACAAGTAGAAGTAGAAGAAGTGGTAGAAGGAGAGAATAAGAGGAATAGGAGGAAGTAGTGGAATGAAAGTAGATGAAGAAGAAGAAGTGGAAGAAGCAGAACGGGAGGAGTGAGAGGAGGTGTGATGCAATCTCACCTAGCATGCATCATGGCTAGGAGGACTCAAGGAAGGCATGGCATGGACAAAAGCTCATTGAAGATTCGAAGCCATAGTCTTCGTTATTTTTAGCTTGTAAATATTTTATTTTAATTAGATAAATAGAAAGTATTTTTAATTCCTTTAAGGCCATGTATTTCCGGCCATCTTCTTAGTTTATAAGGTATAGGTGTCTTTAGTTAAAAAGGAGGAGTAAGCTTATAATGGGTGCATAAGTTAAGACATGATTTTGGGCTAGCCCATTCACATTAAGATATGCTAATTGCACCCATAGGAGGTGAACTTAGGTGCCTCACTTAAGGCCTAAGACTTGGGTTAATTAGTTTTAATCCTAATTAAGCCCAAGTCCCACATTGCCTAGAAAAGTGTGCCCAAGCTCTCCCATTGGGCTATATATACTCATTCCCCCTCATTGTAAAATTTCACCTTTGAAGTTGAATGAAAATAGTCTCTTTGTGAGCACATTCTTAGTAAAAGGTCTTGAGGATCCTCTCTCTTGAGGAACCTCTTCCTAGTTGGTTTTTATCAAGGGTTCCTTCCCTTGTGGCAAACCTAAACACTTTGGCTTATCTCTCTTTGAGAGTGGCGCCCCACCTCCATTTTCTTTCCCCTCCATCATCCATTTCATGGTGCTTGGAACCTCAAGGAAAAAGATCAAGGGAGGCATGCATCATTTGGTATCAGAGCCAACTCCATGAGGTTCTTTTCTAGTCTTAATTTTCTTTAATTTTTTTCATCTTTTCTTCTTAGAGTTCTTGCTTTTTCCTTTATTTTTTCCAGCCTTTGATTCTTGTGATTTAATTCCTTTTATGTCTTGTTAGTTTATGTTTTTGTAGTTTTCATTTTATGCAATTTATTTCCTAGTTTTTATTGCTTTCTAGATTCAATTTATCTTGTTCTTTTCCATTGAATCTTTATATGTTTCCTTTAGGATTGTTTCTTTAATTTTCTGCCCAGCTTTTTATTTTTTCCTTATTCTTGTGCAAATCCTAAGAAGATCATTGTAATGACTTCACAAAATTTGTGAAGGAAGCCACACATTGTGGTCTTGATCTTTGGATGCACGTTGTTCTTCTTATTTGAATTTTTAATTCTATTTTCCTGCACCTATTTTTCTGTTTTTCCAGCCCTTTGTTCTCTGTTTTGGGCATATATTTCTGGTTATTTTGAGTCATTTAATTTCAGTTTTTAATCTTCCAAGTTGTGTCTTAGTTGGTCATGTTGTAGCCCTTTTATTGTCTCTTAATTCTACATAGTTTTGCCTTTTTATTTTTACCATAAAAGTGTGTTATTTCTCTATTGGAAATTGAGCATCAAAGAGGCTTACTCTTGATCCCATGTCCTTAGAGTCTCACATGCTATTTAGATCTTAGCATGTTCTTAAAAAAAAAAAAATCTTCAAAAAAATTAATGCTCAATTTCTTCCAAATTTCATTCACTTGTTCAATAATTTTAGTATCTTAATTTTGTGCTAGTTTTTGTGGTGATTTTTGTTTATTGGCTTTGAGAGGCATGTTGGGTATGATTGGGCTGATTATTGAGTAATCAAGTTGTCCTCAACTTCCATAAAACTCTCCTTGTGCCATTTATTTTTTATCACCTAAAATTACTAGTTCATATTAGGTTGCTTTGTTTCTTAATTTTGCACTTTTGTATATCAATTATGGTGGTCATTTCCTATCCTTTGTTCAAGCATTTATGATTCTTTGACTCCTCACTATATTTGCTACAAAATGTGTTAAGAGGTGTAGCAAAATTGTTTCAAAAAAAAAAAAAGAAGAAGAAAAGAAATCAAAAGTGTAAAATAAGTAAAAAAAAAAAAAAGAGTTAGTAAAAAGTGCTAAAAACAAGTAAAAAGAGTACAAAAAAATAAAATAAAAATTAGTGCACCTCAAAATTATTAAAAATTTCAAAGGAGTGTTAAATTTTATTGAAATTTGCTTGAATTTATTTGACTATGATTTAGCCACCTTGCTTTACAATTGTGCAAATCATTGAATTTGTTGAGTCTTTTTTGTTTTAAGTCCAATTCTATTTTAGGCCCATTCTAGGAATTTTTTTTTGTGTGCCAACTTTCTTTCTACACCTTTTATTTCTTGCTTGTCCTTATTGGCTTTCTTTGTGTTTGTCAAATAAATTCTTTCCACTTGGATGTGTTCCTATTCTTGTTAAGTGCTTTTTATTGCTTTTTGCTTTCAAATTCTACTTCCCTTGGTCTCTTGCTTGGGCGCTTGTTTTCTCTTGGTAGGTAGCCAAATTGTTGAAATTTTCACAAGGGTAGCATCCTTAGGAAGTGTTGATTTAAAACCAAGGAAGAGGAGACTTGAAAAGGAGGCCAAGACTAGAGTGATACACTTGGTGAGGAGCACTTGAAGAAAGGAGCTACATTCAACTACTTTTAATTTCCTTTGTTTAATTTGGGTGTATTTTTAAAGGACATTTTAATTAGAGGTATTGGATGCCCATAAGGGTCACCTCTTTTGTGTGTAATAAACCTTAGTTTCTCGTTTTAGTGTGGATAATGAATTGGTACCCCTTATTCATACTTAGGAGCACGTTAGAATCCTTTAGCTTTGCTTTAAATTTCTTTATTTGCTTTCAACGTTTTAGAAAGTGTTAGAGTTCCAAAGACTCTTAACACTTTAGGAGAAAACAAAAAAGAGAGGAGTGTTTTGCATATTAGTTCCCTAGGCCTTACACTTTGACATGTTTTCACACACTTCTAGGAGTGTTAGGAGTAGTAATGAAACTAGGGAAAATAAAGGAGAAGAATGTGAGAATAGAATAAAAGAAAAGAATGAGAAGAGTGATAAACCAACCTTGCCCACATATCCATACTCTATTGATTGGGAAATAGTAGAAAAACAACGTAGGGAATTTTGGAAAAATGAGAGAAAACAAAGAGAGATGAGGAAAAGAGAACAAGAGGAACTAGATAGAGAGGAGAGAAGAGAGAAAGAACAAAAAAAAAAGGAGAGACAAGAAAGAAAAGAAAGAAGAGAAAAAGAGAGACAAATAGAGAGTAGGGAAAATGAAAAGAAAGAAAGAAAAGCAAGAGAAAAAGAAAGAGAAGAGAGAACAGAAAAAGAGAAAAGAGAAAAAGAAAGAGAAAAAGAAGAAAACAAAAGAAAAGAGTTAGAGAGAAAAGAGAGAAGAGAAAGGAGAGAAAAAGAGAAGAAAGAATTGGAAAAGAGAGAAAAGGAACAAAATAAGTTAGAAAGAAGGGAAGAAATGAAGATACAAAAAGAGAGAGATGCCTATAAGAGCTCTTGTGGTAACATTTACACACATTATAGAGACTTAGAGGAGCCTAAAATAATCCATGACATTCATGCTTCTTCTAGTAAGAAGGAAAACCCTAAGAGGCATCCTAAGAAAAAGACAAACCCTTCTATAATTAAACCCAAAAGAGAGTCATCCAAAAGAAAGCATATTGAGAGAAAACCCTTGAGTATAAGTGACACCCCTACCACTAGTTCGAGCACTCATTTTCGAAGTCCTAAATGTTTTAAGTGTTTAGAAGAAGAAGTGATAAAACGAGAAGAAAAGGAAGAAGTGCAAGTGGAAGAAGGAGAACAATAGGAAGAAGAAGAAGAAGTGGAACAATGAGAAAAAGAGGAGGAAGAAGAAGCAATGGAAGGAAAGGGGATGAAGAAGAAGTGGAACAAGGAGGAGAAGAAGAAGGGGAGGAAGAAGAAGTAGTGTAGGCAGAAGAAGGGCACGAAGGAGAAGAGAGGGAAGAAGAAGAACAAGTGGATGTAGTAGAAGTCGAAGAAGGTGAACAAGAGGAAGAAGAAGAAGTAGTTGAAGGAATGGGGATGATGGAGAAGAAGTGGAAGAAGGAGAACAAGAGGTAGAAATGCAAGTGGATGCAGAAGAACGAGAAAAAGAGGGATATGACGAAGGAAAGGAACAAGAAGAAGGAGATGAAGAGGAAGAAAAGAAAGGAAAGGAGAGGATGAAGAAGAAGTGGAAGAAAGAGAACAAGAGGAGGCAGGAGAAGTGGAAGAAAGATAAGAAGAGGAAAATGAAGGAGAGTAACTAGAAGAAGTGGAAGAAGGAGAAGAAAAGGAAGAAGAAGAAGATGTGGAAAGTGAAGAAGGTGAACAAGAAGAGGAAGAAGAAATAGTGGAAGGAGGTGAGATGAAGAAGAAGAATTGGAACAAGGAGAAAAGGAGGAAAAGGATGAAGGACCGGAAGGGAAGGGAAGGGAAGAAGAAGCAGAACAAGTGGAATCTGGAGGAGAATAGGAAGAAGAAGAAGTGTAAGCATAAGATTTGGGGGAAGGAGAAGAAGAGGAAGAGTAACAACGGGAAGCAACAGAAGTGGGGGATGGAGAAAAAGATTAAGGAGAAGACGGAAAGGAAAGAAGAAGAAGTTGTGGAAGGAGAAGAAATGGAAGAAGAGGAAGAAGAAGTGTAAGCAAAAGAAGCGAAAGAAGGAGACGAAAATGAAGAAGATCAACAAGTAGAAGTCGAAGAAGTGATAGAAGGAGAACAATAGGAAGAAGAAGAACAAGTGGAAGAATGAGAAAAAGAGGAGGAAGAATAAGCAATGGAAGGAATCTGGTGGAGAAGAGGAAGAAGAAGAAGAAGTGTAAGCATAAGATTTGGGGGAAGGAGAAGAAGAGGAAGAGTAACAATGGGAAGTAACAGAAGTGGGGGATGGAGAAAAAGTGGAAGGAGAAGACGGAAAGGGACGAAGAAGAAGTTGTGGAAGGTGAAGAAATGGAAGAAGAGGAAGAAGAAGAAGTGTAAGCAGAAGAAGCGGAAGACGGAGACGAAAATGAAGAAGAACAACAAGTAGAAGTAGAAGAAGTGGTAGTAGGAGAGAATAAGAGGAATAGGAGGAAGTAGTGGAACAAAAGGAGATGGAGAAGAAGAAGTGGAAGAAAGAGAACGGGAGGAGGAAGAAGAGGTGGCAGAAGGAGAAGAAGAAGAAGCGGAAGAACGAGAGGATAAGGAAGAAGTGCAAGTGGAAGAAGGAGAACAATAGGAAGAAGAAGTGGAAGTGATGTGACCATGCCTAGCCAAGGACCTATCACTAGGGCCATGGCTAGAAGGATTGAAGAATACCTAGCCCTTGCAGACAAAGGAAGACTTCACCTCCTATGGAGAGTGAAGATATTAGGCTAGAGACTTTAGGTAATAAAATGTAATTTTCCTTTATTTTAATTTTGAGGAGCATTAAGAATTTAATTTGGGACATGTATTTAGTCCATTTTTTATTTTTAGGAGGTGTCTTAGGAATTTAGAGGGTGGATTTAGCTTTTTGGGTCTTTATGAAGGAAATAAGGGGTAGCCTTGATATCTACACCCCTCTTTTCTACATAAACCCCCTAAGCTAATAAGAAGGAATCTTGGCCCTTGGTTTGAGAAACTTAGGCACCAAGTTTGATGATCTAAGGAGGGAATTGTTTCTCAATTCTCCTCCCTTAGATCTCTCCTTTTAATCCTAGCCCTTCTTTTTTAGGTTATCTTGTTCAAGAGGTTAGCTACCTCTATAAATAGGAGCTCCTCCATCACTTGTATTTTTTACACTTGAATTTAATCCTAGAGACCATATTGGTTGAGGTTCTTACCTTTTAGTGTCCCCCTTTCTCCTTTGTGAGAGCTTCTAAGAGTTATCAAGGGACCCCTCCCTTGTGGCCTCTCCCCTTTGGCTTATCAAACCTAGTATTTGTGGCGCCTCACCCCATTCCTTTCCTCTCCATAAATCCATTTCCCTTCCAAGTGACCTTAGAAAGGATCCTTTGGGCACGTGATCATCAAAGATCACATCAAGTGGTATCAGAGCGACTTTCTAAAGGTCACGTTCTTTCTCAATTTTTTTTTTTGCTTTGTTGTTTATTTCTTTGATCTCTTTATTTTAAAGTCCTTCATTTTTTGTCATCTCTATTTCCTTTATTGTCTAGTAGTATAGCTTTTTATTCTTGCTATTATATGCGCTTTTGTTTTCTTTCTACGCGCCTATGTTCCATTTAATTTGATGCGATTTTATTTGTCCCCTTCTTTGCATCTTATTTTTGTGTTCAAGTTGCTTAATTTTCCCTTGGTTTTTTATGTTAAAGTGTGCCTAAGAAGTTGTGACCATTAAAGCCACATGGTTGAGGATTTTTCCACACCATTGTGGTGATCAACTTTGGCCACTTTGTTGTGCCTTTTGTTTTAAGTCTCTTGCTGAAATTTTTGCTCTATTTTCAGAGGTGGTATTTTTTCTTAATCTTGTATTTTGTCAAATACTAGTCATGTTAGTTTCCTATTTTGTCTCATTTAAATTCCATAGGTTTTAGCCTCTTAAATTTTTTACAAAAAAACCTTCAAAAACAGTTTGAATTGAGCTCCTAAGAGGTGAACCTCTTGTTGAGTCTCTTAAGTCTTTTATGCTTTTAGTTCAAGCATATTAATCTCTTTGTTGTTCTTAAATATTTGCTCAATTCAATCTTTATATGTTTCTTGTTTTATGTTGAATTATTAGTAGCTTTCCACTTGGTTTACCTTCACTATTGGTGCCTTTTTATGGAATTTTAGCTTGGGTGAATTGTGTTAGTAATTTGAGCAATCAATTTACTTCAAAGTCAGCCCTAAATCATTCCTTAAGCACCATTAGTTCAGTGGTATTTGGAACTACTAAGTTGTTTTGCCTTTAGTTGTATGCATTGCTTGAAAATTGTGTGACCTTACTTTGTGCTTATTCACTCAAGTGTTATTATTTCAAGAATCCTCATTAAAATTTCAATTCAACAAGCTATTAGGTGCAGCAAAATGATTAGAAAAAGTTTAAAAAAAAATAGAAAAAGTTCAAGTTAAAAAAAAAAAGAAGATAAAGAACTCAAAAGAAAGACAAATTTGAAGTTGTGTACCTAATAGTAGAAACATTTGATATGAGGAACCAATTGTGATTCAAAAAAAAAATTACTTGAGTAAGCTTTTTAGTTTTTGGTTACTTAAATTTTATTAAGTGTGCAACTATTGGTTTCATTTTTTTTGTTTGAGTCTTTCTTCATCTCTATTCTTAGAGCTAATCTAGGAAAGTTATTTGTGTGCTACCTTCCTTTATGAGCCTTATGTTTTCTTGCTTGCCTTCTTTACTTCTTTGAGTTTGTCATTGTTTAATCTATCCACTTAGATTTGTGAACCTTGTTTTGTTATTCAGCTTTGTTTGTTGTCTTGTGTTGTATTCGGCCTTGGTAAGGAAAGGTTGGCAAAGGTTCCATATATAAAATTTTGGCAAGTCCAAACAAGAGGAAACAAGGGTAGCATTCTTGGGGTGAGTTGATGCAACTCAAAGGGGCTTGATCAAAAGGAGACAAACACCAAAAAAGCTTGGAGTGAAGACTTTGTTTTATTTTTTTTTATTCTTTGTATTGTGTATACTTAATTTTAGATTGGGAGTTTGAGTGCCCTTATGGCCCTCCCTTGGTTTGTAATAATTTTGGTTAATTTTAGCGTAGTTCCTCGTTAATTAGGTGAAGAAGGGAGAAGTGGTACACTTCCTTCAACACCTTAGGAGCACGATTAGAGCCCTTTCTCTTTTACATTCTTGCACTTTTATTTTATTTTATGTTATTTTGAAAAAACGTGTAGAGGCTAAGAGTTCCAAAGACTCATCAAGCCACCTTAGGTGAGAAAAAAAAAAGAGAGGAGTGTTGCTTGAAAAAAAAAAGTTTTTGGCCTACCCTTTAGTTTTTAGCATCCAAGCACCATGACTTCCCACACACATTCTAGTGCACATAGTTGTTCATCAAGTAAGAGTGTCAACCAAAGAAAACCTTCTAAGGGAGACACTCTTGAAAACCTTAACTTAGAATTTAGGGAATGGATGGCTAAAGAACAAGAAAGGAGAGAAGAAAAAGAGAGAAAAAAAGAAATAAAAGAAAAGGAAAAACAAAAAGAGAAGGAAGAGTTAAGAAAAGAGATGTTGGAAATGAGAAAAGAGAAAAAAGAGCGAGAAGAGAGAAGGCAAAGAGAGAGAAGAGAGGATGAAGAAAGGAGAAGAAGGAAAGAACTAGAAAGAAAAAGAGAAAAAGAGGAAGAAGAGAGATGGAGAGGAGAAGAGAGTAAGAGGAGAGATGGGAGGGAAAGTGATAGAAAAAATAAAGCAATTCTCATAAGATCCCCATCTAGGCATTTTAGCTCTAGTGAAGAAGAATACTATAGAAATCAACATAAGCATCACTCTCATTCATCATACAATCATCATTCTCCTCAAGAGAACATAAATCATGCTAGGGAACCAAAGGTAGACCTACCCCATTTTCATGGTAGGGAAGATGTTGAGACTTACCTAGATTAGGAAGTCAAAGTGGAACAACTCTTTCGATGCTATGAAATTAGGGAAGAAAGGAAAATACCTTTGGCCTCCCTTAGTTTTCAAGGTTCTGCTTTGCATTGGTGGGATGGGTTAGTCAAGGATAGGGCCCGTAAACAAATGTCTGACATTCGCTACTGGAATGATTTAAAAACTTGTTTGCGAAGAAGGCACATTCCTTCATATTATGAGAGGGATCTTTTGGATAGGCTCCAAAGACTTAGGCAACATAACCTAAGTATTGAGGAGTATAGACAAAAGATGGAGCTTCTCATACTAAGGGCCAATATCATTGAGGAACCCAATGCCACCCTTGCTAGGTTTTTGTGTGGATTAAGCTCTGACATTAGAGATAAGGTAGAGCTTCTTTCATACTCAAACCTTGATGAGTTGGTAGAACTTTGTGTAAGAGCTAAGAATCAACTCAAGAGAAAAATTTTTAAAAAAGATTCTCCCTCTTACTCAAAGAGAGACCAACTTAAGGGAAACTCTTTCAAGGGTTTTCCCAAAGAGGAACCCAAGCATTTTCAAGATACAAAAGCACCTCATGTAGAGAGAAAACCCCCTACTACTAAGCCTACTGAAAGGCAAAGTAGTATCAAATGCTTCAAATGTCTTGGGAGAGGCCACATTGCCTCTCAATGCCCTAACAAGAAAACCATGATCATGAGGGGACAAGACATTTGTAGTGAGAATAGCTCATCTTCCTCCTCTAGTGAGAGTGAGGAAGAAGGGGGACATACTTTTGAACAAGAGTGTGAGGAAGCTTTTCCTTATGAGGGGGACCTCCTTATGGTTCAAAGGCTTCTTGGAAGCCAACCTCTAGAGCTTGGCCAGTCACAAAGAGAGAACATCTTCCATACAAGATGTAAAGTAAATGACAAAGTATGTTTTCTCCTTGTTGATAGTGGCTCCTGTTGTAACTGTTGTAGCTCTAGGTTGGTTGAAAAACTAGCCTTGACTACCATGCCCCATCCCAAACCTTAGATCTCTCCTTTTAATCCTAGTCTTTCTTTTTTAGGTTATCTTGTTCAAGAAGTTAGCTACCTCTATAAATAGGAGCTCCTCCATCACTTGTATTTTTTACACTTGAATTTAATCCTAGACACCATATTGGTTGAGGTTCTTACCTTTGAGTGTCCCACTTTCTCCTTTGTGAGAGCTTCTAAGAGTTATCAAGGGACCCCTCCCTTGTGGCCTCTCCCCTTTGGCTTATCAAACCTAGTATTTGTGGCGCCTCACCCCATTCCTTTCCTCTCAATAAATCCATTTCCCTTCCAAGTGACCTTAGAAAGGATCCTTTGGGCACGTGATCATCAAAGATCACATCAGGAAGAATGAGAAAAAAAGTAGGAAGAAGAAGCAATGGAAGGAAAGGGGAAGAAGAAGAAGTGGATGTAGTAGAAGTGGAAGAAGGTGAACAAGAGGAAGAAGAAGAAGTAGTTGAAGGAGTGGGGATGATGGAGAAGAAGTGGAAGAAGGAAAACAAGAGGTAGAAATGCAAGTGGAAGCAGAAGAAGGAGAAAAAGAGGGATATGACGAAGGGAAGGAAGAAGAAGAAGGAGATGTAGAGGAAGAAAAGAAAGGAAAGGAGAGGATGAAGAAGAAGTGGAAGAAAGAGAACAAGAGGAGGCAGGAGAAGTGGAAGAAAGATAAGAAGAGGAAAATGAAGGAGAATAACTAGAAGAAGTGGAAGAAGGAGAAGAAAAGGAAGAAGAAGAAGATGTGGAAAGTGAAGAAGGTGAACAAGAGGAGGAAGAAGAAGTAGTGGAAGGAGGTGAGATGAAGAAGAAGAATTGGAGCAAGGAGAAAAGGAGGAAAAGGAAGAAGGACCGGAAGGGAAGGGAAGGGAAGGGAAGAAGAAGCAGAAGAAGTGGAATCTAGAGGAGAAGATGAAGAAGAAGAAGAACTGTAAGCATAAGATTTGGGGGAAGGAGAAGAAGAGGAAGAGCAACAATGGGAAGCAACAGAAGTGGGGGATGGGAAAAAAGATGAAGGGGAACACGGAAAGGAAAGAAGAAGAAGTTGTGGAAGGAGAAGAAATGGAAGAAGAGGAAGAAGAAGAAGTGTAGGCAGAAGAAGCGGAAGAAGGAGACGAAAATAAAGAAGAACAACAAGTAGAAGTAGAAGAAGTTGTAGAAGGAGAGAATAAGAGGAATAGGAGGAAGTAGTCGAATGAAAGGAGATGAAGAAGAAGAAGTGGAAGAAGGAGAACAGGAGGAGGGAGAAGTGGTGGCAGAAGGAGAAGAAGAGGAAGAAGAAGAAGTGGAAGAAGTGGAAGAATGAGAAGAAAAGGAAGAAGTGCAAGTGGAAGAAGGAGAACAATAGGAAGAAGAAGAAGAAGTGGAACAATGAGAAAAAGAGGAGGAAGAAGAAGCAATGGAAGGAAAGGGGATGAAGAAGAAGTGGAACAAGGAGGAGAACAAGAAGGGTAGGAAGAAGAAGTAGTGTAGGCAGAAGAAAGGCAAGAAGGAGAAGAGAGGGAAGAAGAACAACAAGTGGATGTAGTAGAAGTGGAAGAAGGTGAACAAGAGGAACAAGAAGAAGTAGTTGAAGGAATGGGGATGATGGAGAAGAAGTGCAAGAAGGAGAACAAGAGGTAGAAATGCAAGTGGAAGCAGAAGAAGGAGAAAAAGAGGGATATGACGAAGGAAAGGAAGAAGAAGAAGGAGATGAAAAGGAAGAAAAGAAAGGAAAGGAGAGGATGAAGAAGAAGTGGAAGAAAGAGAACAAGAGGAGGCAGGAGAAGTGGAAGAAAGATAAGAAGAGGAAGATGAAGGAGAGTAACTAGAAGAAGTGGAAGAAGGAGAAGAAAAGGAAGAAGAAGAAGATGTGGGAAGTGAAGAAGGTGAACAAGAGGAGGAAGAAGAAGTAGTGGAAGGAGGTGAGATGAAGAAGAAGAATTGGAACAAGGAGAAAAGGAGGAAAAGGAAGAAGGACCGGAAGGGAAGGGAAGGGAAGGGAAGAAGAAGCAGAAGAACTGGAATCTGGAGGAGAAGAGGAAGAAGAAGAAGTGTAAGCATAAGATTTGGGGGAAGGAGAAGAAGAGGAAGAGTAACAATGGGAAGCAACAGAAGTGGGGGATGGAGAAAAAGAGGAAGGAGAAGACGGAAAGGAACGAAGAAGAAGTTGTCGAAGGAGAAGAAATGGAAGAAGAGGAAGGAGAAGAACTGTAAGCAGAAGAAGCGGAAGACGGAGAACGGGAGGAGGGAGAAGAGTTGGCGGAAGGAGAAGAAGAAGAAGTGGAAGAACGAGAAGAAAAGGAAGAAGTAGTGCAAGTGGAAGAACAAAAACAATAGGAAGAGGAAGAAGAAGTGGAAGAATGAGAAAAAGAGAAGGAAGAAGAAGCAATGGAAGGAAATGGGATATAGAAGAAGTGGAACAAGGAGGAGAAGAAGAAGGGGAGGAAGAAGAAGTAGTGTAGGCAGAAGAAGGGCAAGAAGGAGAAGAGAAGGAAGAAGAACAACAAGTGGATGTAGTAGAGATGGAAGAAGGTGAACAAAGAAGAAGAAGTAGTTGAAGGAGTGGGGATGATGGAGAAGAAGTGGAAGAAGGAGAACAAAAGGTAGAAATGCAAGTGGAAGCAGAAGATGGAGAAAAAGAGGGATATGACGAAGGAAAGGAAGAAGAAGAAGGAGATGAAGTGGAAGAAAAGAAAGGAAAGGAGAGGATGAAGAAGGAGAGTAACTAGAAGAAGTGGATGAAGGAGAAGAAAAGGAAGAAGAAGAAGATGTGGAAAGTGAAGAAGTTGAAGAAGGTGAACAAGAGGAGGAAGAAGAAGTAGTAGAAGGAGGTGAGATGAAGAAGAAGAATTGGAAGAAGGAGAAAAGGAGGAAAAGGAAGAAGGAGGGGAAGGGAAGGGAAGAAGAAGCAGAAGAAGTGGAATCTGGAGCAGAAGAGGAAGAAGAAGAAGAAGTGTAAGCATAAGATTTGGGGGAAGGAGAAGAAGAGGAAGAGCATCAATGGGAGGCAACAGAAGTAGGGGATGGAGAAAAAGTGGAAGGAAAAGACGGAAAGGAAAGAAGAAGAAGTTGTGGAAGGAGAAGAAATGGAAGAAGAGGAAGAAGAAGAAGTGTAAGCAGAAGAAGCGGAAGAAGGAGACGAAAATGAAGAAGAACAACAAGTAGAAGTAGAAGAAGTAGTTGAAGGAGAGAATAAGAGGAATAGGAGGTTTCAGAAATTTTAAAAATGAATTCTTTTAATAAGCAGGTTACTATAAAAGATCTTCAAAAAGAAATAAAAGATCTAAAACAAGAAGTACAGGAGTTAAAATTAGAATTAGACCAAGTAAATCCAGTACAAATGAATAGAGAAACGCTTAATTATTGTAGAAAAGAAATCCAGCAGTTTCTTGATAAAAAATTAATTAGACCAAGTAAATCTCCATGGAGTTGCTCCGCTTTTTATGTCATGAATGCTTCCGAGATAGAAAGAGGAGAACCAAGAATGGTTATTAATTATAAACCCCTTAATAATGTTTTAAAATGGATTAGATATCCGCTTCCTAATAAACACGAAATAATAGGAAGATTATATCAAGCAGTAATTTTTTCAAAATTTGATTTGAAATCAGGTTAGTATCAAATTAAAGTTTCCGAAGAAGACAAATATAAAACTGCCTTTACGGTTCCTTTTGGGCATTATGAATGGAATGTAATGTCTATGGGACTTAAGAATGCTCCCTCAGAATTCCAAAATATTATGAATAATATATTAAATCCTTACTAAATGGTGTATTTAGATAATGTTTTAATATTTTCTAATTCTATTGAACAACATTTAAAACATCTCAGAATATTTAAAGAAATAATAAAGAAAAATGGTCTCGTTATTTCTAAAAGAAAAATAAAAATAGGTCAAACTCAAATAAGATTTTTAGGACATGAAATATTTCAAGGAAAAATAACCCCTATAAGTAGAAGTATTGAATTTGCAGATAAATTTCCTAATGAAATAAAAATTAAAAACCAATTACAAAGATTTTTAGGTTGTATCAATTATGTGGCAGATTTTATCCCTAAATAAATTTCAAATGGATATGCAAATCCTTAGAAAAACTAATGAAAAAAACTTTTATCATATGATTCTATTGGATACTAACTCTGTCGAATTAATTCCAGAAAAGGATCCAAAGAATCCTCAAATTACTAATTATTCCAAACTGAAGATATTAAATGTTTTATGTCCTTCAGATTGGAATCAAAACTGGATGACTCCGAAAGGTTTTTCTAGACCTTTTAAGCCATCCTCCTTTAATTATTTTGATTATCAAGAAGCTTGGTACCAATCCCAAGCTTTCTTGGTATATTAGTTTCAAAAATGAATTACCTATTCAATTACCTTCTTGCTTTATTAAATGGGTAATTGATTTTGGTCCTGTTAAAAGCATTTTACCTACCAAGGTAGTAAAAATGTACAATAATTTTAAAGAGTTATCTCCCTCAATTCCTCCTAGATATAAGTTAACCAGTTTTCTGTCTAACCAGAAGAAGTGGAATCTGGAAAAGAAGAGGAACAAGAAGAAGAAGTGTAAGCATAAGATTTGGAGGAAGGAGAAGAAGAGAAGAGCAACAATGGGAAGCAACAGAAGTGGCGGATGGAGAAAAAGAGGAAGGAGAAGAAATGAAAGAAGAGGAAGAACAAGAAGTGTAAGCAGAAGAAGCGGAAGAAGGAGACAAAAATGAAGAACAACAACAAGTAGAAGTAGAAGAAGTGGTAGAAATAGAGAATAAGAGGAATAGGAGGAAGTAGTGGAATGAAAGGAGATGAAGAAGAAGAAGTGGAAGAAGGAGAACGGGAGGAGGGAGAAGAGGTGGCAGAAGGAGAAGAAGAGGAAGAAGAAGAAGTGGAAGAACGAGAAGAAAATGAAGAAGTGCAAGTTGAAGAAGGAGAACAATAGGAAGAAGAGGAAGTTAAAGAATGAGAAAAAGAGGAGGAATAAGAAGCAATGGAAGGAAAGGGGATGAAGAAGAAGTGGAACGAGGAGGAGAAGAAGAAGGGGAGGAAGAAGAACTAGTGTAGGCAGAAGAAGGGCAAGAAGGAGAAGAGATGGAAGAAGAAGAACAAGCGAATGTAGTAGAAGTGGAAGAAGGTGAACAAGAGGAAGAAGAAGAAGTAGTTGAAGGAGTAGGGATGATGGAGAAGAAGTGGAAGAAGGAGAACAAGAGGTAGAAATGCAAGTGGAAGCAGAAGAAGGAGAAGAAGAGGGATATGACGAAGGAAAGGAAGAAGAAGAAGGAGATGAAGGGGAACAAAAGAAAGGAAAGGAGAGGATGAAGAAGAAGTGGAAGAAAGAGAACAAGAGGAGGGAGGAGAAGTGGAAGAAAGATAAGAAGAGGAAGAAGAAGGAGAGTAACTAGAAGAAGAGGAAGAAGGAGAAGAAAAGGAAGAAGAAGAAGATGTGGAAAGTGAAGAAGTTGAAGACGGTGAACAAGAGGAGGAAGAAGAAGTAGTGAAAGGAGGTGAGATGAAGAAGAAGAATTGGAACAAGGAGAAAAGGAGGCAAAGGAAGAAGGAGGGGAAGGGAAGGGAAGAAGAAGCAGAAGAAGTGGAAGCTGGAGGAGAAGAGGAAGAAGAAGAAGAAGAGTAAGCATAAGATTTGGGGGAAGTAGAAGAAGAGGAAGAGCAACAATGGGAAGCAACAAAAGTGGGGGATGGAGAAAAAGAGGAAGGAGAAGATGGAAAGGAAAGAAGAAGAAGTTGTGGAAGGAGAAGACATGGAAGAAGAGTAAGAAGAAGAAGTGTGAGCAGAAGAAGCGGAGGAAGGTGATGAGGACATCAAGCTTGAAGGACTTGGAGGACCTATGACAAGGGCAAGGACAAGAAGAGCTAAGGAAGCTATTCAACAAGTATTGGCAGCCCTTTTGCAAAAAGAGCCATTATAAATTTGGCAGTTACACTTTGTTATTAAGCTGCCCATTATTAGTTTTTATTATTTTGTAACTTCAACTGAATTTAGAAAGCCACTAAACCTACACAAGCTGAGTTTATTAGGCATATAAATTTGGGCAAGACTGAGATGTAAGGCAGAATATTTTGAAAATAAAAAAAACTAGTTGAGTTTTCTCTCCTTTGGGTTCTTGGCAATCCAAAATCTTTTTGAGATTTATCAAAGGTAATTCACCCCTTTGTGTGTGCAATCTCGTAGACATATCTTCCATCCTTGCGGAATTAGAATTCTGGACAAGGACCTCCAAGAATTGTATTGGCTGCCTTATGAAAATTTGAACCAAAGAAAGGAAGAATTCATTGAGCAATGAAGCATGGAATCGATTGGAAAGTGAATCAAAGACTTAGCGTGAAATGACAGCTTCAAACAAATGCAGAATTTTGATTAAATATTCCAGCACAGGTTAAAAGACAAATGACGCCCAGTTTTCTAATTGAAAAGAATATAATTCTGACCAGAAAAGGGCAATCAGCGCTTGATAGAAATAATTGCAACAAATGCTTCAAAGTTAAATTGATTGAAAATGTGCAGAACGTTGGCTCATTACTAACAATTATCACAATAAAAGGTTACGCACAAATCAAGCAAAAGTGGGGCAGATTTAAATCACAATTTTAGCACTTAATTGGAAACCCAAAATAGATGCAGAAATTCAAAACAAAAACACAGCGTGCCCGGGTCGAAAATTCTGTGTGAGAATCGACTTCAATTGGAACAATGAACAAAATAGAATATTGAAGAAACAAGACAGAAAATGGTGAAAGGAGGCGTCACACTTCCAGGAGGAAGATAAGCCTGAGAATACACACACAAAGGTATGGATGGCCTTTGATAATTCTCAAAGAAAACTCCTTGGCTGTTTAGAACCTAGGAAGAAGCACTCTCAAGAGTCTATTTTTCTGAAAATCAGTCGTCCCTTCTTGCCCAGCTGAGCGCCCCCCTTATATGACTGTTTGCTTCCCCAAATTTGATGCAACCCCTAACTTAATTAAAAGCTAAATAATTGTCCAATAAAAATACTCACATAACACCCCAAATAATTAACAAAAATTTGGTCCCTATTTGCCCAAGCTGGCCGCACATTTTTAAGAATTTGTAACAGCCACTTATACAATTTATTTGAAATAACTTACTAATAAAATCAGCCCAAATTATTATAGAAATGTTGGCTGCTCATCTCCCTCTTCAAACAGGATGCAATTAACAATTTTATCCCCACAGTCTGCAAGATTGGGCTCTCCTTGAAAAATGCCTGTCAACACTTGTTGCAAAGCTTCCTTAGCTCTCTTTGTCCTTGCCCTTGTCATGGGTCCTCCAAGCCCTTCAAGTGCTTCAAGCTTTTTTTCCTTCATGTCCTCATCAAGAAGTGAAAGCATAAGATTTGGGGGAAGGAGAAGAAGAGGAAGAGCAACAATGGAAACAACAGAAGTGGGGGATGGAGAGAAAGAGGAAGGAGAAGACGAAAACGAAAGAAGATGGAGTTGTGGAAGGAGAAGAAATGGAAGAAGAGGAAGAAGAAGAAGTGTAAGCAGAAGAAGCGGAAGAAGGAGACGAAAAGGAAGAAGAACAACAAGTAGAAGTAGAAGAAGTGGTAGAAGGAGAGAATAAGAGGAATAGGAGGAAGTAGTGGAATGAAAGGAGATGAAGAAGAAGAAGTGCAAGAAGAAGAACAGGAGGAGGAAGAAGAGGTGGCAGAAGGAGAAGAAGAGGAAGAAGAAGAAGTGGAAGAATGAAAAGAAAAGGAAGAAGTGCAAGTGGAAGAACGAGAATAATAGGAAGAAGAAGAAGAAGTGGTAGAATGAGGAAAAAGAGGAGGAAGAAGAAGCAATGGAAGGAAAGGGGATGAAGATGAAGTGGAACAAGGAGGAGAAGAAGAAGGGGAGGAAGAAGAAGTAGTGTAGGCAGAAGAAGGGCAAGAAGGAGAAGAGAGGGAAGAAAAAGAACAAGTGGATGTAGTAGAAGGGGAAGAAGGTGAACAAAAGGAAGAAGAAGAAGTAGTTGAAGGAGTGGGGATGATGGAGAAGAAGTGGAAGAAGGAGAACAAGAGCTAGAAATGCAAGTGGAAGCAGAAGAAGGAGAAAAATAGGGATATGACGAAGGAAAGGAAGAAGAAGAAGGAGATGAAGAGGAAGAAAAAAAAGGAAAGGAGCGGATGCAGAAGAAGTGGAAGAAAGAGAACAAGAGGAGGCAGGAGAAGTGGAAGAAAGGAAAGAAGAGGAAGAAGAAGGAGAGTAACTAGAAGAAGTGGAAGAAGGAGAAGAAAAGGAAGAAGAAGAAGATGTGGAAAGTGAAGAAGGTGAACAAGAGGAGGAAGAAGAAGTAGTGGAAGGAGGTGAGATGAAGAAGAAGAATTGGAACAAGGAGAAAAGGAGGAAAAGGAAGGTGGGAAGGGAGGAAGAAGCAGAAGAAGTGGAATTTGGAGGAGAAGAGGAAGAAGAAGAAGAAGTGTAAGCATAATATTTTGGGAAAGGAGAAGAAGAGGAAGAGCAACAATGGGAAGCAACAAAAGTGCGGGATGGAGAAAAAGAGGAAGGAGAAGACGGAAAGGAAAGAAGAAGAAGTTGTGGAAGGAGAAGAAATGGAAGATGAGGAAGAAGAAGTGTAAGCAGAAGAAGCGGAAGAAGGAGACAAAAATGAAGAAGAACAACAAGTAGAAGTAGAAGAAGTGGTAGAAGGAGAGAATAAGAGGAATAGGAGGAAGTAGTGGAATGAAAGGAGATGAAGAAGAAGAAGTGGAAGAAGGAGAACGGGAGGAGGAAGAAGAGGTGGCAGAAGGAGAAGAAGAAGAAGAAGCGGAAGAACGAGAAGAAAAGGAAGAGGTGCAAGTGGAAGAAGGAGAACAATAGGAAGAAGAAGAAGAAGTCGTAGAATGAGAAAAAAGAGGAGGAAGAAGAAGCAATGCAAGGGAAGGGGATGAAGAAGAAGTGGAACAAGGAGGAGAAGAAGAAGGGGAGGAAGAAGAAGTAGTGTAGGCAGAAGAAGGGCAAGAAGGAGAAGAGAGGGAAGAAAAAGAACAAGTGGATGTAGTAGAAGGGGAAGAAGGTGAACAAAAGGAAGAAGAAGAAGTAGTTGAAGGAGTGGGGATGATGGAGAAGAAGTGGAAGAAGGAGAACAAGAGGTAGAAATGCAAGTGGAAGCAGAAGAAGGAGAAAAATAGGGATATGACGAAGGAAAGGAAGAAGAAGAAGGAGATGAAGAGGAAGAAAAAAAAGGAAAGGAGAGGATGAAGAAGAAGTGGAAGAAAGAGAACAAGAGGAGGCAGGAGAAGTGGAAGAAAGATAAGAAGAGGAAGAAGAAGGAGAGTAACTAGAAGAAGTGAAAGAAGGAGAAGAAAAGGAAGAAGAAGAAGATGTGGAAAGTGAAGAAGGTGAACAAGAGGAGGAAGAAGAAGTAGTGGAAGGAGGCGAGAAGAAGAAGAAGAATTGCACAAGGAGAAAAGGAGGAAAAGGAAGAAGGAGGGGAAGGGAAGGGAAGAAGAAGCAGAAGAAGTGGAATTTGGAGGAGAAGAGGAAGAAGAAGAAGAAGTGTAAGCATAATATTTGGGGAAAGGAGTAGAAGAGGAAGAGCAACAATAGGAAGCAACAAAAGTGGGGGATGGAGTAAAAGAGGAAGGAGAAGGCGGAAAGGAAAGAAGAAGAAGTTGTGGAAGGAGAACGGGAGGAGGAAGAAGAGGTGGCAGAAGGAGAAGAAGTGTAAGAACGAGAAGAAAAGAAAGAAGTGCAAGTGGAAGAAGGAGAACAATAGGAAGAAGAAGAAGAAGTGGAAGAATGAGAAAAAGAGGAGGAAGAAGAAGCAATGGAAAGAAAGGGAAATGAAGAAGAAGTGGAACAAGGAGGAGAAGAAGAAGGGGAGGAAGAAGAAGTAGTGCAGGCAGAAGAAGGGCAAGAAGGAGAAGAGAAGGAAGAAGAAGAACAAGTGGATATAGTAGAAGTGGAAGAAGGTGAACAAGAGTAAGAAGAAGAAGTAGTTGGTGGAGTGGGGATGATGGAGAAGAAGTGGAAGAAGTAGAACAACACATAGAAATGCAAGTGGAAGCAGAAGAAGGAGAAAAAGAGGGATATGACGAAGGAAATGAAGAAGAAGGAGATGAAGAGGAAGAAAAGAAAGGAAAGGAGAGGATGAAGAAGTGGAAGAAAGAGAACAACACGAGGCAGGAGAAGTGGAAGAAAGATAATAAGAGGAAGAGGAAGGAGAGTAACGAGAAGAAGTGGAAGAAGGAGAAGAAAACGAAGAAGAAGAAGATGTGGAAAGTGAAGAAGGTGAACAAGAGGAGGAAGAAGAAGTAGTGGAAGGAGGTGAGATGAAGAAGAAGAATTGGAACAAGGAGAAAAGGAGGAAAAGGAAGGTGGGAAGGGAGGAAGAAGCAGAAGAAGTGGAATTTGGAGGAGAAGAGGAAGAAGAAGAAGAAGTGTAAGCATAATATTTTGGGAAAGGAGAAGAAGAGGAAGAGCAACAATGGGAAGCAACAAAAGTGCGGGATGGAGAAAAAGAGGAAGGAGAAGACGGAAAGGAAAGAAGAAGAAGTTGTGGAAGGAGAAGAAATGGAAGATGAGGAAGAAGAAGTGTAAGCAGAAGAAGCGGAAGAAGGAGACAAAAATGAAGAAGAACAACAAGTAGAAGTAGAAGAAGTGGTAGAAGGAGAGAATAAGAGGAATAGGAGGAAGTAGTGGAATGAAAGGAGATGAAGAAGAAGAAGTGGAAGAAGGAGAACGGGAGGAGGAAGAAGAGGTGGCAGAAGGAGAAGAAGAAGAAGAAGCGGAAGAACGAGAAGAAAAGGAAGAGGTGCAAGTGGAAGAAGGAGAACAATAGGAAGAAGAAGAAGAAGTCGTAGAATGAGAAAAAAGAGGAGGAAGAAGAAGCAATGCAAGGGAAGGGGATGAAGAAGAAGTGGAACAAGGAGGAGAAGAAGAAGGGGAGGAAGAAGAAGTAGTGTAGGCAGAAGAAGGGCAAGAAGGAGAAGAGAGGGAAGAAAAAGAACAAGTGGATGTAGTAGAAGGGGAAGAAGGTGAACAAAAGGAAGAAGAAGAAGTAGTTGAAGGAGTGGGGATGATGGAGAAGAAGTGGAAGAAGGAGAACAAGAGGTAGAAATGCAAGTGGAAGCAGAAGAAGGAGAAAAATAGGGATATGACGAAGGAAAGGAAGAAGAAGAAGGAGATGAAGAGGAAGAAAAAAAAGGAAAGGAGAGGATGAAGAAGAAGTGGAAGAAAGAGAACAAGAGGAGGCAGGAGAAGTGGAAGAAAGATAAGAAGAGGAAGAAGAAGGAGAGTAACTAGAAGAAGTGAAAGAAGGAGAAGAAAAGGAAGAAGAAGAAGATGTGGAAAGTGAAGAAGGTGAACAAGAGGAGGAAGAAGAAGTAGTGGAAGGAGGCGAGAAGAAGAAGAAGAATTGCACAAGGAGAAAAGGAGGAAAAGGAAGAAGGAGGGGAAGGGAAGGGAAGAAGAAGCAGAAGAAGTGGAATTTGGAGGAGAAGAGGAAGAAGAAGAAGAAGTGTAAGCATAATATTTGGGGAAAGGAGTAGAAGAGGAAGAGCAACAATAGGAAGCAACAAAAGTGGGGGATGGAGTAAAAGAGGAAGGAGAAGACGGAAAGGAAAGAAGAAGAAGTTGTGGAAGGAGAACGGGAGGAGGAAGAAGAGGTGGCAGAAGGAGAAGAAGTGTAAGAACGAGAAGAAAAGAAAGAAGTGCAAGTGGAAGAAGGAGAACAATAGGAAGAAGAAGAAGAAGTGGAAGAATGAGAAAAAGAGGAGGAAGAAGAAGCAATGGAAAGAAAGGGAAATGAAGAAGAAGTGGAACAAGGAGGAGAAGAAGAAGGGGAGGAAGAAGAAGTAGTGCAGGCAGAAGAAGGGCAAGAAGGAGAAGAGAAGGAAGAAGAAGAACAAGTGGATATAGTAGAAGTGGAAGAAGGTGAACAAGAGTAAGAAGAAGAAGTAGTTGGTGGAGTGGGGATGATGGAGAAGAAGTGGAAGAAGTAGAACAACACATAGAAATGCAAGTGGAAGCAGAAGAAGGAGAAAAAGAGGGATATGACGAAGGAAATGAAGAAGAAGGAGATGAAGAGGAAGAAAAGAAAGGAAAGGAGAGGATGAAGAAGTGGAAGAAAGAGAACAACACGAGGCAGGAGAAGTGGAAGAAAGATAATAAGAGGAAGAGGAAGGAGAGTAACGAGAAGAAGTGGAAGAAGGAGAAGAAAACGAAGAAGAAGAAGATGTGGAAAGTGAAGAAGGTGAACAAGAGGAGGAAGAAGAAGTAGTGGAAGGAGGTGAGATGAAGAAGAAGAATTGGAACAAGGAGAAAAGGAGGAAAAGGAAGGTGGGAAGGGAGGAAGAAGCAGAAGAAGTGGAATTTGGAGGAGAAGAGGAAGAAGAAGAAGAAGTGTAAGCATAATATTTTGGGAAAGGAGAAGAAGAGGAAGAGCAACAATGGGAAGCAACAAAAGTGCGGGATGGAGAAAAAGAGGAAGGAGAAGACGGAAAGGAAAGAAGAAGAAGTTGTGGAAGGAGAAGAAATGGAAGATGAGGAAGAAGAAGTGTAAGCAGAAGAAGCGGAAGAAGGAGACAAAAATGAAGAAGAACAACAAGTAGAAGTAGAAGAAGTGGTAGAAGGAGAGAATAAGAGGAATAGGAGGAAGTAGTGGAATGAAAGGAGATGAAGAAGAAGAAGTGGAAGAAGGAGAACGGGAGGAGGAAGAAGAGGTGGCAGAAGGAGAAGAAGAAGAAGAAGCGGAAGAACGAGAAGAAAAGGAAGAGGTGCAAGTGGAAGAAGGAGAACAATAGGAAGAAGAAGAAGAAGTCGTAGAATGAGAAAAAAGAGGAGGAAGAAGAAGCAATGCAAGGGAAGGGGATGAAGAAGAAGTGGAACAAGGAGGAGAAGAAGAAGGGGAGGAAGAAGAAGTAGTGTAGGCAGAAGAAGGGCAAGAAGGAGAAGAGAGGGAAGAAAAAGAACAAGTGGATGTAGTAGAAGGGGAAGAAGGTGAACAAAAGGAAGAAGAAGAAGTAGTTGAAGGAGTGGGGATGATGGAGAAGAAGTGGAAGAAGGAGAACAAGAGGTAGAAATGCAAGTGGAAGCAGAAGAAGGAGAAAAATAGGGATATGACGAAGGAAAGGAAGAAGAAGAAGGAGATGAAGAGGAAGAAAAAAAAGGAAAGGAGAGGATGAAGAAGAAGTGGAAGAAAGAGAACAAGAGGAGGCAGGAGAAGTGGAAGAAAGATAAGAAGAGGAAGAAGAAGGAGAGTAACTAGAAGAAGTGAAAGAAGGAGAAGAAAAGGAAGAAGAAGAAGATGTGGAAAGTGAAGAAGGTGAACAAGAGGAGGAAGAAGAAGTAGTGGAAGGAGGCGAGAAGAAGAAGAAGAATTGCACAAGGAGAAAAGGAGGAAAAGGAAGAAGGAGGGGAAGGGAAGGGAAGAAGAAGCAGAAGAAGTGGAATTTGGAGGAGAAGAGGAAGAAGAAGAAGAAGTGTAAGCATAATATTTGGGGAAAGGAGTAGAAGAGGAAGAGCAACAATAGGAAGCAACAAAAGTGGGGGATGGAGTAAAAGAGGAAGGAGAAGACGGAAAGGAAAGAAGAAGAAGTTGTGGAAGGAGAACGGGAGGAGGAAGAAGAGGTGGCAGAAGGAGAAGAAGTGTAAGAACGAGAAGAAAAGAAAGAAGTGCAAGTGGAAGAAGGAGAACAATAGGAAGAAGAAGAAGAAGTGGAAGAATGAGAAAAAGAGGAGGAAGAAGAAGCAATGGAAAGAAAGGGAAATGAAGAAGAAGTGGAACAAGGAGGAGAAGAAGAAGGGGAGGAAGAAGAAGTAGTGCAGGCAGAAGAAGGGCAAGAAGGAGAAGAGAAGGAAGAAGAAGAACAAGTGGATATAGTAGAAGTGGAAGAAGGTGAACAAGAGTAAGAAGAAGAAGTAGTTGGTGGAGTGGGGATGATGGAGAAGAAGTGGAAGAAGTAGAACAACACATAGAAATGCAAGTGGAAGCAGAAGAAGGAGAAAAAGAGGGATATGACGAAGGAAATGAAGAAGAAGGAGATGAAGAGGAAGAAAAGAAAGGAAAGGAGAGGATGAAGAAGTGGAAGAAAGAGAACAACACGAGGCAGGAGAAGTGGAAGAAAGATAATAAGAGGAAGAGGAAGGAGAGTAACGAGAAGAAGTGGAAGAAGGAGAAGAAAACGAAGAAGAAGAAGATGTGGAAAGTGAAGAAGGTGAACAAGAGGAGGAAGAAGAAGTAGTGGAAGGAGGTGAGATGAAGAAGAAGAATTGGAACAAGGAGAAAAGGAGGAAAAGGAAGGTGGGAAGGGAGGAAGAAGCAGAAGAAGTGGAATTTGGAGGAGAAGAGGAAGAAGAAGAAGAAGTGTAAGCATAATATTTTGGGAAAGGAGAAGAAGAGGAAGAGCAACAATGGGAAGCAACAAAAGTGCGGGATGGAGAAAAAGAGGAAGGAGAAGACGGAAAGGAAAGAAGAAGAAGTTGTGGAAGGAGAAGAAATGGAAGATGAGGAAGAAGAAGTGTAAGCAGAAGAAGCGGAAGAAGGAGACAAAAATGAAGAAGAACAACAAGTAGAAGTAGAAGAAGTGGTAGAAGGAGAGAATAAGAGGAATAGGAGGAAGTAGTGGAATGAAAGGAGATGAAGAAGAAGAAGTGGAAGAAGGAGAACGGGAGGAGGAAGAAGAGGTGGCAGAAGGAGAAGAAGAAGAAGAAGCGGAAGAACGAGAAGAAAAGGAAGAGGTGCAAGTGGAAGAAGGAGAACAATAGGAAGAAGAAGAAGAAGTCGTAGAATGAGAAAAAAGAGGAGGAAGAAGAAGCAATGCAAGGGAAGGGGATGAAGAAGAAGTGGAACAAGGAGGAGAAGAAGAAGGGGAGGAAGAAGAAGTAGTGTAGGCAGAAGAAGGGCAAGAAGGAGAAGAGAGGGAAGAAAAAGAACAAGTGGATGTAGTAGAAGGGGAAGAAGGTGAACAAAAGGAAGAAGAAGAAGTAGTTGAAGGAGTGGGGATGATGGAGAAGAAGTGGAAGAAGGAGAACAAGAGGTAGAAATGCAAGTGGAAGCAGAAGAAGGAGAAAAATAGGGATATGACGAAGGAAAGGAAGAAGAAGAAGGAGATGAAGAGGAAGAAAAAAAAGGAAAGGAGAGGATGAAGAAGAAGTGGAAGAAAGAGAACAAGAGGAGGCAGGAGAAGTGGAAGAAAGATAAGAAGAGGAAGAAGAAGGAGAGTAACTAGAAGAAGTGAAAGAAGGAGAAGAAAAGGAAGAAGAAGAAGATGTGGAAAGTGAAGAAGGTGAACAAGAGGAGGAAGAAGAAGTAGTGGAAGGAGGCGAGAAGAAGAAGAAGAATTGCACAAGGAGAAAAGGAGGAAAAGGAAGAAGGAGGGGAAGGGAAGGGAAGAAGAAGCAGAAGAAGTGGAATTTGGAGGAGAAGAGGAAGAAGAAGAAGAAGTGTAAGCATAATATTTGGGGAAAGGAGTAGAAGAGGAAGAGCAACAATAGGAAGCAACAAAAGTGGGGGATGGAGTAAAAGAGGAAGGAGAAGACGGAAAGGAAAGAAGAAGAAGTTGTGGAAGGAGAACGGGAGGAGGAAGAAGAGGTGGCAGAAGGAGAAGAAGTGTAAGAACGAGAAGAAAAGAAAGAAGTGCAAGTGGAAGAAGGAGAACAATAGGAAGAAGAAGAAGAAGTGGAAGAATGAGAAAAAGAGGAGGAAGAAGAAGCAATGGAAAGAAAGGGAAATGAAGAAGAAGTGGAACAAGGAGGAGAAGAAGAAGGGGAGGAAGAAGAAGTAGTGCAGGCAGAAGAAGGGCAAGAAGGAGAAGAGAAGGAAGAAGAAGAACAAGTGGATATAGTAGAAGTGGAAGAAGGTGAACAAGAGTAAGAAGAAGAAGTAGTTGGTGGAGTGGGGATGATGGAGAAGAAGTGGAAGAAGTAGAACAACACATAGAAATGCAAGTGGAAGCAGAAGAAGGAGAAAAAGAGGGATATGACGAAGGAAATGAAGAAGAAGGAGATGAAGAGGAAGAAAAGAAAGGAAAGGAGAGGATGAAGAAGTGGAAGAAAGAGAACAACACGAGGCAGGAGAAGTGGAAGAAAGATAATAAGAGGAAGAGGAAGGAGAGTAACGAGAAGAAGTGGAAGAAGGAGAAGAAAACGAAGAAGAAGAAGATGTGGAAAGTGAAGAAGGTGAACAAGAGGAGGAAGAAGAAGTAGTGGAAGGAGGTGAGATGAAGAAGAAGAATTGGAACAAGGAGAAAAGGAGGAAAAGGAAGGTGGGAAGGGAGGAAGAAGCAGAAGAAGTGGAATTTGGAGGAGAAGAGGAAGAAGAAGAAGAAGTGTAAGCATAATATTTTGGGAAAGGAGAAGAAGAGGAAGAGCAACAATGGGAAGCAACAAAAGTGCGGGATGGAGAAAAAGAGGAAGGAGAAGACGGAAAGGAAAGAAGAAGAAGTTGTGGAAGGAGAAGAAATGGAAGATGAGGAAGAAGAAGTGTAAGCAGAAGAAGCGGAAGAAGGAGACAAAAATGAAGAAGAACAACAAGTAGAAGTAGAAGAAGTGGTAGAAGGAGAGAATAAGAGGAATAGGAGGAAGTAGTGGAATGAAAGGAGATGAAGAAGAAGAAGTGGAAGAAGGAGAACGGGAGGAGGAAGAAGAGGTGGCAGAAGGAGAAGAAGAAGAAGAAGCGGAAGAACGAGAAGAAAAGGAAGAGGTGCAAGTGGAAGAAGGAGAACAATAGGAAGAAGAAGAAGAAGTCGTAGAATGAGAAAAAAGAGGAGGAAGAAGAAGCAATGCAAGGGAAGGGGATGAAGAAGAAGTGGAACAAGGAGGAGAAGAAGAAGGGGAGGAAGAAGAAGTAGTGTAGGCAGAAGAAGGGCAAGAAGGAGAAGAGAGGGAAGAAAAAGAACAAGTGGATGTAGTAGAAGGGGAAGAAGGTGAACAAAAGGAAGAAGAAGAAGTAGTTGAAGGAGTGGGGATGATGGAGAAGAAGTGGAAGAAGGAGAACAAGAGGTAGAAATGCAAGTGGAAGCAGAAGAAGGAGAAAAATAGGGATATGACGAAGGAAAGGAAGAAGAAGAAGGAGATGAAGAGGAAGAAAAAAAAGGAAAGGAGAGGATGAAGAAGAAGTGGAAGAAAGAGAACAAGAGGAGGCAGGAGAAGTGGAAGAAAGATAAGAAGAGGAAGAAGAAGGAGAGTAACTAGAAGAAGTGAAAGAAGGAGAAGAAAAGGAAGAAGAAGAAGATGTGGAAAGTGAAGAAGGTGAACAAGAGGAGGAAGAAGAAGTAGTGGAAGGAGGCGAGAAGAAGAAGAAGAATTGCACAAGGAGAAAAGGAGGAAAAGGAAGAAGGAGGGGAAGGGAAGGGAAGAAGAAGCAGAAGAAGTGGAATTTGGAGGAGAAGAGGAAGAAGAAGAAGAAGTGTAAGCATAATATTTGGGGAAAGGAGTAGAAGAGGAAGAGCAACAATAGGAAGCAACAAAAGTGGGGGATGGAGTAAAAGAGGAAGGAGAAGACGGAAAGGAAAGAAGAAGAAGTTGTGGAAGGAGAACGGGAGGAGGAAGAAGAGGTGGCAGAAGGAGAAGAAGTGTAAGAACGAGAAGAAAAGAAAGAAGTGCAAGTGGAAGAAGGAGAACAATAGGAAGAAGAAGAAGAAGTGGAAGAATGAGAAAAAGAGGAGGAAGAAGAAGCAATGGAAAGAAAGGGAAATGAAGAAGAAGTGGAACAAGGAGGAGAAGAAGAAGGGGAGGAAGAAGAAGTAGTGCAGGCAGAAGAAGGGCAAGAAGGAGAAGAGAAGGAAGAAGAAGAACAAGTGGATATAGTAGAAGTGGAAGAAGGTGAACAAGAGTAAGAAGAAGAAGTAGTTGGTGGAGTGGGGATGATGGAGAAGAAGTGGAAGAAGTAGAACAACACATAGAAATGCAAGTGGAAGCAGAAGAAGGAGAAAAAGAGGGATATGACGAAGGAAATGAAGAAGAAGGAGATGAAGAGGAAGAAAAGAAAGGAAAGGAGAGGATGAAGAAGTGGAAGAAAGAGAACAACACGAGGCAGGAGAAGTGGAAGAAAGATAATAAGAGGAAGAGGAAGGAGAGTAACGAGAAGAAGTGGAAGAAGGAGAAGAAAACGAAGAAGAAGAAGATGTGGAAAGTGAAGAAGTTGAAGAAGGTGAACAAGAGGAGGAAGAAGAAGTAATGGAAGGAGGTGAGATGAAGAAGAAGAATTAGAACAAGGAGAAAAGGAGGAAAAGGAAGAAGGAGGGGAAGAAGAAGCAGAAGAAGTGGAAGAAAGATAAGAAGAGGAAGAAGAAGGAGAGTAACTAGAAATAGTGGAAGATTGAGAAGAAAAGGAAGAAGAAGAAGATGTTGAAAGTGAAGAAGTTGAAGAAGGTGAACAACAGGAGGAAGAAGAAGTAGTCGAAGGAGGTGAGATGAAGAAGAAGAATTGGAACAAGGAGAAAAGGAGGAAAAGGAAGAAGGAGGGGAAGGGAAGGGAAGAAGAAGCAGAAGAAGTGGAATCTGGTGGAGAAGAGGAAGAAGAAGAAGAAGTGTAAGAAAAAGATTTGGGGGAAGGAGAAGAAGAGGAAGAGCAACAATAGGAAGCAACAGAAGTGGGGGATGGAGAAAAAGAGGAAGGAGAAGACGAAAAGGAAAGAAGAAGAAGTTATGGAAGGAGAAGAAATGGAAGAAGAGGAAGAAGAAGAAGAAGTGTAAGCAGAACAAGCGGAAGAAGGAGATGAAAATGAAGAAGAAACACAAGTAGAAGTAGAAGAAGTGGTAGCAGTAGAGATTAAGAGAAATAGGAGGAAGTAGTGGAATGAAAGGAGATGAAGAAGAAGAAGTGGAAGAAGGAGAACGGGAGGAGTGAGAAGAGGTGGAAGAAGGAGAAGAAGAGGAATAAGAAGAAGTGGAAGAACGAGAAGAAAAGAAAGAAGTGCAAGTGGAAGAAGGAGAACAATAGGAAGAAGAAGAAGAAGTGGAAAAATGAGAAAAAGAAGAGGAAGCAGAAGCAATGGAAGGAAAGGGGATGAAGAAGAAGTGAACAAGGAGGAGAAGAAGAAGGGGAGGAAGAAGAAGTAGTGTAGGCAGAAGAAGGGCACGAAGGAGAAGAGAGGGAAGAAGAAGAACAAGTGGATGTAGTAGAAGTGGAAGAAGGTGAACAAGAGGAAGAAGAAGAAGTAGTTGAAGGAGTGGGGATGATGGAGAAGAAGTGGAAGAAGGAGAACAAGAGGTAGAAATGCAAGTGGAAGCAGAAGAAGGAGAAAGAGAGGGATATGACGAAGGAAAGGAAGAAGAAGAAGGAGATGAAGAGGAAGAAAAGAAAGGAAAGGAGGGGATGAAGAAGAACTGAAAGAAAGAGAACAAGAGGAGGCAGGAGAAGTGGAAGAAAGGAAAGAAGAGGAAGAAGAAGGAGAGTAACTAGAAGAAGTGGAAGAAGGAGAAGAAAAGGAAGAAGAAGAAGATGTGGAAAGTGAAAAAGTTGAAGAAGGTGAACAAGAGGAGGAAGAAGAAGTAGCGGAAGGAGGTGAGATGAAGAAGAAGAATTGGAACAAGGAGAAAAGGAGGAAAACGAAGAAGGAGGGGAAGGGAAGGGAAGAAGAAGCAGAAGAAGTGGAGTCTGGAGGAGAAGAGAAAGATGAAGAAGAAGTGTGAGCATAAGATTTGGGGGAAGGAGAAGAAGAGGAAGAGCAACAATGGGAAGCAATAGAAGTGGGGGATGGAGAAAAAGAGGAAGGAGAAGACGGAAAGGAAAGAAGAAGAAGTTGTGGAAGGAGTAGAAATGAAAGAAGAGGAAGAAGAAGAAGTGTAAGTAGAAGAAGTGGAAGAAGGAGACGAAAGTGAAGAAGAACAACAAGTAGAAGTAGAAGAAATGGTAAAACGAGAGAATAAGAGGAATAGGAGGAAGTAATGGAATGAAAGGAGGTGAAGAAAAAGAAGTGGAAGAAGGAGAACGGGAGGAGGAAGAAGAGGTGGCAGAAGGAGAAGAAGAGGAAGAAGAAGAAGTGGAAGAACGAGAAAAAGAAGAGGAAGAAGAAGAAGCAATGGAAGGAAAGGGGAATGAAGAAGAAGTGGAACAAGGAGGAGAAGAAGAAGGGGAGGAAGAAGAAGTAGTGTAGGCAGAAGAGGGGCAAGAAGGAGAAGAGAGGGAAAAAGAAGAACAACTGGATGTAGTAGAGGTGGAAGAAGGTGAATAAGAGGAAGAAGACGAAGTAATTGAAGGAGAAGGAATGATGGAGAAGTAGTGGAAGAAGGAGAACAAGAGGTAGAAATGCAAGTGGAAGCAGAAGAAGGGGAAAGAGAGGGATATGACAAAGGAAAGGAAGAAGAAGAAGGAGATGAAGAGGAAGAAAAGAAAGGAAAGGAGAGGATGAAGAAGAACTGAAAGAAAAAGAACAAGAGGAGGCAGGAGAAGTGGAAGAAAGATAAGAAGAGGAAGAAGAAGGAGAGTAACTAGAAGAAGTGCAAGAAGGAGAAGAAAAGGAAGAAGAAGAAGATGTGGAAAGTGAAGAAGTTGAAGAAGGTGAACAAGAGGAGGAAGAAGAAGTAGTGGAAGGAGGTGATATGAAGAAGAAGAATTGGAATAAGGAGAAAAGGAGGAAAAGGAAGAAGGAGGGGAAGGGAAGGGAAGAAGAAGCAGAAGAAGTGGAATTTGGAGGAGAAGAGGAAGAAGTAGAAAAAGTGTAAGCATAAGATTTGGGGGAAGGAGAAGAAGAGGAAGAGCAACAATGGGAAGCAACAGAAGTGGGGCTTGTGTGCCCAGTTTTTGTCCATTTCTTTTCGTACTTCCTTTGTTTTCATTTTGAGACAAATTTCTTCTGTCTTGTTGGTGTTAAAAAAAATTTTCAGTTGTTGTCCTAGTATTTGTTGTTTTCGTTGGGTTTCATTTTAGTCATTTTTGTTAGTTTTCTTGTGTCTTATTTGCCTGCACACAGGTTGGTGTTTGTCTTTGAGTTTTTCTCTTTTGGTTTGTTAAGAACTTTAGGAGGAATAAAGAGGAAAAAGGCAAGAGAGTTTCATTATAGTAAAACCCAGTTTTTTTTAGCGCAAACACTTGAGTGGGTGAGAACATTTTCAAACACCACATACATACTTTTTCTTGTGACATTTGACCTGTTTGTTTATCATGGCAGAAAGAAATAATAACAATGATCTTCAGCTTTAAATTGTTGCATTATCTCAGCATTTAGAGAGATTGATGAAGCAACAACAAGATGAATTCCATGAGAGGTTGGACCAATTGGAGAATAGAACCCCACCAGCAGGAGGAGGAGGAAGGCCAAATACAAATGAAGGAAGAATAGAAGGAGTGAAGTTGATTGTGCCTCCTTTCAAGGGTAGGAGTGATCCTGATGCATACTTGGAGTGGGAGTTAAAAATTGAGCATGTGTTCTCTTGCAACAATTATAGTGAGGAGCAAAAGGTGAGACTTGCAGCTGCTGAATTTTCTGATTATGCACTCATTTGGTTGAATAAGTTGCAAAGGGAGAGGATTAGATATGAAGAGCCTATGGTGGACACTTGGACTGAAATGAAGAGGCTCATGAGGAAGCGGTATATACCTTCTAGCTTCCATAGGGATATAAAATTAAAACTTCAGAAATCTTCTCAAGGAAGCAAGGGAGTGGAGGAGTACTATAAGGAGATGGAGGTGCTTATCATCCAAGCAAAAATTGAAGAAGATCCTGAGGTAACTATGGCTGCTTCCTTAGTAGCTTAAATCATGATATTAGAGATGTTGTTGAGTTGCAGGAATTTGTAGAAATGGAGGATCTGTTGCATAAGGCCATTCAGGTAGAACAACAGTTAAAAAGAAAAAGTGCAACAAGAAGGAGTTCTACCAATTTTAATAATTCCAATTGGAAGGATAGGAGGAAAGAAGGAGCTGCCTCATCTAGTAATACAACACCTTCTAGCCATGGAAAAGCCCCTCAAAAGAAAGATGATAATCCACCTAAAAAGACTAGAGAAGTGAAGTGTTTCAAGTGCTTGGGCATGGGACATTATGCCTATGAGTGTCCCACAAAGAAGATTGTTCTTCTCAAAGATAATGGGGAATACACAAGCCAATCAGAAGCTAGTGGTGGAGAAGAAGAGGAGAGTGATGGAGAATTGGCGGCTAATGAAGGAGAGTTGTACATGATTAGGAGACTGTTCGGAAGTCAAGTCAAGGCCGAAGATGCATCTCAAAGGGAGAACATCTTTCACACAAGATGTTCAGTCAATGGTAATGTTTGTTTGGTAATTATTGATGGAGGGAGTTGTACCAATGTGGTGAGTTCAAGATTAGTGTCAAAGATGAACATGGACACTACACCGCATCCTAGACCATATAAACTTCAATGGCTTAGTGAAGGAGAAGAAGTTCAAGTGAAACAACAAGCAATCGTTTCGTTCTCCATTGGAAAATATCAAGATAAAGTCATATGTGATGTGGTTCCCATGGAGGCCAGCCATATCCTTTTGGGAAGGCCGTGGCAGTATGATACCAAAGCCATTCATGACGGCTTCACTAACAAATTTTCTTTCATGTATCAGGATAAAAAGTTGGTTCTCAAGCCTTTGTCTCCTAAAGAGGTGTGTGAGGATCAAATCAAAATGAGAGAAAAGTTAGCAAATGAAAGAAAGAGTGAAACACTTGAGAGGAAGAGCGAAACACTTGAGAGGAAAAATAGAGAAAAGAAAGATATTGAAACACTTGAGGAAAAACACACTTGTTTAGCAAAAAAAGAGGAAGTTAAGAGGTTGCTTTGTGCAAGACAACCCTTACATTTGTTGTATTGTACAAGTCAGTTTTTGCATGCTAACCAATTTGAAAATTTTGAATTGCCTTCTTGTGTTAAACCTCTTTTGCAGAATTTCCAAGATGTTTTTCCAGAGAGTGTACCTAGTGGATTGCCACCTTTGAGGGGAATTGAGCATCACATTGATCTCATTCCAGGAGCATCATTACCCAATCGGCCAGCATATAGGAGCAACCCACAAGAAACTAAGGAGATTGAAAGGCAAGTGGCTGAACTCATGAGCAAAGGTTGGGTGAGAGATAGCATGAGCCCGTGTGCTGTACCTGTGATTCTGGTGCCAAAGAAAGATGGCTCATGGAGGATGTGTTCTGATTGTAGAGCCATAAACAACATCACCATCAAGTATAGGCATCCAATTCGCAGATGAAGATGTTATTGATTTGGGGACAAATCCTCTTGAAGAGGGGGGAGTGATGAGGACATGAAGCTTGAAGGACTTGGAGGACCTATGACAAGGGCAAGGACAAGAAGAGCTAAGGAAGCTATTCAACAAGTATTGGCAGCCCTTTTGCAAAAAGAGCCAAACATTGAAGAAATAAAGTTTAAAATTGTTAATTGTCTCATGACTGAAGAGAGCAATACTTGACCTTAATGGAAGAGAAGTTTGAAATAAATTAAACTCATTTTCTTGGAGTTTACTTAGTTAATGGTGGGCAACCAGAATTGTCTAATTAAAGTTGCAGCCACCTAGGTTATCAATTATAATTAGTATACGTGTTTAATTTACTTTGGCAGTTACACTTTGTTATTAAGCTGCCTATTATTAGTTTTTATTATTTTGTAACTTCAGCTGAATTTAGAAAGCCACTAAACCTACACAAGCTGAGTTTATTAGGCATATAAATTTGGGCAAGACTGGGATGTAAGGCAGAATATTTTGGAAATAAAAAAACTAGTTGAGTTTTCTCTCCTTTGGGTTCTTGGCAACCCAAAATCTTTTGAGATTTATCAAAGGTAATTCACCCCTTTGTGTGTGCAATCTCGTAGACATATCTTCCATCCTTGGAAGTGTGGAGTCTATCAATTCCAATTCCATTTTCTGTCTTTTCCATTCATACTCAATTCTGCCCATTAAACTCTATGACAGGAAAGTCCTACACTATCGAAAACTCGTTTAATCGTTGAATTTCAATAACTTTTAATTTCCATTCTGTGTCTAAAAGTTGATAGTAATTCTATTTAGTTTATTTTTTTGCAATTGTTTGCATTCCACGTTGATTAATTTTGTTAACGCAGCAAGCTAAATTCCTAGGGTCCTTTCAGAATCCTAAACTGACAGTGGATTCATATCAAATGGGAAGCAACAGAAGCTGGGGATGGAGAAAAAGAGGAACGAAAAGACGGAAAGGAAAGAAGCAGAAGTTGTGGAAGGAGAAGAAATGGAAGAAGAGGAAGAAGAAGAAGTGGAAGAAGGAGACAAAAATGAAGAAGAACAACAAGTAGAACAAGTGGTAGAAGGAGAGAATAAGAGGAATAGGAGGAAGTAGTGGAATGAAAGGAGATAAAGAAGAAGAAGTGGAAGAAGGAGAATGGGAGGAGGGAGAAGAGGGGGCAGAAGGAGAAGAAGAGGAAGAACAAGTGGAAGAACGAGAAGAAAAGGAAGAAGTGCCAGTGCAAGAAGGAGAACAATAGGAAGAAGAAGAAGAAGTGGAAGAATAAGAAAAAGAGGAGGAAGAAGAAGCAATGGAAGGAAAGGGGAATGAAAAAGAAGTGGAACAAGGAGGAGAAGAAGAAGGGGAGGAAGAAGAAGTAGTGTAGGCAGACGAAGGGCAAGAAGGAGAAGAGAGGGAAGGAGAATAACAAGTGGATGTAGTAGAGGTGGAAGAAGGTGAACAAGAGGAAGAAGAAGAAGTAGTTGAAGGAGAGGGGATGATGGAGAAGAAGTGGAAGAAGGAGAACAAGAGGTAGAAATGCATGTGGAAGCAGAAGAAGTAGAAAAAGAGGGATATGACGAAGGAAAGCAAGAAGAAAAAGGAGATGAAGAGGAAGAAAAGAAAGGAAAGGAGAGGATGAAGAAGAAGTGGAAGAAAGAGAACACGAGGAGGCAGGAGAAGTGGAAGAAAGATAAGAAGAGGAAGAAGAAGGAGAGTAACTAGAAGAAGTGGAAGAAGGAGAAGAAAAGGAAGAAGAAGAAGATGTGGAAAGTGAAGAAGTTGAAGAAGTTGAACAAGAGGAGGAAGAAGAAGTAGTGGAAGGAGGTCAGACGAAGAAGAAGAATTGGAACAAGGAGAAAAGGAGGAAGAAGGGGAAGGGAAGAGAAGAAGAAGCAGCAGAAGTGGAATCTGGAGGAGACTAGGAAGAAGAAGAAGGAGTGTAAGCATAAGATTTGGGGGAAGGAGAAGAAGAGGAAGAGCAACAATGGGAAGCAACAGAAGTGGGGGTTGGAGGAAAAGAGGAAGGAGAAGACGGAAAGGAAAGAAGAAGAAGTAGTGGAAGGAGAAGAAATGGAAGAAGAGGAAGCAGAAGAAGTGTAAGCAGAAGAAGCGAAAGAAGGAGACAAAAATGAAGAAGAACAACAAGTAGAAGAAGTGGTAGAAGGAGAGAATAAGAGAAATAGGAGGAAGTAGTGGAGTGAAAGGAGATGAAGAAGAAGAAGTGGAAGAGGGAGAACGGGAGGAGGGAGAAGAGGAAGAAGAAGAAGTGGAAGAACGAGAAGAAAAGGAAGAAGTGCAAGTGGAAGAAGGAGAACAATAGGAAGAAGAAGAAGAAGTGGGGGAATGAGAAAAAAGAGGAGGAAGAAGAAGCAATGGAAGGAAAGGGGATGAGGAAGAAGTAGAACAAGGAGGAGAAGAAGAAGGGGAGGAAGAACAAGTACCGTAGGCAGAAGAAGGGCAAGAAGGAGAAGAGATGGAAGAAGAAGAACAAATGGATGTAGTAGAGGTGGAATAAGCCGAATAAGAGGAAGAAGAAGAAGTGGTTGAAGGAGTGGGGATGATGGAGAAGAAGTGGATGAAGGAGAACAAGAGGTAGAAATCCAAGTGGAAGCAGAAGAAGGAGAAAAAGAGGGATATGACGAAGCAAAGGAAGAAGAAGAAGGAGATGGAGAGGAAGAAAAGAAAGGAAATGAGAGGATGAAGAAGAAGTGGAAGAAAGAGAAGGGGAGGAGGCAAGAGAAGTGGAAGAAAGATAAGAAGAGGAAGAAGAAGGAGAGTAACTAGAAGAAGTGGAAGGAAGAGAGGAAACGGAAGAAGAAGAAGGTGAACAAGAGGAGGAAGAAGAAGTAGTGGAAGGATTTAGGGTTTAGGGTAGAAGAAGAAGATGTGGAAAGTGAAGAAGTTGAAGAAGGTGAACAAGAGGAGGAAGAAGAAGTAGTGGAAGGAGGTGAGATGAAGAAGAAGAATTGGAACAAGGAGAAATGAAGGAAAAGGAAGAAAGAGGGAAGGGAAGGGAAGGCAAGAAGAAGCAGAAGAAATGGAACCTGGAGGAGAAGACGAAGAAGAAGAAGAAGTGTAAGCATAAGATTTGGGGGAAGGAGAAGAAGAGGAAGAAAAACAATAGGAAGCAACAGAAGTGGGGGATGGAGAAAAAGAGGAAGGAGAAGACGGAAAGGAAAGAAGAAGAAGTTTTGGACAGAGAAGAAATGGAAGAAGAGGAAGACGAAGAAGTGTAAGCAGAAGAAGCAGAAGAAGGAGACAAAAATGAAGAAGAACAACAAGTAGAAGTAGAAGAAGTGGTAGAAGGAGAGAATAAGATGAATACGAGGAAGTAGTGGAATGAAAGGAGATGAAGAAGAAGAAGTGGAAGAAGGAGAATGGGAGGAGGAAGAAGAGGTGGCCGAAGGAGAAGAAGAGGAAGAAGAAGAAGTGGAAGAATGAGAAGAAAAGGAAGAAGTGCAAGTGGAAGAAGGAGAACAATAGGAAGAAGAAGAAGAAGTGGAGGAATGAGAAAAAGAGGAGGAAGAAAAAGCAATGGAAGGAAAGGGGATGAAGAAGAAGTGGAACAAGGAGGAGAAGAAGAAGGGGAGGAAGAAGAAGTAGTGTAGGCAGAAGAAGGGCAAGAAGGAGAAGAGAGGGAAGAAGAAGAACAAGTGGATGTAGTAGAGGTGGAAGAAGGTGAACAAGAGGAAGAAGAAGAAGTAGTTGAAGGAGTGGGGATGATGGAGAAGAAGTGGAAGAAGGAGAACAAGAGGTAGAAATGCAAGTGGAAGCAGAAGAAGGAGAAAAAGAGGGATATGACGAAGCAAAGGAAGAAGAAGGAGATGAAGAGGAAGAAAAGAAAGGAAAGGACAGGATGAAGAAGACGTGGAAGAAAGAGAACAAGAGGAGACAGGAGAAGTGGAAGAAGAAGGAGAGTAACTAGAAGAAGTGGAAGAAGGAGAAGAAAAGGAAGAAGAAGAACATGTGGAAAGTGAAGAAGTTGAAGACGGTGAACAAGAGGAGGAAGAAGAAGTAGTGGAAGAAGGTGAGATGAAGAAGAAGAATTGGAACAAGGAGAAAAGGAGGAAAAGGAAGAAGGAGGGGAAGGGAAGGGACAAAGAAGCAGAAGAAGTGGATCTGGAGGAGATGAGGAAGAAGAAGAACAAGTGTAAGCATAAGATTTGGGGGAAGGAGAAGAAGAGGAATAGCAACAATGGGAAGCAACAGAAGTGGGGGATGGAGAAAAAGAGGAAGGAGAAGACGAAAAGGAAAGAAGAAGAAGTTATGGAAGGAGAAGAAATGGAAGAAGAGGAAGAAGAAGAAGTGTAAGCAGAAGAAGTAGAAGAAGGAGACGAAAATGAAGAAGAACAACAAGTAGAAGTAGAAGAAGTGGTAGAAGTAGTGCAATGAAAGGAGATAAAAAAGAAGAAGTGGAAGAAGGAGAACGGGAGGAGGGAGAAGAGGTGGCAGAAGGAGAAGAGGAGGAGGAAGAAGAAGTGGAAGAACGAGAAGAAAAGGAAGAAGTACAAGTGGAAGAAGGAGAACAATAGGAAGAAGAAGAAGAAGTGGAAGAATGAGAAAAAGAGGAGGAAAAAGAAGCAATGAAAGGAAAGGGGTTGAAGAAGAAGTGGAACAAGGAGGAGAAGAAAAAGGGGAGGAAGAAGAAGTAGTGTAGGCAGAAGAAGGGCAAGAAGGAGAAGAGAGGGAAGAAGAAGAACAAATGGATGTAGTGGAAGTGGAAGAAGGTGAACAAGAGGAAGAAGAAGAAGTAGTTGAAGGAGTGGGGATGATGGAGAAGAAGTGGAAGAAGGAGAACAAGAGGTAGAAATGCAAGTGGAAGCAGAAGAAGCAGAAAAAGAGGGATATGACGAAGGAAAGGAAGAAGAAGAAGGAGATGAAGAGAAAGAAACGAAAGGAAAGGAGAGGATGAAGAAGAAGTGGAAGAAAGAGAACAAGAGGAGGCAGGAGAAGTGGAAGAAAGATAAGAAGAGGAAGAAGAAAGAGAGTAACTAGAAGAAGTGGAAGAAGGAGAAGAAAAGGAAGAAGAAGAAGATGTGGAAAGTGAAGAAGGTGAACAAGAGGAGGAAGAAGAAGTAGTGGAAGGAGGTGAGATGAAGAAGAAGAATTGGAACAAGGAGAAAAGGAGGAAAAGGAAGAAGGAGGGGAAGGGAAGGGAAGGGAAAAAGAAGCAGAAGAAGTGGAAGCTGGAGGAGAAAAGGAGGAAGAAGAAGAAGTGTAAGCATAAGATTTGGGGGAAGGTGATGTGAATGCCGAAGACAATGATTTTTCATTTTTTGTAACGTTTCATTAATTTAGGAATTAATGTAACATGCAATTAATCATATGTGATAATTGCGTGATAATGGAGTATTTAATTTTTCTTTTGGGAATTATGATTTTGAACAGCCACCTAATTCTATAAATAGGGGTTGAATTGTACTCAAGGACAACCATTGAATTAGTGAAATTATATTTGGGTTTTACCCTTTTGTGAGAGATGAATTTCTCTTTAGAACTTATCAAGGAATTTTTTTCTTGTGGCGTTCTGCTAGACTTATGAAGGGTAAATCACTACCCTTGTGGTGTCATATGACTTATCTTCCATTCTTGGAAGTGGCGTTACTTATCCCTTCGTTAAACCATTTTCATCCTTTCCATTTTCTTGTTTACCGAATTCTCATTGTTTTGTTAACTTATTATCTTCCAACCTAGATAGATCCGCAAAACGAATCCAACCCCTTTGGATTTATATCAGTTGGTATCAGAGCTTCGGCTGTAGGTTTGGAACTATGGTGGATATTTTTTATACAAGGTGTTTAATCGAAGGTCATTTGTGTTTATTTGCAGTTGATGAAGAAAGTTATAGCAATGTGGTGAGCGAAAGATTGGTGAATAAACTTAACTTACCAACGAGTCTTCATCCTAGGCAAACTAAGTTTAGATTCACTATTGGAAAATATGTGGAGGAAGTGACATGCGATATTGCTCCCATGGACTCATGTCATTTTCTTTTAGGGAGACCTTGGTTGCAAGGTAAAAGGATAAATTCTGAAAGACTTTCAGTTTCTTTGGTGCATGAAGGACGCAAACTTAATTTGAAATTTTTGACACCAAGTGAAGTTTGTGATAATCAACATAAGTTGAAGGAGAAAATAGGAAAAGAAAGAGAAGAAAAGAGAAAAATAGAAAAAGAAAAGAGTGAAGAGGAAGAGAGAGAAAAGGAAAGAGAAAGAGAGAAAAAGAACGTTAAAATAAAAACTGCTAATGATTTTTCTTCTTTTATTGGTATTTTGAATGCACAGGACCATGAGAATACAACCCACAAATTGCCATATTTGAGGAAGAAAAATGTGGATATCCCTTTTCCAAAGTCATTGTACATTCAGTACATTGTTGAGGTTAAAACTCCTGAAGAAAATGCACAAGTCTATTTTAAAAGAAAAATTCCTCTTGATTCTAAGGTTTGGAAACCAAAAAGGAAAACTTCTTTGATGCATGAATTTTTACAAGTTACATTTGATCCTGGAGGTTGATTTTGTTTATTTTAAATTATAAGTGAATAAAATTGATAGGAAAATAAAGTCATAGATTCGAGGACAAATCTTTTCGAAGAAGGAGGGAATGATGTGAATGCCGAAGACAATGATTTTTCATTTTTTGTAACGTTTCATTAATTTAGGAATTAATGTAACATGTAATTAATCATATGTGATAATTGCGTGATAATGGAGTATTTAATTTTTCTTTTGGGAATTATGATTTTGAACAGCCACCTAATTCTATAAATAGGGGTTGAATTGTACTCAAAGGACAACCATTGAATTAGTGAAATTATATTTGGGTTTTACCCTTTTGTGAGAGATGAATTTCTCTTTAGAACTTATCAAGGAATTTTTTTCTTGTGGCGTTCTGCTAGAGTTATGAAGGGTAAATCACTACCCTTGTGGTGTCATATGACTTATCTTCCATTCTTGGAAGTGGTGTGACTTATCCCTTCGTTAAACCATTTTCATCTTTTCCATTTTCTTGTTTACCCAATTCTCATTGTTTTGTTAACTTATTATCTTCCAACCTAGATAGATCCGCAAAACGAATCCAACACCTTTGGATTTATATCAAAAGGAGAAGAAGAGGAAGAGCAGCAATGGGAAGCAACAGAAGTGCGGGATGGAGAAAAAGAGGAAGGAGAAGATGGAAAGGAAAGAAGAAGAAGCTGTGGAAGGAGAAGAAATGGAAGAAGAGGAAGAAGAAGAAGTGTAAGCAGAAGAAGCGAAAGAAGGAGACGAAAATGAAGAAGAACAACAAGTAGAAGTAGAAGAAGTGGTAGAAGGAGAGAATAAGAGGAATAGGAGGAAGTAGTGGAATGAAAGGAGATGAAGAAGAAGAAGTGGAAGAAAGAGAATGGGAGGAGGGAGAAAAGGTGGCAGAAGGAGAAGAAGAGGAAGAAGAAGAAGTGGAAGAACGAGAAGAAAAAGAAGAAGTGCAAGTGGAAGATGAAGAACAATAAGAAGAAGAAGAAGAAGTGGAAGAATGAGAAAAAGAGGAGGAAGAAGAAGCAATGGAAGGAAAGGGGATGAAGAAGAAGTGGAACAAGGAGGAGAAGAAGAAGGGGAGGAAGAAGAAGTAGTGTAGGCAGAAGAAAGGCAAGAAGGAGAAGAGAGGGAAGAAGAAGAACAAGTGGATGTAGTAGAAATGGAAGAAGGTGAACAAGAGGAAGAAGAAGAAGTAGTTGAAGGAGTGGGGATGATGGAGAAGAAGTGGAAGAAGAAGAACAAGAGGTAGAAATGCAAGTGGAAGCAGAAGAAGGAGAAAAAGAGGGATATGACGAAGGAAAGGAAGAAGAAGAAGGAGATGAAGAGGAAGAAAAGAAAGGAAAGGAGAGGATGAAGAAGAAGTGGAAGAAAGAGAACAAGAAGAGGCAGAAGAAGTGGAAGAAAGATATGAAGTGGAAGATCAAGAAGAGTAACTAGAAGAACTGGAAGAGGGAGAAGAAAAGGAAGAACAAAAAGATGTGGAAAGTGAAGAAGGTGAACAAAAGGTGGAAGAAGAAGTAGTGGAAGGAAGTGAGATGAAGAAGAAGAATTGGAACAAGGAGAAAAGGAGGAAAAGGAAGAAGGACAGGAAGGGAGGGGAAGGGAAGAAGAAGCAGAAGAAGTGGAATCTGGAGGAGAAGAAGAAGAAGTGTAAGCATAAGATTTGGGGGAGGGAGAAGAAGAGGAAGAGCAACAATGGGAAGCAATAGAAGTGGGGTATGGAGAAAAAGAGGAAGGAGAAGACGGAAAGGAAAGAAGAACAAGTTGTGGAAGGAGAAGAAATGGAAGAAGAGGAAGAAGAAGAAGTGTGAGCAGAAGAAGCAGAAGAAGGAGACGAAAATGAAGAAGAACAACAAGTAGAAGTAGAAGAAATGGTAGAACGAGAGACTAAGAGGAATAGGAGGAAGTAATGGAATGAAAGGAGCTGAAGAAGAAGAAGTGGAAGAAGGAGAACGGGAGGAGGAAGAAGAGGTGTGAGAAGGAGAAGAAGAGGAAGAAGAGGTGTGAGAAGGAGAAGAAGAGGAAGAAGAAGAACTGGAAGAACGAGAAGAAAAGGAAGAAGTGCAAGTCGAAGAAGGACAGCAATAGGAAGAAGAAGAAGAAGTGGAAGAATGAGCAAAATAGGAGGAAGAAGAAGCAATGGAAGGAAAGGGGATGAAGAAGAAGTGGAATAAGAAGGAGAAGAAGAAGGGGAGGAAGAAGAAGTAGTGTAGGCAGTAGAAGGGCAAGAAGGAGAAGAGGAACAAGTGGATTTAATAGAGGTGGAAGAAGGTGAATATGAGGAAGAAGAAGAAGTAGTTAAAGGAGTGGGGATGATGGAGAAGAAGTGGATGAAGGAGAACAAGAGGTACAAATGCAAGTGGAAGCAGAAGAAGGAGAAAAAGACTGATATGACGAAGGAAAGGAAGAAGAAGAAGGAGATGAAGAGGAATAAAAGAAAGGAAAGGAGAGGATGAAGAAGAAGTGGAAGAAAGAGAACAAGAGGAGGCAGGAGAAGTGGAAGAAAGATAAGAAGAGGAAGAAGAAGGAGAAGAAAAGGAAGAAGAAGAAGATGTGGAAAGTGAAGAACTTAAAGAAGGTGAACAAGAGGAGGAAGAAGAAGTAGTGGAAGGAGGTGACATGAAGAAGAAGAATTGGAACAAGGAGATAGGAGGAAAAGGAAGAAGGAGGGGAAGGGAAGGGAAGAAGAAGCAGAAGAAGTGGAATCTGGAGGAGAAGAGAAAGAAGAAGAAGAAGTGTAAGCATAAGATATGGTAGAAGGAGAAGAAGAGGAAGAGCAACAATGGGAAGCAACAGAAGTCGGGGATGGAGAAAAAGAGGAAGGAGAAGACGAAAAGTAAAGAAGAAGAAGTTACGGAAGGATAAGAAACGGAAGAAGAAGAAAAAGAAGAAGTGTAACCAGAAGAAGCGAAAGAAGGAGACAAAAATGAAGAAGAACAACAAGTAGAAGTAGAAGAAGTGGTTGAAGGAGAGAATAAGAGGAATAGCAGGAAGTAGTAGAATGAAAGGAGATGAAGAAGAAGAAGTGGAAGAAGCAGAACGGGAGGAGGGAGAAGAGGTGGCAGAAGGAGAAGAAGAGGAAGAAGAAGAAGTGGAAGAACGAGAAGAAAAGGAAGAAGTGCAAGTGGAAGAAGAAGAACAATAGGAAGAAGAAGAAGATGTGGAAGAATGAGAAAAAGAGGAGGAAGAAGAAGCAATGGAGGGAAAGCGGATGAAGAAGAAGTGGAACAAGGAGGAGAAGAAGAAGGGGAGGAAGAAGAAGTAGTGTAGGCAGAAGAAGGGCAAGAAGGAGAAGAAGGGAACAAGAAGAACAGGTGGATGTAGTAGAAGTGGAACAAGGTGAACAAAGGAAGAAGAAGAAGTAGTTGAAGGAGTGGGGATGGTGGAGAAGAAGTGGAAGAAGGAGAACAAGAGGTAGAAATGCAAGTGGAAGCAGAAGAAGAAGAGAAAGAGGGATATGTTGAAGGAAAGGAAGAAGAAGAAGGAGATCAAAACGAAGAAAAGAAAGGAAAAGAGAGGATGAAGAGGAAGTGGAAGATAGAGAAGAAGAGGAGGCAGGAGAAGTGGAAGAAAGATAAGAAGAGGAAGAAGAAGAAGTGGAAGAATGAGAAGAAAAGGAAGAAGTGCAAGTGGATGAAGAAGAACAATACGAAGAAGAAGAAGAAGTGGAAGAATGAGAAAAAGAGGAGGAAGAAGAAGCAATGGAAGGAAAGGGGATGAAGAAGAAGTGGAACAAGGAGGAGAAGAAGCAGGGGAGGAAGAAGAAGTAGTGTAGGCAGAAGAAGGGAAGAAGGACAAGAGAAGGAAGAAGAAGAACAAGTGGATGTAGTAGAAGTGGAAGAAGGTGAACAAGAGGAAGAAGAAGAAGTAGTTGAAGGAGTGGGGATGATGGAGAAGAAGTGGAAGAGGGAGAACAAGAGGTAGAAATGCAAGTTGAAGCAGAAGAAGGAGAAAAAGAGGGATATGACGAAGGAAAGGAAGAAGAAGAAGGAGATGAAGAGGAAGAAAAGAAAGGAAAGGAGTGGATGAAGAAGTGGAAGAAAGATAAGAAGAGGAAGAAGAAGGAGAGTAACTAGAATAAGTGGAAGAAGGAGAAGAAAAGGAACAAGAAGATGTGGAAAATGAAGAAGGTGAACAAGAGGAGAAGAAGTAGTGGAAGGAGGTGAGATGAAGAAGAAGAATTGGAACAAGGATAAAAGGAGGAAAAGGAAGAAGGAGGGGAAGGGAAGGGAAGAAGAAGCGGAAGAAGTGGAATCTGGAGGAGAAGAGGAAGAAGAAGAAGAAGTGTAAGCATAAGATTTGGGGGAAGGAGAAGAAGAGGAAGAGCAACAATGGGAAGCAACAGAAGTGGGGGATGGAGAAAAAGAGGAAGGAGAAGACGGAAAGGAAAGAAGAAGAAGTTGTGGAAGGAGAAGAAATGGAAGAAGAGGAAGAAGAAGAAGTGTAAGCAGAAGATGCGGACGAAGGAGACAAAAATGAAGAAGAACAACAAGTAGGAGTAGAAGAAGTGGTAGAAGGAGGGAATAAGAGGAATAGGAGGAAGTGCTGGAATGAAAGGAGATGAAGAAGAAGAAGTGGAAGAAGGAGAACGGGAGGAGGAAAAAGAGGTGGCAGAAGGAGAAGAAGTGGAAGAAGAAGATGTGGAAGAACGAGAAAAAGAGGAGGAAGAAGAAGCAATGGAAGGAAAAGGGATAAAGAAGAAATGGAACAACGAGGAGAAGAAGAATGGGAGGAAGAAGGTGTAGTGTAGGCAGAAGAAGGGCAAGAAGGAGAAGAGAGGGAAGAAGAAGAAGTGGATGTAGTAGAAGTGGAAGAAGGTGAACAAGATGAAGAAGAAGTAGTTGAAAGAGTGGGGATGATGGAGAAGAAGTGGAAGAAGGAGAACAAGAGGTAGAAATGCAAGCGGAAGAAGAAGAAGGAGAAAAAGAGGGATATGACGAAGGAAAGGAAGAAGAAGAAGGAGATGAAGTGGAAGAAAAGAAAGGAAAGGAGAGGATGAAGAAGAAGTGGAGGAAAGAGAACAAGAGGAGGCAGGAGAAGTGGAAGAAAGATAAGAAGAGGAAGAAGAAGGAGAGTAACTAGAAGAAGTGGAAGAAGGAGAAGAAAAGGAAGAAGAAGAAGATGTGGAAAGTGAAGAAGTTGAAGAAGGTGAACAAGAGGGGGAAGAAGAAGTAGTGCAAGGAGGTCACATGAAGAAGAAGAATTGGAACAAAGAGAAAAGGAGGAAAAGGAAGAAGGAGGGGAAGGCAAGGGAAGAAGAAGTAGAAGAAGTGGAATCTAAAGGAGAAGAGGAAGAAGAAGAAGAAGTGTAAGCATAAGATTTGGGGGAAGGAGAAGAGGAGGAAGAGCAACAATGGGAAGCAACAGAAGTGGGGGATGGAGAAAAAGAGGAAGGAGAAGACGGAATGGAAAGAAGAAGAAGTTGTGGACAGAGAATAAATGGAAGAAGAGGAAGAAGAAGAAGTGTAAGCGGAAGAAGCGGAAGAAGGAGATGAAAATGAAGAAGAACGACAAGTAGAAAAAGTGGTAGAAGGAGAGAATAAGAGGAATAGGAGGAAGTAGTGGAATCAAAGGAGATGAAGAAGAAGAAGTGGAAGAAGGAGAACGGAAGAATGAGAAAAGAGAAGGAAGAAGAAGCAGTGGAAGAAGTGGAAGAACGAGAAGAAGTAGTTGAAGGAGTGGGGATGGTGGAGAAGAAATGGAAGAAGGAGAACAAGATGTAGAAATGCAAGTGGAACAGAAGACGGAGAAAAAAAGGGATATGACGAAGGAAAGGAAGAAGAAGAAGGAGATGAAGAGGAAGAAAAGAAAGCAAAGTAGAGGATGAAAAAGAAGTGGAACAAAGAGAAGAAGAGGAGGCAGGAGAAGTGGAAGAAAGATAAGAAGAGGAAGAAGAAGGAGAGTAACTAGAAGTAGTGGAAGAAGGAGAAGAAAAGGAAGAAGAAGAAGATGTGGAAAGTGAAGAAGGTGAACAAGAGGAGGAAGGAGGTGAGATGAAGAAGAAGAATTCGAACAAGGAGAAAAGGAGGAAAAGGAAGAAGGAGGGGAAGGGAAGGGAAGAAGAAGCAGAAGAAGTGGAATCTGGAGGAGAAGAGGAAGAAGAAGAAGAATTGTAAGTATAAGATTTCGGGGAAGGAGAAGAAAAGGAAGAGCAACAATGGGAAGCAATATAAGTGGGGTTGGAGCAAAAGAGGAAGGAGAAGACGGAAAAGAAAGAAGAAGAAGTTGTGGAAGGAGAAGAAATGGAAGAAGAGGAAGAAGAAGAAGTGTAAGGAGAAGAAGCGGATGAAGGAGGCAAAAATGAAGAAGAACAACAAGTAGAAGTAGAAGAAGTGGTAGAAGGAGAGAATAAGAGGAATAGGAGGAAGTAGTGGAGTGAAAGGAGATGAAGAACAAGAAGTTGAAGAAGGAGAACGGGAGGAGGAAGAAGAGGTGGCAAAAGGAGAAGAATAGGAAGAACAAGTGGAAGAACAAGAAGAAAAAGGAACAAGTGCAAGTGGAAGAACGAGAACAATAGGAAGAAGAAGAAGAAGGGGAAGAATGAGAAAAAGAGGAGGAAGAAGAAGCAATGCAAGGAAAGGGGATGAAGAAGAAGTGGAACAAGGAGGAGAAGAAGAAGGGGAGGAAGAAGAAGTAGTGTAGGCAGAAGAAGGGCAAGAAGAAGAACAAATGGATCTAGCAGAAGAGGAAGAAGGTGAACAAGAGGAAAAAGAAGAAGTAGTTGAAGGAGTGGGGATGATGGAGAAGAAGTGGAAGAAGATGAACAAGAGGTAGAAATGCAAGTGGAAGCAGAAGAAGGAGAAAAAGAGGGATATGACGAAGGAAAGGAAGAAGAAGAAGGAGATGAAGAGGAAGAAAAGAAAGGAAAGGAGAGGATGAAGAAGAAGTGGAAGAAAGAGAACAAGAGAAGGCAGGAGAAGTGGAAGAAAGATAAGAAGAGGAAGAAGAAGAAGAGTAACTATAAGAAGTGGAAGAAGGAGAAGAAAAGGAAGAAGAAGAAGATGTGGAAAGTGAAGAAGGTGAACAAGAGGAGGAAGAAGAAGTAGTGGAAGGAGGTGAGATGAAGACGAAGAATTGGAACAAGGAGAAAAGGAGGAAAAGGAAGAAGGAGGGGAAGGGAAGGGAAGAAGAAGCAGAAGAAGTGGAATCTGGAGGAGAAGAGGAAGAAGAAGAAGAAGTGTAAGCATAAGATTTGGGGGAAGGAGAAGAAGGGGAAGAGCAACAACGGGAAGCAACAGAAGTGGGGGATGGAGAAGAAGAGGAAGGAAAAGACGGAAAGGAAAGAAGAAGAAGTTGTGGAAGGAGAAGAAATCGAAGAAGAGGAAGAAGAAGAAGTTTGAGCAGAAGAAGCGGAAGAAGGAGACGAAAATGAAGAAGAACAACAAGTAGAAGTAGAAGAAGTGGTAGAAGGAGAGAATAAGAGGAATAAGAGGAAGTAGTGGAATGAAAGGAGATGAATTAGAAGAAGTGGAAAAAGGAGAACGGGAGGAGCAAGAAGAGGTGGCAGAAGGAGAAGAAGAGGAAGAAGAAGAAGTGGAAGAACGAGAAGAAAAGGAAGAAGTGCAAGTGGAAGAAGGAGAACAATAGGAAGAACAAGAAGAATTGGAAGAATGAGAAAAAGAGGAGGAAGAAGAAGCAATGGAAGGAAAGCGGATGAAGAAGAAGTAGAACAAGGAGGAGAAGAAGAAGGGGAGGAAGAAGAAGTAGTGTAGGCAGAAGAAGGGCAAGAAGGAGAAGAGAGGGAAGAAGAAGAACAAGTGGATGTAGTAGAAGTGGAAGAAGGTGAACAAGAGGAAGAAGAAGAAGTGGTTGAAGGAGTAGGGATGATGGAGAAGAAGTGGAAGAAGGAGAACAAGACGTAGAAATGCAAGTGGAAGCAAAAGAAGGAGAAAAAGAGGGATATGACAAAGGAAAGGAAGAAGAAGAAGGAGATGAAGAGAAAGAAAAGAAAGGAAAGGAGAGGATGAAGAAGAAGTGGAAGAAAGAGAACAAGAGGAGGCAGGAGAAGTGGAAGAAAGATAAGAAGAGGAAGAAGAAGGAGAGCAACTAAAAGAAATGGAAGAAGGAGAAGAAAGGGAAGAAGAAGAAGATGTGGAAAGTGAAGAAGTTGAAGAAGGTGAACAAGAAGAGGAAGAAGAAGTAGTAGAAGGAGGTGAGATGAACAAGAAGAATTGGAACAAGGAGAAAAGGAGGAAAAGGAAGAAGGAGGGGAAGGAAAGGGAAGAAGAAGCAGAAGAAGTGAATCTGGAGGAGAAGAAGAAGAAGAAGAAGAAGTGTAAGCATAAGATTTGGGGGAAGGAGAAGAAGAGGAAGACCAACAATAAGAAGCAACAGAAGTGGGGGACGGAGAAAAAGAGGAAGGAGAAAACGGAAAGGATAGAAGAAAAATGAAGAAGAAGGAGAATAAGAAGAAGAGGTGTAGGCTGAAGAAGGGCAAGAAGGAGAAGAGAAGGAAGAAGAGACAAGTGGATGTAGTAGAAGTGGAAGAAGGTGAACAAGAGGAAGAAGAAGTAGTTGAAGGAGTGGGAATGATGGAGAAGAAGTGGAAGAAGGAGAAAAAGAGGTAGAAATGCAAGTGGAAGCAGAAGAAGGAGAAAAAGAGGGATATGACGAAGGAAAGGAAGAAGAGGAATGAGATGAACAGGAAGAAAAGAAAGGAAAGGAGAGGATGAAGAAGAAGTGGAAGAAAGAGAACAAGAGGAGGCAGGAGAAGTGGAAGAAAGATAAGAAGAGGAAGAAGAAGAAGATGTGGAAAGTGAAGAAGTTGAAGAAGGTGAACAAGAGGAGGAAGAAAAAGAATTTGAAGGAGGTGAGATGAAGAAGAAGAATTGGAACAAGGAGAAAAGGAGGAAAAGGAAGAAGGAGGGGAAGCGAAGGGAAGAAGAAGCAGAAGAAGTGGAATCTGGAGGAGAAGAAGAAAAAGAAGAAGAAGTGTAAGCATAAGACTTGGGGGAAGGAGAAGAAGAGGAAGAGCAACAATGGGAAGCAACAGAAAAAGTTGTGGACGGAGAAGAAATGGAAGAAGAAGAAGTGTAAGTAGAAGAAGCAGAAGAAGGAGACGAAAATGAAGAAGAACAACAAGTAGAAGTAGAAGAAGTTGTAGAAGGAGAGAATAAGAGGAATAGGAGGAAGTAGTGGAATAAAAGGAGATGAAGAAGAAGAAGTGGAAGAAGGAGAACGGGAGGAGGGCGAAGAGGTGGCAGAAGGAGAAGAAGAGGAAGAACAAGAAGTGGGTGAACGAGAAGAAAAGGAAGAAATGCAAGTGGAAGAAGGAGAACAATAGGAAGAAGAAGAAGAAGTGGAAGAATGAGAAAAAGAGGAGGAAGAAGAAGCAATTGAAGGAAAAAGGATGAAAAAGAAGTGGAACAAGGAGAAGAAGAAGGGGAGAAAGAAAAAGTAGTGTAGGCAGAAGACGGGCAAGAAGGAGAAGAGAGGGAAGAAGAAGAACAAGTGGATGTAGTAGAAGTGGAAGAAGGTGAACAAGAGGAGGAAGAAGAAGTAGTTGAAGGAGTGGGGATGATGGAGAAGAAGTGGAAGAAGGAGAACAAGAGGTAGAAATGCAAGTGGAAGCAGAAGAAGGAGAAAAAGAGGGATATGACGAAGGAAAGGAAGAAAAAGAAGGAGATGAAGAGGAAGAAAAGAAAGGAAAGGAGAGGATGAAGAAGAAGTGGAAGAAAGAGAACAAGAGAAGGCAGGAGAAGTGGAAGAAAGATAAGAAGAGGAAGAACAAGAAGAGTAACTATAAGAAGTGGAAGAAGGAGAAGAAAAGGAAGAAGAAGAAGATGTGGAAAGTGAAGAAGGTGAACCAGAGCAGGAAGAAGAAGTAGTGGAAGGAAGTGAGATGAAGAAGAAGAATTGTAACAAGGAGAAAAGGAGGAAAAGGAAGAAGGAGGGGAAGGGAAGGGAAGAAGAAGCAGAAGAAGTGGAATCTGGAGGAGAAGAGGAGGAAGAAGAAGAAGTGTAAGCATAAAATTTGGGGGAAGGAGAAGAAGAGGAAGAGCAACAATGGGAAGCAACAGTGGCATCATATGACTTATGTTTCATCCTTCGTTAAACCATTTTCATCCTTTCCATTTTCTTGTTTACCCAATTCTCATTGTTTTGTTAACTTATTACTTTCCAACCTAGATATATCCGCAAAATGAATCCAACCCCTCTGGATTTCTATCAGTTACTCTCCTTCTTCTTCCTCTTCTTATCTTTCTTCCACTTCTCCTGCCTCCTCTTGTTCTTTTTCTTCCACTTATTCTTCATCCTCTCCTTTCCTTTCTTTTCTACCTCTTCATCTCCTTCTTCTTCTTCCTTTCCTTCGTCATATCCCTCTTTTTCTCCTTCTTCTAATTCCACTTGCATCTCTGCCTCTTGTTCTCCTTCTTCCACTTCTTCTCCATCATCCCCACTCCTTCAACTACTTCTTCTTCTTCCCCTTGTTCACCTTCTTCCACCTCTACTACATCCACTTGTTCTTCTTCTTCCCTCTCTTCTCCTTCTTGCCCTTCTTCTGCCTACACTACTTCTTCTTCCTCCCCTTCTTCTTCTCTTTCTTGTTCCACTTCTTCTTCATCCCCTTTCCTTCCATTGCTTCTTCTTCCTCCTCTTTTTCTCATTCTTCCACTTCTTCCTCTTCCTCCTATTGTTCTCCTTCTTCCACTTGCACTTCTTCCTTTTCTTCTTGTTCTTCCACTTCTTCTCCTTCTGCCACCTCTTCTCCCTCCTCCCGTTCTCCTTCTTCCACTTCTTCTTCTTCATCTCCTTTCATTCCACTACTTACTCCTATTCCTCTTATTATCTTCTTCTTCCTTTTCTTCTTGTTCTTCCACTTCTTCTCCTTCTGCCACCTCTTCTCCCTCCTCCCGTTCTCCTTCTTCCACTTCTTCTTCTTCATCTCCTTTCATTCCACTACTTACTCCTATTCCTCTTATTATCTTCTTCTTCCTTTTCTTCCTGTTCTTCCACTTCTTCTCCTTCTGCCACCTCTTCTCCCTCCTCCCGTTCTCCTTCTTCCACTTCTTCTTCTTCATCTCCTTTCATTCCACTACTTACTCCTATTCCTCTTATTATCTCCTTCTACCACTTCTTCTACTTCTACTTGTTGTTCTTCTTCATTTTCGTATCCTTCTTCCACTTCTTCTGCTGACATTTTTTCTTCTTCCGTTTCTTCTCCTTCCACAACTTCTTCTTCTTTCCTTTCCATCTTCTCCTTCCTCTTTTTCTCCATCCCCCACTTCTGTTGCTTCCCATTGTTGCTCTTCCTTCTCTTCTCCTTCCCCTAAATCTTATACTTACACTTCTCCTTCTTCTTCCTCTTCTCTTCCAGATTCCACTTCCTCTGCTTCTTCTTCCCTTCCCTTCCCCTGCTTCTTCCTTTTCCTCCTTTTCTCCTTGTTCCTTTTCCTTTCTCCTCTTGTTCACCCTCTTCACTTTCCACATCTTCTTCTTCTTCCTTTTCTTCTCCATCTTCCACTTCTTCTAGTTACTCTCCTTTTTCTTCCTCTTCTGATCTTTCTTCCACTTCTCCTGCGTCCTCTCCTTCTCTTTCGTCCACTTCTTCTTCATCTTCTCCTTTCCTTTCTTTTCTTCCTCTTCATCTTCTTCTTGTTCTTCTTTTCCTTCGTCATATCCCTATTCTTCTCCTTCTTCTGCTTCCACTTGCATTTCTACCTCTTGTTCTCCTTCTTCCACTTCTTCTCCATCATCCCCACTCCTTCAACTACTTCTTCTTCTTCCTCTTGTTCACCTTCTTCCACCTGTAGTACATCCACTTGTTCTTTTTCTTCCCTCTCTTCTCCTTCTTGCCCTTCTTCTGCCTACACTACTTCTTCTTCCTCCCCTTCTTCTTCTCTTTCTTGTTCCACTTCTTCTTCATCCCCTTTCCTTCCATTGCTTCTTCTTCCTCCTCTTTTTCTCATTCTTCCACTTCTTCCTCTTCCTCCTATTGTTCTCCTTCTTCCACTTACACTTCTTCCTTTTCTTCTCGTTCTTCCGCTTCTTCTTCTTCCACTTCTTCTCCTTCTGCCACCTCTTCTCCCTCCTCCTGTTCTCCTTCTTCCACTTCTTCTTCTTCATCTCCTTTCATTCCACTACTTACTCCTATTCCTCTTATTATCTCCTTCTACCACATCTTCTAATTCTACTTGTTGTTCTTCTTCATTTTCGTCTCCTTCTTCCACTTCTTCTGCTGACACTTTTTCTTCTTCTTCTTCTTCCGTTTCTTCTCCTTCCACAACTTCTTCTTCTTTCCTTTCCGTCTTCTCCTTCCTCTTTTTCTCCATCCCCCACTTCCGTTGCTTCCCATTGTTGCTCTTCCTCTTCTTCTCCTTCCCCCAAATCTTATACTTACACTTCTTCTTCTTCCTCTTCTCCTCCAGATTCCACTTCTTCTGCTTCTTCTTCCCTTCCCTCCTCCTCCTTCTTCCTTTTCCTCCTTTCCTCCTTGTTCCTTTTCCTTTCTCCTCCCTTTCACCCTCTTCACTTTCCACATCTTCTTCTTCTTCCTTTTCTTCTCCTTCTTCCACTTCTTCTAGTTACTCTCCTTTTTCTTCCTCTTCTGACCTTTCTGCCACTTCTCCTGCCTCCTCTTTTTCTCTTTCTTCCACTTCTTCTTCATCCTCTCCTTTCCTTTCTTTTCTTCGTCTTCATCTCCTTCTTCTTCTTCCTTTCCTTCGTCGTATCCCTCTTCTTCTCATTCTTCTGCTTCCACTTGCATTTCTACCTGTTGTTCTCCTTCTTCCACTTCTTCTCCATCATCCGCACTCCTTCCATTACTTCTTCTTCATCCTCTTGTTCACTTTCTTCCACCTCTACTACATTCCCTTGTTCTTCTTCTTCCCTCTCTTCTCCTTCTTGCCCTTCTTCTGCCTACACTACTTCTTCTTCCTCCCCTTCTTCTTCTCCTCCTTGTTCCCCTTCCTCTTTATCCCCTTTCCTTCCATTGCTTATTCTTTCTATTATTCTCCTTCTGGCACTTTCAATTCTTCCTTTCTTCTCGTTCTTCCACTTCTTCTTATTCCTCTTCTTCTCCTTTTGCCACCTCTTCTCCCTCCTCCCGTTCTCCCTCTTCCACTTCTTCTTCTTCAGCTCCTTTCATTCCACTACTTCCTCCTATTCCTCTTATTCTCTCCTTCTACCACTTCTTCTACTTCTACTTGTTGTTCTTCTTCATTTTCGTCTCCTTCTGCTTACACTTCTTCTTCTTCCTCTTCTTCCATTTCTTCTCCTTCCACAACTTCTTCTTCTTTCCTTCCGTCTTCTCCTTCCTCTTTTTCTCCATCCCCCACTTCTGTTGCTTCCCATTGTTGCTCTTCCTCTTCTTCTCCTTCCCCCAAATCTTATGCTTACACTTCTTCTTCTTCTTCCTCTTCTCCTCCAGATTCCACTTCTTCTGCTTCTTCTTCCCTTCCCTTCCCCTCCTTCTTCCTTTTCCTCCTGTTCTCCTTTTTTCAATTCATCTTCTTCATCTCACCTTTTTCCACTACTTCTTCTTCCTCCTCTTCTTCACCTTCTTCACTTTCCACATCTTCTTATTCTTCCTTTTCTTCTCCTTCTTCTACTTCTTCTACTTACTCTCCTTCTTCTTCCTCTTCTGATCTTTCTACCACTTCTCCTGTCTCCTCTTGTTCTCTTTCTTCCACTTCTTCTTCATCCTCTCCCTTCCTTTCTTGTCTACCTTTTCATCTCCTTCTTCTTCTTCCTTTCCTTCGTCATATCCCTCTTTTTCTGCTTCTTCTGCTTCCACTTGCATTTCTGCGTCTTGTTCTCCTTCTTCCACTTCTTCTCCATCATCCCCGCTGCTTCAACTACTTCTTCTTCTTCCTCTTGTGCACCTTGTTCCACCTCTACTACATCCACTTGTTCTTCTTCTTCCCTCTCTTATCCTTCATGCCCTTCTTCTGCCTACACTACTTCTTCTTAGTCCCCTTGTTCTTCTCCTCCTTGTTTCACTTTTTCTTCATCCCCTTTCCTTCCATTGCTTATTCTTCCTCCTCTTTTTCTCATTCTTCCACTTCTTCTTCTTCTTCCTATTGTTCTCATTCTTGCACTTTCAATTCTTCCTTTTCTTCTCGTTCTTCTACTTCTTCTTCCTCTTCTTCTCCTTCTGCCACCTCTTCTCCCTCCTCCCGTTCTCCTTCTTCCACTTCTTCTTCTTCAGCTCCTTTCATTCCACTACTTCCTCCTATTCCTCTTATTCTCTCCTTCTACCACTTCTTCTACTTCTACTTGTTGTTCTTCTTCATTTTCGTCTCTCTCTTCTGCTTACACTTCTTCTTCTTCCTCTTCTTCTTCCTTTTCTTCTCCTTCCACTACTTCTTCTTCGTCCTCTTCTTCACCTTCTTCACTATCCACGTCTTCTTCTTCTTCCTTTTCTTCTCCTTCTTCCACTTCCTCTAGTTACTCTCCTTCTTCTTCCTGTTCTTATCTTTCTTCCACTTCTCCTGCCTCCTCTTGTTCTCTTTCTTCCACTTCTTCTTCATCCTCTCCTTGCCTTTCTTGTCTTCTTTTTCATCTCCTTCTTCTTCTTCCTTTCCTTCCTCATATCCCCCTTTTTCTCCTTCTTCTGCTTCCACTTGCCTTTCTGCCTCTTGTTATCCTTCTTCCACTTCTTCTCCATCATCCCCATTGCTTCAACTACTTCTTCTTGTTCCTCTTGTGCACCTTCTTCCACCTCTACTACATCCACTTGTTCTTCTTCTTCCCTCTCTTCTCCTTCATGCCCTTCTTCTGCCTACACTACTTCTTCTTACTCCCTTTGTTCTTCTCCTCCTTATTGCACTTGTTCTTCATCCCCTTTCCTTCCATTGCTTCTTCTTTCTCCCCTTTTTCTCATTCTTCCACTTCTTCTTCTTCTTCCTAATGTTCTCCTTCTTCCACTAGCACTTCTTTCTTTTCTTCTCGTTCTTCCACTTCTTGTTCTTCCTCTTTTTCTCCTTCTGCCACCTCTTCTTCCTCTTCCCGCTCTCCTTCTTCCACTTCTTCTTCTTCATCTCCTTTCATTCCACTACTTACTCCTATTCCTCTTTGATGCATGCCTCCCTTGATCTTTTTCCTTGAGGTTCCAAGCACCATGAAATGGATGATGGAGGGGAAAGAAAATGGAGGTGGGGCGCCACTCTCAAAGAGATATAAGCCAAAGTGTTTAGGTTTGCCACAAGGGAAGGAACCCTTGATAAAAACCAACTAGGAAGAGGTTCCTCAAGAGAGAGGATCCTCAAGACCTTTTACTAAGAATGTGCTCACAAAGAGACTATTTTCATTCAACTTCAAAGGTGAAATTTTACAATGAGGGGGAATGAGTATATATAGCCCAATGGGAGAGCTTGGGCACACTTTTCTAGGCAATGTGGGACTTGGGCTTAATTAGGATTAAAACTAATTAACCCAAGTCTTAGGCCTTAAGTGAGGCACCTAAGTTCACCCCCTATGGGTGCAATTAGCATATCTTAATGTGAATGGGCTAGCCCAAAATCATGTCTTAACTTATGCACCCATTATAAGCTTACTCCTCCTTTTTAACTAAAGACACCTATACCTTATAAACTAAGAAGATGGCCGGAAATACATGGCCTTAAGGGAATTAAAAATACTTTCCTATTTATCTAATTAAAATAAAATATTTACAAGCTAAAAATAACGAAGACTATGGCTTCGAATCTTGAATGAGCTTTTGTCCATGCCATGCCTTCCTTGAGTCCTCCTAGCCGTGATGCATGCTAGGTGAGATTGCATCACTTCCCTTCCCCTCCTTCTTCCTTTTCTTCCTTTTCTCCTTGTTCCAATTCTTCTTCTTCATCCCCACTCCTTCAACTACTTCTTCTTCCTCCTCTTGTTCACTTTCCACATCTTCTTCTTCTTCCTTTTCTTCTCCTTCTTCCACTTCTTCTAGTTACTCTCCTTCTTCTTCCTCTTCTTATCTTTTTTCCACTTCTCCTACCTCCTCTTGTTCTTGTTCTTCCACTTCTTCTTCATCCTCTCCTTTCCTTTCTTTTCTTCCTCTTGATCTCCTTCTTCTTCTTCCTTTCCTTCGTCATATCCCTCTCTTTCTCCTTCTTTTTGCTTCCACTTTGATGCATGCCTCCCTTGATCTTTTTCTAGAGGTTTTCTTCTTTGGTGAAATGGTTTGTGGAGAGGTAAGAAGTGAGGTGGTTTTAGGCGCCACTTAAGGTAAGATAAGCCTAAGAGGGAAAGTTTGCCACAAGGGATGGAACCCTTGATCAAAACCTAAGGAATTCTCAAAGAGAGAAGGGTGGACACTAAGAGAATTTTGGCCAACTCAAGGTTTTTCCATTCAATCAAGTGTAAAAAATACAAGAGTGTGAAGGAGCACCTTTTTATAGAGGGAGCTAACCTCTTGGACAAGTCATGAAGGAAATGAAGGGCTAGGATTAAAAGGAGTCATCCAAGGGAGGAGGATTGAAGCCCAAAGTCCAATCAATACCCTCCTTTAGATGAGAATTGGTGCCCAAGCTACCTCATCCAAGGACCAAGATTACTCCTTTATTAGTTTTGGGTTTTATTTAGCAAAAGAGGGTGTAGTTATCAAACTACCCCCTTATTTCCTAAATAAAGGCCCAAAAGCTAATCTTACCCCTTCTTATTACTAAGACACCTCCTAGAAAATTAAATGGACTAATACATGTCCAAAATAAAATCCTAGGTTCCTAAAATAAAAATTACAAGTAAATAAGTCATGGCTTGCATAAGTTGATGGTCATATGGAGGTGAGATCTTCCTCCCTCTACTCTAGCCATGTCTTCTTCTATTCTTCTAGCCATGGCCCTAGTGATAGGGCCCTTGCTTGGGGAGAATGCATCATCCCCTCCCCCTTGGGAAGGATTTGACCTCAAATCTGATAGGTCCTCCTCTTCTTCATCAGTACCTACAAAAGGGATCAAATCACAAACATTAAAGGTAGTACTGACACCATAGTCCTCAGGGAGATCTAATATGTATGCATTGTTGTTCACTCTCTTGAGGACTTGAAAGGGACCATCTCCTCGGGGGCTAAGCTTGGACTTCCTTTGAGTAGGGAAGCGATCCTTCCTCAAATGAAGCCATACCCAATCCCCTTCATTGAAGATAATTTCTTTCCTGCCCCAATTGGCTTTACTAGCATACTCCTTTGAATGATGTTCATTGTTGGCCTTTACCCTTTCATGTAATTTTTTAACAAAATTCGCTCTTACTATTCCTTCTTTGTGAATAGAAGAAGGGAAAGGTAAGGGCAACATATCAAGAGGAGTAAGGGGGTTGAAGCCATAAACAACTTCAAAGGGAGAATGCTTGGTGGTCCTTTGAACCACCCGGTTGTATGCAAACTCAATATGGGGTAGGTATTCATCCCAAGACTTGTGATTTCCTCGAAGAAGTGTCCTAAGCATAGTAGATAGAGATCTATTTACTACCTCAGTCTGCCCATCAGTTTGGGGGTGACATGTGGTAGAAAATAAGAGTTGAGTTCCTAGCCTTGCCCACAATGTTTTCCAAAAGTGGCTAAGGAACTTCACATCTCTATCAGAGACTATGGATTGGGGAATTCCATGTAAACGGACAACTTCTTTAAAGAAAAGTCTTGCAATGTTGCTCGCATCATCTATCTTGTGGCATGGTATAAAGTGAGCCATTTTTGAAAATCTATCTACCACTACAAAGATAGAGTCTGCACCTCGTTGGGTTCGAGGCAGGCCAAGGATGAAATCCATACTAATATCCAGCCAAGGTGCAGAAGGAGCAGGTAAGGGTGTGTACAATCCATGAGCCATTGTCTTAGACTTAGCTTGCAAGCAAGCAATGCATCTACGACAATGTCTATAGACGTCTTTCTTCATACGGGGCCAAAAGAATTTTTCTTGTAAAAGCAGAAGAGTTTTGTTAATTCCAAAATGCCCCATGAGCCCACCCTCATGGCTCTCTTTTGTCAACAGATTTCTCATAGATCCTTGGGGTACACAAAGTCTGCTACCTTTGAAAAGGTACCCCTCACTCACAAAGAACCCATTTTGGGTTTTACATGCAAATGTAGAGGCAGCATAAATGGATCCAAAATCCTTATCAGAAAGATACATTTCTCTAATATTATCAAATCCAAGAATCTTTGCACTTAAGGTGGTGTAAAGGGTATGTCTACGAGACAAAGCATCAGCCACCACATTATGTTTTCCTTTCTTGTATTTGATGATATAAGGGAAAGTCTCAAGAAATTCTACCCATTTAGCATGCCTTTTATTAAGCTTGCCTTGACCCTTCAAATACTTAAGTGACTCATGGTCACTATGAATGATGAACTCCTTGGGTACAAGATAATGTTCCCAAGTTTGAAGGGCCCTTATCAAAGAGTAAAACTCTTTATCATAGGTGGGGTAGTTTAAGGCGGCTCCATTTAGTTTTTCACTAAAATAAGCCACGGGATGACCACCTTGTAACAACACAGCTCCCACACCCACTCCCGATGCATCACACTCTAGCTCAAAAGTTTTAGAAAAGTCAGGAAGAGCTAAAACTGGTGCATGGGTCAGTTTCTCTTTGATAAGTTCAAAGGCTTTTTGTTGTTTTTCATCCCAAAGGAAAGGAGTATCCTTCTTCACCAAATCATTGATTGGTGAGAAAAGTGTGGAGAAGTTAGGCACAAAGCGCCTGTAAAAGCTCGCGAGACCATGAAAACTCTTGATCTCAGTCACACTTTTTCGGGTGGGCCATTCTTGGATGGCTTTGATTTTGTCGGGGTCTACTTGAACCCCATTTTTATTAACTATAAAACCTAAGAACACCACACTCTCCACACAAAAATTACATTTTTCAAGATTTCCATAGAGTTGGTGTGACCTAAGAATGCAAAAGACGCGCCTAAGATGGCCTACATGTTCATCTAGGCTCTTGCTATACACTAAGATGTCATCAAAATAAACAACACAAAATTTTCCTAAGCAATCCCTAAGGACATGATTCATAAGCCTCATGAAGGTTCTTGGGGCATTGGTAAGCCCAAAGGGCATTACCAACCACTCATACAGCCCAAACTTGGTCTTAAAAGCGGTTTTCCACTCATCACCTTCCTTGATGCGGATTTGGTGATAACCACTCTTAAGATCAATTTTTGAAAATAATTGGGCCCCATGCAATTCATCAAGCATGTCATCAAGCCTAGGGATAGGGTGCCTATATTTGATGGTGATGTTATTGATTGCTCGACAATCAATGCACATCCTCCATTGGCCATTCTTCTTAGGCACCAACAAAACTGGCACACCACAAGGGCTTAGGCTCTCTTGAACCCAACCCTTCTCCAATAGTTCTTGGACTTGAGATTCAATCTCCTTGGTCTCCATGGGATTAGTCCTATAAGCAGGCCTATTAGGCAGGCTAGCCCCAGGTACCAAGTCTATTTGGTGTTCTATACCCCTAATTGGAGGAAGTCCTTTGGGAACTTCATTAGGGAATATATCACCAAACTCCTTTAAAAGCTCTTGAACCTCTTGAGGTAGGTTCTCAGGTCCAAATTCTATGGCAGTGCTAGAACTAGAAGGGAAAAAGTGGAGGGGGAAGAAATGGGGGATGCCTCTTTGCAAAGGAGGAGATAGAAAGGTGTGTTAGTTAAGGGGGCTTCCTTTAATTCCAATTTTGTCGCAAATAAACTCCCTTTACTAATGACTTTCTTGGAAGGGGCACCAACTTCCAACTCAACCTCTTTACCCCTTTCAAGCTTTAGGGGTAAAGCTTTGCTTTTTTTTTTCTCCTCATCTCTCTTATGTTTCATGATGAGTTGGTCCTCCGCCACTTGTGAAGGTGTTAGAGGACACAACTTAATGCGCTTATCCTTATGAGTGAGGATGATGTTATTGGAATGACCATGGTGTATGGCTTTCTTATCAAATTGCCATGGTCTTCCTAGCAAGATATGGCCAGCTTCCATTGGGACTATGTCACACAGGATCTCATCTTTATAAGACCCAATGGAAATTGGAACCTTGACTTGCTCATTGACCTCCATTTCCCCTTGCTCATTGAGCCATTGAAGCTTGTAAGGCTTAGGGTGGGGAAGTGGGGTCAAGGCTAGCTTTTCCACCAACCTTGAGCTACAACAATTGCAGCATGACCCACTATCCACAATGAGAGAACATATTTTGTCATTCACCTTACAGCGAGTGTGGAATATGTTCTCCCTTTGAGATGAGGACACTTTCAAAGGTTGGCTTCCAAGAAGTCTTCTTATCATTAAGAGGTCTCCCTCACATGCATAAGCGGTTTCACCACAATCAGATTGGTATGCATGAACCCCTTCTCCTTCGCTCTCACTAGAGGAGTGTGAGCTAGACTCACTACTATAAACATCTTGGGCCCTCATGATGATGTTTCTCTTAGTAGGGCATTGAGAGGCAATGTGGCCTCTGCTAAGACATTTAAAGCATTTGATACTACTAACTTTCTCGTGAGAGTTAGTAGTAGGGGTTTTTCTCTCTATATGTGATGTTTTATGCTCTTTGAAGTGCTTGGGATGTTCCTCTTTGGGGTAACTCTTGAAAGAGTTCCCCGTAGGTTGGTCCCTCTTTACATAAGGTGGGTTATCCTTTTTAAAAGTTTTCCTTCTAAGTTGATTTTCCACCTTGATGCAAAGTTGAACTAACTCATCAAGGGAATTGTATGAGAAGAGCTCCACCTTATCACGAATTTTGGGGCTCAACCCACACAAAAACCTTGCCATAGTGGCCTTGGGTTCCTCAATGATACCCGCCCTCAAGATAAGAAGTTCCATCTTTTGTCTATACTCTTCTATACTAAGGTTGGTTTGCCTTAGCCTTTGGAGTCTATCCAAAAGATCTATTTCATACCAAGAGGGAATATGCCTTCTTCTTAGAGCACTTCTAAGATCATTCCAATATCTTATGGAAGGCATATTGGTGCGGATTCTCTCATTGGTTAACCCAACCCACCAATGCATGGCATGCCCTTGGAAGCTAAGGGTTGCCATTGGAACCTTTCTTTCTTCTCTTACCTCATGGCAAGTGAAGAGTTGTTCTACCTTGATTTCCCAATCAAGGTAGGCTTCCACATCTTCCCTCCCATGAAATGGGGGGAGATCAATTTTGGGCTCCCTTGGAGGGGCCCCATTATTATGCATGGATGAATAGGAGTTTCTCCTAGGATGATTGTAGTATTCTTCCTCACTTTCAGTCCTATGGGTATGTCTAGATGGGGAACCTAAGACTATCCCTTTCATTTTGTAATTCTCACCATTCCCATGCTTTCTTTTTTCTTCTTCTTTCTCTTTTCTTCTTTCTCTTTCTTTTCTTTCTCTCCTTTCTTCATCTTCTCTCCTTTCTCTTATTCTTCTCTCTTCCTTCTCTCTTTTTTCTCTCTTTTCTTCCTCTCTTTCTTTTATTTTTCTTTTCTCCTTAGACTCTTTTTCTCTCCTTTTTTCTTCTCTTCTCTCTTGTTCTTTTGTCATCCACTCCCTAAAGTCCATGTTTAAGTTTTCTAGAGTGTAATCTTTAGAAATATTTCTTTGGTTTACACTCTTGTTTGATGAATAACTATGAGCACTAGAGTGGGTGTGTGATGTCATTGTGCTTGAATTTCTAAGAGGAAAAAGGTGGCTAAAAAATTTTCACAAACAAACACTCCTCTCTTTTTGTGTTTTCTTGCCTAAAATGGCTTGATGAGTCTTTGGAACTCTTTAGCCTTCTAAGCGCTTTGAATAAGAAAAATAAAGCAAGAATTTTAAAGCAAAAATTCAAAAGAGAAGGGATCTAAAGCGAGCTCCTAAGGTGTTGAAGGAAGTGTACCACTTCTTCCTTCTTCACCTAATTTTCGAGAAACTAAAAAATTGATTAAATTTTATTACAACCAAAGGGAGGGCCTTAAGGGCACTCAAACTCCCAACTAAAAAATTAATACACCCAAATTAAAGAAAAAGTAAAGTCTTCAAAAAATAATTCTCCAAATGCTCCCTCAAATCAAAGTCTTCACGGCTAGGTGTATTTCCTTTTGAGGTGATCCCTTAGGCTCTTAGTCCAACCTTCCAAAATATGCTACCCTTGTGGTAAGCTCCTTTTTCAAGCTTTCTCCCAAAAGTGACACTAACACACAAACCAAAGAAACCAAAAGTAGCAACGGGAGGTGCGAATAGAAACTCAAAAAACAATAAAAGATAACACAATCAAAAGGACACTTAACCAAATGGTAAGAGTATATAAGACAAACTAGAAAGATGATTTAAAAGACAAGCAACAACTAAAAGGTAAACAAAAGAAAGAGAGCACACAATGGAATACTTAAGAATGGCACTAGATTAAAGAGTAGAAGAACACAAATATCAAGTTCTAGTGTACCAAAAGTAATAAAATTTCTTTTAAGGTTCCAAGTTCAAAGTTGAAGCACATGCTAATTTTAGGTTAGGTACATCAAATGAATTTTTTTCTAACTTTCTTTTCTTTTGTTTGTTCTCTTTTTTTTTTGAATCCTTCGTTGTTTTTTTTTTTTGTATTTTATTTTAGACTTTGTTTTCTTGTTTTTTTTTTTTTTGAATATTTACTAGATGCACCCAAATTGATTGTGAATTTAGTGCTTGATAAAAAAAATTATGTGCTTGGAACAATAAAGAAAATTAAAAGCAACAATTTAGGTACTACTAGAAATGACTTCAAAATGCAAAGTAGCTATAGATGTCTTAATGGTTTAGTAGTTTGGTGTGCCACTGGACTCAAGCTTTGTTAAGATTTTAGTTATTTGTTGAACACAAATACCAAACTTATAGCTTAAGTGAAAGCACCCACAAACAAGAACTACCTTTACCACACAAATGAGCTACAAATTATACGTATAAGGAAAATAAAGACAAAGGAAATTGAGCAACTATTTTTGAATTTTTTTTTTAAGAATATGCTTGAAACTAAAAGCACATGAACTTCTAAAGAGACTTAGACATGAGGTATAACCCTCTATGTTGCTCAATTTAAGAAGTTTCAAATTTTTTTTTGTAAAAACAAAAGAGGCTAAACTTAAAAGGAATTAATAGACAAAATGGGAAACTATAAACATGACTTATAGACAACTACACAAGAGTATAAAAGTGAAAAATAAAAGCTAAAAATAAAGCAAAAACAAGGCAACTAGGTGCAAGGAAACACAAGAATTTGGTCTAAATTTCTTGACCACAAGGTTGTGGAATTCACCACAACGGCATGGATTTTTAGCAAGAAATTCTCAAAACCAAAATTCAAGCAAGAAAGCACCCAACTCAAAGCTTAAGCGGAAATTAATGAATATGGGAGAGACGTAGATGCAAAGAAAAGAACAATATAAATTGCATCAAGCAAAAAATAAATGGTGCAAATAAACTATAACTCAAAACAATAAACTCAAGACATAAATGGAAATGATAAACAATAATGGAAAGCTATAAAAAATTGCGGAAATTAAAGATAAAATAAAATAGGAAAACGGAAAGAAAAAATAAATGAGATAGGAAGAGAGTTTAGACCTCTAGAACCAGGCTCTGATACCAAATGATGCATGCCTCCCTTGATCTTTTTCTAGAGGTTTTCTTCTTTGGTGAAATGGTTTGTGGAGAGGTAAGAAGTGAGGTGGTTTTAGGCGCCACTTAAGGTAAGATAAGCCTAAGAGGGAAAGTTTGCCACAAGGGATGGAACCCTTGATAAAAACCTAAGGAATTCTCAAAGAGAGAAGGGTGGACACTAAGAGAATTTTGGCCAACTTAAGGTTTTTCCATTCAATCAAGTGTAAAAAATACAAGAGTGTGAAGGAGCACCTTTTTATAGAGGGAGCTAACCTCTTGGACAAGTCATGAAGGAAATGAAGGGCTAGGATTAAAAGGAGTCATCCAAGGGAGGAGGATTGAAGCCCAAAGTCCAATCAATACCCTCCTTTAGATGAGAATTGGTGCCCAAGCTACCTCATCCAAGGGCCAAGATTACTCCTTTATTAGTTTTGGGTTTTATTTAGCAAAAGAGGGTGTAGTTATCAAACTACCCCTTATTTCCTAAATAAAGGCCCAAAAGCTAATCTTACCCCTTCTTATTACTAAGACACCTCCTAGAAAATTAAATGGACTAATACATGTCCAAAATAAAATCCTAGGTTCCTAAAATAAAAATTACAAGTAAATAAGTCATGGCTTGCATAACTTGATGGTCATATGGAGGTGAGATCTTCCTCCCTCTACTCTAGCCATGTCTTCTTCTATTCTTCTAGCCATGGCCCTAGTGATAGGGCCCTTGCTTGGGGAGAATGCATCACACTTGCATTTCTACCTCTTGTTCTCCTTCTTCCACTTCTTCTCCATCATCCCTACTCCTTCAACCACTTCTTCTTCTTCCTCTTGTTCACCTTCTTCCCCTTCTACTACATCCACTTGTTCTTCTTCTTCCTTCTCTTCTCCTTCTTGCCCTTCTTCTGCCTACACTACTTCTTCTTCCTCCCCTTCTTCTTCTCCTCCTTGTTCCACTTCTTCTTCATTCCCCTTTCCTTCCATTGCTCCTTCTTTCTCCTTTTTTTCTCATTCTTCCACTTCTTCTTCTTCTTCCTATTGTTCTCCTTCTTCCACTTGCACTTCTTCCTTTTCTTCTCGTTCTTCCACCTCTTCTTCTCCTTCTGCCACCTCTTCTTCCTCCTCCCGTTCTCCTTCTTCCACTTCTTCTTCTTCATCTCCTTTCATTCCACTACTTCTTCCTATTCCTCTTATTCTCTCCTTCTACCACTTCTTCTATTTCTACTTGTTGTTCTTCTTCATTTTAATCTCCTTCTTCCGCTTCTTCTTCTTACACTTCTTCTTCTTCCTCTTCTTCGATTTCTTCTCCTTCCACAACTTCTTCTTCTTTCCTTTCTGTCTTCTCCTTCCTCTTTTTCTCCATCCCCCACTTCTGTTGGTTCCCATTGTTGCTCTTCCACTTTTTCTCCTTCCCCCAAATCTTATGCTTACACTTGTTCTTCTTTTTCCCCTTCTCCTCCAGCTTCCACTTCTTCAGCTTCTTCTTCCCCTCCTTCTTCCTTTTCCTCCTTTTCTCCTTGTTCCAATTCTTCTTCTTCATCTCACCTCCTTCCACTACTTCTTCTTCCTCTTCTTGTTCATCTTCTTCAACTTCTTCACTCTCCACATCTTCTTCTTCTTCCTTTTCTTCTCCTTCTTCCACTTCTTCCAGTTACTCTCCTTCTTCTTCCTCTTCTTATCTTTCTTCCACTTATCCTGCCTCCTCTTGTTCTCTTGCTTCCACTTCTTCTTCATCCTCTCCTTTCCTTTCTTTTCTTCCTCTTCATCTCCTTCTTCTTCTTCCTTTCCTTCGTCTATTCCCTCTTTTTCTCCTTCTTCTGCTTCCACTTGCATTTCTATCTCTTGTTCTCCTTCTTCCACTTCTTCTCCGTCATTCCCACTCCTTCAACTACTTCTTCTTCTTCCTCTTGTTCACCTTCTTCCACCTCTACTACATCCACTTGTTCTTCTTCTTCCCTCTCTTCTCCTTCTTGCCCTTCTTCTGTCTACACTACTTCTTCTTCTCCTCCTTGTTCCACTTCTTCTTCATTCCCCTTTCCCTTCCATTGCTTCTTCGTCTTCCTCATTTTCTCATTCTTCCACTTCTTCTTCTTCTTCCTATTGTTCTCCTTCTTCCACTTGCAATTCTTCCTTTTCTTCTCGTTCTTCCCATTCTCCTTCTTCCACTTCTTCTTCTTCATCTCTTTCCATTCCACTACTTCCTCCTATTCCTCTTATTCTGTCCTTCTACCACTTCTTCTACTTCTACTTGTTGTTCTTCTTCATTTTCGTCTCCTTTTTCCGCTTCTTCTGCTTACACTTCTTCTTCTTCCTCTTCTTCCATTTCTTCTCCTTCCACAACTTCTTCTTCTTTCCTTTTCGTCTTCTCCTTCCTCTAGTTCTCCATCCCCCACTTCTGTGGCTTCCCATTGTTGCTTTTCCTCTTCTTCTCCTTCCCCCAAATCTTATGCTTACACTTCTTGTTCTTCTTCCTCTTCTCCTCCAGCTTCCACTTCTTCAGCTTCTTCTTCCCTTCCCTTCCCCTCCTTCTTCCTTTTCCTCGTTTTCTCCTTGTTCCAGTTCTTCTTCTTCATCTCACCTCCTTCCACTACGTCTTCTTCCTCCTCTTGTTCATCTTCTTCAACTTCTTCACTTTCCACATCTTTTTCTTCTTCCTTTTCTTCTCCTTCTTACAGTTACTCTCCTTCTTCTTCCTCTTCTTATCTTTCTTCCACTTCTCTTGCCTCCTCTTGTTCTCTTTCTTCTACTTTTTCTTCATCCTGTCCTTTCCTTTCTTTTCTTCCTCTTCATCTCCTTCTTCTTCTTCCTTTCCTTCGTCATATCCCTTTTTTTCTCCTTCTTCTGCTTCCACTTGATGAAGGACAAAAAGAGGGATATGATGAACGAAAGAAATAAGAAGAAGGAGATGAAGAGGAAGAAAAGAAAGGAAAGGAGAGGATGAAGAAGAAGTGGAAGAAAGAGAACAAGAGGAGGCAGGAGAAGTGGCAGAAAGGTCAGAAGAGGAAGAAAAAGGAGAGTAACTAGAAGAAGTGGAAGAAGGACAAGAAAAGGAAGAAGAAGAAGAAGAAGATGTGAAAAGTGAAGAAGTTGAAGAAGGTGAACAAGAGGAGGAAGAAGAAGTAGTGGAAGGAGGTGAGATGAAGAAGAAGAATTGGAACAAGGAGAAAAGGAGGAAAAGGAAGAAGGAGGGGAAGGGAAGGGAAGAAGAAATAGAAGAAGTGGAATCTGGAGGAGAAGAGGAATACGAAGAAGAAGAAGTGTAAGCATAAGATTTGGGGGAAGGAGCAGAAGAGGAAGAGCAACAATGGGAAGCAACAGAAGTGGGGGATGGATAAAAAGAGGAAGGAGAAGACGGAAAGGAAAGAAGAAGAAGTTGTGGAAGGAGAAGAAATGGAAGATGAGGAAGCAGAAGAAGTGCAAGCAGAAGAAGTGGAAGAAGGAGACAAAAATGAAGAACAACAACAAGTAGAAATAGAAGAAGTGGAAGAAGGAGAGAATAAGAGGAATAGGAGGAAGTAGTGGAATGAAAGGAGATGAAGGAGAAGAAGTGGAAAAAGGAGAACGGGAGGAGGGAGAAGAGGTGGCAGAAGGAGACGAAGAGGAAGAAGAACAAGTGGAAGAACGAGAAGAAAAGGAAGAAGTGCAAGTGGAAGAAGGAGAACAATAGGAAGAAGAAGAAGAAGTGGAAGAATGAGAAAAAGAGGAGGAAGAAGAAGCAATGGAAGGAAAGGGGATGAAGAAGAAGTGGAACAAGGAGGAGAAGAAGAAGGGGAGAAAGAAGAAGTAGTGTGGGCAGAAGAAGGGCAAGAAGGAGAAGAGAGGGAAGAAGAAGAACAAGTGGATGTAGTAGAAGTGGAAGAAGGTGATAAGGAGATGAAGCTTGAAGGACTTGGAGAACCTATGACAAGGGCAAGGACAAGAAGAGCTAAGGAAGCTATTCAATAAGTATTGGCAGCCCTTTTGCAAAAAGAGCCAAACATTGAAGAAATAATGTTTAAAATTGTTAATTGTCTCAGGACTGAAGGGAGCAATACTTGACCTTAATGGAAGTGAAGTTTGGAATAAATTAAACTCATTTTCTTTAAGTTTACTTAGTTAAAGGTGGGCAACCAGAATTGTCTAATTAAAGTTGCAGCCACCTAGGTTATCAATTCTAATTAGTATACGTGTTTAATTTACTTTGGTAGTTACACTTTGTTATTAAGCTGCCCATTATTAGTTTTTAGCTGAATTTAGAAAGCCACTAAACCTACACAAGCTGAGTTTATTAGGCATATAAATTTGGGCAAGACTGAGATGTAAGGCAGAATATTTTGGAAATAAAAAAACTAGTTGAGTTTTCTCTCCTTTGGGTTCTTGACAATCCAAAATCTTTTGAGATTTATCAAAGGTAATTCACCCCTTTGTGTGTGTAATCTCGTAGACATATCTTCCATCCTTGGAAGTGTGGAGTCTATCAATTCCAATTCCATTTTCTATCTTTTCCATTTATACTCAATTCTGCCCAGCAAACTCTATGACAGGAAAGTCCTACACTATTCAAAAACTCGTTTAATTGTTGCATTATGTGTCTAAAAGTTTGATAGTAATTCTATTCAGTTTATTTTTTTGCAATTGTTTGCATTCCACGTTGATTAATTTTGTTAACGCGGCAAGCTAAATTCCTAGGGCCCTTTCAGAATCCTAAACTGACAGCGGATTCATATCATATGGTATCAGAGCTTTGGTTTCTAGGAATTGCAAGGCTGCACTCCGGGTAATTTCTTTCCTTGATTCTTATCATCAATAATATTACCTTAATTGTCAATCAGTTAGGCTGAACCATTGCAAAAGTTAAGCCCTTAAAAAAAATCTGAGATTCTAAAAAAAAAAAAAAAGAAGAGGAATTTTGAAAATCTGAAGAAAAAAAATATAGAGAAAAAAAAAGCAAAACAAAGAATGCAAATGTGTTTAAAATATATATATATATATATATATATATATATATATAAAATTGGCTGAATGGTTCATGCTAGAAATTCTTCATTTTGAAGGTAATATTGTGTTTGATTTGAAGGAAAAATTACTGCACCTTGTTAGTTTACATTTCTGAAATTTTGGGCTGCACTTCTTGGTTACAAATTGTGTCAATTCCACTCTGTTTTGGCTTCACATATACTGCACATTCTTGCTAGATTTTGCTGCACTTGTTAGTTTCATTTTAAGCCAAAATTTTATCCTCTGTTTGTGTCTTCACCTGTTAAAATTGGCTGCACAATTTTCTACTCAAAATTCTGGTTGTGGCTGTTTGTACCTTTGTTTTTGTGTGCCTAGTTTTTGTCCATTTCTTTTCGTACTTCCTTTGTTTTCATTTTGAGACAAATTTCTTCTGTCTTGTTGGTGTCAAAAAAAAATTCCAGTTGCTGTCCTAGTATTTGTTGCTTTCGTTGGGTTTCATTTTAGTCATTTTTGTTAGTTTTCTTGTGTCTTATTTGCCTGCACACAAGTTGATGTTTGTCTTTGATTTTTTCTCTTTTGGTTTGTTAAGAACTTAAGGAGGAATAAAGAGGAAAAAGGCAAGAGAGTTTCATTATAGTAAAAGCCAATATTTTTTAGCGCAAACACTTGAGTGGGTGAGAACATTTTCAAACACCACATACATACTTTTTCTTGTGACATTTGACCCGTTTGTTTATCATGGCGGAAAGAAATAATAACAATGATCTTCAGCTTCAAATTGTTGCACTATCTCAGCATTTAGAGAGATTGATGAAGCAACAACAAGATGAGTTCCATGAGAGGTTGGATAAGTTGGAGAATAGAACCCCACCAGTAGGAGGAGGAGGAAGGCCAAATAGAAATGAAGGAAGAATAGAAGGAGTGAAGTTGAATGTGCCTTCTTTCAAGGGTAGGAGTGATCCTGAGGCATACTTGGAGTGGGAGTTAAAAATTGAGCATGTGTTCTCTTCCAACAATTATAGTGAGGAGCAAAAGGTGAGACTTGCAGCTGCTAAATTTTCTGATTATGCACTCATTTGGTGGAATAAGTTGCAAAGGGAGAGGACTAGATATGAGGAGCCTAGGGTAGACACTTGGGCTGAAATGAAGAGGATCATGAGGAGGCAGTATATACCTTCTAGCTTCCATAGGGATATAAAATTAAAACTTCAGAAATTGTCTCAAGGAAGCAAGGGAGTGGAGGAGTATTATAAGGAGATGGAGATGCTAATCATCCAAGCCCAAATTGAAGAAGATCTTGAGCTAACTATGGCTCGCTTCCTTAGTGGTTTAAATCATGACATTAGAGATGTTGTTGAGTTGCAGGAGTTTGTGGAGATGGAGGACCTTTTACATAAGGCTATTCAAGTTGAACAGCAAATAAAACGAAAGAGTACAACAAGAAGAAGTTCTACCGGGTATAATGCTTCAAATTGGAAGGATAGAGTTAAGAAAGAGGGTGCTGCCTCCTCAAGCAATGCATCACTTTCTAACCATGGAAAAGCACCTCAAAAGCAACCTGAACATCCTCCTAAAAAGACTAGAGAAGTGAAGTGTTTCAAGTGCTTGGGCATGGGTCATTATGCCTATGAGTGTCCCACAAAGAAGATTGTTCTTCTCAAAGATAATGGGGAATACACAAGCCAATCAGAAGCTAGTGGTGGAGAAGAATAGGAGAGTGATGGAGAATTGAAGGCTAATGAAGGAGAGTTGTATATGATTAGGAGGATGCTTGGAAGTCAAGTCAAGGCCGAGGATGCATCTCAAAGGGAGAACATCTTTCACACAAGATGTTCAGTCAATGGTAATGTTTATTTGGTAATTATTGATGGAGGGAGTTGTACCAATGCGGTGAGTTCAAGATTAGTGTCAAAGATGAACATGGACACTACACCGCATCCTAGACCATATAAACTTCAATGGCTTAGTGAAGGAGAAGAAGTTCAAGTGAAACAACAAGCAATAGTTTCGTTCACCATTGGAAAATATCAAGATAAAGTCATATGTGATGTGGTTCCCATGGAGGCCAGCCATATCCTTTTGGGAAGGCTGTGGCAGTATGATACCAAAGCCATTCATGACGGCTTCACTAACAAATTTTCTTTCATGTATCAGGATAAGAAGTTGGTTCTCAAGCCTTTGTCTCCTAAAGAGGTGTGTGAGGATCAAATCAAAATGAGAGCAAAGTTAGCAAATGAAAGAAAGAGTGAAACACTTGAGAGGAAGAGCGAAACACTTGAGAGGAAAAATAGAGAAAAGAAAGATATTGAAACACTTAAGGAAAAACACACTTGTTTAGCAAAAAAAGAGGAAGTTAAGAGGCTGCTTTGTGCAAGACAACCCCTATATTTGTTGTATTGTACAAGTCAGTTTTTGCATGCTAACCAATTTGAAAATTTTGAATTGCCTTCTTGTGTTAAATCTCTTTTGCAGAATTTCCAAGATGTTTTTCCAGAGAGTGTACCTAGTGGATTGCCACCTTTGAGGGGAATTGAGCATCACATTGATCTCATTCCAGGAGCATCATTACCCAATCGGCCAGCATATAGGAGCAACCCACAAGAAACTAAGGAGATTGAAAGGCAAGTGGCTGAACTCATGAGCAAAGGTTAGGTGATGCATGCCTCCCTTGATCTTTTTCCTTGAGGTTCCAAGCACCATGAAATGGATGATGGAGGGGAAAGAAAATGGAGGTGGGGCGCCACTCTCAAAGAGATATAAGCCAAAGTGTTTAGGTTTGCCACAAGGGAAGGAACCCTTGATAAAAACCAACTAGGAAGAGGTTCCTCAAGAGAGAGGATCCTCAAGACCTTTTACTAAGAATGTGCTCACAAAGAGACTATTTTCATTCAACTTCAAAGGTGAAATTTTACAATGAGGGGGAATGAGTATATATAGCCCAATGGGAGAGCTTGGGCACACTTTTCTAGGCAATGTGGGACTTGGGCTTAATTAGGATTAAAACTAATTAACCCAAGTCTTAGGCCTTAAGTGAGGCACCTAAGTTCACCCCCTATGGGTGCAATTAGCATATATTAATGTGAATGGGCTAGCCCAAAATCATGTCTTAACTTATTCACCCATTATAAGCTTACTCCTCCTTTTTAACTAAAGACACCTATACCTTATAAACTAATAAGATGGCCGGAAATACATGGCCTTAAGGCAATTAAAAATACTTTCCTATTTATCTAATTAAAATAAAATATTTACAAGCTAAAAATAACGAAGACTATGGCTTCGAATCTTCAATGAGCTTTTGTCCATGCCATGCCTTCCTTGAGTCCTCCTAGCCATGATGCATGCTAGGTGAGATTGCATCATTAGGTGACAGATAGCATGATCCCGTGTGCTGTACCTGTGATTCTGGTGCCAAAGAAAGATGCTCATGGAGGATGTGTTCTGATTGTAGAGCCATAAACAACATCACCATCAAGTATAGGCATCCAATTCCCAGGTTAGATGATCTTCTTGATGAACTTTATCGTGCATGTGAGTTCTCAAAAATAGACTTGAAAAGTGACTATAATTAGATTAGGATTAGAGAAGGTGATGAATGGAAAACTGCCTTTAAAACTAAATATGGATTGTATGAGTGGTTGGTTATGCCATTTGGTTTGACTAATGCACCTAGTACTTTCATGAGATTAATGAATCATGTTTTAAGGGAGTTTATTGGAAAATTTGTTGTAGTGTACTTTGATGATATTCAGATCTATAACACTAGTCTTGAGTTGCATGTTGAGCATTTGCAATCTGTTTTGAATGTGCTTAGAAAAGAATAATTGTATGCCAATCTGGAAAAATACATTTTTTGTACTGATCATGTGGTATTTTTGGGCTTTGTTATTAGTGCTAAAGGTGTATTAGTTGATGAGGGAAAGGTTAAGGCCATCCAAGAATGGCCAACACCTAAGTCTGTGAGTGAGGTGAAGGGATTTCATGGTTTAGCAAGTTTCTATAGGAGATTTATTAAAGATTTCAGTAAATTAGCTCCACCTCTAAATGAAATTGTTAAAAAGAATGTGGTTTTTAAATGGGGAAAGAAACAAGAGGAGGCCTTTGCTGCCCTTAAGCATAGGCTAACTAATGCTCCTATTCTTTCCATGCCTAATTTTGCAAAATCATTTGAAATAGAGTGTGATGCATCAAATGTTGGTATTGGGGCTGTTTTGTTGCAAGATGGGCATCCAATTGCTTATTTTAGTCAAAAGTTAAGTGGGGCTGCCCTTAACTATTCTAATTATGATAAGGAATTGTATGCATTGGTTAGAGCTTTAAAAACTTGGCAGCATTATTTGTTACCCAAAGAGTTTGTCATTCATAGTGATCATGAGTCATTGAAATATTTGAAAGGACAAGGTAAGCTTAACAAGAGGCATGCTAAGTGGGTAGAGTTTTTAGATCAATTTCCATATGTCATCAAACATAAAAAGGGGAAAGGAAATATAGTGGCTGATGCGCTGTCTAGGAGGCATGCATTGCTTTCTATGCTTGAAACTAAATTGTTTGGTCTTGAGTCTTTGAAAGGCATGTATAAGCACGATGTTGATTTTGCTGAAATATTTGCTGCATGTGAAAGGTTTTCTGAAAATGGATACTATAGGCATAATGGATTCTTGTTTAAAACAAATAAATTGTGTATACCTAGGTGTTCCATTAGGGAGTTGCTTGTGAGTGAATCACATGAAGGGGGTTTGATGGGCCACTTTGGGGTTCAAAAGACTTTGGAGATTTTGCAAGAGCATTTCTTTTGGCCTCATATGAAACGATATGTGCATAAGTTTTGTGACCACTGCATTGTGTGTAAAAAAGCCAAATCTAAGGTTAAGCCTCATGGATTGTATACTCGTTTGCCTGTTCCTGAATATCCTTGGACTGACATTTCTATGGACTTTGTTTTGGGGTTGCCTAAAACAAAGAATGGAAAGGATTGTGTGTTTGTTGTGTTGATAGGTTTTCCAAGATGGCACATTTCATTCCTTGCAAAAAGGTGGATGATGCTAGCCATGTGGCTGATTTATTTTTCAAGGAAATAGTGAGACTTCATGGACTGCCAAGGAGCATTGTGAGTGATAGGAATGCAAAATTCCTTCGTCACTTTTGGAGGACCTTGTGGGGTAAAATTGGTACTAAATTGCTGTTTTCTACTACTTGCCACCCACAAACTGATGGTCAGACTGAGGTAGTCAATAGGACTTTAGGCACATTGCTTAGGACTGTTTTGAAGAAAAATCTTAAGTCTTGGGAAGCATGTTTGCCTCATGTTGAGTTTGCTTATAATAGGGTTGTCCATAGCACGACTAATTGTTCTCCGTTTGAAATTGTGTATGGGTTCAATCCTTTGACTCCTCTTGATTTGTTGTCCATGCCTAACATTTCTATGTTTAAGCATAATGAAGCACAAGCTGATGCATGCCTCCCTTGATCTTTTTCTAGAGGTTTTCTTCTTTTGTGAAATGGTTTGTGGAGAGGTAAAAAGTGAGGTGGTTTTAGGTGCCACTTAAGGTAAGATAAGCCTAAGAGGGAAAGTTTGCCACAAGGGATGGAACCCTTGATAAAAACCTAAGGAATTCTCAAAGAGAGAAGGGTGGACACTAAGAGAACTTTGGCCAACTCAAGGTTTTTCCATTCTTTTTTTTTTTTTGAATCCTTCGTTGTTTTTTTTGTATTTTATTTTAGACTTTGTTTTCTTGTTTTTTTTTTTAATATTTACTAGATGCACCTAAATTGATTGTGAATTTAGTGCTTAATAACAAAGAGTTATGTGCTTGGAACAATAAAGAAAATTAAAAGCAACAATTTAGGTACTACTAGAAGTGACATCAAAATGCAAAGTAGCTATAGATGTGTTAATGGTTTAGTAGTTTGGTGTGCCACCGTACTCAAGCTTTGTTAAGTTTTTAGTAATTTGTTGAACACAAATACCAAACTTATAGCTTAAGTGAAAGCACCCACAAACAAGAACTATCTTTACCACACAAGTGAGCTACTAATTATACGTATAAGGAAAATAAAGACAAAGGAAATTGAGCAACTATTTTTGAATTTTTTTTTTTAAGAATATGCTTGAAACTAAAAGCACATGAACTTCTAAAGAGACTTAGACATAATGTATGACCCTCTATGTTGCTCAATTTAAGAAGTTTCAAATTTTTTTTTGTAAAAACAAAAGAGGCTAAACTTAAAAGGAATTAATAGACAAAATGGGAAACTATAAACATGACTTATAGACAACTACACAAGAGTATAAAAGTGAAAAATAAAAGCTAAAAATAAAGCAAAAACAAGGCAACTAGGTGCAAGGAAACATAAGAATTTGGTCTAAATTTCTTGACCACAAGGTTGTGGAATTCACCACAATGGCATGGATTTTTAACAAGAAATTCTCAAAACCAAAATTCAAGCAAGAAAGCACCCAACTCAAAGCTTAAGAGGAAATTAATGAATATGGGAGAGACGTAGATGCAAAGAAAAGAACAATATAAATTGCATCAAGCAAAAAATAAATGGTGCAAATAAACTATAACTCAAAAAAATAAACTCAAGACATAAATGGAAATGATAAACAACAATGGAAAGCTAGAAAAAATTGCGGAAATTAAAGATAAAATAAAATAGGAAAACGGTAAGAAAAAATAAATAAGATAGGAAGAGAGTTAGACCTCTAGAACCAATGCTCTAGATACCAAATGATGCATCCCTCCCTTGATCTTTTTCTAGAGGTTTTCTTCTTTGGTGAAATGGTTTGTGGAGAGGTAAGAAGTGAGGTGGTTTTAGGCGCCACTTAAGGTAAGATAAGCCTAAGAGGGAAAGTTTGCCACAAGGGATGGAACCCTTGATAAAAACCTAAGGAATTCTCAAAGAGAGAAGGGTGGACACTAAGAGAATTTTGCCCAACTCAAGGTTTTTCCATTCAATCAAGTGTAAAAAATACAAGAGTGTGAAGGAGCACCTTTTTATAGAGGGAGCTAACCTCTTGGACAAGTCATGAAGGAAATGAAGGGCTAGAATTAAAAGGAGTCATCCAAGGGAGGAGGATTGAAGCCCAAAGTCCAATCAATACCCTCCTTTAGATGAGAATTGGTGCCCAAGCTACCTCATCCAAGGGCCAAGATTACTCCTTTATTAGTTTTGAGTTTTATTTAGCAAAAGAGGGTGTAGTTATCAAACTACCCCCTTATTTCCTAAATAAAGGCCCAAAAGCTAATCTTACCCCTTCTTATTACTAAGACACCTCCTAGAAAATTAAATGGACTAATACATGTCCAAAATAAAATCCTAGGTTCCTAAAATAAAAATTACAAGTAAATAAGTCATGGCTTGCATAAGTTGATGGTCATATGGAGGTGAGATCTTCCTCCCTCTACTCTAGCCATGTCTTCTTCTATTCTTCTAGCCATGGCCCTAGTGATAGGGCCCTTGCTTGGGGAGAATGCATCATCCCCTCCCCCTTGGGAAGGATTTGACCTCAAATCTGATAGGTCCTCCTCTTCTTCATCAGTACCTACAAAAGGGATCAAATCACAAACATTAAAGGTAGTACTGACACCATAGTCCTCAGGGAGATCTAATATGTATGCATTGTTGTTCACTCTCTTGAGGACTTGAAAGGGACCATCTCCTCGGGGGCTAAGCTTGGACTTCCTTTGAGTAGGGAAGCGATCCTTCCTCAAATGAAGCCATACCCAATCCCCTTCATTGAAGATAATTTCTTTCCTGCCCCTATTGGCTTTACTAGCATACTCCTTTGAATGATGTTCAATGTTGGCCTTTACCCTTTCATGTAATTTTTTAACAAAATCTGCTCTTACTATTCCTTCTTTGTGAACAGAAGAAGGGAAAGGTAAGGGCAAGATATCAAGAGGAGTAAGGGGGTTGAAGCCATAAACAACTTCAAAGGGAGAATGCTTGGTGGTCCTTTGAACCACCCGGTTGTATGCAAACTCAATATGGGGTAGGTATTCATCCCAAGACTTGTGATTTCCTCGAAGAAGTGTCCTAAGCATAGTAGATAGAGATCTATTTACTACCTCAGTCTGCCCATCAGTTTGGGGGTGACATGTGGTAGAAAATAAGAGTTTAGTTCCTAGCCTTGCCCACAATGTTTTCCAAAAGTGGCTAAGGAACTTCACATCTCTATCAGAGACTATGGATTGGGGAATTCCATGTAAACGGACAACTTCTTTAAAGAAAAGTCTCGCAATGTTGCTCGCATCATCTATCTTGTGGCATGGTATAAAGTGAGCCATTTTTGAAAATCTATCTACCACTACAAAGATAGAGTCTGCACCTCGTTGGGTTCGAGGCAGGCCAAGGATGAAATCCATACTAATATCCAGCCAAGGTGCAGAAGGAGCAGGTAAGGGTGTGTACAATCCATGAGCCATTGTCTTAGACTTAGCTTGCAAGCAAGCAATGCATCTACGACAATGTCTATAGACGTCTTTCTTCATATGGGGCCAAAAGAATTTTTCTTGTAAAAGCAGAAGAGTTTTGTTAATTCCAAAATGCCCCATGAGCCCACCCTCATGGCTCTCTTTTGTCAACAGATTTCTCATAGATCCTTGGGGTACACAAAGTCTGCTACCTTTGAAAAGGTACCCCTCACTCACAAAGAACCCATTTTGGGTTTTACATGCAAATGTAGAGGCAGCATAAATGGATCCAAAATCCTTATCAGAAAGATACATTTCTCTAATATTATCAAATCCAAGAATCTTTGCACTTAAGGTGGTGTAAAGGGTATGTCTACGAGACAAAGCATCAGCCACCACATTATGTTTTCCTTTCTTGTATTTGATGATATAAGGGAGAGTCTCAAGAAATTCTACCCATTTAGCATGCCTTTTATTAAGCTTGCCTTGACCCTTCAAATACTTAAGTGACTCATGGTCACTATGAATGATGAACTCCTTGGGTACAAGATAATGTTCCCAAGTTTGAAGGGCCCTTATCAAAGAGAAACTGACCCATGCACCAGTTTTAGCTCTTCTTGACTTTTCTAAAACTTTTGAGCTAGAGTGTGATGCCTCGGGAGTGGGTGTGGGAGCTGTGTTGTTACAAGGTGGTCATCCCGTGGCTTATTTTAGTGAAAAACTAAATGGAGCCGCCTTAAACTACCCCACCTATGATAAAGATTTTTTATAAGTTCAAAGGCTTTTTGTTAAGTTCAAAAGTTTTAGAAAAGTCAGGAAGAGCTAAAACTGGTGCATGGGTCAGTTTCTCTTTGATAAGTTCAAAGGCTTTTTGTTGTTTTTCATCCCAAAGGAAAGGAGTATCCTTCTTCACCAAATCGTTGATTGGTGAGAAAAGTGTGGAGAAGTTAGGCACAAAGCGCCTGTAAAAGCTCGCGAGACCATGAAAACTCTTGATCTCAGTCACACTTTTTGGGGTGGGCCATTCTTGGATGGCTTTGATTTTGTCGGGGTCTACTTGAACCCCATTTTTATTAACTATAAAACCTAAGAACACCACACTCTCCACACAAAATTACATTTTTCAAGATTTCCATAGAGTTGGTGTGACCTAAGAATGCAAAAGACACGCCTAAGATGGCCTACATGTTCATGTAGGCTCTTGCTATACACTAAGATGTCATCAAAATAAACAACACAAAATTTTCCTAAGCAATCCCTAAGGACATGATTCATAAGCCTTATGAAGGTGCTTGGGGCATTGGTAAGCCCAAAGGGCATTACCAACCACTCATACAGCCCAAACTTGGTCTTAAAAGCGGTTTTCCACTCATCACCTTCCTTGATGCGGATTTGGTGATAACCACTCTTAAGATCAATTTTTGAAAATAATTGGGCCCCATGCAATTCATCAAGCATGTCATCAAGCCTAGGGATAGGGTGCCTATATTTGATGGTGATGTTATTGATTGCTCGACAATCAATGCACATCCTTCATTGGCCATTCTTCTTAGGCACCAACAAAACTGGCACAGCACAAGGGCTTAGGCTCTCTTGATGTTATTGGAATGACCATGGTGTATGGCTTTCTTATCAAATTGCCATGGTCTTCCTAGCAAGATATGGCCAGCTTCCATTGGGACTATGTCACACAGGATCTCATCTTTATAAGACCCAATGGAAATTGGAACCTTGACTTGCTCATTGACCTCCATTTCCCCTTGCTCATTGAGCCATTGAAGCTTGTAAGGCTTAGGGTGGGGAAGTGGGGTCAAGGCTAGCTTTTCCACCAACCTTGAGCTACAACAATTGCAGCATGACCCACTATCCACAATGAGAGAACATATTTTGTCATTCACCTTACAGCGAGTGTGGAATATGTTCTCCCTTTGAGATGAGGACACTTTCAAAGGTTGGCTTCCAAGAAGTCTTCTTATCATTAAGAGGTCTCCCTCACATGCATAAGCGGTTTCATCACAATCAGATTGGTATGCATGAACCCCTTCTCCTTCGCTCTCACTAGAGGAGTGTGAGCTAGACTCACTACTATAAACATCTTGGGACCTCATGATGATGTTTCTCTTAGTAGGGCATTGAGAGGCAATGTGGCCTATCCCAAGACATTTAAAGCATTTCATACTACTAACTTTCTCGTGAGAGTTAGTAGTAGGGGTTTTTCTCTCTATATGTGATGTTTTATGCTCTTTGAAGTGCTTGGGATGTTCCTCTTTGGGGTAACTCTTGAAAGAGTTCCCCGTAGGTTGGTCCCTCTTTACATAAGGTGGGTTATCCTTTTTAAAAGTTTTCCTTCTAAATTGATTTTCCACCTTGATGCAAAGTTGAACTAACTCATCAAGGGAATTGTATGAGAAGAGCTCCACCTTATCACGAATTTCGGGGCTCAACCCACACAAAAACCTTGCCATAGTGGCCTTGGGTTCCTCATTGATACCCGCCCTCAAGATAAGAAGTTCCATCTTTTGTCTATACTCTTCTATACTAAGGTTGGTTTGCCTTAGCCTTTGGAGTCTATCCAAAAGATCTCTTTCATACCAAGAGGGAATATGCCTTCTTCTTAGAGCACTTCTAAGATCATTCCAATATCTTATGGAAGGCATATTGGTGCGGATTCTCTCATTGGTTAACCCAACCCACCAATGCATGGCATGCCCTTGGAAGCTAAGGGTTGCCATTGGAACCTTTCTTTCTTCTCTTACCTCATGGCAAGTGAAGAGTTGTTCTACCTTGATTTCCCAATCAAGGTAGGCTTCCACATCTTCCCTCCCATGAAATGGGGGGAGATCAATTTTGGGCTCCCTTGGAGGGGCCCCGTTATTATGCATGGATGAATGGGAGTTTCTCCTAGGATGATTGTAGTATTCTTCCTCACTTTCACTCCTATGGGTATGTCTAGATGGGGAACCTAAGACTATCCCTTTCATTTTGTAATTCTCACCATTCCCATGCTTTCTTTTTTCTTCTTCTTTCTCTTTTCTTCTTTCTCTTTCTTTTCTTTCTCTCCTTTCTTCATCTTCTCTCCTTTCTCTTATTCTTCTCTCTTCCTTCTCTCTTTTTTCTCTCTTTTCTTCCTCTCTTTCTTTTATTTTTCTTTTCTCCTTGGACTCTTTTTCTCTCCTTTTTTCTTCTCTTCTCTCTTGTTCTTTTGTCATCCACTCCTTAAAGTCCATGTTTAAGTTTTCTATAGTGTAATCTTTAGAAATATTTCTTTGGTTTACACTCTTGTTTGATGAATAGCTATGAGCACTAGAGTGGGTGTGTGATGTCATTGTGCTTGAATTTCTAAGCGGAAAAAGGTGGCTAAAAAATTTTCACAAACAAACACTCCTCTCTTTTTGTGTTTTCTTGCCTAAAATGGCTTGATGAGTCTTTGGAACTCTTTAGCCTTCTAAGCGCTTTGAATAAGAAAAATAAAGCAAGAATTTTAAAGCAAAAATTCAAAAGAGAAGGGATCTAAAGCGAGCTCCTAAAGTGTTGAAGGAAGTGTACCACTTCTTCCTTCTTCACCTAATTTTCGAGAAACTAAAAAATTGATTAAATTTTATTACAACCAAAGGGAGGGCCTTAAGGGCACTCAAACTCCCAACTAAAAAATTAATACACCCAAATTAAAGAAAAAGTAAAGTCTTCAAAAAATAATTCTCCAAATGCTCCCTCAAATCAAAGTCTTCACGGCTAGGTGTATTTCCTTTTGAGGTGATCCCTTAGGCTCTTAGTCCAACCTTCCAAAATATGCTACCCTTGTGGTAAGCTCCTTTTTCAAGCTTTCTCGCAAAAGTGACACTAACTCACAAACCAAAGAAACCAAAAGTAGCAACGGGAGGTGCGAATAGAAACTCAAAAAACAATAAAAGATAACACAATCAAAAGGACACTTAACCAAATGGTAAGAGTATATAAGACAAACTAGAAAGATGATTTAAAAGACAAGCAACAACTAAAAGGTAAACAAAAGAAAGAGAGCACACAATGGAATACCTAAGAATGGCACTAGATTAAAGAGTAGAAGAACACAAATATCAAGTTCTAGTGTACCAAAAGTAATAAAATTTCTTTTAAGGTTCCAAGTTCAAAGTTGAAGCACTTGCTAATTTTAGGTTAGGTACATCAAATGAATTTTTTTTCAAACTTTCTTTTCTTTTGTTTGTTCTCTTCTTTTTTTTTTTTGAATCCTTCGTTGTTTTTTTTTTGTATTTTATTTTAGACTTTGTTTTCTTGTTTTTTTTTTTTGAATATTTACTAGATGCACCTAAATTGATTGTGAATTTAGTGCTTGATAAAAAAGAGTTATGTGCTTGGAACAATAAAGAAAATTAAAAGCAACAATTTAGGTACTACTAGAAATGACTTCAAAATGCAAAGTAGCTATAGATGTGTTAATGGTTTAGTAGTTTGGTGTGCCACTGGACTCGAGCTTTGTTAAGATTTTAGTAATTTGTTGAACACAAATACCAAACTTATAGCTTAAGTGAAAGCACCCACAAACAAGAACTACCTTTACCACACAAATGAGCTACAAATTATACGTATAAGGAAAATAAAGACAAAGGAAATTGAGCAACTATTTTTGAATTTTTTTTTTTTAAGAATATGCTTGAAACTAAAAGCACATGAACTTCTAAAGAGACTTAGACATGAGGTATAACCCTCTATGTTGCTCAATTTAAGAAGTTTCAAATTTTTTTTGTAAAAACAAAAGAGGCTAAACTTAAAAGGAATTAATAGACAAAATGGGAAACTATAAACATGACTTATAGACAACTACACAAGAGTATAAAAGTGAAAAATAAAAGCTAAAAATAAACCAAAAACAAGGCAACTACGTGCAAGGAAACACAAGAATTTGGTCTAAATTTCTTGACCACAAGGTTGTGGAATTCACCACAACGGCATGGATTTTTAGCAAGAAATTCTCAAAACCAAAATTCAAGCAAGAAAGCACCCAACTCAAAGCTTAAGCGGAAATTAATGAATATGGGAGAGACGTAGATGCAAAGAAAAGAACAATATAAATTGCATCAAGCAAAAAATAAATGGTGCAAATAAACTATAACTCAAAACAATAAACTCAAGACATAAATGGAAATGATAAACAATAATGGAAAGCTAGAAAGAATTGCGGAAATTAAAGATAAAATAAAATAGGAAAACGGAAAGAAAAAATAAATGAGATAGGAAGAGAGTTTAGACCTCTAGAACCAATGCTCTAGATACCAAATGATGCATGCCTCCCTTGATCTTTTTCTAGAGGTTTTCTTCTTTGGTGAAATGGTTTGTGGAGAGGTAAGAAGTGAGGTGGTTTTAGGCGCCACTTAAGGTAAGATAAGCCTAAGAGGGAAAGTTTTCCACAAGGGATGGAACCCTTGATAAAAACCTAAGGAATTCTCAAAGAGAGAAGGGTGGACACTAAGAGAATTTTGGCCAACTCAAGGTTTTTCCATTCAATCAAGTGTAAAAAATACAAGAGTGTGAAGGAGCACCTTTTTATAGAGGGAGCTAACCTCTTGGACAAGTCATGAAGGAAATAAAGGGCTAGGATTAAAAGGAGTCATCCAAGGGAGGAGGATTGAAGCCCAAAGTCCAATCAATACCCTCCTTTAGATGAGAATTGGTGCCCAAGCAACCTCATCCAAGGGCCAAGATTACTCCTTTATTAGTTTTGGGTTTTATTTAGCAAAAGAGGGTGTAGTTATCAAACTACCCCCTTATTTCCTAAATAAAGGCCCAAAAGCTAATCTTACCCCTTCTTATTACTAAGACACCTCCTAGAAAATTAAATGGACTAATACATGTCCAAAATAAAATCCTAGGTTCCTAAAATAAAAATTACAAGTAAATAAGTCATGGCTTGCATAACTTGATGGTCATATGGAGGTGAGATCTTCCTCCCTCTACTCTAGCCATGTCTTCTTCTATTCTTCTAGCCATGGCCCTAGTGATAGGGCCTTGCTTGGGGAGAATGCATCATGAAGCTTGAAGGACTTGGAGGACCTATGACAAGGGCAAGGACAAGACGAGCTAAGGAAGCTATTCAACAAGTATTGACAGCCCTTTTGCAAAAAGAGCCAAACATTTAAGAAATAAAGTTTAAAATTGTTAATTGTCTCAGGACTGAAGAGACCAATACTTGACCTTAATGGAACAGAAGTTTGGAATAAATTAAACTCATTTTCTTGGAGTTTACTTAGTTAATGGTGGGCAACCAGAATTGTCTAATTAAAGTTGCAGCCACCTAGGTTATCAATTCTAATTAGTATACGTGTTTAATTTACTTTGGCAGTTACACTTTGTTATTAAGCTGCCCATTATTAGTTTTTATATTATTTTGTAACTTCAGCTGAATTTAGAAAGCCACTAAACCTACAAAAGCTGAGTTTATTAGGCATATAAATTTGGGCAAGACTGAGATGTAAGGCAAAATATTTTCGAAATAAAAAAACTAGTTGAGTTTTCTCTCCTTTGGATTCTTGACAATCCAAAATCTTTTGAGATTTATCAAAGGTAATTCACCCCTTTGTGTGTGTAATCTCGTAGACATATCTTCCATCCTTGGAAGTGTGGAGTCTATCAATTCCAATTCCATTTTCTGTCTTTTCCATTCATACTCAATTCTGCCCAGCAAACTCTATGACAGGAAAGTCCTACACTATTTGAAAACTCGTTTAATTGTTGAATTTCAATAACTTTTAGTTCCCATTCTGTGTCTAAAAGTTTGATAGTAATTTTATTCAGTTTATTTTTTTTTGCAATTGTTTGCATTCCACGTTGATTAATTTTGTTAACGTGGCAAGCTAAATTCCTAGGGTCCTTTCAGAATCCTAAACTGACAGTGGATTCATATCAGAAGGTGAACAAGAGGAAGAAGAAGAAGTAGTTGAAGGAGTGGGGATGATGGAGAAGAAGTGGGAGAAGGAGAACAAGAGGTAGAACTGCAAGTGGAAGCAGAAGAAGGAGAAAAAGAGGGATATGACGAAGGAAAGGAAAAAGAACAAGGAGATGAAGAGGAGGAAAAGAAAGGAAAGGAGAGGATGAAGAAGAAGTGTAAGAAAGAGAACAAGAGGAGGCATGAGTAGTGGAAGAAAGATAAGAAGAGGAAGAAGAGGGAGAGTAACTAGAAGAAGTGGAAGAAGGAGAAGAAAAGGAAGAAGAAGAAGATGTGGAAAGTGAAGAAGTTGAAGAAGGTGAACCAGAGAAGGAAGAAGAAGTAGTGGAAGGAGGTGAGATGAAGAAGAAGAATTGGAACAACGAGAAAAGGAGGAAAAGGAAGAAGGAGGGAAAGAGAAGGGAAGAAGAAGTAGAAGAAGTGGAATCTGGAGGAGAAGAGCAAGAAGAAGAAGAAGTGTAAGCATCAGATTTGGGGGAAGGAGAAGAAGAGGAAGAGCAACAGTGGAAAGCAACAGAAGTGGGGGATGGAGAAAAAGAGGAAGGAGAAGACGAAATGGAAAGAAGAAGAAGTTGTGGAAGGAGAAGAAATGGAAGAAGAGGAAGAAGAACAAGTGTAAGCAGAAGAAGTGAAAGTAGGAGACGAAAATGAAGAAGAACAACAAGTAGAAGTAGAAGAAGTGGTAGAAGGAGAGAATAAGAGTAATAGGAGGAAGTAGTGGAATGAAAGGAGATGAAGAAGAAGAAGTGGAAGAAGGAGAACAGGAGGAGGGAGAAGAGGTGGCAGTAGGAGAAGAAGAGGAAGAAGAAGAAGTGGAAGAATGAGAAGAAAAGGAAGAAGTGCAAGTGGAAGAAAGAGAACAATAGGAAGAAGAAGAAGAAGTGGAAGAATGAGAAAAAGAGGAGGAAGCAGAAGCAATGGAAGGAAAGGGGATGAAGAAGAAATGGAACAAGGAGGAGAAGAAGAAGGGGAGGAAGAAGAAGTAGTGTAGGCAAAAGAAGGGCAAGAAGGAGAAGAGAGGGAACAAGAAGAACAAGTGGATGTAGTAGAAGTAGAAGAAGGTGAACAAGAGGAAGAAGAAGAAGTAGTTGAAGGAGTAGGGATGATGGAGAAGAAGTGGAAGAAGGAGAACAAGAGGTAGAAATGCAAGTGGAAGCAGAAGAAGGAGAAAAAGAGGGATATGACGAAGGAAAGGAAGAAGAAGAAGGAGATGAAGAGGAAGAAAAGAAAGGAAAGGAGAGGATGAAGAAGAAGTGGAAGAAAGATAAGAAGAGGAAGAAGAAGAAGAAGAAAAGGAAGAAGAAGAAGATGTGGAAAGTGAAGAAGTTGAAGAAGGTGAATAAGAGGAGGAAGAAGAAGTAGTGGAAGAAGGTGAGATGAAGAAGAAGAATTGGACAAGGAGAAAAGGAGGAAAAGGGAGAAGGAGGGGAAGGGAAGGGAAGAAGAAGCAGAAGAAGTGGAATCTGGAGGAGAAGAGGAAGAAGAAGAAGAAATGTACGCATAAGATTTGGGGGAAGGAGAAGAAGAGGAAGAGCATCAATGGGAAGCAACAGAAGTGAGGGATGGAGAAAAAGAGGAAGGAGAAGACGGAAAGGAAAGAAGAAGAAGTTGTGGAAGGAGAAGAAATGAAATATGAGGAAGAAGAAGAAGTGCAAGCAGAAGAAGCGGAAGAAGGAGACGAAAATGAAGAAGAACAACAAGTAGAAGTAGAAGAAGTGGTAGAAGGAGAGAATAAGAGGAATAGGAGGAAGTAGTGGAATGAAAGGAGATGAAGAAGAAGAAGTGGAAGAAGGAGAACGGGAGGAGGGAGAAGAGGTGGCAGAAGAAGAAGAAGAGGAACAAGAAGAAGAAGTAGAAGAATGAGAAAAAGAGGAGGAAGAAGAAGCAATGGAAGGAAAGGGAATGAAGAGAAATGGAACAAGGAGGAGAAGAAGAAGGGGAGGAAGCAGAAGTAGTGTAGGCAGAAGAAGGGCAACAAGGAGAAGAGAGGGAAGAAGAAGAAAAAGTGGATGTAGTAGAAGTAGAAGAAGGTGAACAGGAGGAAGAAGAAGAAGTAGTTGAAGGAGTACGGATGATGGAGAAGAAGTGGAAGAAGGAGAACAAGAGGTAGAAATGCAAGTGGAAGCCGAAGAAGGAGAAAAAGAGGGATATGACGAAGGAAAGGAAGAAGAAGAAGGAGATGAAGAGGAAGAAAAGAAAGGAAAGGAGAGGATGAAGAAGAAGTGGAAGAAAGAGAACAAGAGGAGGCAGGAGAAGTGGAAGAAAGATAAGAAGAGGAAGAAGAAGGACAGTAAGTAGAAGAAGTGGAAGAAGGAGAAGAAAAGGAAGAAGAAGAACATGTGGAAAGTGAAGAAGGTGAACAAGTGGAGGAAGAAGAAGTAGTGGAAGGAGGTGAGATGAAGAAGAAGAATTGGAATAAGGAGAAAAGGAGGAAAAGGAAGAAGGAGGGGAAGGGAAGGGAAGAAGAAGCAGAAGAAGTGAATCTGGAGGAGAACAGGAAGAAGAAGAAGAAGAAGAAGTGTAAGCATAAGATTTGTGGGAAGGAGAAGAAGAGGAAGAGCAGCAATGGGAAGCAACAGAAGTGGGGGATGGTGAAAAAGAGGAAGGAGATGACGGAAAGGAAAGAAGAAGAAGTTGTGGAAGGAGAAGAAATGAAAGAAGAGGAAGAAGAAGAAGTGTAAGCAGAAGAAGTGAAAGTAGGAGACGAAAATGAAGAAGAACAACAAGTAGAAGTAGAAGAAGTGGTAGAAGGAGAGAATAAGAGTAATAGGAGGAAGTAGTGGAATGAAAGGAGATGAAGAAGAAGAAGTGGAAGAAGGAGAACAGGAGGAGGGAGAAGAGGTGGCAGAAGGAGAAGAAGAGGAAGAAGAAGAAGTGGAAGAACGAGAAGAAAAGGAAGAAGTGCAAGTGGAAGAAGGAGAACAATAGGAAGAAGAAGAAGAAGTGGAAGAATGAGAAAAAGAGGAGGAAGCAGAAGCAATGGAAGGAAAGGGGATGAAGAAGAAATGGAACAAGGAGGAGAAGAAGAAGGGGAGGAAGAAGAAGTAGTGTAGGCAAAAGAAGGGCAAGAAGGAGAAGAGAGGGAATAAGAAGAACAAGTGGATGTAGTAGAAGTAGAAGAAGGTGAACAAGAGGAAGAAGAAGAAGTAGTTGAAGGAGTAGGGATGATGGAGAAGAAGTGGAAGAAGGAGAACAAGAGGTAGAAATGCAAGTGGAAGCAGAAGAAGGAGAAAATGAGGGATATGACAAAGGAAAGGAAGAAGAAGAAGGAGATGAAGAGGAAGAAAAGAAAGGAAAGGAGAGGATCAAGAAGAAGTGGAAGAAAGATAAGAAGAGGAAGAAGAAGAAGAAGAAAAGGAAGAAGAAGAAGATGTGGAAAGTGAAGAAGTTGAAGAAGGTGAATAAGAGGAGGAAGAAGAAGTAGTGGAAGAAGGTGAGATGAAGAAGAAGAATTGGACAAGGAGAAAAGGAAGAAAAGGGAGAAGGAGGGGAAGGGAAGGGAAGAAGAAGCAGAAGAAGTGGAATCTGGAGGAGAAGAGGAAGAAGAAGAAGAAGTGTACGCATAAGATTTGGGGGAAGGAGAAGAAGAGGAAGAGCATCAATGGGAAGCAACAGAAGTGAGGGATGGAGAAAAAGAGGAAGGAGAAGACGGAAAGGAAAGAAGAAGAAGTTGTGGAAGGAGAAGAAATGAAATATGAGGAAGAAGAAGAAGTGCAAGCAGAAGAAGCGGAAGAAGGAGACGAAAATGAAGAAGAACAACAAGTAGAAGTAGAAGAAGTGGTAGAAGGAGAGAATAAGAGGAATAGGAGGAAGTAGTGGAATGAAAGGAGATGAAGAAGAAGAAGTGGAAGAACGACAACGGGAGGAGGGAGAAGAGGTGGCAGAAGGAGAAGAAGAGGAACAAGAAGAAGAAGTAGAAGAATGAGAAAAAGAGGAGGAAGAAGAAGCAATGGAAGGAAAGGGAATGAAGAGAAATGGAACAAGGAGGAGAAGAAGAAGGGGAGGAAGCAGAAGTAGTGTAGGCAGAAGAAGGGCAACAAGGAGAAGAGAGGGAAGAAGAAGAACAAGTGGATGTAGTAGAAGTAGAAGAAGGTGAACAGGAGGAAGAAGAAGAAGTAGTTGAAGGAGTACGGATGATGGAGAAGAAGTGGAAGAAGGAGAACAAGAGGTAGAAATGCAAGTGGAAGCCGAAGAAGGAGAAAAAGAGGGATATGACGAAGGAAAGGAAGAAGAAGAAGGAGATGAAGAGGAAGAAAAGAAAGGAAAGGAGAGGATGAAGAAGAAGTGGAAGAAAGAGAACAAGAGGAGGCAGGAGAAGTGGAAGAAAGATAAGAAGAGGAAGAAGAAGGACAGTAACAAGAAGAAGTGGAAGAAGGAGAAAAAAAGGAAGAAGAAGAACATGTGGAAAGTGAAGAAGTTGAAGAAGGTGAACAAGAGGAGGAAGAAGAAGTAGTGGAAGGAGGTGAGATGAAGAAGAAGAATTGGAACAAGGAGAAAAGGAGGAAAAGGAAGAAGGAGGGGAAGGGAAGGGAAGAAGAAGCAGAAGAAGTGGAATCTGGAGGAGAAGAGGAAGAAGAAGAAGAAGTGTAAGCATAAGATTTGGGACAAGGAGAAGAAGGAGAACTGGAGGTGGAAAAAGAAGTAGTGTAGGCAAAAGAAGGGCAAGAAGGAGAAGAGAGGGAAGAAGAAGAACAAGTGGATGTAGTAGAATTGGAAGAAGGTGAACAAGAGGAAGAAGAAGAAGTAGTTGAAGGAGTGGGGATGATGGAGAAGAAGTGGAAGAAGGAGAACAAGAGGTAGAAATGCAAGTGGAAGGAGAAGAAGGAGAAAAAGAGGGATATGACGAAGGAAAGGAAGAAGAAGAATGAGATGAAGAGGAAGAAAAGAAAGGAAAGGAGAGGATTAAGAAGAAGTGGAAGAAAGAGAACAAGAGGAGGCAGGAGAAGTGGAAGAAAGATAAGAAGAGGAAGAAGAAGAAGAGTAACTAGAAGAAGTGGAAGAAGGAGAAGAAAAGGAAGAAGAAGAACATGTGGAAAGTGAAGAAGGTGTACAAGAGGAGGAAGAAGAAGTAGTGGAAGGAGGTGAGATGAAGAAGAAGAATTTGAACAAGAAGAAAAGGAGGAAAAGGAAGAAGTAGGGGAAGGGAAGGGAAGGGAAGAAGAAGCAGAAGAGGTGGAATCTAGAGGAGAAGAGGAAGAAGAAGAATAAGTGTAAGCATAAGATTTTGGGGGAAGGAGAAGAAGAGGAAGAGCAACAATGGGAAGCAACAAAAGTGGGGGATGGAGAAAAAGAGGAAGGAGAAGACGGAAAGGAAAGAAGAAGAAGTTGTGGAAGGAGAAGAAATAGAACAAGAGGAAGAAGAAGAAGTGTATGCAGAAGAAGCAGAAGAAGCAGAAGAAGGGGACGAAAATGAAGAAGAACAACAAGTAGAAGTAGAAGTGGTAGAAGGAGAGAATAAGAGGAATAGGAGGAAGTAGTGGAATGAAAGGAGATGAAGAAGAAGAAGTGGAAGAAGGAGAACGGGAGGAAGGAGAAGAGGTGGCAGAAGGAGAAGAAGAGGAAGAAGAAGAAGTGGAAGAATGAGAAGAAACAGAAGAAGTGCAAGTGGAAGAAGGAGAACAATAGGAAGAAGAAGAAGAATAAGAAGAAGAAGAAGTAGTAGAAGAATGAGAAAAAGAGGAGGAAGATGAAGTAATGGAAAGAAAGGGGATGAAGAAAAAATGGAATAAGGAGGAGAAGAAGAAGGGGAGGAAGAAGAAGTAGTGTAGGCAGAAGAAGGGCAAGAAGGAGAACAGAGGGAATGATGCATGCCTCCCTTGATCTTTTTCTAGAGGTTTTCTTCTTTGGTGAAATGGTTTGTGGAGAGGTAAGAAGTGACGTGGTTTTAGGCGCCACTTAAGGTAAGATAAGCCTGAGAGGGAATGTTTGCCACAAGGGATGGAACCCTTGATAAAAACCTAAGGAATTCTCAAAGAGAGAAGGGTGGACACTAAGAGAATTTTGGGCAACTCAAGGTTTTTCCATTCAATCAAGTGTAAAAAATACAAAAGTGTGAAGGAGCACGTTTTTATAGAGGGAGCTAACCTCTTGGACAAGTCATGAAGGAAATGAAGGGCTAGGATTAAAAGGAGTCATTCCAGGGAGGAGGATTGAAGCCCAAAGTCCAATCAATACCCTCCTTTAGATGAGAATTGGTGCCCAAGCTACCTCATCCAAGGGCCAAGATTACTCCTTTATTAGTTTTGGGTTTTATTTAGCAAAAGAGGGTGTAGTTATCAAACTACACCCTTATTTCCTAAATAAAGGCCCAAAAGCTAATCTTACCCCTTCTTATTACTAAGACACCTCCTAGAAAATTAAATGGACTAATACATGTCCAAAATAAAATCCTAGGTTCCTAAAATAAAAATTACAAGTAAATAAGTCATGGCTTGCATAACTTGATGGTCATATGGAGGTGAGATCTTCCTCCCTCTACTCTAGCCTTCTTCTATTCTCCTAGCCATGGCCCTAGTGATAGGGCCCTTGCTTGGGGAGAATGCATCATCCCCTCCCCTTTGGGAAGGATTTGACCTCAAATCTGATAGGTCCTCCTCTTCTTCATCAGTACCTCGTTGGGTTCGAGGCAGGCCAAGGATGAAATCGATACTAATATCCAGCCAAGGTGCAGAAGGAGCAGGTAAGGGTGTGTACAATCCATGAGCCATTGTCTTAGACTTAGCTTGCAAGCAAGCAATGCATCTACGACAATGTCTATAGACGTCTTTCTTTATATGGTGCCAAAAGAATTTTTCTTGTAAAAGCAGAAGAGTTTTGTTAATTCCAAAATGCCCCATGAGCCCACCCTCATGGCTCTCTTTTGTCAACAGATTTCTCATAGATCCTTGGGGTACACAAAGTCTGCTACCTTTGAAAAGGTACCCCTCACTCACAAAGAACCCATTTTGGGTTTTACATGCAAATGTAGAGGCAGCATAAATGGATCCAACATCCTTATCAGAAATATACATTTCTCTAATATTATCAAATCCAAGAATCTTTGCACTTAAGGTGGTGTAAAGGGTATGTCTACGAAACAAAGCATCAGCCACCACATTATGCTTTCCTTTCTTGTATTTGATGATATAAGGGAAAGTCTCAAGAAATTCTACCCATTTATCATGCTTTTTATTAAGCTTGCCTTGACCCTTCAAATACTTAAGTGACTCATGGTCACTATGAATGATGAACTCCTTGGGTACAAGATAATGTTCCCAAGTTTGAAGGGCCCTTATCAAAGAGTAAAACTCTTTATCATAGGTGGGGTAGTTTAAGGCGGCTCCATTTAGTTTTTCACTAAAATAAGCCACGGGATGACCACCTTGTAACAACACAGCTCCCACACCCACTCCCAATGCATCACACTCTAGCTCAAAAGTTTTAGAAAAGTCAGGAAGAGCTAAAACTGGTGCATGGGTCAGTTTCTCTTTGATAAGTTCAAAGGCTTTTTGTTGTTTTTCACCCCAAAGGAAAGGAGTATCCTTCTTCACCAAATCATTGATTGGTGAGAAAAGTGTGGAGAAGTTAGGCACAAAGCGCATGTAAAAGCTCGCGAGACCATGAAAACTCATGATCTCAGTCACACTTTTTAGGGTGGGCCATTCTTGGATGGCTTTGATTTTGTCGGGGTCTACTTGAACCCCATTTTTATTAACTATAAAACCTAAGAACACCACACTCTCCACACAAAAATTACATTTTTCAAGATTTCCATAGAGTTGGTGTGACCTAAGAATGCAAAAGACGCGCCTAAGATGGCCTACATGTTCATCTATGCTCTTGCTATACACTAAGATGTCATCAAAATAAACAACACAAAATTTTCCTAAGCAATCCCTAAGGACATGATTCATAAGCCTCATGAAGGTGCTTGGGGCATTGGTAAGCCCAAAGGGCATTACCAACCACTCATACAGCCCAAACTTGGTCTTAAAAGCAGTTTTCCACTCATCACCTTCCTTGATGCGGATTTGGTGATAACCACTCTTAAGATCAATTTTTGAAAATAATTGGGCCCCATGCAATTCATCAAGCATGTCATCAAGCCTAGGGATAGGGTGCCTATATTTGATGGTGATGCTTGATTGCTCGACAATCAATGCACATCCTCCATTGGCCATTCTTCTTAGGCACCAACAAAACTGGCACAGCACAAGGGCTTAGGCTCTCTTGAACCCAACCCTTCTCCAATAGTTCTTGGACTTGAGATTCAATCTCCTTGGTCTCCATGGGATTAGTCCTATAAGCAGCCTATTAGGCAGGCTAGCCCCAAGTACCAAGTCTATTTGGTGTTCTATACCCCTAATTGGAGGAAGTCCTTTGGGAACTTCATTAGGGAATATATCACCAAACTCCTTTAAAAGCTCTTGAACCTCTTGAGGTAGGTTCTCAAGTCCAAGTTCTATGGCAGTACTAGAACTAGACGGGAAAAAAGTGGAGGGGGAAGAAATGGGGGATGCCTCTTTGCAAAGGAGGAGATAGAAAGGTCTGTTTGTTAAGGGGGCTTCCTTTAAATCCAATTTTGTCGCAAATAAACTCCCTTTACTAATGACTTTCTTGGAAGGGGCACCAACTTCCAACTCAACCTCTTTACCCCTTTCAAGCTTTAGGGGTAAAGCTTTGCTTTTTTTTTTCTCCTCATCTCTTTTATGTTTCATGATGAGTTGGTCCTCCGCCACTTGTGAAGGTGTTAGAGGACACAACTTAATGCGCTTATCCTTATGAGTGAGGATGATGTTATTGGAATGACCATGGTGTATGGCTTTCTTATCAAATTGCCATGGTCTTCCTAGCAAGATATGGCCAGCTTCCATTGGGAGTATGTCACACAGGATCTCATCTTTATAAGACCCAATGGAAATTGGAACCTTGACTTGCTTATTGACCTCCATTTCCCCTTGCTCATTGAGCCATGGAAGCTTGTAAGGCTTAGGGTGGGGAAGTGGGGTCAAGGCTAGCTTTTCCACCAACCTTGAGCTACAACAATTGCAGCATGACCCACTATCCACAGTGAGAGAACATATTTTGTCATTCACCTTACAGTGAGTGTGGAATATGTTCTCCCTTTGAGATGAGGACACTTTCAAAGGTTGGCTTCCAAGAAGTCTTCTTATCATTAAGAGGTCTCCCTCACATGCATAAGCGGTTTCATCACAATCAGATTGGTATGCATGAACCCCTTCTCCTTCGCTCTCACTAGAGGAGTGTGAGCTAGACTCACTACTATAAACATCTTGGGCCCTCATGATGATGTTTCTCTTAGTAGGGCATTGAGAGGCAATGTGGCCTCTCCCAAGACATTTAAAGCATTTGATACTACTAACTTTCTCGTGAGAGTTAGTAGTAGGGGTTTTTCTCTCTATATGTGATGTTTTATGCTCTTTGAAGTGCTTGGGATGTTCCTCTTTGGGGTAACTCTTGAAAGAGTTCCCCGTAGGTTGGTCCATCTTTACATAAGGTGGGTTATCCTTTTTAAAAGTTTTCCTTCTAAGTTGATTTTCCACCTTGATGCAAAGTTGAACTAACTCATCAAGGGAATTGTATGAGAAGAGCTCCACCTTATCACGAATTTCGGGGCTCAACCCACACAAAAACCTTGCCATAGTGGCCTTGGGTTCCTCAATGATACCCGCCCTCAAGATAAGAAGTTCCATCTTTTGTCTATACTCTTCTATACTAAGGTTGGTTTGCCTTAGCCTTTGGAGTCTATCCAAAAGATCTCTTTCATACCAAGAGGGAATATGCCTTCTTCTTAGAGCATTTCTAAGATCATTCCAATATCTTATGGAAGGCATATTGGTGCGGATTCTCTCATTGGTTAACCCAACCCACCAATGCATGGCATGCCCTTGGAAGCTAAGGGTTGCCATTGGAACCTTTCTTTCTTCTCTTACCTCATGGCAAGTGAAGAGTTGTTCTACCTTGATTTCCCAATCAAGGTAGGCTTCCACATCTTCCCTCCCATGAAATGGGGGGAGATCAATTTTGGGCTCCCTTGGAGGGGCCCCATTATTATGCATGGATGAATAGGAGTTTCTCCTAGGATGATTGTAGTATTCTTCCTCACTTTCACTCCTATGGGTATGTCTAGATAGGGAACCTAAAACTATTCCTTTCATTTTGTAATTCTCACCATTCCCATGCTTTCTTTTTTCTTCTTCTTTCTCTTTTCTTCTTTCTCTTTCTTTTCTTTCTCTCCTTTCTTCATCTTCTCTCCTTTCTCTTATTCTTCTTTCTTCCTTCTCTCTTTTTTGTCTCTTTTCTTCCTCTCTTTCTTTTATTTTTCTTTTCTCCTTGGACTCTTTTTCTCTCCTTTTTTCTTCTCTTCTCTCTTGTTCTTTTGCCATCCACTCCCTAAAGTCCATGTTTAAGTTTTCTAGAGTGTAATCTTTAGAAATATTTCTTTGGTTTACACTCTTGTTTGATGAATAACTATGAGCACTAGAGTGGGTGTGTGATGTCATTGTGCTTGAATTTCTAAGAGGAAAAAGGTGGCTAAAAAATTTTCACAAACAAACACTCCTCTCTTTTTGTGTTTTCTTGCCTAAAATGGCTTGATGAGTCTTTGGAACTCTTTAGCCTTCTAAGCGCTTTGAATAAGAAAAATAAAGCAAGAATTTTAAAGCAAAAATTCAAAAGAGAAGGGATATAAAGCGAGCTCCTAAGGTGTTGAAGGAAGTGTACCACTTCTTCCTTCTTCACCTAATTTTCGAGAAACTAAAAAATTGATTAAATTTTATTACAACCAAAGGGAGGGCCTTAAGGGCACTCAAACTCCCAACTACAAAATAAATACACCCAAATTAAAGAAAAAGTAAAGTCTTAAAAAAATTATTCTCCAAATGCTCCCTCAAATCAAAGTCCTCACGGCTAGGTGTATTTCCTTTTGAGGTGATCTCTCAGGCTCTTAGTCCAACCTTCCAAAATATGCTACCCTTGTGGTAAGCTCCTTTTTCAAGCTTTCTCCCAAAAGTGACACTAACACACAAACCAAAGAAACCAAAAGTAGCAAGGGGAGGTGCGAATAGAAACTCAAAAAGCAATAAAAGATAACACAATCAAAAGGACACTTAACCAAATGGTAAGAGTATATAAGACAAACTAGAAAGATGATTTAAAAGACAAGCAACAACTAAAAGGTAAACAAAAGAAAGAGAGCACACAATCGAATACCTAAGAATGGCACTAGATTAAAGAGTAGAAGAACACAAATGTCAAGTTCTAGTGTACCAAAAGTAATAAAATTTCTTTTAAGGTTCCAAGTTCAAAGTTGAAGCACTTGCTAATTTTAGGTTAGGTACATCAAATGAATTTTTTTTCAAACTTTCTTTTCTTTTGTTTGTTCTCTTTTTTTTTTTTTTTTGAATCCTTCGTTGTTTTTTTTTGTTGTATTTTATTTTAGACTTTGTTTTCTTGTTTTTTTTTTTTTGAATATTTACTAGATGCACCTATATTGATTGTGAATTTAGTGCTTGATAAAAAAGAGTTATGTGCTTGGAACAATAAAGAAAATTAAAAGCAACAATTTAGGTACTACTAGAAATGACTTCAAAATGCAAAGTAGCTATAGATGTGTTAATGGTTTAGTAGTTTGGTGTGCCACTGGACTCGAGCTTTGTTAAGATTTTAGTAATTTGTTGAACACAAATACCAAACTTATAGCTTAAGTGAAAGCACCTACAAACAAGAACTATCTTTACCACACAAATGAGCTACTAATTATACGTATAAAGAAAATAAAGACAAAGGAAATTGAGCAACTATTTTTGATTTTTTTTTAAGAATATGCTTGAAACTAAAAGCACATTAACTTCTAAAGAGACTTAGACATAAGGTATGACCCTCTATGTTGCTCAATTTAAGAAGTTTCAAATTTTTTTTTGTAAAAACAAAAGAGGCTAAACTTAAAAGGAATTAATAGACAAAATGGGAAACTATAAACATGACTTATAGACAACTACACAAGAGTATAAAAGTGAAAAATAAAAGCTAAAAATAAAGCAAAAACAAGGCAACTAGGTGCAAGGAAACACAAGAATTTGGTCTAAATTTCTTGACCACAAGGTTGTGGAATTCACCACAACAGCATGGATTTTTAGCAAGAAATTCTCAAAACCAAAATTCAAGCAAGAAAGCACCCAACTCAAAGCTTAAGCGGAAATTAATGAATATGGGAGAGACGTAGATGCAAAGAAAAGAACAATATAAATTGCATCAAGAAAAAAATAAATGGTGCTAATAAACTATAACTCAAAACAATAAACTCAAGACATAAATGGAAATGATAAACAACAATGGAAAGCTAGAAAAAATTGCGGAAATTAAAGATAAAATAAAATAGGAAAACGGAAAGAAAAAATAAATGAGATAGGAAGAGAGTTTAGACCTCTAGAACCAATGCTCTAGATACCAAATGATGCATGCCTCCCTTGATCTTTTTCTAGAGGTTTTCTTCTTTGGTGAAATGGTTTGTGGAGAGGTAAGAAGTGAGGTGGTTTTAGGTGCTACTTAAGGTAAGATAAGCCTAAGAGGGAAAGTTTGCCACAAGGGATGGAACCCTTGATAAAAACCTAAGGAATTCTCAAAGAGAGAAGGGTGGACATTAAGAGAATTTTGGCCAACTCAAGGTTTTTTCATTCAATCAAGTGTAAAAAATAAAAGAGTGTGAATGAGCACCTTTTTATAGAGGGAGCTAACCTCTTGGACAAGTCATGAAGGAAATGAAGGGCTAGGATTAAAAGGAGTCATCCAAGGGAGGAGGATTGAAGCCCAAAGTCCAATCAATACCCTCCTTTAGATGAGAATTGGTGCCCAAGCTACATCATCCAAGGGCCAAGATTACTCCTTTATTAGTTTTTGGTTTTATTTAGAAAAAGAGGGTGTAGTTATCAAACTACCCCCTTATTTCCTAAATAAAGACCCAAAAGCTAATCTACCCCTTCTTATTACTAAGACACCTCCTAGAAAATTAAATGGACTAATACATGTCCAAAATAAAATCCTAGGTTCCTAAAATAAAAATTACAAGTAAATAAGTCATGGCTTGCATAACTTGATGGTTATATGGAGGTGAGATCTTCCTCCCTCTACTCTAGCCATGTCTTCTTCTATTCTCCTAGCCATGGCCCTAGTGATAGGGCCCTTGCTTGGGGAGAATGCATCAGGGAAGAAGAAGAACAATTGGATGTAATAGAAGTGGAAGAAGGTGAACAAGAGGAAGAAGAAGAAGAAGTTGAAGGAGCGGGGATGATGTGGAAGAAGGAGAACAAAAGGTCGAAATCCAAGTGGAAGGAGAAGAAGGAGAAAAAGAGGGATATGACGAAGCAAAGGAAGAAGAAGAAGGAGATGATGAGGAAGAAAAGAAAGGAAAGGAGAGGATGAAGAAGAAGTGGAAGAAAGAGAACAAGAGGAGGCAGGAGAAGTGGAAGAAAGATAAGAAGAGGAAGAAGAAGGAGAGTAACTAGAAGAAGTGGAAGAAGGAGAAGAAAAGGAACAAGACGAAGATGTGGAAAGTGAAGAAGGTGAACAAAAGGAGGAAGAAGAAGTAGTGGAAGGACGTGAGATGAAGAAGAAGAATTGGAACAAGGAGAAAAGAAGGGAAGGAAGAAGGGGGGGAAGGGAAGGGAAGGGAAGGGAAGGGAAGAAGAAGCAGAAGAGGTGGAATCTGGAGGAGACGAGGAAGAAGAAGAATAAGTGTAAGCATAAGATTTGGGGAAAGGAGAAGAAGAGGAAGAGCAACAATGGGAAGCAACAGAAGTGGGGGATGGAGAAAAAGAGGAAGGAGAAGACGGAAAGGAAAAAAGAAGAAGTTGTGGAAGGAGAAGAAATGGAACAAGAGGAAGAAGAAGAAGTGTATGCAGAAGAAGCAGAAGAAGGAGACGAAAATTAAGAAGAACAACAAGTAAAAGTAGAAGAAGTGGTAGAAGGAGAGAATAAGAGGAATAGGAGGAATTAGTGGAATGAAAGGAGATGGAGAAGAAGAAGTGGAAGAAGGAGAACAATTGGAAGAAGAAGAAGAAGTGGAAGAATAAGAAAAACAGGAGGAAGAAGCAATGGAAGGAAAGAGGATGAAGAAGAAGTGGAACAAGGAAGAGAAGAAGAAGAGGAGGAAGAAGAAGTAGTGTTGGCAGAAGAAGGGCAAGAAGGAGAAGAGAGGGAAGAAGAAGAACAAGTGGATGTAGTAGAAGTGGAAGAAGGTGAACAAGAGGAGGAAGAAGAAGTGGTGGAAGGAGGTGAGATGAAGAAGAAGAATTGGAACAAGGAGAAAATGAAGAAAAGGAAGAAGGAGGGGAAGGGAAGGGAAGGGGAAACAGAAGAAGTGGAATCTGGAGGAGAAGAGGAAGAAGAAGAAGAAGTGTAAGCAAAAGATTTGGGGGAAGGAAAAGAAGAGGAAGAAGAACAATTGGAAGCAACAGAAGTGGGGGATGGAGAAAAAGAGGAAGGAGAAGACGGAAAGGAAAAAAGAAGAAGTTGTGGAAGGAGAAGAAATGGAAGAAGAGGAAGAAGAAGAAGTGTAAGCAGAAGTAGTGGAAGAAGGACACGAAAATCAAGAAGAACAACAAGTAGAAGTAAAAGAAGTGGTAGAAGGAGAGAATAAGAGGAATAGGAGGAAGTAGTGGAATGAAAGGAGATGAAGAAGAAGAAGTGGAAGAAGGAGAACGGGAGGAGGGAGAAGAGGTGGCAGAAGGAGAAGAAGAGGAAGAAGAAGAAGTGGAAGAACTAGAAGAAAAGGAAGAAGTGCAAGTGGAAGAAGGAGAACAACAGGAAGAAGAAGAAGTTGAAGAATGAGAAAAAGAGGAGGAAGAAGAAGCAATGGAAGAAAAGCGGATGAAGAAGAAGTGGAACAAGGAAGAGAAGAAGAAGGGGAGGAAGAAGAAGTAGTGTAGGCAGAAGAAGGGCAAGAAGGAGAAGAGAGGGAAGAAGAAGAACAAGTGGATGTAGTAGAAGTGGAAGAAGGTGAACAAGAGGAAGAAGAAGTAGTAGTTGAAGAAGTGGTGATGATGGAGAAGAAGTGGAAGAAGGACAACAAGAGGTAGAAATGCTAGTGGAAGCAGAAGAAGGAGAAAAAGTGGGATATGACGAAGGAAAGGAAGAAGAAGAAGGAGATGAAGAGGAAGAAAAGAAAGGAAAGGAGAGGATGAAGAAGAAGTGGAAGAAAGAGAAAAAGAGGAGGCAGGAGAAGTGGAAGAAAGATAAGAAGAGGAAGAAGAAGGAGAGTAACTAGAAGAAGTGGAAGAAGGAGAAGAAAAGGAAGAAGAAGAAAATGTGGAAAGTGAAGAAGGTGAAGAAGAGGAGGAAGAAGAAGTGGTGTGATGTGACCATGCCTAGCCAAGGACCTATCACTAGGGCCATGGCTAGAAGGATTGAAGAAGACCTAGCCCTTGCAGACAAAGGAAGACTTCACCTCCTATGGAGAGTGAAGATATTCGGCTAGGTACTTTAGTTAATAAAATGTAATTTTCCTTTATTTTAATTTTGAGGAGCATTAAGAATTTAATTTGGGACATGTATTTAGTCCATTTTTTATTTTTAGGAGGTGTCTTAGGAATTTAGAGGGTGGATTTAGCTTTTTGGGTCTTTATGAAGGAAATAAGGGGTAGCCTTGATATCTACACCCCTCTTTTCTACATAAACCCCCTAAGCTAATAAGAAGGAATCTTGGCCCTTGGTTTGAGAAACTTGGGCTCCAAGTTTGATGATCTAAGGAGGGAATTGTTTCTCAATTCTCCTCCCTTAGGTCTCTCCTTTTAATCCTAGCCCTTCTTTTTTTAGGTTATCTTGTTCAAGAGGTTAGCTACCTCTATAAATAGGAGCTCCTCCCTCACTTGTATTTTTTACACTTGAATTTAATCCTAGAGACCATATTGGTTGAGGTTCTTACCTTTGAGTGTCCCCCTTTCTCCTTTGTGAGAGCTTTTAAGAGTTATAAAGGGACCCCTCCCTTGTGGCCTCTCCTTTGGCTTATCAAACCTAGTATTTGTGGCGCCTCACCCCATTCCTTTCCTCTCTATAAATCCATTTCCCTTCCAAGTGACCTTAGAAAGGATCCTTTGGGCACGTGATCATCAAAGATCACATCAAGTGGTATCTAGAGCCACTTTCTAAAGGTCACGTTCTTTCTCAATTTTTTTTTCTTTGTTGTTTATTTCTTTGATCTCTTTATTTTAAAGTCCTTCATTTTTTGTCATCTCTATTTCCTTTATTGTCTAGTAGTATAGCTTTTTATTCTTGCTATTATATGCGTTTTTGTTTTCTATCTACGCGCCTATGTTCCATTTAATTTGATGCGATTTTATTTGTCCCTTTCTTTGCATCTTATTTTTGTGTTCAAGTTACTTAATTTTCCCTTGGTTTTTTATGTTAAAGTGTACCTAAGAAGTTGTGACCATTAAACCCACATGGTTGAGGATTTTTCCACACCATTGTGGTGATCAACTTTGGCCACTTTGTTGTGCCTTTTGTTTTAAGTCTCTTGCTGAAATTTTTGCTCTATTTTTAGGTGTGTTATTTTTTCTTAATCTTGTGTTTTGTCAAATACTAGTCATGTTAGTTTCCTATTTTGTCTCATTTAAATTCCATAGGTTTTAGCCTCTTAAATTTTTTACAAAAAAGCCTTCAAAAACAGTTTGAATTGAGCTCCTAAGAGGTGAACCTCTTGTTGAGTCTCTTAAGTCTTTTATGCTTTTAGTTCAAGCATATTAATCTCTTTGTTGTTCTTAAATATTTGCTCAATTCAATCTTTATATGTTTCTTGTTTTATGTTGAATTATTAGTAGCTTTCCACTTGGTTTACCTTTACTATTGGTGCCTCTTTGTGGAATTTTAGCTTGGGTGAATTGTGTTAGTAATTTGAGCAATCAATTTACTTCAAAATCAGCCCTAAATCATTCCTTAAGCACCATTAGTTCAGTGGTATTTGGAACTACTAAGTTGTTTTGCCTTTAGTTGCATGCATTGCTTGAAAATTGTGTGACCTTACTTTGTGCTTATTCACTCAAGTGTTATTATTTCAAGAATCCTCATTAAAATTTCAATTCAACAAGCTATTAGGTGCAGCAAAATGATTAGAAAAAGTTAAAAAAAAATAGAAAAAGTTCAAGTTAAAAAAAAAAAAAAAGAAGATAAAGAACTCAAAAGAAAGACAAATTTGAAGTTGTGTACCTAATAGTAGAAACATTTGATATGAGGAACCAATTGTGATTCAAAAACAAATTACTTGAGTAAGTTTTTTAGTTTTTGGTCACTTAAATTTTATTAAGTGTGCAACTATTGGTTTCATTTTTTTTGTTTGAGTCTTTTTTCATCTCTACTCTTAGAGCTAATCTAGGAAAGTTATTTGTGTGCTACCTTCCTTTATGAGCCTTATGTTTTCTTGCTTGTCTTCTTTACTTCTTTGAGTTTGTCATTGTTTAACCTATCCACTTAGATTTTTGAACCTTATTTTGTTATTCACCTTTGTTTGTTGTCTTGTGTTGTATTCGGCCTTGGTAAGGAAAGGTTGGGAAAGGTTCCATATATAAAATTTTGGCAAGTCCAAACAAGAGGAAACAAGGGTAGCATTCTTGGGGTGAGTTGATGCAACTCAAAGGGGCTTGATCAAAAGGAGACAAACACCAAAAAAGCTTGGAGTGAAGACTTTGTTTTATTTTTTTTATTCTTTGTATTGTATATACTTAATTTTAGATTGGGAGTTTGAGTGCCCTTAAGGCCCTCCCTTGGTTTGTAATAATTTTGGTTAATTTTAGCGTAGTTCCTCGTTAATTAGGTGAAGAAGGGAGAAGTGGTACACTTCCTTCAACACCTTAGGAGCACGATTAGAGCCCTTTCTCTTTTACATTCTTGCACTTTTAGTTTTTGGCCTACCCTTTAGTTTTTAGCATCCAAGCACCATGACTTCCCACACACATTCTAGTGCACATAGTTGTTCATCAAGTAAGAGTGTCAACCAAAGAAAACCTTCTAAGGGAGACACTCTTGAAAACCTTAACTTAGAATTTAGGGAATGGATGGCTAAAGAACAAGAAAGGAGAGAAGAAAAAGGGAGAAAAAAAGAAATAAAAGAAAAGGAAAAACAAAAAGAGAAGGAAGAGTTAAAAAAAGAGATGTTGGAAATGAGAAAAGAGAAAAAAGAGCGAGAAGAGAGAAGGCAAAGAGAGAGAAGAGAGGATGAAGAAAGGAGAAGAAGGAAAGAACTAGAAAGAAAAAGAGAAAAAGAGGAAGAAGAGAGAAGGAGAGGAGAAGAGAGTAAGAGGAGAGATGGGAGGGAAAGTGATAGAAAAAATAAAGGAATTCTCATAAGATCCCCATCTAGGCATTTTAGCTCTAGTGAAGAAGAATACTATAGAAATCAACATAAGCATCACTCTCATTCATCATACAATCATCACTCTCTTCAAGAGAACATAAATCATGCTAGGGAACCAAAGGTAGACCTACCCCATTTTCATGGTAGGGAAGATGTTGAGACTTACCTAGATTGGGAAGTCAAAGTGGAACAACTCTTTCGATGCTATGAAATTAGGGAAGAAAGGAAAGTACCTTTGGCCTCCCTTAGTTTTCAAGGTTCTGCTTTGCATTGGTGGGATGGGTTAGTCAAGGATAGGGCCCGTAAACAAATGCCTGACATTCACTACTGGAATGATTTAAAAGCTTGTTTGCGAAGAAGGCACATTCCTTCATATTATGAGAGGGATCTTTTGGATAGGCTCCAAAGACTTACGCAACATAACCTAAGTATTGAGGAGTATAGACAAAAGATGGAGCTTCTCATACTAAGGGCCAATATCATTGAGGAACCCAATGCCACCCTTGCTAGGTTTTTGTGTGGATTAAGCTCTGACATTAGAGATAAGGTAGAGCTTCTTTCATACTCAAACCTTGATGAGTTGGTAGAACTTTGTGTAAGAGCTGAGAATCAACTCAAGAGAAAAAGTTTTAAAAAATGTTCTCCCTCTTACTCAAAGAGAGACAAACTTAAGGGAAACTCTTTCAAGGGTTTTCCCAAAGAGGAACCCAAGCATTTTCAAGATACAAAAGCACCTCATGTAGAGAGAAAACCCCTACTACTAAGCCTACTGAAAGGCAAAGTAGTATCAAATGCTTCAAATGTCTTGGGAGAGGCCACATTGCCTCTCAACGCCCTAACAAGAAAACCATGATCATGAGGGGACAAGACATTTGTAGTGAGAATAGCTCATCTTCCTCCTCTAGTGAGAGTGAGGAAGAAGGGGGACATACTTTTGAACAAGAGTGTGAGGAAGCTTTTCCTTATGAGGGGGACCTCCTTATGGTTCAAAGGCTTCTTGGAAGCCAACCTCTAGAGCTTGGCCAGTCACAAACAGACAACATCTTCCATACAAGATGTAAAGTAAATGACAAAGTATGTGCTCTCCTTGTTGATAGTGGCTCCTGTTGTAACTGTTGTAGCTCTAGGTTGGTTGAAAAACTAGCCTTGACTACCATGCCCCATCCCAAACCTTACAAATTGCAATGGCTCAATGAGCAAGGGGAGATGGTAGTCAATGAACAAGTTATGGTTCCAATTTCCATAGGATCTTATAATGATGAGATTCTTTGTGACATAGTTCCTATGGAGGCTGGTCATATCCTATTGGGGAGACCATGGCAATTTGACAAAAAAGCTATTCACCATGGTCACTCCAACCAAATAATTCTCATCCATAATGAAAAGCGCTTCAAATTGTATCCTTTGTCACCTTCTCAAGTGGCTGAGGATCAATTTGCGATGAAAAAGAAAAGAGTTGAGGAAAAACAAAAACAAAAAAAAAAAAGCACAACAAGTTTTACCCTTAAAGCTTGAAAAGGGTAAAGAGAGAGAGTCGGAAGGTGATGCCCCTTCGAAAGGGAATATTCGTAAAAGGAGCCTATTTGCTACTAAACATGATTTAAAAGAAGCTCCTTTGACTAACAAGCCCTTTTATCTCCTCTTTTGCAAAGAAACATCAAATCCTTCTCCCATTTTGCATTCTTCTGCTGAGAGCACTGCCACAGCCCATGCACATGAGCACCTTCCTCAAGGGGTTCAAGATATTTTAAAAGAATTTGATGACATATTCCCTAATGAGGTTCCGAAAAGACTTCCTCCCATTAGGGGTATAGAACATCAAATTGATTTGGTGCCTGGCGCAAGTCTACCTAATAGACCTGCCTATAGGACCAACCCCATGGAGACCTAAGAGATTGAGTCTCAAGTGAATGAGCTGTTGGAGAAGGGTTGGGTTCAAAAGAGCCTAAGCCCTTGTGCTGTGCCAGTCTTGTTGGTGCCTAAGAAGAATGGCCAATGGAGGATGTGTGTTGATTGTCGTGCAATCAACAACATCACCATCAAATATAGGCACCCAATCCCCCGTCTTGATGACATGTTGGATGAATTGCATGGGGCAAAAATATTTTCAAAAATAGATCTTAGAAGTGGTTACCACCAAATAAGAATCAAAGAGGGTGATGAATGGAAAACTGCTTTTAAGACTAAATTTGGTCTTTATGAGTGGTTGGTTATGCCTTTTGGGCTAACTAATGCCCCAAGCACATTCATGCGCTTAATGAATCATGTATTAAGGGATTGCCTTGGTAAATTTTGTGTAGTTTACTTTGATGACATTTTAGTTTACTCTAGGAACCTAGATGATCATTTAGGACATCTAAGGCATGTTTTTTCTCTTCTTAGGAGTAATCATCTTTTTGGTAACTTAGAAAAATGCACTTTTTGTGTAAATAGTGTAGTTTTCCTAGGTTTTGTAGTTAGCACAAAAGGGGTTCATGTTGACCCCGAAAAGATAAAAGCTATTCAAGAATGGCCCACCCCAAAGAGTGTGACAGAGATCAAAAGCTTTCATGGTCTCGTTGGATTTTATAGGCGCTTTGTGCCTAATTTCTCCACGCTCTTCGCACCAATAAATGATTTGGTGAAAAAGGAAGTTCCTTTCCTTTGGGGTGAGAAACAAGAGAAAGCCTTCCAGCTAATTAAGCATAAACTGACCCATGCACCAGTCTTGGCATTACCTGACTTTTCTAAAACATTTGAACTTGAATGTGATGCCTCTAGTGTAGGTGTGGGGGCTGTCTTGTTGCAAGGAGGGCACCCCATTGCGTATTTCAGTGAAAAACTCAATGGTGCCCCCCTCAACTACCCCACCTATGATAAGGAGTTTTATGCTCTAATTAGGGCCCTTCAAACTTGGGAGCATTACCTTGCTCCCAAGGAGTTTGTCATTCATAGTGACCATGAGTCACTAAAATATTTGAGGGGTCAAGGTACATTGAACAAAAGGCATGCAACGTGGGTGGAATATCTTGAATCCTTCCCTTAAGAAGAGGAAGAAGAAGGAGAGTAACTAGAAGAAGTGGAAGAAGGAGAAGAAAAGGAAGAAGAAGAAGATGTGGAAATTGAAGAAGTTGAAGAAGGTGAACAAGAGGAGAAAGATGAAGTAGTGGAAGGAGGTGAGATGAAGAAGAAGAATTGGAACAAGGAGAAAAGGAGGAAAAGGAAGAAGGAAGGGAAGGGAAGGGCAGAAGAAGCAGAAGAAGTGGAATCTACAGGAGAAGAGGAAAAGAAGAAGAAGTGTAAGCATAAGATTTGGGGGAAGGAGAAGAAGAGGAAGAGCAACAATGGGAGGCAACAAAAGTCAGGGATGGAGAAAAAGAGGAAGGAGAAGACGGAAAGGAAAGAAGAAGAACTTATGGAAGGAGAAGAAATGGAAGAAGAGGAAGAAGAAGAAGTGTAAGCAGAAGAAGCGGAAGAAGGAGACGAAAATGAAGAAGAACAATAAGTAGAAGTTAAAGAAGTGGTAGAAGGAGAGAATAAGAGGAATAAGAGGAAGTAGTGGAATGAAAGGAGATGAGGAAGAAGAAGTAGAAGAAGGAGAACAGGAGGAGGGAGAAGAGGTGGCAGAAGGAGAAGAAGAGGAAGAAGAAGAAGTGGAAGAAAGAGAAGAAAAGGAAGAAGTGCAAGTGGAAGAACTAGAACAATAGGAAGAAGAAGAAGAAGTGGAAGAATGAGAAAGGAGGAGGAAGAAGAAGAAGAAGAAGTGGAACAAGGAGGAGAAGAAGAAGGGGAGGAAGAAGAAGTAGTGTAGGCAGAAGAAGGGTAAGAAGGAGAGAGAGGGAAGAAGAAGAACAAGTGGATGTAGTAGAAGTGGAAGAAGCTGAACAAGAGGAAGAAGAAGAAGTAGTTGAAGTAATGGGGATGATGGAGAAGAAGTGGAAGAAGGAGAACAAGACGTAGAAATGCAAGTGGAAGCAGAAGAAGGAGAAAAAGAGTGATATGACGAAGGAAAGGAAGAAGATGAAGAGGAAGAAAAGAAAGGAAAGGAGAGGATGAAGAAGAAGTGGAAAAAAGAGAACAAGAGGAGGCAGAAGAAGTGGAAGAAAGATAAGTAGAGGAAGAAGAAGGAGAGTAACTAGAAGAAGTGGCAGAAGAAGAACAAAAGGAAGAAGAAGAAGATGTGGAAAGTGAAGAAGGTGAAGAAGAGGAGGAAGAAGAATTAGTGGAAGGAGGTGAGATGAAGAAGAGGAATTGGAACAAGGAGAAAAGGAGGAAAAGGAAGAAGGAGGGGAAGGGAACGGAAGAAGAAGCAGAAGAAGTGGAAGCTAGAGGAGAAGTGGAAGAAGAAGAAGAAGTGTAAGCATAAGATTTGGGGGAAGGAGAAGAAGAGGAAGAGCAACAATGTGAAGCAACAAAAGTGGGGGATGGAGAAAAAGAGGAAGGAGAAGACGGAAAGGAAAGAAGAAGAAGTTGTTGAAGGAGAAGAAATGGAAGAAGAGGAAGAAGAAGAAGTGTCAGCAGAAGAAGCCGAAGAAGGAGACGAAAATGAAAAAGAACAACAAGTAGAAGTAGAAGAAGTGGTAGAAGGAGAGAATAAGAGGAATAGGAGGGAGTAGTGGAATGAAAGGACCTGAAGAAGAAGAAGTGGAAGAAGGAGAATGGGAGGAGGGAGAAGAGGTGGCAGAAGGTGAACAAGAGGAAGAAGAAGAAGTAGTTGAAGGAGTGGGGATGATGGAGACGAAGTGGAAGAAGGAGAAAAAGAGGTAGAAATGCAAGTGGAATCAGAAGAAGGAGAAAAAGAGGGATATGACGAAGGAAGGGAAGAAGAAGAAGGAGATGAAGAGGAAGAAAAGAATGGAAAGGAGAGGATGAAGAAGAAGTGGAAGAAAGAGAATAAGAGGAGGCAGGAGAAGTGGAAGAAATATAAGAAGAGGAACAAGAAGGAGAGTAACTAGAAGAAGTGGAAGAAGGAGAAGAAAAGGAAGAAGAAGATGTGGAAAGTGAAGAAGGTGAAGAAGTAGTGGAAGGAGGTGAGATGAAGAAGAAGAATTAGAACAAGGAGAAAAGGAGGAAAAGGAAGAAGGAGGGGAAGGCAAGGGAAGAAGAAGCAGAAGAAGTGGAATCTGGAGGAGAAGAGGAAGAAGAAGAAGATGTGTAAGCATAAGATTTGGGGGAAGGAGAAGAAGAGGAAGAGCAACAATGGGAAGCAACCGAAGTGGGGGATGGAGAAAAAGAGGAAGGAGAAGACGGAAAGGAAAGAAGAAGAAGTTGTGGAAGGAGAAGAAATGGGAGAAGAGGAAGAAGAAGAAGTGTAAGCAGAAGAAGCGGAAGAAGGAGACGAAAATGAAGAAGAACAACAAGTAGAAGTAGAAGAAGATTTAGAAGGAGAGAATAAGAGGAATAGGAGGAAGTAGTGGAATGAAAGGAGATGAAGAAGAAGAAGTGGAAGAAGGAGAACGGGAGGAGGGAGAATAGGTGGCAGAAGGAGAAGAAGAGGAAGAACAAGAAGTGGGTGAACGAGAAGAAAAGGAGGAAGTGCAACTGGAAGAAGGAGAATAATAGGAAGAGGAAGAAGAAGTGGAAGAATGAGAAAAAGAGGAGGAAGAAGAAGCAATTGAAGGAAAAAGGATGAAGAAGAAGTGGAACAAGGAGGAGAAGAAGAAGGGGAGGAAGAAGAAGTAGTGTAGGCAGAAGAAGGGCAAGAAGGAGAAGAGAGGGTGATGTCATCTTTGATGATCACGTGCCCAAAGGATCCTTTCTAAGGTCACTTGGAAGGGAAATGGATTTATGGAGAGGAAAGGAATGGGGTGAGGCGCCACAAATACTATGTTTGATAAGCCAAAGGGGAGAGGCCACAAGGGAGGGGTCCCTTGATAACTCTTAGAAGCTCTCACAAAGGAGAAAGGGGGACACTCAAAGGTAAGAACCTCAACCAATATGGTCTCTAGGATTAAATTCAAGTGTAAAAAATACAAGTGAGGGAGGAGCTCATATTTATAGAGGTAGCTGACCTCTTGAACAAGATAACCTAAAAAAGAAGGGCTAGGATTAAAAGGAGAGATCTAAGGGAGGAGAATTGAGAAACAATTCCCTCCTTAGATCATCAAACTTGGTGCCCAAGTTTCTCAAACCAAGGGCCAAGATTCCTTCTTATTAGCTTAGGGGGTTTATGTAGAAAAGAGGGGTGTAGATATCAAGGCTACCCCTTATTTCCTTCATAAAGACCCAAAAAGCTAAATTCACCCTCTTTGGGGTGGGCCATTCTTGAATAGCTTTTATCTTTTCGGGGTCAACATGAACCCCTTTTGTGCTAACTACAAAACCTAGGAAAACTACACTATTTACACAAAAAGTGCATTTTTCTAAGTTACCAAAAAGATGATTACTCCTAAGAAGAGAAAAAACATGCCTTAGATGTCCTAAATGATCATCTAGGTTCCTAGAGTAAACTAAAATGTCATCAAAGTAAACTACACAAAATTTACCAAGGCAATCCCTCAGTACATGATTCATTAAGCGCATGAATGTGCTTGGGGCATTAGTTAGCTCAAAAGGCATAACCAACCACTCATAAAGACCAAATTTATTAAAAGCAGTTTTCCACTCATCACCCTCTTTGATCCTTATTTGGTGGTAACCACTTCTAAGATCTATTTTTGAAAATATTTTTGCCCCATGCAATTCATCCAACATGTCATCAAGACGGGGGATTGGGTGCCTATATTTGATGGTGATGTTGTTGATTGCACGACAACCAACACACATCCTCCATTGGCCATTCTTCTTGGGCACCAACAAGACTGGCACAGCACAAGGACTTAGGCTCTTTTGAACCCAACCCTTCTCCAACAGCTCATTCACTTGAGACTCAATCTCTTGGGTCTCCATGGGGTTGGTCCTATAGGCAGGTCTATTAGGTAGACTTATGCCAGGCACCAAATCAATTTGATGTTCTATACCCCTAATGGGAGGAAGTCCTTTCGGAACCTCATTAGGGAATATGTCATCAAATTCTTTTAAAATATCTTGAACCCCTTGAGGAAGGTGCTCATGTGCATGGGTTGTGGCAGTGCTCTCAGTAGAAGAATGCAATATGGGAGAAGGATTTGATGCTTCTTTGCAAAAGAGGAGATAAAAGGGCTTGTTAGTCAAATGAGCTTCTTTTAAATCACGTTTAGTAGCAAATAGGCTCCTTTTACTAATATTCCCTTTCGAAGGGGCATCACCTTCCGACTCTCTCTCTTTACCCTTTTCAAGCTTTAAGGGTAAAGCTTGTTGTGCTTTTTTTTGTTTTTTTTTCCTCAACTCTTTTCTTTTTCATTGCAAATTGATCCTCAGCCACTTGAAAAGGTGACAAAGGATACAATTTGAAGTGCTTTTCATTATGGGTGAGAATTATTTGGTTGGAGTGACCATGGTGAATAGCTTTTTTGTCAAATTACCATGGTCTCCCCAACAAGATATGACCAGCCTCCATAGGAACTATGTCACAAAGAATCTCATCATTATAAGATCCTATGGAAATAGGAACCATAACTTGTTCATTGACTACCATCTCCCCTTGCTCATTGAGCCATTACAATTTGTAAGGTTTGGGATGGGGCATGGTAGTCAAGGCTAGCTTTTCAACCAACCTACAACTACAATAGTTACAACAGGAGCCACTATCAACAAGGAGAGAACATACTTTGTCATTTACTTTACATCTTGTATGGAAGATGTTCTCTCTTTGTGACTGGCCAAGCTCTAAAGGTTGGCTTCCAAGAAGCCTTTGAACCATAAGGAGGTCCCCCTCATAAGGAAAAGCTTCCTCACACTCTTGTTCAAAAGTATGTCCCCCTTCTTCCTCACTCTCACTAGAGGAGGAAGATGAGCTATTCTCACTACAAATGTCTTGTCCCCTCATGATCATGGTTTTCTTGTTAGGGCATTGAGAGGCAATGTGGCCTCTCCCAAGACATTTGAAGCATTTGATACTACTTTGCCTTTCAGTAGGCTTAGTAGTAGGGGGTTTTCTCTCTACATGAGGTGCTTTTGTATCTTGAAAATGCTTGGGTTCCTCTTTGGGAAAACCCTGGAAAGAGATTCCCTTAAGTTGGTCTCTCTTTGAGTAAGAGGGAGAATCTTTTTTAAAACTTTTTCTCTTGAGTTGATTCTCAGCTCTTACACAAAGTTCTACCAACTCCTCAAGGTTTGAGTATGAAAGAAGCTCTACCTTATCTCTAATGTCAGAGCTTAATCCACACAAAAACCTAGCAAGGGTGGCATTGGGTTCCTCAATGATATTGGCCCTTAGTATGAGAAGCCCCATCTTTTGTCTATACTCCTCAATACTTAGGTTATGTTGCCTAAGTCTTTGGAGCCTATCCAAAAGATCCCTCTCATAATATGAAGGAATGTGCCTTCTTCGCCAACAAGCTTTTAAATCATTCCAGTAGCGAATGTCAGGCATTTGTTTACGGGCCCTATCCTTGACTAACCCATCCCACCAATGCAAAGCAGAACCTTGAAAACTAAGGGAGGCCAAAGGTACTTTCCTTTCTTCCCTAATTTCATAGCATCGAAAGAGTTGTTCCGCTTTGACTTCCCAATCTAGGTAAGTCTCAACATCTTCCCTACCATGAAAATGGGGTAGGTCTACCTTTGGTTCCGTAGCATGATTTATATTCTCTTGAGGAGAATGATGATTGTATGATGAATGAGAGTGATGCTTATGTTGATTTCTATAGTATTCTTCTTCACTAGAGCTAAAATCCTAGATGGGGATCTTATGAGAATTCCTTTATTTTTTCTATCACTTTCCCTCCCATCTCTCCTCTTACTCTCTTCTCCTCTCCTTCTCTCTTCTTCCTCTTTTTCTCTTTTTCTTTCTAGTTCTTTCCTTCTTATCCTTTCTTCATCCTCTCTTCTCTCTCTTTGCCTTCTCTCTTCTCGCTCTTTTTTCTCTTTTCTCATTTCCAACATCTCTTTTTTTAACTCTTCCTTCTCTTTTTGTTTTTCCTTTTCTTTTATTTCTTTTTTTCTCTCTTTTTCTTCTCTCCTGTCTTGTTCTTTAGCCATCCATTCCCTAAATTCTAAGTTAAGGTTTTCAAGAGTGTCTCCCTTAGAAGGTTTTCTTTGGTTGACACTCTTACTTGATGAACAACTATGTGCACTAGAATGTGTGTGGGAAGTCATGGTGCTTGGATGCTAAAAACTAAAGGGTAGGCCAAAAACTTTTTTTTTTTCAAGCAACACTCCTCTCTTTTTTTTTTCTCACCTAAGGTGGCTTGATGAGTCTTTGGAACTCTTAGCCTCTACACGTTTTTTCAAAATAACATAAAATAAAATAAAAGTGCAAGAATGTAAAAGAGAAAGGGCTCTAATCGTGCTCCTAAGGTGTTGAAGGAAGTGTACCACTTCTCCCTTCTTCACCTAATTAACGAGGAACTACACTAAAATTAACCAAAATTATTACAAACCAAGGGGGGGCCTTAAGGGCACTCAAACTCCCAATCTAAAATTAAGTATACACAATACAAAGAATAAAAAAAAAATAAAACAAAGTCTTCACTCCAAGCTTTTTGGTGTTTGTCTCCTTTTGATCAAGCCCCTTTGAGTTGCATCAACTCACCCCAAGAATGCTACCCTTGTTTCCTCTTGTTTGGACTTGCCAAAATTTTATATATGGAACCTTTCCCAACCTTTCCTTACCAAGGCCGAATACAACACAAGACAACAAACAAAGGTGAATAACAAAACAAGGTTCACAAATCCAAGTGGATAGATTAAACAATGACAAACTCAAAGAAGTGAGAAAGACAAGCAAGAAAACATAAGGCTCACAAAGGAAGGTAGCACACAAATAACTTTCCTAGATTAGCTCTAAGAGTAGAGATGAAAAAAGACTCAAACAAAAAAAATGAAACCAATAGTTGCACACTTAATAAAATTTAAGTGACCAAAAACTAAAAACCTTACTCAAGTAATTTTTTTTTTGAATCACAATTGGTTCCTCATATCAAATGTTTCTACTATTAGGTACACAACTTCAAATTTGTCTTTCATTTGAGTTCTTTATCTTCTTCTTTTTTTTTTTAACTTGAACTTTTTCTATTTTTTTTTAACTTTTTCTAATCTTTTTGCTGCACCTAATAGCTTGTTGAATTGAAATTTTAATGAGGATGCTTGAAATAATAACGCTTGAGTGAATAAGCACAAAGTAAGGTCACACAATTTTCAAGCAATGCATGCAACTAAAGGCAAAACAACTTAGTAGTTCCAAATACCACTGAACTAATGGTGCTTAAGGAATGATTTAGGGCTGATTTTGAAGTAAATTGATTGCTCAAATTACTAACACAATTCACCCAACCTAAAATTCCATAAAGAGGCACGAATAGTGAAGGTAAACCAAGTGGAAAGCTACTAATAATTCAACATAAAACAAGAAACATATAAAGATTGAATTGAGCAAATATTTGAGAACAAAAAAGAGATTAATATGCTTGAACTAAAAGCATAAAAGGCTTAAGAGACTCAATAAGAGGTTCACCTCTTAGGAGCTCAATTCAAAATGTTTTTGAAAGTTTTTTTGTAAAAATTTTAAGAGACTAAAACCTATGGAATTTAAATGAGACAAAATAGGAAACTAACATGACTAGTATTTGACAAAACACAAGATTAAGAAAAAATAACACACCTAAAAATAGAGCAAAAATTTCAGCAAGAGACTCAAAACAAAAGGCACAACAAAGTGGCCAAAGTTGATTACCACAATGGTGTGGAAAAATCTTCAACCATGTGGGTTTAATGGTCAAAACTTCTTAGGCACACTTTAACATAAAAAACCAAGGGAAAATTAAGCAACTTGAACACGAAAATAAGATGCAAAAAAGGGACAAATAAAATCGCATCAAATTAAATGGAAAATAGGCGCGTAGATAGAAAACAAAAGCACATATAATAGCAAGAATAAAAAACTATACTACTAGACAATAAAGGAAATAGAGATGACAAAAAATGAAGGACTTTAAAATAAAGAGATCAAAGAAATAAACAACAAAGCAAAAAAAAAATTTGAGAAAGAACGTGACCTTTAGAAAGTGGGTCTAGATACCACTTGATGTGATCTTTGATGATCACATGCCCAAAGGATCCTTTCTAAAGTCACTTGGAAGGGAAATGGATTTATGGAGAGGAAAGGAATGGGGTGAGGCGCCACAAATACTAGGTTTGATAAGCCAAAGGGGAGAGGCCACAAGGGAGGGGTCCCTTGATAACTCTTAGAAGCTCTCACAAAGGAGAAAGGGGGACACTCAAAGGTAAGAACCTCAACCAATATGGTCTCTAGGATTAAATTCAAGTGTAAAAAATACAAGTGAGGGAGGAGGTCCTGTTTATAGAGGTAGCTAACCTCTTGAACAAGATAACCTAAAAAAGAAGGGCTAGGATTAAAAGGAGAGATCTAAGGGAGGAGAATTGAGAAACAATTCCCTCCTTAGATCATCAAACTTGGTGCCCAAGTTTCTCAAACCAAGGGCCAAGATTCCTTCTTATTAGCTTAGGGGGTTTATGTAGAAAAGAGGGGTGTAGATATCAAGGCTACCCCTTATTTCCTTCATAAAGACCCAAAAAGCTAAATCCACCCTCTAAATTCCTAAGACACCTCCTAAAAATAAAAAATGGACTAAATACATGTCCCAAATTAAATTCTTAATGCTCCTCAAAATTAAAATAAAGGAAAATTACATTTTATTAACTAAAGTCTCTAGCCTAATATCTTCACTCTCCATAGGAGGTAAAGTCTTCCTTTGTCTGCAAGGGCTAGGTCTTCTTCAATCCTTCTAGCCATGGCCCTAGTGATAGGTCTTTGGCTAGGCATGGTCACATCACACCTCTTCTCCATCCTCCCGTTCTCCTTCTTCCACTTCTTCTTCTTCATCTCCTTTCATTCCACTACCTCTACCACTTCTTCTACTTCTACTTCTACTTGTTGTTCTTCTTCATTTTCGTCTCCTTCTTCCGCTTTTTCTACTTACACTTCTTCTTCTTTCCTTTCCGTCTTTTCCTTCCTCTTTTTCTCCATCCCCCACTTCTGTTGCTTCCCATTGTTGCTCTTCCTCTTCTTATCCTTCCCCCAAATCTTATGCTTACACTTCTTCTTCTTCTTCCTCTTTCCTCCAGATTCCACTTCTTCTGCTTCTTCTTCCCTTCCCTTCCCCTCCTTCCTCCTTTTCCTCCTTTTCTCCTTCTTCCACTTCTTCTAGTTACTCTCCTTCGTCTTCCTCTTCTTATCTTTCTTCCACTTCTCCTGCCTCCTCTTGTTCTCTTTCTTCCACTTCTACTTCATCCTCTCCTTTCCTTTGTTTTCTTCCTCTTCATCTCCTTGTTCTTCTTCCTTTCCTTCATCATATCCCTATTTTTCTCCTTCTTCTGCTTCCACTTGCATTTCTACCTCTTGTTCTCCTTCTTCCACTTCTTCTCCATCATCCCCACTTCTTCAACTACTTCTTCTTCCTCTTGTGCACCTTCTTCCACTTCTACTACATCCACTTGTTCTTCTTCTTCCCTCTCTTCTCCTTCTTGCCCTTCTTCTGCCTACACTACTTCTTCTTCCTCCCCTTCTTCTTCTCCTCCTTGTTCCACTTCTTCTTCATCCCCTTTCCTTCCATTGCTTCTTCTTCGTCCTCTTTTTCTCATTCTTCCACTTCTTCTTCTTCTTCCTATGGTTCTCCTTCTTCCACTTCACTTGTTCCTTTTCTTCTCGTTCTTCCACTTCTTCTTCTTCCTCTCTTCTCCTTCTTGCCCTTCTTCTGCTTACACTACTTCTTCTTCCTCCCCTTCTTCTTCTCCTCCTTGTTCCACTTCTTCTTCTTCTTCTTCCTCCTCTTTTCTCATTCTTCCACTTCTTCATCTTCTTCCTATTGTTCTCGTTCTTCCACTTGCACTTCTTCCTTTTCTTCTCTTTCTTCCACTTCTTCTTCTTCCTCTTCTTCTCCTTCTGCCACCTCTTCTCCCTCCTCCCGTTCTCCTTCTTCTACTTCTTCTTCTTCATCTCCTTTCATTCCACTACTTCCTCCTATTCCTCTTATTCTCTCCTTCTACCACTAATTCAACTTCTACTTGTTGTTCTTCTTCATTTTTGTCTCCTTGTTCTGCTTCTTCTACTTACACTTCTTCTTCTTCCTCTTCTTCCATTTCTTCTCCTTCCACAACTTCTTCTTCTTTCCTTTCCGTCTTCTCCTTCCTCTTTTTCTCCATCCCCGACTTCTGTTGCTTCCCATTGTTGCTCTTCCTCTTCTTCTCCTTCCCCCAAATCTTATGCTTACACTTCTTCTTCTTCTTCCTCTTCTCCTCTAGATTCCACATCTTCTGCTTCTTCTTCCCTTCCCTTCCCTTCCTTCTTCCTTTTCCTCCTTTTCTCCATGTTCCAATTCTTCTTCTTCATCTCACCTCCTTCCACTACTTCTTCTTCCTCCTCTTGTTCACCTTCTTCACTTTCCACATCTTCTTCTTCTTCCTTTTCTTCTCCTTCTTCCACTTCTTCTAGTTACTCTCCTTCTTCTTCCTCTTCTTATGTTTCTTCCACTTCTCCTGCCTCCTCTTGTTCTCTTTCTTCCACTTCTTCTTCATCCTCTCCTTTCCTTTCTTTTCTTCCTCTTCATCTCCTTCCTCTTCTTCCTTTCCTTCGTCATATCCCTCTTTTTCTCCTTCTTCTGCTTCCACTTGCATTTCTACCTCTTGTTCTCCTTCTTCCACTTCTTCTCCATCATCCCCACTCCTTCAATTACTTCTTCTTCTTCCTCTTGTTCACCTTCTTCCACTTCTACTACATCCACTTGTTCTTCTTCTTCCCTCTCTTCTCCTTCTTGCCCTTCTTCTGCCTACACTACTTCTTCTTCCTTGATGAGGACATGAAGGACAAAAAGCTTGAAGCACTTGACGGGCTTGGAGGACCCATGACAAGGGCAAGGACAAAGAGAGCTAAGGAAGCTTTGCAACAAGTGTTGACAGGCATTTTTCAAAGAGAGCCAAATCTTGCAGAGTGTGGGGATAAAATTGTCAATTGCATCCTGTTTGAAGAGGGAGCTGAGCGCCCAACATCTCTATAATAATTTGGGCTGATTTTATTAGTAAATTATTTCAAATAAATTGTATAAGTGGCTGTTACAAATTCTTAAAAATGTGCGGCCAGCTTGGGCAAATAGGGACCAGATTTTTGTTAATTATTTGGGCTGTTATGTTAGTATTTTTATTGGACAATTATTTAGCTTTAATTAAGTTAGGGGTTGCATCAAAGTTGGGGAAGCAAACAGCCATATAAGGGGGGCGCTCAGCTTGGCAAGAGGGGACGACTGATTCAGAAAAATAGACTCTTGAGAGTGCTTCTTCCTGGGTTCTAAACAGCCAAGGATTTTTCTTTGAGAATTATCAAAGGCCATCCATACCTTTGTGTGTGTATTCTCAGGCTTATCTTCCTCCTGGAAGTGTGACGCCTCCTTTCACCATTTTCTGTCTTGTTTCTTCAATTTTCTGTTTTGTTCATTGTTCCAATTGAAGTCAATTCTCACGCAAAATTTCCGACCCGGCACGCTGTGCTTTTGTTTTGAATTTCTGCATCTATTTTGGGTTTCCAATTAAGTGCTAAAATTGTGATTTAAATCTACCCCAATTTTCCTTGATTTGTGCGTAACCTTTTATTGTGATAATTCTTAGTAATAGCCAACGTTCTGCACATTTTCAATCAATTTAACTTTGAAGCATTTGTTGCAATTATTTCTATCAAGCGCTGATTGCCCTTTTCTGGTCAAAATTATATTCTTTTCAATGAGCAAACTGGGCGTGATTTGTCTTTTAACCTGTGCTGGAATATTTAATCAAAATTTTGCATTTGTTTGAAGCCGTCATTTCACGCTAAGTCTTTGATTCACTTTCCAATCGATTCCATGCTTCGTTGTTGCTCAATGAATTCTTCCTTTCTTCGGTTCAAATTTTCATAAGGCATCCAATACAATTCTTGAAGGTCCTTGTCCAGAATTCTAATTCCGCAAGAGGATTCACGTCATTTGGTATCAGAGCTCCAGTTTCTAGGAATTGCAAGGCTGCTGTTCTGGGTAATTTCTGTCCTTAATTTTCATCATATCATAATATTACCTTATTGTTATTTCTTTGACTGAACCATTGCAAAAGTTAGGTCCTTAAAACAATTCTGAATTTTTTAAAAAAAAAAATAAAAAAATATAGAAGTGAAAGAAAGCATTCAAAAATTGAGTTAAAAAAAATAAAATAAAATTGGGCTGAATGGTTCATGTTATTAGGAAAAATTTTAAGCTCATTCTTAAGGTAGTATTGTGTTTGAATTGAGGAAGAAAATACTGCATCTTGTTAGTATACAATTCTGAATTTTGCTGCACCTATTGGCTTCATTTTAAGCCAAAATTTCAACCCTTTGTTGGTGTCAAAATTTTGGTTGCTGTCCTATTTGTTTGTGGTCTTCTTTGTGTTTCATTTGAGTCATTTTTGTTAGATTTTCTTGAGTTATTTGGGCTGCACACAGGTTGGTGTTGTCTTTGAATTTATTCTCTTTTTGGTCTGTTAAGAACTTAAAGAGGAATAGAGAGGAAAAAAGCAAGAGAGTTTCATTATAGTAAAAGCCAATAATGTTTTAGCGCAAACACTTGAGTGGGTGAGAACATTTTCAAACACCACATACATACTTTTTCTTGAGACATTTGACCTGTTTGTTTATCATGGCGGAAAGAAATAATAACAATGATCTTCAGCTTCAAATTGTTGCATTATCTCAGCATTTAGAGAGATTGATGAAGTAGCAACAAGATGAGTTCCATGAGAGGTTGGATCAGTTGGAGAATAGAACCCCACCAGCAGGAGGAGGAGGAAGGCCAAATATAAATGAAGGAAGAATAGAAGGAGTGAAGGTGAATGTGCCTCCTTTCAAGGGTAGGAGTGATCCTGAGGCATACTTGGAATGGGAGCTAAAAATTGAGCATGTGTTCTCTTGCAACAATTATAGTGAGGAGCAAAAGGTGAGACTTGCAGCTACTGAATTTTCAGATTATGCTTTGATTTGGTGGAACAAGTTGAAAAGGGAGAGGATTAGAGATGAAGAGCCTATGGTGGACACTTGGACTGAAATGAAGAGCCTCATGAGGAAGCGATATGTACCTTCTAGCTTCCATAGAGACTTAAAATTGAAACTTCAAAAATTGTCTCAAGGAAGCAAGGGAGTGGAGGAGTACTATAAGGAGATGGAGGTGCTTATCATCCGAGCAAAAATCGAAGAAGATCCTGAGGTAACTATGGCTCGCTTCCTTAGTGGTTTAAATCATGATATTAGAGATGTTGTTGAGTTGCAGGAATTTGTAGAAATGGAGGATCTGTTGCATAAGGCCATTCAGGTAGAACAACAGTTAAAAAGAAAAAGTGCAACAAGAAGGAGTTCTACCAATTTTAATAATTCCAATTGGAAGGATAGGAGGAAAGAAGGAGCTGCCTCATCTAGTAATACAACACCTTCTAGCCATGGAAAAGCCCCTCAAAAGAAAGATGATAATCCACCTAAAAAGACTAGAGAAGTGAAGTGTTTCAAGTGCTTGGGCATGGGTCATTATGCCTATGAGTGTCCCACAAAGAAGATTGTTCTTCTCAAAGATAATGGGGAATACACAAGCCAATCAGAAGCTAGTAGTGGAGAAGAAGAGGAGAGTGATGGCGAATTGGCGGCTAATGAAGGAGAGTTGTACATGATTAGGAGATTGTTGGGAAGTCAAGTCAAGGCCGAAGATGCATCTCAAAGGGAGAACATCTTTCACACAAGATGTTCAGTCAATGGTAATGTTTGTTTGGTAATTATTGATGGAGGGAGTTGTACCAATGTGGTGAGTTCAAGATTAGTGTCAAAGATGAACATGGACACTACACCGCATCCTAGACCATATAAACTCCAATGGCTTAGTGAAGGAGAAGAAGTTAAAGTGAAACAGCAAGCAGAGGTTCCTTTCTCCATTGGGAAGTATCAAGTTAAGGTTTTATGTGATGTGGTTCCCATGGAGGCCAGCCATATCCTTTTAGGGAGGCCGTGGCAGTATGATACCAAAGCCATTCATGATGGTTTCACTAATAAAATTTCCTTTATGTATCAGGATAAAATGGTGGTTCTCAAGCCTTTGTCTCCTAAAGAGGTATGTGAGGATCAATTAAAAATGAGAGAAAAGTTAGCAAATGAGAGAAAGAGTGAAACACTTGAGAGGAAAAAGAGTGAAACACCTGAAAGAAAAAAAAGAGAAAAGAATAAGAGTGAAACACTTGAGGGCAAGCAGCTGTGTTTAGCAAGAGAAAGGGAGGTAAGGAGGGTGCTTTGCGCAAGACAGCCCCTCTACTTATTGCTTTGTCAAAATCAAATTTTGTATGCTAACCAGTTTGAATTGCCTTCTTGTATTGAGTCTCTTTTGCAGGATTTTGAGGATGTGTTTCCAGCAAATATACCTGATGGCTTGCCACCTGTGAGGGGAATTGAGCATCACATTGATCTCAATCCAGGAGCTTCTTTGCCCAATCGTCCAGCTTATAGGAGCAACCCACAGGAGACCAAAGAGATTGAAAGGCAAGTTACTGAGCTCATGAGCAAAGGGCGGGTAAGAGACAGCATGAGTCCATGTGCTGTACCTGTGATTCTAGTACCCAAGAAGGATGCCTCATGGAGGATGTGTTCTGATTGTAGAGTCATAAACAACATCACCATCAAATATAGACATCCAATTCCCAGGTTAGATGATCTTCTTGATGAACTATATGGTGCATGTGTGTTTTCTAAAATTGATCTGAAAAGTGGCTATAATCAGATTAGGATTAGAGAAGGAGATGAATGGAAAACTGCTTTTAAGACTAAATATGGATTGTATGAGTGGCTGGTTATGCCCTTTGGTTTGACAAATGCACCTAGTACTTTCATGAGATTAATGAATCATGTCTTAAGAGAGTTTATTGGAAAATTTGTTGTGGTGTACTTTGATGATATTCTGATCTATAGTACTAGTCTTGAATTGCATGTTGAACATTTGCGGGCTGTTATGAATGTGCTTACAAAAGAACAATTGTATGCCAATTTGGGCAAATGCATTTTTTGTACTGATCATGTAGTATTCCTAGGCTTTGTTGTTAATGCTAAAGGGGTACAGGTTGATGTGGAAAAGGTTAAGGCCATCCAAGAATGGCCTACACCTAAAACCGTGAGTGAGGTGAGGGGATTTCATGGTTTAGCAAGTTTCTACAGGAGATTTGTTAAAGATTTTAGTACTGCGGCTGCACCTCTAAATGAAATTGTTAAAAAAAATGTGGGTTTTAAATAGGGAGAGAAACAAGAAGAGGCATTTGCTGCCCTTAAGCATAAGCTTGTTAATGCACCTATTCTTGCCATGCCTAATTTTGCAAAATCATTTGAAATTGAATGTGATGCATCAAATGTGGGTATTGGGGCTATTTTATTGCAAGATGGTCATCCAATTGCTTATTTCAGTGAAAAGTTAAGTGGGGCTGCCCTTAACTATTCTACTTATGATAAGGAATTATATGCGTTGGTGAGGGCTTTAAAAACATGGAAGCATTATCTGTTACCCAAGGAATTTGTCATTCATAGCAACCATGAGTCTTTAAAATATTTAAAGGGTCAAGGTAAGCTTAATAAGAGGCATGCTAAGTGGTTAGAATTTTTAGAACAATTTCCATATGTTATCAAGCATAAAAAGGGAAAAGGGAAGGTAGTGGCGTATGCGCTTTCTAGGAGGCATGCATTACTTTCTATGCTTGAGACTAAATTGTTTGGTCTTGAATCTTTGAAAGATATGTATAAACATGATGTGGATTTTGCTGAAATATTTGCTGCATGTGAAAAGCTTTCTGAAAATGGATATTATAGGCATAATGGATTTTTGTTTAAAGCCGATAAATTGTGTGTGCCTAAATGTTCCATTAGAGAGTTGCTTGTAAGTGAATCACATGAGGGGGGTTTGATGGGTCATTTTGGGGTTCAAAAGACTTTGGAAATTTTGCAAGAGCATTTCTTTTGGCCTCATATGAAGCGTGATGTGCATAAGTATTGTGATCACTGCATTGTTTGTAAAAAGGCTAAATCTAAGGTTAAGCCTTAAGGGTTGTATACTCCTTTGCCTGTTCCAGAATATCCTTGGACTGACATTTCTATGGATTTTGTTTTAGGGCTGCCTAGAACAAAGAATGGAAAGGATTCTGTGTTTGTTGTTGTTGACAGGTTTTCCAAGATGGCACACTTTGTACCTTGCAAGAAGATAGATGATGCTTGTCATGTGGCTGATTTGTTTTTCAAGGAAATAGTAAGACTTCATGGTTTACCAAGAAGCATTGTAAGTGATAGGGATGCAAAATTCCTTAGTCACTTTTGGAGGAGCTTGTGGGGTAAGATTGGTACTAAATTGTTGTTTTCTACTACTTGTCACCCACAAACTGATGGGCAAACTGAGGTAGTTAATAGGACTTTAGGCACCTTGCTTAGGACTGTTTTGAAAACAAATCTTAAATCTTGGGAAGCATGTCTACCTCACGTTGAGTTTGCTTATAATAGGGCTATCCATAGTACAACCAATTGTTCACCATTTGAGATTGTATATGGATTTAATCCTTTAACTCCTCTTGATTTGTTGCCTATGCCTAACATTTCTTTGTTTAAGCATAAAGAAGCACAGGCTAAAGCTGAATTTGTGAAGAAGTTGCATGAGCAAGTGAGAGCTCAAATTGAAAAGAAAAATGAAAGCTATGCAAGGCATGCTAACAAAGGTAGAAAGAAGGTGGTATTCCAACCTGGTGATTGGGTTTGGGTACACATGAGAAAGGAGAGGTTTCCTGAGCAGAGAAAGTCAAAACTCCAACCAAGGGGAGATGGCCCTTTCCAAGTCATAGAAAAGATCAATGACAATGCCTATAAAATTCATCTACCTGGTGAGTACAATGTTAGTGCTACTTTTAATGTGTCTGATTTAACTCTCTTTGATGCAGATGGAGATGGTTCTGATTTGAGGAAAAATCCTCTTCAAGAGGGGGGGAGTGATGAGGACATGAAGGACAAAAAGCTTGAAGCACTTGAAGGGGTTGGAGGACCCATGACAAGGGCAAGGACAAAGAGAGCTAAGGAAGCTTTGCAACAAGTGTTGACAGGCATTTTTCAAAGAGAGCCAAATCTTACAGACTGTGGGGATAAAATTCTCAATTGCATCCTGTTTGAAGAGGGAGTTGAGCGGCCAACATCTCTATAATAATTTGGGCTGATTTTATTAGTAAATTATTTCAAATAAATTGTATAAGTGGCTGTTACAAATTCTTAAAAATGTGCGGCCAGCTTGGGCAAATAGGGACCAGATTTTTGTTAATTATTTGGGCTGTTATGTTAGTATTTTTATTGGACAATTATTTAGCTTTAATTAAGTTAGGGGTTGCATCAAAGTTGGGGAAGCAAACAGCCATATAAGGGGGGCGCTCAGCTTGGCAAGAGGGGACGACTGATTCAGAAAAATAGACTCTTGAGAGTGCTTCTTCCTGGGTTCTAAACAGCCAAGGATTTTTCTTTGAGAATTATCAAAGGCCATCCATACCTTTGTGTGTGTATTCTCAGGCTTATCTTCCTCCTGGAAGTGTGACGCCTCCTTTCACCATTTTCTGTCTTGTTTCTTCAATTTTCTGTTTTGTTCATTGTTCCAATTGAAGTCAATTCTCACGCAAAATTTCCGACCCGGCACGCTGTGTTTTTGTTTTGAATTTCTGCATCTATTTTGGGTTTCCAATTAAGTACTAAAATTGTCATTTAAATCTGCCCCAATTTTCCTTGATTTGTTCATAACCTTTTATTGTGATAATTCTTAGTAATGAGCCAACGTTCTGCACATTTTCAATCAATTTAACTTTGAAGCGTTTGTTGCAATTATTTCTATCAAGCGCTTATTGCCCTTTTCTGGTCATAATTATATTCTTTTCAATTAGCAAACTGGGCGTCATTTGTCTTCTAACCTGTGCTGGAATATTTAATCAAAATTCTGCATTTGTTTGAAGCCGTCATTTCACGCTAAGTCTTTGATTCACTTTCCAATCGATTCCATGCTTCGTTGCTCAATGAATTCTTCCTTTCTTTGGTTCAAATTTTCTTAAGGCAGCCAATACAATTCTTGGAGGTCCTTTGTCCAGAATTCTAATTCCGCAAGAGGATTCTCGTCATTCCTCCTCTTGTTCACCTTTTTCACTTTCCACATCTTCCTTTTCTTCTCCTTCTTCCACTTCTTCTAGTTACTCTCCTTCTTCTACTTCTTCTTATCTTTCTTCCACTTCTCCTGCCTCCTCTTGTTCTCTTTCTTCCCCTTCTTCTTCTCCTCCTTGTTCCACTTCTTCTTCATCCCCTTTCCTTCCATTGCTTCTTCTTCCTCCTCTTTTTCTCATTCTTCCCCTTCTTCTTCTTCTTCCTATTGTTCTACTTCTTCCACTTGCACTTCTTCCTTTTCGTCTCGTTCTTCCACTTCTTCTTCTTCCTCTTCTTCTCCTTCTGCCACCCCTTCTCCCTCCCGTTCTCCTTCTTCGACTTCTTCTTCTTCATCTCCTTTCATTCCACTACTTCCTCCTATTCCTCTTATTCTCTCCTTCTACCACTTCTTCTACTTCTACTTGTTCTTCTTCTTCATTTTCGTCTCCTTCTTCCGCTTCTTCTGCTTACACTTGTTCTTCTTCCTCTTCTTCCATTTCTTCTCCTTCCACAACTTCTTCTTCTTTCCTTTCCGTCTTCTCCTTCCTCTTTTTCTCCATCCCCCACTTCTGTTGCTTCCCATTGTTGCTCTTCCTCTTCTTCTCCTTCCCCCAAATCTTATGCTTACACTTCTTCTTCTTCTTCCTCTTCTCCTCCAGATTCCACTTCTTCTACTTCTTCTTCCCTTCCCTTCCCCTCCTTCTTCCTTTTCCTCCTTTTCTCCTTGTTCCAATTCTTCTTCTTCATCTCACCTTCTTCCACTACTTCTTCTTCCTCCTCTTGTTCACCTTCTTCAACTTCTTCACTTTCCACATCTTCTTCTTCTTCCTTTTCTTCTCCTTGTTCTTCTTCCTCTTCTTATCTTTCTTCCACTTCTCCTGCCTCCTCTTGTTCTCTTTCTTCCACTTCTTCTTCATCCTCTCCTTTCCTTTCTTTTCTTCCTCTTCTTCTTCCTTTCCTTCGTCATATCCCTCTTTTTCTCCTTCTTCTGATTCCACTTGCATTTTTACCTCTTGGTCTCCTTCTTCCACTTCTTCTCCATCATCCCCACTCCTTCAACTACTTCTTCTTCTTCCTCTTGCTCACCTTCTTCCACCTCTACTACACCCACTTGTTCTTCTTCTTCCCTCTCTTTTCCTTCTTGCCCTTCTTCTTCCTACACTACTTCTTCTTCCTCCCCTTCTTCTTCTCCACCTTGTTCCACTTCTTCATCCCCTTACCTTCCATTGCTTCTTCTTCCTCCTTTTTTTCTCATTCTTCCACTTCTTCTTCTTCTTCTTATATCCTTCTTCCACTTGCACTTCTTCCTTTTCTTCTCGTTCTTCCACTTCTTCTTCTTCCTCTTTTTCTCCTTCTGCCACCTTTTCTCCCTCCGCTCGTTCTCCTTCTTCCACTTATTCTTCTTAATCTCCTTTCATTCCACTACTTCCTCCTATTCCTCTTATTCTCTCCTGCTACCACTTCTTCTACTTCTACTTGTTGTTCTTCTTCATTTTCGTCTCCTTCTTCTGCTTCTTCTGCTTACACTTCTTCTTCTTCCTCTTCTTCTTCCCTTCCCTTCCCCTCCTTCTTCCTTTTCCTCCTTTTCTCCTTGTTCCAATTCCTCTTCTTTATCTCACGTCCTTCCACTACTTCTTCTTCCTCCTCTTGTTCATCTTCTTCACTTTCCACATCTTCTTCTTCTTCCTTTTCTTCTCCTTCTTCCACTTCTTCTAGTTACTCTCCTTCTTCTTCCTCTTCTTATCTTTCTTCCACTTCTCCTGCCTACTCTTGTTCTCTTTCTTCCACTTCTTCTTCATCCTCTCCTTTCCATTCTTTCCTTCCTCTTCATCTCCTTCTTCTTCTTCCTTTCCTTCGTCATATCCCTCTTTTTCTCCTTCTTCTGCTTCCACTTGCATTTCTACCTCTTGTTCTCCTTCTTCCACTTCTTCTCCATCATCCCCACTCCTTCAACTACTTCTTATTATTCCTCTTGTTCACCTTCTTCCACTTCTACTACATCCACTTGTTCTTCTTCATTTTCGTAGTAGTGTATGCAGAAGAAAGGCAAGAAGGAGAAGAGAGGGAAGAAGAAGAACTAGTGGATGTAGTAGAAGTGGAAGAAGGTCCACAAGACGAAGAAGAAGAAGTAGTTGAAGGAGTGGGGATGATTGAGAAGAAGTGTAAGAAGGAGAACAAGAGGTAGAAATGCAAGTGGAAGCAGAAGAAGGAAAAAAAGAGGGATATGACGAAGGAAAGGAAGAAGAAGAAGGAGATGAAGAGGAAGAAAAGAAAGGAAAGAAGAGGATGAAGAAGAAGTGGAAGAAAGAGAACAAGAGGAGGCAGGAGAAGTGGAAGAAGGACAAGAAAAGGAAGAAGAAGAAGATGTGGAAAGTGAAGAAGTTGAAGAAGGTGAACAAGAGGAGGAAGAAGAAGTAGTCGAAGGAGGTGAGATGAAGAAGAAGAATTGGAACAAGGAGAAAAGGAGGAAAAGGAAGAAGGAGGGGAAGGGAAGGGAAGAAGAAGCAGAAGAAGTGGAATCTGGAGGAGAAGAGGAAGAAGAAGAAGAAGAAGTGTAAGCATAAGATTTGGCGGAAGGAGAAGAAGAGGAAGAGCAACAATGGGAAGCAACAGAAGTGGGGGATGGAGAAAAAGAGGAAGGAGAAGACGGAAAGGAAAGAAGAAGAAGTTGTGGAAGGAGAAGCAATGGAAGATGAGGAAGCAGAAGAAGTGCAAGCAGAAGAAGCAGAAGAAGGAGACGAAAATGAAGAAGAACAACAAGTAGAAGTAGAAGAAGTGGTAGAAGGAGAGAATAAGAGGAATAGGAGGAAGTAGTAGAATGAAAGGAGATGAAGGAGAATAATAGGAAGAAGAAGAAGAAGTGGAAGAATGAGAAAAAGAGGCGGAAGAAGAAGCAATGGAAGGAAAGGGGATGAAGAAGAAGTGGAACAAGGAGGAGAAGAAGAAGGGGAGGAAGAAGAAGTAGTGTGGGCAGAAGAAGGGCAAGAAGGAGAAGAGAGGGAAGAAGAAGAACAAGTGGATGTAGTAGAAGTGGAAGAAGGTTATACAGACATGAAGCTTGAAGGACTTGGAGGACCTATGACAAGGGCAAGGACAAGAAGAGCTAAGGAAGCTATTCAACAAGTATTGGCAGCTCTTTTGCAAAAAGAGCCAAACATTGAAGAAATAAAGTTTAAAATTTTTAATTGTCTCAGGACTGAAGAGAGCAATACTTCACCTTAATGGAAGAGAAGTTTGGAATAAATTAAACTCATTTTCTTGGAGTTTACTTAGTTAATGGTGGGCAACCAGAATTGTCTAATTAACATTTTCTTGGAGTTTACTTAGTTAATGGTGGGCAACCAGAATTGTCTAATTAAAGTTGCAGCCACCTAGGTTATCAATTCTAATTAGTATACGTGTTTAATTTACTTTGGCAGTTACACTTTGTTATTAAGCTGCCCATTATTAGTTTTTATTATTTTGTAACTTCAGCTGAATTTAGAAAGCCGCTAAACCTACACAAGCTGAGTTTATTAGGCATATAAATTTGGGCAAGACTGAGATGTAAGGCGGAATATTTTGGAAATAAAAAAACTAGTTGAGTTTTCTCTCCTTTGGGTTCTTGACAATCCAAAATCTTTTGAGATTTATCAAAGGTAATTCACCCCTTTGTGTGTGTAATCTCGTAGACATATCTTCCATCCTTGGAAGTGTGGAGTCTATCAATTCCAATTCCATTTTCTGTCTTTTCCATTCATACTCAATTCTGCCCAGCAAACTCTATGACAGGAAAGTCCTACACTATTCGAAAACTCGTTTAATTGTTGAATTTCAATAACTTTTAATTTCCATTCTGTCTCTACAAGTTTGATAGTAATTCTATTCAGTTTATTTTTTTGAAATTGTTTGCATTCCACATTGATTAATTTTGTTAACGCGGCAAGCTAAATTCCTAGGGTCCTTTCAGAATCCTAAACTGACAGCGGATTCATATCATTTGGTATTAGAGCTTTGGTTTCTAGGAATTGCAAGGCTGCACTCCGGGTAATTTCTTTCCTTGATTCTTATCATCAATAATATTACCTTAATTGTCAATCAGTTAGGCTGAACCATTGCAAAAGTTAAGCCTTTAAAAGAAATCTGAGATTCTAAAAAAAAAAAAAGGAAGAGGAATTTTGAAAATCTGAAGAAAAAAAAATATAGAGAAAAAAAAAAGCAAAACAAAGAATGCAAATGTGTTTAAAAAATATATATATATAAAATTGGCTGAATGGTTCATGCTAGAAATTCTTCATTTTGAAGGTAATATTGTGTTTGATTTGAAGGAAAAATTACTGCACCTTGTTAGTTTACATTTCTGAAACTTTGGGCTGCACTTCTTGATTACAAATTGTGTCAATTCCACTCTGTTTTGGCTTCACATATACTGCACATTCTTGCTAGATTTTGCTGCACTTGTTAGTTTCATTTTAAGCCAAGATTTTATCCTCTGTTTGTGTCTTTACCTGTTAAAATTGGCTGCACAATTTTCTACTCAAAATTCTGGTTGTGGCTGTTTGTACCTTTGTTTTTGTGTGCCTAGTTTTTGTCCATTTCTTTTCGTACTTCCTTTGTTTTCATTTTGAGACAAATTTCTTCTGTCTTGTTGGTGTCAAAAAAAAATTCCAGGTGCTGTCCTAGTATTTGTTGCTTTCGTTGGGTTTCATTTTAGTCATTTTTGTTAGTTTTCTTGTGTCTTATTTGCCTGCACACAAGTTGGTGTTTGTCTTTGAGTTTTTCTCTTCTGGTTTGTTAAGAACTTAAGGAGGAATAAAGAGGAAAAAGGCAAGAGAGTTTCATTATAGTAAAAGCCAATATTTTTTAGCGCAAACACTTGAGTGGGTGAGAACATTTTCAAACACCACATACATACTTTTTCTTGTGACATTTGACCTGTTTGTTTATCATGGCGGAAAGAAATAATAACAATGATCTTCAGCTTCAAATTGTTGCACTATCTCAGCATTTAGAGAGATTGATGAAGCAACAACAAGATGAGTTCCATGAGAGTTGGATAAGTTGGAGAATAGAACCCCACTAGCAGGAGGAGGAGGAAGGCCAAATAGAAATGAAGGAAGAATAGAAGGAATGAAGTTGAATGTGCCTCCTTTCAAGGGTAGGAGTGATCCTGAGGCATACTTGGAGTGGGAGTTAAAAATTGAGCATGTGTTCTCTTTCAACAATTATAGTGAGGAGCAAAAGGTGAGACTTGCAGCTGCTGAATTTTCTGATTATGCACTCATTTGGTGGAATAAGTTGCAAAGGGAGAGGACTAGATATGAGGAGCCTAGGGTAGACACTTGGGCTGAAATGAAGAGGATCATGAGGAGGCTGTATATACCTTCTAGCTTCCATAGGGATATAAAATTAAAACTTTAGAAATTGTATCAAGGAAGCAAAGGAGTGGAGGAGTATTATAAGGAGATGGAGATGTTAATCATCCAAGCCCAAATTGAAGAAGATCCTGAGCTAACTATGGCTCGCTTCCTTAGTGGTTTAAATCATGACATTAGAGATGTTGTTGAGTTGCAGGAGTTTGTGGAGATGGAGGACCTTTTACATAAGGCTATTCAAGTTGAACAGCAAATAAAATGAAAGAGTACAACAAGAAGAAGTTCTACCGGGTATAATGCTTCAAATTGGAAGGATAGAGTTAAGAAAGAGGGTGCTGCCTCCTCAAGCAATGCATCACTTTCTAACCATGGAAAAGCACCTCAAAAGCAACCTAAACATCCTCCTAAAAAGACTAGAGAAGTGAAGTGTTTCAAGTGCTTGGGCATGGGTCATTATGCCTATGAGTGTCCCGCAAAGAAGATTGTTCTTCTCAAAGATAATGGGGAATACACAAGCCAATCAGAAGCTAGTGGTGGAGAAGAAGAGGAGAGTGATGGAGAATTAAAGGCTAATGAAGGAGAGTTGTATATGATTAGGAGGATGCTTGGAAGTCAAGTCAAGGCCGAGGATGCATCTCAAAGGGAGAACATCTTTCACACAAGATGCTCAGTCAATGGTAATGTTTGTTTGGTAATTATTGATGGAGGGAGTTGTACCAATGTGGTGAGTTCAAGATTAGTGTCAAAGATGAACATGGACACTACACCGCATCCTAGACCATATAAACTTCAATGGCTTAGTGAAGGAGAAAAAGTTCAAGTGAAACAACAAGCAATAGTTTCGTTCTCCATTTGAAAATATCAAGATAAAGTCATATGTGATGTGGTTCCCATGGAGGCCAGTCATATCCTTTTGGGAAGGCCGTGGCAGTATGATACCAAAGCCATTCATGATGGCTTCACTAACAAATTTTCTTTCATGTATTAGGATAAAAAGTTGGTTCTCAAGCCTTTGTCTCCTAAAGAGGTGTGTGAGGATCAAATCAAAATGAGAGCAAAATTAGCAAATGAAAGAAAGAGTGAAACACTTGAGAGGAAGAGCGAACCACTTGAGAGGAAAAATAGAGAAAAGAAAGATATTGAAACACTTGAGGAAAAACACACTTGTTTAGCAAAAAAAGAGGAAGTTAAGAGGCTGCTTTGTGCAAGACAACCCCTATATTTGTTGTATTGTACAAGTCAGTTTTTGCATACTAACCAATTTGAAAATTTTGAATTGCCTTCTTGTGTTAAACCTCTTTTGCAGAATTTCCAAGATGTTTTTCCAAAGAGTGTACCTAGTGCATTGCCACCTTTGAGGGGAATTGAGCATCACATTGATCTCATTCCAGGAGCATCATTACCCAATCGGCCAGCATATAGGAGCAACCCACAAGAAACTAAGGAGACTGAAAGGCAAGTGGCTGAACTCATGAGCACAGGTTAGGTGAGAGATAGCATGAGCCCGTGTGCTGTACCTGTGATTCTGGTGCCAAAGAAAGATGCTCATGGAGGATCTGTTCTGATTGTAGAGCCATAAACAACATCACCATCAAGTATAGGCATCCAATTCCCAGGTTAGATGATCTTCTCGATGAACTTTATGGTGCATGTGTGTTCTCAAAAATAGACTTGAAAAGTGGCTATGATCAGATTAGGATTAGAGAAGGTGATGAATGGAAAACTGCCTTTAAAACTAAATATGGATTGTATGAGTGGTTGGTTATGCCATTTGGTTTGACTAATGCACCTAGTACTTTCATGAGATTAATGAATCATGTTTTAAGGGAGTTTATTGGAAAATTTGTTGTAGTGTACTTTGATGATATTCAGATCTATAGCACTAGTCTTGAGTTGCATGTTGAGCATTTGCAATCTATTTTGAATGTGCTTAGAAAAGAACAATTGTATGCCAATCTGGAAAAATGCATTTTTTGTACTGATCATGTGGTATGTTTGGGCTTTGTTATTAGTGCTAAAGGTGTATTAGTTGATGAGGAAAAGGTTAAGGCCATCCAAGAATGGCCAACACCTAAGTCTGTGAGTGAGGTGAAGGGATTTCATGGTTTAGCAAGTTTCTATAGGAGATTTGTTAAAGATTTCAGTACATTAGCTGCACCTCTAAATAAAATTGTTAAAAATAATGTGGTTTTTAAATGGGGAAAGAAACAAGAGGAGGCCTTTGCTGCCCTTAAGCATAGGCTAACTAATGCTCCTATTCTTTCCATGCCTAATTTTGCAAAATCATTTGAAATAGAGTGTGATGCATCAAATGTTGGTATTAGGGCTGTTTTGTTGCAAGATGGGCATCCGATTGCTTATTTTAGTCAAAAGTTAAGTAGGGCTGCCCTTAACTATTCTACTTATGATAAGGAATTGTATGCATTGGTTAGAGCTTTAAAAACTTGGCAGCATTATTTGTTACCCAAAGAGTTTGTTATTCATAGTGATCATGAGTCATTGAAATATTTGAAAGGACAAGGTAAGCTTAACAAGAGGCATGCTAAGTGGGTAGAGTTTTTAGAGCAATTTCCATATGTCATCAAACATAAAAAGGGGAAAGGAAATATAGTGGCTGATGCGCTTTCTAGGAGACATGCATTGCTTTCTATGCTTGAAACTAAATTGTTTGGTCTTGAGTCTTTGAAAGGCATGTATAAGCATGATATTGATTTTGCTGAAATATTTGCTGCATGTGAAAGGTTTTCTGAAAATGGATACTATAGGCATAATGGATTCTTGTTTAAAACAAATAAATTGTGTGTACCTAAGTGTTCCATTAGGGAGTTGCTTGTGAGTGAATCACATGAAGGGGGTTTGATGGGCCACTTTGGGGTTCAAAAGACTTTGGAGATTTTGCAAGAGCATTTCTTTTGGCCTCATATGAAACGATATGTGCATAATTTTTGTGACCACTGCATTGTGTGTAAAAATTCCAAATCTAAGGTTAAGCCTCATGGATTATATACTCTTTTGCTTGTTCCTGAATATCCTTGGACTGACATTTCTATGGACTTTGTTTTGGGGTTGCCTAAAACAAAGAATGGAAAGGATTGTGTGTTTGTTGTAGTTGATAGGTTTTCCAAAATGGCACATTTCATTCCTTGCAAAAAGGTGGATGATGCTAGCCATGTGTGATGTGATCTTTGATGATCACGTGCCCAAAGCATCCTTTCTAAGGTCACTTGGAAGGGAAATGGATTTATGGAGAGGAAAGGAATGGGGTGAGGCGCCACAAATACTATGTTTGATAAGCCTAAACCCTAAACCCTAAACCCTAAACCCTAAACCCTAAGGGGAGAGGCCACAAGGGAGGGGTCCCTTGATAACTCTTAGAAGCTCTCACAAAGGAGAAAGGGGGACACTCAAAGGTAAGAACCTCAACCAATATGGTCTCTAGGATTAAATTCAAGTGTAAAAAATACAAGTGAGGGAGGAGCTCCTATTTATAGAGGTAGCTGACCTCTTGAACAAGATAACCTAAAAAAGAAGGGCTAGGATTAAAAGGAGAGATCTAAGGGAGGAGAATTGAGAAACAATTCCCTCCTTAGATCATCAAACTTGGTGCCCAAGTTTCTCAAACCAAGGGCCAAGATTCCTTCTTATTAGCTTAGGGGGTTTATGTAGAAAAGAGGGGTGTAGATATCAAGGCTACCCCTTATTTCCTTCATAAAGACCCAAAAAGCTAAATCCACCCTCTAAATTCCTAAGACACCTCCTAAAAATAAAAAATGGACTAAATACATGTCCCAAATTAAATTCTTAATGCTCCTCAAAATTAAAATAAAGGAAAATTACATTTTATTAACTAAAGTCCCTAGCCTAATATCTTCACTCTCCATAGGAGGTGAAGTCTTCTGTTGTCTACAAGGGTTAGGTCTTCTTCAATCCTTCTAGCCATGGCCCTAGTGATAGGTCCTTGGCTAGGCATGGTCACATCATCTCCTCCCCCTTAAAGAGGATTTGACCTCAAATCCATGGGGTCTTCGTCATTTTCAGCACCTACAAATGGAGACAAATCAGAAACATTAAAACTGGTGCTTACCCTATAATCCTCTGGCAGATCTAAAACATAGGCATTATTACCGATCCGCTCAAGGATTTGGAAAGGTCCATCTCCTCTAGGGCTAAGTTTGGACTTCCTTTGAGAAGGAAATCTATCCTTTCTCAAGTAAAGCCATACCCAGTCGCCCTTTTCAAAGATGACTTCTTTCCTCCCCCTATTGGCGAAAGTAGCATCTCTCAAGGATTGGCGCTCTATGTTAACTTTAACCCTCTCATGTAATTGTTTTACAAAAATGGCTTTTGCCTCTCCTTCTTTATGCACAACAACAGAAAGAGGAAGAGGTAAAAGATCTAGAGGAGTACGAGGATTAAAGCCATAGACCACCTCAAAAGGAGAATGCTTGGTGGTTCTATGAACCACCCGGTTATAAGAAAATTCAATATGGGGAAGGTACTCATCCCAAGACTTATGGTTGCCTTTAAGGAGAGCCCTCAGCATAGTGGATAAAGATCTATTCACCACTTCTGTTTGCCTATCAGTTTGAGGGTGACAGGTAGTGGAAAAAAGAAGTTTAGTTCCCAGCTTAGCCCAAAGAGTTTTCCAAAAATGGCTAAGGAACTTCACATCCCTATCTGACACTATTGAAGAGGGTATACCATGCAATCGGACAACCTCTTTAAATAAAAGTCTTGCGATGTTGCTCGCATCATCCACTTTGTGGCAGGGAATAAAATGGGCCATTTTTGAAAATCGGTCCACAACCAGAAATATGGAGTCTGCACCTCGTTGGGTTCTTGGGAGCCCAAGGATGAAATCCATGCTAATGTCCTCCTAAGGTGCAGAAGGAGCAGGTAAAGGTGTGTATAGTCCATGAGGCATTGCTTTAGACTTTGCTTGCAAGCAAGCTATACATTTAGAGCAATGTCTATGGACATCTCTATGCATATGGGGCCAAAAGAATTTCTCTTGTAAAAGCATGAGGGTTTTTGAAATCCCAAAATGCCCCATGAGCCCACCTTCATGACTCTCTTTTGTAAGTAAGTTCCTAATTGATCCTTGGGGTATACAAAGCTTACTTCCTTTGTAAAGATACCCCTCACTGATGAAGTACCCATCATGGGCCTTTAATGCAAATGCAGATGCAGATGTAGCAAATATGGGGCCGAAATCCTTATCAGACGGATACATAGCCCGAATGTCATCAAATCCCAAGATTTTTGCACTCAAGGATGAATAAAGGGCATGATGCCTAGAAAGAGCATCAGCCACCACATTTTGTTTTCCTTTCTTGTACTTGATGACATAAGGGAAGGATTCAAGATATTCCACCCACGTTGCATGCCTTTTCTTCAATTTACCTTGACCCCTCAAATATTTTAGTGACTCATGGTCACTATGAATGACAAACTCCTTGGGAGCAAGGTAATGCTCCCAAGTTTGAAGGGCCCTAATTAGAGCATAAAACTCCTTATCATAGGTGGGGTAGTTGAGGGGGGCACCATTGAGTTTTTCACTGAAATACGCAATGGGGTGCCCTCCTTGCAACAAGACAGCCCCTACACCTACACCAGAGGCATAACATTCCAGTTCAAATGTTTTAGAAAAGTCAGGTAATGCCAAGACTGGTGCATGGGTCAGTTTATGCTTAATTAGCTGGAAGGCTTTCTCTTGTTTCTCACCCCAAAGGAAAGGAACTTCCTTTTTCACCAAATCATTTATTGGTGCGAAGAGCGTGGAGAAATTAGGCACAAAGCGCCTATAAAATCCAGCGAGACCATAAAAGCTTTTGATCTCTGTCACACTCTTTGGGGTGGGCCATTCTTGAATAGCTTTTATCTTTTCGGGGTCAACATGAACCCTTTTTGTGCTAACTACAAAACCTAGGAAAACTACACTATCTACACAAAAAGTGCATTTTTCTAAGTTACCAAAAAGATGATTACTCCTAAGAAGAGAAAAAACATGCCTTAGATGTCCTAAATGATCATCTAGGTTCCTAGAGTAAACTAAAATGTCATCAAAGTAAACTACACAAAATTTACCAAGGCAATCCCTGAGTACATGATTCATTAAGCGCATGAATGTGCTTGGGGCATTAGTTAGCCCAAAAGGCATAACCAACCACTCATAAAGACCAAATTTAGTCTTAAAAGCAGTTTTCCACTCATCACCTTCTTTGATCCTTATTTGGTGGTAACCACTTCTAAGATCTATTTTTGAAAATATTTTTGCCCCATGCAATTCATCCAACATGTCATCAAGACGGGGGATTGGGTGCCTATATTTGATGGTGATGTTGTTGATTGCACGACAATCAACACACATCCTCCATTGGCCATTCTTCTTGGGCACCAACAAGACTGGCACAGCACAAGGGCTTAGGCTCTTTTGAACCCAACTCTTCTCCAACAGCTCATTCACTTGAGACTCAATCTCTTGGGTCTCCATGGGGTTGGTCCTATAGGCAGGTCTATTAGGTAGACTTGCGCCAGGCACCAAATCAATTTGATGTTCTATACCCCTGATGGGAGGAAGTCCTTTCGGAACCTCATTAGGGAATATGTCATCAAATTCTTTTAAAATATCTTGAACCCCTTGAGGAAGGTGCTCATGTGCATGGGTTGTGGTAGTGCTCTCAGCAGAGGAATGCAAAATGGGAGAAGGATTTGATGCTTCTTTGCAAAAGAGGAGATAGAAGGGCTTGTTAGTCAAAGGAGCTTCTTTTAAATCACTTTTAGTAGCAAATAGGCTCCTTTTACTAATATTCCCTTTCGAAGAGGCATCACCTTCCGACTCTCTCTCTTTGCCCTTTTCAAGCTTTAAGGGTAAAGCTTGTTGTGCTTTTTTTTGTTTTTGTTTTTCCTCAACTCTTTTCTTTTTCATCGCAAATTGATCCTCAGCCACTTGAAAAGGTGACAAAGGATACAATTTGAAGCGCTTTTCATTATGGGTGAGAATTATTTGGTTTAGGGTTACCATGGTGAATAGCTTTTTTGTCAAATTGCCATGGTCTCCCCAACAGGATACGACCAGCCTCCATAGGAACTATGTCACAAAGAATCTCATCATTATAAGATCCTATGGAAATTGGAACCATAACTTGTTCATTGACTACCATATCCCCTTGCTCATTGAGCCATTGCAATTTGTAAGGTTTGGGATGGGGCATGGTAGTCAAGGCTAGTTTTTCAACCAACCTAGAGCTACAACAGTTACAACAGGAGCCACTATCAACAAGGAGAGAACATACTTTGTCATCTACTTTACATCTTGTATGGAAAATGTTCTCTCTTTGTGACTGGCCAAGCTCTAGAGGTAGGCTTCCAAGAAGCCTTTGAACCATAAGGAGGTCCCCCTCATAAGGAAAAGCTTCCTCACACTCTTGTTCAAAAGTATGTCCCCCTTCTTCCTCACTCTCACTAGAGGAGGAAGATGAGCTATTCTCACTACAAATGTCTTGTCCCCTCATGATCATGGTTTTCTTGTTAGGGCATTGAGAGGCAATGTGGCCTCTCCCAAGACATTTGAAGCATTTGATACTACTTTTCCTTTCAGTAGGCTTAGTAGTAGGGGGTTTTCTCTCTACATGAGGTGCTTTTGTATCTTGAAAATGCTTGGGTTCCTCTTTGGGAAAACCCTTGAAAGAGTTTCCCTTAAGTTGGTCTCTCTTTGAGTAAGAGGGAGAATCTTTTTTAAAACTTTTTCTCTTGATTTGATTCTCAGCTCTTACACAAAGTTCTACCAACTCATCAAGGTTTGAGTATGAAATAAGCTCTACCTTATCTCTAATGTCAGAGCTTAATCCAAACAAAAACCTAGCAAGGGTGACATTGGGTTCCTCAATGATATTGGCCCTTAGTATGAGAAGCTCCATCTTTTATCTATACTCCTCAATACTTAGGTTATGTTGCCTAAGTCTTTGGAGCCTATCCAAAAGATCCCTCTCATAATACGAAGGAATGTGCCTTCTTCGCAAACAAGTTTTTAAATCATTCCAGTAGTGAATGTCAGGCATTTGTTTACGGGACCTATCCTTGACTAACCCATCCCACCAATGCAAAGCAGAACCTTGAAAACTAAGGGAGGCCAAAGGGACTTTCCTTTCTTCCCTAATTTCATAGCATCGAAAGGGTTGTTCCACTTTGACTTCCCAATCTAGGTAAGTCTCAACATCTTCCCTACCATGAAAATGGGGTAGGTCTACCTTTGGTTCCCTAGCATGATTTATGTTCTCTTGAGGAGAATGATGATTGTATGATGAATGAGAGTGATGCTATGTTGATTTCTATAGTATTCTTCTTCACTAGAGCTAAAATGCCTAGATATCGATCTTATGAGAATTCCTTTATTTTTTCTATCACTCTCTCTCCCATCTCTCCTCTTACTCACTTCTCCTCTCCTTCTCTCTTCTTCCTCTTTTTCTTTCTAGTTCTTTCCTTGTTCTCCTTTCTTCATCCTCTCTTCTCTCTCTTTGCCTTCTCTCTTCTCGCTCTTTTTTCTCTTTTCTCATTTCCAACATCTCTTTTTTTAACTCTTCCTTCTCTTTTTGTTTTTCCTTTTCTTTTATTTCTTTTTTGCTCTCTTTTTCTTCTCTCCTTTCTTGTTCTTTAGCCATCCATTCCCTAAATTCTATGTTAAGGTTTTCAAGAGTGTCTCCCTTAGAAGGTTTTCTTTGGTTGACACTCTTACTTGATGAACAACTATGTGCACTAGAATGTGTGTGGGAAGTCATGGTGCTTGGATGCTAAAAACTAAAGGGTAGGCCAAAAACTTTTTTTTTTTTTCAAGCAACACTCCTCTCTTTTTTTTTCTCACCTAAGGTGGCTTGATGAGTCTTTGGAACTCTTAGCCTCTACATGTTTTTTCAAAATAACATAAAATAAAATAAAAGTGCAAGAATGTAAAAGAAAAAGGGCTCTAATCGTGCTCCTAAGGTGTTGAAGGAAGTGTACCACTTCTCCCTTCTTCACCTAATTAACGAGGAACTACGCTAAAATTAACCAAAATTATTACAAACCAAGGGAGGGCCTTAAGGGCACTCAAACTCCCAATCTAAAATTAAGTATACACAATACAAAGAATAAAAAAAATAAAACAAAGTCTTCACTCCAAGCTTTTTTGGTGTTTGTCTCCTTTTGATCAAGCCCCTTTGAGTTGCATCAACTCACCCCAAGAATGCTACCCTTGTTTCCTCTTGTTTGGACTTGCCAAAATTTTATATATGGAACCTTTCCCAACCTTTCCTTACCAAGGCCGAATACAACACAAGACAACAAACAAAGGTGAATAACAAAACAAGGTTCACAAATCCAAGTGGATAGATTAAACAATGACAAACTCAAAGAAGTAAAGAAGATAAGCAAGAAAACATAAGGCTCATAAAGGAAGGTAGCACACAAATAACTTTTCTAGATTAGCTCTAAGAGTAGATATGAAAAAAGACTCAAACAAAAAAAATGAAACCAATAGTTTCACACTTAATAAAATTTAAGTGACCAAAAACTAAAAAGCTTACTCAAGTAATTTTTTTTTTGAATCACAATTGGTTCCTCATATCAAATGTTTCTACTATTAGGTACACAACTTCAAATTTGTCTTTCTTTTGAGTTCTTTATCTTCTTTTTTTTTTTAACTTGAACTTTTTCTATTTTTTTTTAACTTTTTCTAATCATTTTGCTGCACCTAATAGCTTGTTGAATTGAAATTTTAATGAGGATTCTTGAAATAATAACACTTGAGTGAATAAGCACAAAGTAAGGTCACACAATTTTCAAGCAATGCAGGCAACTAAAGGCAAAACAACTTAGTAGTTCCAAATACCACTGAACTAATGGTGCTTAAGGAATGATTTAGGGCTGATTTTGAAGTAAATTGATTGCTCAAATTACTAACACAATTCACCCAAGCTAAAATTCCATAAAGAGGCACCAATAGTGAAGGTAAACCAAGTGGAAAGCTACTAATAATTCAGCATAAAACAAGAAACATATAAAGATTGAATTGAGCAAATATTTAAGAACAACAAAGAGATTAATATGCTTGAACTAAAAGCATAAAAGACTTAAGAGACTCAACAAGAGGTTCACCTCTTAGGAGCTCAATTCAAACTGTTTTTTAGGGCTTTTTTGTAAAAAATTTAAGAGGCTAAAACCTATGGAATTTAAATGAGACAAAATAGGAAACTAACATGACTAGTATCTGACAAAACACAAGATTAAGAAAAAATAACACACCTAAAAATAGAGCAAAAATTTCAGCAAGAGACTTAAAACAAAAGGCACAACAAAGTGGCCAAAGTTGATCACCACAATGGTGTGGAAAAATCCTCAACCATGTGGGTTTAATGGTCACAACTTCTTAGGCACACTTTAACATAAAAAACCAAGGGAAAATTAAGCAACTTGAACACAAAAATAAGATGCAAATAAAGGGACAAATAAAATCGCATCAAATTAAATGGAACATAGGCGCGTAGATAGAAAACAAAAGCGCGTATAATAGCAAGAATAAAAAGCTATACTACTAGACAATAAAGGAAATAGAGATGACAAAAAAATCAAGGACTTTAAAATAAAGAGATCAAAGAAATAAACAACAAAGCAAAAAAAAATTGAGAAAGAACGTGACCTTTAGAAAGTGGCTCTAGATACCACTTGATGTGATCTTTGATGATCACGTGCCCAAAGGATCCTTTCTAAGGTCACTTGGAAGGGAAATGGATTTATGGATAGGAAAGGAATGGGGTGAGGCGCCACAAATACTATGTTTGATAAGCCAAAGGGGAGAGGCCACAAGGGAGGGGTCCCTTGATAACTCTTAGAAGCTCTCACAAAGGAGAAAGGGGGACACTCAAAGGTAAGAACCTCAACCAATATGGTCTCTAGGATTAAATTCAAGTGTAAAAAATACAAGTGAGGGAGGAGCTCCTATTTATAGAGGTAGCTGACCTCTTGAACAAGATAACCTAAAAAAGAAGGGCTAGGATTAAAAGGAGAGATCTAAGGGAGGAGAATTGAGAAACAATTCCCTCCTTAGATCATCAAACTTGGTGCCCAAGTTTCTCAAACCAAGGGCCAAGATTCCTTCTTATTAGCTTAGGGGGTTTATGTAGAAAAGAGGGGTGTAGATATCAAGGCTACCCCTTATTTCCTTCATAAAGACCCAAAAAGCTAAATCCACCCTCTAAATTCCTAAGACACCTCCTAAAAATAAAAAATGGACTAAATACATGTCCCAAATTAAATTCTTAATGCTCCTCAAAATTAAAATAAAGGAAAATTACATTTTATTAACTAAAGTCCCTAGCCTAATATCTTCACTCTCCATAGGAGGTGAAGTCTTCCTTTGTCTGCAAGGGTTAGGTCTTCTTTAATCCTTCTAGCCATGGCCCTAGTGATAGGTCCTTGGCTAGGCATGGTCACATCAATGTGGCTGATTTATTTTTCAAGGAAATAGTGAGATTTCATGGACTGCCAAGGAGCATTGTGAGTGATAGGGATGCAAAATTCCTTAGTCACTTTTGGAGGACCTTGTGGGGTAAAATTGGTACTAAATTGCTGTTTTCTACTACTTGCCACCCACAAACTGATGGTCAGACTGAGGTAGTCAATAGGACTTTAGGCACATTGCTTAGGACTGTTTTAAAGAAAAATCTTAAGTCTTGGGAAGCATGTTTGCCTCAAGTTGAGTTTTCTTATAATAGGGTTGTCCATAGCACGACTAATTGTTCTCCGTTTGAAATTGTGTATGGGTTCAATCCTTTGACTCCTCTTGATTTGTTGTCCATGCCTAACATTTCTATGTTTAAGCATAATGAAGCACAAGCCAAAGCTGAGTATGTGAAGAAATTGCATGAGCAAGTGAAGGCTCAAATTGAAAAGAAAAATGAGAGTTATGCAAGGCAAGCTAACAAGGGTAGGAAGAAGATCGTGTTCCAACCTGGTGATTGGGTTTGGGTACACATGAGAAAGGAAAGGTTCCCTAAACAAAGAAAGTCAAAACTCCAACCAAGGGGAGATGGTCCTTTCCAAGTTCTAGAAAAGATCAATGATAATGCCTATAAGATTGATCTTCCAGATGAGTATAATGTTTAGTGCTACTTTTAATGTGTCTAATTTAACTCTCTTTGATGCAGATGAAGATGCTATTGATTTGGGGACAAATCCTCTTCAAGTGGGGGGGGGGGGGAGTGATAAGGACATGAAGCTTGAAGGACTTGGAGGACCTATGACAAGGGCAAGGACAAGAAGAGCTAAGGAAGCTATTCAAGAAGTATTGGTAGCCCTTTTGCAAAAAGAGCCAAACATTGAAGAAATAAAGTTTAAAATTGTTAATTGTCTCAGGACTGAAGAGAGCCATACTTGACCTTAATGGAAGAGAAGTTTGGAATAAATTAAACTCATTTTCTTGGAGTTTACTTAGTTAATGGTGGGCAACCAGAATTGTCTAATTAAAGTTGCAGCCACCTAGGTTATCAATTCTAATTAGTATACGTGTTTAATTTACTTTGGCAGTTACACTTTGTTATTAAGCTGCCCATTATTAGTTTTTATTATTTTGTAACTTCACCTGAATTTAGAAAGCCACTAAACCTACACAAGCTGAGTTTATTAGGCATATAAATTTGGGCAAGACTGAGATGTAAGGCAGAATATTTTGGAAATAAAAAAACTAGTTGAGTTTTCTCTCCTTTGGGTTCTTGACAATCCAAAATCTTTTGAGATTTATCAAAGGTAATTCACCCCTTTGTGTGTGTAATCTCGTAGATATATCTTCCATCCTTGGAAGTGTGGAGTCTATCAATTCCAATTCCATTTTCTGTCTTTTCCATTCATACTCAATTCTGCCCAGCAAACTCTATGACAGGAAAGTCCTACACTATTCAAAAACTCGTTTAATTGTTGAATTTCAATAACTTTTAATTTCCATTATGTGTCTAAAAGTTTGATAGTAATTCTGCTTACACTTCTTCTTCTTCCTCTTCTTCCATTTCTTCTCCTTCCACAACTTCTTCTTCTTTCCTTTCCGTCTTCTCCTTCCTCTTTTTCTCCATCCCCCACTTCTGTTGCTTCCCATTGTTGCTCTTCCTCTTCTTCTCCTTTCCCTAAATCTTATGCTTACACTTCTTCTTCTTCTTCCTCTTCTACTCCACATTCCACTTCTTCTTCCCTTCCCATCCCTTTCCCTCCTTCTTCCTTTTCCTCCTTTTCTCCTTGTTCCAAATCTTCTTTTTCATCTCACCTCCTTCCACTACTTCTTCTTCCTCCTCTTGTTCACCTTTGATGCATGCCTCCCTTGATCTTTTTCTAGAGGTTTTCTTCTTTGGTGAAATGGTTTGTGGAGAGGTAAGAAGTGAGGTGGTTTTAGGCGCCACTTAAGGTAAGACAAGCCTAAGAGGGAAAGTTTGCCACAAGGGATGGAACCCTTGATAAAAACCTAAGGAATTCTCAAAGAGAGAAGGGTGGACACTAAGAGAATTTTGGCCAACTCAAGGTTTTTCCATTCAATCAAGTGTAAAAAATACAAGAGTGTGAAGGAGCACCTTTTTATAGAGGGAGCTAACCTCTTGGACAAGTCATGAAGGAAATGAAGGGCTAGGATTAAAAGGAGTCATCCAAGGGAGGAGGATTGAAGCCCAAAGTCCAATCAATACCCTCCTTTAGATGAGAATTGGTGCCCAAGCTACCTCATCCAAGGGCCAAGATTACTCCTTTATTAGTTTTGGGTTTTATTTAGCAAAAGAGGGTGTAGTTATCAAACTACCCCCTTATTTCCTAAATAAAGGCCCAAAAGCTAGTCTTACCCCTTCTTATTACTAAGACACCTCCTAGAAAATTAAATGGACTAATACATGTCCAAAATAAAATCCTAGGTTCCTAAAATAAAAATTACAAGTAAATAAGTCATGGCTTGCATAACTTGATGGTCATATGGAGGTGAGATCTTCCTCCCTCTACTCTAGCCATGTCTTCTTCTATTCTCCTAGCCATGGCCCTAGTGATAGGGCCCTTGCTTGGGGAGAATGCATCATCCCCTCCCCCTTGGGAAGGATTTGACCTCAAATCTGATAGGTCATCCTCTTCTTCATCAGTACCTACAAAAAGGATCAAATCACAAACATTAAAGGTAGTACTGACACCATAGTCCTCAAGGAGATCTAATATGTATGCATTGTTGTTCACTCTCTTGAGGACTTGAAAGGGACCATCTCCTCGGGGGCTAAGCTTGGACTTCCTTTGAGTAGGGAAGCGATCCTTCCTCAAATGAAGCCATACCCAATCCCCTTCATTGAAGATAATTTCTTTCCTGCCCCTATTGGCTTTACTAGCATACTCCTTTGAATGATGTTCAATGTTGGCCTTTACCCTTTCATGTAATTTTTTAACAAAATCCGCTCTTCCTATTCCTTCTTTGTGAACAGAAGAAGGGAAGGGTAAGGGCAAGATATCAAGAGGAGTAAGGGGGTTGAAGCCATAAACAACTTCAAAGGGAGAATGCTTGGTGGTCCTTTGAACCACCCGATTGTATGCAAACTCAATATGGGGTAGGTATTCATCCCAAGCTTGTGATTTCCTCGAAGAAGTGTCCTAAGCATAGTAGATAGAGTTCTATTTACTACCTCAGTCTGCCCATCAGTTTGGGGGTGACATGTGGTAGAAAATAAGAGTTTAGTTCCTAGCCTTACCCACAATGTTTTCCAAAAGTGGCTAAGGAACTTCACATCTCTATCAGAGACTATGGATTGGGGAATTCCATGTAAACGGACAACTTCTTTAAAGAAAAGTCTCGCAATGTTGCTCGCATCATCTATCTTGTGGCATGGTATAAAGTGAGCCATTTTTGAAAATCTATCTACCACTACAAAGATAGAGTCTGCACCTCGTTGGGTTCGAGGTAGGCCAAGGATGAAATCCATATTAATATCCAGCCAAGGTGCAGAAGGAGCAGGTAAGGGTGTGTATAATCCATGAGCCATTGTCTTAGACTTAGCTTGCAAGCAAGCAATGCATCTATGAAAATGTCTATAGACATCTTTGTTCATATGGGGCCAAAAGAATTTTTCTTGTAAAAGCAGAAGAGTTTTGTTAATTCCAAAATGCCCCATGAGCCCACCCTCATGGCTCTCTTTTGTCAACAGATTTCTCATAGATCCTTGGGGTACACAAAGTCTGCTACCTTTGAAAAGGTACCCCTCACTCACAAAGAACCCATTTTGGGTTTTACATGCAAATGTAGAGGCAGCATAAATGGATCCAAAATCCTTATCAGAAAGATACATTTCTCTAATATTATCAAATCCAAGAATCTTTGCACTTAAGGTGGTGTAAAGGGTATGTCTACGAGACAAAGCATCAGCCACCACATTATGTTTTCCTTTCTTGTATTTGATGATATAAGGGAAAGTCTCAAGAAATTCTACCCATTTAGCATGCCTTTTATTAAGCTTGCCTTGACCCTTCAAATACTTAAGTGACTCATGGTCACTATGAATGATGAACTCCTTGGGTACAAGATAATGTTCCCAAGTTTGAAGGGCCCTTATCAAAGAGTAAAACTCTTTATCATAGGTAGGGTAGTTTAAGGCGGCTCCATTTAGTTTTTCACTAAAATAAGCCACGGGATGACCACCTTGTAACAACACAGCTCCCACACCTACTCCCGATGCATCACACTCTAGCTCAAAAGTTTTAGAAAAGTCAGGAAGAGCTAAAACTGGTGCATGGGTCAGTTTCTCTTTGATAAGTTCAAAGGCTTTTTGTTGTTTTTCACCCAAAGGAAAGGAGTATCCTTTTTCACCAAATCATTGATTGGTGAGAAAAGTGTGGTGAAGTTAGGCACAAAGCGCCTGTAAAAGCTCGCGAGACCATGAAAACTCTTGATCTCAGTCACACTTTTTGGGGTGGGCCATTCTTGGATGGCTTTGATTTTGTCGGGGTCTACTTGAACCCCATTTTTATTAACTATAAAACCTAAGAACACCATACTCTCCACACAAAAATTACATTTTTCAAGATTTCCATAGAGTTGGTGTGACCTAAGAATGCAAAAGACGCGCCTAAGATGACCTACATGTTCATCTAGGCTCTTGCTATACACTAAGATGTCGTCAAAATAAACAACACAAAATTTTACTAAGCAATCCCTAAGGACATGATTCATAAGCCTCATGAAGGTGCTTGGGGCATTGGTAAGCCCAAAGGGCATTACCAACCACTCATACAGCCCAAACTTGGTCTTAAAAGCGGTTTTCCACTTATCACCTTCCTTGATGCGGATTTGGTGATAACCACTCTTAAGATCAATTTTTGAAAATAATTGGGCCCCATGCAATTCATCAAGCATGTCATCAAGCCTAGGGATAGGGTGCCTATATTTGATGGTGATGTTATTGATTGCTCGACAATCAATGCACATCCTCCATTGGTCATTCTTCTTAGGCACCAACAAAACTGGCACAGCACAAGGGCTTAGGCTCTCTTGAACCCAACCCTTCTCCAATAGTTCTTGGACTTGAGATTCAATCTCCTTGGTCTCCATGGGATTAGTCTTATAAGCAGGCCTATTAGGCAGGCTAGCCCCAGGTACCAAGTCTATTTGGTGTTCTATACCCCTAATTGGAGGAAGTCCTTTGGGAACTTCATTAGGGAATATATCACCAAACTCCTTTAAAAGCTCTTGAACCTCTTGAGGTAGGTTCTCAGGTCCAAGTTCTATGGCAGTGCTAGAACTAGAAGGGAAAAAAGTGGATGGGGAAGAAATGGGGGATGCCTCTTTGCAAAAGAGGAGATAGAAAGGTATGTTAGTTAAGGGGGCTTCCTTTAAATCCAATTTTGTCGCAAATAAACTCCCTTTACTAATGACTTTCTTGGAAGGGGCACCAACTTCCAACTCAACCTCTTTACCCCTTTCAAGATTTAGGGGTAAAGCTTTGCTTTTTTTTTCCTCCTCATCTCTCTTATATTTCATGATGAGTTGGTCCTCCGCCACTTGTGAAGGTGTTAGAGGACACAACTTAATGCGCTTATTGATACATTCTCCCCAAGCAAGGGCCCTATCACTAGGGCCATGGCTAGGAGAATAGAAGAAGACATGGCTAGAGTAGAGGGAGGAAGATCTCACCTCCATATGACCATCAAGTTATGCAAGCCATGACTTATTTACTTGTAATTTTTATTTTAGGAACCTAGGATTTTATTTTGGACATGTATTAGTCCATTTAATTTTCTAGGAGGTGTCTTAGTAATAAGAAGGGGTAAGATTAGCTTTTGGGCCTTTATTTAGGAAATAAGGGGGTAGTTTGATAAATACACCCTCTTTTGCTAAATAAAACCCAAAACTAATAAAGGAGTAATCTTGGCCCTTGGATGAGGTAGCTTGGGCACCAATTCTCATCTAAAGGAGGGTATTGATTGGACTTTGGGCTTCAATCCTCCTCCCTTGGATGACTCCTTTTAATCCTAGCCCTTCATTTCCTTCATGACTTGTCCAAGAGGTTAGCTCCCTCTATAAAAAGGTGCTCCTTCACACTCTTGTATTTTTTACACTTGATTGAATAGAAAAACCTTGAGTTGGCCAAAATTCTCTTAGTGTCAACCCTTCTCTCTTTGAGAATTCCTTAGGTTTTTATCAAGGGTTCCATCCCTTGTGGCAAACTTTCCCTCTTAGGCTTATCTTACCTTAAGTGGCGCCTAAAACCACCTCACTTCTTACCTCTCCACAAACCATTTCACCAAAGAACAAAACCTCTAGAAAAAGATCAAGGGAGGCATGCATTACTTATCCTTATGAGTGAGGATGATGTTATTGGAATGACCATGGTGTATGGCTTTCTTATCAAATTGCCATGGTCTTCCTAGCAAGATATGGCCAGCTTCCATTGGGACTATGTCACACAGTATCTCATCTTTATAAGACCCAATGGAAATTGGAACCTTGACTTGCTCATTGACCACCATTTCCCTTTGCTCATTGAGCCATTGAAGCTTGTAAGGCTTAGGGTGGGGAAGTGGGGTTAAGGCTAGCTTTTCCACCAACCTTGAGCTACAACAATTGCAGCATGGCCCACTATCCATAATGAGAGAACATATTTTGTCATTCACCTTACAGCGAGTGTGGAATATGTTCTCCCTTTGAGATGAGGACACTTTCAAAGGTTGGCTTCCAAGAAGTCTTCTTATCATTAAGAGGTCTCCCTCACATGCATAAGCTGTTTCATCACAATCAGATTGGTATGCATGAACCCCTTCTCCTTCGCTCTCACTAGAGGAGTGTGAGCTAGACTCACTACTATAAACATCTTGGGCCCTCATGATGATGTTTCTCTTAGTAGGGCATTCAGAGGCAATGTGGCCTCTCCCAAGACATTTAAAGCATTTGATACTACTAACTTTCTCGTGAGAGTTAGTAGTAGGGGTTTTTCTCTCTATATGTGATGTTTTATGCTCTTTGAAGTGCTTGGGATGTTCCTCTTTGGGGTAACTCTTGAAAGAGTTCCCCGTAGGTTGGTCCCTCTTTACATAAGGTGGGTTATCCTTTTTAAAAGTTTTCCTTCTAAGTTGATTTTCCACCTTGATGCAAAGTTGAACTAACTCATCAAGGGAATTGTATGAGAAGAGCTCCACCTTATCACGAATTTCGGGGCTCAACCCACACAAAAACCTTGCCATAGTGGCCTTGGGTTCCTCAATGATACCCGCCCTCAAGATAAGAAGTTCCATCTTTTGTCTATACTCTTCTATACTAAGGTTGGTTTGCCTTAGCCTTTGGAGTCTATCCAAAAGATCTCTTTCATACCAAGAGGGAATATGCCTTCTTCTTAGAGCACTTCTAAGATCATTCCAATATCTTATGGAAGGCATATTGGTGCGGATTCTCTCATTGGTTAACCTAACCCACCAATGCATGGCATACCCTTGGAAGCTAAGGGTTGCCATTGGAACCTTTCTTTCTTCTCTTACCTCATGGAAAGTGAAGAGTTGTTCTACCTTGATTTCCCAATCAAGGTAGGCTTCCACATCTTCCCTCCCATGAAATGGGGGGAGATCAATTTTGGGCTCCCTTGGAGGGGCCCCATTATTATGCATGGATGAATGGAAGTTTCTCCTAGGATGATTGTAGTATTCTTCCTCATTTTCACTCCTATGGGTATGTCTAGATGGGGAACCTAAGACTATCCCTTTCATTTTGTAATTCTCACCATTCCCATGCTTTCTTTTTTCTTCTTCTTTCTCTTTTCTTCTTTCTCTTTCTTTTCTTTCTCTCTTTTCTTCATATTCTCTCCTTTCTCTTATTCTTCTCTCTTCCTTCTCTCTTTTTTCTCTCTTTTCTTCCTCTCTTTCTTTTATTTTTCTTTTCTCCTTGGACTCTTTTTCTCTCCTTTTTTCTTCTCTTCTCTCTTGTTCTTTTGCCATCCACTCCCTAAAGTCCATGTTTAAGTTTTCTAGAGTGTAATCTTTAGAAATATTTCTTTGGTTTACACTCTTGTTTGATGGATAACTATGAGCACTAGAGTGGGTGTGTGATGTCATTGTGCTTGAATTTCTAAGAGGAAAAAGGTGGCTAAAAAATTTTCACAAACAAACACTCCTCTCTTTTTTGTGTTTTCTTGCCTAAAATGGCTTGATGAGCCTTTGGAACTCTTTAGCCTTCTAAGCGCTTTGAATAAGAAAAATAATGCAAGAATTTTAAAGCAAAAATTCAAAAGAGAAGGGATCTAAAGCGAGCTCCTAAGGTGTTGAAGGAAGTGTACCACTTCTTCCTTCTTCACCTAATTTTAGAGAAACTAAAAAATTGATTAAATTTTATTACAACCAAAGGGAGGGCCTTAAGGGCACTCAAACTCCCAACTACAAAATTAATACACCCAAATTAAAGAAAAAGTAAAGTCTTCAAAAAATGATTCTCCAAATGCTCCCTCAAATCAAAGTCCTCACGGCTAGGTGTATTTCCTTTTGAGGTGATCCCTTAGGCTCTTAGTCCAACCTTCCAAAATATGCTACCCTTGTGGTAAGCTCCTTTTTCAAGCTTTCTCCCAAAAGTGACACTAACACACAAACCAAAGAAACCAAAAGTAGCAAGAGGAGGTGCGAATAGAAACTCAAAAAGCAATAAAAGATAACACAATCAAAAGGACACTTAACCAAATGGTAAGAGTATATAAGACAAACTAGAAAGATGATTTAAAAGACAAGCAACAACTAAAAGGTAAACAAAAGAAAGAGAGCACACAATGGAATACCTAAGAATGGCACTGGATTAAAGAGTAGAAGAACACAAATATCAAGTTCTAGTGTACCAAAAGTAATAAAATTTCTTTTAAGGTTCCAAGTTCAAAGTTGAAGCACTTGCTAATTTTAGGTTAGGTACATCAAATGAATTTTTTTCAAACTTTCTTTTCTTTTGTTTGTTCTCTTTTTTTTTTTTGAATCCTTCGTTGTTTTTTCAAAGTTGAAGCACCCACAAACAAGAACTACCTTTACCACACAAATGAGCTACTAATTATACGTATAAGGAAAATAAAGACAAAGGAAATTGAGCAACTATTTTTGAATTTTTTTTAAGAATATGCTTGAAACTAAAAGTACATGAACTTCTAAAGAGACTTAGACATGAGGTATGACCTTCTATGTTGCTCAATTTAAGAAGTTTCAAATTTTTTTTTGTAAAAACAAAAGAGGCTAAACTTAAAAGGAATTAATAGACAAAATGGGAAACTATAAACATGACTTATAGACAACTACACAAGAGTATAAAAGTGAAAAATAAAAGCTAAAAATAAAGCAAAAACAAGGCAATTAGGTGCAAGGAAACACAAGAATTTGGTCTAAATTTCTTGACCACAAGGTTGTGGAATTCACCACAACGGCATGTATTTTTAGCAAGAAATTCTCAAAACCAAAATTCAAGCAAGAAAGCACCCAACTCAAAGCTTAAGCGGAAATTAATGAATATGGGAGAGACGTAGATGCAAAGAAAAGAACAATATAAATTGCATCAAGCAAAAAATAAATGGTGCAAATAAACTATAACTCAAAAAAATAAACTCAAGACATAAATGGAAATGATAAACAACAATGGAAAGCTAGAAAAAATTGCGTAAATTAAAGATAAAATAAAATAGGAAAACGGAAAGAAAAAATAAATGAGATAGGAAGAGAGTTTAGACCTCTAGAACCAATGCTCTAGATACCAAATGATGCATGCCTCCCTTGATCTTTCTCTAGAGGTTTTCTTCTTTGGTGAAATGGTTTGTGGAGAGGTAAGAAGTGAGGTGGTTTTAGGCGCCACTTAAGGTAAGATAAGCTTAAGAGGGAAAGTTTGCCACAAGGGATGGAACCCTTGATAAAAACCTAAGGAATTCTCAAAGAGAGAAGGGTGGACACTAAGAGAATTTTGGCCAACTCAAGGTTTTTCCATTCAATCAAGTGTAAAAAATACAAGAGTGTGAAGGAGCACCTTTTTATAGAGGGAGCTAACCTCTTGGACAAGTCATGAAGGAAATGAAGGGCTAGGATTAAAAGGAGTCATCCAAGGGAGGAGGATTGAAGCCCAAAGTCCAATCAATACCCTCCTTTAGATGAGAATTGGTGCCCAAGCTACCTCATCCAAGGGCCAAGATTACTCCTTTATTAGTTTTGGGTTTTATTTAGCAAAAGAGGGTGTAGTTATCAAACTACCCCCTTATTTCCTAAATAAAGGCCCAAAAGCTAATCTTACCCCTTCTTATTACTAAGACACCTCCTAGAAAATTAAATGGACTAATACATGTCCAAAATAAAATCCTAGGTTCCTAAAATAAAAATTACAAGTAAATAAGTCATGGCTTGCATAACTTGATGGTCATATGGAGGTGAGATCTTCCTCCCTCTACTCTAGCCATGTCTTCTTCTATTCTCCTAGCCATGGCCCTAGTGATAGGGCCCTTGCTTGGGGAGAATGCATCAGGAAGAATGAGAAAAAGAGGAGGAAGAAGAAGCAATGGAAGGAAAGGGTATGAAGAACACGTGGAACAAGGAGGAGAAGAAGAAGGGGAGGAAGAAGAGGTAGTGTAGGCAGAAGAAGGGCAAGAAGGAGAAGAGGGGAAAGAAGAAGAAGAAGTGGATGCAGTAGAAGTGGAAGAAGGTGAACAAGAGGAAGAAGAAGAAATAGTTGAAGGAGTGGGGATGATGGAGAAGAAGTGGAAGAAGGAGAACAAGAGGTAGAAATGCAAGTGGAAGCAGAAGAAGGAGAAAAAGAGGGATATGACAAAGGAAAGGAAGAAGAAGATGCGGATGAAGAGAAAGAAAAGAAAGGAAAGGAGAGGATGAAGAAGAAGTGGAAGAAAGAGAACAAAAAGAGGCAGGAGAAGTGGAAGATAGATAAGAAGAGGAAGAAGAAGGAGAGTAACTAGAAGAAGTGGAAGAAGGAGAAGAAAAGGAAGAAGAAGAAGATGTGGAAAGTGAAGAAGGTGAACAAGAGGAGGAAGAAGAAGTAGTGGAAGGAGGTGAGATGAAGAAGAAGAATTGGAACAAGGAGAAAAAGGAGGAAAGGACGAAGGAAGGGAAGGGAAGGGAAGAAGAAGCAGAAGAAGTGGAATTTGGAGGAGAAGAGGAAGAAGAAGAATAAGTGTAAGCATAAGATTTGGGGGAAGGAGAAGAAGAGGAAGAGCAACAATGGGAAGCAACAGAAGTGGGGGATGGAGAAAAAGAGGAAGGAGATGACGGAAAGGAAAGAAGAAGAAGTTGTGGAAGGAGAAGAAATGGAACAAGAGGAAGAAGAAGAAGTGTATGCAGAAGAAGCAGAAGAGGGAGACGAAAAGGAAGAAGAATAACAAGTAGAAGTAGAAGAAGTGGTAGAAGGAGAGAATAGGAGGAATAGGAGGAAGTAGTGGAATGAAAGGAGATGATGAACAAGAGGAAGAAGAAGAAGTAGAAAAAGAGGGATATGACGAAGAAGAAGAAGTGGTAGAAGTAGTGGAATGAAAGGAGATGAAGAAGAAAAGTAGAAGAAGGAGAACGGGAGGAGGGAGAAGAGGTGGCAGAACTAGAAGAAGAGAAAGAAGAAGAAGTGGAAGAACGAGAAGAAAAGGAAGAAATGCAAGTGGAAAAGGAGAACAGTAGGAAGAAGAATAAGAAGTGGAAGAATGAGAAAAAAAGGAGGAAGAAGAAGCAATGGAAGGAAAGGATATGAAGAACACGTGGAACAAGGAGGAGAAGAAGAAGGGGAGGAAGAAGAGGTAGTGTACGCAGAAGAAGGGCAAGAAGGAGAAAAGGGGGAAGAAGAAGAACAAGTGGATGCAGTAGAAGTGGAAGAAGGTGAACAAGAGGAAGAAGAAGAAGTAGTTGAAGGAGTGGGGATGATGGAGAAGAAGTGGAAGAAGGAGAACAAGAGGTAGAAATGCAAGTGGAAGCAGAAGAGGAAGAAGGTGACATGAAGAAGAAGAATTGGAACAAGGAAGAAAGGAGGAAAGGGAGAAGGAGGGGAAAGGAAGGGAAGAAGAAGCAGAAGAAGTGGAATCTGGAGGAGAAGAGGAAGAAGAAGAATAAGTGTAAGCATAAGATTTGGGGGAAGGAGAAGAAGAGGAAGAGCAATAATGGGAAGCAACAGAACTGGGGGATGGAGAAAAAGAGGAAGGAGATGACGAAAAGGAAAGAAAAAGAAGTTGTGGAAGGAGGAGAAATGGCACAAGAGGAAGAAGAAGAAGTGTATGCAGAAGAAGGAGACAAAAATGAAGAAGAACAACAAGTACAAGTAGAAGAAGTGGTGAAAGGAGAGAATAAGAGGAATAGGAAGAAGTAGTCGAATGAAAGGAGATGAAGAAGTAGAAGTGGAAGAAGGTGAACGGGAGGAGGGAGAAGAGGTAGCAGAAGGAGAAGAAGTGGAAGAACAAGAAGAAAAGGAAGAAGTGCAAGAGGAAGAAGGTGAACAATAGGAAGAAGAAGAAGAAGTGGAAGAATGAGAAAAAGAGGAGGAAGAAGACGCAATGGAAGGAAATGGGATGAAGAAGAAGTGGATGTAGTAGAAGTGGAAGAAGGTGATCAAGAGGAAGAAGAAGAAGTAGTTGAAGGAGTGGGGATGATAGAGAAGAAGTGGAAGAACGACAACAAGAGGTAGAAATGCAAGTAGAAGCATAAGAAGGAGAAAAAGAGGGATATGACGAAGGAAAGGAAGAAGAAGAAGAAGGAGATGAAGAGGAAGAAAAGAAAGGAAAGGAGAGGATGAAGAAGAAGTGGAAGAAAGAGAACAAGTGGAGGCAGGAGAAGTGGAAGAAATAAAAGAAGAGGAAGAAGAAGGAGATGTGGAAAGTGAAGAAGGTGAACAAGAGGAGAAAGAAGAATTAGTGGAAGGAGGTGAGATGAAGAAGAAGATTTGGAAGAAGGAGAAACGGAGGCAAGGAAGAAGGAGGGGAATGGAAGGGAAGAAGAAGCAGAAGAAGTGGAATCTGGAGGAGAAGAGGAAGAAGAAGAAGAAGAAGTGTAAGCATAAGATTTGGGGGAAGGAGAAGAAGAAGAAGAGCAACAATGGGAAGCAATAGAAGTGGGGGATGGAGAAAAAGAGGAAGGAGAAGACAGAAAGGAAAGGAGAAGAAGTTGTGGAAGGAGAAGAAATGGAAGAAGAGGAAGAAGAAGAAGTTTAAGCAGAAGAAGCGAAAGAGGGAGACAAAAATGAAGCAGAACAATAAGTAGAAGTAGAAGAAGTGGTAGAAGGAGAGAATAAGAGGAATAGGAGGAAGTAGTGGAATGAAAGGAGATGAAGAAGAAGAAGTGGAAGAAGGAGAACGGGAGGAGGGAGAAAAGGTGGCAGAAGGAGAAGAAGAGGAAGAAGAAGAAGTGGAAGAACGAGAAGAAAAGGAAGAAGTCCTAGTGGAATAAGGAGAACAATAGGAAGAAGAAGAAGAAGTGGAAGAATGAGAAAAAGAGGGGGAAGAACAAGCAATGGAAGGAAAGGGGAATGAAGAAGAAGTGGAGCAAGGAGGAGTAGAAGAATGGGAGGAAGAAGAAGTAGTGTAGGCAGAAGAAGGGCAAAAAGGGGAAGAGAAGGAACAAGAAGAACAAGTGCATGTAGTAGAAGTGGAAGAAGGTGAACAAGAGGAAGAAGAAGAAGTAGTTGAAGGAGTGGGGATGATGGAGAAGAAATGGAAGAAGGAGAACAAGAGGTAGAAATGCAAATGGAAGCAGAAGAAGGAGAAAAAGGGGGATATGACGAAGGAAAGGAAGAAGAAGAATGAGATGAAGAGGAAGAAAAGAAAAGAAAGGAGAGGATGAAGAAGAAGTGGAAGAAAGAGAACAAGAGGAGGCAAGAGAAGCGGAAGAAAGATAAGAAGAGGAAGAAGAAGGAGAGTAACTAGAATAAGTGGAAGAAGGAGAAGAAAAGGAAGAAGAAGAAGTAGTGGAATGAAAGGAGATGAAGAAGAAAAAGTGGAAGAAGGAGAACGGGAGGAGGGAGAAGAGGTGGCAGAAGGAGAATAAGATGAAGAAGAAGAAGTGGAAGAACGAGAAGAAAAGGAAGAACTGCAAGTGGAAGAAGGAGAACAATAGGAAGGAGAAGAAGAAGTGGAAGAATGAGAAAAAGAGGAGGAAGAAGAAGCAACGGAAGGAAAGGGGATGAAGAAGAAGTGGAACAAGGAGGAGAAGAAGAAGGGGAGGAAGAAGAAGTACTGTAGGCAGAAGAAGGGCAAGAAGGAGAAGAGGGGGAAGAAGAAGAACAAGTGGATGCAGTAGAAGTGGAAGAAGGTGAACAAGAGGAAGAAGAAGAAGTAGTTGAAGGAGTGGGGATGATGGAGAAGAAGTGGAAGAAGGAGAACAAGAGGTAGAAATGGAAGTGGAAGCAGAAGAAGGAGAAAAAGAGGGATATGACGAAGGAAAGGAAGAAGAAGAAGGAGATGAAGAGGAAGAAAAGAAAGGAAAGGAGAGGATGAAGAAGAAGTGGAAGAAAGAGAACAAGAGGAGGCAGGAGAAGTGGAAGAAGGAGAAGAAAAGGAAGAAGAAGAAGATGTGGAAAGTTTCCTTCTTATTAGCTTAGGGGGTTTATGTAGAAAGAGGGGTGTAGATATCAAGGCTACCCCTTATTTCCTTCATAAAGACCCAAAAAGCTAAATCCACCCTCTAAATTCCTAAGACACCTCCTAAAAATAAAAAATGGACTAAATACATGTCCCAAATTAAATTCTTAATGCTCCTCAAAATTAAAATAAAGGAAAATTACATTTTATTAACTAAAGTCTCTAGCCTAATATCTTCACTCTCCATAGGAGGTGAAGTCTTCCTTTGTCTGCAAGGGCTAAGTCTTCTTCAATCCTTCTAGCCATGGCCCTAGTGATAGGTCCTTGGCTAGGCATGGTCACATCATCTCCTCCCCCTTGAAGAGGATTTGACCTCAAATCCATGGGGTTTTCGTCATTTTCAGCACCTACAAATGGAGAGAAATCAGAAACATTAAAACTGGTGCTTACCCCATAATCCTCTGGCAGATCTAAAACATAGGCATTATTACCGATCCGCTCAAGGATTTGGAAAGGTCCATCTCCTCTAGGGCTAAGTTTTAACTTCCTTTGAGAAGGAAATCTATCCTTTCTCAAGTGAAGCCATACCCAGTCGCCCTTTTCAAAGATGACTTCTTTCCTCCCCCTATTGGCGAAAGTAGCATCTTTCAAGGATTGACGCTCTATGTTAACTTTAACCCTCTCATGTAATTGTTTTACAAAAATGGCTTTTGCCTCTCCTTCTTTATGCACATCAACAGAAAGAGGAAGAGGTAAAAGATCTAAAGGAGTACGAGGATTAAAGCCATAGACCACCTCAAAAGGAGAATGCTTGGTGGTTCTATGAACCACCCGGTTATGTTGCCTTTAAGGAGAGCCCTCAGCATAGTGGATAAAGATCTATTCACCACTTCTGTTTGCCCATCAGTTTGAGGGTGATAGGTAGTGGAAAAAAGAAGTTTAGTTCCCAGCTTAGGCCAAAGAGTTTTCCAAAAATGGCTAAGGAACTTCACATCCCTATCTGACACTATTGAAGAGGATATACCATGCAATCGGACAACCTCTTTAAAGAAAAGTCTTGCGATGTTGCTCGCATCATCCACTTTGTGGCAGGGAATAAAATGGGCCATTTTTGAAAATCGGTCCACCACCACAAATATGGAGTCTGCACCTCGTTGGGTTCTTGGGAGCCCAAGGATGAAATCCATGCTAATATCCTCCCAAGGTCAGAAGGAGCAGGTAAAGGTGTGTATAGTCCATGAGGCATTGCTTTAGACTTTGCTTGCAAGCAAGCTATACATTTAGAGCAATGCCTATGGACATCTCTACGCATATGGGGCCAAAAGAATTTCTCTTGTAAAAGCATGAGGGTTTTTGAAATCCCAAAATGCCCCATGAGCCCACCTTCATGAGTTTCTTTTGTAAGTAAGTTTCTAATTGATCCTTGGGGTATACAAAGCTTACTCCCTTTGTAAAGATACCCCTCACTGATGAAGTACCCATCATGGGCCTTTAATGCAAATGCAGATGCAGAGGTAGCAAAAATGGGGCCGAAATCCTTATCAGACGGATACATAGCCCGAATGTCATCAAATCCCAAGATTTTTGCACTCAAGGATGAATAAAGGGCATGACGCCTAGAAAGAGCATCAGCCACCACATTTTGTTTTCCTTTCTTGTACTTGATGACATAAGGGAAGGATTCAAGATATTCCACCCACGTTGCATGCCTTTTGTTCAATTTACCTTGACCCCTCAAATATTTTAGTGACTCATGGTCACTATGAATGACAAACTCCTTGGGAGCAAGGTAATGCTCCCAAGTTTGAAGGGCCCTAATTAGAGCATAAAACTCCTTATCATAGGTGGGGTAGTTGAGGGGGGCACCATTGAGTTTTTCACTGAAATACGCAATGGGGTGCCCTCCTTGCAACAAGACAGCCCCCACACCTACACCAGAGGCATCACATTCAAGTTCAAATGTTTTAGAAAAGTCAGGTAATGCCAAGACTGGTGCATGGGTCAGTTTATGCTTAATTAGCTGGAAGGCTTTCTCTTGTTTCTCACCCCAAAGGAAAGGAACTTCCTTTTTCACCAAATCATTTATTGGTGCGAAGAGCATGGAGAAATTAGGCACAAAGCGCCTATAAAATCCAGCGAGACCATGAAAGCTTTTGATCTCTGTCACACTCTTTGGGGTGCGCCATTCTTGAATAGCTTTTATCTTTTCGGGCTCAACATGAACCCCTTTTGTGCTAACTACAAAACCTAGGAAAACTACACTATCTACACAAAATGTGCATTTTTCTAAGTTACCAAAAAGATGATTACTCCTAAGAAGAGAAAAAGCATGCCTTAGATGTCCTAAATGATCATCTAGGTTCGTAGAGTAAACTAAAATGTCATCAAAGTAAACTACACAAAATTTACCAAGGCAATCCCTTAGTACATGATTCATTAAGCGCATGAATGTGCTTGGGGCATTAGTTAGCCCAAAAGGCATAACCAACCACTCATAAAGACCAAATTTAGTCTTAAAAGCAGTTTTCCACTCATCACCCTCTTTGATGCTTATTTGGTGGTAGCCACTTCTAAGATCTATTTTTGAAAATATTTTTGCCCCATGCAATTCATCCAACATGTCATCAAGACGGGGGATTGGGTGCCTATATTTGATGGTGATGTTGTTGATTGCACGACAATCAACACACATCCTCCATTGGCCATTCTTCTTGGGCACCAATAAGACTGGCACATCACAAGGGCTTAGGCTCTTTTGAACCCAACCCTTCTCCAACAGCTCATTCACTTGAGACTCAATCTCTTGGGTCTCCATGGGGTTGGTCCTATAGGCAGGTCTATTAGGTAGACTTGCGCCAGGCACCAAATCAATTTGATGTTCTATACCCCTAATGGGAGGAAGTCCTTTCGGAACCTCATTAGGGAATATGTCATCAAATTCTTTTAAAATATCTTGAACCCCTTGAGGAAGGTGCTCATGTGCATGGGTTGTGGCAGTGCTCTCAGCAGAAGAATGCAAAATGGGAGAAGGATTTGATGCTTCTTTGTAAAAGAGGAGATAGAAGGGCTTGTTAGTCAAAGGAGCTTCTTTTAAATCACTTTTAGTAGCAAATAGGCTCCTTTTACTAATATTCCCTTTCGAAGGGGCATCACCTTCCGACTCTCTCTCTTTACCCTTTTCAAGCTTTAAGGGTAAAGCTTGTTGTGCTTTTTTTTGTTTTTGTTTTTCCTCAACTCTTTTCTTTTTCATCGCAAATTGATCCTCAGCCACTTGAATAGGTGACAAAGGATACAATTTGAAGCACTTTTCATTATGGGTGAGAATTATTTGGTTGGAGTGACCATGGTGAATAGCTTTTTTGTCAAATTGCGATGGTCTCCCCAACAGGATATGACCAGCCTCCATAAGAACTATGTCACAAAGATCTCATCATTATAAGATCCTATGGAAATTGGAACCATAACTTGTTCATTGACTACCATCTCCCCTTGCTCATTGAGCCATTGCAATTTGTAAGGTTTGGGATGGGGCATGGTAGTCAAGGCTAGTTTTTCAACCAACCTAGAGCTACAACAGTTACAACAGGAGCCACTATCAACAAGGAGAGAACATACTTTGTCATTTACTTTACATCTTGTATGGAATATGTTCTCTCTTTGTGACTGGCCAAGCTCTAGAGGTTGGCTTCCAAGAAGCCTTTGAACCATAAGGAGGTCCCCCTCATAAGGAAAAGCTTCCTCACACTCTTGTTCAAAAGTATGTCCCCCTTCTTCCTCACTCTCACTAGAGGAGGAAGATGAGCTATTCTCACTACAAATGTCTTGTCCCCTCATGATCATGGTTTTCTTGTTAGGGCATTGAGAGGCTTTGCCTTTCAGTAGGCTTAGTAGTAGGGGGTTTTCTCTCCACATGAGGTGTTTTTGTATCTTGAAAATTCTTGGGTTCCTCTTTGGGAAAACCCTTGAAAGAGTTTCCCTTAAGTTGGTCTCTCTTTGAGTAAGAGGGAGAATCTTTTTTAAAACTTTTTCTCTTGAGTTGATTCTCAGCTCTTAGACAAAGTTCTACCAACTCATCAAGGTTTGAGTATGAAAGAAGCTCTACCTTATCTCTAATGTCAGAGCTTAATCCACACAAAAACCTAGCAAGGGTGGCATTGGGTTCCTCAATGATATTGGCCCTTAGTATGAGAAGCTCCATCTTTTGTCTATACTCCTCAATACTTAGGTTATGTTGCCTAAGTCTTTGGAGCCTATCCAAAAGATCCCTCTCATAATATGAAGGAATGTGCCTTCTTCGCAAACAAGTTTTTAAATCATTCCAGTAGCGAATGTCAGGCATTTGTTTACGGGCCCTATCCTTGACTAACCCATCCCACCAATGCAAAGCAGAACCTTGAAAACTAAGGGAGGCCAAAGATACTTTCCTTTCTTCCCTAATTTCATAGCATCCAAAGAGTTGTTCCACTTTGACTTCCCAATCTAGGTAAGTCTCAACATCTTCCCTACCATGAAAATGGGGTAGGTCTACCTTTGGTTCCCTAGCATGATTTATGTTCTCTTGAGGAGAATGATGATTGTATGATGAATGAGAGTGATGCTTATGTTGATTTCTATAGTATTCTTCTTCACTAGAGCTAAAATGCCTAGATGGGGATCTTATGAGAATTCCTTTATTTTTTCTATCACTTTCCCTCCCATCTCTCCTCTTACTCTCTTCTCCTCTCCTTCTCTCTTCTTCCTCTTTTTCTCTTTTTCTTTCTAGTTCTTTCCTTCTTCTCCTTTCTTTATCCTCTCTTCTCTCTCTTTGCCTTCTCTCTTCTCGCTCTTTTTTCTCTTTTCTCATTTCCAACATCTCTTTTTTTAAATCTTCCTTCTCTTTTTGTTTTTCCTTTTCTTTTATTTCTTTTTTTCTCTCTTTTTCTTCTCTCCTTTCTTGTTCTTTAGCCATCCATTCCCTAAATTCTAAGTTAAGGTTTTCAAGAGTGTCTCCCTTAGAAGGTTTTCTTTGGTTGACACTCTTACTTGATGAACAACTATGTGCACTAGAATGTGTGTGGGAAGTCATGGTGCTTGGATGCTAAAAACTAAAGGGTAGGCCAAAAACTTTTTTTTTTTTCAAGCAACACTCCTCTCTTCTTTTTTTTTTTTCTCACCTAAGGTGGCTTGATGAGTCTTTGGAACTCTTAGCCTCTACACGTTTTTTCAAAATAACATAAAATAAAATAAAAGTGCAAGAATGTAAAATAGAAAGGGCTCTAATCGTGCTCCTAAGGTGTTGAAGGAAGTGTACCACTTCTCCCTTCTTCACCTAATTAAATACATGTCCCAAATTAAATTCTTAATGCTCCTCAAAATTAAAATAAAGGAAAATTACATTTTATTAACTAAAGTCTCTAGCCTAATATCTTCACTCTCCATAGGAGGTGAAGTCTTCCTTTGTCTGCAAGGGCTAGGTCTTCTTCAATCCTTCTAGCCACGGCCCTAGTGATAGGTCCTTGGCTAGGCATGGTCATATCAACCTTCCTTTATGAGCCTTATGTTTTCTTGCTTGTCTTCTTTACTTCTTTGAGTTTGTCATTGTTTAATCTATCCACTTGGATTTGTGAACCTTGTTTTGTTATTCAGCTTTGTTTGTTGTCTTGTGTTGTATTCGGCCTTGGTAAGGAAAGGTTGGCAAAGGTTCCATATATAAAATTTTGGCAAGTCCAAACAAGAGGAAACAAGGGTAGCATTCTTGGGGTGAGTTGATGCAACTCAAAGGGGCTTGATCAAAAGGAGACAAACACCAAAAAAGCTTGGAGTGAAGACTTTGTTTTATTTTTTTTTATTCTTTGTATTGTGTATACTTAATTTTAGATTGGGAGAAGGGAGAAGTGGTACAGTTCCATCAACACCTTAGGAGCACGATTAGAGCCCTTTCTATTTTACATTCTTGCACTTTTATTTTATTTTATGTTATTTTGAAAAAACGTGTAGAGGCTAAGAGTTCCAAAGACTCATCAAGCCACCTTAGGTGAGAAAAAAAAAAAAAAAGAGAGGAGTGTTGCTTGAAAAAAAAAAAAGTTTTTGGCCTACCCTTTAATTTTTAGCATCCAAGCACCATGACTTCCCACACACATTCTAGTGCATATAGTTGTTCATCAAGGAAGAGTGTCAACCAAAGAAAACCTTCTAAGGGAGACACTCTTGAAAACCTTAACTGAGAATTTAGGGAATGGATGGCTAAAGAACAAGAAAGGAGAGAAGAAAAAGAGAGAAAAAAAGAAATAAAAGAAAAGGAAAAACAAAAAGAGAAGGAAGAGTTAAAAAAAGAGATGTTGGAAATGAGAAAAGAGAAAAAAGAGCGAGAAGAGAGAAGGCAAAGAGAGAGAAGAGAGGATGAAGAAAGGAGAAGAAGGAAAGAACTAGAAAGAAAAAGAGCAAAAGAGGAAGAAGAGAGAAGGAGAGGAGAAGAGAGTAAGAGGAGAGATGGGAGGGAAAGTGATAGAAAAAATAAAGGAATTCTCATAAGATCCCCATCTAGGCATTTTAGCTCTAGTGAAGAAGAATACTATAGAAATCAACATAAGCATCACTCTCATTCATCATACAATCATCATTCTCCTCAAGAGAACATAAATCATGCTAGGGAACCAAAGGTAGACCTACCCCATTTTCATGGTAGGGAAGATGTTGAGACTTACCTAGATTGGGAAGTCAAAGTGGAACAACTTTTTCGATGCTATGAAATTAGGGAACAAAGGAAAGTACCTTTGGCCTCCCTTAGTTTTCAAGGTTCTGCTTTGCATTGGTGGGATGGGTTAGTCAAGGATAGGGCCCGTAAACAAATGCCTGACATTCGCTACTGGAATGATTTAAAAACTTGTTTGCGAAGAAGGCACATTCCTTCATATTATGAGAGGGATCTTTTGGATAGGCTCCAAAGACTTAGGCAACATAACCTAAGTATTGAGGAGTATAGACAAAAGATGGAGCTTCTCATACTAAGGGCCAATATCATTGAGGAACCCAATGCCACCCTTGCTAGGTTTTTGTGTGGATTAAGCTCTGACATTAGAGATAAGGTAGAGCTTCTTTCATACTCAAACCTTGATGAGTTGGTAGAACTTTGTGTAAGAGCTGAGAATCAACTCAAGAGAAAAAGTTTTAAAAAAGATTCTCCCTCTTACTCAAAGAAAGACCAACTTAAGGGAAACTCTTTCAAGGGTTTTCCCAAAGAGGAACCCAAGCATTTTCAAGATACAAAAGCACCTCATGTAGAGAGAAAACCCCCTACTACTAAGCCTACTGAAAGGCAAAGTAGTATCAAATGCTTCAAATGTCTTGGCTAGAAGGATTGAAGAAGACCATGCCTAGCCAAGGACCTATCACTAGGGCCATGGCTAGAAGGATTGAAGAAGACCTAGCCCTTGCAGACAAAGGAAGACTTCACCTCCTATGGAGAGTGAAGATATTAGGCTAGGGACTTTAGTTAATAAAATGTAATTTTCCTTTATTTTAATTTTGAGGAGGATTAAGAATTTAATTTGGGACATGTATTTAGTCCATTTTTTATTTTTAGGAGGTGTCTTAGGAATTTAGAGGGTGGATTTAGCTTTTTGGGTCTTTATGAAGGAAATAAGGGGTAGCCTTGATATCTACACCCCTCTTTTCTACATAAACCCCCTAAGCTAATAAGAAGGAATCTTGGCCCTTGGTTTGAGAAACTTGGGCACCAAGTTTGATGATCTAAGGAGGGAATTGTTTCTCAATTCTCCTCCCTTAGATATCTCCTTTTAATCCTAGCCCTTCTTTTTTTAGGTTATCTTGTTCAAGAGGTTATCTACCTCTATAAATAGGAGCTCCTCCCTCACTTGTATTTTTTACACTTGAATTTAATCCTAGAGACCATATTGGTTGAGGTTCTTACCTTTGAGTGTCCCCCTTTCTCCTTTGTGAGAGCTTCTAAGAGTTATCAAGGGACCCCTCGCTTGTGGCCTCTCCCCTTTGGCTTATCAAACATAGTATTTGTGGCACCTCACCCCATTCCTTTCCTCTCCATAAATCCATTTCCCTTCCAAGTGACCTTAGAAAGGATCCTTTGGGCACGTGATCATCAAAGATCACATCAAGTGGTATCAGAGCCACTTTCTAAAGGTCACGTTCTTTCTCAAATTTTTTTTTTGCTTGGTTGTTTATTTCTTTGATCTCTCTATTTTAAAGTCCTTCATTTTTTGTCATCTCTATTTCCTTTATTGTCTAGTAGTATAACTTTTTATTCTTGCTATTATATGCGCTTTTGTTTTCTATCTACGTGCCTATGTTCCATTTAATTTGATGCGATTTTATTTGTCCCTTTCTTTGCATCTTATTTTTGTGTTCAAGTTGCTTAATTTTCCCTTGGTTTTTTATGTTAAAGTGTGCCTAAGAAGTTGTGACCATTAAACCCACATGGTTGAGGATTTTTCCACACCATTGTGGTGATCAACTTTGGCCACTTTGTTGTGCCTTTTGTTTTAAGTCTCTTGCTGAAATTTTTGTTCTATTTTTAGGTGTGTTATTTTTTCTTAATCTTGTGTTTTGTCAAATACTAGTTATGTTAGTTTCCTATTTTGTCTCATTTAAATTCCATAGGTTTTAGCCTCTTAAATTTTTTACAAAAAAGCCTTCAAAAACAGTTTGAATTGAGCTCCTAAGAGGTGAACCTCTTGTTGAGTCTCTTCTTCTGCCTACACTACTTCTTCTTCCTTCCCTTCTTCTTCTCCTCCTTGTTCCACTTCTTCTTCATCCCCTTTCCTTCCATTGCTTCTTCTTCCTCCTCTTTTTCTCACTCTTCCACTTCTTCTTCTTCTTCCTATTGTTCTCGTTGTTCCACTTGCACTTCTTCCTTTTCTTCTCGTTCTTCCACTTCTTCTTCTTCCTCTTCTTCTGCTTCTGCCACCTCTTCTTCCTCCTCCCATTCTCCTTCTTCCACTTCTTCTTCTTCATCTCCTTTCATTCCACTACTTCCTCCTATTCCTCTTATTCTCTATTTCTACCACTTATTCTACTTCTACTTGTTGTTCTTCTTCATTTTCGTCTCCTTCTTCCGCTTCTTCTGCTTACACTTCTTCTTCTTCCACTTCTTCCATTTCTACTCTTTCCACAACTTCTTCTTCTTTCCTTTCCGTCTTCTCCTTCCTCTTTTTCTCCATCCCCCACTTCTGTTGCTTCCCATTCTTGCTCTTTCTTTTCTTCTCCTTCCCCCAAATCTTATGCTTACACTTCTTCTTCTTCTTCCTCTTCTCCTCTAGATTCCACTTCTTCTGCTTCTTCTTCCCTTCCCTTACCCTCCTTCTTCCTTTACCTCTTTTTCTCCTTGTTCCAATTCTTCTTCTTCATCTCACCTCCTGCCACTACTTCTTCTTCCTCCTCTTGTTCACCTTCTAAACTTTCCACATCTTCTTCTTCTTCCTTTTCTTCTCCTTCTTCCACTTCTTGTAGTTACTCTCCTTCTTCTTCCTCTTCTTATCTTTCTTCCACTTCTCCTGCCTCCTCTTGTTCTCTTTCTTCCACTTCTTCTTCATCCTCTCCTTTCCTTTGTTTTCTTCCTCTTGATCTCCTTCTTCTTCTTCCTTTCCTTCGTCATATCCCTCTTTTTCTCCTTCTTCTGCTTCCACTTGCATTTCTACCTCTTATTCTCCTTCTTCCACTTCTTCTCCATCATCCCCACTCCTTCAACTACTTCTTCTTCTTCCTCTTGTTCACCTTCTTCCACTTTTACTACATCCACTTGTTCTTCTTCTTCCCTCTCTTCTCCTTCTTGCCCTTCTTCTCCCTACACTACTTCTTCTTCCTCCCCTTCTTCTACTCCTGCTTGTTCCATTTCGTCTTTATCCCCTTTCCTTCCATTGCTTCTTCTTCCTCCTCTTTTTCTCATAATTCCACTTGTTCTTCTCCCTCCTCTTTTTCTCATTCTTCAACTTCTTCTTCTTCCTATTGTTCTCCTTCTCCCACTTGCACTTCTTCCTTTTCTTCTCGTTCTTCCACTTCTTCTTCTTCCTCTTTTTCTCCTTCTGCCACCTCTTTTTCCTCCTCCAGTTCCCCTTCTTCCACTTCTTCTTCTTAATCTCCTTTCTTTCCATTACTTCCTCCTATTCCTCTTATTCTCTCCTTCTACCTCTTCTTCTACTTCTACTTGTTGTTCTTCTTCATTTTTGTCTCCTTCTTCCGCTTCTTCTGCTTACACTTCTTCTTCTTCCTCTTCTTCCATTTCTTCTCTTTCCACAACTTCTTCTTCTTTCCTTTCCGTCTTCTCCTTCCTATTTTTCTCCATCCCCCACTTCTGTTGCTTCCCATTGTTGCTCTTCCTCTTCTTCTCGTTCCCCCAAATCTTATGCTTACACTTCTTCTTCTTCTTCTTCTCCTCCAGATTCCACTTCTTCTGCTTCTTCTTCCCTTCCCTTCCCCTCCTTCTTCCTTTCCCTCCTTTTCTCCATGTTCCAATTCTTCTTCTTCATCTCACCTCCTTCCACTACTTCTTCTTCCTCCTCTTATTCACCTTCTTCAGCTTCTTCACTTTCCACATTTTCTTGTTCTTCCTTTTCTTCTCCTTCTTCCACTTCTTCTAGGTACTCTCCTTCTTCTTCCTCTTCTTATCTTTCTTCCACTTCTCCTGCCTCCTCTTGTTCTTTTTCTTCCAATTCTTCTTCATCCTCTCCTTTCGTTTCTTTTCTTCGTCTTCATCTCCTTCTTCTTCTTCCTTTCCGTGGTCATATCCCTCTTTTTCTCCTTCTTCTGCTCCCACTTGCATTTCTACCTCTTGTTCTCCTTCTTCCACTTCTTCTTCTTCTTCCTATTGTTCTCCTTCTTCCACTTGCACTTCTTCGTTTTCTTCTCGTTCTTCCACTTCTTCTTCCTCTTCTTCTTCTCCTTCTGCCACCTCTTCTCCCTCCTCCCGTTCTCCTTCTTCCACTTCTTCTTCTTCATCTCCTTTCATTCGACTACTTCTACCACTTCTTCTACTTCTACTTGTTGTTCTTCTTCATTTTCGTCTCCTTCTTCTGCTTCTTCTGCTCACACTTCTTCTTCTTCCTCTTCTTCCATTTCTTCTCCTTCCACAACTTCTTCTTCTTTCCTTTCTGTCTTCTCCTTCCTCTTTTTCTCCGTCCCCCGCTTCTATTGCTTCCCATTTGTTGCTCTTCCTCTTCTTCTCCTTCCCCCAAATCTTATGCTTACACTTCTTATTTTTCTTCCTCTTCTCCTCTGGATTCTGCTTCTTCTTCCCCTCCTTCTTCCTTTTCCTGCTTTTCTCCTTGTTCCAATTCTTCTTCTTCATCTCACCTCCTTCCACTACTTCTTCTTCCCCCTCTTGTTCACCTTTTTCAACTTCTTCACTTTCCACATCTTCTTCTTCTTCCTTTTCTTCTCTTTCTTCCACTTCTTCTAGTTACTGTCCTTCTTCTTCCTCTTCTTATCTTTCATCCACTTCTCCTGTCTCCTCTTGTTCTCTTTCTTCGACTTTTCTTCATGCCCTCCTTTCCTTTCTTTTCTTCCTCTTCATCTTCTTATTCTTCTTCCTTTCCTCTTCATATCCCTCTTTTTCTCCTTCTTCTGCTTCCACTTGCATTTCTACCTGTTGTTCTCCTTCTTCCACTTCTTCTCCATCATCCCCACTCCTTCAACTAGTTCTTCTTCTTACTGTTGTTCACTTCTTCCACCTCTACTACATCCCTTTCCTTCCATTGCTTTTTCTTCCTCCTCTTTTTCTCATTCTTCTGCTTCTTCTTCCTATTGTTCTCCTTCTTCCACTTGCACTTCTTCCTTCTCTTCTTGCTCTTCCACTTTGATGCAATCTCACCTAGCATGCATCATGGCTAGGAGGACTCAAGGAAGGCATGGCATGGACAAAAGCTCATTGAAGATTCGAAGCCATAGTCTTCGTTATTTTTAGCTTGTAAATATTTTATTTTAATTAGATAAATAGGAAAGTATTTTTAATTCCCTTAAGCCCATGTATTTCCAGCCATCTTCTTAGTTTATAAGGTATAGGTGTCTTTAGTTAAAAAGGAGGAGTAAGCTTATAATGGGTGCATAAGTTAAGACATGATTTTGGGCTAGCCCATTCACATTAAGATATGCTAATTGCACCCATAGGGGGTGAACTTAGGTGCCTCACTTAAGGCCTAAGACTTGGGTTAATTAGTTTTAATCCTAATTAAGCCCAAGTCCCACATTGCCTAGAAAAGTGTGCCCAAGCTCTCCCATTGGGCTATATATACTCATTCCCCCTCATTGTAAAATTTCACCTTTGAAGTTGAATGAAAATAGTCTCTTTGTGAGCACATTCTTAGTAAAAGGTCTTGAGGATCCTCTCTCTTGAGGAACCTCTTCCTAGTTGGTTTTTATCAAGGTTTCCTTCCCTTGTGGCAAACCTAAACAGTTTGGCTTATCTCTCTTTGAGAGTGGCGCCCCACCTCCATTTTCTTTCCCCTCCATCATCCATTTCATGGTGCTTGGAACCTCAAGGAAAAAGATCAAGGGAGGCATGCATCATTTGGTATCAGAGCCTCCTCTTGTTCACCTTCTTCACTTTCAATATCTTTTTCTTCTTCCTTTTCTTCTCCTTCTTCCACTTCTTCTAGTTACTCTCCTTCTTCTTCCTCTTCTTATCTTTCTTTTACTTCTCCTGCCTCCTCTTGTTCTCTTTCTTGCACTTCTTCTTCATCCTCTCCTTTCCTTTCTTTTCTTCCTCTTCATCTCCTTCTTCTTCTTCCTTTCTTTCGTCATATCCCTCTTTTTCTCCTTCTTCTGCTTCCACTTGCATTTCTACCTCTTGTTCTCCTTCTTCCACTTCTCCATCATCCCCACTCCTTCAACTACTTTTTCTTCTTCCACTTGTTCACCTTCTTCCACTTCTACTACATCCACTTGTTCTTCTTCTTCCCTTTCTTCTCCTTCTTGCCCTTCTTCTGCCTACACTACTTTCTCTTTCGCCCCTTCTTCTTCTCCTCCTTGTTCCACTTCTTCTTCATCCCCTTTCCTTCCATTGCTTCTTCTTCCTCCTCTTTTTCTCATTCTTCCACTTCTTCATCTTCTTCATATTGTTCTCCTTCTTCCACTTGCACTTGTTCCTTTTCTTCTCGTTCTTCCACTTCTTCTTCTTCCTCTTCGTCTCCTTCTGCCACCTCTTCTCCCTCCTCCCGTTCTCTTTCTACCACTTCTTCTACTTCTACTTGTTGTTCTTTTTCATTTTCGTCTCCTTCTTCCACTTCTTCTGCTTACACTTCTTCTTCTTCCATTTCTTCTCCTTCCACAACTTCTTCTTCTTCCTCCTCTTCTTCTTCCTCTTGTTGACCTTCTTCACTTTCCACAACTTCTTCTTCTTCTTTTTCTTCTCCTTCTTCGACTTCTTCTAGTTACTCTCCTTATTCTTCCTCTTCTTATCTTTCTTCTCGTTCCACAACTTCTTCTTCTTTCCTTTCTGTCTTCTCCTTCCTCTTTTTCTCCATCCCCCACTTCTATTGCTTCCCATTGTTGCTCTTCCTCTTCTTCTCTATCCCCCAAATCTTATGCTTACACTTCTTCTTCTTCCTCTTCTCCTCTAGATTCCACTTCTTCTCCTTCTTCTTCCCTTCCCTTCCCCCCCTTCTTCCTTTTCCTCCTTTTCTCCTTGTTCCAATTCTTCTTCTTCATCTCACCTCCTTCCACTACTTCTTCTTCCTCCTCTTGTTCACCTTCTTCAACTTCTTCACTTTCCACATCTTCTTCTTCTTCCTTTTCTTCTCCTTCTTCCACTTGTTCTAGTTACTCTCCTTCTTCTTCCTCTTCTTACCTTTCTTCCACTTCTGATATGAATCCTCTTGCGGAATTAGAATTCTGGACAAGGACCTCCAAGAATTGTATTGGCTGCCTTATGAAAATTTAAACCAAAGAAAGGAAGAATTCATTGAGCAACGAAGCATGGAATCGATTGGAAAAGTGAATCAAAGACTTAGCGTGAAATGACGGCTTCAAACAAATGCAGAATTTTGATTAAATATTCTAGCACAGGTTAAAAGAAAAATGACGCCAAGTTTGCTACTTGAAAAGAATATAATTCTGACCAGGAAGGGCAATCAGCGCTTGATAGAAATAATTGCAATAAACGCTTCAAAGTTAAATTGATTGAAAATGTGCAGAACGTTGGCTCATTACTAAGAATTATCACAATAAAAGGTTACGCACAAATCAAGCAAGATTGAGGCAGATTTAAATCATAATTTTAGCACTTAATTGGAAACCCAAAATAGATGTAGAAATTCAACACAAAAACACCGCGTGCCGGATCAGAAATTCTGCGTGAGAATCGACTTCAATTGGAACAATGAACAAAATAGAAAATTGAAGAAGGTGAAGAAAAGGAAGAAGAAGAAGATGCGAAAAGTGAAGAAGTTGAAGAAGGTGAACAAGAGGAGGAAGAAGAAGTAGTGGAAGGAGGTGAGATAAAGAAGAAGAATTGCAACAAGGAGAAAAGGAGGAAAAGGAAGAAGGAGGGGAAGGGAAGGAAAGAAGAAGCAGAACAAGTGGAATCTGGAAAAGAAGAGGAGGAAGAAGAAGAAGTGTAAGAATAAGATTTGTGGGAAACAGAAGAAGAGGAAGAGCAACAATGGGAAGCAACAGAAGTAAGGGATGGCGAAAAAGAGGAAGGAGAAGACGGAAAGGAAAGAAGAAGAAGTTGTGGAAGGAGAAGAAATGGAAGAAGAGGAAGAATAAGAAGTGTAAGCAGAAGAAGCGGAAGAAGGAGACAAAAATGAAGAACAACAACAAGTAGAAGTAGAAGAAGTGGTAGAAATAGAGAATAAGAGGAATAGGAGGAAGTAGTGGAATGAAAGGAGATGAAGAAAAAGTGGAAGAAGGAGAACGGGAGGAGGGAGAAGAGGTGGCAGAAGGAGAAGAAGAGGAAGAAGAAGAAGTGGAAGAACAAGAAGAAAAGGAAGAAGTGCAAGTTGAAGAAGGAGAACAATAGAAAGAAGAAGAAGTTGAAGAATGAGAAAAAGAGGAGGAAGATGAAGCAATGGAAGGAAAGGGGATGAAGAAGAAGTGGAACAAGGAGGAGAAGAAGGGGACGAAGAAGAAGTAGTGTAGGCAGAAGAAGGGCAAGAAGGACAAGAGAGGGAAGAATAAGAACAAGTGGATGTAGTAGAAGTGGAAAAAGGTGAACGAGAGGAAGAAGAAGAAGTAGTTGAATTAGTGGGGATGATGGAAAAAAAGTGGAAGAAGGAGAACAAGAGGTGGAAACGCAAGTAGAAGCAGAAGAAGGAGAAAAAGAGGGATATGACAAAGGAAAGGAAGAAGAAGAAGAAGATGAAGAGGAAGAAAATAAAGGAAAGGAGAGGATCAAGAAGAGGTGGAAGAAACAGAACAAGAGGAGGCAGGAGAAGTGGAAGAAAGATAAGAAGAGGAAGAACAAGGAGAGTAACTAGAAGAAGTGGAAGAAGGAGTAGAAAAGGAAGAAGAAGAAGATCTGGAAAGTGAAGAACGTAAACAAGAGGAGGAAGAAGAAGTAGTGGAAGGAGGTGAGATAAAGAAGAAGAATTGGAACAAGGAGAAAAGGAGGAAAAGGAAGAAGGAGGGGAACGGAAGGGAAAAAGAAGCAGAAGAAGTGGAATCTAGAGGAGAAGAGGAAGAAGAAAAAGAAGTGTAAGCATAAGATTTAGGGGAAGGAGAAGAAGAGGAAGAGCAACAATGGGAAGCAACAGAAGTGGGGGTTGGAGAAAAAGAGGAAGGAGAAGACGGAAAGGAAAGAAGAAGAAGTTGTGGAAGGAGAAGAAATGGAAGAAGAGGAAGAAGAAGAACTATAAGTAGAAGAAGCGGAAGAAGGAGACAAAAATGAAGAAGAACAACAAGTAGAAGTAGAAGAAGTGGTAGAAGGAGAGAATAAGAGGAATAGGAGGAAGTAGTTGAATGAAAGGAGATGAAGAAGAAAAAGTGGAAGACGGAGAACGGGAGGAGGGAGAAGAGGTGGCAGAAGGAGAAGAAGAAGAAGTGAAAAAACGAGAAGAAAAGGAAGAAGTGCAAGTGGAAGAAGGAGAACAACAGGAAGAAGAAGAAGAAGTGGAAGAATGAGAAAAAGAGGAGGAAGAAGAAGCAATGGAAGGAAAGGGGATGAAGAAGAAGTGGAACAAGGAGGAGAAGAAGAAGGGGAGGAAGAAGAAGTAGTGTAGGCAGAAGAAGGGCAAAAAGGAGAAGAGAGGGTAGAAGAAGAACAAGTGGATGTAGTAGAAGTGGAAGAAGGTTAACAAGAGGAAGAAGAAAAAGTAGTTGAAGGAGTGGGGATGATGGAGAAGAACTGGAAGAAGGAGAACAAGAGGTAGAAATGCAAGTGGAAGCAGAAGAAGGAGAAAAAGAGGGATATGACGAAGGAAAGGAAGAAGATGAAGGAGATGAACAGGAAGAAAAGAAAGGAAAGGAGAGGATGAAGAAGAAGTGGAAGAAAGAGAACATGAGGAATCAGGAGAAGTGGAAGAAAGACAAGAAGAGGAAGAAGAAGGAGAGTAACTAGAATAAGTGGAAGAAGGAGATGAAAAGGAAAAAGAAGAAGATGTGGAAGGTGAAGAAGTTGAAGAAGGTGAATAAGAGGAGGAAGAAGAAGTAGTGGAAGGAGGTGAGATGAACAAGAAGAATTGGAACAAGGAGAAAAGGAGGAAAAGGAAGAAGGAGGGGAAGGGAAGGGAAGAAGAAGCAGAAGAAGTGGAATCTGGAGGAGAAGAAGAAGAAGAGGAAGAAGTGTAAGCATAAGATATGGGGGAAGGGGAAGAAGCAGAAGAGCAACAATGGGAATCAACAGAAGTGGGGGATGTAGAAAAAGAGGAAGGAAAAGACGAAAAGGAAAGAAGAAGAAGTTGTGGAAGGAGAAGAAATGGAAGAAGAGGAAGAAGAATAAGTGTAAGCAAAAGAAGCGGAAGAAGGAGACGAAAATGAAGAAGAACAAGTAGAAGTAGAAGAAGTGGTAGAAGGAGAGAATAAGAGGAATAGGAGGAAGTAGTGGAATAAAAGTAGATGAAGAAGAAGAAGTGGAAGAAGCAGAACGGGAGGAGTGAGAGGAGGTGTGATGCAATCTCACCTAGCATGCATCATGGCTAGGAGGACTCAAGGAAGGCATGGCATGGACAAAAGCTCATTGAAGATTCGAAGCCATAGTCTTCGTTATTTTTAGCTTGTAAATATTTTATTTTAATTAGATAAATAGAAAGTATTTTTAATTCCCTTAAGGCCATGTATTTCCGGCCATCTTCTTAGTTTATAAGGTATAGGTGTCTTTAGTTAAAAATGAGGAGTAAGCTTATAATGGGTGCATAAGTTAAGACATGAGTTTGGGCTAGCCCATTCACATTAATATATGCTAATTGCACCCATAGGGGGTGAACTTAGGTGCCTCACTTAAGGCCTAAGACTTGGGTTAATTAGTTTTAATCCTAATTAAGCCCAAGTCCCACATTGCCTAGAAAAGTGTGCCCAAGCTCTCCCATGGGGCTATATATACTCATTCCCCCTCATTGTAAAATTTCACCTTTGAAGTTGAATGAAAATAGTCTCTTTGTGAGCACATTCTTAGTAAAAGGTCTTGAGGATCCTCTCTCATGAGGAACCTCTTCCTAGTTGGTTTTTATCAAGGGTTCCTTCCCTTGTGGCAAACCTAAACACTTTGGCTTATCTCTCTTTGAGAGTGGCGCCCCACCTCCATTTTCTTTCCCCTCAATCATCCATTTCATGGTGCTTGGAACCTCAAGGACAAAGATCAAGGGAGGCATGCATCATTTGGTATCAGAGCCAACTCCATGAGGTTCTTTTCTAGTCTTAATTTTCTTTAATTTTTTTCATCTTTTCTTCTTAGAGTTCTTGCTTTTTCCTTTATTTTTTCCAGCCTTTGATTCTTGTGATTTAATTCCTTTTATGTCTTGTTAGTTTATGTTTTTGTAGTTTTCATTTTATGCAATTTATTTCCTAGTTTTTATTGCTTTCTAGATTCAATTTATCTTGTTCTTTTCCATTGAATCTTTATATGTTTCCTTTAGGATTGTTTCTTTAATTTTCTGCCCAGCTTTTTATTTTTTCCTTATTCTTGTGCAAATCCTAAGAAGATCATTGTAATGACTTCACAAAATTTGTGAAGGAAGCCACATATTGTGGTCTTGATCTTTGGATGCACGTTGTTCTTCTTATTTGAATTTTTAATTCTATTTTCCTGCACCTATTTTTCTGTTTTTCCAGCCCTTTGTTCTCTGTTTTGGGCATATATTTCTGGTTATTTTGAGTCATTTAATTTCAGTTTTTAATCTTCCAAGTTGTGTCTTAGTTGGTCATGTTGTAGCCCTTTTATTGTCTCTTAATTCTACATAGTTTTGCCTTTTTATTTTTACCATAAAAGTGTGTTATTTCTCTATTGGAAATTGAGCATCAAAGAGGCTTACTCTTGATCCCATGTCCTTAGAGTCTCACATGCTATTTAGATCTTAGCATGTTCTTAAAAAAAAAAAAATCTTCAAAAAAATTAATGCTGAATTTCTTCCAAATTTCATTCACTTGTTCAATAATTTTAGTATCTTAATTTTGTGCTAGTTTTTGTGGTGATTTTTGTTTATTGGCTTTGAGAGGCATGTTGGGTATGATTGGGCTGATTATTGAGTAATCAAGTTGTCCTCAACTTCCATAAAACTCTCCTTGTGCCATTTATTTTTTATCACCTAAAATTACTAGTTCATATTAGGTTGCTTTGTTTCTTAATTTTGCACTTTTGTATATCAATTATGGTGGCCATTTCCTATCCTTTGTTCAAGCATTTATGATTCTTTGACTGCTTACTATATTTGTTACAAAATGTGTTAAGAGGTGTAGCAAAATTGTTTCAAAAAAAAAAAAGAAGAAGAAAAGAAATTAAAAGTGTAAAATAAGTAAAAAAAAAAAGAGTTAGTAAAAAGTGCTAAAAACAAGTAAAAAGAGTACAAAAAAATAAAATAAAAATCAGTGCACCTCAAAATTATTAAAAAATTCAAAGGAGTGTTAAATTTTATTGAAATTTGCTTGAATTTATTTGACTGTGATTTAGCCACCTTGCTTTACAATTGTGCAAATCATTGAATTTGTTGAGTCTTTTTTGTTTTAAGTCCAATTCTATTTTAGGCCCATTCTAGGAATTTTTTTTTGTGTGCCAACTTTCTTTCTACACCTTTTATTTCTTGCTTGTCCTTATTGGCTTTCTTTGTGTTTGTCAAATAAATTCTTTCCACTTGGATGTGTTCCTATTCTTGTTAAGTGCTTTTTATTGCTTTTTGCTTTCAAATTCTACTTCCCTTGGTCTCTTGCTTGGGCGCTTGTTTTCTCTTGGTAGGTAGCCAAATTGTTGAAATTTTCACAAGGGTAGCATCCTTAGGAAGTGTTGATTTAAAACCAAGGAAGAGGAGACTTGAAAAGGAGGCCAAGACTAGAGTGATACACTTGGTGAGGAGCACTTGAAGAAAGGAGCTACATTCAACTACTTTTAATTTTCTTTGTTTAATTTGGGTGTATTTTTAAAGGACATTTTAATTAGAGGTATTGGATGCCCATAAGGGTCACCTCTTTTGTGTGTAATAAACCTTAGTTTCTCGTTTTAGTGTGGATAAGGAATTGGTACCCCTTATTCATACTTAGGAGCACGTTAGAATCCTTTAGCTTTGCTTTAAATTTCTTTATTTGCTTTCAACGTTTTAGAAAGTGTTAGAGTTCCAAAGACTCTTAACACTTTAGGAGAAAACAAAAAAGAGAGGAGTGTTTTGCATATTAGTTCCCTAGGCCTTACACTTTGACATGTTTTCACACACTTCTAGGAGTGTTAGGAGTAGTAATGAAACTAGGGAAAATAAAGGAGAAGAATGTGAGAATAGAATAAAAGAAAAGAATGAGAAGAGTGATAAACCAACCTTGCCCACATATCCATACTCTATTGATTGGGAAATAGTAGAAAAACAACGTAGGGAATTTTGGAAAAATGAGAGAAAACAAAGAGAGATGAGGAAAAGAGAACAAGAGGAACTAGATAGAGAGAAGAGAAGAGAGAAAGAACAAAAAGAAAAGGAGAGACAAGAAAGAAAAGAAAGAAGAGAAAAAGAGAGACAAATAGAGAGTAGGGAAAATGAAAAGAAAGAAAGAAAAGCAAGAGAAAAAGAAAGAGAAGAGAGAAGAGAAAAAGAGAAAAGAGAAAAAGAAAGAGAAAAAGAAGAAAACAAAAGAAAAGAGTTTGAGAGAAAAGAGAGAAGAGAAAGGAGAGAAAAAGAGAAGAAAGAATTGGAAAAGAGAGAAAAGGAACAAAATAAGTTAGAAAGAAGGGAAGAAATGAAGATACAAAAAGAGAGAGATGCCTATAAGAGCTCTTGTGGTAACATTTACACACATTATAGAGACTTAGAGGAGCCTAAAATAATCCATGACATTCATGCTTCTTCTAGTAAGAAGGAAAACCCTAAGAGGCATCCTAAGAAAAAGACAAAACCTTCTATAATTAAACCCAAAAGAGAGTCATCCAAAAGAAAGCATATTGAGAGAAAACCCTTGAGTATAAGTGACACCCCTACCACTAGTTCGAGCACTCGTTTTCGAAGTCCTAAATGTTTTAAGTGTTTAGAAGAAGAAGTGAGAAAATGAGAAGAAAAGGAAGAAGTGCAAGTGGAAGAAGGAGAACAATAGGAAGAAGAAGAAGAAGTGGAACAATGAGAAAAAGAGGAGGAAGAAGAAGCAATGGAAGGAAAGGGGATGAAGAAGAAGTGGAACAAGGAGGAGAAGAAGAAGGGGAGGAAGAAGAAGTAGTGTAGGCAGAAGAAGGGCACGAAGGAGAAGAGAGAGAAGAAGAAGAACAAGTGGATGTAGTAGAAGTCGAAGAAGGTGAACAAGAGGAAGAAGAAGAAGTAGTTGAAGGAATGGGGATGATGGAGAAGAAATGGAAGAAGGAGAACAAGAGGTAGAAATGCAAGTGGATGCAGAAGAACGAGAAAAAGAGGGATATGACGAAGGAAAGGAAGAAGAAGAAGGAGATGAAGAGGAAGAAAAGAAAGGAAAGGAGAGGATGAAGAAGAAGTGGAAGAAAGAGGAAGAAGAAGAAGTGTAAGTAGAAGAAGCGGAAGACGGAGACGAAAATGAAGAAGAACAACAAGTAGAAGTAGAAGAAGTGGTAGTAGGAGAGAATAAGAGGAATAGGAGGAAGTAGTGGAACAAAAGGAGATGGAGAAGAAGAAGTGGAAGAAGGAGAACGGGAGGAGGAAGAAGAGGTGGCAGAAGGAGAAGAAGAGGAAGAAGAAGAAGTGGAAGAACGAGAGGATAAGGAAGAGGTGCAAGTGGAAGAAGGAGAACAATAGGAAGAAGAAGTGGAAGTGATGTGACCATGCCTAGCCAAGGACCTATCACTAGGGCCATGGCTAGAAGGATTGAAGAATACCTAGCCCTTGCAGACAAAGGAAGACTTCACCTCCTATGGAGAGTGAAGATATTAGGCTAGAGACTTTAGGTAATAAAATGTAATTTTCCTTTATTTTAATTTTGAGGAGCATTAAGAATTTAATTTGGGACATGTATTTAGTCCATTTTTTATTTTTAGGAGGTGTCTTAGGAATTTAGAGGGTGGATTTAGCTTTTTGGGTCTTTATGAAGGAAATAAGGGGTAGCCTTGATATCTACACCCCTCTTTTCTACATAAACCCCCTAAGCTAATAAGAAGGAATCTTGGCCCTTGGTTTGAGAAACTTGGGCACCAAGTTTGATGATCTAAGGAGGGAATTGTTTCTCAATTCTCCTCCCTTAGATCTCTCCTTTTAATCCTAGCCCTTCTTTTTTAGGTTATCTTGTTCAAGAGGTTAGCTACCTCTATAAATAGGAGCTCCTCCATCACTTGTATTTTTTACACTTGAATTTAATCCTAGAGACCATATTGGTTGAGGTTCTTACCTTTGAGTGTCCCCCTTTCTCCTTTGTGAGAGCTTCTAAGAGTTATCAAGGGACCCCTCCCTTGTGGCCTCTCCCCTTTGGCTTATCAAACCTAGTATTTGTGGCGCCTCACCCTATTCCTTTCCTCTCCATAAATCCATTTCCCTTCCAAGTGACCTTAGAAAGGATCCTTTGGGCACGTGATCATCAAAGATCACATCAAGTGGTATCAGAGCCACTTTCTAAAGGTCACGTTCTTTCTCAATTTTTTTTTTGCTTTGTTGTTTATTTCTTTGATCTCTTTATTTTAAAGTCCTTCATTTTTTGTCATCTCTATTTCCTTTATTGTCTAGTAGTATAGCTTTTTATTCTTGCTATTATATGCGCTTTTGTTTTCTTTCTACGCGCCTATGTTCCATTTAATTTGATGCGATTTTATTTGTCCCTTTCTTTGCATCTTATTTTTGTGTTCAAGTTGCTTAATTTTCCCTTGGTTTTTTATGTTAAAGTGTGCCTAAGAAGTTGTGACCATTAAAGGCACATGGTTGAGGATTTTTCCACACCATTATGGTGATCAACTTTGGCCACTTTGTTGTGCCTTTTGTTTTAAGTCTCTTGCTGAAATTTTTGCTCTATTTTTAGAGGTGTTATTTTTTCTTAATCTTGTGTTTTGTCAAATACTAGTCATGTTAGTTTCCTATTTTGTCTCATTTAAATTCCATAGGTTTTAGCCTCTTAAATTTTTTACAAAAAAACCTTCAAAAACAGTTTGAATTGAGCCTAAGAGGTGAACCTCTTGTTGAGTCTCTTAAGTCTTTTATGCTTTTAGTTCAAGCATATTAATCTCTTTGTTGTTCTTAAATATTTGCTCAATTCAATCTTTATATGTTTCTTGTTTTATGTTGAATTATTAGTAGCTTTCCACTTGGTTTACCTTCACTATTGGTGCCTCTTTATGGAATTTTAGCTTGGGTGAATTGTGTTAGTAATTTGAGAAATCAATTTACTTCAAAATCAGCCCTAAATCATTCCTTAAGCACCATTAGTTCAGTGGTATTTGGAACTACTAAGTTGTTTTGCCTTTAGTTGCATGCATTGCTTGAAAATTGTGTGACCTTACTTTGTGCTTATTCACTCAAGTGTTATTATTTCAAGAATCCTCATTAAAATTTCAATTCAACAAGCTATTAGGTGCAGCAAAATGATTAGAAAAAGTTTAAAAAAAATAGAAAAAGTTCAAGTTAAAAAAAAAAAAGAAGATAAAGAACTCAAAAGAAAGACAAATTTGAAGTTGTGTACCTAATAGTAGAAACATTTGATATGAGGAACCAATTGTGATTCAAAAAAAAAATTACTTGAGTAAGCTTTTTAGTTTTTGGTTACTTAAATTTTATTAAGTGTGCAACTATTGGTTTCATTTTTTTTGTTTGAGTCTTTTTTCATCTCTACTCTTAGAGCTAATCTAGGAAAGTTATTTGTGTGCTACCTTCCTTTATGAGCCTTATGTTTTCTTGCTTGTCTTCTTTACTTCTTTGAGTTTGTCATTGTTTAATCTATCCACTTGGATTTGTGAACCTTGTTTTGTTATTCAGCTTTGTTTGTTGTCTTGTGTTGTATTCGGCCTTGGTAAGGAAAGGTTGGCAAAGGTTCCATATATAAAATTTTGGCAAGTCCAAACAAGAGGAAACAAGAGTAGCATTCTTGGGGTGAGTTGATGCAACTCAAAGGGGCTTGATCAAAAGGAGACAAACACCAAAAAAGCTTGGAGTGAAGACTTTGTTTTATTTTTTTTTATTCTTTGTATTGTGTATACTTAATTTTAGATTGGGAGTTTGAGTGCCCTTATGGACCTCCCTTGGTTTGTAATAATTTTAGTTAATTTTAGCGTAGTTCCTCGTTAATTAGGTGAAGAAGGGAGAAGTGGTACACTTCCTTCAACACCTTAGGAGCACGATTAGAGCCCTTTCTCTTTTACATTCTTGCACTTTTATTTTATTTTATGTTATTTTGAAAAAACGTGTAGAGGCTAATGACTTCCCACACACATTCTAGTGCACATAGTTGTTCATCAAGGAAGAGTGTCAACCAAACAAAACCTTCTAAGGGAGACACTCTTGAAAACCTTAACTGAGAATTTAGGGAATGGATGGCTAAAGAACAAGAAAGGAGAGAAGAAAAAGAGAGAAAAAAAGAAATAAAAGAAAAGGAAAAACAAAAAGAGAAGGAAGAGTTAAAAAAAGAGATGTTGGAAATGAGAAAAGAGAAAAAAGAGCGAGAAGAGAGAAGGCAAAGAGAGAGAAGAGAGGATGAAGAAAGGAGAAGAAGGAAAGAACTAGAAAGAAAAAGAGAAAAAGAGGAAGAAGAAAGATGGAGAGGAGAAGAGAGTAAGAGGAGAGATGGGAGGGAAAGTGATAGAAAAAATAAAGGAATTCTCATAAGATCCCCATCTAGGCATTTTAGCTCTAATGAAGAAGAATACTATAGAAATCAACATAAGCATCACTCTCATTCATCATACAATCATCATTCTCCTCAAGAGAACATAAATCATGCTAGGGAACCAAAGGTAGACCTACCCCATTTTCATGGTAGGGAAGATGTTGAGACTTACCTAGATTGGGAAGTCAAAGTGGAACAACTCTTTCGATGCTATGAAATTAGGGAAGAAAGGAAAATACCTTTGGCCTCCCTTAGTTTTCAAGGTTCTGCTTTGCATTGGTGGGATGGGTTAGTCAAGGATAGGGCCCGTCAACAAATGCCTGACATTCACTACTGGAATGATTTAAAAACTTGTTTACGAAGAAGGCACATTCCTTCATATTATGAGAGGGATCTTTTGGATAGGCTCCAAAGACTTAGGCAACATAACCTAAGTATTGAGGAGTATAGACAAAAGAAGGAGCTTCTCATACTAAGGGCCAATATCATTGAGGAACCCAATGCCACCCTTGCTAGGTTTTTGTGTGGATTAAGCTCTGACATTAGAGATAAGGTAGAGCTTCTTTCATACTCAAACCTTGATGAGTTGGTAGAACTTTGTGTAAAAGATGAGAATCAACTCAAGAGAAAAATTTTTAAAAAAGATTCTCCCTCTTACTCAAAGAGAGACCAACTTAAGGGAAACTCTTTCAAGGGTTTTCCCAAAGAGGAACCCAAGCATTTTCAAGATACAAAAGCACCTCATGTAAAGAGAAAACCCCCTACTACTAAGCCTACTGAAAGGCAAAGTAGTATCAAATGCTTCAAATGTCTTGGGAGAGGCCACATTGCCTCTCAATGCCCTAACAAGAAAACCATGATCATGAGGGGACAAGACATTTGTAGTGAGAATAGCTCATCTTCCTCCTCTAGTGAGAGTGAGGAAGAAGGGGGACATATTTTTGAACAAGAGTGTGAGGAAGCTTTTCCTTATGAGGGGGACCTCCTTATGGTTCAAAGGCTTCTTGGAAGCCAACCTCTAGAGCTTGGCCAGTCACAAAGAGAGAACATCTTCCATACAAGATGTAAAGTAAATGACAAAGTATGTTCTCTCCTTGTTGATAGTGGCTCCTGTTGTAACTGTTGTAGCTCTAGGTTGGTTGAAAAACTAGCCTTGACTACCATGCCCAATCCCAAACCTTACAAATTGCAATGGCTCAATGAGCAAGGGGAGATGGTAGTCAATGAACAAGTTATGGTTCCAATTTCCATAGGATCTTATAATGATGAGATTCTTTGTGACATAGTTCCTATGGAGGCTGGTCATATCCTGTTGGGGAGACCATGGCAATTTGACAAAAAAGCTATTCACCATGGCCACTCCAACCAAATAATTCTCACCCATAATGAAAAGCGCTTCAAATTGTATCCTTTGTCACCTTCTCAAGTGGCTGAGGATCAATTTGCGATGAAAAAGAAAAGAGTTGAGGAAAAACAAAAACAAAAAAAAGCACAACAAGCTTTACCTTTAAAGCTTGAAAAGGGTAAAGAGAGAGAGTCGCAAGGTGATGCCCCTTCGAAAGGGAATATTAGTAAAAGGAGCCTATTTGCTACTAAACGTGATTTAAAAGAAGCTCATTTGACTAACAAGCCCTTTTATCTCCTCTTTTGCAAAGAAGCATCAAATCCTTCTTCCATTTTGCATTCTTCTGCTGAGAGCACTGCCACAGCCCATGCACATGAGCACCTTCCTCAAGGGGTTCAAGATATTTTAAAAGAATTTGATGACATATTCCCTAATGAGGTTCCGAAAGGACTTCCTCCCATTAGGGGTATAGAACATCAAATTGATTTGGTGCCTGGCGCAAGTCTACCTAATAGACCTGCCTATAGGACCAACCCCATGGAGACCCAAGAGATTGAGTCTCAAGTGAATGAGCTGTTGGAGAAGGGTTGGGTTCAAAAGAGCCTAAGCCCTTGTGCTGTGCCAGTCTTGTTGGTGCCCAAGAAGAATGGCCAATGGAGGATGTGTGTTGATTGTCGTGCAGTCAACAACATCACCATCAAATATAGGCACCCAATCCCCCGTCTTGATGGCATGTTGGATGAATTGCATGGGGCAAAAATATTTTCAAAAATAGATCTTAGAAGTGGTTACCACCAAATAAGGATCAAAGAGGGTGATCAGTGGAAAACTGCTTTTAAGACTAAATTTGGTCTTTATGAGTGGTTGGTTATGCCTTTTCGGCTAACTAATGCCCCAAGCACATTCATGCGCTTAATGAATCATGTACTAAGGGATTGCCTTGGTAAATTTTGTGTAGTTTACTTTGATGACATTTTAGTTTACTCTAGGAACCTAGATGATCATTTAGGACATCTAAGGCATATTTTTTCTCTTCTTAGGAGTAATCATTTTTTGGTAACTTAGAAAAATGCACTTTTTGTGTAGATAGTGTAGTTTTCCTAGGTTTTGTAGTTAGCACAAAAGGGGTTCATGTTGACCCCGAAAAGATAAAAGCTATTCAAGAATGGCCCAACCCAAAGAGTGTGACAGAGATCAAAAGCTTTCATGGTCTCGCTGGATTTTATAGGCGCTTTGTGCCTAATTTCTCCACGCTCTTCGCACCAATAAATGATTTGGTGAAAAAGGAAGTTCCTTTCCTTTGGGGTGAGAAACAAGAGAAAGCCTTCCAGCTAATTAAGCATAAACTGACCCATGCATCAGTCTTGGCATTACCTGACTTTTCTAAAACATTTGAACTTGAATGTGATGCCTCTAGTGTAGGTGTGGGGGCTGTCTTGTTGCAAGGAGGGCATCCCATTGCGTGTTTCAGTGAAAAACTCAATGGTGCCCCCCTCAACTACCCCACCTATGATAAGGAGTTTTATGCTCTAATTAGGGCCCTTCAAACTTGGGAGCATTACCTTGCTCCCAAGGAGTTTGTCATTCATAGTGACCATGAGTCACTAAAATATTTGAGGGGTCAAGGTAAATTGAACAAAAGGCATGCAACGTGGGTGGAATATCTTGAATCCTTCCCTTATGTCATCAAGTACAAGAAAGGAAAACAAAATGTGGTGGCTGATGCTCTTTCTAGGCGTCATGCCCTTTATTCATCCTTCAGTGCAAAAATCTTGGGATTTGATGACATTCGGGCTATGTATCCGTTTGATAAGGATTTCAGCCCCATATTTGCTACCTCTGCATCTGCATTTGCATTAAAGGCCCATGATGGGTACTTCATCAGTGAGGGGTATCTTTACAAAGGGAGTAAGCTTTGTATACCCCAATGATCAATTAGGAACTTACTTACAAAAGAGAGTCATGGAGGTGGGCTAATGGGGCATTTTTGGATTTCAAAAACCCTCATGCTTTTACAAGAGAAATTCTTTTGGCCCCATATGCATAGAGATGTCCATAGACATTGCTCTAAATGTATAGCTTGCTTGCAAGCAAAGTCTAAAGCAATGCCTCATGGACTATACACACCTTTACCTGCTCCTTCTGCACCTTGGGAGGATATTAGCATGGATTTCATCCTTGGGCTCCCAAGAACCCAATGAGGTGCAGACTCCATATTTGTGGTGGTGGACCGATTTTCAAAAATGGCCCATTTTATTCCCTGCCACAAAGTGGATGATGCGAGCAACATCGCAAGACTTTTCTTTAAAGAAGTTGTCCGATTGCATGGTATACCCTCTTCAATAGTGTCAGATAGGGATGTGAAGTTCCTTAGCCATTGGAAAACTCTTTGGGCTAAGCTGGGAACTAAACTTCTTTTTTCCACTACCTGTCACCCTCAAACTGATGGGCAAACAGAAGTGGTGAATAGATCTTTATCCACTATGCTAAGGGCTCTCCTTAAAGGCAACCATAAGTCTTGGGATGAGTACCTTCCCCACATTGAATTTTCTTATAACCGGGTGGTTCATAGAACCACCAAGCATTCTCCTTTTGAGGTGGTCTATGGCTTTAATCCTCGTACTCCTCTAGATCTTTTAACTCTTCCTCTTTTTGTTGCTGTGCATAAAGAAGGAGAGGCAAAAGCCATTTTTGTAAAACAATTACATGAGAGGGTTAAAGTTAACATAGAGCGCCAATCCTTGAGAGATGCTACTTTCGCCAATAGGGGGAGGAAAGAAGTCATCTTTGAAAAGGGCGACTGGAAGGCCAAGAAGGAGAAGAGAGGGAAGCAAAAGAACAAGAGGATGTAGTAGAAGTGGAAGAAGGTGAACAATAGGAAGAAGAAGAAATTATTGAAGGAGTGGGGATGATGGAAAAGAAGTGGAACAAGGAGAACAAGAGGTAGAAATTCAAGTGGAAGCAGAAGAAGGAGAAAAAGAGGGATATGACGAAGGAAAGGAAAAAGAGGAAGGAGATGAAGAGGAAGAAAAGAAAAGAAAGGAGAGGATGAAGAAGAGGTGGAAGAAAGAGAAAAAGAGGAGGCAGGACAAGTGGAAGGAAGATAAGAAGAGGAAGATGAAGGAGAGTAACTAGAAGAAGTGGAAGAAGGAGAAGAAAAGGAAGAAGAAGAAGATGTGAAAGTGAAGAAGTTGAAAAAGGTGAACAAGAGGAGGAAGAAGAAGTAGTGGAAGGAGGTGAGATGAAGAAGAAGAATTGGAACATGGAGAAAAGGAGGAAAAGGAAGAAGGAGGGGAAGGGAAGGGAAGAAGAAGCAGAAGAAGTGGAATCTGGAGGAGAAGAGGAAGAAGAAGAAGAAGTATAAGCATAAGAATTGGGGGAAGGAGAAGAAGAGGAAGAGCAACAATGGGAAGCAACAGAAGTGGGGGATGGATAAAAAGAGGAAGGAGAAGACGGAAAGGAAAGAAGTAGAAGTTGTGGAAGGAGAAGAAATGGAAGAAGAGGAAGAAGAAGAACAAGTGTTACAGAAGAAGTGGAAGAAGGAGACGAAAAAGAAGAAGAACAACAAGAAGTAGAAGAAGTGGTAGAAGGAGAGAATAAGAGGAATAGAAGGAAGTAGTAGAATAAAAGGAGATGAAGAAGAAGAAGTGGGAGAAGGAGAACGGGAGGAGGGAAAAGAGGTGGCAGAAGGAGAAGAAGAGGAAGAAGAAGAAGTGGAAGAATGAGAAGAAAATGAAGAACTGCAAGTTGAAGAAGGAGAACAATAGGAAGAAGAAGAAGAAGTGGAAGAATGAGAAAAAGAGGAGGAAGAAGAAGAAATGGAAGGAAAGGGGATGAAGAAGAATTGGAAAAAGGAAGAGAAGAAGAAGGGGAGGATGAAGAAGTAGTGTAGGCAGAAGAAGGGCAAGAGAGACAAGAGGAGGAGAAGAAGAAAGAAAAGGAAGAAGAAGAAGATGTGGAAAGTGAACAAGTTGAAGAAGGTGAACAAGAGGAGGAAGAAGAAGTAATGGATGGAGGTGAGATGAAGAAGAAGAATTGGAACAAGGAGAAAAGGAGGAAAAGGAAGTAGGAGGGGAAGGGAAGGGAAGAAGAAGCAGAAGAAGTGGAATCTGGAGGAGACGAGAAGAAGAAGAAGAAGTATAAGCATAAGATTTGGGGGAAAGAGAAGAAGAGGAAGAGCAACAATGGGAAGCAACAGAAGTGGGGGATGGAGAAAAAGAGGAAGGAGAAGACGGAAAGGAAAGAAGAAGAAGTTGTGGAAGCAGAAGAAATGGCAGAAGAGGAAGAAGAAGAAGTGTAAGCAGAAGAAGCTGATGAAAATGAAGAAGAACAACAAGTAGAAGTAGAAGAAGTGGTAGAAGGAGAGAATAAGAGGAATAGGAGGAACTAGTGGAATGAAAGGAGATGAAGAAGAAGAAGTGGAATAAGGAGAACAGGAGGAGGGAGAAGAGGTGGGAGAAGGAGAAGAAGAGGAAGAAGATGAAGTAGAACAACGAGAAGGAAAGGAAGAAGTGCAAGTGGAAGAAGGAGAACAATAGGAAGAAGAAGAAGTGGAAGAATAAGAAAAAGAGGAGGAAGAAGAAGCAATGAAAGGAAAGGGGATGAAGAAGAAGTGGAACAAGGAGGAGAAGAAGAAGGGAAGGAAGAAGAAGTAGTGTAGGCAGAAGAAGGGCAAGAAGGAGAAGAGAGGGAAGAAGAAGAACAAGTGGATGTAGTAGAAGTGGAAGAAGGTGAACAAGAGGAAGAAGAAGAAGTAGTTGAAGGAGTGGGGATGATGGAGAAGAAGTGGAAGAAGGAGAAGAAGAGGTAGAAATGCAAGTGGAAGCAGAAGAAGGAGAAAAAGACGGATATGATGAAGGATAGGAAGAAGAAGAAGGAGATGAAGAGGAAGAAAAGAAAGGCAAGGAAAAGATGAAGAAGAAGTGGAAGAAAGATAACAAGAGGAGGTAGGAGAAGTGGAAGAAAGATAAGAAGAGGAAGAAGAAGGAGAGTAACTAGAAGAAGTGGAAGAAGGAGAAGAAAAGGAAGAAGAAGAAGATGTGGAAAGCGAAGAAGTTGAAGAAGGTTAACAAGAGGAGGAAGAAGAAATAGTGGAAGGAGGTGAGATGAAGAAGTAGAAGAATTGGAACAAGGAGAAAAGGAGGAAAAGGAAGAAGGAGGGAAGGGAAAGGAAGGGAAAAAGAAGCAGAAGAAGTGGAAGCTGGAGGAGAAGAGGAAGAAGAAGAAGAAGTGTAAGCATAAGATTTGGGGGAAGGAGAAGAACAGGAAGAGCAACAGTGGGAAGCAATAGAAGTGGGGGATGGAGAAAAAGAGGAAGGAGAAGACGGAAAGGAAAGAAGAAGAAGTTTGTGGAAGGAGAAGAAATGGAAGAAGAGGAAGAAGAAGAAGGGTAAGCTGAAGAAGCGGAAGAAGGAGACGAAAATGATGAAGAACAACAAGTAGAAGTAGAAGTAGAAGAAGTGGCAGAAGGAGAGAATAAGAGGAATAGAAGGAAGTACTGGAATGAAAGAAGATGAAGAAGAAGAAGTGGAACAAGGGGAACGGGAGGAGGGAGAAGAGGTCGCAGATGGAAGGAGAACAATAGGAAGAAGAACAAGAAGTGGAAGAGTTAGAAAAATAGAAGGAAGAAGAAGCAATGGAAGGAAAGGGGATGAAGAAGAAGTGGAACAAGGAGGAGAACAAGAAGGGGAGGAAGAAGAAGTAGTGTAGGCAAGAAGGAGAAGAGAGGGAACAAGAAGAACAGGTGGATGTAGCAGAAGTGGAAGAAGGTGAACAAGAGGTAGAAGAAGAAGTGGAAGAAGGAGAAGAAGAGGTAGAAATGCAAGTGGAAGCAGAAGAAAGAGAAAAAGAGGGATATGACGAAGGAAAGGAAGATGAAGAAGGAGATGAAGAGGAAGAAAACAAAGGAAAGGAGAGGATGAAGAAGAAGTGGAAGAAAGAGAACAAGAGGAGGCAGGAGAAGTGGAAGAAAGATAAGAAGAGGAAGAAGAAGGAGAGTAACTAGAAAAAGTGGAAGAAGGAGAAGAAAAGGAAGAAGAAGAAGATGTGGGAAGTGAAGAAGGTGAACAAGAGAAGGAAGAAGAAGTAGTGGAAGGAGGTGAGATGAAGAAGAAGAATTGGAACCAGGAGAAAAGGAGGAAAAGGAAGAAAGGGGGGAAGGGAAGGGAAGAAAAAGCAGAAGAAGTGGAAGCTGGGGGAGAAGAGGAAGACGAAGAAGTATAAGCATAAGATTTGGGGGAAGGAGAACAAGAGGAAGAGCAAGAATGGGAAGCAACAGAAGTGGGGGATGGAGAAAAAGAGGAAGTAGAAGACGGAAAGGAAAGAAGAAGAAGTTGTGGAAGGAGAAGAAATGGAAGAAGAGGAAGAAGAAGAAGTGGAAGAAAGAGAACAAGAGGAGGCAGGAGAAGTGGAAGAAGAAGGAGAGTAACTAGAAGAAGTGGAAGAAGGAGAAGAAAAGGAAAAAGAAGAAGATGTGGAAAGTGAAGAAGGTGAAATAGAGGAGGAAGAAGTAGTGGAAGGAGGTGAGATGAAGAAGAAGAATTGGAACAAGGAGGAAAAGGAAGAAGGAAGGGAAGGGAAGGAAGAAGCAGAAGAAGTGGAATCTGGAGGAGAGGGGGAAGAAGAAGAAGAAGTGTAAGCATAAGATTTGGGGGAAGGAGAAGAAGAGGAAGAGCAACAATGGGAAGCAACAGAAGTAGGGGATGGAGAAACAGAGGAAGGAGAAGACAGAAAGGAAACAAGAAGAAGTTGTGGAAGGAGAAGAAATGGAACAAGAGGAAGAAGAAGAAGTTATGGAAGGAGAAGAAGTGTAAGCAGAAGAAGCAAAAGAAGGAGACGAAAATGAAGAAGAACAACAAGTAGAAGTAGAAGAAGTGGTAGAAGGAGAGAATAAGAGGAATAGGAGGAAGTAGTGGAATGAAAGGAGATGAAGAAGAAGAAGTGGAAGAAGGAGAACGGGAGGAGGAAGAAGAGGTGGTAGAAGGAGAAGAAGAGGAAGAAGAAGAAGTGGAAGAACGAGAAGAAAAGGAAGAAGTGCAAGTGGAAGAAGGAGAAGAAGTGAAGAATGAGAAAAGGAGGAGGAAGAAGAAGCAATGGAAGCAAAGGGGAATGAAGAAGAAGTGGAACAAGGAGGAGAAGAAGAAGGGGAGGAAGAATAAGTAGTGTAGGCAGAAGAAGGGAAAGAAGGAGAAGAAGAACAAGTGGATGTAGTAGAAGTGGAAGAAGGTGAACAAGAGGAAGAAGAAGAAGTAGTTGAAGGAGTGGGGATGATGGAGAAGAAGTGGAAGAAGGAGAACAAGAGGTAGAAATACAAGTGGAAGCAGAAGAAGGAGAAAAAGAGGGATATGACGAAGGAAAGGAAGAAGAAGAAGGAGATGAAGAGGAAGAAAAGAAAGGAAAGGACAGGATGAAGAAGAAGTGGAAGAAGGAGAACAAGAGGAGGCAGGAGAAGTGGAAAAAAGATAACAAGTGGAAGAACAAGGAGAGTAACTAGAAGAAGTGGAAGAAGTAGAAGAAAAGGAAGAAGAAGAAGATGTGCAAAATGAAGAAGGTGAACAAGAGGAGGAAGAAGAAGTAGTGGAAGAAGGTGAGATGAAGAAGAAGAATTGGAACAAGGAGAAAAGGAGGAAAAGGAAGAAGGAGGGGAAGGGAAGGGAAGAAGAAGCAGAAGAAGTCGAATTTGGAGGAGAAGAGGAAGAAGAAGAAGAAGTGTAAGCATAAGATTTGGGGGAAGGAGAAGAAGAGGAAGAGCATCAATGTGAGGCAACAGAAGTAGGGGATGGAGAAAAAGTGGAAGGAAAAGACATAAAGGAAAGAAGAAGAAGTTGTGGAAGGAGAAGAAATGGAAGAAGAGGAAGAAGAAGAAGTGTAAGCAGAAGAAGCGGAAAAAGGAGACGAAAATGAAGAAGAACAACAAGTAGAAGTAGAAGAAGTAGTTGAAGGAGAGAATAAGAGGAATAGGAGGTTTCAGAAATTTTAAAAATGAATTCTTTTAATAAGCAGGTTACTATAAAAGATCTTCAAAAAGAAATAAAAGATCTAAAACAAGAAGTGCAGGAGTTAAAATTAGAATTAGACCAAGTAAATCCAGTACAAATGAATAGAGAAACGCTTAATTATTGTAGAAAAGAAATACAGCAGTTTCTTGATAAAAAATTAATTAGACCAAGTAAATCTCCATGGAGTTGCTCTGCTTTTTATGTCATGAATGCTTCCGAGATAGAAAGAGGAGAACCAAGAATGGTTATTAATTATAAACCCCTTAATAATGTTTTAAAATGGATTAGATATCCGCTTCCTAATAAACACGAATTAATAGGAAGATTATATCAAGCAGTAATTTTTTCAAAATTTGATTTGAAATCAGGTTATTATCAAATTAAAGTTTCCGAAGAAGACAAATATAAAACTGCCTTTACGGTTCCTTTTGGGCATTATGAATGGAATGTAATGTCTATGGGACTTAAGAATGCTCCCTCAGAATTCTAAAATATTATGAATAATATATTAAATCCTTACTAAATGGTGTATTTAGATGATGTTTTAATATTTTCTAATTCTATTGAACAACATTTAAAACATCTCAGAATATTTAAAGAAATAATAAAGAAAAATGGTCTCGTTATTTCTAAAAGAAAAATAAAAATAGGTCAAACTCAAATAAGATTTTTAGGACATGAAATATTTCAAGGAAAAATAACCCCTATAAGTAGAAGTATTGAATTTGCAGATAAATTTCCTGATGAAATAAAAATTAAAAACCAATTACAAAGATTTTTAGGTTGTATCAATTATGTGGCAGATTTTATCCCTAAATAAATTTCAAATGGATATGCAAATCCTTAGAAAAACTAATGAAAAAAACTTTTATCATATGATTCTATTGGATACTAACTCTGTCGAATTAATTCCAGAAAAGGATCCAAAGAATCCTCAAATTACTAATTATTCCAAACTGAAGATATTAAATGTTTTATGTCCTTCAGATTGGAATCAAAACTGGATGACTCCGAAAGGTTTTTCTAGATCTTTTAAGCCATCCTCCTTTAATTATTTTGATTATCAAGAAGCTTGGTACCAATCCCAAGGATTCTTGGTATATTAGTTTCAAAAATGAATTACCTATTCAATTACCTTCTTGCTTTATTAAATGGGTAATTGATTTTGGTCCTGTTAAAAGCATTTTACCTACCAAGGTAGTAAAAATGTACAATAATTTTAAAGAGTTATCTCCCTCAATTCCTCCTAGATATAAGTTAACCAGTTTTCTGTCTAACCAGAAGAAGTGGAATCTGGAAAAGAAGAGGAACAAGAAGAAGAAGTGTAAGCATAAGATTTGGAGGAAGGAGAAGAAGAGAAGAGCAACAATGGGAAGCAACAGAAGTGGGGGATGGAGAAAAAGAGGAAGGAGAAGAAATGAAAGAAGAGGAAGAACAAGAAGTGTAAGCAGAAGAAGCGGAAGAAGGAGACAAAAATGAAGAACAACAACAAGTAGAACTAGAAGAAGTGGTAGAAATAGAGAATAAGAGGAATAGGAGGAAGTAGTGGAATGAAAGGAGATGAAGAAGAAGAAGTGGAAGAAGGAGAACGGGAGGAGGGAGAAGAGGTGGCAGAAGGAGAAGAAGAGGAAGAAGAAGAAGTGGAAGAACGAGAAGAAAATGAAGAAGTGCAAGTTGAAGAAGGAGAACAATAGGAAGAAGAGGAAGTTAAAGAATGAGAAAAAGAGGAGGAAGAAGAAGCAATGGAAGGAAAGGGGATGAAGAAGAAGTGGAACGAGGAGGAGAAGAAGAAGGGGAGGAAGAAGAAGTAGTGTAGGCAGAAGAAGGGCAAGAAGGAGAAGAGATGGAAGAAGAAGAACAAGCGGATGTAGTAGAAGTGGAAGAAGGTGAACAAGAGGAAGAAGAAGAAGTAGTTGAAGGAGTAGGGATGATGGAGAAGAAGTGGAAGAAGGAGAACAAGAGGTAGAAATGCAAGTGGAAGCAGAAGAAGGAGAAGAAGAGGGATATGACGAAGGAAAGGAAGAAGAAGAAGGAGATGAAGAGGAAGAAAAGAAAGGAAAGGAGAGGATGAAGAAGAAGTGGAAGAAAGAGAACAAGAGGAGGCAGGAGAAGTGGAAGAAAGATAAGAAGAGGAAGAAGAAGGAGAGTAACTAGAAGAAGAGGAAGAAAGAGAAGAAAAGGAAGAAGAAGAAGATGTGGAAAGTGAAGAACTTGAAGACGGTGAACAAGAGGAGGAAGAAGAAGTAGTGAAAGGAGGTGAGATGAAGAAGAAGAATTGGAACAAGGAGAAAAGGAGGCAAAGGAAGAAGGAGGGGAAGGGAAGGGAAGAAGAAGCAGAAGAAGTGGAAGCTGGAGGAGAAGAGGAAGAAGAAGAAGAAGAGTAAGCATAAGATTTGGGGGAAGTAGAAGAAGAGGAAGAGCAACAATGGGAAGCAACAAAAGTGGGGGATGGAGAAAAAGAGGAAGGAGAAGATGGAAAGGAAAGAAGAAGAAGTTGTGGAAGGAGAAGACATGGAAGAAGAGTAAGAAGAAGAAGTGTGAGCAGAAGAAGCGGAGGAAGGTGATGAGGACATCAAGCTTGAAGGACTTGGAGGACCTATGACAAGGGCAAGGACAAGAAGAGCTAAGGAAGCTATTCAACAAGTATTGGCAGCCCTTTTGCAAAAAGAGCCATTATAAATTTGGCAGTTACACTTTGTTATTAAGCTGCCCATTATTAGTTTTTATTATTTTGTAACTTCAGCTGAATTTAGAAAGCCACTAAACCTACACCAGCTGAGTTTATTAGGCATATAAATTTGGGCAAGACTGAGATGTAAGGCAGAATATTTTGAAAATAAAAAAAACTAGTTGAGTTTTCTCTCCTTTGGGTTCTTGGCAATCCAAAATCTTTTTGAGATTTATCAAAGGTAATTCACCCCTTTGTGTGTGCAATCTCGTAGACATATCTTCCATCCTTGGAAGTGTGGAGTCTATCAATTCCAATTCCATTTTCTGTCTTTTCCATTCATACTCAATTCTGCCCATTAAACTCTATGACAGGAAAGTCCTACACTATCGAAAACTCGTTTAATCGTTGAATTTCAATAACTTTTAATTTCCATTCTGTGTCTAAAAGTTTGATAGTAATTCTATTTAGTTTATTTTTTTGCAATTGTTTGCATTCCACGTTGATTAATTTTGTTAACGCAGCAAGCTAAATTCCTAGGGTCCTTTCAGAATCCTAAACTGACAGTGGATTCATATCATTTGGTATCAGAGCTCCGGTTTCTAGGAATTGCAAGGCTGCTGTTCTGGGTAATTTCTGTCCTTAATTTTCATCATATCATAATATTTCCTTATTGTTATTTCTTTGACTGAACCATTGCAAAAGTTAGGTCCTTAAAATAATTCTGAATTTTTTTTTGTAAAAAAAAAATAGAAGTGAAAGAAAGATGCAAAAATTGAGTTAAAAAAAAAATTGGGCTGAATGGTTCATGTTATTAGAAAAATTTTAAGCTCATTCTTAAGGTAATATTGTGTTTGAATTAAGGAAGAAAATATTGCACCTTGTTAGTATACAATTCTGAATTTTGCTGCACCTATTAGTTTCATTTTAAGCCAAAATTTTATCCTTTGTTTGTGTCTTTACCTGTTAAAATTGGCTGCACAATTTTCTACTCAAAGTACTGGTTGTGGCTGTTTGTACCTTTGTTTTTGTGTGCCCAGTTTTTGTCCATTTCTTTTCGTACTTCCTTTTGTTTTCATTTTGAGACAAATTTCTTTTGTCTTGTTGGTGTTAAAAAAAAATTCAGTTGTTGTCCTAGTATTTGTTGCTTTCGTTGGGTTTCATTTTAGTCATTTTTGTTAGTTTTCTTGTGTCTTATTTGCCTGCACACAGGTTGGTGTTTGTCTTTGATTTTTTCTCTTTTGGTTTGTTAAGAACTTTAGGAGGAATAAAGAGGAAAAAGGCAAGAGAGTTTCATTATAGTAAAAGCCAATTTTTTTTAGCGCAAACACTTGAGTGGGTGAGAACATTTTCAAACACCACATACATACTTTTTCTTGTGACATTTGACCTGTTTGTTTATCATGGCAGAAAGAAATAATAACAATGATCTTCAACTTCAAATTGCTGCATTATCTCAGCATTTAGAGAGATTGATGAAGCAACAACAAGATGAATTCCATGAGAGGTTGGACCAATTGGAGAATAGAACCCCACCAGCAGGAGGAGGAGGAAGGCCAAATAGAAATGAAGGAAGAATAGAAGGAGTGAAGTTGATTGTGCCTCCTTTCAAGGGTAGGAGTGATCCTGATGCATACTTGGAGTGGGAGTTAAAAATTGAGCATGTGTTCTCTTGCAACAATTATAGTGAGGAGCAAAAGGTGAGACTTGCAGCTGCTGAATTTTCTGATCATGCACTCATTTGGTGGAATAAATTGCAAAGGGAGAGGATTAGATATGAGGAGCCTAGGGTAGACACTTGGGCTGAAATGAAGAGGATCATGAGGAGGCGGTATATACCTTCTAGCTTCCATAGGGATATAAAATTAAAACTTCAGAAATTGTCTCAAGGAAGCAAGGGAGTGGAGGAGTATTATAAGGAGATGGAGATGCTAATCATCCAAGCCCAAATTGAAGAAGATCCTGAGCTAACTATGGCTCGCTTCCTTAATGGTTTAAATCATGACATTAGAGATGTTGTTGAGTTGCAGGAGTTTGTGGAGATGGAGGACCTTTTACATAAGGCTATTCAAGTTGAACAGCAAATAAAACGAAAGATTACAACAAGAAGAAGTTCTACCGGGTATAATGCTTCAAATTGGAAGGATAGAGTTAAGAAAGAGGGTACTGCCTCCTCAAGCAATGCATCACTTTCTAACCATGGAAAAGCACCTCAAAAGCAACCTGAACATCCTCCTAAAAAGACTAGAGAAGTGAAGTGTTTCAAGTGCTTGGGCATGGGTCATTATGCCTATGAGTGTCCCACAAAGAAGATTGTTCTTCTCAAAGATAATGGGGAATACACAAGCCAATCAGAAGCTAGTGGTGGAGAAGAAGAGGAGAGTGATGGAGAATTGAAGGCTAATGAAGCAGAGTTGTATATGATTAGGAGGATGCTTGGAAGTCAAGTCAAGGCCGAGGATGCATCTCAAAGGGAGAACATCTTTCACACAAGGTGTTCAGTCAATGGTAATGTTTGTTTGGTAATTATTGATGGAGGGAGTTGTACCAATGTGGTGAGTTCAAGATTAGTGTCAAAGATGAACATGGACACTACACCGCATCCTAGACCATATAAACTTCAATGGCTTAGTGAATGAGAAGATGTTCAAGTGAAACAACAAGCAATAGTTTCGTTCTCCATTGGAAAATATCAAGATAAAGTCATATGTGATGTGGTTCCCATGGAGGCCAGCCATATCCTTTTGGGAAGGCCGTGGCAGTATGATACCAAAGCCATTCATAATGGCTTCACTAACAAATTTTCTTTCATGTATCAGGATAAAAAGTTGGTTCTCAAGCCTTTGTCTCCTAAAGAGGTGTGTAAGGATCAAATCAAAATGAGAGAAAAGTTAGCAAATGAAAGAAAGAGGGAAACACTTCAGAGGAAGAGCGAAACACTTGAGAGGAAAAATAGAGAAAAGAAAGATATTGAAACACTTGAGGAAAAACACACTTGGTTTTTAGCAAAAAAAGAGGAAGTTAAGACGCTGCTTTGTGCAAGACAACCCCTATATTTGTTGTATTGTACAAGTCCGTTTTTGCATGCTAACCAATTTGAAAATTTTGAATTGCCTTCTTGTGTTAAACCTCTTTTGCAGAATTTCCAAGATGTTTTTCCAGAGAGTGTACCTAGTGGATTGCCACCTTTGAGGGGAATTGAGCATCACATTCATCTCATTCCAGGAGCATCATTACCCAATCGGCCAGCATATAGGAGCAACCCACAAGAAACTAAGGAGATTGAAAGGCAAGTGGCTGAACTCATGAGCAAAGGTTGGGTGAGAGATAGCATGAGCCCGTGTGCTGTACCTGTGATTCTGGTGCCAAAGAAAGATGGCTCATGGAGGATGTGTTCTGATTGTAGAGCCATAAACAACATCACCATCAAGTATAGGCATCGAATTCCCAGGTTAGATGATCTTGTCGATGAACTTTATGGTGCATGTGTGTTCTCAAAAATAGACTTGAAAAGTGGCTATAATCAAATTAGGATTAGAGAAGGTGATGAATGGAAAACTGCCTTTAAAACTAAATATGGATTGTATGAGTGGTTGGTTATGCCATTTGGTTTGACTAATGCACCTAGTACTTTCACGAGATTAATGAATCATGTTTTAAGGGAGTTTATTGGAAAATTTGTTGTAGTGTACTTTGATGATATTCTGATCTATAGCACTAGTCTTGAGTTGCATGTTGAGCATTTGCAATCTATTTTGGATGTGCTTAGAAAAGAACAATTGTATGTCAATCTAGAAAATGCATTTTTTGTACTGATCATGTGGTATTTTTGGGCTTTGTTATTAGTGCTAAAGGTGTATTAGTTGATGAGGAAAAGGTTAAGGCCATCCAAGAATGGCCAACACCTAAGTCTGTGAGTGAGGTGAAGGGATTTAATGGTTTAGCAAGTTTCTATAGGAGATTTGTTAAAGATTTCAGTACATTAGCTACACCTCTAAATGAAATTGTTAAAAAGAATGTGGTTTTTAAATGGGGAAAGAAACAAGAGGAGGCCTTTGCTGCCCTTAAGCATAGGCTAACTAATGCTCCTATTCTTTCCATGCCTAATTTTTCAAAATCATTTGAAATAGAGTGTGATGCATCAAATGTTGGTATTGGGGCTGTTTTGTTGCAAGATGGGCATCTGATTGCTTATTTTAGTCAAAAGTTAAGTGGGGCTGCCCTTAACTATTCTACTTATGATAAGGAATTGTATGCATTGGTTAGAGCTTTAAAAACTTGGCAGCATTATTTGTTACCCAAAGAGTTTGTCATTCATAGTGATCATGAGTCATTGAAATATTTGAAAGGACAAGGTAAGCTTAACAAGAGGCATGCTAAGTGGGTAGAGTTTTTAGAGCAATTTTCGTATGTCATCAAACATAAAAAGGGGAAAGGAAATATAGTGGTTGATGCGCTTTCTAGGAGGCATGCATTGCTTTCTATGCTTGAAACTAAATTGTTTGGTCTTGAGTGTTTGAAAGGCATGTATAAGCATGATGTTGATTTTGCTGAAATATTTGCTACATGTGAAAGGTTTTCTGAAAATGGATACTATAGGCATAATGGATTCTTGTTTAAAACAAATAAATTATGTGTACCTTAGTGTTCCATTAGGGAGTTGGTTGTGAGTGAATCACATGAAGGGGGTTTGATGGGCCACTTTGGGGTTCAAAAGACTTTGGAGAGTTTGCAAGAGCATTTCTTTTGGCCTCACATGAAACGATATGTGCATAAGTTTTGTGACCACTGCATTGTGTGTAAAAAGGCCAAATCTAAGGTTAAGCCTCATGGATTGGATACTCCTTTGCCTGTTCCTGAATATCCTTGGACTGACATTTCTATGGACTTTGTTTTGGGGTTGCCTAAAACAAAGAATGGAAAGGATTTTGTGTTTGTTGTTGTTGACAGGTTTTCCAAGATGGCACATTTCATTCCTTGCAAAAAGGTGGATGATGCTAGCCATGTGGCTGATTTATTTTTCAAGGAAATAGTGAGACTTCATGGACTGCCAAGGAGCATTGTGAGTGATAGGGATGCAAAATTCCTTAGTCACTTTTGGAGGACCTTGTGGGGTAAAATTGGTACTAAATTGATGTTTTCTACTACTTGCCACCCACAAACTAATGGTCAGACTGAGGTAGTCAATAGGACTTTAGGCACATTGCTTAGGACTGTTTTAAAGAAAAATCTTAAGTCTTGGGAAGCATGTTTGCCTCATGTTGAGTTTGCTTATAATAGGGTTGTCCATAGCACGACTAATTGTTCTCCGTTTGAAATTGTGTATGGGTTCAATCCTTTGACTCCTCTTGATTTGTTGTCCATGCCTAACATTTCTATGTTTAAGCATAATGAAGCACAAGCTAAAGCTGAGTATGTGAAGAAGCTGCATGAGCAAGTGAAGGCTCAAATTGAAAAGAAAAATGAGAGTTATGCAAGGCAAGCTAACAAGGGTAGGAAGAAGATCGTGTTCCAACCTGGTAATTGAGTTTGGGCACACATGAGAAAGGAAAGGTTCCCTAAACAAAGAAAGTCAAAACTCCAACCAAGGGGAGATGGTCCTTTCCAAGTTCTAGAAAAGATCAATGACAATGACTATAAGATTGATCTTCCAGATGAGTATAATGTTAGTGCTACTTTTAATGTGTCTGATTTAACTCTCTTTGATGCAGATGAAGATGCTATTGATTTGGGGACAAATACTCTTCAAGAGAGGGGGAGTGATGAGGACATCAAGCTTGAAGGACTTGGAGGACCTATGACAAGGGCAAGGACAAGAAGAGCTAAGGAAGCTATTCAACAAGTATTGGCAGCCCTTTTGCAAAAAGAGCCAAACATTGAAGAAATAAAGTTTAAAATTGTTAATTGTCTCAGGACTGAAGAGAGCAATACTTAACCTTAATGGAAGAGAAGTTTGAAATAAATTAAATTCATTTTCTTGGAGTTTACTTAAGTTAATGGTGGGCAACCAGAATTGTCTAATTAAAGTTGCAGCCACCTAGGTTATCAATTATAATTAGTATACGTGTTTAATTTACTTTGGCAGTTACACTTTGTTATTAAGCTGCCCATTATTAGTTTTTATTATTTTGTAACTTCAGCTGAATTTAGAAAGCCACTAAACCTACACAAGCTGAGTTTATTAGGCATATAAATTTGGGCAAGACTGAGATGTAAGGCAGAATATTTTGAAAATAAAAAAACTAGTTGAGTTTTCTCTCCTTTGGGTTCTTGGCAATCCAAAATCTTTTTGAGATTTATCAAAGGTAATTCACCCCTTTGTGTGTGCAATCTTGTAGACATATCTTCCATCCTTGCGGAATTAGAATTCTGGACAAGGACCTCCAAGAATTGTGTTGGCTGCCTTATGAAAATTTGAACCAAAGAAAGGAAGAATTCATTGAGCAATGAAGCATGGAATCGATTGGAAAGTGAATCAAAGACTTAGCGTGAAATGACGGCTTCAAACAAATGCAGAATTTTGATTAAATATTCCAGCACAGGTTAAAAGACAAATGACGCCCAGTTTTCTAATTGAAAAGAATATAATTCTGACCAGAAAAGGGCAATCAGCGCTTGATAGAAATAATTGCAACAAACGCTTCAAAGTTAAATTGATTGAAAATGTGCAGAACGTTGGCTCATTACTAAGAATTATCACAATAAAAGGTTACGCACAAATCAAGCAAAAGTGGGGAAGATTTAAATCACAATTTTAGCACTTAATTGGAAACCCAAAATAGATGCAGAAATTCAAAACAAAAACACAGCGTGCCCGGGTCGAAAATTTTGCGTGAGAATCGACTTCAATTGGAACAATGAACAAAATAGAATATTGAAGAAACAAGACAGAAAATGGTGAAAGGAGGCGTCACACTTCCAGGAGGAAGATAAGCCTGAGAATACACACACAAAGGTATGGATGGCCTTTGATAATTCTCAAAGAAAACTCCTTGGCTGTTTAGAACCCAGGAAGAAGCACTCTCAAGAGTCTATTTTTCTGAAAATCAGTCGTCCCTTCTTACCCAGCTGAGCGCCCCCCTTATATGGCTGTTTGCTTCCCCAAATTTGATGCAACCCCTAACTTAATTAAAAGCTAAATAATTGTCCAATAAAAATACTAACATAACACCCCAAATAATTAACAAAAATCTGGTCCCTATTTGCCCAAGCTGGCCGAACATTTTTAAGAATTTGTAACAGCCACTTATACAATTTATTTGAAATAATTTACTAATAAAATCAGCCCAAATTATTATAGAGATGTTGGCTGCTCAGCTCCCTCTTCAAACAGGATGCAATTAACAATTTTATCCCCACAGTCTGCAAGATTTGGCTCTCCTTGAAAAATGCCTGTCAACACTTGTTGCAAAGCTTCCTTAGCTCTCTTTGTCCTTGCCCTTGTCATGGGTCCTCCAAGCCCTTCAAGTGCTTCAAGCTTTTTTTCCTTCATGTCCTTATCAAGAAGTGAAAGCATAAGATTTGGGGGAAGGAGAAGAAGAGGAAGAGCAACAATGGAAACAACAGAAGTGGGGGATGGAGAGAAAGAGGAAGGAGAAGACGAAAACGAAAGAAGATGGAGTTGTGGAAGGAGAAGAAATGGAAGAAGAGGAAGAAGAAGAAGTGTAAGCAGAAGAAGCGGAAGAAGGAGACGAAAATGAAGAAGAACAACAAGTAGAAGTAGAAGAAGTGGTAGAAGGAGAGAATAAGAGGAATAGGAGGAAGTAGTGGAATGAAAGGAGATAAAGAAGAAGAAGTGCAAGAAGGAGAACAGGAGGAGGAAGAAGAGGTGGCAGAAGGAGAAGAAGAGGAAGAAGAAGAAGTGGAAGAACGAGAAGAAAAGGAAGAAATGCAAGTGGAAGAAGGAGAATAATAGGAAGAAGAAGAAGAAGTGGTAGAATGAGAAAAAAAAGGAGGAAGAAGAAGCAATGGAAGGAAAGGGGATGAAGATGAAGTGGAACAAGGAGGAGAAGAAGAAGGGGAGGAAGAAGAAGTAGTGTAGGCAGAAGAAGGGCAAGAAGGAGAAGAGAGGGAAGAAAAAGAACAAGTGGATGTAGTAGAAGGGGAAGAAGGTGAACAAAAGGAAGAAGAAGAAGTAGTTGAAGGAGTGGGGATGATGGAGAAGAAGTGGAAGAAGGAGAACAAGAGGTAGAAATGCAAGTGGAAGCAGAAGAAGGAGAAAAATAGGGATATGACGAAGGAAAGGAAGAAGAAGAAGGAGATGAAGAGGAAGAAAAAAAAGGAAAGGAGAGGATGCAGAAGAAGTGGAAGAAAGAGAACAAAAGGAGGCAGGAGAAGTGGAATAAAGATAAGAAGAGGAAGAAGAAGGAGAGTAACTAGAAGAAGTGGAAGAAGGAGAAGAAAAGGAAGAAGAAGAAGATGTGGAAAGTGAAGAAGGTGAACAAGAGGAGGAAGAAGAAGTAGTGGAAGGAGGTGAGATGAAGAAGAAGAATTGGAACAAGGAGAAAAGGAGGAAAAGGAAGGTGGGAAGGGAAGAAGAAGCAGAAGAAGTGGAATTTGGAGGAGAAGAGGAAGAAGAAGAAGAAGTGTAAGCATAATATTTTGGGAAAGGAGAAGAAGAGGAAGAGCAACAATGGGAAGCAACAAAAGTGCGGGATGGAGAAAAAGAGGAAGGTGAAGACGGAAAGGAAAGAAGAAGAAGTTGTGGAAGGAGAAAAAATGGAAGAAGAGGAAGAAGAAGTGTAAGCAGAAGAAGCGGAAGAAGGAGACAAAAATGAAGAAGAACAACAAGTAGAAGTAGAAGAAGTGGTAGAAGGAGAGAATAAGAGGAATAGGAGGAAGTAGTGGAATGAAAGGAGATGAAGAAGAAGAAGTGGAAGAAGGAGAACGGGTGGAGGAAGAAGAGGTGGCAGAAGGAGAAGAAGAAGAAGAAGAAGAAGAAGAAGCGGAAGAACGAGAAGAAAAGGAAGAGGTGCAAGTGGAAGGAGGAGAACAATAGGAAGAAGAAGAAGAAGTGGAAGAATGAGAAAAAGAGGAGGAAGAAGAAGCAATGGAAGGGAAGGGGATGAAGAAGAAGTGGAACAAGGAGGAGAAGAAGAAGGGGAGGAAGAAGAAGTAGTGTAGGCAGAAGAAGGGCAAGAAGGAGAAGATAGGGAAGAAGAAGAACAAGTGGATGTAGTAGAAGTGGAAGAAGGTGAACAAGAGGAAGAAGAAGAAGTAGTTGAAGGAGTGGGGATGATGGAGAAGAAGTGGAAGAAGGAGAACAAGAGGTAGAAATGCAAGTGGAAGCAGAAGAAGGAGAAAAAGAGGGATACGACGAAGGAAAGGAAGAAGAAGAGGGAGATGAAGAGGAAGAAAATAAAGGAAAGGAGAGGATGAAGAAGAAGTGGAAGAAAGAGAACAAGAGGAGGCAGGAGAAGTGGAAGAAAGATAAGAAGAGGAAGAAGAAGGAGAGTAACTAGAAGAAGTGAAAGAAGGAGGAGAAAAGGAAGAAGAAGAAGATGTGGAAAGTGAAGAAGGTGAACAAGAGGAGGAAGAAGAAGTAGTGGAAGGAGGCGAGAAGAAGAAGAAGAATTGCACAAGGAGAAAAGGAGGAAAAGGAAGAAGGAGGGGAAGGGAAGGGAAGAAGAAGCAGAAGAAGTGGAGTTTGGAGGAGAAGACGAAGAAGAAGAAGAAGTGTAAGCATAATATTTGGGGAAAGGAGTAGAAGAGGAAGAGCAACAATGGGAAGCAACAAAAGTGGGGGATGGAGAAAAAGAGGAAGGAGAAGACGGAAAGGAAAGAAGAAGAAGTTGTGGAAGGAGAACAGGAGGAGGAAAAAGAGGTGGCAGAAGGAGAAGAAGTGTGAGAACGAGAAGAAAAGAAAGAAGTGCAAGTGGAAGAAGGAGAACAATAGGATGAAGAAGAAGAAGTGGAAGAATGAGAAAAAGAGGAGGAAGAAGAAGCAATGGAAAGAAAGGGAAATGAAGAAGAAGTGGAACAAGGAGGAGAAGAAGAAGGGGAGGAAGAAGAAGTAGTGCAGGCAGAAGAAGGGCAAGAAGGAGAAGAGAAGGAAGAAGAAGAACAAGTGGATATAGTAGAAGTGGAAGAAGGTGAACAAGAGTAAGAAGAAGAAGTAGTTGATGGAGTGGGGATGATGGAGAAGAAGTGGAAGAAGGAGAACAAGAGGTAGAAATGCAAGTGGAAGCAGAAGAAGGAGAAAAATAGGGATATGACGAAGGAAAGGAAGAAGAAGAAGGAGATGAAGAGGAAGAAAAAAAAGGAAAGGAGAGGATGCAGAAGAAGTGGAAGAAAGAGAACAAAAGGAGGCAGGAGAAGTGGAATAAAGATAAGAAGAGGAAGAAGAAGGAGAGTAACTAGAAGAAGTGGAAGAAGGAGAAGAAAAGGAAGAAGAAGAAGATGTGGAAAGTGAAGAAGGTGAACAAGAGGAGGAAGAAGAAGTAGTGGAAGGAGGTGAGATGAAGAAGAAGAATTGGAACAAGGAGAAAAGGAGGAAAAGGAAGGTGGGAAGGGAAGAAGAAGCAGAAGAAGTGGAATTTGGAGGAGAAGAGGAAGAAGAAGAAGAAGTGTAAGCATAATATTTTGGGAAAGGAGAAGAAGAGGAAGAGCAACAATGGGAAGCAACAAAAGTGCGGGATGGAGAAAAAGAGGAAGGTGAAGACGGAAAGGAAAGAAGAAGAAGTTGTGGAAGGAGAAAAAATGGAAGAAGAGGAAGAAGAAGTGTAAGCAGAAGAAGCGGAAGAAGGAGACAAAAATGAAGAAGAACAACAAGTAGAAGTAGAAGAAGTGGTAGAAGGAGAGAATAAGAGGAATAGGAGGAAGTAGTGGAATGAAAGGAGATGAAGAAGAAGAAGTGGAAGAAGGAGAACGGGTGGAGGAAGAAGAGGTGGCAGAAGGAGAAGAAGAAGAAGAAGAAGAAGAAGCGGAAGAACGAGAAGAAAAGGAAGAGGTGCAAGTGGAAGGAGGAGAACAATAGGAAGAAGAAGAAGAAGTGGAAGAATGAGAAAAAGAGGAGGAAGAAGAAGCAATGGAAGGGAAGGGGATGAAGAAGAAGTGGAACAAGGAGGAGAAGAAGAAGGGGAGGAAGAAGAAGTAGTGTAGGCAGAAGAAGGGCAAGAAGGAGAAGATAGGGAAGAAGAAGAACAAGTGGATGTAGTAGAAGTGGAAGAAGGTGAACAAGAGGAAGAAGAAGAAGTAGTTGAAGGAGTGGGGATGATGGAGAAGAAGTGGAAGAAGGAGAACAAGAGGTAGAAATGCAAGTGGAAGCAGAAGAAGGAGAAAAAGAGGGATACGACGAAGGAAAGGAAGAAGAAGAGGGAGATGAAGAGGAAGAAAATAAAGGAAAGGAGAGGATGAAGAAGAAGTGGAAGAAAGAGAACAAGAGGAGGCAGGAGAAGTGGAAGAAAGATAAGAAGAGGAAGAAGAAGGAGAGTAACTAGAAGAAGTGAAAGAAGGAGGAGAAAAGGAAGAAGAAGAAGATGTGGAAAGTGAAGAAGGTGAACAAGAGGAGGAAGAAGAAGTAGTGGAAGGAGGCGAGAAGAAGAAGAAGAATTGCCCAAGGAGAAAAGGAGGAAAAGGAAGAAGGAGGGGAAGGGAAGGGAAGAAGAAGCAGAAGAAGTGGAGTTTGGAGGAGAAGACGAAGAAGAAGAAGAAGTGTAAGCATAATATTTGGGGAAAGGAGTAGAAGAGGAAGAGCAACAATGGGAAGCAACAAAAGTGGGGGATGGAGAAAAAGAGGAAGGAGAAGACGGAAAGGAAAGAAGAAGAAGTTGTGGAAGGAGAACAGGAGGAGGAAAAAGAGGTGGCAGAAGGAGAAGAAGTGTGAGAACGAGAAGAAAAGAAAGAAGTGCAAGTGGAAGAAGGAGAACAATAGGATGAAGAAGAAGAAGTGGAAGAATGAGAAAAAGAGGAGGAAGAAGAAGCAATGGAAAGAAAGGGAAATGAAGAAGAAGTGGAACAAGGAGGAGAAGAAGAAGGGGAGGAAGAAGAAGTAGTGCAGGCAGAAGAAGGGCAAGAAGGAGAAGAGAAGGAAGAAGAAGAACAAGTGGATATAGTAGAAGTGGAAGAAGGTGAACAAGAGTAAGAAGAAGAAGTAGTTGATGGAGTGGGGATGATGGAGAAGAAGTGGAAGAAGTAGAACAACACATAGAAATGCAAGTGGAAGCAGAAGAAGGAGAAAAAGAGGGATATGACGAAGGAAATGAAGAAGAAGAAGGAGATGAAGAGGAAGAAAAGAAAGGAAAGGAGAGGATGAAGAAGTGGAAGAAAGAGAACAACACGAGGCAGGAGAAGTGGAAGAAAGATAATAAGAGGAAGAGGAAGGAGAGTAACGAGAAGAAGTGGAAGAAGGAGAAGAAAAGGAAGAAGAAGAAGATGTGGAAAGTGAAGAAGTTGAAGAAGGTGAACAAGAGGAGGAAGAAGAAGTAATGGAAGGAGGTGAGATGAAGAAGAAGAATTAGAACAAGGAGAAAAGGAGGAAAAGGAAGAAGGAGGGGAAGAAGAAGCAGAAGAAGTGGAAGAAACATAAGAAGAGGAAGAAGAAGGAGAGTAACTAGAAATAGTGGAAGATTGAGAAGAAAAGGAAGAAGAAGAAGATGTTGAAAGTGAACAAGTTGAAGAAGGTGAACAAGAGGAGGAAGAAAAAGTAGTCGAAGGAGGTGAGATGAAGAAGAAGAATTGGAACAAGGAGAAAAGGAGGAAAAGGAAGAAGGAGGGGAAGGGAAGGGAAGAAGAAGCAGAAGAAGTGGAATTTGGAGGAGAAGAGGAAGAAGTAGAAAAAGTGTAAGCATAAGATTTGGGGGAAGGAGAAGAAGAGGAAGAGTAACAATGGGAAGCAACAGAAGTGGGGGATGGAGAAAAAGAGGAAGGAGAAGACGAAAAGGAAAGAAGAAGAAGTTGTGGAAGGAGAAGAAAGGGAAGAAGAGGAAGAAGAAGAAGAAGTGTAAGCAGAAGAAGCGGAAGAAGGAGATGAAAATGAAGAAGAAACACAAGTAGAAGTAGAAGAAGTGGTAGCAGGAGAGATTAAGAGAAATAGGAGGGAGTAGTGGAATGAAAGGAGATGAAGAAGAAGAAGTGGAAGAAGGAGAACGTGAGGAGTGAGAAGAGGTGGAAGAAAGAGAAGAAGAGGAAGAAGAAGAAGTGGAAGAACGAGAAGAAAAGGAAGAAGTGCAAGTGGAAGAAGGAGAACAATAGGAAGAAGAAGAAGAAGTGGAGGAATGAGAAAAAGAGGAGGAAGAAGAAGCAATGGAAGGAAATGGGATGAAGAAGAAGTGGAACAAGGAGGAGAAGAAGAAGGGGAAGAAGAAGAAGTAGTGTAGGCAGAAGAAGGGCAAGAAGGAGAAGAGAGGGAAGAAGAAGAACAAGTGGATGTAGTAGAGGTGGAATAAGGTGAATAAGAGGAGCAAGAAGAAGTAGATGAAGGAGTGGGTATGATGGAGAAGAAGTGGATGAAGGAGAACAAGAGGTAGAAATGCAAGTGGAAGCAGAAAAAGGAGAAAAAGAGGGATATGACGAAGGAAAGGAAGAAGAAGAAGGAGATGAAGAGGAAGAAAAGAAAGGAAAGGAGAGGATGAAGAAGAACTGCAAGAAAGAGAACAAGAGGAGGCAGGAGAAGTGGAAGAAAGGAAAGAAGAGGAAGAAGAAGGAGAGTAACTAGAAGAAGTGGAAGAAGGAGAAGAAAAGGAAGAAGAAGAAGATGTGGAAAGTGAAGAAGTTGAAGAAGGTGAACAAGAGGAGGAAGAAGAAGTAGTGGAAGGAGGTGAGATGAAGAAGAAGAATTGGAACAAGGAGAAAAGGAGGAAAACGAAGAAGGAGCGGAAGGCAAGGCAAGAAGAAGCAGAAGAAGTGGAGTCTGGAGGAGAAGAGGAAGATGAAGAAGAAGTGTGAGCATAAGATTTGGGAGAAGGAGAAGAAGAGGAAGAGCAACAATGGGAAGTAATAGAAGTGGGGGATGGAGAAAAAGAGGAAGGAGAAGACGGAAAGGAAAGAAGAAGAAGTTGTGGAAGGAGTAGAAATGGAAGAAGAGGAAGAAGAAGAAGTGTAAGTAGAAGAAGCGGAAGAAGGAGACGAAAGTGAAGAAGAACAACAAGTAGAAGTAGAAAAAATGGTAAAACGAGAGAATAAGAGGAATAGGAGGAAGTAATGGAATGAAAGGAGGTGAAGAAGAAGAAGTGGAAGAAGGAGAACGGGAGGAGGAAGAAGAGGTGGCAGAAGGAGAAGAAGAGGAAGAAGAAGAAGTGGAAGAACGAGAAAAAGAAGAGGAAGAAGAAGAAGCAATGGAAGGAAAGGGGAATGAAGAAGAAGTGGAACAAGGAGGAGAAGAAGAAGGGGAGGAAGAAGAAGTAGTGTAGGCAGAAGAGGGGCAAGAAGGAGAAGAGAGGGAAAAAGAAGAACAACTGGATGTAGTAGAGGTGGAAGAAGGTGAATAAGAGGAAGAAGACGAAGTAGTTGAAGGAGAGGGAATGATGGAGAAGTAGTGGAAGAAGGAGAACAAGAGGTAGAAATGCAAGTGGAAGCAGAAGAAGGGGAAAGAGAGGGATATGACAAAGGAAAGGAAGAAGAAGAAGGAGATGAAGAGGAAGAAAAGAAAGGAAAGGAGAGGATGAAGAAGAACTGAAAGAAAGAGAACAAGAGGAGGCAGCAGAAGTGGAAGAAAGATAAGAAGAGGAAGAAGAAGGAGAGTAACTAGAAGAAGTGCAAGAAGGAGAAGAAAAGGAAGAAGAAAAAGATGTGGAAAGTGAAGAAGTTGAAGAAGGTGAACAAGAGGAGGAAGAAGAAGTAGTGGAAGGAGGTGATATGAAGAAGAAGAATTGGAATAAGGAGAAAAGGAGGAAAAGGAAGAAGGAGGGGAAGGGAAGGGAAGAAGAAGCAGAAGAAGTGGAATTTGGAGGAGAAGAGGAAGAAGTAGAAAAAGTGTAAGCATAAGATTTGGGGGAAGGAGAAGAAGAGGAAGAGCAACAATGGGAAGCAACAGAAGTGGGGCATGGAGAAAAAAGAAGAAGGAGAAGACGGAAAGGAAAGAAGAAGAAGTTGTGGGAGGAGAAGAAATGGAAAAAGAGGAAGAAGAAGAAGTGTAAGCAAAAGAAGCAGAAGAAGGAGATGAAAATGAAGAAGAACAACAAGTACAAGTAGAAGAAGTGGTAGAAGGAGAGAATAAGAGGAATAGGAGGAAGTAATGGAATGAAAGGAGATGAAGAAGAAGAAGTGGAAGAAGGAGAACGGGAGGAGGAAGAAGAGGTGGCAGAAGGAGAAGAAGAGGACGAAGAAGAAGTGGAAGAACGAGAAGAAAAGGAAGAAGTGCAAGTGGAAGAAGGAGAACAATAGGAACAAGAAGAAGAAGTGGAAGAATGAGAAAAAGAGGAGGAAGAAGAAGCAATGGAAGGAAATGGGATGAAGAAGAAGTGGAACAAGGAGGAGAAGAAGAAGGGGAGGAAGAAGAAGTAGTGTAGGCAGAAGAAGGGCAAGAAGGAGAAGAGAGGGAAGAAGAAGAACAAGTGGATGTAGTAGAGGTGGAATAAGGTGAATAAGAGGAGGAAGAAGAAGTAGATGAAGGAGTGGGTATGATGGAGAAGAAGTGGATGAAGGAGAACAAGAGGTAGAAATGCAAGTGGAAGCAGAAAAAGGAGAAAAAGAGGGATATGACAAAGGAAAGGAAGAAGAAGAAGGAGATGAGGAGGAAGAAAAGAAAGGAAAGGAGAGGATGAAGAAGAATTGGAAGAAAGAGAACAAGAGGAGGCAGGAGAAGTGGAAGAAGGATAAGAAGAGGAAGAAGAAGGAGAGTAACTAGAAGAAGTGGAAGAAGGAGAAGAAAAAGAAGAAGAAGATGTGGAAAGTGAAGAAGTTGAAGAAGGTGAAAAAGAGGAGGAAGAAGAGGTAGTGGAAGGAGGTGAGATGAAGAAGAAGAATTGGAACAAGGAGAAAAGGAGGAAAAGGAAGAAGGAGGGGAAGGGAAGGGACGAAGAAGCAGAAGAAGTGCAATCTGGAGGAGAAGAGGAAGAAGAAGAAGAAGTGTAAGCATAAGATTTGGGGGAAGGGGAAGAAGAGGAAGAGCAACAATGGGAAGCAACAGAAGTGGGGGATGGAGAAAAAGAGGAAGGAGAAGACGGAAAGGAAAGAAGAAGAAGTTGTGGAAGGAGAAGAAATGGAAGAAGAGGAAGAAGAAGAAGTGTAAGCAGAAGAAGAAGCAGAAGAAGGAGACGAAAATGAAGAAGAACAACAAGTGGAAGTAGAAGAAGTGGTAGAAGGAGAGAATAAGAGGAATAGGAGGAGGTAATGGAATGAAAGGAGATGAAGAAGAAGAAGTGGAAGAAGGAGAACGGGAGGAGGCAGAAGAGGTGGCAGAAGGAGAAGAACAGGACAAAAAAGAATTGGAAGAACGAGAAGAAAAGGAAGAAGTGCAAGTGGAAGAAGGATAACAATAGGAAGGAAAGGGGATGAAGAAGAAGAAGAAGAAGTGGAAGAATGAGAAAAAGAGGAGGAAGAAGAAGCAATGGAAGGAAAAGGGATGAAGAAGAAGTGGAACATGGAGGAGAAGAAGAAGGGGAGGAAGAAGAAGTAGTGTAGGCAGAAGAAGGGCAAGAAGGAAAAGAGAGGGAAGCAGAAGAAGAAGTGATGTAGTAAAAGTGGAAGAAGGTGAACAAGAGGAAGAAGAAGTAGTTGATGGAGTGGGGATGATGGAAAAGAAGTGGAAGAAGGAGAACGAGAGGTAGAAATGCAAGTGGAAGCAGAAGAAGGAGACAAAGAGGGATATGACGAAGGAAAGGAAGAAGAAGAAGGAGATGAAGAGGAAGAAAAGAAAGGAAAAGAGAGGATGAAGAAGTGGAAGAAAGAGAACAAGAGGAGGCAGGAGAAGTGGAAGAAAAATAAGAAGAGGAAGAAGAAGGAGAGTAACTAGAAGAAGTGGAAGAAGGAGAAGATGTGGAAAGTGAAGAAGTTGAAGAAGGTGAACAAGAGGAGGAAGAAGATGTAATGGAAAGAGGTGAGATGAAGAAAAAGAATTGGAACAAGGAGAAAAGGAGGAAAAGGAAGAAGGAGGGGAAGGGAAGGGAAGAATAAGCAGAAGAAGTTGAATCTGGAGGAGAATAGGAAGAAGAAGAAGAAGTGTAACCATAAGATTTGGGGGAAGGAGAACAAGAGGAAGAGCAACAATGGGAAGCAATAGAAGTGGGGGATGGAGAAAAAGAGGAAGGAGAAGACGAACAGGAAAGAAGAAGAAGTTGTGGAAGCAGAAGAAATGGAAGAAGAAGAAGTACTTGAAGGAGTGGGGATGACGGAGAAGAAGTGGAAGAAGGAGAACAACAGGTAGAAATGCAAGTGGAAGCAAAAGAAGGAGAAAAAGAGGGATATGACAAAGGAAAGCAAGCGGAAGGAACAGAAGTGGGGGATGGAGAAAAAGAAGAAGAAAAAGACAGAAAGGAAAGAAGAAGAAGTTGTGGAAGGAGAAGAAATGGAAGAAGAGGAGGAAGAAGAAGTGTAAGCAGAAGAAGTGGAAGAAGGAGACGAAAATGAAGAAGAACAACATGTAGAAGTAGAAGAAGTGGTAGAAGGAGAGAATAAGAGGAATAAGAGGAAGTAGTGGAATGAAAGGAGATGAAGAAGAAGAAGTGGAAGAAGGAGAAAGGGAGGAGGAAGAAGAGGTGGCAGAAGGAGAAGAAGTGGAAGAAGAAGAAGTGGAAGAACGAGAAGAAAAGGAAGAAGTGCAAGTGGAAGAAGGAGAACAATAGGAAGAAGAAGAAGAAGTGGAAGAATGAGAGGCAAAGGAAGAAGAAGAAGATGTGGAAAGTGAAGAAGGTGAACAAGAGGAGGAAGAAGAAGTAGTGGAAGTAGGTGAGATGTAGAAGAAGAATTGGAACAAAGAGAACAAGAGGGATATAACGAAGAAAAGGAAGAAGAAGAAGGAGATGAAGAGGAAGAAAAGAAAGGAAAGGAGAGGATGAAGAAGAGAGATAAGAAGAGGAAGAAGAAGGAGAGTAACTAGAAGTGGAAGAAGGAGAAGACAAGGAAGAAGAAGAAGATGTGGAAAGTGAAGAAGTTGAAGAAGGTGAACAAGAGAAGGAAGAAAAGGTAGTGGAAGGAGGTGAGATGAAGAAGAAGAATTGGAACAAGGAGAAAAGGAGGAAAAGGAAGAAGGAGGGTGATGCAATCTCACCTAGCATGCATCATGGCTAGGAGGACTCAAGGAAGGCATGGCATGGACAAAAGCTCATTGAAGCCATAGTCTTCATTATTTTTAGCTTGTAAATATTTTATTTTAATTAGATAAATAGGAAAGTATTTTTAATTCCCTTAAGGCCATGTATTTCCGGCCATCTTCTTAGTTTATAAGGTATAGGTGTCTTTAGTTAAAAAGGAGGAGTAAGCTTATAATGGGTGCATAAGTTAAGACATGATTTTGGGCTAGCCCATTCACATTAAGATATGCTAATTGCACCCATAGGGGGTGAACTTAGGTGCCTCACTTAAGGCCTAAGACTTGGGTTAATTAGTTTTAATCCTAATTAAGCCCAAGTCCCACATTGCCTAGAAAAGTGTGCCCAAGCTCTCCCATTGGGCTATATATACTCATTCCCCCTCATTGTAAAATTTCACCTTTGAAGTTGAATGAAAATAGTCTCTTTGTGAGCACATTCTTAGTAAAAGGTCTTGAGGATCCTCTCTCTTGAGGAACCTCTTCCTAGTTGGTTTTTATCAAGGGTTCCTTCCCTTGTGGCAAACCTAAACACTTTGGCTTATCTCTCTTTGAGAGTGGCGCCCCACCTCCACTTTCTTTCCCCTCCATCATCCATTTCATGGTGCTTGGAACCTCAAGGAAAAAGATCAAGGGAGGCATGCATCATTCATGTTATTAGAAAAATTTTAAGCTCATTCTTAAGGTAATATTGTGTTTGAATTGAGGAAGAAAATACTGCACCTTGTTAGTATACAATTCTGAATTTTGCTGCACCTGTTAAAATTGTGTCTTTACCTGTTAAAATTGGCTGCACAATTTTCTACTCAAAATTCTGGTTGTGGCTGTTTATACCTTTGTTTTTGTGTGCCCAGTTTTTGTCCATTTCTTTTCGTATTTCCTTTGTTTTCATTTTGAGACAAATTTCTTCTGTCTTGTTGGTGTTAAAAAAAAATTTCAGTTGTTGTCCTAGTATTTGTTGTTTTCGTTGGGTTTCATTTTAGTCATTTTTGTTAGTTTTCTTGTGTCTTATTTGCCTGCACACAGGTTGGTGTTTGTCTTTGAGTTTTTCTCTTTTGGTTTGTTAAGAACTTTAGGAGGAATAAAGAGGAAAAAGGCAAGAGTGTTTCATTATAGTAAAAGCCAATTTTTTTTAGCGCAAACACTTGAGTGGGTGAGAACATTTTCAAACACCACATACATACTTTTTCTTGTGACATTTGACCTGTTTGTTTATCATGGCAGAAAGAAATAATAACAATGATCTTCAGCTTCAAATTGTTGCATTATCTCAGCATTTAGAGAGATTGATGAAGCAACAACAAGATGAATTCCATGAGAGGTTGGACCAATTGGAGAATAGAACCCCACCAGCAGGAGGAGGAGGAAGGCCAAATACAAATGAAGGAAGAATAGAAGGAGTGAAGTTGATTGTGCCTCCTTTCAAGGGTAGGAGTGATCTTGATGCATACTTGGAGTGGGAGTTAAAAATTGAGCATGTGTTCTCTTGCAACAATTATAGTGAGGAGCAAAAGGTGAGACTTGCAGCTGCTGAATTTTCTGATTATGCACTCATTTGGTGGAATAAGTTGCAAAGGGAGAGGATTAGATATGAAGAGCCTATGGTGGACACTTGGACTAAAATGAAGAGGCTCATGAGGAAGCCGTATATACCTTCTAGCTTCCATAGGGATATAAAATTAAAACTTCAGAAATTGTCTCAAGGAAGCAAGGGAGTGGAGGAGTACTATAAGGAGATGGAGGTGCTTATCATCCAAGCAAAAATTGAAGAAGATCCTGAGGTAACTATGGCTGCTTCCTTAGTGGCTTAAATCATGATATTAGAGATGTTGTTGAGTTGCAGGAATTTGTAGAAATGGAGGATCTGTTGCATAAGGCCATTCAGGTAGAACAACAGTTAAAAAGAAAAAGTGCAACAAGAAGGAGTTCTACCAATTTTAATAATTCCAATTGGAAGGATAGGAGGAAAGAAGGAGCTGCCTCATCTAGTAATACAACACCTTCTAGCCATGGAAAAGCCCCTCAAAAGAAAGATGATAATCCACCTAAAAAGACTAGAGAAGTGAAGTGTTTCAAGTGCTTGGGCATGGGTCATTATGCCTATGAGTGTCCCACAAAGAAGATTGTTCTTCTCAAAGATAATGGGGAATACACAAGCCAATCAGAAGCTAGTGGTGGAGAAGAAGAGGAGAGTGATGGAGAATTGGCGGCTAATGAAGGAGAGTTGTACATGATTAGGAGACTGTTGGGAAGTCAAGTCAAGGCCGAAGATGCATCTCAAAGGGAGAACATCTTTCACACAAGATGTTCAGTCAATGGTAATGTTTGTTTGGTAATTATTGATGGAGGGAGTTGTACCAATGTGGTGAGTTCAAGATTAGTGTCAAAGATGAACATGGACACTACACCGCATCCTAGACCATATAAACTTCAATGGCTTAGTGAAGGAGAAGAAGTTCAAGTGAAACAACAAGCAATCGTTTCGTTCTCCATTGGAAAATATCAAGATAAAGTCATATGTGATGTGGTTCCCATGGAGGCCAGCCATATCCTTTTGGGAAGGCCGTGGCAGTATGATACCAAAGCCATTCATGACGGCTTCACTAACAAATTTTCTTTCATGTATCAGAATAAAAAGTTGGTTCTCAAGCCTTTGTCTCCTAAAGAGGTGTGTGAGGATCAAATCAAAATGAGAGAAAAGTTAGCAAATGAAAGAAAGAGTGAAACACTTGAGAGGAAGAGCGAAACACTTGAGAGGAAAAATAGAGAAAAGAAAGATATTGAAACACTTGAGGAAAAACACACTTGTTTAGCAAAAAAAGAGGAAGTTAAGAGGCTGCTTTGTGCAAGACAACCCTTATATTTGTTGTATTGTACAAGTCAGTTTTTGCATGCTAACCAATTTGAAAATTTTGAATTTCCTTCTTGTGTTAAACCTCTTTTGCAGAATTTCCAAGATGTTTTTCCAGAGAGTGTACCTAGTGGATTGCCACCTTTGAGGGGAATTGAGCATCACATTCATCTCATTCCAGGAGCATCATTACCCAATCGGCCAGCATATAGGAGCAACCCACAAGAAACTAAGGAGATTGAAAGGCAAGTGGCTGAACTCATGAGCAAAGGTTGGGTGAGAGATAGCATGAGCCCGTGTGCTGTACCTGTGATTCTGGTGCCAAAGAAAGATGGCTCATGGAGGATGTGTTCTGATTGTAGAGCCATAAACAACATCACCATCAAGTATAGGCATCCAATTCCCAGATGAAGATGCTATTGATTTGGGGACAAATCCTCTTGAAGAGGGGTGAGTGATGAGGACATGAAGCTTGAAGGACTTGGAGGACCTATGACAAGGGCAAGGACAAGAAGAGCTAAGGAAGCTATTCAACAAGTATTGGCAGCCCTTTTGCAAAAAGAGCCAAACATTGAAGAAATAAAGTTTAAAATTGTTAATTGTCTCATGACTGAAGAGAGCAATACTTGACCTTAATGGAAGAGAAGTTTGAAATAAATTAAACTCATTTTCTTGGAGTTTACTTAGTTAATGGTGGGCAACCAGAATTGTCTAATTAAAGTTGCAGCCACCTAGGTTATCAATAATAATTAGTATACGTGTTTAATTTAATTTGGCAGTTACACTTTGTTATTAAGCTGCCCATTATTAGTTTTTATTATTTTGTAACTTCAGCTGAATTTAGAAAGCCACTAAACCTACACAAGCTGAGTTTATTAGGCATATAAATTTGGGCAAGACTGGGATGTAAGGCAGAATATTTTGGAAATAAAAAAACTAGTTGAGTTTTCTCTCCTTTGGGTTCTTGGCAACCCAAAATCTTTTGAGATTTATGAAAGGTAATTCACCCCTTTGTGTGTGCAATCTCGTAGACATATCTTCCATCCTTGGAAGTGTGGAGTCTATCAATTCCAATTCCATTTTCTGTCTTTTCCATTCATACTCAATTCTGCCCATTAAACTCTATGACAGGAAAGTCCTACACTATCGAAAACTCGTTTAATCGTTGAATTTCAATAACTTTTAATTTCCATTCTGTGTCTAAAAGTTGATAGTAATTCTATTTAGTTTATTTTTTTGCAATTGTTTGCATTCCACGTTGATTAATTTTGTTAACACAGCAAGCTAAATTCCTAGGGTCCTTTCAGAATCCTAAACTGACAGTGGATTCATATTAAATGGGAAGCAACAGAAGCGGGGGATGGAGAAAAAGAGGAACGAAAAGACAGAAAGGAAAGAAGCAGAAGTTGTGGAAGGAGAAGAAATGAAAGAAGAGGAAGAAGAAGAAGTGTAAGCAGAAGAAGTGGAAGAAGGAGACAAAAATGAAGAAGAACAACAAGTAGAACAAGTGGTAGAAGGAGAGAATAAGAGGAATAGGAGGAAGTAGTTGAATGAAAGGAGATAAAGAAGAAGAAGTTGAAGAAGGAGAATGGGAGGAGGGAGAAGAGGGGGCAGAAGGAGAAGAAGAGGAAGAAGAAGTGGAAGAACGAGAAGAAAAGGAAGAACTGCCAGTGGAAGAAGGAGAACAATAGGAAGAAGAAGAAGAAGTGGAAGAATGAGAAAAAGAGGAGGAAGAAGAAGCAATGGAAAGAAAGGGGAATGAAAAAGAAGTGGAACAAGGAGGAGAAGAAGAAGGGGAGGAAGAAGAAGTAGTGTAGGCAGACGAAGGGCAAGAAGGAGAAGAGAGGGAAGGAGAATAACAAGTGGATGTAGTAGAGGTGGAAGAAGGTGAACAAGAGGAAGAAGAAGAAGTAGTTGAAGGAGAGGGGATGATGGAGAAGAAGTGGAAGAAGGAGAACAAGAGGTAGAAATGCATGTGGAAGCAGAAGAAGTAGAAAAAGAGGGATATGACGAAGGAAAGCAAGAAGAAGAAGGAGATGAAGAGGAAGAAAAGAAAGGAAAGGAGAGGATGAAGAAGAAGTGGAAGAAAGAGAACACGAGGAGGCAGGAGAAGTGGAAAAAACATAAGAAGAGGAAGAAGAAGGAGAGTAACTAGAAGAAGTGGAAGAAGGAGAAGAAAAGGAAGAAGAAGAAGATGTGGAAAGTGAAGAAGTTGAAGAAGTTGAACAAGAGGAGGAAGAAGAAGTAGTGGAAGGAGGTGAGACCAAGAAGAAGAATTGGAACAAGGAGAAAAGGAGGAAGAAGGGGAAGGGAAGAGAAGAAGAAGCAGCAGAAGTGGAATCTGAAGGAGACTAGGAAGAAGAAGAAGGAGTGTAAGCATAAGATTTGGGGGAAGGAGAAGAAGAGGAAGAGCAACAATGGGAAGCAACAGAAGTGGGGGTTGGAGAAAAAGAGGAAGGAGAAGACGGAAAGGAAAGAAGAAGAAGTAGTGGAAGGAGAAGAAATGGAAGAAGAGGAAGCAGAAGAAGTGTAAGCAGAAGAAGCGGAAGAAGGAGACAAAAATGGAAGAACAACAAGTAGAAGAAGTGGTAGAAGGAGACAATAAGAGAAATAGGAGGAAGTAGTGGAGTGAAAGGAGATGAAGAAGAAGAAGTGGAAGAGGGAGAACGGGAGGAGGGAGAAGAGGAAGAAGAAGAAGTGGAAGAACGAGAAGAAAAGGAAGACGTGCAAGTGGAAGAAGGAGAACAATAGGAAGAAGAAGAAGAAGTGGGGGAATGAGAAAAAAGAGGAGGAAGAAGAAGCAATGGAAGGAAAGGGGATGAAGAAGAAGTAGAACAAGGAGGAGAAGAAGAAGGGGAGGAAGAACAAGTAGCGTAGGCAAAAGAAGGGCAAGAAGGAGAAGAGATGGAAGAAGAAGAACAAATGGATGTAGTAGAGGTGGAATAAGCTGAATAAGAGGAAGAAGAAGAAGTAGTTGAAGGAGTGGGGATGATGGAGAAGAAGTGGATGAAGGAGAACAAGAGGTAGAAATCCAAGTGAAAGCAGAAGAAGGAGAAAAAGAGGGATATGACGAAGGAAAGGAAGAAGAAGAAGGAGATGGAGAGGAAGAAAAGAAACAAAATGAGAGGATGAAGAAGAAGTGGAAGAAAGAGAAGAGGAGGAGGCTGGAGAAGTGGAAGAAAGATAAGAAGAGGAAGAAGAAGGAGAGTAACTAGAAGAAGTGGAAGGAAGAGAGGAAACGGAAGAAGAAGAAGGTGAACAAGAGGAGGAAGAAGAAGTAGTGGAAGGATTTAGGGTTCAGGGTTTAGGGTAGAAGAAGAAGATGTGGAAAGTGAAGAAGTTGAAGAAGGTGAACAAGAAGAGGAAGAAGAAGTAGTGGAAGGAGGTGAGATGAAGAAGAACAATTGGAACAAGGAGAAATAAAGGAAAAGGAAGAAAGAGGGAAGGGAAGGGAAGGCAAGAAGAAGCAGAAGAAATGGAACCTAGAGGAGAAGAGGAAGAAGAAGAAGAAGTGTAAGCATAAGATTTGGGGGAAGGAGAAGAAGAGGAAGAAAAACAATAGGAAGCAACAAAAGTGGGGGATGGAGAAAAAGAGGAAGGAGTAGATGGAAAGGAAAGAAGAAGAAGTTGTGGACAGAGAAGAAATGGAAGAAGAGGAAGACGAAGAAGTGTAAGCAGAAGAAGCAGAAGAAGGAGACAAAAATGAAGAACAACAAGTAGAAGTAGAAGAAGTGGTAGAAGGAGAGAATAAGACGAATACGAGGAAGTAGTGGAATGAAAGGAGATGAAGAAGAAGAAGTGGAAGAAGGAGAACGGGAGGAGGAAGAAGAGGTGGCCGAAGGAGAAGAAGAGGAAGAAGGAGAAGTGGAAGAATGAGAAGAAAAGGAAGAAGTGCAAGTGGAAGAAGGAGAACAATAGGAAGAAGAAGAAGAAGTGGAGGAATGAGAAAAAGAGGAGGAAGAAAAAGCAATGGAAGAAAAGGGGATGAAGAAGAAGTGAACAAGGAGGAGAAGAAGAAGGGGAGGAAGAAGAAGTAGTGTAGGCAGAAGAAGGGCAAGAAGGAGAAGAGAGGGAAGAAGAAGAACAAGTGGATGTAGTGGAGGTGGAAGAAGGTGAACAAGAGGAAGAAGAAGAAGTAGTTGAAGGAGTGGGGATGATGGAGAAGAAGTGGAAGAAGGAGAACAAGAGGTAGAAATGCAAGTGGAAGCAGAAGAAGGAGAAAAAGAGGGATATGACGAAGCAAAGGAAGAAGAAGGAGATGAAGAGGAAGAAAAGAAAGGAAAGGAGAGGATGAAGAAGAAGTGGAAGAAAGAGAACAAGAGGAGACACGAGAAGTGGAAGAAGAAGGAGAGTAACTAGAAGAAGTGGAAGAAGGAGAAGAAAAGGAAGAAGAAGAAGTGAAAGAAGGAGAAGAAAAGGAAGAAGGAGGGGAAGGGAAGGGAAGAAGAAGCAGAAGAAGTGGAATCTGGAGAAAAAGAGGAAGAAGAAGAAGAAGTCTAAGCATAAGATTTGGGGGAAGGAGAAGAAGAGGAAGAGCAACAATGGGAAGCAACAGAAGTGGGGGTTGGAGAAAAAGCGGAAGGAGAAGACGGAAAGGAAAGAAGTAGAAGTTGAAGGAGAGGGGATGATGGAGAAGAAGTGGAAGAAGGAGAACAAGAGGTAGAAATGCATGTGGAAGTAGAAGAAGTAGAAAAAGAGGGATATGACGAAGGAAAGCAAGAAGAAGAAGGAGATGAAGAGGAAGAAAAGAAAGGAAAGGAGAGGATGAAGAAGAATTGGAAGAAAGAGAACCAGAGGAGGCAGGAGAAGTGAAAGAAAGATAAGAAGAGGAAGAAGAAGGAGAGTAACTAGAAGAAGTGGAAGAAGGAGAAGAAAAGGAAGAAGAAGAAAATGTGGAAAGTGAAGAAGTTGAAGAAGGTAAATAAGAGGAGGAAGAAGAAGTAGTGGAAGGAGGTGAGATGAAGAAGAAGAATTGGAACAAGGAGAAAATAAGGAAAAGGAAGAAGGAGGGGAAGGGAAGGGAAGAAGAAGCAGAAGAAGTGGAATCTGAAGGAGAAGAGGAAGAAGAAGTAGAAGTGTCAGCATAAGATTTGGGGGAACAAGAAGAACAGGAAGAGCAACATGGGAAGCAACACAAGTGGGGGATGGAGAAAAAGAGGAAGGAGACGACGGAATGGAAAGAAGAAGAAGTTGTGGAAGGAGAGGAAATGGAAGAAGAGGAAGAAGAAGAAGTGGAAGCAGAAGAAGCGGTAGAAGGACACGAAAATTAAGAACAACAACATGTAGAAGTAGAAGAACTTATAGAAGCAGAGAATAAGAGGAATAGGAGGAAGTAGTGGAATGAAAGGAGATGAAGAAGAAGTAGTGGAAGAAGGAGAACGGGAGGAGGGAGAAGAGGTGGCAGAAGGAGAAGAAGAGGAAGAAGAAGAAGTGGAAGAACGAGAAGAAAAGGAAGAAGTAGTGCAAGTGGAAGAAGGAGAACAATAGGAAGAAGAAGAAGAAGTGGAAGAATGAGAAAAAGAGGAGGAAGAAGAAGCAATGGAAGGAAAGGGGATGAAGATGAAATGGAACAAGGAGGAGAAGAAGAAGGGGAGGAAGAAGAAGTTGTGTAGGCAGAAGAGGGGCAAAAAGGAGAAGAGAGGGAAGAAGAAGAACAAGTGGATGTATTAGAAGTGGAAGAAGGTGAACAAGAGGAAGAAGAAGAAGTAGTTGAAGGAGTGGGGATGATGGAGAAGAAGTGGAAGAAGGAGAACAAGAGGTAGAAATGCAAGTGGAAGCAGAAGAAGGAGAAAAAGACGGATATGACGAAGGAAAGGAAGAAGAAGGAGATGAAGAGGAAGAAAAGAAAGGAAAGGAGAAGATGAAGAAGAAGTGGAAGAAAGAGAACAAGAGGAGGCAGGAGAAGTGGAAGAAAGGTAAGAAGAGGAAGAAGAAGGAGAGTAACTAGAAGAAGTGGAAGAAGGAGAAGAAAAGGAAGAAGAAGAAGATGTGGAAAGTGAAGAAGGTGAACAAGAGCAGGAAGAAGAAGTAGTGGAAGGAAGTGAGATGAAGGAGAAGAATTGGAACAAGGAGAAAAGGAGGAAAAGGAAGAAGGAGGGAAAGGGAAGGGAAGAAGAAGCAGAACAAGTCGAATCTGGAGGAGAAGAGGAAGAAGAAGAAGAAGTGTAAGTGTAAGATTTGGGGGAAGGAGAAGAAGAGGAAGAGCAACAATGGGAAGCAACAGAAGTGGGGGATGGAGAAAAAGAGGAAGGAGTAGACGGAAAGGAAAGAAGAAGAAGTTGTGGACGAAGAGGAAATGGAAGAAGAGGAAGAAGAAGAGGTGTAAGCAGAAGAAGCGGAAGAAGGAGACGAAAATCAAGAACAACAACAAGTAGAATTAGAAGGAGAGAATTAGAGGAATAGGAGGAAGTAGTGGAATGAAAGGAGATGAAGAAGAAGAAGTGGAAGAAGGAGAACCGGAGGAGGGAGAAGAGGTGGCAGAAGAAGAAGAAGAGCTATATGACGAAGGAAAGGAAGAAGAAGAAGAAGATAAAGAGGAAAAAAAGAAAGGAAATGAGAGCTGGCAGAAGGAGATGAAGAAGAAGAAGTGGAAGAAGGAGAACGGCAGAAGGGAGAAGAGGTGGCAGAAGGAGAAGAAGAGGAAGAAGAAGAAGTGGTAGAACGAGAAGAAAAGGAAGAAGTGCAAGTGGAAGAAGGAGAACAATAGGAAGAATAAGAAGAAGTGGAAGAATGAGAAAAAGAGGAGGAAGAAGAAGCAACGGAAGGAAAGGTGAGGAAGAAGAAGTGGAACAAGGAGGAGAAGAAGAAGTGGAACAAGGAGGAGAAGAAGAAGGGGAGGAAGAAGAAGTAGTGTAGGCAGAAGAAGGGCAAGAAGGAGAAGAGAGGGAAGAACAAGAACAAGGGGATGTAGTAGAAGTGGAAGAACGTGAACAAGAGGAAGAAGAAGAAGTAGTTGAAGGAGTGGGGATGATGGAGAAGAAATGGAAGAAGGAGAACAAGAGGTAGAAATGCAAGTGGAAGCAGAAGAAGGAGAAAAAGAGGGATATGACGAACGAAAGGAAGAAGAAGAAGGAGATGAAGAGGAAGAAAAGAAAAGAAGGGAGAGGATGGAGAAGAAGTGGAACAAAGAGAACAAGGTGAGGCCGGAGAAGTGGAAGAAAGATATGAAGAGGAAGAAGAAGGAGAGTAACTAGAAGAAGTGGAAGAAGGAGAAGAAAAGAAAGAAGAAGAAGATGTGAAAAGTTAAGAAGTTGAAGGAGGTGAACAAGAGGAGGAAGAGGAAGTAGTGGAAGGAGGCAAGATGAAGAAGAAGAATTGGAACAAGGAGGAAAGGAGGAAAAGGAAGAAGGAGGGGAAGGGAAGGGAAGAAGAAGTAGAAGAAGTGGAATATGGAGGAGAAGAGGAAGAAGAGGAAGAAGTGTAAGCATAAGATTTGGGGGAAGGAGAAGAAGAGGAAGAGCAACAATGGGAAGCAACAGAAGTGGGGGATGGAGAAAACGAGGAAGGAGAAGACAGAAAGGAAAGAAGAAGAAGTTGTGGAAGGAGAAGAAATGGAAGAAGAGGAAGAAGAAGAAGTGTAAGCAAAAGAAGTAGAAGAAGGAAACGAAAATGAAGAAGAACAACAAGTAGAAGTAGAAGAAGTGGTAGAAGGAGAGAATAAGAGGAGTAGGAGGAAATAGTTGAATGAAAGCAAATGAAGAAGAAGTGGAAGAAGGAGAACGGGAGGAGGGAGAAGAGGTGGCAAAAGGAGAAGAAGAGAAAGAAGAACAGGTGGAAGAAGGAGAAGAAAAGGACGAAGTGGTGCAAGTGGAAGATGGAGAACAATAGGATGAAGAAGAAGAAGTTGAAGAAAGAGAATAAGAGGAGGAAGAGGAAGCAATGGAAGGAAAGGGGATGAAGAAGAAGTGGAACAAGGAGGAGAAGAAGAAGGGGAGGAAGAAGAAGTATTGTAGGCTGAAAAGGGCAAGAAGGAGAAGAGAGGGAAGAAGAAGAACAAGTGGATGTAGTAGAAGTGGAAGAAGGTGAACAAGAGGAAGAGGAAGAAGTAGTTGAAGGACTGGGGATGATGGAGAAGAAGTGGAAGAAGGAGAACAAGAGGTAGAAATGCAAATGGAAGCAGCAGAAGGAGAAAAAGAGGGATATGACGAAGGAAAGGAAGAAGAAGAAGGAGATGGAGAGGAAGAAAAGAAAGGAAAGGAGAGGATGAAGAAGAAGTGGAAGATAGAGAAGTAGAGGACGCAGGAGAAGTGGAAGAAAGATAAGAAGAGGAAGAAGAAGGAGAGTAACTAGAAGAAGTGGAAGAAGGAGAAGAAAAGGAAGAAGAAGAAGATGTGGAAAGTGAAGAAGGTGAACAAGATGAGGAAGAAGAAGTAGTGGAAAAAGGTGAGATGAAGAAGAAGAATTGGAACAAGGAGAAAAGGAGGAAAAGGAAGAAGGAGGGGAAGGGAAGGGACAAAGAAGCAGAAGAAGTGGATCTGGAGGAGAAGAGGAAGAAGAAGAACAAGTGTAAGCATAAGATTTGGGGGATGGAGAAGAAGAGGAAGAGCAACAATGGGAAGCAAAAGAAGTGGGGGATGGAGAAAAAGAGGAAGGAGAAGATGAAAAGGAAAGAACAAGAAGTTGTGCAAGGAGAAGAAATGGAAGAAGAGGAAGAAGAAGAAGTGTAAGCGGAAGAAGAAGACGAAAATGAAGAAGAACAACAAGTAAAAGTAGAAGAAGTGGTAGAAGGAGAGAATAAGAGTAATAGGAGGAAGTAGTGGAATGAAAGGAGATGAAGAAGAAGAAGTGGAAGAAGGAGAAAAAGAGGGATATGACGAAGGAAAGGAAGAAGAAGAAGGAGATGAAGAGTAAGAAAAGAAAGGAAAGGAGAGGATGAAGAAGAAGTTGAAGAAAGAGAACAAGAGGAGGCAGGAGAAGCGGAAGAAAGATAAGAAGAGGAAGAAGAAGGAGAGTAACTAGAAGAAGTGGAAGAAGGAGAAGAAAAGAAAGAAGAAGAACATGTGGAAAGTGAAGAAGTTGAAGACGGTGAACAAGAGGAGGAAGAAGAAGTAGTGGAAGAAGGTGAGATGAAGAAGAAGAATTGGAACAAGGAGAAAAGGAGGAAAAGGAAGAAGGAGAGGAAAGGAAGGGACAAAGAAGCAGAAGAAGTGGATCTGGAGGAGAAGAGGAAGAAGAAGAACAAGTGTAAGCATAAGATTTGGGGGAAGGAGAAGAAGAGGAATAGCAACAATGGGAAGCAACAGAAGTGGGGGATGGAGAAAAAGAGGAAGGAGAAGACGAAAAGGAAAGAAGAAGAAGTTGTGGAAGGAGAAGAAATGGAAGAAGAGGAAGAAGAAGAAGTGTAAGCGGAAGAAGGAGACGAAAAAGAAGAAGAACAACAAGTAGAAGTAGAAGAAGTGGTAGAAGGAGAGAATAAGAGTAATAGGAGGAAGTAGTGGAATGAAAGGAGATGAAGAAGAAGAAGTGGAAGAAGGAGAACGGGAGGAGGGAGAAGAGGTGGCAGAAGGAGAAGAACAGGAAGAAGAAGAAGTGGAAGAACGAGAAAAAAAGGAAGAAGTAGTGCAGGTGGAAGATGGAGAACAATAGGAAGAAGAAGAAGAAGTGGAAGAATGAGAAAAAGAGCAGGAAGAAGAAGCAATGGAAGGAAAAGGGATGAAGAAGCAGTGGAACAAGGAGGAGAAGAAGAAAGGGATGAAGAAGAAGTAGTGTAGGCAGAAGAAGGGCAAGAAGGAGAAGAGAGGGAAGAAGAAGAACAAGTGGATGTAGTAGAAGTGGAAAAAGGTCAACAAGAGGAAGAAGAAGAAGAGTAACTAGAAGAAGTGGAAGAAGGAGAAGAAAAGGAAGAAGAAGAAGACGTGGAAAGTGATATGAATCCGCTGTCAGTTTAGGATTCTGAAAGGACCCTAGGAATTTAGGTTGCCCGCGTTAACAAAATTAATCAACGTGGAATGCAAACAATTGCAAAAAAATAAACTAAATAGAATTACTATCAAACTTTTAGACACAGAATGGAAATTAAAAGTTATTAAAATTCAACGATTAAACGAGTTTTCGATAGTGTAGGACTTTCCTGTCATAGAGTTTAATGGGTAGAATTGAGTATGAATGGAAAAGACAGAAAATGGAATTGGAATTGATAGACTCCACACTTCCAAGGATGGAAGATATGTCTACAAGATTGCACACACAAAGGGGTGAATTACCTTTGATAAATCTCAAAAAGATTTTGGATTGCCAAGAACCCAGAGGAGAGAAAACTCAACTAGTTTTTTATTTCCAAAATATTCTGCCTTACATCTCAGTCTTGCCCAAATTTATATGCCTAATAAACTCAGCATGTGTAGGTTTAGTGGCTTTCTAAATTCAGCTGAAGTTACAAAATAATAAAAACTAATAATGGGCAGCTTAATAACAAAGTGTAACTGCCAAAGTAAATTAAACAATAATTATAATTGATAACCTAGGTGGCTGCAACTTTAATTAGACAATTCTGGTTGCCCTCCATTAACTAAGTAAACTCCGAGAAAAGGAGTTTAATTTATTTCAAACTTCTCTTCCATTAAGGTCAAGTATTGCTCTCTTCAGTCCTGAGAAAATTAACAATGTTTGGCTCTTTTTGCAAAAGGGCTGCCAATACTTGTTGAATAGCTTCCTCAGCTCTTCTTGTCCTTGCCCTTGTCATAGGTCCTCCAAGTCCTTCAAGCTTGATGTCCTCATCAGAAAGTGAAGAAGGTGAACAAGAGGAGGAAGAAGAAGTAGTGGAAGGAGGTGAGATGAAGAAGAAGAATTGGAACAAGGAGAAAAGGAGGAAAAGGAAGAAGGACCGGAAGGGAAGGGAAGGGAAGAAGAAGCAGAAGAAGTGGAATCTGGAGGAGAAGAGGAAGAAGAAGAAGAAGTGTAAGCATAAGATTTGGGGGAGAAGGTGATGTGAATGCCGAAGACAATGATTTTTCATTTTTTGTAACGTTTCATTAATTTAGGAATTAATGTAACATGCAATTAATCATATGTGATAATTGCGTGATAATGAAGTATTTAATTTTTCTTTTGGGAATTATGATTTTGAACAGCCACCTAATTCTATAAATAGGGGTTGAATTGTACTCAAGGACAACCATTGAATTAGTGAAATTATATTTGGGTTTTACCCTTTTGTGAGAGATGAATTTCTCTTTAGAACTTATCAAGGAATTTTTTTCTTGTGGCGTTCTGCTAGACTTATGAAGGGTAAATCACTACCCTTGTGGTGTCATATGACTTATCTTCCATTCTTGGAAGTGGCGTTACTTATCCCTTCGTTAAACCATTTTCATCCTTTCCATTTTCTTGTTTACCGAATTCTCATTGTTTTGTTAACTTATTATCTTCCAACCTAGATAGATCCGCAAAACGAATCCAACCCCTTTGGATTTATATCAGTTGGTATCAGAGCTTCGGCTGTAGGTTTGGAACTATGGTGGATATTTTTTATACAAGGTGTTTAATCGAAGGTCATTTGTGTTTATTTGCAGTTGATGAAGAAAGTTATAGCAACGTTGTGAGCGAAAGATTGGTGAATAAACTTAACTTACCAACGAGTCTTCCTCCTAGGCAAACTAAGTTTAGATTCACTATTGGAAAATATGTGGAGGAAGTGACATGCGATATTGCTCCCATGGACTCATGTCATTTTCTTTTAGGGAGACCTTGGTTGCAGGGTAAAAGGATAAATTCTGAAAGACTTTCAGTTTCTTTGGTGCATGAAGGACGCAAACTTAATTTGAAATTTTTGACACCAAGTGAAGTTTGTGATAATCAACATAAGTTGAAGGAGAAAATAGGAAAAGAAAGAGAAGAAAAGAGAAAAATAGAAAAAGAAAAGAGTGAAGAGGAAGAGAGAGAAAAGGAAAGAGAAAGAGAGAAAAAGAACGTTAAAATAAAAACTGCTAATGATTTTTCTTCTTTTATTGGTATTTTGAATGCACAGGACCATGAGAATACAACCCACAAATTGCCATATTTGAGGAAAAAAAATGTGGATATCCCTTTTCCAAAGTCATTGTACATTCAGTACATTGTTGAGGTTAAAACTCCTGAAGAAAATGCACAAGTCTATTTTAAAAGAAAAATTCCTCTTGATTCTAATGTTTGGGTTTGGAAACCAAAAAGGAAAACTTCTTTGATGCATGAATTTTTACAAGTTACATTTGATCCTGGAGGTTGATTTTGTTTATTTTAAATTATAAGTGAATAAAATTGATAGGAAAATAAAGTCATAGATTCGAGGACAAATCTTTTCGAAGAAGGAGGGAATGATGTGAATGCTGAAGACAACGATTTTTCATTTTTTGTAACGTTTCATTAATTTAGGAATTAATGTAACATGCAATTAATCATATGTGATAATTGCGTGATAATGGAGTATTTAATTTTTCTTTTGGGAATTATGATTTTGAATAGCCACCTAATTCTATAAATAGGGGTTGAATTGTACTCAAAGGACAACCATTGAATTAGTGAAATTATATTTGGGTTTTACCCTTTTGTGAGAGATGAATTTCTCTTTAGAACTTATCAAGGAATTTTTTTCTTGTGCCGTTCTGCTAGACTTATGAAGGGTAAATCACTACCCTTGTGGTGTCATATGACTTATCTTCCATTCTTGGAAGTGGTGTGACTTATCCCTTCGTTAAACCATTTTCATCCTTTCCATTTTCTTGTTTACCCAATTCTCATTGTTTTGTTAACTTATTATCTTCCAACCTAGATAGATCCGCAAAACGAATCCAACACCTTTGGATTTATATCAGAAGGAGAAGAAGAGGAAGAGCAGCAATGGGAAGCAATAGAAGTGGGGGATGGAGAAAAAGAGGAACGAGAAGATGGAAAGGAAAGAAGAAGAAGTTGTGGAAGGAGAAGAAATGGAAGAAGAGGAAGAAGAAGAAGTGTAGCAGAACAAGCGGAAGAAGGAGACGAAAATGAAGAAGAACAACAAGTAGAAGTAGAAGAAGTGGTAGAAGGAGAGAATAAGAGGAATAGGAGGAAGTAGTGGAATGAAAGGAGATGAAGAAGAAGAAGTGGAAGAAGGAGAATGGGAGGAGGGAGAAAAGGTGGCAGAAGGAGAAGAAGAGGAAGAAGAAGAAGTGGAAGAACGAGAAGAAAAAGAAGAAGTGCAAGTGGAAGAAGAAGAAGGGGAGGAAGAAGAAGTAGTGTAGGCAGAAGAAGCGCAAGAAGGAGAAGAGAGGGAAGAAGAAGAACAGGTGGATGTAGTAGAAGTGGAACAAGGTGAACAAAGGAAGAAGAAGAAGTAGTTGAAGGAGTGGGGATGGTGGAGAAGAAGTGGAAGAAGGAGAACAAGAGGTAGAAATGCAAGTGGAAGCAGAAGAAGGAGAGAAAGAGGGATATGATGAAGGAAAGGAAGAAGAAGAAGGAGATGAAAATGAAGAAAAGAAACGAAAGGAGAGGATGAAGAGGAAGTGGAAGATAGAGAAGAAGAGGAGGCAGGAGAAGTGGAAGAAAGATAAGAAGAGGAAGAAGAAGGAGAGTAACTAGAAGAAGTGGAAGAAGGAGAAGAAAAGGAAGAAGAAGAAGATGTGGAAAGTGAAGAAGTTGAAGAAGGTGAAATAGAGGAGGAAGAAGAAGTAGTGGAAGGAGGTTAGATGAAGAAGAAGAATTGGAACAAGGAGAAAAGGAGGAAAAGGAAGAAGGAGGGGAAGGGAAGGGAAGAAGAAGTAGAAGAAGTGGAATCTAGAGGAGAAGAGGAAGAAGAAGAAGAAGTGTAAGCATAAGATATGGGGGAAGGAGAAGACGGAAAGGAAAGAAAAGAAGTTGTGGAAGGAGAAGAAATGGAAGAAGAGGAAGAATAAGAAGAAGTGTAAGCAGAAGAAGCGGAAGAAGGAGACAAAAATGGAGAAGAACAACAAGTAGAAGTAGAAGAAGTGGTAGAAGGAGAGAATAAGAGGAATAGGAGAAAGTAGTCGAATGAAAGGAGATGAAGAAGAAGTGGAATAAGTATAACGGGAGGAGGAAGAAGAGGTGGCAAAAGGAGAAGAAGAGGAAGAAGAAGAAGTGAAAGAACGAGAAGAGAAGGAAGAAATGCAAGTGGAATAAGGAGAACAATAGGAAGAAGAAGTGGAAGAATGAGAAAAAGAGGAGGAAGAAGAAGCAATGGAAGGAAAGGGGAAAGAAGAAGAAGTAGAACAAGGAGGAGAAGAACAAAGGGACGAAGAAGAAGTAGTGTAGGCAGAAGAAGTGTAAGCAGAAGAAGCAAAAGAAGGAGACTAAAATGAAGAAGAACAACAAGTAGAAGTAGAAGAAGTGGTAGAAGGAGAGAATAAGAGGAATAGGAGGAAGTAGTGGAACGAAAGGAAATGAAGAAGAAGTAGTGGAAGAAGGAGAACGAGAGGAGCGAGAATAGGTGGCAGAAGGAGAAGAAGAGGAAGAAGAAGAAGTGGAAGAACGAGAAGAAAAGGAAGAAGTGCAAGTGGAAGAAGGAGAACAATAGGAAGAACAAGAAGAAGTGGAAGAATGAGAAAAAGAGGAGGAAGGAGAAGCAATGGAAGGAAAGGGGATGAAGAAGACGTGGAACAAGGAGGAGAAGAAGAAGGGGAGGAAGAAGAAGTAGTGTACGCAGCAGAAGGGCAAGAAGGAGAAGAGAGGGAAGAAGAAGCAGAAGAAGTGGAATCTGGCGGAGAAGAGGAAGAACAAGAAGAAGTGTAAGCATAAGATTTGGGGGAAGGAAAGAAGAGGAAGAGCAACAATGGGAAGCAACAGAAGTAGGGGATGGAGAAAAAGAGGAAGGAGAAGACGGAGAGGAAAGAAGAAGAAGTTGTGGAAGGAGAAGAAATGGAAGAAGAGGAAGAAGAAGAAGTGTAAGCAGAAGAAGCGGAAGAAGGAGACAAAAATGAAGAAGAACAACAAGTAGAACTAGACGAAGTGGTAGAAGGAGAGAATAAGAGGAATAGGAGGAAGTAGTGGAATGAAAGGAGATGAAGAAGAAGAAGTGGAAGAAGGAGAACGGGCGGAGGAAGAAGAGGTGGCAGAAGGAGAAGAAGAGGAAGAGCAACAATGGGAAGCAACAGAAGTGCGGGATGGAGAAAAAGAGGTAGGAGAAGACGGAAACGAAAGAAGAAGAAGTTGTGGAAGGAGAAGAAATGGAAGAAGTGTAAGCAGAGGAATCGGAAGAAGGAGATGAAAATGAAGAAGAACAACAAGTAGAAGTAGAAGAAGTGGTAGAAGTAGAGAATAAGACGCATAGAAGGAAGTAGTGGAATGAAAGGAGATGAAGAAGAATAAGTGGAAGAAGAGATGCAAGTAGAAGAAGAGGTGGCAAAAGGAAAAGAAGAAGAAGAGGAAGAAGAAGAAGTGGAAGAACGAGAAGAAAAGGAAGAAGTGCCAGCGGAAGAAGGAGAACAATAGGAAGAAGAAGAAGTGTAAGCAGAAGAAGCGGAGGAAGGAGACGAAAATGGAGAAGAACAACAAGTAGAAGTAGAAGAAGTGGTAGAACTAGTGGAATGAAAGGAGATGAAGAAGAAGAAGTGGAAGAAGGAGAACGGGAGGAGGGAGAAGAGGTGGCAAAAGGAGAAGAAGAGGAAGAAGAAGAAGTGGAAGAACGAGAAGAAAAGGAAGAAGTGCAAGTGGAAGAAGGAGAACAATAGGAAGGAGAAGAAGAAGTGGAACAATGAGAAAAAGAGGAGGAAGAAGAAGCAATGGAAGGAAAGGGGATGAAGACGAAGTGGAACAAGGAGGAGAAGACGAAGGGGAGGAAGAAGAAGTAGTGTAGGCAAAAGAAGGGCAAGAACGACAAGAGAGGGAAGAAGAAGAACAAGTGGATGTAGTAGAAGTGGAAGAAGGTGAACAAGATGAAGAAGAAGAAGTAGTTGAAGGAGTGGGGATGATGGAGAAGAAGTGGAAGAAGCAGAACAACACGTAGAAATGCAAGTGGAAGCAAAAGAAGGAGAAAAAGAGGGATATGACGAAGGAAAGGATGAAGAAGAAGGAGATGAAGAGGAAGAAAACAAAGGAAAGGAGAGCATGAAGAAGATGTGGAAGAAAGAGAACAAGAGGAGGCAGGAGAAGTGGAAGAAAGATAAGAAGAGGAAGAAGAAGGAGAGTAACTAGAAGAAGTGGAAGAAGGACAACAAAAGGAAGAAGAAGAAGATGTGGAAAGTGAAAAAGTTGAAGAAGGTGAACAAGATGAGGAAGAAGAACTAGTGGAAGGAGGTGAGATGAAGAAGAAGAATTGGAACAAGGAGAAAAGGAGGAAAAGGAAGAAGGAGGGGAAGGGAAGGGAAGGGAAGAAGAAGCAGAAGAAGTGGGATCTGGAGGAGAAGAGGAAGAAGAAGAAGAAGTCTAAGCATAAGATTTGGGGGAAGGAGAAGAAGAGGAAGAGCAACAATGGGAAGCAACAGAAGTGGGGGATAGAGAAAAAGAGGAAGGAGAAGATGGAAAGGAAAGAAGAAGAAGTTATGGAAGGAGAAGAAATGGAAGAAGAAGAAGTGTGAGCAGAAGAAGCAGAAGAAGGAGACGAAAATAAAGAAGAACAACGAGTAGAAGTAGAAGAAGTGGTAGAAGTGGTGGAATGAAAGGAGATGAAGAAGAAGAAGTGGAAGAAGGAGAACCAAAGGAGGGAGAAGATGTGGCAGAAGGAGAAGAAGAGGAAGAAGAAGAAGTGGAAGAACGAGAAGAAAATGAAGAAGTGCAAGTGGAACAAGGAGAAAAATAAGAAGAAGAAGAAGAAGTGGAAGAATGAGAAAAAGAGGAGGCAGAAGAAGCAATGGAAGGAAAGGGGATGAAGAAGAAGTGGAACAAGGAGGAGAAAAAGAAGGGGAGGAAGAAGAAGTAGTGTAGTCCGAAGAAGGGCAAGAAGGAGAAGAGAGGGAAGAAGACGAACAAGTGGATGTAGTAGAAGTGGAAGAATGTGAACAAGAGGAAGAAGTAGAAGATGTGGAAAGTGAAGAAGTTGAAGAAGGTGAACAAGAGGAGGAAGAAGAAGTAGTGGAAGAGGTGAGATGAAGAAGAAGAATTGGAACAAGGAGAAAAGGAGGAAAAGGAAGAAGGAGGGGAAGGGAAGAGAAGAGGAAGCAGAAGAAGTGGAATCTAGAGGAGAAGAGGAAGAAGAACAAGAAGTGTAAGCATAAGATTTGGGGGAAGCAGAAGAAGAGGAAGAGCAACAATGGGAAGCAACAGAAGTGAGGGATGGAGAAAAAGAGGAAGGAGAAGACGGAAAGCAAAGAAGAAGTTGTGGAAGGAGAAGAAATGGAAGAAGAAGAAGTGTAAGCAGAAGTAGCGGAAGAAGGAGACAAAAATGAAGAAGAACAACAAGTAGAAGTAGAAGAAGTGGTAGAAGTAGTGGAATGAAAGGAGATGAAGAAGAAGAAGTGGAAGAAGGAGAATGGGAGGAGGGAGAAGAGGTGGCAGAAGGAGAAGAAGAGGAAGTAGAAGAAGTGGGAGAACGAGAAGAAAAGGAAGAAGTGCAAGTGGAAGATGGAGAACAATAGGAGGAAGAAGAAGAAGTGGAAGAATGAGAAAAAGAGGAGGAAGAAGAAGCAATGGAAGGAAAGGGGATGAAGAAGAAGTGGAACAAGGAGGAGAAGAAGAAGGGGAGGAAGAAGAAGTAGTGTAGGCAGAAGAAGGGCAAAAAGGAGAAGAGAGGGAAGAAGAAGAACAAGTGGATGTAGTAGAAGTGGAAGAAGGTGAACAAGAGGAAGAAGAAGAAGTAGTTGAAGGAGTGGGGATGATGGAGAAAAAGTGGAAGAAGGAGAACAAGAGGTAGAAATGCAAGTGGAAGCAAAAGAAGGAGAAAAAGAGGGATATGACGAAGGAAAGGAAGAAGAACAAGGAGACGAAGAGGAAGAAAAGAAAGGAAAGGAGAGGATGAAGAAGAATTGGAAGAAAGAGAACAAGAGGAGGCAGGAGAAGTGGAAGAAAGATAAGAAGAGGAAGAAGAAGGAGAGTAACTAGAAGAAGTGGAAGAAGTGGAAGAAGGAGAAGAAAAGGAAGAAGAAGAAAATGTGGAAAGTGAAGAAGTTGAAGAAGGTGAAGAAGAGGAGGAAGAAGAAGTGGTTGAAGGAGGTGAGATGAAGAAGAAGAATTGGAACAAGGAGAAAAGGAGGAAAAGGAAGAAGGAGGGGAAGGGAAGAGAAGAAGAAGCAGAAGAAGTGGAATCTAGAGGAGAAGAGGAAGAAGAACAAGAAGTGTAAGCATAAGATTTGGGGGAAGCAGAAGAAGAGGAAGAGCAACAATGGGAAGCAACAGAAGTGAGGGATGGAGAAAAAGAGGAAGGAGAAGACGGAAAGCAAAGAAGAAGTTGTGGAAGGAGAAGAAATGGAAGAAGAAGATGTGTAAGCAGAAGTAGCAGAAGAAGGAGACAAAAATGAAGAAGAACAACAAGTAGAAGTAGAAGAAGTGGTAGAAGTAGTGGAATGAAAGGAGATGAAGAAGAAGAAGTGGAAGAAGGAGAATGGGAGGAGGGAGAAGAGGTGGCAGAAGGAGAAGAAGAGGAAGTAGAAGAAGTGGGAGAACGAGAAGAAAAGGAAGAAGTGCAAGTGGAAGATGGAGAACAATAGGAGGAAGAAGAAGAAGTGGAAGAATGAGAAAAAGAGGAGGAAGAAGAAGCAATGGAAGGAAAGGGGATGAAGAAGAAGTGGAACAAGGAGGAGAAGAAGAAGGGGAGGAAGAAGAAGTAGTGTAGGCAGAAGAAGGGCAAAAAGGAGAAGAGAGGGAAGAAGAAGAACAAGTGGATGTAGTAGAAGTGGAAGAAGGTGAACAAGAGGAAGAAGAAGAAGTAGTTGAAGGAGTGGGGATGATGGAGAAAAAGTGGAAGAAGGAGAACAAGAGGTAGAAATGCAAGTGGAAGCAAAAGAAGGAGAAAAAGAGGGATATGACGAAGGAAAGGAAGAAGAACAAGGAGACGAAGAGGAAGAAAAGAAAGGAAAGGAGAGGATGAAGAAGAATTGGAAGAAAGAGAACAAGAGGAGGCAGGAGAAGTGGAAGAAAGATAAGAAGAGGAAGAAGAAGGAGAGTAACTAGAAGAAGTGGAAGAAGTGGAAGAAGGAGAAGAAAAGGAAGAAGAAGAAGAGGAAGAAGAAGTGGTTGAAGGAGGTGAGATGAAGAAGAAGAATTGGAACAAGGAGAAAAGGAGGAAAAGGAAGAAGGAGGGGAAGGGAAGGGAAGGGAAGGGAAGGAGAAGCAGAAGAGGTGGAATCTGGAGGAGAAGAGTAAGAAGAAGAAGAAGTGTAAGCATAAGATTTGGGAGAAGGAGAAGAAGAGGAAGAGCATCAATGGGAAGCAACAGAAGTAGGGGATGGAGAAAAAGAGGAAGGAGAAGACGGAAAGGAAAGAAGAAGAAGTTGTGGAAGGTGAAGAAGTGTAAGTAGAAGAAGCGGAAGAAGGAGGCGAAAATGATGAAGAACAACAAGTAGAAGTAGAAGAACTGGTAGAAGGAGAGAATAAGAGGAATAGGAGGAAGTAGTGGAATGAAAGGAGATGAAGAAGAAGTGGAACAAGGAGTAGAAGAAGAAGTAGAGTAGGCAGAAGAAGGGCAAGAAGGAGAAGAGAGGGAAGAACAGGGACAAGTGGATGTAGTAGAGGTGGAAGAAGGTGAAGAAGAGGAAGAAGAAGAAGTAGTTGAAGGAGAGGGGATGATGGAAAAGAAGTGGAAGAAGGAGAACAAAAGGTAGAAATGCAAGTGGAAGCAGAAGAAGGAGAAAGAGAGGGATATGATGAAGGAAAGGAAGAAGAAGAAGGAGATGAAGAGGAAGAAAAGAAAGGAAATGAGAAGATGAAGAAGAAGTGGAACAAAGAGAACAAGAGGAGGCAGGAGAAGTGGAAGAAAGATAAGAAGAGGAAGAAGAAGGAGAGTAACTAGAAGAAGTGGAAGAAGGAGAAGAAAAGGAAGAAGAAGAAGATGTGGAAAGTGAAGAAGGTGAAGAAAAGGAGGAAGAAGAAGTAGTGGAAGGAGGTGAGATGAAGAAGAAGAATTCGAACAAGGAGAAACGGAGGAAAAGGAAGAAGGAGGGGAAGGGAAGGGAAGAAGAAGCAGAACAAGTGGAAGGGGATGAAGTGGAAGAAGGAGAGAGGAAGAAGAAAGAGAAGAAAAGGAAGAAGAAAAAGATGTGGAAAGTGAAGAAGTTGAAGAAGGTGAACAAGAGGAGGAAGAAGAAGTAGTGGAAGGAGGTGACATGACGAAGAAGAATTGGAACAAGGAGAAGATGGAAAGGAAAGCAGAAGAAGTTGTGGAAGGAGAAGAAATGGAAGAAGAGGAAGAAGAAGAAGTGTAAGCAGAAGAAGCGAAAGAAGGAGAGAATAAGAGGAATAGGAGGAAGTAACAGAATGAAAGGAGATGAAGAAGCAGAAGTGGAAGAAGGAGAACGGGAGGAGGAAGAAGAGTTGGCAGAAAGAGAAGAAGAGGATGAAAAGGAAGTGGAAGAACGAGAAGAAAAGGAAGAAGTGCAAGTGGAAGAAGCAGAACAATAGGAAGAAGAAGAAGAAGTGAAAGGATGAGAAAAAGAGGAGGAAGAAGAAGCAATGGAAGGAAAGGGGATGACGAAGAAGTGGAACAAGGAGGAGAAGAAGAAGGGGAGGAAGAAGTAGTAGTGTAGACAGAAGAAGGGCAAGAAGGAGAAGAGTGGGAAGAAGAAGAACGAGTGGATGTAGTAGAAGTGGAAGTAGGTGAACAAGAGGAACAAGAAGAAGAAGTGTAAGCATAAGATTTGGGGGAAGGAGAAGAAGAGGAAGAGCAACAATGGGAAGCAACAGAAGTGGGGGATGGAGAAAAAGAGGAAGGAGAAGATGGAATGGAAAGAAGAAGAAGTTGTGGAAGCAGAAGAAATGGAAGAAGAGGAAGAAGGAGAGGAAAATGAAGAAGAACAACAAGTAGAAGTAGAAGAAGTGGTAGAAGGAGAGAATAAGACGAATAGGAGGAAGTAGTGGAATGAAGGAGATGAAGAAGAAGAAGTGGAAAAAGGAGAACGGGAGGAGGGACAAGAGGTGGTAGAAGGAGAAGAAGAGGAAGAAGAAGAAGTGGAAGAACGAGAAGAAAAGGAAGAAGTGCAAGTGGAAAAAGGAGAACAAGAGGAAGAAGAAGAATAAGTGTAAGCGTAAGATTTGGGGGAAGCAGAAGAAGAGGAAGAGCAACAATGGGAAGCAACAGAAGTAGGGGGTGGAGAAAAAGAGGAAGGAGAAGACAGAAAGCAAAGAAGAGGAAGTTGTAGAAGGAGAAGAAATGGAAGAAGAGGAAGAAGAAGAAGTGTAAGCAGAAGAAACGGAAGAAGGAGACGAAAATGAAGAAGAACAACAAGTAGAGTAGAAGAAGTGGTAGAAGGAGAGAATAAGAGGAATAGGAGGAAGTAATGGAATGAAAGGAGAAGAAGAGGAAGAAGAAGAAGTGGAAGAACGAGAAGAAAAGGAAGAAGTGCAAGTGGAAGAAGGAGAACAATAGGAAGAAGAAATGGAAGAATTAGAAAAACAGGAGAAAGAAGAAACAATGGAAGGAGAGGGGAATGAAGAAGAAGTGGAACAAGGAGGAGAAGAAGAAGGGGAGGAAGAAGAAGTAGTGTAGGCAGAAGAAGGGCAAGAAGGAGAAGAGAGGGAAGAAGAGGAAGAAGAAGAAGTTGTGGAAGGAGAAGAAATGGAAGAATAGGAAGAAGAAGAAGTGTAAGCAGAAGAAGCGGAAGAAGGAGACGAAAATGAAGAAGAACAACAAGTAGAAGTAGAAGAAGTGGTAGAAGGAGAGAATGAGACGAATAGGAGGAAGTAGTGGAATGAAAGGAGATGAAGAAGAAGAAGTGGAAGAAGGAGAACGGGAGGAGTGAGAAGAGGTCGCAGAAGGAGAAGAAGAGCAAGAAGAAGAAGAAGTGGAAGAACGAGAAGAAAAGGAAGAAGCGCAAGTGGAAGAGGGAGAACAATAGGAAGAAGAAGAAGAAGTGGAAGAATGAGAAAAAGAGGAGGAAGAAAAAGCAATGGAAGGAAAGGGGAATGAAGAAGAAGTGGAACAAGGAGGAGAAGAAGAAGGGGAGGAAGAAGAAGTAGTGTAGGCAGAAGAATGGCAAGAAGGAGAAGAGAGGGAAGAAGAAGAACAAGTGGATGTAGTAGAAGTGGAAGAAGCTGAACAAGAGGAAGAAGAAGAAGTAGTTGAAGGAGTGGGGATGATGGAGAAAAAGTGGAAGAAGGAGAACAAGAGGTAGAAATGAAAGTGGAAGTAGAAGAAGGAGAAAAAGAGGGATATGAAGAAGGAAAGGAAGAAGAAGAAGGAGATAAAGAGGAAGAAAAGAAAGGAAAGGAAAGGAAGAAGAAGAAGGAGATGAAGAGGAAGAAAAGAAAGGAAAGGAAAGGATGAAGAAGAAGTGGAAGAAAGATAAGAAGAGGAAGAAGAAGGAGAGTAACTAGAAGAAGTGCAAGAAGGAGAAGAAGAGGAAGAAGAAGAAGATGTGGAAAGTGAAGAAGTTCAAGAAGGTGAACAAGAGGAGGAAGAAGAAGTAGTGGAAGGAGGTGAGATGAAGAAGAAGAATTGGAACAAGGAGAAAAGGAGGAAAAGGAAGAAGGAGGGGAAGGGAAGGGAAGAAGAAGCGGGGGAAGTGGAATCTGGAGGAGAAGAGGAAGAAAAGTAATCAGAAAATTTGGGGGAAGGAGAAGAAGAGGAAAAGCAACAATGACAAGCAACAGAAGTGGGGGATGGAGAAAAAAAGGAAGGAGAAGACGGAAAGGAAAGAAGAAGAAGTTGTGGAAGGAGAAGAAATGGAAGAAGAGGAAGAAGCAGAAGTCTCAGCAGGAGAAGTGGAAGAAGGTGCACAAGAGGAAGAAGAAGAAGTAGTTGAAGGAGTGGGGATGATGGAGAAGAAGTTGAAGAAGGAGAACAAGAGGTAGAAATGCAAGTGGAAGCAGAAGACGAAGAAAAAGAGGGATATGACGAAGGAAAGGAAGAAGAAGAAGGAGATGAAGAGGAAGAAAAGAAAGGAAAGGAGAGGATGAAGAAGAAGTGGAAGAAAGAGAACAAAAGGAGGTAGGAAGAAGAAGGAGAATAACTAGAAGAAGTGGAAGAAGGAGAAGAAAAGGAAGAAGAAGAAGATGTGGAAAGTGAAGTAGGTGAACAAGAGGAGGAAGAAGAAGTAGTGGAAGGAGGTGACATGAAGAAGAAGAATTGGAACAAGGAGAAAAGGAGGAAAAGGAAGAAGGAGGGGAAGGGAAGGGAAGAACAAGTAGAAGAAGTGGAATCTGGAAGAGAAGAGGAAGTGGAAGAAGAAGTGTAAGCATAAGATTTGGGGGAAGGAGAAGAAGAGGAAAAGCAACAATGGGAAGCAACAGAAGTGGGGGATGGAGAAAAAAAGAAAGGACAAGACGAAAAGGAAAGAAGAAGAAGTTGTGGAAGGAGAAGAAATGGAAGAAGAGGAAGAAGCAGAAGTCTCAGCAGGAGAAGTGGAAGAAGGAGACGTAAATGAAGAAGAACAACAAGTAGAAGTAGAAGAAGTGGTAGAAGGAGAGAATAAGAGGAATAAGAGGAAGTAGTGGAATGAAAGGAGATGAAGAAGAAGAAGTGGAAGAAGGAGAATGGGAGGAGGGAGAAGAGGTGGCAGAAGGAGAAGAAGAGGGAGAAGAAGAAGTGGAAGAATGAGAAGAAAAGGAACAAGTGCAAGTGGAAGAAGGAGAACAATAGGAAGAAGAAGAAGAAGTGAAAGAATGAGAAAAAGAGGAGGAAGAAGAAGCAATGGAAGGAAAAGGGATGAAGAAGAAGTGGAACAAGGAGGAGAAGAAGAAGGGGAGGAAGAAGAAGTAGTGTAGGCAGAAGAAGGGCAAGAAGGAGAAGAGAGGGAAGAAGAATAACAAGTGGATGTAGTAGAAGTGGAAGAAGGTGAACAAGAGGAAGAAGAAGAAGTAGTTGAAGGAGTGGGGATGATGGAGAAGAAGTGGAAGAAGGAGAACAAGAGGTAGAAATGCAAGTGGAAGCAGAAGAAGGAAGAAAAAGAAGTAGTTGAAGGACTGGGGATGATGGAGAAGAAGTGGAAGAAGGAGAACAAGAGGTAGAAATGCAAGTGGAAGCAGAAGAAGGAGAAAGAGAGGGATATGACGAAGGAAAGGAAGAAGAAGAAGGAGATGAGGAGGAAGAAAAGAAAGGAAAGGAGAGGATGAAGAAGAAGTGGAAGAAAGAGAACAAGAGGTTGCAAGAGAAGTGGAAGAAAGATAAGAAGAGGAAGAAGAAGGAGGGTAACTAGAAGAAGGAGAAGAAAAGGAAGAAGAAGAAGATGTGGAAAGTGAAGAAGGTGAACAAGAGGACGAAGAAGAAGTAGTGGAAGGAGGTGAGATGAAGAAGAAGAATTGGAACAAGGAGAAAAGGAGGTAAAGGAAGAAGGAGGGGACAGGAAGGGAAGAAGAAGCAGCAGAAGTGGAGTTTGGAGGAGAAGTGGAAGCATAAGATTTGGGGGAAGGAGAAGAAGAGGAAGAGCAACAATGGGAAGCAACAGAAGTGGTGTATGGAGAAAAAGAGGAAGGAGAAGACAAAAGGAAAGAAGAAGAAGTTGTGGAAGGAGAAGAAATGGAAGAAGAGGAAGAAGAAGAAGTGTAAGCAGAAGAAGCGAAAGAAAGAGACAAAAATGAAGACGAAAAACAAGTAGAAGTAGAAGAAGTGGTAGAAGTAGTGGAATGAAAGAAGATGAAGAAGAAGAGGTGGAAGAAGGAGAATGGGAGGAGGGAGAAGAGGTGGCAAAAGGAGAAGAAGAGGAAGAAGAAGAAGTGGAAGAACGAGAAGAGAAGGAAGAAGTGCAAGTGGAAGCATGAGAACAATAGGAAGAAGAAGAAGTAGTGGAAGAATGAGAAAAAGAGGAGGAAGAAGAAGCAATGGAAGGAAAGGGGATGAAGAAGACGTGGAACAAGGAGGAGAAGAAGAAGGGGAGGAAGAAGAAGTATTGTAGGCAGAAGAAGGGCAAGAAGGAGAAGAGAGGGAAGAAAAAGAACAAGTGGATGTAGTAGAGGTGGAAGAAGGTGAATAAGACGAGGAAGAAGAAGTAGTTGAAGGAGTGGGGATGATGGAGAAGAAGTGAATGAAGTAAAACAAGAGGTAGAAATGCAAGTGGAAGCAGAAGAAGGAGAAAAAGAGGGATATGACGAAGGAAAGGAAGAAGAAGAAGGAGATGAAGAGGAAGAAAAGAAAGGAAAGGAGAGGATGAAGCAGAAGGGGAAGAAAGAGAACAAGAGGAGGCAGGAGAAGTGGAAGAAAGGTAAGAAGAGGAAGAAGAAGGAGAGTAACTAGAAGAAGAATTGGAACACGGAGAAAAGGAGGAAAAGGAAGAAGGAGGGGAAGGGAAGGGAAGAAGAAGCAGAAGAAGAAGCAGAGGAAAAGGAAAGGAGGAAAAGGAAGAAGGAGAGAATAAGAGGAATAGGAGGAAGTAGTTGAATGAAAGCAGATGAAGAAGAAGTGGAAGAAGGAGAACGGGAGGAGGGAGAAGAGGTGGCAGAAGGAGAAAAAGAGGAAGAAGAAGAGGTGGAAGAAGGAGAAGAAAAGGAAGAAGTGGTGCAAGTGGAAGATGGAGAACAGTAGGAAGAAGAAGAAGAAGTGGAAGAATGAGAAAAAGAGGAGGAAGAAGAAGCAATGGAAGGAAAGGGGATGAAGAAGAAGTGGAACAAGGAGGAGAAGAAGAAGGGGAGGAAGAAGAAGTATTGTAGGCTGATGAAGGGCAAGAAGGAGAAGAGAGGGAAGAAGAAGAACAAGTGGATGTAGTAGAAGTGGAAGAAGGTGAACAAGAGGAAGAAGAAGAAGTAGTTAAAGGAGTGGGGATGATGGAGAAGAAGTGGAAGAAGGAGAACAAGAGGTAGAAATGCAAGTGGAAGCAAAAGAAGGAGAAAAAGAGGGATATGACGAAGGAAAGGAAGAAGAAGAAGGAGATGAAGAGGAAGAAAAGAAAGGAAAGGAGAGGATGAAGAAGAAGTGGAAGATAGAGAAGAAGAGGAGGCAGGAGAAGTGGAAGAAAGATAAGAAGAGGAAGAAGATGGAGAGTAACTAGAAGAAGTGGAAGAAGGAGAAAAAAAGGAAGAAGAAGAAGATGTGGAAAGTGAAGAAGGTGAACAAGAGGAGGAAGAAGAAGTAGTGGAAGGAGGTGAGATGAAGAAGAAGAATTGGAACAAGGAGAAAAGGAGGAAAAGGAAGAAATAGGGAAAGGGAAGGGAAGAAGAAACAGAGGAAGTGGAATCTGGACGAGTAGAGGAAGAAGAAGAAGAAGTATAAGCATAAGATTTGGGGGAAGGAGAAGAAGAGGAAGAGCAACAATGGGAAGCAACAAAAGTGGGGGATGGAGAAAAAGAGGAAGGAGAAGACGGAAAGGAAAGAAGAAGAAGTTGTGGAAGGAGAAGAAATGGAAGAAGAGGATGAAGTAGGAGTGTAAGCAGAAGAAGCGGAAGAAGCAGACGAAAATGAAAAGAACAACAAGTAGAAGTAGAAGAAGTGGTAGAAATAGAGAATAAGAGGAATAGGAGTTAGTAGTGGAATGAAAGGAGATGAAGAAGAAGAAGTGGAAGAAGGAGAACGGGAGAGGGAGAAGTGGTGGCAGAAGGAGAAGAAGAGGAAGAAGAAGAAGTGGAAGAATGACAAGAAAAGGAAGAAGTGCAAGTGGAAGAAGGAGAACAAGAGGGAGAAGAGGTGGCAGAAGGAGAAGAAGAGGATGAAGTAGGAGTGTAAGCAGAAGAAGCGGAAGAAGCAGACGAAAATGAAGAAGAACAACAAGAAGAAACAGAGGAAGACGAAGCAGACGAATAGGAGTTAGTAGTGGAATGAAAGCAGATGAAGAAGAAGAAGTGGAAGAAGGAGAACGGGAGGAGGGAGAAGAGGTGGCAGAAGGAGAAGAAGAGGAAGAAGAAGAGGTGGAAGAAGGAGAAGAAAAGGAAGAAGTGGTGCAAGTGGAAGATGGAGAACAATAGGAAGAAGAAGAAGAAGTGGAAGAATGAGAAAAAAAGGAGGAAGAAGAAGCAATGGAAGGAAAGGGGATGAAGAAGAAGTGGAACAAGGAGGAGAAGAAGAAGGGGAGGAAAAAGAAGTAGTGTAGGCAGAAGAAGGGCAAGAAGGAGAAGAGAGGGAAGAAGAAGAACAAGTGGATGTAGTAGAAGTGAAAGAAGGTGAACAAGAGGAAGAAGAAGAAGTAGTTGAAGGAGTGGGGATGATGGAGAAGAAGTGGGAGAAGGAGAACAAGAGGTAGAAATGAAAGTGGAAGAAGGAGAAAAAGAGGGACATGACGAAGGAAAGGAAGAAGAAGAAGGAGATGAAGAGGAAGAAAAGAAAGGAAAGGAGAGGATGAAGAAGAAGTGGAAGAAAGAGAACAAGAGGCAGCAGGAGAACTGGAAGAAACATAAGAAGAAGAAGAAGAAGAAGAAGAAGGAGAGTAACCAGAAGAAGTTGAAGAAGGAGAAGAAAAGGAACAAGAAGAAGTAGTGCAAGGAGGTGAGATGAAGAAGAAGAATTGGAACAAGGAAAAAAGGAGGAAAAGGAAGAAGGAGGGGAAGGGAATGGAAGAAGAAGCAGAAGAAGTGGAATCTGGAGGAGAAGAGGAAGAAGAAGAAGAAGTGTAAGCATAAGATTTTGGGGAAGGAGAAGAGGAGGACGAGCAACAATGGGAAGCAACAGAAGTCGAGGATGGTGAAAAAGAGGAAGGAGAAGACGGAAAGGAAAGAAGAAGTTGTGGAAAGATAAGAAATGGAAGAAGAAGAAGAAGAAGAAGTGTAAGCAGAAGAAGCGAAAGAAGGAGATGAAAATGAAGAAGAACAACAAGTAGAAGTAGAAGAAGTGGTAGAAGGAGAGAATAAGAGGAATAGGAGGAAGTAGTGGAATGAAAGGAGATGAAGAAGAAGAAGTGGAAGAAGGAGAACAGGAGGAGGAAGAAGACGTGGCAGAAGGAGAAGAAGAGGAAGAAGAAGAAGTGGAAGAACGAGAAGAAAAGGAAGAAGTGCAAGTGGAAGAAGGAGACCAATAGGATGAAGAAGAAGAAACGGAAGAATGAGAAAAAGAGGAGGAAGAAGAAGCAATGGAAGGAAAGGGAAATGAGGAAGGAGTGGAACGAGGAGGAGAAGAAGAAGGGGAGGAAGAAGAAGTAGTGTAGGCAGAAGAAGGGGAAGAAGGAGAAGAGGGGGAAGAAGAAGAACAAGTGGATTTAGTAGAAGTGGAAGAAGGTGAACAAGAGGAAGAAGAAGAAGTAATTGAAGAGGTGGGGATGATGGAGAAGAAGTGGAGGAAGGAGAACAAGAGGTAGAAATGCAAGTGGAAGGAGAAGAAGGAGAAAAAGAGGCATATGACGAAGGAAAGGAAGAAGAACAAGAAAGAGATGAAGAGGAAGAAAAGAAAAGGAAAAGAGAGGACGAAGAAGAAGTGGAAGAAAGAGAACAAGAGGAGGCAGGAGAAGTGGAAGAAAATAAGAAGAGTAAGAAGAAGGAGAGTAACTAGAAGATGTGGAAAAAGGAGAAGAAAAAGAAGCAGAAGAAGATTTGGAAAGTGAAGAAGTTGAAGAAGGTGAACAAGAGGAGGAAGAAGAAGTAGTGGAAGGAGGTGAGATGAAGAAGAATAATTGGAACAAGGAGAAAAGGAGGAAAAGGAAGAAGGAGGGGAAGGGAAGGGAAGAAGAAGTAGAAGAAGTCAAATCTGGATAAGAGGAAAAAGAAGAAGAAGTGTAAGCATAAGATATGGGGGAAGGAGAAGACGGAAAGGAAAGAAAAGAAGTTGTGGAAGGAGAAAAAATGTAAGAAGAGGAAGAATAAGAAGAAGTGTAAGCAGAAGAAGCGAAAGAAGGAGACGAAAATCAAGAAGAACAACAAGTATAAGTAGAAGAAGTGGTAGAAGGGGAGAATAAGAGGAATAGGAGGAAGCAGTGGAATCAAAAGAGATGAAGAAGAAGAAGTGGAAGAAGGAGAACTGGAGGAGGAAGAAGAGGTGGCAGAAGGAGAAGAAGAGGAAGAAGAAGAAGTGGAAGAACGAGAAGAAAAGGAAGAAGTGCAAGTGGAAGAAGGAGACCAATATGAAGAAGAAGAAGAAGTGGAAGAATGAGAAAAAGAGGAGGAAAAAGAAGCAATGGAAGGAAAGGGGAATGAGGAAGAAGTGGAACAAGCAGGAGAAGAAGAAGGGGAGGAAGAAGAAGTAGTGTAGGCAGAAGAAATGGAAGAAGGAGAAGAGAGGGAAGAAGAAGAACAAGTGGATGTAGTAGAAGTGGAAGAAGGTGAACAAGAGGAAGAAGAAGAAGTAGTTGAAGAGGTGGCGATGATGGAGAAGAAATGGAAGAAGGAGAACAAGAGGTAGAAATGCAAGTGGAAGCAGAAGAATGAGACAAAGAGGGACATGACGAAGGAAAGGAAGAAGAAGAAGGAGATGAAGAGGAAGAAAAGAAAGGAAAGAAGAGGATGAAGAAGAAGTGGAAGAAAGAGAACAAGAGGAGGCAGGAGAAGTGGATGAAAGATAAGAAGAGGAAGAAGAAGGAGAGTAACTAGAAGAAGTGGAAGAAGGAGAAGAAAAGGAAGAAGAGGAAGATGTGGAAAGTGAAGAAGGTGAACAAGAGAAGGAAGAAGAAGTAGTGGAAGGAGGTGAGATGAAGAAGAAGAATTCGAACAAGGAGAAAAGGAGGAACAGGAAGAAGGAGGGGAAGGGAAGGGAAGAAGAAGCAGAAGAAGTGCAATCTGGAGGAGAAGAGGAAGAAGAAGAAGAAGTGTAAGCATAAGATTTGGGGGAAGGAGAAGAAGAGGAAGAGCAACAATGGGAAGCAACAGAATTGGGGGATGAAGAAAAAGAGGAAGGAGAAGACGAAAAGGAAAGAAGAAGAAGTTATGGAACGAGAAGAAGCGTAAGCAGAAGCAGAAAAAGGAGACGAAAATCAAGAAGAACAACAAGTAGAAGTAAAAGAAGTGGTAGAAGGAGAGAATTAGAGGAATAGGAGGAAGTAGTGGAATGAAAGGAGATGAAAAAGAAGAAGTGGAAGAAGGAGAACGGGAGGAGGAAGAAGAGGTGGTAGAAGGAGAAGAAGAAGGAAGAAGAAGAAGTGGAAGAACGGGAAGAAAAGGAACAAGTGCAAGTGGAAGAAGAAGAACAATAGAAAGAAGAAGAAGAAGTGGAAGAATGAGAAAAGGAGGAGGAAGAAGAAGCAATGGAAGGAAAGGGGAATGAAGAACAAGTGGAACAAGGAGGAGAAGAAGAAGGGGAGGTAGAACAAGTAGTGTAGGTAGAAGAAGGGCAAGAAGGAGAAGAGAGGGAAGAAGAAGAACAAGTGGATGTAGTAGAAGTGGAAGAAAGTGAACAAGAGGAAGAAGAAGAAGTAGTTCAAGGTGTGGGGATGATGGAGAAGAAGTGGAAGAAGGAGAACAAGAGGAGGAACAAGAAGTAGTGGAAGGAGGTGAGATGAAGAAGAAGAATTGGAACAAGGAGAAAAGGAAGAAAAGGAAAAAGGAGGGAAGGGAAGAAGAAGCAGAAGAAGTGGAAGCTGGAGGAGAAGAGGAGGAAGAAGAAGAAGTGTAAGCATAAGATTTGGGGGAAGGAGAAGAAGAGGAAGAGCAACAGTGGGAAGCAACAGAAGTGGGGCATGGAGAAAAAGAGGAAGGAGAAGACGGAAAGGAAAGAAGAAGAAGTTGTCGAAGGAGAAGAAATGGAAGAAGAGGAAGAAGAAGAAGTGTAAGCTGAAGAAGCGGAAGAAGGAAACGAAAATGAAGAAGAACAACAAGTAGAAGTAGAAGAAGTGGTAGAAGGAGAGAATAAGAGGAATAGGAGGAAGTACTGGAATGAAAGGAGATGAAGAAGAAGAAGTGAAACAAGGGGATAGGGAGGAGGGAGAAGAGGTGGCAGAAGGAGAAGAAGAGGAAGAAGAAGAAGTGGAAGAACGAGAAGAAAAGGAAGAAGTGCAAGTGGAAGAAGGAGAGCAATAGGAAGAAGAACAAGAAGTGGAAGAATTAGAAAAAGAGAAGGAAGAAAGAACAATGGAAGGAAAGGAAGAAGAAGTGGAACAAGGAGGAGAAGAAGAAGGGGAGGAAGAAGAAGTAGTGTAGGCAGAAGAAAGGCAAGAAGGAGAAGAGAGGGAACAAGAAGAACAGGTGGATGTAGTAGAAGTGGAAGAAGGTGAACAAGAGGTAGAAGGAGAAGTAGTTGAAGGAGTAAGGATGATGGAGAAGAAGTGGAAGAAGGAGAAGAAGAGGTAGAAATGCAAGTGGAAGCAGAAGAAGGAGAAAAAGAGGGATATGACGAAGGAAAGGAAGATGAAGAAGGAGATGAAGAGGAAGAAAAGAAAGGAAAGGAGAGGATGAAGAAGAAGTGGAAGAAAGAGAACAAGAGGAGGCAGCAGAAGTGGAAGAAAGATAAGAAGAGGAAGAAGAAGGAGAGTAACTAGAAGAAGTGGAAGAAGGAGAAGAAAAGGAAGAAGAGGAAGATGTGGAAAGTGAAGAAGGAAAACAAGAGAAGGAAGAAGAAGTAGTGGAAGGAGGTGAGATGAAGAAGAAGAATTCGAACAACGAGAAAAGGAGGAAAAGGAAGAAGGAGGGGAAGGGAAGTGAAGAAGAAGCAGAAGAAGTGGAATCTGGAGGAGAAGAGGAAGAAGAAGAAGAAGTGTAAGCATAGGACTTGGGGGAAGGAGACGTAGAGCAAGAGCAAGAATGGGAAGCAACAGAACCGGGGGATGGAGAAAAAGAGGAAGGAGAAGACGGAAAGGAAAGAAGAAGAAGTTGTGGAAGGAGAAGAAATGGAAGAAGAGGAAGAAGAACAAGTGTAAGCAGAAGAAACCGAAGAAGGAGACAAAAATGAAGAAGAATAATAAGTAGAAGTAGAAGAAGTGGTAGAAGGAGAGAATAAGAGGAATAGGAGGAAGTACTGGAATGAAAGGAGATGAAGAAGAAGAAGTGAAACAAGGGGATAGGGAGGAGGGAGAAGAGGTGGCAGAAGGAGAAGAAGAGGAAGAAGAAGAAGTGGAAGAACGAGAAGAAAAGGAAGAAGTGCAAGTGGAAGAAGGAGAGCAATAGGAAGAAGAACAAGAAGTGGAAGAATTAGAAAAAGAGAAGGAAGAAAGAACAATGGAAGGAAAGGAAGAAGAAGTGGAACAAGGAGGAGAAGAAGAAGGGGAGGAAGAAGAAGTAGTGTAGGCAGAAGAAAGGCAAGAAGGAGAAGAGAGGGAACAAGAAGAACAGGTGGATGTAGTAGAAGTGGAAGAAGGTGAACAAGAGGTAGAAGGAGAAGTAGTTGAAGGAGTAAGGATGATGGAGAAGAAGTGGAAGAAGGAGAAGAAGAGGTAGAAATGCAAGTGGAAGCAGAAGAAGGAGAAAAAGAGGGATATGACGAAGGAAAGGAAGATGAAGAAGGAGATGAAGAGGAAGAAAAGAAAGGAAAGGAGAGGATGAAGAAGAAGTGGAAGAAAGAGAACAAGAGGAGGCAGCAGAAGTGGAAGAAAGATAAGAAGAAGAAGAAGAAGGAGAGTAACTAGAAGAAGTGGAAGAAGGAGAAGAAAAGGAAGAAGAGGAAGATGTGGAAAGTGAAGAAGGAAAACAAGAGAAGGAAGAAGAAGTAGTGGAAGGAGGTGAGATGAAGAAGAAGAATTCGAACAACGAGAAAAGGAGGAAAAGGAAGAAGGAGGGGAAGGGAAGTGAAGAAGAAGCAGAAGAAGTGGAATCTGGAGGAGAAGAGGAAGAAGAAGAAGAAGTGTAAGCATAGGACTTGGGGGAAGGAGAAGTAGAGCAAGAGCAAGAATGGGAAGCAACAGAACCGGGGGATGGAGAAAAAGAGGAAGGAGAAGACGGAAAGGAAAGAAGAAGAAGTTGTGGAAGGAGAAGAAATGGAAGAAGAGGAAGAAGAACAAGTGTAAGCAGAAGAAACCGAAGAAGGAGACAAAAATGAAGAAGAATAATAAGTAGAAGTAGAAGAAGTGGTAGAAGGAGATAATAAGAGGAATAGGAGGAAGTAGTGGAATGAAAGGAGATGAAGAAGAAGAAGTGAAGAAGGAGAACGGGAGGAGGGAGGAGGGAGAAGAGTTGGCGGAAGGAGAAGAAGAAGAAGTGGAAGAACGAGAAGAAAAGGAAGAAGTAGTGCAAGTCGAAGAAGGAGAACAATAGGAAGAAGAAGAAGAAGTGGAAGAATGAGAAAAAGAGGAGGATGAAGAAACAATGGAAGGAAAGGGGATGAAGAAGAAGTGGAACAAGGAGGAGAAGAAGAAGGGGAGGAAGAAGAAGTAGTGTAGGCAAAAGAAGGGCAAGAAGGAGAAGAGAGGGAAGAAGAAGAACAAGTGGATGTAGTAGAAGTCGAAGAAGGTGAACAAGAGGAAGAAGAAGAAGTAGTTGAAGGAGTGGGGATGACGGAGAAGAGGTGGAAGAAGGAGAACAAGAGGTAGAAATGCAAGTGGAAGCAGAAGAAGGAGAAAAAGAGGGATATCACGAAGGAAACGAAGAAGAAGAAGGAGATGAAGAGGAAGAAAACAAAGGAAAGGAGAGGATGAAGAAGAAGTGGAAGAAAGAGAACAAGAGGAGGCACGAGAAGTGGATGAAAGATAAGAGGAGGAAGAAGAAGGCGAGTAACTAGAAGAAGTGGAAGAAGGAGAAGAAAAGGAAGAAGAAGAAGATGTGGAAAGTGAAGAAGTTGAAGAAGGTGAACAAGAGGAGGAAGAAGAAGTAGTGGAAGGAGGTTAGATGAAGAAGAAGACTTGGAACAAGGAGAAAAGGTGGAAAAGGAAGAAGGAGGGGAAGGGAAGGGAAGAAGAAGCAGAAGAAGTGGAAGCTGGACGAGAAGAGGAAGGAGAAGAAGAAGTGCAAGCATAAGATTTGGGGGAAGGAGAAGAAGAGGAAGAGCAACAATGGGAAGCTACAGAAGTGGGGGATGGACAAAAAGAGGAAAGAGAAGACGGAAAGGAAAGAGGAGGAAGTTGTGGAAGGAGAAGAAATGGAAGAAGAGGAAGAAGAAGAAGTGTAAGCAGAAGAAGCGGAAGATGGAGACGAAAATTAAGAAGAACAACAAGTAGAACGAGAAGAAGTGGTAGAAGGAGAGAATAAGAGGAATAGGAGGAAGTACTGGAATGAAAGGAGATGAAGAAGAAGAAGTGGAAGAAGGAGAACGGGAGGAGTGAGAAGAGGTGGCAGAGGGAGAAGAAGAGGAAGAAGAAGAAGTGGAAGAATGAGAAAAAGAGGGGGAAGAAGAAGCAATGGAAGGAAAGGGGATGAAGAAGAAGTGGAACAAGGAGGAGAAGAAGAAGGGGAGGAAGAAGAAGAAGTGTAGGCAGAAGAAGGGCAAGAAGGAGAAGAGAGGGAAGAAGAAGAACAAGTGGATGTAGTAGAAGTTGAAGAACGTGAACAAGAGGAAGTAGTTGAAAGAGTGGGGATGATGGAGAAGAAGTGGAAGAAGGAGAACAAGAGGTAGAAATGCAAGTGCAAGCAGAAGAAGGAGAAAAAGAGGGATATGATGAAGGAAAGGAAGAAGAAGAAGGAGATCAAGAGGAAGAAAAGAAAGGAAAGGAGAGGATGAACAAGAAGTGGAAGAAGGAGAACAAGAGGAGGCAGGAGAAGTGGATGAAAGATAACTAGAGGAAGAAGAAGGCGAGTAACTAGAAGAAGTGGAAGAAGGAGAAGAAAAGGAAGAAGAAGAAGATGTGGAAAGTGAAGAAGGTGAACAAAGGAGGAAGAAGAAGTAGTGGAAGGAGGTGAGATGAAGAAGAAGAATTGGAACAAGGAGAAAAGGAGGAAAAGGAAGAAGGAGGGGAAGGAAAGGGAAGAAGAGGCAGAAGAAGTGGGATCTGGAGGAGAAGAGGAAGAAGAAGAAGAAGTGTAAGCATAAGATTTGGGGGAAGGAGAAGAAGAGGAAGAGCAACAATGGGAAGCAACAGAAGTGGGGGATAGAGAAAAAGAGGAAGGAGAAGACGGAAAGGAAAGAAGAAGAAGTTGTGGAAGGACAAGAAATGGAAGAAGAGGAAGAAGAAGAAGTGTAAGCAGAAGAAGGAGACGAAAATGAAGAAGAACAACAAGTAGAAGTAGAAGAAGTGGTAGAAGGAGAGAATAAGAGGAATGGGAGAAAGTAGTTGAATGAAAGGAGATGAAGAAGAAGAAGTGGTAGAAGGAGAGAATAAGAGGAATGGGAGAAAGTAGTTGAATGAAAGGAGATGAAGAAGAAGAAGTGGAAGAAGGAGAACGGGAGGAGGGAGAAGAGCTGGCAGAAGGAGAAGAAGAGGAAGAAGTGGAAGAACGAGAAGAAAAGGAAGAAGTGCAAGTGGAAGAAGGAGAACAATAGGAAGAAGAAGAAGAAGTGGAAGAATGAGAAAAAGAGGAGGAAGAGGAAGCAATGGAAGGAAAGGGGAATGAAGAAGAAGTGGAACAAGGAGGAGAAGAAGAAGGGGAGGAAGAATGATGCAATCTCACCTAGCATGCATCATGGCTAGGAGGACTCAAGGAAGGCATGGCATGGACAAAAGCTCATTGAAGATTCGAAGCCATAGTCTTCATTATTTTTAGCTTGTAAATATTTTATTTTAATTAGATAAATAGGAAAGTATTTTTAATTCCCTTAAGGCCATGTATTTCCGGCCATCTTCTTAGTTTATAAGGTATAGGTGTCTTTAGTTAAAAAGGAGGAGTAAGCTTATAATGGGTGCATAAGTTAAGACATGATTTTGGGCTAGCCCATTCACATTAAGATATGCTAATTGCACCCATAGGGGGTGAACTTAGGTGCCTCACTTAAGGCCTAAGACTTGGGTTAATTAGTTTTAATCCTAATTAAGCCCAAGTCCCATATTGCCTAGAAAAGTGTGCCCAAGCTCTCCCATTGGGCTATATACACTCATTCCCCCTTATTGTAAAATTTCACCTTTGAAGTTGAATGAAAATAGTCTCTTTGTGAGCACATTCTTAGTAAAAGGTCTTGAGGATCCTCTCTCTTGAGGAACCTCTTCATAGTTGGTTTTTATCAAGGGTTCCTTCCCTTGTGGCAAACCTAAACACTTTGGCTTATCTCTCTTTGAGAGTGGCGCCCCACCTCCATTTTCTTTCCCCTCCATCATCCATTTCATGGTGCTTGGAACCTGAAGGAAAAAGATCAAGGGAGGCATGCATCATTTGGTATCAGAGCCAACTCCATGAGGTTCTTGTCTAGTCTTAATTTTCTTTAATTTTTTTCAGCTTTTCTTCTTAGAGTTCTTGCTTTTTCCTTTATTTTTTCCAGCCTTTGATTCTTGTCATTTAATTCCTTTTATGTCTTGTTAGTTTATGTTTTTGTAGTTTTCATTTTATGCAATTTATTCCTAGTTTTTATTGCTTTCTAGATTCAATTTATCTTGTTCTTTTCCATTGAATCTTTATATGTTTCCCTTAGGATTGTTTCTTTAATTTTCTGCCCAGCTTTTTATTTTTTCCTTATTCTTGTGCAAATCCTAAGAAGATCATTGTAATGACTTCACAAAATTTGTGAAGGAAGCCACACATTGTGGTCTTGATCTTTGGATGCACGTTGTTCTTCTTATTTGAATTTTTAATTCTATTTTCCTGCACCTATTTTTCTGTTTTTCCAGCCCTTTGTTCTCTGTTTTGGGCATATATTTCTGGTTATTTTGAGTCATTTAATTTCAGTTTTTAATCTTCCAAGTTGTGTCTTAGTTGGTCATGTTGTAGCCCTTTTATTGTCTCTTAATTCTACATAGTTTTGCCTTTTTATTTTTACCATGAAAGTGTGTTATTTCTCTATTGGAAATTGAGCATCAAAGAGGCTTACTCTTGATCCCATGTCCTTAGAGTCTCACATGCTATTTAGATCTTAGCATGTTCTTAAAAAAAAAAATCTTCAAAAAAATTAATGCTCAATTTCTTCCAAATTTCATTCACTTGTTCAATAATTTTAGTATCTTAATTTTGTGCTAGTTTTTGTGGTGATTTTTGTTGATTGGCTTTGAGAGGCATGTTGGGTATGATTGGGCTGATTATTGAGTAATCAAGTTGTCCTCAACTTCCATAAAACTCTTCTTGTGCCATTTATTTTTTATCACCTAAAATTATTAGTTCATATTAGGTTGCTTTGTTTCTTAATTTTGCACTTTTGTATATCAATTATGGTGGCCATTTCCTATCCTTTGTTCAAGCATTTATGATTCTTTGACTCCTCACTATATTTGCTACAAAATGTGTTAAGAGGTGTAGTAAAATTGTTTCAAACAAAAAAAAAGAAGAAGAAAAGAAATCAAAAGTGTAAAATAAGTAAAAAAAAAAAAGAGTTAGTAAAAAGTGCTAAAAACAAGTAAAAAGAGTACAAAAAATAAAATAAAAATTAGTGCACCTCAAAATTATTAAAAAAATTCAAAGGAGTGTTAAATTTTATTGAAATTTGCTTGAATTTATTTGACTATGATTTAGCCACCTTGCTTTACAATTGTGCAAATCATTGAATTTGTTGAGTCTTTTTTGTTTTAAGTCCAATTCTATTTTAGGCCCATTCTAGGAATTTTTTTTTGTGTGCCAACTTTCTTTCTACACCTTTTATTTCTTGCTTGTCCTTATTGGCTTTCTTTGTGTTTGTCAAATAAATTCTTTCCACTTGGATGTGTTCCTATTCTTGTTAAGTGCTTTTTATTGCTTTTTGCTTTCAAATTCTACTTCCCTTGGTCTCTTGCTTGGGCGCTTGTTTTCTCTTGGTAGGTAGCCAAATTGTTGAAATTTTCACAAGGGTAGCATCCTTAGGAAATGTTAATTTAAAACCAAGGAAGAGGAGACTTGAAAAGGAGGCCAAGACTAGAGTGATACACTTGGTGAGGAGCACTTGAAGAAAGGAGCTACATTCAACTACTTTTAATTTTCTTTGTTTAATTTGGGTGTATTTTTAAAGGACATTTTAATTAGAGGTATTGGATGCCCATAAGGGTCACCTCTTTTGTGTGTAATAAACCTTAGTTTCTCGTTTTAGTGTGGATAAGGAATTGGTACCCCTTATTCATACTTAGGAGCACGTTAGAATCCTTTAGCTTTGCTTTAAATTTCTTTATTTGCTTTCAACGTTTTAGAAAGTGTTAGAGTTCCAAAGACTCTTAACACTTTAGGAGAAAACAAAAAAGAGAGGAGCGTTTTGCATATTAGTTCCCTAGGCCTTACACTTTGACATGTTTTCACACACTTCTAGGAGTGTTAGGAGTAGTAATGAAACTAGGGAAAATAAAGGAGAAGAATGTGAGAATAGAATAAAAGAAAAGAATGAGAAGAGTGATAAACCAACCTTGCCCACATATCCATACTCTATTGATTGGGAAATAGTAGAAAAACAACGTAGGGAATTTTGGAAAAATGAGAGAAAACAAAGAGAGATGAGGAAAAGAGAACAAGAGGAACTAGATAGAGAGGAGAGAAGAGAGAAAGAACAAAAAGAAAAGGAGAGACAAGAAAGAAAAGAAAGAAGAGAAAAAGAGAGACAAATAGAGAGTAGGGAAAATGAAAAGAAAGAAAGAGAAGCAAGAGAAAAAGAAAGAGAAGAGAGAAGAGAAAAAGAGAAAAGAGAAAAAGAAAGAGAAAAAGAAGAAAACAAAAGAAAAGAGTTAGAGAGAAAAGAGAGAAGAGAAAGGAGAGAAAAAGAGAAGAAAGAATTGGAAAAGAGAGAAAAGGAACAAAATAAGTTAGAAAGAAGGGAAGAAATGAAGATACAAAAAGAGAGAGATGCCTATAAGAGCTCTTGTGGTAACATTTACACACATTATAGAGACTTAGAGGAGCCTAAAATAATCCATGACATTCATGCTTCTTCTAGTAAGAAGGAAAACCCTAAGAGGCATCCTAAGAAAAAGACAAACCCTTCTATAATTAAACCCAAAAGAGAGTCATCCAAAAGAAAGCATATTGAGAGAAAACCCTTGAGTATGAGTGACACCCCTACCACTAGTTCGAGCACTCGTTTTCGAAGTCCTAAATGTTTTAAGTGTTTAGAAAAAGGGCATATTGCTTTGTTTTGCCCCAAAAGAAAAAGGACTTTAAAGGGAACATCAAATGAAAAGGTTATTCATTCATGTGATGATCTCTTCAAAGTGAAACAACTTCTTGGAAGCCATCCTTGTAAGGAAGCCCAAACACAAAGAGAGAATGTTTTTCAAACAAGATGCAAAATTTTGGGCAAAACTTGTTCTCTTATTGTGGATGGTGGATCATGTTGTAATTTTTGTAGCACGAGGGTGGTGGAAAAGCTATCACTTGCTGCTACTCCTCATCCTTCACCTTATTCTTTGCATGGACTTAATTATGAAGATGGTGTAGTAGTAAGAGAGCAAGTGGAGATTAGCTTCTTCATAGGGAAGTATCACGACAAAGTGTTATGTGATGTAGTCCCTATGGAAGCTAGTCACATGTTGCTGGGAAGGCCATGGCAACATGATAAGGAAACTTTGCATAATGGCCTCACTAATAAAATCACTCTCTCTCATAAAGGGAAAAAGATCACCTTACTTCCTCTTACCCCTACCGAGGTTATGGAGGATAGAAGGATCATGAAGCTTAAGAGAGAAAGGGATAAAAATGAAAATAAGGTTGTTGGTAGAAAGACCGAGTCTAAGGAAGATCCGCCTTTGCCTTCAAAGGAGGTTCTCTACATAGAAAAATTTTCCTGCCAACTCTTACAAAAAGAACAAGTTGAATTTGAGGATGTGCCTATATCTTTTGAGCACCTTGATCCACACCCTCAAATTCAACTTGATGAGTGCTCCATTCCACTTAGACTAGTCTCGCCAACTATTTCAAAACCTTTGAGGCTAGTATCTAGTGCAATTGGAGGAGGATGAGGAGTTGTTGTGTGGAGGCACATGCACACTAAAATATTTTCAAACTTTAGTGCCAACCTCCACTACCCCATTCTTAAAAGGCCTCCTTATAGACCTCTCACTTCCCCCCAAAATCACTTGTCTGCATATACTTACTGCTTTCCTTATTTTCTTGCAGACTTTGAAAAAGCGGAAGAAAGACCTCAGGATTTGAGGTCAAATCCTCTCCAAGAGAGAGGAGATGATGCAATCTCACCTAGCATGCATCATGGCTAGGAGGACTCAAGGAAGGCATGGCATGGACAAAAGCTCATTGAAGATTCGAAGCCATAGTCTTCATTATTTTTAGCTTGTAAATATTTTATTTTAATTAGATAAATAGGAAAGTATTTTTAATTCCCTTAAGGCCATGTATTTCCGGCCATCTTCTTAGTTTATAAGGTATAGGTGTCTTTAGTTAAAAAGGAGGAGTAAGCTTATAATGGGTGCATAAGTTAAGACATGATTTTGGGCTAGCCCATTCACATTAAGATATGCTAATTGCACCCATAGGGGGTGAACTTAGGTGCCTCACTTAAGGCCTAAGACTTGGGTTAATTAGTTTTAATCCTAATTAAGCCCAAGTCCCATATTGCCTAGAAAAGTGTGCCCAAGCTCTCCCATTGGGCTATATACACTCATTCCCCCTTATTGTAAAATTTCACCTTTGAAGTTGAATGAAAATAGTCTCTTTGTGAGCACATTCTTAGTAAAAGGTCTTGAGGATCCTCTCTCTTGAGGAACCTCTTCCTAGTTGGTTTTTATCAAGGGTTCCTTCCCTTGTGGCAAACCTAAACACTTTGGCTTATCTCTCTTTGAGAGTGGCGCCCCACCTCCATTTTCTTTCCCCTCCATCATCCATTTCGTGGTGCCTGGAACCTGAAGGAAAAAGATCAAGGGAGGCATGCATCAAAGAAGGAGGGGAAGGCAAGGGAAGAAGAAGCAGAAGAAGTGGAAGAAGGAGAACGGGAGGAGGGAGAAGAGGTGGCAGAAGGAGAAGAAGAGGAAGAAGTGGAAGAACAAGAAGAAAAGGAAGAACTACAAGTGTAACAAAGAGAACAATAGGAAGAAGAAGAAGAAGAAGAAGTGGAAGAATGAGAAAAAGAGGAGGAAGAGGAAGCAACGGAAGGAAAGGGGAATGAAGAAGAAGTGGAACAAGGAGGAGATGAAGAAGGGGAGGAAGAAGGAGGGGAAGGCAAGGGAAGAAGAAGCAGAAGAAGTGGAATCTGGAGGAGAAGAGGAAGAAGAAGAAGAAGTGTAAGCATAAGATTTGGGGGAAGGAAAAGAAGAGGAAGAGCAACAATGGGAAGCAACAGAAGTGGGGGATGGAGAAAAAGAGGAAGGAGAAGACGAAAAGAAAAGAAGAAGAAGTTGTGGAAGGAGAAGAAATGGAAGAAGAGGAAGAAGAAGAAGTGTAAGCAGAAGAAGCAGAAGAAGGAGACGAAAATGAAGAAGAACAACAAGTAGAAGTAGAAGAAATGGTAGAAGGAGAGAATAAGAGGAATAGGAGGAAGTAGTGGAATGAAAGGAGATGAAGAAGAAGAAGTGGAAGAAGAAGAACGGGAGGAAGGAGAAGAGGTGGCAGAAGGAGAAGAAGAGGAAGAAGTAGAACAAGTGGAAGAAGGAGAACAATAGGAAGAAGAAGAAGAAGTGGAACAATGAGAAAAAGAGGAGGAAGAAGAAGCAATGGAAGGAAAGGGGATGAAGAAGAAGTGGAACAAGGAGGAGAAGAAGAAGGGGAGGAAGAAGAAGTAGTGTAGGCAGAAGAAGGGCACGAAGAAGAAGAGAAGGAAGAAGAAGAACAAGTGGATGTAGTAGAAGTGGAAGAAGGTTAACAAGAGGAAGAAAAAGAAGTAGTAGTAGGAGTGGGGATGATGGAGAAGAAGTGGAAGAAAGAGAACAAGAGGTAGAAATGCAAGTGGAAGCAGAAGAAGGAGAAAAAGAGGGATATGACGAAGGACAGGAAGAAGAAGAAGGAGATGAAGAGGAAGAAAAGAAAGGAAAGGAGAGGATGAAGAAGAAGTGGAAGAAAGAGAATAAGAGGAGGTAGGAGAAGTGGAAGAAAGATAAGAAGAGGAAGAAGAAGGAGAGTAACTAGAAGAAGTGGAAGAAGGAGAAGAAAATGAAGAAGCAGAAGATGTGGAAAGTGAAGAAGTTGAAGAAGGTGAACAAGAGGAGGAAGAAGAAGTAGTGGAAGGAGGTGAGATGAAGAAGAAGAATTGGAACAAGGAGAAAAGGAGGGGAAGGAAGAAGGAGGGGAAGGCAAGGGAAGAAGAAGCAGAAGAAGTGGAATCTGGAGGAGAAGAGGAAGAAGAAGAAGAAGTGTAAGCATAAAGATTTGGGGGAAGGAGAAGAAGAGGAAGAGCAACAATGGGAAGCAACAGAAGTGGGGGATGGAGAAAAAGAGGAAGGAGAAGACGGAAAGGAAAGACGAAGAAGTTGTGGAAGGAGAAGAAATAGGAGAAGAGGAAGAAGAAGAAGTGTAAGCAGAAAAAGCAGAAGAAGGAGACGAAAATGAAGAAGAACAACAAGTAGAAGTAGAAGAAGTGGTAGAAGGAGAGAATAAGAGGAATGGGAGAAAGTAGTGGAATGAAAGGAGATGAAGAAGAAGAAGTGGAAGAAGGAGAACGGGAGGAGGGAGAAGAGGTGGCAGAAGGAGAAGAAGAGGAAGAAGTGGAAGAACGAGAAGAAAAGGAAGAAGTGCAAGTGGAAGAAGGAGAACAATAGGAAGAAGAAGAAGAAGTGGAAGAATGAGAAAAAGAGGAGGAAGAGGAAGCAATGGAAGGAAAGGGGAATGAAGAAGAAGTGGAACAAGGAGGAGAAGAAGAAGGGGAGGAAGAAGGAGGGGAAGGCAAGGGAAGAAGAAGCAGAAGAAGTGGAAGAAGGAGAACGGGAGGAGGGAGAAGAGGTGGCAGAAGGAGAAGAAGAGGAAGAAGTGGAAGAACGAGAAGAAAAGGAAGAACTACAAGTGTAACAAAGAGAACAATAGGAAGAAGAAGAAGTGGAAGAAGGAGAACGGGAGGAGGGAGAAGAGGTGGCAGAAGGAGAAGAAGAGGAGGAAGAAGAAGTGGAAGAACGAGAAGAAAAGGAAGAAGTGCAAGTGGAAAAAGGAGAACAATAGGAAGAAGAAGAAGTAGTTGAAGGAGTGGGGATGATGGAGAAGAGGTGGAAGAAGGAGAACAACAGGTAGAAATGCAAGTGGAAGCAGAAGAAGGAGAAAAAGAGGGATATGATGAAGGGAAGGAAGAAGAAGAAGGAGATGCAGAGAAAGAAAAGAAAGGAAAGGAGAGGATGAAGAAGAAGTGGAAGAAAGAGAACAAGAGGAGGCAGGAGAAGTGGAAGAAAGATAAGAAGAGGAAGAAGAAGGAGAGTAACTAGAAGAAGTGGAAGAAGGAGAAGAAAAGGAAGAAGAAGAAGATGTGGAAAGTGAAGAAGGTGAACAAGATGAGGAAGAAGAAGTAGTGGAAGGAGGTGAGATGAAGAAGGAGAATTGGAACAAGGAGAAAAGGAGGAAAAGGAAAAAGGACAGGAAGGGAAGGGAAGGGAAGGGAAGAAGAAGCAGAAGAAGTGGAATCTGGAAGAGAAGAGGAAGAAGAAGAGGAAGTGTAAGCGTAAGATTTGGGGGAAGGAGAAAACGAGGAAGAGTAACAATGGGAAGCAACAGAAGTGGGGGATGGAGGAAAAGAGGAAGGAGAAGACGGAAAGGAAAGAAGAAGAAGTTGTGGAAGGAGAAGAAATGGAAGAAGAGGAAGAAGAAGTAGTGTAAGGAGAAGAAGCGGAAAAAGGAGATGAAAATGAAGAAAAACAATAAGTAGAAGTAGAAGAAGTGCTAGAAGGAGAGAATAAGAGGAATAGGAGGAAGTGGTGGAATGAAAGGAGATGAAGAAGAATAAGTGCAAGAAGGAGAACGGGAGGAGGGAGAAGAGGGGGCAGAAGGAGAAGAAGTGGAAAAATGAGCATTAAAGGAAGAAGTGCAAATGGAAGAAGGAGAAGAAGTGGAAGAATGAGAAAAAGAGGAGGAAGAAGAAGCAATGGAAGGAAAGGGGATGAAGAAGAAGTGGAACAAAGAGGAGAAGAAGAAGGGGAGGAAGAAGAAGTAGTGTAGGCAAAAGAAGGGCAAGAAGGAGAAGAGAGGGAAGAAGAAGAACAAGTGGATGTAGTAGAAGTGGAAGAAGGTGAACAAGAGGAAGAGGAAGAAGTAGTTGAAGGAGTGGGGATGATGGAGAAGAAGTGGAAGAAGGAGAACAAGGGTTAGAAACGCAAAAGTGTAAGCAGAAGAAGGAGAAAAAGAGGGATATGACGAAGGAAAGGAAGAAGAAGAAGGAGATGAAGAGGAAGAAAAGAAAGGAAAGGAGAGGATGAAGAAGAAGTGGAAGAAAGAGAACAAGAGGAGGCAGGAGAAGTGGAAGAAAGATAAGAAGAGGAAGAAGAAGGAGAGTAACTAGAAGAAGTGGAAGAAGAAGAAGAAAAGGAAGAAGAAGAAGATGTGAAAAGTGAAGAAGTTGAAGACGGTGAACAAGAGGAGGAAGAAGCAGTAGTGAAAGGAGGTGAGATGAAGAAGAAGAATTGGAACAAGGAGAAAAGGAGGCAAAGGAAGAAGAAGGGGAAGGGAAGGGAAGAAGAACAGAAGAAGTGGAAGCTGGAGGAGAAGAGGAAGAAGAAGAAGAAGTGTAAGCATAAGATTTGAGGGAAGGAGAAGAAGAGGAAGAGCAACAATGGGAAGCAAGAAAAGTGGGGGATGGAGAAAAAGAGGAAGGAGAAGCCGGAAAGGAAAGAAGAAGAAGTTCTGGAACGAGAAGACATGGAAGAAGAGTAAGAAGAAGAAGTGTGAGCAGAAGAACCGGAGGAAGGAGACAAAAATGAAGAAGAACAACAAGTAGAAGTAGAAGAAGTGGTAGAAGGAGAGAGTAAGAGGAATAGGAGGAAGTAGTGGAATGAAAGGAGATGAAGAAGAAGAAGTGGAAGAAGGAGAACGGGAGGAGGAAGAAGAGGTGGCAGAAGGAGAAGAAGAGGAAGAAGAAGAAGCGGAAGAACGAGAAGAAAAGGAAGAAGTGGAAGTGGAAGAAGGAGAGCAATAGGAAGAAGAAGAAGAAGTGGAAGAATGAGAAAAAGAGGAGGAAGAAGAAGCAATGGAAGGAAAGGGGACGAGGAAGAAGTGGAACAAGGAGGAGAAGAGGAAGGGGAGGAAGAAGAAGTAGTGTAGGCAGAAGAAGGGCAAGAGGGACAAGAGAGGGAAGAAGAAGAACAAGTGGATGTAGTAGACGTGGAAGAAGGTGAACAAGAGGAAGAAGAAGAAGTAGTTGAAGGAGTGGGGATGATGGAGAATAAGTGCAAGAAGGAGAACAAGAGGTAGAAATGCAAGTGGAAGCAGAAGAAGGAGAAAAAGAGGGATATGATGAAGGAAAGGAAGAAGAAGAAGGAGATGAAGAGGAAGAAAAGAAAGGCAAGGAAAAGATGAAGAAGAAGTGGAAGAAAGAGAACAAGAGGAGGCAGGAGAAGTGGAAGAAAGATAAGAAGAGGAAGAAGAAGGGGAGTAACTAGAAGAAGTGGAAGAAGGACAAGAAAAGGAAGAAGAAGAAGATGTGGAAAGTGAAGAAGTTGAAGAAGGTGAACAAGAGAGGAAGAAGAAGTAGTGGAAGGAGGTGAGATGAAGAAGAAGAATTGGAACAAGGAGAAAAGGAGGAAAAGGAAGAAGGAGGGGAAGGGAAGGGAAGAAGAAGCAGAAGAAGTGGAATCTGGGGGGAAGAGGAAGAAGAAGAAGAAGTGTAAGCATAAGATTTGGGGGAAGGAGAAGAAGAGGAAGAGCAACAATGGGAAGCAACAGAAGTGGTGGATGGATAAAAAGAGGAAGGAGAAGACGGAAAGGAAAGAAGAAGAAGTTGTGGAAGGAGAAGACATGGAAGAAGAGGAAGAAGAAGAAGTGTAAGCAGAAGAAGCGGAAGAAGGAGACGAAAATGAAGAAGAACAAGAAGTAAAAGTAGTAGAAGTGGTAGAAGGAGAGAATAAGAGGAATAGGAAGTGGAAGTAGTGGAATGAAAGGAAATGAAGAAGAAGTAGTTGAAGAAGGAGAACGGGAGGAGGGAGAAGGGGTGGCAGAAGGAGAAGAAGAGGAAGAAGAAGAAGTGCAAGTGGAAGAAGGAGAACAATAGGAAGAAGAAGAAGAACTGGAAGAATGAGAAAAAGAGGAGGTAGAATAGGCAATGGAAGGAAAGGGGATGAGGAAGAAGTGGAACAAGTAGGAGACGAAGAAGGGGAGGAAGAAGAAGTAGTGTAGGCAGAATAAGGGCAGGAAGGAGAACAGAGGGAAGAAGATGAACAAGTGGATGTAGTAGAAGTGGAAGATGGTGAACAAGAGGAAGAAGAAGAAATAGTTGAAGGAGTGGGGATGATGGAGAAGAAGTGGAAGAAGGAGAACAAGAGGTAGAAATGCAAGTGGAAGCAGAAGAAGGAGAAAAAGAGGGATATGACAAAGGAACGGAAGAAGAAGAAGGAGATGAAGAGGAAGAAAAGAAAGGAAAAGAGAGGATGAAGAAGAAGTGGAAGAAGGAGAACAAGAGGAGGCAGGAGAAGTGGATGAAAGATAACTAGAGGAAGAAGAAGGCGAGTAACTAGAAGAAGTGGAAGAAGGAGAAGAAAAGCAAGAAGAAGAAGATGTGGAAAGTGAAGAAGGTGAACAAGAGGAGGAAGAAGAAGTAGTGGAAGGAGGTGAGATGAAGAAGAAGAATTGGAACAAGGAGTAAAGGAGGAAAAGGAAGAAGGAGGGGAAGGGAAGGGAAGAAGAAGCAGAAGAAGTGGAATCTAGAGGAGAAGAGGAGGAAGAAGAAGAAGTGTAAGCATAAGATTTGGGGGAAGGAGAAGAAGAGGAAGAGCAACAATGGGAAGCCACAAAAGTGGGGCATGGAGAAAAAAAGGAAGGAGAAGACGGAAAGGAAAGAAGAAGTTGTGGAAGGAGAAGAAATGGAAGAAGAGGAAGAAGAAGAAGTGTAAGCAGAAAAAGCGGAAGAAGGAAACGAAAATGAAGAAGAACAACAAGTAGAAGTAGAAGAAGTGGTAGAAGGAGAGAATAAGAGGAATAGGAGGAAGTAGTGGAATGAAAGGAGATGAAGAAGAAGAAGTGGAAGAAGGAGAACGGGAGGAGGGAGAAGAGGTGGCAGAAGGAGAAGAAGAAGAAGTGGAAGAACGAGAAGAAAAGGAAGAAGTGCAAGTGGAAGAAGGAGAATAATAGGAAGAAGAGGAAGAAGTGGAAGAAAGAGAAAAACAGGAGGAAGAAGAAGCAATGGAAGGAAAGGGGATGAAGAAGAAGTGGAACAAGGAGGAGAAGAAGAAGGGGAGGAAGAAGAAGTAGTGTAGGCAGAAGAAGGGCAAGAAGGAGAAGAGAGGGAAGAAGAAGAAGAAGTGGATGTAGTAGAAGTGGAAGGAGGTGAACAAGAGGAAGAAGTGGGGATGATGGAGAAAAAGTGGAAGAAGGACAACAAGAGGTAGAAATGCAAGCGGAAGCAGAACAAGGAGAAAAAGAGGGATATGATGAAGGAAAGGAAGAAGAAGAAGGAGATGAAGAGGAAGAAAAGAAAGGAAAGATGATGTGAATTACCCTTTCCACGAATTCAGAACAGACCGATTAGGACTATTTGTTAGAATGGAAAAACAAAAAGGTAAAAATTGGGGATGATGGTGGTTTTGGGGGAGACGCCACTTCCAGAAAGGAAGATAAGTCTCAAAGACGCCACAAGGGGTGGAAGGCCCTTGATAAGTGTCAGGCTTGGTTCAGCCAAGAACCTAGGAGATACACTCTCTCAAGAAAAGTTTTATCCAAAGCCAAGTCTGTCTATTTCCATTGAAATGCAATACATATAGGAATTCCATAAAGCCAAGAAATAAATGCACCATTTACTAACATTGATTGAGGTTTATTTATTAAATAACCTCCCTACTAGTGCATATGAAAAGGCAACAGCCACACTGAAGGAAAACTAGACAACCACTAAAATTCAACACTCTAAAATAAAAGAAAAATTAAAATAAACTGTTTTTAAAGCATGGCAAATAACACAACAGTACCAACACTTTTTACAACTTTATTTAATTAAACCCACTTTGATTAAAATAACTTTGCAGCAACATCCTCTATTTCATGAATCTTCAATGATGACCATGCATTGAATTAATTTTGCCTCTATATCCTTTTCATTAGGTGCTGCTTCCAGAATTGTTGCTACCACTTGTTGTAAAGCTTCTCTTGCTTTCCTAGCTCTTGCCCTTGTCATAGGTGTCCCAAGTCCTTCAAGCACCTTACTGTCTTTGTTTGTAGTTGTGTCCTCATCATTGCCTCCCTCTTGAAGAGGATTTGTCCTCAAATCTAAGGCTTCTTCTTCTGCATTAAAAGGAGACAAATCAGATACATTAAAAGTTGCACTTGTATTATAGTCACCTGGCAAATCAATTTTGTAGGCATTGTCATGGATCCTCTCTAACACTTGGAAAGGACTGTCTGCCCTTGGTTGTAGTTTGGACTTCCTTTGTTTAGGGAATCTCTCTTTTCTCATATGTACCCAAACCCAATCACCAGGTTCGAATACAATTCTCCTTCTTCCCTTATTAGCTTGCTTGGCATAGCTCTCTTGCACCCACTTTTTGCTTATTAATTCATCAACTTGCCTTTGTATTTCTTGGGTCTCTTGGGGTTGCTTCTATACGCTGGTCAATTAGGTAATGAAGCTCCAGGAATGAGATCAATATGATGTTCAATTCCCCTTAAAGGTTATAATACGTTAGGAACCTCCTTTGGAAACACATCCTTATATTCCTGCAAAAGAAATTCAACACCAACAGGGCCAAGTTTTTTTAGAGTGGAAGAATGAGAAAAAGAGGAGGAAGAAGAAGCAATGGAAGGAGGTGAGATGAAGAAGAAGAATTGGAACAAGGAAAAAAGGGGGAAAAGGACGAAGGAGGGGAAGGGAAGGGAAGAAGAAGCAGAAGAAGTGGAATCTGGAGGAGAAGAGGAAGAAGAAGAAGAAGTGTAAGCATAAGATTTTGGGGAAGGAGAAGAAGAGGAAGAGCAACAATGGGAAGCAACAGAAGTGAGGGATGGAGAAAAAAAGGAAGGAGAAGATGCAAAGGAAAGAAGAAGAAGTTGTGGAAGAAGAAGAAACGGAAGAAGAAGAAGTGTAAGCAGAAGAAGCGGAAGAAGGAGACGAAAATGAAGACGAACAACAAGTAGAAGTAGAAGAAGTGGTAGAAGTAGTGGAATGAAAGGAGATGAAGAAGAAGAAGTGGAAGAAGGAGAACGGGAGGAGGGAGAAGAGGTGGTAGAAGGAGAAGAAAGAGGAAGAAGAAGTGGAAAAACGAGAAGAAAAAAAAGAAGTGCAAGTGGAAGAAGGAGAACAATAGGAAGAAGAAGAAGAAGAAGAAGTGGAAGATTGAGAAAACGAGGAGGAAGAAGAAGCAATGCAAGGAAAGGGGATGAAGAAGAAGTGGAACAAGTAGGAGAAGAAGAAGGGGAGGAAGAAGAAGTAGTGTAGGCAGAAGAAGGGCAAGAAGGAGACGAGAGGGAAGAAGAAGAACAAGTGGGAGTAGTAGAAGTGGAAGAAGGTGAACAAGAGGAAGAAGAAAAAGTAGTTGATGGTGTGGGGATGATGGAGAAGAAGTGGAAGAAGGAGAACAAGAGGTAGAAATGCAAGTGGAAGCAGAAGAAGGAGAAAAAGAGGGATATGACGAAGGAAAGGAAGAAGAAGAAGGAGATGAAGAGGAAGCAAAGAAAGAAACGAAGAGGATGAAGAAGAAGCAGAAGAAAGAGAACAAGAGGAGGCAGGAGAAGTGGAAGAAAAATAAGAAGAGGAAGAAAAGGAGAGTAACTAGAAGAAGTGGAAGAAGGAGAACAAAAGGAAGAAGAAGAAGCTGTGGAAAGTGAAGAAGGTGAACAAGACGAGGAAGAAGAAGTAGTGGAAGGAGGTGAGATAAAGAAGAAGAATTGGAACAAGGAGAAAAGGAGGAAAAGGAAGAAGGTGGGGAAGGGAAGGGAAGAAGAAGCAGAAGAAGTGGAATCTAGAGGAGAAGAGGAAGAAGAAGAAGAAGTGTAAGCATAAAATTTGGGGGAAGGAGAAGAAGACGAAGACCAACAATGGGAAGGAACAGAAGTGGGGGATGGAGAAAAAGAGGAAGGAGAAGACGGAAAGGAAAGAAGAAGAAGTTGTGGAAGGAGAAGAAATGGAAGAAGAGGAAGAAGAAGAAGTGTAAGCAGAAGATGCGGAAGAAGGATACGAAAATGAAGATGAACAACAAGTAGAAGTAGAAGAAGTGGTAGAACGAGAGAATAAAAGGAATAGGAGGAAGTAGTGGAATGAAAGGAGATGAATAAAAACAAGTGGAAGAAAGAGAAAAAGAGGAGGAAGAAGAAGCAATGGAAGGAAAGGGGATGAAGAAGAGGTGGAACAAGGAGGAGAAGAAGAAGGGGAGGAAGAAGAAGTAGTATAGGCAGAAAAAGGGCAAGAAGGAGACGAAAGGGAAGAAGAAGAACAAGTGGATGTAGTAGAGGTGGAAGAAGGTGAGCAAGAAGAAGAAGAAGAAGTAGTTGAAGGAGTGGGGATGATGGAAAAGAAGTGGAAGAAGGAGAACAAGAGGTACAAATGCAAGTGGAAGCAGAAGAAGGGGAAAAACAGGGATATGACGAAGGAAAGGAAGAAGAAGAAGGACATGAAGAGGAAGAAAAGAAAGGAACAGAGAGGATGAAGAAGAAGTGGAAGAAAGAGAACAAGAGGAGGCAGGAGAAGTGGAAGAAAGATAAGAAGAGGAAGAAGAAGGAGAGTAACGAGAAGAAGTGGAAAAAGGAGAAGAAAAGGAAGAAGAAGAAGATGTGGAAAGTGAAGAAGTTGAAGAAGGTGAACAAGAGGAGGAAGAAGAAGTAGTGGAAGGAGGCGAGATGAAGAAGAAGAATTGTAACAAGGAGAAAAGGAAGAAGGAGGGGAAGGGAAGGGAAGAAGAAGCAGAAGTAGTGGAATCTGGAGGAGGAGAGAAAGAAGAAGAAGAAGTGTAAGAATAAGATTTGGGGGAAGGAGAAAAAGAGCAAGAGCAACAATGGGAAGCAACAGAAGTGGGGGATGGAGAAAAAAAGGAAGGAGAAGACGGAGAGGAAAGAAGAAGAAGTTGTGGAAGGATAAGAAATGGAAGAAGAGGAAGAAGAAGAAGTGTAACAAGCAGGAGAAGAATAAGGGGAGGAAGAGGAAGTAGTGTAGGCAGAAGAAGGGCTCGAAGGAGAAGAGAGGGAAGAAGAAGAACAAGTGGATGTAGTAGAGGTGGAAGAAGGTGAACAAGAGGATGAAGAAGAAGTAGTTGAAGGAGTGGGGATGATGGAGAAGAAGTGGAAGAAGGAGAACAAGAGGTAGAAATGCAAGTGGAAGCAGAAGAAGGAGAAAAAGAGGGATATGACGAAGGAAAGGAAGAAGAAGAAGGGGATGAAGAGGAAGAAAAGAAAGGAAAGGAGATGATGAATAAGAAGTGGAAGAAAGAGAACAAGAGGAGGCAGGAGAAGTGGAAGAAAGATAAGAAGAGGAAGAAGAAGGAGAGCAACTAGAAGAAGTGGAAGAAGGAGAAGAAATGGAAGAAGAAGAAGATGCGGAAAGTGAAGAAGTTGAAGAAGGTGAACAAGAAGAGGAAGAAGAAGTGGAAGGAGGTGAGCTGAAGAAGAAGAATTGGAACAAGGAGAAAAGGAGGAAAAGGAAGAAGGAGGGGAAGGGAAGGGAAGAACAAGCAGAAGAAGTGGAATCTGGAGGAGAAGAGGAACAAGAAGAAGAAGTCTAAGCATAAGATTTGGGGGAAGCAGAAGAAGAGGAAGAGCAACAATAGGAAGCAACAGAAGTGGGGGATGGAGAAAAAAAGAAAGGAGAAGACGGAGAGGAAAGAAGAAGAAGTTGTGGAAGGAGAAGAAATGGAAGAAGAGGAAGAAGAAGACGTGTAAGCAGAAGAAGCAGAAGAAGGAGACGAAAATGAAGAAGAACAACAAGTTGAAGTAGAAGAAGTGGTAGAAGGAGAGAATAAGTGGAATAGGACGAAGTAGTGGAATGAAAGGAGATGAAGAAGAAGAAGTGGCAGAAGGAGAAGAAGAGGAAGAAGAAGAAGTAGAAAAACGAGAAGAAACGAAAGAAGTGCAAGTGGAAGAAGGAGAAGAATAGGAAGAACAAGAAGAAGTGGAAGAATGAGAAAAAGAGGAGGAAGAAGAAGCAATGGAAGGAAAGGGGATGAAGAAGACGTGGAACAAGGAGAAGAAGAAGAGGGGGAGGAAGAAGAAGTAGTGCACGCAGAAGAAGGGCAAGAAGGAGAAGAGAGGGAAGAAGAAGAACAAGTGGATTGAGTAGAAGTGGAAGAAGCTGAACAAGAGGAAGAAGAAGAAGTAGTTGAAGGAGTGGGGATGATGGAGAAGAAGTGGAAGAAGGAGAACAAGAGGTAGAAATACAAGTGGAAGCAGAAGAACGAGAAAAAGAGGGATATCATGAAGGAAAGGAAGAAAAAGAAGGAGATGAAGGGGAAGAAAAGAAAGGAAAGGACATGAATAAGAAGTGGAAGAAAGAGAACAAGAGGAGGTAGGAGAAGTGGAAGAAAGATAAGAAGAGGAAGAAGAAGCAGAGCAACTAGAAGAAGTGGAATAAGGAGAAGAAATGGAAGAAGAAGAAGATGCGAAAAGTGAAGAAGTTGAAGAAGGTGAACAAGAGGAGGAAGAAGAAGAAGTGGAAGGAGGTGAGATGAAGAAGAAGAATTGGAACAAGGAGAAAAGGAGGAAAAGGAAGAAGAAGGGGAAGGGAAGGGAAGAAGAAGCAAAAGAAGTGGAATCTGGAGGAGAAGAGGAACAAGAAGAAGAAGTCTAAGCATAAGATTTGGGGGAAGGAGAAGAAGAGGAAGAGCAACAATAGGAAGCAACAGAAGTGGGGGGTGGAGAAAAAGAGGAAGGAGAAGACGGAGAGGAAAGAAGAAGAAGTTGTGGAAGGAGAAGAAATGGAAGAAGAGGAAGAAGACGAAGTGTAAGCAGAAGAAGCGGAAGAAGGAGACGAAAATGAAGACGAACAACAAGTAGAAGTAGAAGAAGTGGTAGAAGTAGTGGAATGAAAGGAGATGAAGAAGAAGAAGTGGTAGAAGGAGAGAATAAGAGGAATAGGAGGAAGTAGTGGAATGAAAGGAGATGAAGAAGAAGAAGTGGAAGAAGGAGAACGGGAGGAGGGAGAAGAGGTGGCAGAAGGAGAAGAAGAGGAAGAAGAAGAAGTGGAAGAACGACAAGAAAAGGAAGAAGTGCAAGTGGAAGAAGGAGAACAATAGGAAGAAGAAGAAGAAGTGGAAGAATGAGAAAAAGAGGAGGAAGAAGAAGCAATGGAAGGAAAGGGGATGAAGAAGAAGTGGAACGAGGAGGAGAAGAAGAAGGGGAGGAAGAAGAACTAGTGTAGGCAGAAAAAGGGCAAAAAGGAGAAGAGAGGGAAGAAGAAGAACAAGTGGATGTAGTAGAACTGGAAGAAGGTGAACAAGAGGAAGAAGAAGAAGTAGTTGAAGGAGTGGGGTTGATGCAGAAGAAATGGAAGAAGGAGAACAAGAGGTAGAAATGCAAGCGGAAGCAGAAGAAGGAGAAAAAGAGGGATATGACGAAGGAAAGGAAGAAGAAGAAGGAGATGAAGAGGAAGAAAAGAAAGGAAAGGAGAGGATGAACAAGAAGCGGAAGAAAGATAAGAAGAGGAAGAAGAAAGAGAGTAACTAGAAGAAGTGGAAGAAGGATAACAAAAGGAAGAAGAAGAAGATGTGGAAAGTGAAGAAGTTGAAGAAGGTGAACAAGAGGAGGAAGAAGAAGTAGTGGAAGGAGGTGAGATGAAGAAGAAGAATCGGAACAAGGAGAAAAGGAGGAAAAGGAAGAAGGAGGGGATGGGAAGGGAGGAAGAAGTAGAAGAAATGGAATCTGGAGGAGAAGAGGAAGAAGAAGAAGTGTATGCAGAAGAAGGGCAAGAAGGAGAAGAGAGGGAAGAAAAAGAACAAGTGGATGTAGTAGAAGTGGAAGAAGGTGAACAAGAGGAAGAAGAAGAAGTAATTGAAGGAGTGGGGATGATGGAGAAGAAGTGGAAGAAGGAGGACAAGAGGTAGAAATGCAAGTGGATGCAGAAGAAGGAGAAAAATAGGGATATGACGAAGGAAAGGAAGAAGAAGAAGGAGATGAAGAGGAAGAAAAGAAAGGAAAGGAGAGGATGAAGAAGAAGCGGAAGAAAGATAAGAAGAGGAAGAAGAAGGAGAGTAGCTAGAAGTGGAAGAAGGAGAAGAAAAGGAAGAAGAAGAAGATGTGGAAAGTGAAGAAGTTGAAGAAGGTGAACAAGAGGAGGAAGAAGAAGTAGTGGAAGTTGGTGAGATGAAGAAGAAGAATTGGAACAAGGAGAAAATGAGGAAAAGGAAGAAGGAGGGGAAGGGAAGGGAAGAAGAAGCCGAAGAAGTGGAATCTGGAGGAGAAGAGAAAGAAGAAGAAGAAGTGTAACCATAAGATTTGGGGGAAGGAGAAGAAGAGGAAGAGCAACAATGGGAAGCAACAAAAGTGGGGGATGGAGAAAAAGAGGAAGGAGAAGACGGAAAGGAAAGAAGAAGAAGTTGTGGAAGGAGAAGAAATGGAAGAAGAGGATGAAGTAGAAGTGTGAGCAGAATAAGCAGAAGAAGCAGACGAAAATGAAGAAGAACAACAAGTAGAAGTAGAAGAAGTGGTAGAAATAGAGAATAAGAGGAATAGGAGGAAGTAATGGAATGAAAGCAGATGAAGAAGAAGAAGTGTAAGAAGGAGAACGGGAGGAGGGAGAAGAGCTGGTAGAAGGAGAAGAAGAGGAAGAAGAAGAAGTGGAAGAACAACAAGAAAAGGAAGAAGTGGAAGAAGGAGAACAAAAGGTAGAAATGAAAGTGCAAGTGGAAGAAGGAGAACAATAGGAAGAAGAAGAAGAAGTGGAAGAATGAGAAAAAGAGGAGGAAGAAGAAGCAATAGAAGGAAAGGGGAATGAAGAAGAAGTGGAACAAGGAGGAGAAGAAGAAGGGGAGTAAGAAGAAGTAGTGTAAGCAGAAGAAGGGCAAGAAGGAGAAGAGAGGGAAGAAGAAGAACAAGTGGATGTAGTAGAAGTCGAAGAAGGTGAACAAGAGTAAGAAGAAGAAGTAGTTGAAGGAGTATGGATGATGGAAAAGTAGTGGAAGAAGGAGAACACGAGGTAGAAATGCATATGGAAGCAAAAGAAGGAGAAAAAGAGGGATATGACGAAGGAAAGGAAGAAGAAGAAGGAGATGAAGAGGAAGAAAAGAAAGGAATGGAGAGGATGAAGAAGAAGTGGAAGAAAGAGAATAAGAGGAGGCAGGAGAAGTGGAAGAAAGATTAGAAGAGGAAGAAGAAGGAGAGTAACTACAAGAAGTGGAGGAAGGAGAAGAAAAGGAAGAAGAAGAAGATGTGGAAAGTGAAGAAGTTGAAGAAGGTGAACAAGAGGAGGAAGAAGAAGTGGTGGAAGGAGGTGAGATGAAGAAGAAGAATAGGAACAAGGAGAAAAGGAGGAAAAGGAAGAAGGACGGGAAGGGAAGGGAAGAAGAAGCAGAAGAAGTGGAATCTGGAGGAGAAGAGGAAGAACAAGAAGAAGTGTAAGCATAAGATTTGGGGGAAGGAGAAGAAGAGGAAGAGCAACAATGGGAAGCAACAGAAGTGGGGGATGGACAAAAAGAGGAAGGAGAAGACGAAAAGGAAAGAAGAAGAAGTTGTGGAAGTAGAAGAAATGGAAGAAGAGGAAGAAGAACAAGTGTAAGCAGAAGAAGGAGACGGAAATGAAGAAGAACAACAAGTAAAAGTAGAAGAAGTGGTAGAAATAGAGAATAAGAGGAATAGGAGCAAGTAGTGGAATGAAAGGAGATGAAGAAGAAGAAGTGGAAGAAGGAGAACGGGAGGATGGAGACGAGGTGGCAGAAGGAGAGGAAGAGGAAGAAGAAGAGGAAGAAGAAGAAGTGGAAGAACGAGAAGAAAAGGAAGAAGTGAAGTGGAAGAAGGAGAACAATACGAAGAAGAAGAAGTTGAAGAATAAGAAAAAGAGGAGGAAGAAGAAGCAATGGAAGGAAAGGGGATGAAGAAGAAGTGGAACAAGGAGGAGAAGAAGAAAGGGAGGAAGAAGAAGTAGTTACTAGAAGAAGGGCAAGAAGGAGAAGAGAGGGAAGAAGAAGAAGAAGTGGATGTAGTAGAAGTAGAAGAAGGTGAACAAGAGGAAGAAGAAGAAGTAGTTGAAGGAGTGGGGATAATGGAGAAGAAGTGGAAGAAGGAGAACAAGAGGTAGAAATGCAAGTGGAAGCAGAAGAAGCAGAAAAAGACGGATATGACGAAGGAAAGGAAGAAGAAGAAGGAGATGAACAGGAAGAAAAGAAAGGAATGGAGAGGATGAATAAGAAGTGGAAGAAAGAGAATAAGAGGAGGCAGGAAAAGTGGAAGAAAGATAAGAAGAGGAAGAAGAAGGAGAGTAACTACAAGAAGTGGAGGAAGGAGAAGAAAAGGAAGAAGAAGAAGATGTGGAAATTGAAGAAGTTGAAGAAGGTGAACAAGAGGAGGAAGAAGAAGTGGTGGAAGGAGGTGAGATGAAGAAGAAGAATAGGAACAAGGAGAAAAGGAGGAAAAGGAAGAAGGACGGGAAGGGAAGGGAAGAAGAAGCAGAAGAAGTGGAATCTGGACGAGAAGATGAAGAAGAAGAAGAAGTGTAAGCATAAGATTTGGGGGAAGGAGAAGAAGAGGAAGAGCAACTATGAGAAGCAACAGAAGTGGCGGATGGAGAAAAAGAGGAAGGAGAAGCCGGAAAGGAAAGAACAAGAAGTTGTGGAAGGAGAAGAAATGGAAGAAGAGGAAGAAGAAGAAGTGTAAGCAGAGGAAGCAGAAGTAGGAGACGAAAATGAAGAAGAACAACAAGTAGAAGTAGAAGAAGTGGTAGAAGGAGTGAATAAGAGGAATAGAAGGAAGTAGTGGAATGAAAGGAGATGAAGAAGAAGAAGTGGAAGAAGGAGAACTGGAGTAGGAAGAAGAGGTGGCAGAAGGAGAAGAAGAGGTGGAAGAACGAGAAGAAAAGGAAAAAAGAAGAAGATGTGGAAAGTGAAGAAGGTGAACAACAGGAGGCAGGAGAAGTGGAAGAAAGATAAGAAGAGGAAGAAGAAGGAGAGTAACTAGAAGAAGTGAAAGAAGGAGAAGAAAAGGAAGAAGAAAAAGATGTGGAAAGTGAAGAAGGTGAACAAGAGGAGGAAGAAGAAGTAGTGGAAGGAGGTGAGATGAAGAAGAAGAATTGGAACAAGGAGAAAAGGAGGAAAAGGAAGAAGGAGGGGAAGGGAAGGGAAGAAGAAGCAGAAGGAGTGGAATCTAGAGGAGAAGAGGAAGAAGAAGAAGTAGTGACGTGAATCGTCTTGCGGAATTAGAATTCTGGACAAGGACCTCCAAGAATTGTATTGGCTGCCTTATGACAATTTGAACCAAAGAAAGGAAGAATTTATTGAGCAACGAAGCATGGAATCGATTGGAAAGTGAATCAAAGACTTAGCGTGAAATGACGGCTTCAAACAAATGCAGAATTTTGATTAAATATTCCAGCACAGGTTAAAAGACAAATGACACCCAGTTTGCTAATTGAAAAGAATATAATTCTGACCAGAAAAGGGCAATCAGCGCTTGATAGAAATAATTGCAACAAACGCTTCAAAGTTAAATTGATTGAAAATGTGCAGAACGTTGGCTCATTACTAAGAATTATCACAATAAAAGGTTACGCACAAATCAAGCAAAAGTGGGGCAAATTTAAATCACAATTTTAGCACTTAATTGGAAACCCAAAATAGATGCAGAAATTCAAAACAAAAACACAGCGTGCCCGGGTTGAAAATTCTGTGTGAGAATCGACTTCAATTGAAACAATGAACAAAATAGAAAATTGAAGAAACAAGACAGAAAATGGTGAAAGGAGGCGTCACACTTCCAGGAGGAAGATAAGCTTGAGAATACACACACAAAGGTATGGATGGCCTTTGATAATTCTCAAAGAAAAATCCTTGGCTGTTTAGAACCCAGGAAGAAGCACTCTCAAGAGTCTATTTTTTTGAATCAGTCGTCCCCTCTTGCCCAGCTGAGCGCCCCCCTTATATGGCTGTTTGCTTCCCCAAATTTGATGCAACCCCTAACTTAATTAAAAGCTAAATAATTGTCCAATAAAAATACTAACATAACAGCCCAAATAATTAACAAAAATCTGGTCCCTATTTGCCCAAGCTGGCCGCACATTTTTAAGAATTTGTAACAGCCACTTATACAATTTATTTGAAATAATTTACTAATAAAATCAGCCCAAATTATTATAGAGATGTTGGCTGCTCAGCTCCTTCTTCAAACAGGATGCAATTGACAATTTTATCCCCACAGTCTGCAAGATTTGGCTCTCCTTGAAAAATGCCTGTCAACACTTGTGGCAAAGCTTCCTTAGCTCTCTTTGTCCTTGCCTTGTCATGGGTCCTCCAAGCCCTTCAAGTGCTTCAAGCTTTTTGTCCTTCATGTCCTCATCAAGAAGTGAAAGCATAAGATTTGGGGGAAGGAGAAGAAGAGGAAGAGCAACAATGGAAGCAACAAAAGTGGGGGATGGAGAAAAAGAGGAAGGAGAAGACGGAAATGAAAGAAGATGGAGTTGTGGAAGGAGAAGAAATGAAAGAAGAGGAAGAAGAAGAAGTGTAAGCAGAAGAAGCGGAAGAAGGAGACGAAAATGAAGAAGAACAACAAGTAGAAGTAGAAGAAGTGGTAGAAGGGGAGAATAAGAGGAATAGGAGGAAGTAGTTGAATGAAAGGAGATGAAGAAGAAGAAGTGGAAGAAGGAGAATGGGATGAGGGAGAAGAGGTGGCAGAAGGAGAAGAAGATGAAGAAGAAGAAGTGGAAGAGCGAGAAGAAAAGGAAGAAGTGCAAGTGGAAGAAGGAGAATAATAGGAAGAAGAAGAAGAAGTGTAAGCATAATATTTGTGGAAAGGAGAAGAAGAGGAAGAGCAACAATGGTAAGCAACAAAAGTGGGGGATGGAGAAAAAGAGGAAGGAGAAGATGGAAAGCAAAGAAGAAGAAGTTGTGGAAGGAGAAGAAAAGGAAGAAGAGGAAGAAGAAGTGTAAGCAGAAGAAGCGGAAGAAGGAGACAAAAATGAAGAAGAACAACAAGTAAAAGTAGAAGAAGTGGTAGAAGGAGAGAATAAGAGGAATAGGAGGAAGTAGTGGAATGAAAGGAGATGAAGAAGAAGAAGTGGAAAAAGGAGAACGGGAGGAGGGAGAAGAGGTGGCAGAAGGAGAAGAAGAGGAGGAAGAAGTAGTGGAAGAACGCGAGATGATGAAGAAGAATTGCACATAGACAAAAGGAGGAAAAGGAAGAAGGAGGGGAAGGGAAGGGAAGGGAAGGGAAGAAGAAGCAGAAGAAGTGGAATCTGGAGGAGAAAAGGAAGAAGAAGAAAAAGTGTAAGCATAAGATTTAAGGGAAGGAGAAGAAGAGGAAGAGCAACAATGGGAAGCAACAGAAGTGGGGGATGGAGAAAAAGAGGAAGGAGAAGACCGAAAGGAAAGAAGAAGAAGTTGTGGAAGGAGAAAAAATGGAAGAAGAGGAAGAAGAAGAAGTGTAAGCAGAAGAAGTGGAAGAAGGAGACGAAAATGAAGAAGAACAACAAGTAGAAGTAGAAGAAGTGGTAGAAGGAGAGAATAAGAGGAAGTAGTTGAATGAAAGGAGATGAAGAAGAAGAAGTGGAAGAAGGAGAATGGGATGAGGGAGAAGAGGTGGCAGAAGGAGAAGAAGATGAAGAAGAAGAAGTGGAAGAGCGAGAAGAAAAGGAAGAAGTGCAAGTGGAAGAAGGAGAATAATAGGAAGAAGAAGAAGAAGTGGAAGAATGAGAAAAAAGAGGAGGAAGAAAAAGCAATGGAAGGAAAGGGGATGAAGATGAAGTGGAACAAGGAGGAGAAGAAGAAGGGGAGCAAGAAGTAGTGTAGGCAGAAGAAGGGCAAGAAGGAGAAGAGAGGGAAGAAGAAGAACAAGTGGATGTAGTAGAAGTGGAAGAAGGTGAACAAGAGGAAGAAGAAGAAGTAGTTGAAGGAGTGGGGATGATGGAGAAGAAGTGGAAGAAGAAGAACAAGAGGTAGAAATGCAAGTGGAAGCAGAAGAAGGAGAAAAAGAGGGATGTGACGAAGGAAAGGAAGAAGAAGAGGGAGATGAAGAGGAAGAAAATAAAGGAAAGCAGAGGATGAAGAAGAAGTGGTAGAAAGAGAACAAGAGGAGGCAGGAGAAGTGGAAGAAAGATAAGAAGAGGAAGAAGAAGGAGAGTAACTAGAAGAAGTGAAAGAAGGAGAAGAAAAGGAAGAAGAAGAAGATGTGGAAAGTGAAGAAGGTGAACAAGAGGAGGAAGAAGAAGTAGTGGAAGGAGGCGAGAAGAAGAAGAAGAATTGCACAAGGAGAAAAGGAGGAAAAGGAAGAAGAAGGGGAAGGGAAGGGAAGAAGAAGCAGAAGAAGTGGAATCTGAAGAAAAAGAGGAAGAAGAAGAAGAAGTGTAAGCATAAGATTTAGGGGAAGGAGAAGAAGAGGAAGAGCAACAATGGGAAGCAACAGAAGTGGGGGATGGAGAAAAAGAGGAAGGAGAAGACGGAAAGGAAAGAAGAAGAAGTTGTGGAAGGAGAAGAAATGGAAGAAAAGGAAGACAAAGAAGTGTAAGCAGAAGAAGCGCAAGAAGGAGACGAAAATGAAGAAGAATAACAAGTAGTTGAAGAAGTGGTAGAAGGAGAGAATAAGAGGAATAGGAGGAAGTAATGGAATGAAAGGAGATGAAGAAGAAGAAGTGGAAGAAGGACAACAGGAGGAGGAAGAAGAGGTGGCAGAAGGAGAAGAAGTGTAAGAACGAGAAGAAAAGAAAGAAGTGCAAGTGGAAGAAGGAGAACAATAGGAAGAAGAAGAAGAAGTGGAAGAATGAGAAAAAGAGGAGGAAGAAGAAGCAATGGAAAGAAAGGGGAATGAAGAAGAAGTGGAACAAGCAGGAGAAGAAGAAGGAGAGGAAGAAGAAGTAGTGCAGGCAGAAGAAGGGCAAGAAGAAGAAGAGAGGGAAGAAGAAGAACAAGTGGATGCAGTAGAGGTGGAAGAATGTGAATAAGAGGAAGAAGAAGAAATAGTTGAAAGAGTGGGGATTATGGACAAGAAGTGGATGAAGGAGAACAAGAGGTAGAAATGCAAGTGGAAGCAGAAGAAGGAGAAAAAGAGGGATATGACGAAGGAAAGAAAGAAGAAGAAGGAGATGAAGAAGAAGAAAAGAAAGGAAAGAAGAGGATGAAGAAGAAGAAGTGGAAGAGAACAAGAGGAGGCAGCAGAAGTGGAAGACAGATAAGAAGAGGAAGAAGAAGGAGAGTAACTAGAAGAAGTGGAAGAAGCAGAAGAAAAGGAAGAAGAAGAAGATCTTGAAAGTGAAGAAGTTGAAGAAGGTGAACAAGAGGAGGAAGAAGAAGTACTGGAAGGAGGTGAGATGAAGAACAAGAATTGGAACAAGGAGAAAAGGAGGAAAAGGAAGAAGGAGGGGAAGGGAAGGGAAGAAGTAGCAGAAGAAGTGGAACAAGGAGGAGACAAAGAAGGGGAGGAAGAAGAAGCAGAAGAAGTGGAATCTAGGGGAGAAGAGGAAGAAGAAGAAGAAGTGTACGCATAAGATTTGGGGGAAGGAGAAGAAGAGGAAGAGCAACAATAGAAAGCAACAGAAGTGGTGGATGGAGAAAAAGAGGAAGGAGAAGACGGAAAGGAAAGAAGAAGAAGTTGTGGAAGGAGAAGACATGGAAGAAGAGGAAGAAGAAGAAGTGTAAGCAGAAGAAGCGGAAGAAGGAGACGAAAATGAAGAAGAACAACAAGTAAAAGTAGAAGAAGTGGTAGAAGGAGAGAATAAGAGGCATAGGAGGAAGTAGTGAAATGAAAGGAGATGAAGAAGAAGAAGTGGAAGAAGGAGAACGGGAGGAGGGAGAAGAGGTGGCAGAAGGAGAAGAAGAAGAAGTGGAAGAACGACAAGAAAAGGAAGAAGTGCAAGTGGAAGAAGGAGAACAATAGGAAGAAGAAGAAGAAGTGGAAGAATGAGAAAAAGAGGAGGAAGAAGAAGCAATAGAAGGAAAGGGGATGAAGAAGAAGTGGAACAAGGAGGAGAAGAAGAAGGGGAGGAAGAAGAAGTAGTGTAGGTAGAAGAAGGGCAAGAAGGAGAAGACAGGGAAGAAGAAGAACAAGTGGATGTAGTAGAAGTCGAAGAAGGTGAACAAGCGGAAGAAGAAGAAGTAGTTGAAGAGGTGGGGATGATGGAGAAGAAGTGGAAGAAGGAGAACAAGAGGTAGAAATGCAAGTGGAAGCAGAAGAAGGAGAAAAGAGGGACATGACGAAGGAAAGGAAGAAGAAGAAGGAGATGAAGAGGAAGAAAAGAAAGGAAAGAAGAGGATGAAGAAGAAATGGAAGAAAGAGAACAAGAGGAGGCAGGAAAAGTGGATGAAAGATTAGAAGAGGAAGAAGAAGGAGAGTAACTAGAAGAAGTGGAAGAAGGAGAAGAAAAGGAAGAAGAAGAAGATGTAGAAAGTGAAGAAGTTGAAGAAGGTGAACAAGAGGATGAAGAAGATGTAGTGGAAGGACGTGAGATGAAGAAGAAGAATTGGAACAAGGAGAAAAGGAGGAACAGGAAGAGGGAGGGGAAGGGAAGGGAAGAAGAAGCAGAAGAAGTGCAATCTGGAGAAGAAGAGGAAGAAGAACAAGAAGTGTAAGCATAAGATTTGGGGGAAGGAGAAGAAGAGGAAGAGCAACAATGGGAAGCAACAGAATTGGGGGATGAAGAAAAAAAGGAAGGAGAAGAAGATGTGGAAAGTGAAGAAGGTGAACAAGAGGAGGAAGAAGAAGTAGTGGAAGGAGGCGAGATGAAGAAGAATAATTGTAACAAGGAGAAAAGGAAGAAGGAGGGAAAGGGAAGGGAAGAAGAAGCAGAAGAAGTGGAATCTGGAGGAGGAAAGAAAGAAGAAGAAGAAGTGTAAGCATAAGATTTGGGGGAAGGAGAAAAAGAGGAAGAGCAACAATGGAAAGCAACAGAAGTGGGGGATGGAGAAAAAAAGGAAGGAGAAGACGGAGAGGAAAGAAGAAGAAGTTGTGGAAGGAGAAGAAATGGAAGAAGAGGAAGAAGAAGAAGTGTAAGCAGAAGAAGCGGAAGAAGGAGACGAAAATGAAGACGAACAACAAGTAGAAGTAGAAGAAGTACTAGAAGTAGTGGAATGAAAGGAGATGAAGAAGAAGAAGTGGTAGAAGGAGAGAATAAGAGGAATAGGAGGGAGTAGTGGAATGAAAGGAGATGAAGAAGAAGAAGTGGAAGAAGGAGAACGGGAGGAGGGAGAAGAGGTGGCAGAAGGAGAAGAAGAGGAAGAAGAAGAAGTGGAAGAATGCGAAGAAAAGGAAGAAGTGCAAGTGGAAGAAGGAGAACAATAGGAAGAATAAGTAGAAGTGGAAGAATGAGAAAAAGAGGAGGAAGAAGAAGCAATGGAAGGAAAGGGGATGAAGAAGAAGTGGAACAAGGAGGCGAAGAAGAAGGGGAGGAAGAGCAAGTAGTGTAGGCAGAAGAAGGGAACGAAGGAGAAGAGAGGGAAGAAGAAGAACAAGTGGATGTAGTAGAAGTGGAAGAAGGTGAACAAGAGGAAGAAGAAGAAGTAGTTGAAGCAGTGGGGATGATGGAGAAGAAGTGGAAGCAGAAGAAGGAGAAAAGGAGGGATATGACGAAGGAAAGGAAGAAGAAGAAGGAGATGAAGAGGAAGGAAAGAAAGGAAAGGAGAGGATGAAGAAGAAGTGGAAGAAAGAGAACAAGAGGAGGCAGGAGAAGTGGAGGAAAGATAAGAAGAGGAAGAAGAAGGAGAGTAACTAGAAGAAGTGCAAGAAGGAAAAGAAAAGGAAGAAGAAGAAGATGTGGAAAGTGAAGAAGGTGAACAAGAGGAGGAAGAAGAAGTAGTGGAAGGAGGTGAGATGAAGACGAAGAATTGGAACAAGGAGAAAAGGAGGAAAAGGAAGAAGGAGGGGAAGGGAAGGGAAGAAGAAGCAGAAGAAGTGGAATCTGGAGGAGAAGAGGAAGAAGAAGAAGAAGTGTAAGCATAAGATTTGGGCGAAGGAGAAGAAGGGGAAGAGTAACAATGGGATGCAACAGAAGTGGGGGATGGAGAAGAAGAGGAAGGAAAAGACGGAAAGGAAAGAAGAAGAAGTTGTGGAAGGAGAAGAAATGGAAGAAGACGAAGAAGAAGAAGTTTGAGCAGAAGAAGCGGAAGAAGGAGACGAAAATGTACAAGTAGAAGTAAAGAAGTGGTAGAAGGAGAGAATAAGAGGAATAGTAGTGGAATGAAAGGAGATGAAGAAGAAGAAGTGGAAGAAGGAGAACAGGAGGAGGAAGAAGAGGTGGCAGAAGGAGAAGAAGAGGAACAAGAAGAAGTGGAAGAACGAGAAGAAAAGGTAGAAATGCAAATGGAAGAAGGAAAACCATAGGAAGAAGAAGAAGAAGTGGAAGAATGAGAAAAAGAGGAGGAAGAAGAAGCGATGGAAGGAAACGGGATGAAGAAGAAGTGGAACAAGGAGGAGAAGAAGAAGGCGAGGAAGAAGTAGTGTAGGCAGAAAAAGGGCAAGAAAGAGAAGAGAGGGAAAAAGAAGAAGAAGAAGTGGATGTAGTAGAAGTGGAAAAAGGTGAACAAGAGGAAGTGGAAGAAGGAGAACAAGAGGTAGAAATACAAGTGGAAG